>OU744813.1:13988740-15334291 GCA_916614155.1 Mesoligia furuncula
AATATGCAATAGGTACCTATGTATTTTTTTTAATTACTTGACCTCATTGGCATTAAGGGCAAGGGCAACCCAATCCCATCACGTGGGGTCGGCGCTGCTTGGTTTCTTCTACCATATTTCTCTATTAGTCGTTATCTCAGTTATAGTCACCCCCGGTTCTACCTAATTGTTATACAAAAAATATCACTCATCAAGACGAACAAGCAGGGGATCGACGAGGAGAGGGGTTCAGGGGATCAGAACGGCATAACTCAAATAAATCGTTTTGACTTTCCAATGTATTCATTGCGTCAGTTTCCGTAGATAAATATAATAAGGAAAAAGGTTTTTGGATGAGGTTTGAGTACTTAATAAATATTGGCCACTTTATAACGTTGACCTCCTTTTCACGGGATCCCTTCTTTTCGCATAATATTCTTTGTCCTAATATACTTCGGCATAACGATTTTGGCACAATTTGTTTTGGCATAATAATACTTCGGCATAATTTTTTTAGGCATACATTTTATGTTGGCATAATCATCTTAAAGACTAATTTGTTTTGGCATAAATTTGATTCGCATAACGTTAGTAGGCCTAATGACTATTAGCATAATAATATTTAGGGATACAATTAATTAAATTTAATATGCTGTGCAACAAAAGTTAGTGACAGAACCGAATTGCTGCAAAACCGACTCCACGTAGTCTTGTTTGTCCTACCCCTAGAGTGTAATTTAAAATCGCGTAGGCGCGTAGGGTTGAGGCGGCCCGCGGGCTGAGGAGCAGGCGGCTGCGAGCGAGCCGCCGCGGCTGAGGCTGGCCGGCGAAGCCGGCCAACAAGCCGAAGCTGCGGTGGTGAGCGAAAGCCGTCTGCGACGATTAGCACGCGTGGGGCCGCCGGAGGCCCGCAGCGCCGGAGCCGTGACAGAAACCCTGCCTGCTGCATGTTGCATGCTCGCTTGAATGCTGCATGCTGCATGCTTGCTTGCATGCTGCATGCTTGCTTGCATGCTGCATGATTGCTTGCATGCTGCATGCTTGCTTGTTTGCTGCATGCTTGCTTGCATGCTTCATGCGTGCTTGCATGCTGTATGCTTGCTTGCTTCATGCTTCAAAATTGTTCAATATACATATACGTTATATTATATTAATATGTTATATATTACCTGATTCAGGAGATATGGCTTTTTTCCAATCGTCGAAATAAATTGGTATATCCTCTTCGGGCAAATTTATGCTTTAGGATATTATGCTTAAAAAAGTTATGCTTTAGAACTTTATGCTTAATAAATTTATGCTTTAGAATATTATGCTTAATCATTATTATAGTTAGATAAATTATGCTTAAAAAAATTATGCGTAAGCTGTTATGCGTAATTATATTATGCGAAAATATAATTGTGCCAAACAAAATTATGCTAAGTTATATTAGGTCTTAAAATTTTATGCAAATGGATAGGGAACCCCTTTTCACCACCACCAAAACACATGATTTCCCAAAACGTTGTGGGTAGCATAGTTCTCCAAAATACCCCTACCCTAACCCTTTTCACGGGTCTTATGATGGGGTCAAACCCTGACCGAATTGAAGACCCAATACCCTGTAATCGGCTCAGAGAAACCGCAGCCTACGCAACCGTCCAGCAAAAACAGTAAATGTTAATTTACTTGACAGACAAATGGTTTTAAGTAAAACTGACCAAGTGCGAGTCCAACTCGCACACGAAGGGCAAGGCAAAAACGCTGAAAAAACACGTTTGTTGTAAGGGAGCCCCCTTAAATACTTATTTTATTCTGTTTTTAGTATTCGTTGTTATAGCGGCAACAGAAATACATCATCTGTGAAAATTTCAACGGTCTAGCTATCACGGTTCATGAGACAGACTGGTGACAGACTGACAGACGGACAGTGGAGTCTTAGTAATAGGGTCCCGTTTTTACCCTTTGGGTACGGAACCCTAAAAAACGGGTGTAGTCAAACAATTCCAAGAATATCTCTTGTTTGGTTGTGTAATTTATACTTACTTCGGGGATAAAAATCCGCATACCCATTCTGAAGCTTAGAAGAACAACGTACGTGGTCACACAGCTAATACGAAAAGCATTGACTTATAATGTACTACGTAGTACATTATAACTCAATGACGAAAAGTGACTTAGTACTAGCAGTGCTTCCCGGTTTCACCCGCATAAGTGTCGATTCCGTGGGAATAGGGGATTTAAAGAGTATTATTTGTGTTATCCCGATGTATAAGCTACATTACTCTAAACTTTCATGAAAATCCGTTCAGTAGTTTTTGCGTGAAAGAGTAACAAACATCCATCCATCCTCACAAAGTTTCGCGTTTATTACTAGCAGTGCCCCGCGGTTTCGTCCGCATAACTTTCAATCCCGTAGGAATATCGTGATAAAATGTCAGCCGTTTGTGCGTGAAGAAGTAACAAATATACAAACACACTCACAAGCTTTCGCCTTTATAATATTAGTGTGATATATATATAATATATAAGTACCCAGCAATAAACAATATCAAATCTAGACGAAACAACTCTTTCAGGAGAAACATTCAGTATTAATTCAAACGTGTCTGATTTAAACTCCTTTACAGCATTTAAACATTAGTTACAGCATTCACTATTTCATGCAAACTCCACACAAAGCAAAGAACTTATATAGTCACAAGAAATTTCTACCGCTTGCAAATTATGAACTCGACAAGCATGCAAATATTATGTTCATGTATTCATGCATACTTTTCAACATTCACAACTTGCATATTTGTTTTAATTTAAAACATCGAGGGGTAAAATTAATAAGTGCTAGCTTTAAACCATGGAGTAGGACAAAAATGGAGTGCTGAGATGGATAAAAGTGGTTTAGGTATGGCGGAGGACAGATAACCTGTGTTTATTATTTAACTAACTTTGGATGTCTATTCTAATTCCAGTAAGATTGAATTACACTGCAACCTTTTTCCTTTTAATTTGGATGTAGCAACCTAATTCTATAATTGTGTGCAAATCAGTCAATATCAGCCATACACTTTACTTCTGAACTTGTCAATAAAAGCGAATCAGTTTGGTAAATCCTGATCGGCATTAACGAAAACGATAAAGGTAAATCTTTGGAAAGTCTGTTGACCTTTTGCTGTCCATCCATGCTTTCGTTTTATTTATTTATTGATTAAACTTCATGCAAAACTTAAAAAAAGAACTACAAATGCGGACTTAATGCCTGAGGTATTTTGTACGTCTATCTTAGGGTAGTGCCGAGACATAATATGGCAGGTGTAACATGTGGTATAGATTGTTCATACGTGTAAACAAAAGGAGTCAGGATAAATAAAAATCGGTGGAGGAGAAAACGACGATACAGTCCAAATATGAATAGAATACTCTTTAATGTACATAATATAAATTACAGATATAAATATAGAACTTTTACAAAGGGTGGCAGAATGGGCGGTCTTATCGCTAAGAGCGATCTTCACACACAAAACAACAAGTTTTGCGCTTTTCATTTACCTAATACTCTTTGTACAATTCAAACTTGAGACGCTTGTGCGGAATGTTACTGCTCGAGTTGAAGTCAGATTAAATTAGCGTGTGTTTCACTACTTAAGTAAACATTTTGTTACTTAAAAGGAAGTTGCTTGTTTGTTTGTTTTCGTATTGATTTTAACACGTTCTCGTACACGTTCTCACGTAGGTAAATAGAAGCATTTTTTTTACTAATCTACATTCCTGTACCTTGGTTCTCCTGCGGATCTCCTCATTCCTGATTCGATCACGCAGGGAAACCCCAAGCATAGCCCTCTCCATTGCCCTTTGGGTGACTTTTAGCCTTCTTATAAGGCCCATTGTGAGCGACCACGTTTCAGTTCCGTAAGTCATCACTGGCAACACACACTGGTCAAAGACTTTCGTCTTGAGACACTGCGGTATGTGGGACGAGAAGATATTGCGTAGCTTCCCGAACGCTGCCCAGCCGAGTCGGATTCCTCGATTGACCTCTTTCTCGAAGTTAGACCTACCTAACTGGACAGTTTGTCCTAGGTAAACGTACTCGTCCACGACTTCGAGTGTAGCGTCTCCAATCTTTATGAGAGTGCGTGTTACATGACCTTCGTTTTGTCAGGAATCAGGAATGAGGAGATCCGCAGGAGAACCAAGGTAACCGACATAGCCCGAAGAATTGCCAAACTTCAGTGGCAGTGGGCAGGGCACATTGCTCGCAGAACAGATGGCCGATGGGGCCGAAAGGTTCTGGAGTGGCGACCGCGTACCGGAAGACGTAGCGTTGGAAGGCCTCCCACAAGGTGGACCGACGACCTTGTGAATGCCGCAGGAACCCGTTGGATGCGGGAAGCACAGGACCAGTCGAAGTGTAGGTGCTTGGGGGAGGCCTATGTCCAGCAGTGGACGTCTTTCGGCTGAAATGATGATGATGATGATGACATTCCTTTCTTTTTTTTTTTTTTGTTTTTTTTTCGGATGGGAATTCATCAAATGACTCCTCCCGCTCTGGGTGGAGCGGAAGGGAGTGTCAGACTCTTACTGACTAAAACCCACCCATGTTCCTTCCTTAGCCCTTTATGTTCCGGGCCAGCGGTAACCCTTTCGGACCATCCCGCTGACCCGGCAGGCTTCGGCCCTAAGGGGCCCCTCCTCGATGCTGACATCTCTTTGAGGCGCGCGTGGAACACGTACGCGCCGTCCGGCACGGGCCTGGTCCTGATCGGACGGTGAGCTACCCATTACTCTCCGCCCGCAGGCCCGCGCCTACGGTGGCCGGGAGTCGTCACGCGGCTCCCGACGCCCGGAGCGTCTCCCGCGGTGGCTGGGACGGGAGGCTCTCTCCCTGAGCCGTTCCGCCACCTCCTTCGCTAGCCTGACTGCTTCGCAGAAGGAGGTGACTGCCCCCCACTCCCTCTCGCCCCGGACCATGGCTTGCACCAGGGCCGGACGCGAGAGGTCGCCGTCGCTGCCGATTGCCTCTACGAGGACACGGCGGTGCTCCGCCCAAGCGGGGCAGACCTCCACCGTGTGCTCCACCGTGTCCTCTGGGCGATCCTGGCAATGGTGACACCCGGGCGTTTCCTCCCGCCTGATAATGTGCAGGAACCTCCCGAAACTTCCGTGTCCGGTGAGGACCTGCGTCAGGCGGTAGGTGAGGGCGCCGTGGCGCCTCTCTAGCCACTCCTCAAAGAGGGGTCTTACCGCCGCAATCGCGGCGTGCCCTGCGCTGGGTTGCGACAGTCGCTCTTTCCATGCCGCCATGAGATCGCGCCGGAGATCCGTCCGCTCCGCAGCGATTTGCCGCGGAAGCGGATCCTCCCCCCGGCGTAGTGCCTCCGCGCGCCACTCATACAGGCGCGCGAGGACTATCGCCTCCAGATCCCACGGCGGCAGTCCGGCAAGGAGGCTTGCCGCCTCGCCGGAGATCGTGCGGTAGCCCCGGATTAGCCTAACGGCTACCACCTTCTGGGGCGCGTTCAGGTAGTGGGCGGCTCGCCGCCGCAGTGAACGCGCCCACACCGGGGCCCCGTATAGGGCCATATGATGACATTCCTGTACACAGGCTGGCAGGCACATTGACGCGTAACCTGTTCCCATGGATTCAGTAGATGATTATGAACCTTTTAACCTTTACCATTTAAACGCAGGGAACGATGAAAATATTCGTGAGTTATTAAAAAAAAAATGCCGTTCCATACATTTTGACAGCGTAGGTATTGCACTTTCTCTGAAACCAATTTTTTTTTGATATCATCTAAAATTTTCTACGTTTCGTTCAGAATCATGTGATGATTGATTCTTGAACGATGCTATTATAAAATATGCTCGATTCAAAACTAAAGTAAATTGATGGGCAACTTATATTGGCACCTTTTCTGAATAAGACTATTATGTAGAGTGTGATGATATCTGTTTCATTTTCAGCCTTTAACCTTTTAAAAGGTTAATGTTCCCACTGCTGGAACATAACCTTCCTCTCTATGAGAGGCAGTGGGCCATAATCCGCCATGCAGACCTAATGGGGGTTGGTGGATGTCACATGTCTTCGGATTTTTGGTTCTAAGTCATGCCATTTTCCTCACGATATTTTCCTTCACCGTTTTGAGAGCAGTGGTAATAAAATTAAATACATAAAATAAAGTGCCTGTCTGGGTTCGAACTCACTACCTACAACTTGTGAGTCGGGGTCGATACCACTGGGTTCTCCCTGCTCTTGCTCCATATTCAATCATTGTTAACTCTAATGCATTTGATGTAAACTGGCTCCAAAGAATGTTGCACCATATCATATTATTCTAGCATCATATTCATCATCGAGGTAACTACTCCACCACACTGTAATTCATCTTCATTTATTCCGTGTCATCTCTAAACTTTGATATTTTATCCCTTCCCTCACTTTTCACCTCACAAGCTCTTTTACACCAATGATTAATATCCATACTCCTGATATTTTATCAGGTTCCTGTCGAGAAAGTACGTGACAGCTTCCTCTTATAATATCGTGCAACCCTAGATGGATTTATGGTAGATGTCTCAGTAAAGTGTGTTTTGTTTTACTCGTCCCTTTTATAAACAAACATGTCATGACAAAAAGCGATATAAGGACTTTGTAAAGTAGTGTTTGATTTATTTTTTGTTATGTATTTTTGTGGTGTACAATAAAGTATAAATAAATAAATAGCGGACTGAAATTACGATTTTAAGAAAAGTTGTGTTTATACGTACCTATCTATAGTTTTTTGATTTGAAGCGATTTTTGTTGTTATTTATAATTATCATCTGTGTTGTTTACAAAGATCTAGATATTCATGCCAAAGTTAGGCATGAATATCTTGATCTTTATATAGTGTGTTTAATGCGAAAACAACGAGTTTTCGTTCCGTGTTTGTTTACAAAATTATACATAGCAAATAAAATGCACTGTACGCGATCGTTGACTCAACGATGTAATTTGAAACTGAATACTTGTTATGGCTGACAGACAGCCGATCTTTTGTTGAATACAGTTATTAATTAATTGTGGTGATTTTAATATTAATATTTTGGAAAATAATTCTAATAGCAGTAGATTATTAAGCCTTTTTAAATCGTTCAATTTATCAAATGTTTTTACAGAACCGACTAGAATAACTCCAACTTCTGCTACTTGTATAGATAATGTCTTTTGCGATTGTGATTATTTAGATAAAGCCATCGTCAATTATCTGCCGTCTGATCATAGTGGGCAAACGGTATCTTTTAAGTTTAAAACACCTTTGCAAAAAGTGCAAATACAATTTAGACCAATAACGACTGGTAAACTAAATAGATTCAATAGTACCCTAAATAATAAGTTTAATGATCTGGGCCATGATATGGATGATGCAAATAAATTGTACGAGGATTTCTTTTCAGTAGTGTACACTCAATTCAATACAACTTTTGAAAAGAAAACAAAAAACATTGTCCCTAATTTTATATTTAGTGACTGGGCAACTAGAGGTATTAGGATAAGTAGGGAAAGACTGTTCGAGCTCTATGGCCTTAAGCCTTACATCAATACTGTAACTTTCAGCAAGTATGTTGCTACATATTCCAAAATTTTTAGAAATACATGCAAAATAGCCAAAGCCCTGTACATTAGCAATAAAATCAAATCAGCACAAAATAAAATAAAAACAGTTTGGAAAATTATAAATTACGAAACTAGTAGAAATAAAAAACGAAACACTGATTACACATTGGAGACTTCACGTGGAGCCATAAGCTCTAACTTAGAAGTAGCTCAGGAGTTTGTAAATTTCTTTACTAATATACCATCAAAAACGACGGAAGCCTTAAATTCCTCATCCGACGTATCAATTGATTTATTAAGAGCAAACGTTCCAGCCTGCCCGGTTGAATTTCAATTTACACATATTAACCCCGTAACAGTAATAAAAGCTTTTAAGCAAATTAAGATCAAATTGACCGAAGATCTTTGGGGAATGTCCATTAAAGTCTGTGCCTCCATAATTGAGACTATTGCACCTTATTTAGCCTTAGTATTTAATTCGTGTGTTGATCAAGGAGTCTTCCCCGATTTAATGAAATTCAGTAAGGTAATACCACTTTTCAAATCTGGGGACAGTAAAGACACCAATAATTATAGACCCGTATCCGTGTTGCCGGTTTTCAGTAAGGTGTTTGAAAAGATAATGCTTAATCAAATGCTCAATCATTTTAACACGAATAAAATCCTTCACGATCAACAATATGGTTTCACCAAAGGACGTTGTACGACCGACGCCGGTGTAACCTTATTAAAACACATTTTTAACGCGTGGGAAGAGGCCCAAGACGCCATAGGAATCTTTTGTGACCTCTCTAAGGCATTTGATTGCGTCGATCACGAAACCTTGCTTTTGAAACTTGAGCATTACGGGCTTGGAAAACTTGCGCTCAGTTTAGTTAGTTCTTATTTAAATGACAGACAACAGCAAGTTCAAATAAATGGTGTCAATTCACATGGTTTAACAGTAAAAATGGGTGTGCCACAAGGCTCGATATTGGGTCCTTTCCTCTTTTTAGTGTATGTTAATGATCTACTCCATTTATTAAAAAATCAACCACAAATGGTGTTATTTGCTGATGACACTTCCTTAATTTTTAAGGTAAATAGACGTGCTACAAATTATGACGACGTAAATAACGCCCTAGTGCAGGTCCAAAGTTGGTTCACTGCTAATAATTTAGTATTAAATGGGAAAAAAACTAAGTGCATAAGATTTTCTTTACCAAATGTAAAGAGTAGTGATTGTGAGATAGTATTGAATCAAGAGAAACTAGAATTCGTCGATAAAACGGATTTCCTGGGGATCACGCTCGACTCAAGGCTACAATGGGGTCCTCATTTAACATCTCTTGCAGGACGGCTAAGTTCAGCAGCTTATGCTGTCAGAAAAATCCGCCAATTTACTGATGTAGATACCGCGAGACTGGTCTATTTTAGTTACTTTCATAGTATCATGTCTTACGGTATTTTGCTTTGGGGACGGGCTGCAGACATCGATTCTATTTTTATTCTGCAGAAAAGAGCCATCAGAGCCATATATAACCTCTGCAGGCGTGATTCTCTAAGGGAACTGTTTAAGGAAATTAACATCATGACGGTGCCTTGTCAATATATCTACGAAAACATCATGTATGTAAGAAAAAACTTACATCTTTTTGGTAAAAGAGGTGAAAGACATAATTATAGTACTAGGAATAGGGACCTATTAGTTCAACCAGGTTTCAGACTGGCTAAAGTAGACTCATCTTTTATGGGGTACTGTTTAAAATGTTATAATAAAATACCTCCCCACATTCTTCAACTGAATGAGACAAAATTCAAGTCTTGTATAAAACGCACACTATGCAGTCAGGCATATTATAAGTTAGGGGATTACATCGCTGATAAAAATGCCTGGCTCAATGCTGGTCCTGCTCCACAACCACAACTAATTGATTAACACTGGAAAATACTGTTGGAGCTGCTGAAGATTGTAAGATTATCTTTGCATTGTATAAACTCAATTTCCTTTGCATTGTATAACTGCATAGCACAGATGTGAGTTCTATGTAAGTATACCTTCTTTACCATTTACCGGGTAATATGTCTTTCATTGACTTGAATGTGCCATGGCGGCTGATAGTATGTCATGCTCACACAAATGTCTCGCTGACGGTGGCGTGTGTATTGGATCATTTAGCTCCCTTCAAAATGGTTGAGCTGAATGGTGCTGATCTATGCGTCATGTTCGTGAACGGGCGCCGTCAGTTGGGGCTGGTCATCACTCAGCTGCCTAGGCTTATTTTTAATTATTTTATTTTTGGATTGTTGTCTTCTTACTATTTGCTGTACTCTGGACGCTCTTAACGCGTACGTATTTTTTTACATCGTTCTCACATAAATAATTGTAAATTCAACATTAATGATGTAACTAATATTTTTGTAAAAATACAATTTAAAAGAGTGTCCATGGAGTTTCTTGCCCGTTCTTCTCCATAGGTACCTACGCTTTGGAATGGGCAACTAGCTTCATATTTTCTGACTGACCGACTTCTTGACAATTCAAAAGTGCCTGTAAATGGTTTAATTGAAATAAATGTTTTGAGTTTGAGTTTGAGTTTGATTGTCATTTAATTGTCAACGATAGAATTTAGGTTTAACGAGATAAAATCTCGTTAAACCTTCGTTCCTCATAAAAACTTAAATAACAGTTCACTTAAAATGAGATACAAAGTGCTTGCATCTTAATAATCATAATATCGTATTTTATGTATTAGAATTAGGTTTTTAATACTAGACTCTGTTATGGCCGATTAGATACGTATGTTGCGATATTGGCTATAATTGCATATCGTTGACATAGAATAAATTGCAGATTGTTTAAAATTTTTGTCTAAAAATTCGCACGAAATGAATATTATTATTAAAAACTAGCTGCGTCCCGCGGTTTCACCCGCGTAAATGTGTATCGGGATAAAAAGTACCCTATATGTTAATTCAGGGTGTCAGCTACCTCTATGCAAAATTTTATCAAAATTGGTTTAGCCGTTTGAGCGTGAAGGGTTAACAAACATATAAACACACACAAACTTTAGCATTTATAATATTAGTGTAATTAGCCCACCCTCGAACACAAATCAAGTGATTTGATTGGCGGTTGTTAATAATAATAATTTTTATTTTCTGAAAAAACACATTTAAGGTTCACAAAAACAATATTCCAACTAAAATGAACATTACAGAAAAAAGTGTATCGTTGGTGCCTGTACTAATGAATTAAATCATTGTATCACAGACACCAGCGCCTTCCAAGATAGGTTACATAATAAATTAAAAATTCGAACGTGCTATATAGTGAACTCGTAAAAAAATATATGGTAATAAAATAAACAGTAAAAGTAATTAATAAAATCAATTAGGTTAATCCTAATAATATAAACAAAAATTAAATAAAAAATTAAGCTATTTATTTACTTAAGTTAATATTTGTACGTGTGCGTGCAAGAGGGTGCACAGGTGAGTGATTCTGCGTATATGAGTGTATGTGTGAGTGTATGTGTGAGTGGTATGTGAGAGTGGATGTGTGAGTGAGTCTATGTATGCGTCTGTTTTTGGGATACATCTATTGGATTGGTTTGAGAAGATCTTCAGTCTCCCGGTAATTTAACTTCAGTAAGAGGATTTGTAATTCTTTTTTGCACTTGTTTTTTGGTAAGTTATGTACGTATGCTATTTTGTTAATACGGTTGTAAAGACGAGACCTATTTACATAAAAATTTCTACTCGCGAGAGCAGTTCTATGCGGCTGAAATTCGCACACTATGTCCTTCCTGCGCTTGTTGTTTGGATTATATGGGATTGAAGCATGCTTACGCAGAACGTTCTGAAGCACATAGAGCTGTCTTACTGTGAGTAGAGAGCATTGTTGGTACAAAGTTACAGTCGGATACCTAATGGGCTTCTTTAAAACCACCTCTCTCCACTCGCAGCATACCAGTAGCAAACGTGCCTCCCCACGCCGGTATACAGTACATTAGTATCGATTGTGCTACGGAAAAATAAACTAATTTTAATGTCTCTAGGTCAGCAGAGGATCTTATGTTTTTGAAAATGTTCAGAAGTTTTCTTGTACGGGAAACCATAATTCCTATATGCTTGTCCCAGCTAAAGCAGGAGTCTATTTGCACTCCCAGATACCTCATTTCGGTTGTGCCTGTGAGAGGTAGGCAGTCACAATTAGGACTAGAGTGACGACAAGTGTGAGCTATAATTTTTAGTGAGTCCGAGGGTTGAGACGCGGAAGAACCAGAAAAAGCTATAAATTTTGTTTTAAGTGCGTTAAGGGTTAGCAGGTTATCGTTTAGCCAGTCGATTTGAGTTGGCTGGTTGTTATTACGATCGACAGGGCCTTTTCAGTTTCCTTATAGGCTAACTGCCAGTCTTTGCCATGCACAATCAACGCCGTGTCATCAGCATAAGTAATAAATCTGCAGTTGTTAATTGCCAGTTGGCCGTAGTTAAACGGAAAGGATCCAACCAACACTTTGGCCGAAAATGAGTTATGTATACCAAAAAACTCTTTGTAGTTAAAACTTTAATATCACGAAAACAATCCAAGTGAAATTCAAACGCCCCATGAAGTTACAGTCCTGAGTTACCAACCCACATGTATGGCAGGTCGTAATTTTTTTTATTAACATCGCTCCATGCTACTTATATCGTTATTGAGAAATTCACATTTACGAAAATAATCCAAATTACAAATCACTAAAACGATCCAAACTACTAGGATAATCGTTATTCTAAAGATTTAAAAACTGGCCATATTTAAACGGAAAGAATCCAACCCACACAGGTAGTTTTGAGATATTTAAGTTTTAAGTTCAGATCGTATTTCGTCATTGATTCTCCACTTCAACTTTCGGGGGTTGGTTTTAACTAAAGGATAAACATATAAATTAAAATTTTATTAATCTGTAGTCCGACATCATGACATATTTTTCTAGATATTAGCAAATATAAGACGATGAATCCTTTTCGTTAAAATAATATTTATATGGTAGTAGTGATTTAAGACTAAAGATAAGATATAAGTACACTATATGTTTTATTATGTAAAACATAAAAATCAGCCATCTCTTTTTAATATTTAGTGTTTTTATTCTATTTTAAAGCTTGAATCCTTATAGCTAAATATGTTTATTACCCTGGGCTTTTGAAATATTATTTTAACGAAAAGGATCCATCGTCTTATATTTGCTAATATCTAGAAAAATATGTCATGATGTCCAACTAGAGATTAATAAAATTGAAATTTATATGTTTATCCTTTAGTTAAAACCAACCCCCGAAAGTTGAAGTGGAGAATCAATGACGAAATACAATCTGAACTTAAAACTTAAATATCTCAAAACTACATTTGTGTGCGTTGGATCCTTTCCGTTTAACTATGGCCAGTTGACGCAGGTCGTTGATGTATACCAAAAATAAGGTGGGACCAAGCACACTACCTTGTGGGACTCCATATGTGAGAAATTCTTCATTGCTTGTAATTTCCAACCCTGACATACTGACTACGTTCAGTAAGGTAACTACGAAAGATTTCTAGGACCGTGCCCCTGACGCCTACTGCTGTTATTTCAGCTAGACAATTATAGCAGTTTGGATACATAGGCATATTTGGTTGTGTGTGTTGTTAATTAATAAAAAGGGAAATATTGAACTGATGATCTCAAGCTTATTGACAATCTAATGTTGGATACTTTTAAATTCTGTTTAACTTTCTGGCCTTTTTTCACAGTTGGTCGCAGTAACTAAGCAAGAGTACCCCGATCAAATGGGTTAGTTTATTAAAACTGTGATCAAACGTGCGCGAGCTAAGCGAGCGAAGCGATTGGTGCCACGGCAGCGGCGGCGAGCGCTACATCCAAGTTGGTGGTAGTTGCTAGGCTATTTAGTATTTTTCGGGAAACAAAATGGGAATTTTTTGAGGTTCAAAAAAAGAGATGCAATAATTATATTACAGTGTTCAATAATATTTTTAGGAGCGCAAAATGAGAATGATTAGAGGTTAGATTTAATAAATGCCATAAAAAAAAATACGTATAACCAAGGTAACCGACATAGCCCGAAGAATTGCCAAACTTAAGTGGCAGTGGGCAGAGCATATTGCTCGTAGAACAGATGGCCGATGGGGCCGAAAGGTTCTGGAGTGGCGAACGCGTACCAGAAGACGTTGCGTTGGAACGCCTGAACAAGGTGGACCGACGACCTTGTGAAGGCCGCAGGAACCCGTTGGATGCGGGAAGCACAGAACCGGTCGAAGTGGAGGTGCTTGGGGGAGGCCAGCAGAGGACGTCTTTCGGCTGAAATGATGATGATGATGACTTACAAGAATATATCATGAAAATAAAAGCGAGTACAAAATAAATATTCGTAGGAACGTTTAAAATTCTATTCATTTTCATCGTAAAGGTTGCACGTAGAGAATAAATTCAGAAAATGTCGTCGACTGATTCATGGACTACCATTCGATTTAATGTTGCAATTTCTTATTTTTAATGAAATATCTGAAATGAAAATAGTAAATCGATCGTGCGTAGTGTAGAGGGTGTAGTAGTGTGTTCATCATCATCTGCCTAGCCTTTTCCCAACTATGTTGGGGTCGGCTTCTTCGGTGTAGTACTGTGTTATATTCTAAAAAAAGTATAATATATTTTCATAATCATGATTTTTCATTAAGTGATTTTTCTGCAATCACTTTTAAGAGTAATACATTTTATTATTATTGTGCAAAGACCGTGGCAAAATAATAACAGGTTGATCGATCAGGTTAAGCTACGCTTGCCGCGGTTGGTCTGTGGATGGGTGACCATCTTTACATACCGAGATCTCTCCCAGCCTCGGAAAGCACGTTAAGCCGTTGGTCCAGGCTGTCATTCGTGGATCTTTGACAGTCGTTATGGGTAGTCAGAAGCCCGAAAGTCTGACAACCAGTCTTGCCAAGGTGTATCGTATTACCCAGTAACTGGGTTGTGGAGGTCAGATAGGCAGTCGCTCTGTGTAAAATACTAGTATTCAGCTGCATCCGGATAGACTGGAAGCCTACCCCAACATAGCTAGAAAAAGGCTAGGCAGATGATGATTGTGCAAAATGAGCGAACATTTTGGTATTTTATTGCTTTCTTTTGTTGAATTATTTTGTATTTAAGCGATGACTTCAGTACACTACCATAATAGACTTGCTACTGCTTTTCATAATGCTCGTTAACAAGCACTAAGTTAACTGATATCAATCAATTGTAATAATTACATCCAGTAATGAAACTTCACCCCATTCATTTCGAACATAATCATTTAAAATAACTGCACATTAAACAAATGATACAAATAAATCGTACCTCATTTGTTTATCACCTGGGATACCTACAGTACAGAATAGTCGGTACAGAAGGTCGGCTCCATACAAAGAGATTTCAAATACTATAGAGAGTAGGCTATCAGGAGAAATATCACAGAAAAATTGAGTCCCATGGCTCAGTGACGCCATATAGCGTCATCATAATCATAATTTAAGCCGAAAGACGTCTACGGCTAGACATAGACCTCCCTCAAGCACCGCCATCTAGCGTAATATAGCAAAATTATATAATAGACAAGTTTGACACGACACACTTTTATCAACGCCAACCTTTGATTACCTACAGTCAGATAGTTTGCCTAAGAAAATTATTTATTTAGTGTAAATACTGGGTAAATCCTGCGACCTTTACAAGGTCGTCGGTCCACCTTGTGGGATGCCTACCAACGCTGCGTCTTGCGGTACGCGATCGCCACTCCAGAACCGTTCGACCCCATTGGCCATCTGTTCTGCGAGCAATGTGCCCTGCCCACTTCCACTTAAGTTTGGCAATGCTTCGAGCTATGTCGGTTACCTTGGTTCTCATGCGGATCTCTTCATTTCTGATTCGATCACGCAGGGTAATTTCTAGCATAGCCCTCTCCATTGCCCTTTGGGCACAAGGCCCATTGTGAGCGACCACGTTTCAGTGCCATAAGTCATCACTGGCAACACGCACTGCTCAAAGACTTTCGGCTTGTGACAGATAGGTAAACCGACGACCTTGTGAAGGCCGCAGGAACCCGTTGGATGCGAGAAGCACAGAACCAGTCGAAGTGGAGATGCTTGGCCGTCTACCGTAAGTGTAATTAAATGTCTTTGGCTCCATTCAACGATCGTAAACGTTCGCACGCACATGTAAACGATTATGTACGCTGAGTGTATCTTTGTCGAATACCACTGCCAGTCGCGAGTGCGCTTGCACTTGCTGTACGTGAATCGTGTCTAGCGTGCGTGAAGCATGTCTAGCACGCGTGAAGCGTCTCATTCGCGTGTGTGCGTACGTTTTCGCTCGCTGTATGGAGCCGACCTTCTGTACCATTTATTTTGTACCTACCTAGAGTGCCAGTTGCATTGTCAATATTCATTATCTCTAATCTGATTAATAATTATTATTTCGCGCTGCGAAATTGTTAACGTATTAATCGTTTGTAATGTTATAGGTGTCTGCATAGTTTTGTTTTAATAGTTTTTGTTATTAACACAGACTGGATTGTATATTGATCCACCATTTATCTAAGAAGACTTAACAGGATCAAATTAGATTAGCTAGGGAAACTCTACAGAGGTGATGGGTTCGATAACGGTTTTAGATATCGATATCCATCACATCTACGGAGTTTCTCTAGCGAATTTAATTTGACCCTCTATTTATTTATGAAAATGAATTACTAAAAACCAATTTGTCCTGTGACGAGTAGAAATAACATTCAGAAACCAATTTCTATTCAAACTTGAAAAAACAAAACTCTTCTTAAAATTTTAGCACATTTTCTCTAAATTCAAGTTTAATCATGAATTTTCTGACAAACATCTGTCCCCACATAAAAGCTTACTTAAAATAACTATTATCCTTAACCGAATGTGAAACTAGGAAAAATGTTCAGAAACAAAGAACAAACGACGGTCAATGATGTGTTAGGCTTATTAATAATTCTTAGGGTCTCACTAACGGTTTCACAAAGTGTCGGAGCTTTCACCGCCACCGTCTTGAATTTTTGATGTACGCACTATGCGTAAAACTAATGGTGGGTGCCCTGTTTAAGTGATTTGAGGAGAACTTGGATTTTGGACTTTGTTTGTGAGTGTATAAAGGTGAGTTTTGGTTGTCGGTAAGGCTGTTCGGGCTAAGTCATAATTTTATGGAACGTTTGCTAACTTTGTCTGTCTTTTATATGAGTTGCTTTGTTGTTAAGTGACATAACTTCACTTCACGACATGTTTGTCGGATTTTGTCAAATGTTTAACATATTTTATTAAATACTTGCGTGTAGGTAATATTGTAGGTATAGAGTGTGTCTGCACGACGTTTGACTTCAACATTATATCCCTGCTAGCACTTTTAATCACTTTCGACATAATGATGGCAATTATTTACTTTAGAAAAAATGGAACACAACACACTCTCTTGTCAACTGAAATAAACGTCCAGATGGCGGCAAACGCCTATTTTTGGCCATCGAGAATATTTCTGACACCAGTCAGTGCGACAATTCTAATAGCTAATAAAGATCAAATTCGCAAAACACGTATTTGTTTGTATGAAACTGACACATGTCAAGAGCGCATTCTCTCGTCGGCCGCACTCTAAACTGTAATTTCTGATAGGGATTATTATTATTATCTGACACACATACGCAGTCGTCGTTATTATGGGGACTTGAAACGCACATAATCAACTTATCCAACAACGAGTTAGATGCCATAATATCTTTTTACCTAGTTTTCATTCCAACCGACAGACAGACGGACATGACGAAAGTATAAGGGTTCCTTGTCAGAACTACGGAACTCTAAAAAGAAACCTAGGTGTGTCTAAGCTACGAGACAAAAGTTGTATTTTGTGATACTTACTTAAACAATGTCAATATTAAAAAAAATACTTAGTTCCTCAAAAGATTGAAACCCTAATTTTGTACGAGAAAATGTTCCTCTATTCTAAGCAGCTGTTAATATTCCTGTCAATCCCTCTAAGTATACACGTTGTGATACTCTTGTTTTCAACAAGTCTTTTAAAAGTCTCATCAAAACTAAGTCGTGTATAAAACACATGTTTTATACACGACTTAGTTTTGACAAGACTTTATTGACATTGTTTCAGACGTCTTCATCATCATCATTTCGTTAACCATTTCGAATTTTTTTAACAAGTGTTGTCATCTAGTCTTATTTACGTGTTTTAGGTGTAATACATAAACGGAAACAGTAGACACAACATAATGGAATAAACGTTTTCAGCCTTGGTGTAAACGCGGCGTAAAAATGCCTTAAAAATGACCTTCATTATAAATAATGCTATTCAGGTATACCTACTAGAATGTTTTTCTAAAAAAATAACAATCACAGGATTTATTCTTGAAGAGCAAGTGTCAACAAAAATATTTTCTTTTAATCAACCACAATTTTATATTACCTACCTGAAAAAAAAATATATTTAAAGAACACAAAACATTTCTTTTTATTTGGCATCTGTTTATATTTATCATTCTATGTTCATCTAAATACAAAATACTGAGAAATGAAAACAATTGAATACAGATACGTGCAATGTATCTTGAGATTAAATGGTGGGGCAGCTGACTAAGAAATAATTTTACAAAGTTTTTAGTCCAGTACATTTTTTCACAATTTCGCTACGAGCTCTAAGTATCGTTAATCATAAGTTATTTAACTAGAATGACTTACAACTTCTCATTCATTTGAATTGAAATGAAAAGTTGATGAATCATTTTGAATAACGAAAATAAATCATATTTTTAAGCGAGTTTCGAACACTTTCGTTTTAGGGTTTGGGTACACTCAGTATTTCTTCGACTGTCGAAGGTGTTGTGTATTTTTTCAACTGTCAGTATTTTTGCTTAATTGAAGCAAAAATACTGACAGTTGTCATTGTACTAGATGGATGCCTACATGAAGTTTCTAATTTTTGGCAATAATTGCAAACAAATGATATTTTATAGGTAAGTCTATAAAGCTATTGGAGCAGTGGTGGTGGTAATTGCCGCGACTTACGAGTTGTAGGTCGTAGGCTTGAACCCAGATAGGCGCTTTAATTTGTGTAATTTATTTCATTAACTGCTCTCAAAAAACGGTGAAAGAAAACATCGTGAGGAAAACGGCATGTCCTAAGAACCAAAAATTCGAAGACGTGTGACATCTACCAACTCGCACTTTTTTTTTTCGATTGATAAATCATCAAATGACTCCTCTCGCTCTGGGTGAAGCGGAAGGGAGTGTCAGACTCTTACTGACTAAAACCCACCTATGTTCCTTCCTTAGCCCTTTTTGTTCCGGGGTAGCGGTAACCCTTTCGGACAATCCCGCTGCCACCAACTCGCACTGGACCCGCGTGGTGGATTACGGCCCACTTCCTCTCACGGAGAGGAGGCCTGTGTCCCAACAGTGGGAACTTTATTTATTTTATTTATTTATTTATTCATTATTATATATTATTATTATTATCATCATTCATTTTTTTTTATAGGCGGATTATGCTAAAGTTATTAGTAGGTACTAACAACTACTGAATAGTCTATTATTTATTTCTTGTTTTCTTTCATAAGAACGAACTTGGTTCAGTAGTTAGATACTTAATTGGTTTCGACGAAATATGTATAACGCTAGATTAAATATCTACGTACTACACTACAACCTAGGGACTAGGTCTGTCATTTCACTGTGTGAACCAATCTAGCAAAAGTGAGGGCTGTCAGACAATATGACCTGCCTGATAGGAGGATTCTCAATTTGCGTCACAAGAATATCAAGCCTCGTTTCTCAAGATCTTATAGATACTGAATTTTTCCTAAGCGAATATGTCCATCAGATATTTATTTATATTCATAGTAGGTATCTATTTAAATAAAACAAAAGTCGTGTTAGTTACACCATTTATAACTTAAGAACGGCTGGACCGATTTTTATAATCTTATTTTTTTGGATTTGTCTCCACCCCAAGTAGCGGAATAACTAATAAAACAAGGGAAAAATTCACATAAAAAATATTTAGATGATTCATTTTCCCATACGTTCGTTCTTATTGATTCTGAGGCGATACGCAGTTCGCCGGGTCAGCTAGTATGTAAAAATCATGGATACAAGATCCTTAGTCAAAATGAGAGAAAGACTACGACTACGACTAAGAATCGCTAATCCTGTGGCCACGAGCTACAAGCTCAAGCGACACGTGTCTTGCGACAGCGACTGCGGAGTAAACCAATGAAATAAATTGTTTGGAGTATGCTACGAGTTACCGCGACGCGACATGATACACGTACGCGATTGTCGTTTTTCGCAAGTGGCATCGCTCGAGACCGTGAAGCCTAAGTCCACGTTTGCACGGACGTAAAGATATCGCGGCAGGATTTTATCGCCCACTGGATTTTTAGCTCCCGGATTTTCAATTCTCGGTGTTAAGCCGAGCATTGAGAATTCAACAGAGCGCATTCCAGCGATAAAAAACACGCTGTTGAGTTTTCAACTCTCGGCGCTCAGCAGAGCGTTGGAAATCTAGTGCGCGAAATAATCGCGCTCGATTAGTAATCGAAAAAGCGTCCGTGCGAACCTGGGCTGAGAGTTGCGTTATTTAAGTCCTTTTTTAGGGTTCCGTACCAAAATAGTAAAACGGAACCCTTATGGTGAGACTCAGTCTGTCTGTCTGTCTGTCACGGCTGGATATCTCAAGAACTACTAATGCTATCAGCTTGAAATAGTTTTAGATGACGTATGCCCAACTATTTTGCAAATAAGAAACAAATAAAAAAATATTTTTTGCAACAGGGACTGAAGCCCCACTTTGAATTTTTCAGACCCCTGGTCCAAAAAGTCGAAGTGGGGTTACTAGGGCATGTGGGGTATCATATGAAGGAGCGTAATTTACACATTCTCATTTTTTTTCTTTTTGTTTAGCCTCAAAGTTTTCGACTTTTGATGAAAAATGTAAAAAAAAATACCGCCTCCCCCCTTATCTCCGAAGTTTGCAAAGAAAAAATCTGAAATAATTCTATGTGATGGAAGTTTATGTAAAGATTACAGGAAAAATAAAACGAAGTCTCTAAATAGCACTCTTTTTCAGAAATCATCAACCAAAGTTTCATTAGTGATGCTATCGGTCAAGAGATGGCGCTGACATAAAACTGCAACATTCTACACCGCAGTGCATAGTGTTAAAATTTTCTGACGAATATGGACCTCGCCGATGAAAAATTAAAAACATGATGGGACGGAACCCTCGGTGCGCAAGTCCGACTCGCTCTTGACCGGTTTTTTGTAAATAATATTAATGTTTATTTATTTATTAAGATAAAAAGAACATAAAGCCAATTATGAGTTAATGCAACTAATTCATTGAAATTGGTGTGCCTCAGTCCTTATGCTTTGAAGGCATTGACTTTAAGATCCAAAGCTTCGAAATGACAGCGGAATAATAAATTGTATTAAGTTATGATAACGTTTTATTCATGGTTTGAATAAATGGGGATTAGTAAATTGGTCTGAAAAGGTGTCAAATCGAGCACCGCCGTGTCCTCGTAGAGGCGATTGGCAGCGACGGCGACCTCTCGCGTCCGGCCCTGGTGCAAGCCATGGTCCGGGGCGAGAGGGAGTGGGAGGCAGTCACCTCCTTCTGCGAAGCAGTCATGCTAGCGAAGGAGGTGGCGGGACGGCTCAGGGAGAGAGCCTCCCGTCCCAGCCGCCGCGGGAGACGCTCCGGGCGTCGGGAGCCGCGTGACGACTCCCGGCCACCGTAGCCGCGGGCCTGCGGGCGGAGAGTAATGGGTAGCTTACCGCCCGATCAGGACCAGGCCCGTGCCGGACGGCGCGTACGTGTTCCACGCGCGCCTCAAAGAGATGTCAGCATCGGGGAGGGGCCCCTTAGGGCCGAAGCCTGCCGGGTCAGCGGGATTGTCCGAAAGGGTTACCGCTGGCCCGGAACATAAAGGGCTAAGGAAGGAACACGGGTGGGTTTTAGTCAGTAAGAGTCGGACACTCCCTTCCGCTCCACCCAGAGCGGGAGGAGTCATTTGATGATTTCCCATCCGCAAAAAAAAAAAAAAAAGGTGTCAAATCGTCAATGTGTTAATTCTGTTGAAAAGTACAGACGCCAGCACATCAAGCTACCCGAAACTGTCAAATTTTCTTAATCAATTTTGAACCTTAAACTTCAGCGATAAAGTGGAAATCTATTAAAGAAATTTGACTGATTGTAGTAGCTTGAGGTATGTACATAATGATTGTGATTTCTGATAATCCTAAATAACATCGCGCCTGTTTCACCCGAAGGATGGAGGAGAGGTGTACCTAATACACCCACATTTCTCCAGTTATGCAGTAAATAAAAACGGCATGAATAAATCCACTCCTTTTTAAGCAACATCTTACGTAAAGGCAAGCAAACAGGCGCGACACGCGATTAAAATCGTATAACGTAGGATGTTTTCGAGAATATATAATTACTTGTCCAAAATGTTGTCCAAAACCTCAGCCATTGGCTTACCAAAAATGATTGCTTATTAATATGCAATTTGCTTAAAAACTAGTTTACAAAAACCTAGGTAGCCCTTTTTACCTTGAATAATTTATTTAAATCCTCAAAAAAGATTCAATCTCAACCTAGATACGGCAACGCCGTAACGGTTGGGTGCGTACGTGTGTCACTTCCTACCCTACCATTTCCAGGTGCCTCACATCCCAAATGGAGGTACCACCACTTTTATATATAGGTATATATATATATTATGACAAGTTTTTGACATTTGTTTGTCGCCGAGATGAGACTGCGACTAGATTTGAACGTTTTAAATTACGACAATTGGCCTTCAGAGCTAATCAATTGCCAGCCTGTATTACATAAGGTCGACATTATCGGACAACCTTTACAGTAGCCCACGCTGCTGCCAAAACATAGAATCAACTGAATTGTTACTGACATTTGAATACGTAGAACATTAATTACATACTTTGATAGATAGTTGGGAAAAGGCTAGACAGGAGATGATAACATTAGGCTGACTATTCAGAGGTTAACCACACATACTATATTGCAAGAGCTATCTTCAACCTAGCCCCTTTCGTCAGACAATAGGCATCTCTACAATCCGTAGAGCTCACTCTCATGACACCGGTCAGGTGAATGCAGTGCGGCGTGTCGGCACGTATGGGAGCGCCGTCCGACACGTTCACGAATGTAACGACGTGTGTTTTGAACTGCTTCCGAGATTTGTGGAGCTAGGAAATTATGGAGAGAGTAGGTTTAACTGAAAGAGTCTGCGTTGCGTTCTTTTAATTAATCGCATGCTGCTCCGGTTGTCGTCAACATGTCGACGCCGGCTGTCGCTGAACACCAGCGCTGGGGCTCTGACTCGTATAGGGTCGTAGCATTATGCTGAGCGATGGCCGTTTTGCGTATTAGTAAATATGTGATGCATATTTTCCCCAAACTTGTTTTTTTTTGTGTTTGTGTTCTTTCTCTGCGTCATTTTTACCGCAAGTAATCATAGTACAAAAGTTGATTTTTGAGTGACCATTTGCAACAAAAAGGTCCTAATAAGTTTTTGGTTGCAATCGAATTTGAATTTTGTTAAGTATGACATTCAGTTTGTTGTTCCATAACTTGAAAATTATCTCAAATTCCTGGCTGTACTAAGTCGCATCTTGGAAGTCACCCTTTCTAACCATATTATCTTTCACACGGCCCATCCATCGTTTCTTTGGTCTTCTTCTTTTATAGCCAAACAACAGCCTAAATAGTCCCCACTATATTCCATAATACTTCGTAGCTCTTGATGTGAATAACCCTAGTACCAACTGGTGTGAACTGGGTCGGGGGTAATACACAATACTATCGTCGATCTATAGCCGTTAGATCATATCTCTGTGTTAAACGTCTGCCTATTGAAATTCTAAAAGCGTTTCTCTGTAATGAATAGTTTTCAAGGAAGTGGTGGAACATGCAAACGGTACGGGGCAGGTACCTTTGTAGGTAGTGTAATAATAGTTGGGCCACTTAGGTCACTTAAGCTACATTAGCTCGACTCTCTGTGGAATCAAAGGGCCACAAAAACTCAGGGTGGAAATCAAAGGGAAAAACAAAGGGGTTGTTGGGTGTGTGGGATCCCCTAGACGACCAAAGCATGCTTATAACGGCTGCCGAGCCCGCCACATTAGAAATTAGTCGTATTATTTTAGAAGTATAAGTATTGTTTAAAAACCATTGTGATTGGTCGCAGAGCCAAGGCCAATCCCCGTAATTACGGAAATCGGCCTTCAGATAGAAAAACAAAACAAGCATATAATCAATACTTTGAACAGAACAACGTCATCCACTTGTGTTACATAAAGTGTTCTCATAACGAACCCCGAAAGAAGCCGAAAAATTCTCTTTTCAAAAATTCGTAATCCAAGATGGAAGCTGTCCGCACGTTATCTTGCCGCGCCGCTTAGCACATTGTAAAGTTTGGAGTTCTGTGCCTCGGGCCAAGCCGAGTTTCTTCATCACCCTAATTACCTGTCTTATGCATTGACGTTCACCGACCTGTACAGCTTTTACACAAACTAGTATTCTCTTACCTTACAAAGTATGATAATACTGCGGAGATAATATTTAAATTAAGCTTTGCAAACGGGGATTTGCCTTTGAATTAAAAACTGGAAGAGGTTTTAGCATTGTAAATCATCTGTTTGTTTTTTTCTAAGTATAGGTTTTATGAAATTAAGTAGAACGGTGGACGAGAAATCTTGTTAGAGTTAGCATAACATAGCACATTGAGCCTATAATGTTCCCAGTGCTGGGATAGAGGCCTCTTCTCAGTGAAAGTTACATTACTAGTAGTAGTTTTATTAGTAATTATATTTTCTTTGCTCCTGTTGGATGTTTATTATTATATGTATATATTTATTTAGATTAGTATAATATACTTTATGTATGTATTTATTGTACTATGTAAATGGTGCACCACAGACTACCTACAGTATTTGTCTGTCCTTCCCCTTTTTAATCCATCCAAAGGTTGTCTTTAGAAGATCGCTTTTAGCGATAAGGCCGTCCATTGTGTCACCCTAGTCCCCCGCGCCCTCTCTAAGTAAACGGTCCGTTATCGTTTGCTCTCAAAAACAATTGCATTAACATAGTTTAAAGTACATTTTAGAAGTTAATTTTATTCAATATTCTTGCATAGAACCCCAATAGACTCAGTGTTATAAAATCAAGTGCTAGTTCACCGAATTAACAATATAAAACAACAATATACAAATCCGTTTTTCAAATCGAAAAGTGTTTAGTGAGTTGTGTAGTGAATTGACATGAACGCGTAAGCGACGCGAATTTCCCGGCACTTACGACCTTCTTTCCGCGAACATTTTATGCAGCTACTACACCGCTTCTAAGCATATCCATCGCTGCCCTCAAATCGCATGATTAAACGCCATCCACTATGCGCGCCGCTTGAAGCGCTTTATAGACACTGCACCAAAGCTTGAGTTCTGCCGTGAAGCGTGTGTTTTTACATATTTTCAAGCCTGTCCATCGCTACCTACAAATCGCATGATTAAACGCTAACTGCTTTGCGCACCGCTCGAAGCGCTTTATTTCCGCTATACTAAGATTTGATTTGAATTTTATTGTGTAACGTGTGGATTTACGATGTCAACAAATAACTGCGCTGGATGCTTGAACGCCTTCGAGGGCGAAGAGAGCGTACAATGCTTTACTTGCCTCAAATTCTATGATCTTGTTTGTGCGAATATAACAGAAAATCGGCTTAGGCTGATGAGCGTTGACAGCAGAAATATTTGGAAATGCCCTGAATGTCTAATGAAACAACCAAAATTCGATAACACCAATACGCCAGCCCGGCCAATCCGGCCAGAAAGTCCCACAAATGCCTATCAAAGTTTTTGCTCGCCCTTTATTGCTAATGTAACCTATTCTACTAATGAAAAGGATGATAATTGCATAACTTTAACTGATGATAATGATATAAACGTCACGTTTAGGAAAAAAAATCCCGAGGTACAAAGAGCACAAAACCAGCTCGAATTTCAAGAACTCTCGTTTGAAATGAGTAAATTACGACTTGAGATGGAGATATTAAAAGAACAACTTAGTAAAGCGGTCTGTCTTATTTCGAACTACGAATCTAAGTTAACAGGTTACGCCTCCCAAATTTGCCTCCTTAACACCCAGCTAAAGCAAAGCAACGCTTTAATAACAAGTTCTATAAGTGTTGCCGATCAGCAGCAACCCGCCTGTATAGGCAGTCAACATCCACCCAGCTGTGTACTCGACCAGCAGCAAACCACTGAGCAGCAAACACACCTTGTAAGTACTCAGCAGCAACCCCACTTTATAACCAATCAACCGCAAGCTCAGCTTATTCCTGTTGCACCGGATACTCCTGCTGCGGTACAAACCACCAACCGTGCCAAAAGACAGAAAAAGAATAAAGCAAAAAGTGTAGCCCCAAAAGTTCCTGTCGCTACAGGCCTTGTCGTACCGCAGGTAATCCCAACCAACGTCGAGATGCACACATCTGAAACCATAGAACTGGTCAATGAGAATGTCTACACATCTCCTGCCGACGACCGCGTTTCTCCTGCCGATAACGGCACTACTTCTGCCGGCGACCGCGTTTCTCCTGCCAATGACTGCACTACTTCTGCCGACGACCACACTGACAACCAAGGGTGGACAGAAGTAAAACAAAAGAAATTCCGTAAACTTGCTTCATTATGTGGCATCGCTGGGCCCAACATTACTAGCTTAAGAGCTGTCGAACCACGTAAACATCTACACTTGTGGAATATGGAGTCCAGCGCTGATGAAATCCGTGACTATCTGCGTCAAGTGTGTCCCACTGGAGCGTGCACGGTTGAAGAGCTGCGGGCTAGGGGAAGTTATAAGTCGTACAAGATTGGTGTTCCCGTTATTTACTACGAAAAATGCTATTCTACAGATGTATGGCCAATGAACGCAAGAGTGAATACATGGATTACGAATGAGAACCCGAGACATACCAGAAACTATAAGGCACCTGATAAGGCCCAACCAACTCACCAGACATTTCGTGCCTAAGCAGCCTGTTAATAACAAAATGAAGAGCTTTAGCGTATTGTACCAAAATGTCCGTGGTCTCAAAACCAAACTTTCGACGTGGAGAACGAACTTGTTACAGCTGGAGCATAATTTGATTGCAGTAACAGAGAGCTTTCTCGATGGTTCTATTGAAGACGGAGAACTTGAAACTGAGGATTGGAATGTGATGAGACGCGACAGGAGCACACCGTGCGGTGGAGTTATGCTCGCTGCGCGTGCACCCATTGCGCTGCGCCGCCGTCGTGATCTTGAAACGGACAGTGGTGAGGACTTATGGGCTGATTTTACATGGTGCGGGCGAACTGTTCACGTATGTGTTGTATATATTAAACCGAGTGCAAGTGATGATGAGTACATGCGATGGTTTTGTAAAGTGGAAGAATATATAAATAATTTAAAAGGCCTTGTAATAATATTAGGCGACTTAAATTTAAATAGTGTCTCATTAAATATTAAGAATTATTATTGTTATTTTGTGTCATATTGTAGTCTGAATGAGATGAACGTTGTGGAGAATTTGCATGGAGGTATGTTAGATGTTGTTCTAGTCCAAGAGAACATTAGTGCACGAGAGACAGTCGTAACCGCTGCCGAAGGAATTGTACCACTGGATGCTTATCACCCGGCACTACACATTGACGTAAGAGTTGATGTAGGTCATTTCTCAAATTCAGTTGAGCCCAGCAATATAGACGGTACAAAGGATTGGAACTTCGAAAAATGCGATTACGAACAGCTTTATTTATTACTCTCTAACGAGAATGCTTGGGAGGAGGTTTTGGAATCCAAAGATGTACACACAGCTACTCATAAGTTCTACAACATAATTTATAATTTTTTTGATACTTGCATGCCTAAAAAACGCAGAAAGAAATCGACGGATAAACGATATCCTGTATGGTTTAATAATGATATCATCCGAGATCTAAGGCTCAAGCTAAAGCACCATAAAAACTGGAAACGCAGTAAATGTGATAGCGCGTATTTGTTATTTTCTGACCTCAGGGAAAGCTTAAAGACCAGTATTTCAGATGCATATCTCTCGTACATGAGACATATAGAGAATAAAATTAAAGCTACCCCTCGACAATTCTGGTCGCACATTTCCAGCCTAAGATCCAAAGGTGGTTTTGAGCCTAACATTTCATACAGGGGTATAATTTTTTCAGGAACTAAAGCAGCAGGGGCGTTTGCTGAGTTTTTTTCTAATGTTTTTCTGCCTGATGCCCCGGGGCTTAATGCTGATCATATTAGTACGGATGACCATACCAGTGACAGCAATTACATCAATATACCCCTCTTGTACCCTATAGACATTGTTAAAGGCATAAATAAACTAAAACCTAACAGCTCCATTGGCCCCGATAACATTCCCCCCCTTATCATTAAATGTTCAAAACATATTTTCAGCAATCCCCTTTGTCACATTTTTAATTTAGCCTTGCAGACTGGTGCATATCCCTCTCAGTGGAAAGTTTCTAGAGTAACACCTATTCCTAAAACCAAAAACAAAAGCTCCGTTGAAGATTACCGCCCTATCGCAATTTTATCTTCCCCGGCGAAGGTCTTTGAGAACATCCTCCATAATGCCATATACGAGCAAGTAAATAAATATTTTTGTAATGAGCAGCACGGTTTCAGAAGTAAGAGATCAGTTGACACGAATCTCCTGACATTGGTTGAATATGTCTCCTCCAGCTTGGACCGCGGGCGTCAGGTAGACGTACTTTATTTCGACTTTCGGAAGGCGTTTGATAGGGTTAACAACGACACGCTGCTGATGAAACTTAGCAAAATCGGTTTTGCACCATCTCTCCTCCGTTTTTTCGCAGACTACCTACGCGATCGTCAGCAGTTCGTTAGGCTCGGTATGTACGAATCAAGCACCTACCACACGCGTTCTGGAGTAAGTCAGGGTTCAATTTTGGGGCCTTTATTATTTTTAATCATGGTTAATGATCTTCCCCAAGTTCTCCGTCAAGCAAAATGCCTATTGTATGCTGATGACTTGAAATTGTACCTCGAAATAAACTCCGAGCGTGACTGTTTAGCACTGCAGCAAGACATAGACGCGATATACAAGTGGAGCTTAGACAATAAGATGGAATTTAATCCCTCCAAATGCTTTGCAATGACATTCGGTCGAATGCGGCACCCAGTTAATTATGAATATAATTTAAATAACAATACTATCATGAAAACATCAGCCATGAAAGATCTGGGAGTCACATTCGACCGAAAGCTCACTTTCCACGACCACATCGCCACGGTAGCTAAGCAATCCTACCAAAGATTGGGTTTCGTTTTGCGAAATTGCCGCGATTTTCGCTCCGCACATGCCATAAAAATTATATTTAATGCACTCGTACGGAGCAAATTAGAATCTAGCTCCTGCGTATGGAATCCACACGAAAGTACCTACGTACTTATACTGGAAAAGGTACAAAAAGCGTTCCTTAGGTTTTTTTATAAGCGTAAACACGGCTATTACCCTTACCTCTATCCGACTAAATTTCTATTGGGATGCCTCGGATATAACTCGTTAGAGGTAAGGCGAGCAAAAGACCAGCTCACCATAGCCTGTAAGACGCTCCGTGGCACTATTGACGCGCCTGATCTACATGCCGTGCTGGCTCGCTTCTTTGTGCCAGACAACTACTGCCGCGGCAGAAAGCATAGGCTGTTTGCTGTGCCTCCATGTCGCACAGTTGCGCGTGCTAAGTCCCCAGTACCACGTACTCTGGCCGCACTTAATGATCTCTTGGACTCTAATCCAACAAACGATCTGTTTGCGGACGAATGGACGAAGATTTTTTCGGCATGTCAGAAGTACTGTGAGAGGGATTTATGAAAGTGTTGTTAACTTTTAATTGATTTTATATTTAATGTTTTATGTGTCTTTAATTTTTGTAATTGGTTTTAAACCGTTTTAATTAAAGAATAAATAAATATATTGAACCCTAAGTACAGTTTCTAAATTTATGTCTGTAAATTATATGGTGTACATAATAAATAGTATAATAAAATTGTAGAAAAGTGGTGTCTGTACAATGGAAATATATTAAAAAAAAGTAGCAGGGGTTGTTATTATATCGATGCCGAACCCGAAAATGTAATTAAATTTTTTTTGTCTGTTTATCTGTTTGTCTGTTTGTCTGCTGTGTTTGTGCACGCTAATATCAGAAACGGCTTATTCGATTTAGATGCGGTTTTCACTAATATATTGTAGTAAGCTTCACTTAACATTTAGTGTTTATTTCATGTCAATCGGTTCATAAATAAAAAAGTTATGTCAATTTAAAGAATCACGGCGAACATTTGTTAAGGTATTCTATCAGAGTACGTAAACGCCTCGCGCCTGCGCGTCCGTGGCTATATATACAATACAAGGTATAACGGAAAGGGGGTATCAACCCTAAAGGAGGTGAATGAAGATGAAAAAAAAAATTTGGACCTCCCATAGTAATAGCACATCAATGATTTACTATTACTAAGGGAGGTCCAAATTTTTTTCATATTTCGACCTATGTTCTTTGAAAATTTGTTCAGTTTCACGAGCACATTCACCTCCTTCAGGGTTGATACCCCCTTTCCGTTACACCTTGTATAAAGCGCGCTGAGAGCCGCGCCGCTGCCATAATTCCGATCCAGCCTGTCCCTTGCTGCCCTCTCCCAGCGACGCCCTAAGCCGAGGTCCGTACCCCACAGAGGGTGCCCTTAGCGTGTAGTCGCTTAGTTTTTAAGTTTATATTGTGTAGTTAAGTTGTGTATTATGCCCTGGCTGGAGGCCTTAATTTATTGAGGCATCCACAGGAAAGCCAGGTTAAGCAGTCGACAACCCCTCAGGTTGAACTGCGAGATGACCATTTCAAAAGAAAACGCGCCGCTGCCATAAGGATTCAGTTATTCGTAGCGAACGCACGTATCCTGGAGAGTATAGGCGAATAGTTGGATTCGATTATTGCGATTCACTTGAATACTGACTGTTTGCATATTTCATTTATTTATATTTTAGGGTTTGTTGGTTAGGTTCTTTTTCTTAATTTTATTTAAAATTTTGTAAGTATTTGGTATAGGTTAGGCGGTTCTTTCCTTGATTATTGGGTATTTACTTATCTTAATTTTTATTTAGGGTTTTGTAAATAAATATTGTAAGCATTTATTATTGGTTAAGCATTTCTTTCCCTGATTTTCGGTATACTTATCTTAATTTGTATTTAGGGTTTGTATATAAATATTATAAGTATTTGGTATAGGTTAGGCATTTCTTTTCTTGATTTTCTTTATTAAGTATAAGTTCATTAGCTTAGGTTAGTAATTATTTTTTCTAGCAATTCTTTTGTTTTATAAAGTTAGTACGTTTGTCTGTGTAGAAGAATAGCACCACCCCTTACTTCCCGTGGGTGTCGTAAAAGGCGACTAAGGGTCTCACCGGAGAATGGGCAGCAGCGTTCTCTATGCATTCCACCACCATACCATATTGCGATCGCCAACCCGCCTGCCAAGCGTGGCGATTATGGCAAACCCCCCCAAAATTGGGGGAGGCCTATGTCCAGCAGTGGACGTCTATCGGCTGAAATGATGATGATAATGACGTTTGGTTTACACGTCTTAACACTTATTACTTAAACTGTGATAATTTTAGACTGTATAATAATCTGTAAGTATTTATAATTTAATTGTTTACGATAGTACGTGTTTACTAAATAACAGTGTGTTAAGTAGTAAGTACTATTTTATTGTAAGAATGCCTCGAAGAAGATCCAACCTCTCCCAATGTAGCAGAAATGCTAAAAGGATGAGATTAGTTCGATCACAGGAATCTGAGGAAGGTCGTGAGGCAAAAGGCTCTCTGCACCAGGCTAGGTTTCGTGCTTCAGAAACTTCTACTCAGCGAGAATCTCGACTGAGTTCAAATCGTTCTAGAATGATGACAACTCGAAATAGGGAAAACGGGGAACAACGAAAGGCACGTTTATCTGTCGATCGCGAAGCTCACGCGCTATCGCGTGAGTCTGAGACTTTTGCTGTCAGGGAAATCCGCCTGAGCTCCCAGAGAGTACGGACAACAAATGCTCGATTCCAGGAGACACAGGACGAACGGGAAATACGTCTCACTGCCGATCGTGAAGCTCATACATTATCGCGTGAGTCTGAGACTTTCACTGATAGGGAAATTCGTCTGAGTTCTCAGAGGGTTCGGACACCAAATGTTCGGTCTCAGGAAACACAGGAAGAACGAGAAATACGTCTCACTGCCGATCGTGAAGCTCAAGCACTAGAGTCTGAGACTTTCACTGAAATTCGCCTGAGTTCTCAGAGGGTTCGGACAGCAAATGCCCGGTCTGTAGACGGTATATGTAATTCAAAATATGCTGCCCGAAAAGTCACTATTCCACGCGGACGAAGTCGCGGGCACAGCTAGTAATAAATAGTATTCTATTCTATTCTATTTCTAAAGTTACCTACTTACTTATTTTCGACCTCAAAGTTACATTTTTCCAAGCATCTGTTTTCCCTCAGACTTCATCCGACCTAACATATTCCCGACACATTTCTTAAAACGAATTCAAAACAATGCATCCAGCAATTCGTTGCTTCAAAGTCAACAAATATTTCAAAGAGCAAACTCGATTTGGGATGCATCTAAAATTGTCTACCGAAAACTAGTGGGTAGGGTAGAAAGAGCGGATTTTTATGCATTTAAATATATAGGGAGATGCAATCTGCGGAACGTACCTCTTACAACGTGAAGCCGTGTAACCAGGGGTGTCTAACGTTGAATTTATAAAGTTAATAATAAAAATATCTGGCTAAAAATATGTAGGGTCCTACAGTTATAATAAAAATCTTAATTTATACTCTTTTGCGAAAACCGCAATCTCTAGACATATTAGTCTAGCGAAGCCTATTATTATTGATAGAAAGGTTTCCCACTCCAACCTATCCACAGCCAGGCACTTTCCGTGGGGACCTTTCTAAGTTCGCCCAGACAAAAAAGTTCGTTAATGAATAGGCTGGTAAAGGCATAACTAGCATAATCAGCAGTAATGTTCCCACTGCTGGGACACAACAGGCCTCCTCTCTGTGAGAGGGGATGGGCCATAATCCACCACTCAGCCCTATAGTGCCGGTTGGTGGAGGTCATACGTCCTCGCAGTTTTGGTTCTAAGATTTCTTCACGATGTACCTGTTCCTTCACAGTTTGAGAGCAGTGCACAGTGGTGATAAAATTATTTACTTAAAGTAAAGTCGTTTCCACTGGGCCATACTGCTGCGGTATACCTCATACTTCCCGGGGGTGTCGTAAAAGGCGACTAAGGGTCGTACCGGAGAATGGGCAGCAGCGTTCTCTATGCATTCCACCACCATACTATACTGCGATCGCCAACCCGCCTGCCAAGCGTGGTGATTATGGCAACCCCCCCCCCCCCCCCCCTTTTGGGGGAGGCCTATGTCCAGCAGTGGACGTCTTTCGGCTGAAATGATGATGATACTGCTGTGGTTGGTTAGGAGGAAAGTTTAATCACAAGTTTAGGTACAGTAATAAAGTTTACACTAAGGTCCGTAGTACGAATCCTCACACAAAACTCAAGTATTACCTACCTGAGAGTACTTAAAAGCCATTTGATTGGTGAAACTAGTGAGGAAAACACTCCTGAAGTTCAACCGTCACTATACCAGTATTGCTCTCATAGCTATTCAAATATTGAGTGTAGCAACCCTAACCGATCGTAGGTACTAGTTCGAAATGGATGGATGCATCTAATGTTTTGCTTTACGTTAGAACTCTGATGGATATTTCCTGTTATTATGCTAATTTGATTCGACTGCTGGCTGGTTTGTTAGGAGGATTAAAAGAAAATTCCAATGGTTTAAACGGAAAATTCTCGCTTCGTTTCAGATAAATGATGGTACCCATTAGTAATTTTCCATCTGTGATAAAGCTTTTATTTTTTGCCTAAGGTTTTTTTTAATTAAACATTTTCTTTATATGTAATATATAACCGTTTGTTTGAAAAATCCTTGCAGCTCCTTGACAGCTGCCCACATTGTTGACACAATTTCACCTTATCGAACTGTCATTTTTACCGACTTCACAAAAAGGAGGAGGTACTATGTTCGGATGTTTGTATGTTTATATATTAAATGTTGGCAAAGACGATATTAGACGGAACAATAATAAGGTGCACGTAAAAATTACATTATATTTGTACTCAGGTCTCATAAGGTGGACCGATGACCTGGTGAAGGCCGCAGGAAGCCGCTGGATGTGAGAAGCACAGAACCGGTTGCAGTGGCGGTGCTTAGGGGAGGCCTAAGTCCAGCAGTGGACATCTTTCGGCTGAAATGATGATGACTATTATTTAAAACTAAACAACTGATAAATAAATAAAATAAATATAAAAAAAAATCAAATTAATTTAATTAATTAATTATTAATTTAATTTTTAAATTAATATTTTCATTTACTACTGTAGATACTGGCACAGAGAATGATTACTTTGCAATTTAACTAGAAAACTCACTTATAGTCCAGCCGTCGAGAGAATGCGTTCCTGACATCTGTCGGTGTGAAAATTAATTCTAGGCGATAAAGATCAAATTCGCAAAACACGTAAAGTCACGTAAGTATTCGTTTATATGATACAGACAAGTGTTAAGAACGCATTCTCTCGTCGGCCGCATTGTAGTCTTATGTAGTTCAAGACATAATAAAAATCAACAAGAAATAATCTTTATTACAAAAGAAAGTGTTACAAAATCTGTGAAGTCCCTGGCACTTGGCTACGATTCTTTGCTACGCGCTGTCTACGAAAAGTATTCGTAGAGGGTGCCGTAGCAAGTTATTGCCTATGAGTCTAAAATGACTCAGTGTAAACCACTTTATTAACAAATTTACCCAAATAGCGTGCTATGATAATGAAATATGCACCAAATTATGGTAAAATCATAAAATGTTTCTCATTTTACGAAATTTCGAAACAGGATACAGTCCGCAGGCAGAACCATATTGACACGAAATTAATAACTATGAAAGCAAAAGTAAAATTCACTAACCAAATTAAAAATGAGCTCACAGTAAAAACTTAAAATGTTAATTTAATTTATGTGGCTCGTAACAAAATGATGGTCGCTTTAAATTAATTTTATATTGGGTGCGAATGGTGACTGTTATTAATGTAATTACATATTAAATGTTGGTTGTTCTTTTCAGTCGGTAAAGTGGGTTAGTAGGTTTTTGTCTACTTATGCATACATTATAGTCAAATACCGAATCACTGCACAACTCGACGATACGAATGCTTGCACAGTTTTTTTTTGCTCTAAATTACAAAAATATCTTGAACACTGACGTTTTTTAGAATCTACTCACTAAAATTCCGCTGAACTTAAGCATTTTTGTTCAGTACCTGGGGGCCTAAAAGGGCCACTTTGGCAGAATCATAAAAGGATAATATACAAATAACTGAATTAATTTTGTTGAACTGTAAAAATGAAACCACTGCCACTGTAGATAGTGTGTTACGCCACAGTATCCAGGACCAAATAATGAGTGTTATGACCAGTGATCGGAATAGGCTGAGTATATTTACCTGAAGTTTAAAGAACAGAGACGAAAATCGGAGACTTCCTTAAGACACATTTTTTTACCGGTAAATTTACGGGAACTTTAATTATGTAACTTTCAATATCTTATTTTATCATTAACATTATAAATGCTAAATAAATAAAAAAGTAACCAATATCAAAAATACATCTATTTTTAATATTGGTTATTTTATTTATCATAACATTGATTACGATTTATTAAAGTATTTATAATGTTAATGATAAAATAAGATATTGGAAACTACATAATTAAAGTTCCGGTAAATTAACCGGTAAAAAAAAAAATTGTCATAAGGAAGTCTCCGATTTCCGTCTCTGTTCTTTAAACTTTAGGTAAATATACTCAGCCTATTCCGATCACTGGTTATGACATGGGCGATTCATGGTAACTTCAAATAAGTACCACATATCTAAGGACAAACCTATTTCTATAATATTATGTGAGGTTAATTCAAACGAATCGTTAATTTCCTTAGAGATATAGCGAGTGAAACATTTTCTCACAAAGATACATTCACCTGGAAGCCTGCATTTTTCTTACAAATTGCTTGAACTCAGCTCTTGGCGCGCTCAAGTTAAATTATCTCTGCAATTATCATCTGATTTTCTTTCTTCTCTTTGTGCGACGTGGAAGGATTCTTTCACGACTGACTATTAATTTAAGAATTAGGTACATACCGGATTTTATCATGAATGTGATTCGTTTGCAGTACGTTTTCATAGGTTTTTCAGAAGGATGTTGGACAAAGTAGAATGAGAGCAGAAAATGATGGTGGAACAGGATCATTAATTTAAGGCAGGGCAGAGGACAGGAGGATTCATTTAAGGCACGCAGAGTCCTTGAATCTGCCGAACTATTATGTAAAAACTGGCCAAGTGCGAGTCGGACTTGCACACGAAGGGTTCCGTACCACAAGGCAAAAACGCCGAAAAAAACACGTTTGTTGTATGGGAGCGCCCCTTAAATATTTATTTTATTCAATTTTTAGTATTTGTTATAAGTAGTGGCAACAGAAATACATCATCTGTAAAAATTTAAACTGTCTGGCTATCAACCAATTAGGTTGAACACACCACCACTGTTACAAATTATCTTTTGTTGCCTCTGAATGCAACCTATGCAGGTGGTTTGGTGTTGGAATTAAAGAAAACAACAAACTATCTCAAACACTTTATAATTAGAAGTTTAAAAAGTAATTATAGAACTAATTTATGTTATTAAATAAAAACTAGATAATTTACTAAAGTTAACACTATTAATGTCAGCCAGCTAAAACTTCAGCAGAAAGAGCTATGGGCGTGGGGAGTTAGAGATAAACCCAGTACTGTTCCGTTTAAAAAAGTTAATTTAAATAAAATATTATTAATCACAAATTTAAAAGAATAGATAAGTAACCTTCCAGTTATTAATAAGGGGATTAATTATTAAGAGCCTATACTACCTCAGCTAAAATTCACTCTTTATTTCGCTCGCACGATACTGATCGCGGACTGTGTGAGAGCGAGACAGAGTGCGGTGCTGGGCGGAAGGCAGCGCCAATAGTTTAGGTATTTGCTTTTTACGGTGAAAATAAAGGTAATTCAAAAAAACTAAATAACATAAGACCTGCTTTATAGTTAGTTCAGTTAGTATGCAAAGTTTCATGATCTAATTTGAAGTATTTTTTGAATACCAGCGGTTTATTGTTCGGTTTGGAGGTAACTTTGGAATTTTTTTCTATCGAGAAAATATTATGGAATCGTGTTTTCGTCTAACATAGTACTTAACATTAATCCTCAACTTTAGCATATATTTATTTCAAAATTAATGCTGCGGTATTTTCGACATAATGGAGGATCATGCTAAGCCATTTGAGGTAGTATAGGCTCTTAAATGGGCGCCAGGGACAATAAAAGTCCCGGATCCTGGAGCCGACGAAGGTGTACAATATTCTTCCGGAGGAACATATAATGTCGAACCCAAGATCCTCAATTTTAATTAGGTTGAACCTAATAGGTTTCAATTAGGTTGAACTTTTCATGAGATACAGCCTGATGACAGACGGACAGATGGACAGCGGAGTCTTAGTAATAGGGTCCCATTTCTACCCTTTGGGTACGGAACCCTAAAAATCGAATTGTGAAAACTTAAGTGTATGAACTTGAACCGACCTGTCAATATCTAGCATCAGGTGGAATAACAGCTCACTGGAAGCTCACTTTACCTAAGTTTTCACGGTGAGATTTTTACAGAACAGACCGGCTGAAGATTTAGTGAAGGGTCTACTTTATTCCCTGCAGTCAGCTGTACATATTATGCGGTGAAAGCATTGCGGGAAAGATCAAGATGCAATTGATATAACAGCCAAGCTCATACGATATAGATGAGACCAATATCTTCAGCAGTGGATTAAACTTGGCTGTTTATTATGATAATAATTATACGTGCAATGTGCATGTTTTGAAATACCCTGCTACGATTCACGATCTCACCACGAGAATAAATTATCATATTGTTACGAGCTCGGGTTCGTGACAATAAAAACTGCCGATTTAATAACAAAAAAAAAAAACCGGCCAAGTGCGTGTCGGGCCACGCACAGTGTAGGGTTCCGTAGTAGCCCGTTATCACAATGTTGTACGATTCTGTTGTTTTTTATTCTGAATATAAAAAAAAAACATATTTTCTTTTTCAATGCAAGTCTTTACCCGTTATAAACAAGCAACTACTTCATCTTAGTCACTTTAAAAGATTAATGCTAAGGATTTTGTATTTGGTACAAAATTATCCAACACCCAAGTTCAACGACTATTACTGCTAAAGTAATAAAGTTATCTTAACCGCTATACTTTTTCTTTAAAGTTCATGAAATGCGCTATCATCGTGATTTTTTCCAGATTTTTCAAGCCAGCAGTATAGGTTTTAGAGGGAGGGGGGAAGCCCTACTGGAACAAAAAATTGCTCTTTAAAGTTTAATATTTCGTAAATGGTGCATTAAATCGAAATATTATTATAGAAACCCCCAAGTCATTTTAGAAGACCTATTCAACGATACCCCACACGATGGGGTAGACGACGAAAAAAATATTCATCCCCACTTCACGTGTAAAAAAAATATTTTCAAAATTTTTATTTTATCACTTTTTCGGCGTAATTAATATACGCACTTTTACAAAATTACAGCTTTCTAGTACTAAAGGTCTCTTAGCATAACCTCGGACAGACAGACAGACAGACAGAGAGACGGACTTGACGAAACTATAAGGGTTCCTTGTAGGAACTACGGAACCCTAAAAAATGACACTTTAATCAACAACACTAATAGCAACTCAAACACACTAATTATAAAACACAATTGCACTACTTGAAGATCGCTTCGGATGTATTCGCTTGTATCGCTTGTCTAACACCGTGTGTGTCGCCTTATATAGTGCCGCAGATAAAAATCTAGAATCGAGTTCGAGTTCGTCCGGCCCCGACTGACCAGATGTCTATAGTTCCAGAAAGTTCTAGCATCGAAATTTCTAAAAGGATCTTGATTCTTAACTCTACTAGTTCTGCTACTCGATACTAGATGGCGCTAGTGGTAACTACCAGGTACTACCATGTACCAGGCATTAATTGAGGCGCGCAACAATATGATATACACCAATATCTCGTCTTCTCGCCGTCCGAAAGTCACTGCAGGGATCCAGCCGAATATCATCACACTCCGTGCAACCTTGAGACACACCGCACCTTGTATATTCGCTATTTAATTTGAAGTATGTTATAGTGTCACTATATTTTTTTAAGTACCTATGTTGTTCTTTTTGTGTATTGGGACCTTGTTTTTATTAAAGCCATGTAATTTGTTATCATTTAATTGTGCTTTTGTGTGTTGTGCGATGACTTTTGTGTATACTGAATAAGTATTTTATCTATCTATCTATTTATATGGAGCTCCATTTGCATCAGCACGTAGAGTAAATACATCATAAACATGAGTTAAACCGTCGCGCCCAATTTTTTTGAAAGATCAGTTTTACCCGTGAGATGATTTAAAATATTTATAGTATTATTGCCAAAGGGCACTGAACTAAGAAATACGATGAATGCCATCAGAACTATTTGTGCAGTCACAAATAGTTCTGATGGCATTCATCGTATTTCTTAGTTCAGAAACTTTGCGATGACAGTTCATCGCAAAGTTTCAGACGTTAGAACAAATGGCTAATTCCCTTGATATGTAGCAATCGGAACAGTCTCCGAGATATATTACTTTTACCTGAATGCCTGCATTTTTCAAACAAATTGCTTGAAGTCAGTGCTAGCGCATTAGGGGGTGCACATTCACAGTTGATTATGATTGCTTTTTGATGTTTTCCAGCTGGAAGATATCAGTTAAAATTATAACAGTGTTGGAAATTAGACTCAAACGTTGTTGAATTACATAATTAAAACATAATAGAAAGTCAAAACTTTGAAAGAGTAGATAAACAACAGCGCTAACAATCGTATACTTTTCGTGGTGATCATGTTTCTTTTTCCATCAACCCATAGCAGGTAATTAAAGTACTGTAGAGATTATGATCTGCATGGTTTGTGGCGTGCGACCTTTTTGGTAATTATAAGATAATGGCATAACATTATCAGATAAACGCTAATACGAATTGAGAAGGCAGAAAACAGTAGGCGTCAGATTTAACTGACAAGCCGAGTGAAAAGGAAAGGAATTGATGAACCCTCCTACATCACTTTCTACTTACATAAACTACTGTTTCCTAGAAAAGTGGTGACTGCATATATCGGTCTCAATGACAGCTGTCATGAAAATGATGACAGCGGCAAAGATTTATATCGTTAGATACGCCCCTACCGCATTAAACAATTGACGCTTTTCTGTTTCATTTTGACACAAAATGACGCAGTGACTTAAATTGATTGATAATGTATGACCTCACTATTCTGTGTATGGATACTTTTAGCGTGACTAGGTACGGTGAGTGCAAATCTAGCGATTTGAATCTTTGGGCAGCGGGTTTAAATTTACGGTGTCAAAAACGCTCTCTAGGAAAACATACCAACTTACAGGTGGCTTACTTAGCGCCTAGATTCTAGGGAGTCACCTTGCGAGTAGCGAAGTAAATAAATAAAATACATAAATAATAATAAATGTTTTATTCACAACCCTTATTACAATTGGTCTTATTCTAAGGTGTACCATCGTAGTGACTTAAAATAGGAGATTGGACATTGGATTACAATTTTATTGGGTCCTGTAGCCAGGGCTTATTTTTGGTAAAGTATAAGTATACCTGACTCCGAAACTAGGCATAGCCTGTATCTTCAGAGCCAGTGATTCCTTGGGGTCTTGTCAGCCGTTACAATGTTAGATTAAAAAAATTAGATTAAAAAAAAAAAGTACAGTGGGCTGCATCAATTGGGTACCCCAGTTGCATGAAAATTGTAATACAACTGGGGTACCCAATTGATGCAGCCCACCGTACATGCAGCAAAGATATAATATTATTAAATGTAAAAGGGTTATTTACTAGGTACCGAAACGTATTTATATTGAGAAGTCTAACGAAAACGAGGTGTTGCCATAAGGCCATAAGTGTGCGTGAGTGTTTGTGTATATGTGTGTGTGTTTGCGTGTTTGTGAAACGAACGTTCTAGAGTGTTCGCAACCGGCCGCACTGCGTGCTTGGCGTCTCCGGTAGTTGCCTAGCGTGTATCGAAGGATATTAAATCACTAGGCTCTAGGCGCTAAGTAAGCAAGGAAGCTTGCTTAGCGCCTTGCTCTCACAGGTGTGAGAGCGTCCGTAGCCTTACACTTGCTGTGCCCGCAGCTTCGTTCACGTGATTTTGTAAACTTTTGATTTTATAATTCGGAAATCTGTTTAAAAGTACAAAAGTTTACAAAAAGTTAAAAGTTTACCTTAGACGAACAGACCAAACATTCTAAAAACTATATTTGTGGCATCCGTGCCGTTCCTAGAACAGTTTAGACTTTGCTACATTTATTTATTTAAGTTTACATGCACAACATTACACACATTATTTAGATATTGATATTAATTTAACAATGTAAATATTTAATGTATGTGATTTAAATATTATGTTTTGCGATTTAAATTATGAATTTGTTTTTAGGTAGGTAATTCAATTATTCAATTTAAATTAGTTATAAGAATATTATTGTGGCATGTATTTTATTCCTTGGTTACTAACATAATTTTTAAGTGTACTAACATAAACATGTATCTCTGTGTCTGACTTAAATAAATTATTATATTATTATTACAGAATATAATCCCAAGGAGTTGTACAGAGCAATTTACAAACTAAAAAAGTGACAACCATTTAGATTTAAGTAGGTTAGGTAAATAAAATACCAAAAAAAAAATGGAAACAAGAGAAAATAAAAAAGAATTTCAAACTGTTTAACACTTGTTAATAAACAAAATGCAATCAAGTGAAAAAAGAAACATTATTTGAATGTAAGCCAAAATGATGAAATAAACTTATTTTATTTATTTATTTATTTTATTTATAATTATCTAATTATTATCTTTTATGCATCTTCTCACAAAATCCTAAACATTCACGACAAGCGTCTATCCATTTCTCGGGAAAACAAGCCACACTCCGGTTCTATATAAAGGAGATTCTTCCATACTGAGATGTATTTAGAGATTCTAAAACTGAAATCACTTCAACACCACCCACTTCCCACTGTGCACACAGACAGCTGCTAGTTGTTTATTGAGTGTGCTACAACTGCCGCTCCCTATGAACACAGAGTGGCTAGATAGAGGCAATAACGACCTAAGTTCCTACCCCTAAGCCCCTAACGCCTACAACCTAGCTCTTACAATTCAATGCCTACCTGTCTGACTAGCCCTAGTACCCTATCAGCCCTAACGCCCTAGCCCTAACATACAAACCATAACACAACGTACTAGTACTGTTGTGTGGGCAGGAAAGCCTGTTACCAGCGACCTAAGGCAACAGACCGGAGCGGGTAGGAAGGCAAGGTAAGTGTACCAGGTGCAATGTACACAGGAGGTGGATATCTCACTGCCGATCCCACAGACTCACAGGATCGATCGTACTGATGGCTAAAGGTGTCTTGGCCACAGTGAGGGGTAACTCGACGGAGAGGAATCAAACACGACTCCAGCTTGATGACTAATTTTATTTACAAAGTTTACATCTTATATACTAATTATAAACTAAATACACATAGATGCTTGTTTAGTGTGTGTGCCTTCCGTCATCCATGTGTGATGTTGTTGATGCAGCTATCTCTCGTAACTCGGTCAGACAAAGTGCTGATGCTGATCCGAACTTTGTACAATAAATGTTGTGATCCGTTGATTTAGCGATTAAGATGAAATTCGCTGTATTGCAATGTTTGGATTAGGGTTCCGTGGTGCTATGGTTCACTTGTGAACATTCTGGCCCTCTCAAAGGATGACTTACATCTGTTGTAATTCAACGATTTCGCTCAAATTAGCCGTTTGGTTACGGCGTGAATCTGGTTTTGGTCTTCTTTCTTCCTTCGGTATTGGTTGACTGTATGTCGGTTCCATGGAAACTGCTGACTGCAGCTGCCTGGGTGGTTTGTCTGGTGGCCTTTGGGTTGCTGCAACCTGTCCTTGTCCTCTGGCTGGGTGACCGGTTGGTTTTGCTGACTCTCCTCCTTTTGGTGTGTGCACGATGTTTGCTAGCCAACTTACTATACGTCGACCATAACAAGCTATAAACAATATAATTGCTAATATTACTATTGATGATACGAAACTGGTTAAATATGTGTGAGAGCTGATTTGAGTCCATACAGTATTATCTAAACTGGTTTGTAATGCATTCTCTTTATTTATTAAATGTTGAAAACTATCTGTTGAATCAGCCATTACTTCCTCCCTAGTTAGATTCACTAAGTTGTTAGCAACATTCTGAGTATTTACTGTGAAATCTAATTGTTTCGAGTACGACATAACTATTGGTAATGACACAGTTCTTTTTGCGCTTAGTATGTTATTAACCGTTTTCATGATACAACTATCTGATATTTGAATTACACCAACACCTCGAAGCTCTAACTCTTCTCTTTCTCCGTCACAAATAATTGACGTCGTAATGTAGTCGGGCACTATAAATAACCAAGTATTCTGCATATATAGTTGTTTCCATATAACTTTATTCGGTATATGAAACGTTTTGGACAAACATTTTGTATTTGTTTGATTTTTGAAGATTTGGTCAACAATGCAATTTTCGCTTAATTGCATGTTCTTCACCGCCCCAGGAAAACAAATAAAGTGAGCATATTTCTGCAAACAACTCTTAAATTCGTCGTAGTTTAATTCAAAATATAATTCGTTATTGTAATCTAATCCTATGTAAGCTTTAGGTATAGCTATAGATTGCACTGACTTATCTGTTTTTATGTTCGGAACGGGTGTAACGTACATTAACATGTATTTAGATATATCCTTTATAGGAAAATAGGCATATACTTGTATATGGGTATCGTTTTCTGATATCTTGGTATCTAATAATTGTTGCTGAACTATTTTTAAATTTGACGGCAATTTTTGGTTTGCTGACGATATCAATTCACTGACATTCCTTGGTGATATTACGCTATAAACCGTTGCCTTTGTCAAGTAGATTTGTAAAAACCCAGTGTAATGATCCATGACTTCTGATATATAATTAACTGCTAATTGGTAAGTTTGCATAATGCGTATGCTTATGCTATTATGGTCAACTGTACTGAACCAATGGTTGTAAGCGTCCATATAATCAATAACTTGGTTCAATTTATTTTGAAAACCTTCAAGTTTTAGCTTTATCTTTTCTTCTGTTTTATTGACTTGTGAAATAGTTGATATCATAAATTTGGTTTGGTGGTTGGCAGCTTCAATGAGTTTTTGTTGATTCATATTCAACGAGTCTATGTCTCGATAAACCTCATCATTTACGCCAAAGATTGATGTCAGTAATTGTCCTAAAATTCCTCTTTTCTTTCTAGTTTGATTTACTTCCATTAAATATTCTTTAATTCGCTCAAATTTCGATTCTTCTTCGATTAAATAATGGTGTAACTGTTTACAATGTGATGTGTCACTTAATTCTTCCGCGTTTGTACATAACTGCCGGAATTTTGACGTTACTGTCCTCACTCTATAGAAATCTTGTTCTAAGTGTTCTCTCTCAAAACTTGTTTCTATTCGGAATATTCCTCTATTTATACTTGCTGTACCGATTTCTTCAATGTAGAATCCTGATGGCACCTTTTTTACCGAATATGTTAGTGCAGCTGTTCCCAATATTTGTAACATTATTAGTAAATATATGAACCATTTTGACATTACACTACATTTCTTAGATTGATCACTTTTACTTCTATGGTTTCTAACCACGGTAATGCTATTAGTTCGTACCACATTTGTTATATTTCCATCATTACAGCTTCCATTTGTTTGAATTGGTAATGGAATTAACGTGTGAATTGACCTCTTAAGAATTGACCCCGATGATTTTTGAAGAGTCACGACTCTTGTTAACTTATCATTTCCTGCGTGTATTTCCTTGACTTTTGCAAGTGGCCAGTTACTTGGACTGATTTTTTCATCTTTTATGATTACTAAAGTTCCTACCGTTAGGTTTTCTTGATTGGTTTTCCATTTGTATCGTTGTTGTAGTTGATGTAAATAATCTTTGGACCAGGTGTTCCAGAAATCCCTCTTCATTTTTTGAATACGTTTCCATTTGTTTATTAAATCCGTATTATTGTCTGACAGTGGATCTGGAATTCCTACTGATTCCCGTCCTATCAAAAAATGGCTAGGAGTCAATATGACATTGTCATCAACATCTTCACTTAGTGGACATAACGGTCTTGAATTTAGGCAAGCCTCAATTTGGTGCAAAAATGTGCTCAATTCCTCATATGTAAGCGTTTGTTCTCCTATGACTCTTCGCAAATGATGCTTCATAGACTTTACTCCTGCTTCCCAAATCCCACCAAAATGAGGAGATGATGGCGGAATGAAATGCCATTGCGTTCCAATGCTGGCCATAGTGTTTTGAAACTTGCTTGATTGTGTTACTTCTAACATTTCGTTATGTAGAAAGTTCGCAGCTCCTACAAAGTTCGATCCATTGTCACTATACAAGTGCGACACTGGGCCTCTGCGTGCTATGAATCTTCGCAAGGCGGCTATGAATGTCTCTGTCGACAGATCACCTACTAGTTCCAAATGTATAGCCTTTGTGGCTAAACACACAAACACTGCAATATAGCCTTTGTAGGATTTATGCCCTCTGCCTTTCATTGCTCGAACCTGGACTGGTCCTGCGTAATCTACGCCAGTGTGAGAAAATGGATAAGACTCTGTTACTCTAGCTTTTGGCAAATTACCCATTTTTTGTGTGGCTGTGCATGATCTGTATCTTATACATTTCACACACTTCCTGATATAACTTTTCACTGCTCGTTTTGCTCCAAGTATCCAATATTTCTGTCGTGTATACGCTAAGGTTAAATTGTTACCCCCGTGTAATGTGTTTAAATGAGCGTCTTGAATCATCATTCCTGTTACGGGATGATCTTGAGATAACAGAATTGGGTGCTTCTGATCATACGTAAGTTCTGAATTATGTAATCTTCCTCCAACTCGCAATAATCCATCGCTGTCGATGAACGGATCTAAACATGTCAACTTGTTCCCTTTTCTTAATGATAATCCGTTTTTTATGGTTTCATATTCCTCAGAGAACATTGATTGTTGTATCAATAAAAGAACCGTTTTAGTTGTTCTGTTAATTTCCGTACAGCTCAACGGATCGTCCCTCCTTTCCTTGTGTATGAACCTATAACAGTATGACAATACTCGGACCATTTTTTGAAAACTTGAAAACCTGTCCCACACATTATTTTGTAGTTGGGACTTCGTTGTAATATGATAACACCGTTTAATCTCTTCGCAGATCTCAGGTATTGTTTTGGTACTGGGTATGTTATCCGTGTTTAGCCAATCCGGACCACTCCACCACCTGGTTAATTTTTCTAATTTATCGGGCGTAACTCCTCTTGTGATCAGGTCTGCCGGATTTTGAGACGTATTTACGTAATTCCACCTTGCTCGTGGTAGTATCCTCTGTATCTCAGACACCCTGTTTGCTACGAAAACCTTCCATCGTTCCGCTTCTCCTTTAATCCAGCCGAGAGTAATCATCGAGTCAGTCCAACAATATATATTTGTTACACTAATTTCCATGGCGTTTATAACTTTTTCCATTAACTGTGTGAGTAGTACCGCCGCACATAACTCTAATTTTGGTAATGTTGTCTTGTGCTTTTTCGGCGCTACTTTTGACTTAGCTTGTATCATGGTTATACTATATTCACCATTATTATCACATATACGACAGTATATTACTGCCCCGTACGCTTTTTCTGACGCGTCACTAAAGCCGTGCAACTCTATTTTACAGTCAGGCGACCAATGACACCATCTCGGGATGGAAATGTTTTCAATCGACTTCAGTTCTTTCTGTAAACCACTCCACCTTCTTTTAATATCGTCATCTACAGGCTGGTCCCACTCTGCACCGTTTGTCCAAAGTTCCTGAATTATAAGTTTCATGTTTATGATTACAGGTGCTAGCCATCCTAAAGGATCAAATATCTTAGCAATCTCCGATAAAATGAACCGTTTTGTTGGCTTTTCATTTTGATTAACCTTAATTTGAAATCTGAAACTGTCTTCGTGCGGTGACCATAACACTCCTAGTGACTTTCTAGTTTCATCTAGCGGGATCTTCATCATTTGACTAACTTTGTCTTCATCTAAAATATGGTCTAACAACTCTGCGTTATTAGCAGACCATTTCCTGAGATTGAAACCGCCTGTCTTCAGCATATGTATAAGACCTTTTTGTAACTCTTTTGCAGATTCAACATTGTCTTCCCCTGACAAAATGTCATCTACGTAGAAATCGTGAAGGGTCCTCTGACTGGCAACGGGATAGTTTGATTTCTCATCTAACGCCAGCTGTCGAAGTGTTCTAACTGCTAAAAACGGTGCTGACGCTGTACCGTAAGTCACAGTAGTTAACTCGTATTCATCGATGGTGTGTTTCGGTGACTTCCTCCATAATATGCGTTGGTATTTTAAGTCTTGCTCGCTTACGTTTATGAATCTATACATTTTCTCTATGTCCGCCATAAATACAATTCTATGTTTACGCCATCGTACCAGAATAACTGCTAAGTCTTGTTGCATTCTTGGACCCGTAAACATGTTGTCGTTCAGACTGACCTTGGTATCCGACTTACTCGATGCATCGAACACTACCCTTAACTTAGTGGTCAGTGAATCTTCTTTGATTACTGGTTGATGGGGAATATAGTATCTCCCTTGGTAATAATCGTTTTTAGGGACCTTCCTCATATGGCCCATTTCAACGTATTCGTTCAAAAACTCTTGGTAACGTGTGTGAAGATCCTTATTTTTTGCGAATTTTCGTTCAAGCTGCAGAAGTCTCGCCACCGCCCTACTGCGAGAATTCCCGTACTCCATACTGGAATCTTTGAAAGGTAGCCTCACTGTATAAGTTCCTTCTGGACTTCTTATTGTTGTTTCTTTGTAGTAGCTTTCACAAACTTGGTCTTCATGGGATTCTTGGTAGGTGTCAGAAACTTCCTCCAATTCCCAAAATTTATTTAATTGTTGAATTTCCCCAGTACGTGTCATCATACTGACTACCTTTACTGAGTTTGTACTAGTAGTATTACAACAAATTCCGGATAACATCCACCCAAACTCTGTGTCCTGAGCAATGACTCCGTCTTGAATTTTGTGTAACCCACTTAGTAATAAGTTGCTGTACTCTTGAGCTCCCAATATTATATCTATCGGTCCTCTTTTGTAGTACGTAGGATCACCAATTAGCTTGTTTTGTAGCCAATCTGACTGTAATTCCGGTAAGTTCTTGTCGGGTAAGCACCCAGTCAACCTTGGTAGTACTATCAGTGTAACTGGGAGTCTAAACTCACTCGGAAATCTTGGTTGTAGTTTGACATGTATAGCATAGTTGGAGGACTTTGGTTTGTCGTCAGCGATTCCGACAATTTCAGTTCTTATTTTGCTACGCGGGTATGCCAATAGTTGCGCTACCTCCTCTGTGCATAACGAAGCTTCTGAGCCTTGGTCACACAACGCCCTTAGCATGTACCGTGTCCCGTCCGAAGCCTGTACATGTACCAACACTGTTGCTAGCAGTGTGGTTTTTGATACGTTTGTTTGGTTAACTGTAGACACATTTGACCTGGTCTTTACAGTAGACATACTTGTAGGTAACAAGTTGTCCTTTTTCGTAGTAGTTTTTTCATGCCGAGCAGTACCATTCTGGTAGTTGTCTCGATGTAAATAGGAATGATGACCTTTTTTATTGCAATATCCACACTTTTTCGTGCTTTGACACTTCTTCGTGTTTTCATGAACCAAACAATTCTTGCACATCCGTTTCTCGCTTACTGCCTTGTCACGATCCTGTACCGACAGCGCTTTAAAACTTGTACATTGATAAATGTTGTGTTCAGTAGTATTGCAAAACCAACAGTTATAGGTCTCTTGCTGTTTGTTCATAGATGGGAATGAGTCATCGCGCACTCTATTTATAGATGTGCTTTCTCTGCCGGAACCAGACGTTTCCAGACATTTAAACCGTTTTTCCAAGAATTGCATCATATCCGACAATTTTTGTAGCTTGTTAGGTTCTGTCACTTGATGCTCGTACCTGTCATCAGTCTCTGAGTCCCATACTCTACTGAGTATCCTTGTTAAAAACGGGTCCCATGACGATATATCGATGTTTTGACATTTCAACGCCTCTAGGTTCTCATTTATCGTATCATGCAACTGTCGCAAGGTCGTTGCATTGCCCCTTGTTACTTTTTGCAAGCTCAGTATACAGTCAATGTGCCTCGTAATGATTAACCTTTCATTTTTATATCGCTTCGTCAACAGATTCCACGCGGTTGCATAATTTGCGTCACAAACTGTTAAATGCTTAATCAGCTTAGCGGCGTCCCCGCGTATATGCGTTTTTAAATACTGCATTTTTTCCGTGTCACTCAACGATTTGTCTTCATGTACGATCTTCAGAAATAAGTCATAGAAAGAACTCCATGACTCATAGCTACCGCTGAATGTCGGAATTATTATTTTCGGTAGTTTCACTGTTGTTTTATGGCTCGTCTTTGCGGAGTTTTGACTGACCCTGGCTATTAATTCGTCAACCACGCATTCGAACTCCATTTGTGTTCTTTCAAACGTGTTTTCTCGGAAATAGCTGTGGTCTAGAGTGCTGTTTTCCATTAAAATAACCAAATGCGTGTCTTCAATTTCCTGCCACTGTTTTTGCAAGTTCGCCACCAAAGATTCTAAACACCACGTAGCTTTATCTTCCGACATTTGACGAGTTGCTGATTGTAGTTTCTTCTGCATTTGACTGATACGAAACAGTTGAATAAACAACTTAGGTGAGTTGATGTCGTCATCTTCTTGAGGTTCTATGTCTCCTGGTTCGTAGAGTTGTCCTACAACGACTAACCTTTTCTCACACTTTACTAGATACTCAAGGGCTTGCTCGTAAAGTTTTTTGACGCCGTCAAAGTAGTTGGCAGTGATGTACTTGTGTTCAGACATCACATCCTGACTCTCTAGTCGTGTGTGGTTAATTGACGTTCTGGTAAAAATTTCTGTGAGTCGCGCTTTCCTGTCTGCGATGTATTTGTGAGTTTTTCTCGTCGCCGAGTCTTTCTTGATGTTGGTGAATATTTGTCTAATTTCATTGTAATCCGCTTCCTGGCTTCTTATGATTCCATTTATTTCTTGTGCGTCCATTCTTCCCTAACTGCCCTAGCCTTTTCTCAGGTATAGGACACTCAGCTGCGATCTGTACCCTCGTTGCGATAAGTGCGACTTCTCAAAATACCGGTGAGACCCGCTTGTGGGAGGTCGGTTTCCGATCCGCTACCGCACGAATGGCAGCTAAGTGTCTCACCTACCCCCGAACCCTGGTCTGGTAAGTCTGTCAGTCGACCTACGGGAATGAAAGGACTGCGGTTATCCGGGAAAATCCGGCTCGAAGGACCAAAATGTGCACACAGACAGCTGCTAGTTGTTTATTGAGTGTGCTACAACTGCCGCTCCCTATGAACACAGAGTGGCTAGATAGAGGCAATAACGACCTAAGTTCCTACCCCTAAGCCCCTAACGCCTACAACCTAGCTCTTACAATTCAATGCCTACCTGTCTGACTAGCCCTAGTACCCTATCAGCCCTAACGCCCTAGCCCTAACATACAAACCATAACACAACGTACTAGTACTGTTGTGTGGGCAGGAAAGCCTGTTACCAGCGACCTAAGGCAACAGACCGGAGCGGGTAGGAAGGCAAGGTAAGTGTACCAGGTGCAATGTACACAGGAGGTGGATATCTCACTGCCGATCCCACAGACTCACAGGATCGATCGTACTGATGGCTAAAGGTGTCTTGGCCACAGTGAGGGGTAACTCGACGGAGAGGAATCAAACACGACTCCAGCTTGATGACTAATTTTATTTACAAAGTTTACATCTTATATACTAATTATAAACTAAATACACATAGATGCTTGTTTAGTGTGTGTGCCTTCCGTCATCCATGTGTGATGTTGTTGATGCAGCTATCTCTCGTAACTCGGTCAGACAAAGTGCTGATGCTGATCCGAACTTTGTACAATAAATGTTGTGATCCGTTGATTTAGCGATTAAGATGAAATTCGCTGTATTGCAATGTTTGGATTAGGGTTCCGTGGTGCTATGGTTCACTTGTGAACACCCACATTAAAAACCACCTTACAACAGACTCAAGCATCAAATACGAAACATTTAAAGCGCTTCAAAAAATATTCAGCGGAGTGCCCGCTGAGTCGTAAACGAGATAGATAAAACGTATAATTTACGAGGCTTTTAGTGCTAATGGCAAAAGGCTTTATTGCGAACCCATCATAAAGTTAAACAGAAGGTGCTACTCAAGTGGCATATCTCGGGCGACGTAAACTAGGAGCCTGGGTATCGTTTATGACTCGGACGAACCGTTATGACTGGGTGATATAGATCATGGTTTGATAAGAATGGTAGATGAGTTTATTTTTTACGTTGCATAAGTCTATAATATTCGCACTGCTGGGACACAGGCCTCCTTTCTGTGAGTGGGAGTGGGCCGTAATCCACCGCGTGGGCTCAGCGCGGGTTGGTAGTCACATGTCTTCGAATTGTTGGTTGGACATGCCGGTTTCCTCACGATGTTTTCCTTCACTGTTTTGAGAGCAGTGGTGATGTATGTGTGTTAAATAAGTTCTGGGTTCAAACTAATAACCTACAGCTCGTAAGTCAGGGGACCACTGGGCCACCACTGCTTACCGCTCCGACCTCCTCCACCGATCCAATATTTCCTGCCCATCTGTTATTTTATCATTAAAGTTCCTAGGTCAAACAACAAGGCCCAATTATTGCTTCCAATGCTTCCCCCTTATGTAACTTTTACTCACCAGAGATTTTTATTATACGACTAGCTGACTCGGCAAACGTTGTTTTGCAATATAAATTATTTCTAGCTGCCCGGCGGCGCTACTTCATTCGCGTGGTATCCTGCACCTTACCCTACCCTACTCCTAACCTACTCCTACCCTACTCCTACCCTACTCCTACACTACTCCTACACTACTATAAGTAAATAAAAATATTGAAAAAAACCGGATAAAAAGTATCCTAAAATATATGTCCGTCTCCTGGTTCTAAGCTACCTCCCCACCAATTTTCAGCCAAATCCGTTCAGCCGTATAAGTACATAACATCGTCACAGACAGAGAGAGGTAGAAAGAGAGTTGGGAGGTCAAAGCCCAGCCGTGGGACATTAAGGGCAAAAAAAAATAACATCGTCATCGGCTATAATATCCTGATTTAACACCTTGCACACTATCCTAAATTAAAGCTTATAAACACATCGTGCGGTCCATGGCCATATACGGGGCCCCGGTGTGGGCGCGTTCACTGCGGCGGCGAGCCGCCCACTACCTGAACGCGCCCCAGAAGGTGGTAGCCATAAGGGCTATCCGGGGCTACCGCACGATCTCTGGCGAGGCGGCAAGCCTCCTTGCCGGACTGCCGCCATGGGATCTGGAGGCGATAGTCCTCGCGCGCCTGTATGAGTGGCGCGCGGAGGCACTACGCCGGGGGGAGGATCCGCTTCCGCGGCAAATCGCTGCGGAGCGGACGGATCTCCGGCGCGATCTCATGGCGGCATGGAAAGAGCGACTGTCGCAACCCAGCGCAGGGCACACCGCGATAGCGGCGATAAGACCCCTCTTTGAGGAGTGGCTAGAGAGGCGCCACGGCGCCCTCACCTACCGCCTGACGCAGGTCCTCACCGGACACGGAAGTTTCGGGAGGTTCCTGCACATCATCAGGCGGGAGGAAACGCCCGGGTGTCACCATTGTCAGGATCGCCCAGAGGACACGGTGGAGCACACGGTGGAGGTCTGCCCCGCTTGGGCGGAGCACCGCCGTGTTCTCGTAGAGGCGATTGGCAGCGACGGCGACCTCTCGCGTCCGGCCCTGGTGCAAGCCATGGTCATGCTAGCGAAGGAGGTGGCGGGACGGCTCAGGGAGAGAGCCTCCCGTCCCAGCCGCCGCGGGAGACGCTCCGGGCGTCGGGAGCCGCGTGACGACTCCCGGCCACCGTAGGCGCGGGCCTGCGGGCGGAGAGTAATGGGTAGCTCACCGCCCGATCAGGACCAGGCCCGTGCCGGACGGCGCATACGTGTTCCACGCGCGCCTCAAAGAGATGTCAGCATCGGGGAGGGGCCCCTTAGGGCCGAAGCCTGCCGGGTCAGCGGGATTGTCCGAAAGGGTTACCGCTGGCCCGGAACATAAAGGGCTAAGGAAGGAACACGGGTGGGTTTTAGTCAGTAAGAGTCTGACACTCCCTTCGGCTCCACCCAGAGCGGGAGGAGTCATTTGATGATTTCCCATCCGCAAAAAAAAAAAAAAAAAGCTTATAAACACATCAGCCTTAATTATCAGCATTGTAACAATTCCTTTATACTGTAGGTCCATAATAACTAACTATTATAAATTCTAGCCAAACACATAATTCGGCGGGTGTAACTCATCTAACATCGTTCCGTCCTGCTGGGTATTCTCGGCACGTCACTACGCTGTCAGATCAATCACCCGTTTTGATACCCGGTACATTTCCTGGCTAGAGTGTTGCTTTTGGTTACAGATTTCATACATAATCTCAGGGTAGGGTTACCAACCTTCCGGATAAATACGGCTTTTAGTCCCCGTACGGGCTTTGACCGGACTTTTCGACTTCGGAGCTTTGGAAATTAGAAGAGTAATATGAATACTCAAAAAGAAGAAAGATTAAAAATGAAATTGTCCGAGCTTTTTTCATTTTTGTTTTAGTAAACCCTAGTCTCAGGTAAATTAAGATAGTAAGTGAATTTAGGTGGGTAAAGCTTTGAATGGCCTTTGAGATTCGAATTTCCAATCCTTTTCCTGAGAATAAAATATTTTTTTAGTTTAAATGACAAGTAAGGGTAGTCAAGTAAAGGTCATCATGTGGGAGTATTCAAAATCCGTGCCTGATTTAAGTTACGTTGATTTTCTGCTATCCAAACATAAACTTGGGCGGTTCCTATCTACACACAAGTCACGCGTGCTACCATTTTAATAGGTCGTTGTTATATTTTCACAGGAAAGTTATGATCACTATACGATCTGTACGGTGATTTAAGTACTTACTGAATGATTTTGTTGATTTCTTCATCATCCACGCCATACATAACCATAGATCCTGATGGGGAATATCAACGGGGATGGCATATCAGGGTTTAGTGCTACAGATTCAGGTTGAATACCTGCTACATTAAATGAGGGTGGAATAGGTTCGCGGATTTTAGATACTAAATTACTGCCGACACTAGCGAAATATTGATTTCCATTTTTTAGGGTTCCGTACTCAAAGGGTAAAAACGGAACCCTATTACTAAGACTTCGCTGTCTGTCCGTCTGTCCGTCTGTCTGTCACCAGGCTGTATCTCAAGAACCGCGATAGCTAGACAGTTGAAATTTTCACAAATTAAATATTTCTGTTGCCGCTATAACAACAAATACTAAAAACAAAATAAATTAAATATTTAAGGGGGGGCTCCCATACAACAAACGCGATTTTTTTGCCCTTTTTTGCTTGATATCAAAAATGGTAACAGGAAAGCACTTGAAATATTCACAAAATACTCAGTTGTATTTATACTTTAATAATAAATAATAAAATTAAAATAAAATAAATATTTAAGGGGGGCTCCCATACAACAAACATGTTTTTTTTTGGCGTTTTTGCCTTGTGGTACGGAACCCTTCGTGTGCGAGCCCGACTCGCACTTGGCCAGTTTTTGTTAACTTGAGGCGGCATCTACAACGCGACATGTGAACTACGTATTACACTGAAGCACGCAAAATCCTGCACCGCGCAAGTAAAGCTAGTTGCGCGGTAATCTCTGCTTGCGCGATGCAGGATCCGAAACTATGAGGACTAGCGAAAAGTACTCACAGGAGTCGCGGGCTGGATTTTGATGAAAACTAAAACTACATCATTGGATTTTTGAAAAATCTATATTTCTAGCCAGGAATCGATCTCGTTGATTTAAAAAAAAACCACACACTGTATTATTACCACCCATTTGAAAAATTCAGCCTGTATACAACTTCCCCACATCAATAATCGGGCAGAAGTCCACCAGACACAACACCCGTCTGGTTGGAGGATCTTCCCATTTCTATGGAGGATGAGTGAACTTTACTCCCTATTCATCATACCTTTATAAACTGACTGAGTGGGATCGTCACAAAATTTTAGTAGCTCCAAGGCAGGTGCTTTGCTAGCCAGTTTCAGGTCAGCCACTTGCTTGATAACTCGCCTACTCTCTTTTGGGTTATTCCTGGCCTTATGAAATTCGGAGGTTTCATATCTAGACGCAATAATCAAACTCAAACTTAAAGCATTTATATCATCATCATCAATCAAACTCAAACTTAAAGCATTTATATCATCATCATCAATCAAACTCAAACTTAAAGCATTTATATCATCATCATCATTTCAGTCGAAAGACGTCCACTGCTGGACATAGGCCTCCCCCAAGCACCTCCACTTCGACCGGTTCTGTGCTATTATATATTTCAATTAAATTAATTATACTCATTTTTAGGGTTCCGTAGCCAAATGGCAAAAACAGAACCCTTATAGATTCGTCATGTCTGTCTGTCTGTCCGTCTATCTGTCTGTCTGTCTGTCTGTCCGTCCGTATGTCACAGCCACTTTTCTCCGAAACTATAAGAACTATACTGTTGAAACTTGGTAAGTAGATGTATTCTGTGAACCGCATTAAGATTTTCACACAAAAATAGAAAAAAAACAATAAATTTTAGGGTTCCCCATACTTAGAACCGAAACTCAATTTTTTTTTTTCATCAAACCCATACGTGTGGGGTATCTATGGGTAGGTCTTCAAAAATGATATTGAGGTTTCTAATATCATTTTTTTCTAAACTGAATAGTTTGCGCGAGAGACACTTCCAAAGTGGTAAAATCTGTGTCCCCCCCTGTAACTTCTAAAATAAGAGAATGATAAAACTAAAAAAAATATATGATGTACATTACCATGTAAACTACCACCGAAAATTGGTTTGAACGAGATCTAGTAAGTAGTTTTTTTTTAATACGTCATAAATCGTAAACCACAATTTACCATTCATTCAATCAACTCAAAAATAAAAATAAAACATTTATTTTCATAAACATAAACCTTAGGCATAAACCCGGATGTTACGGAACCCTCGGTGCGCGAGTCCGACTCGCTCTTGCCCGGATTTTTAATTGACAATGAGTCGGTCAGTCAAATAGATGAAGCTATAGTTACCCATTTCAAAGCGTAGTAGGTACGGACGTCAGCACCTCAAGCTACCCGAAACTGTCAAATTTTTCCAATAAAATTGAACCTTATGCTTTAGGGATTAAGTTGAAAATCTATTAAAGAAATTTGACAGATTGTAGTAGCTTGATGGGCTGGCGTCTGATCTATTGAGAAGAACAGACAGGGAACTCCACGCATATTAAGCAATGAAATTGGAAACCAAGCCTACGTGCCTATAAAATTGTCTGAAGTTCTAATAAAAGTAATTTTGAATAAAATACGAGAACGTTACTTTTCGAAGCATAGTTTAACTTAATGAGGGAGCGAAGCAAAGCAACAAATTTCTGTACTAAATGCAGCGGTTATAAACATTTTGTGGAGCTAAAAATAAAATGCTTTCATGCTCATGTCCGTACGTGAAAGTCTTTCGCGAATTACACAAAGCAAATATTACGAGGTTACCCCTGCAGGTATACACTTTTTGTTTTATTTGGTAAATATGGTCGGTGGGTAAATTAACGTTAAGTAGGTATTATCAAAATTTTTCGTGTAAAAGGCAATGGCAGAAGAGGGTTGTTTTTGTAAGACAAGGGGAAGGCCACTTTGGAGAATCATAAAAGGATAACATTATGAATCATAATGGACAGTTAACTGTTAAGTTAATCGTAGGTATCAAATCCCATTGGTGAAGGATTTTTCAGTAATTTTTTTTTGTCTGTGCTAAAATACCAATCAATCCAATCCAATTCCAATCCCAATATCTTTGATTATACCTACGTAGTGCAGCAAAAAAAAGAAAAACGCGGACTGTCTTCGCCATATTATGATTTATAATGATTCTGCCAAAGTTGCCTTTTTAGGCCCCCTGGTTCTAGTAAGAAAGGTACCTAAACCTTTTTTGCTGGACGTAGAATCAACCATTTTGCAATTATACTAGAGATGATTGTGTTTTTGGTACCCAGTGATTTGTGACCATAAACAATTTATTTCGAAATTCTAAAATGTCATAATTATATTAAAAGAATAAAAAATAAAGTTTTTAATTAAGACTTTGAAGTGTTAACATCAAACAAAACTTATGAATGTAGTGTAAATAATAAAAAAAACCTACACAATATTAGCATCGTTATTGTGGCTAAGTAATAACAGCCGCACGGTTCGATCGATCAGGTTAAGCTACGCTTGCCCCGGTTGGTCCGTGGATGGCTGACCGTCTGTACATATCAAAACTCCGTGCCTCGGAACTGTTGGGCCCGGCTGTCATTCATGGATCTTTGACAGTCGTTACTACGTCGGTCAGAAACCTAATAATCTAACAACCAGTCTTACCAAGGGGTATCGTATTTATTACCCAGTCACTACGTTGTGGAGGTCAGACAATCAGTCGAATGCAGCTAAATACCAGTATTTTACATAGAGTGATCACTCTATGTAAAATAGGTACTGGTATTTAGCTGCATCCAGTTAGACTGGAAGCCGACCTCAACATAAGGCTTGGCAGATGATTATGATTGATGTGTCGTGTATTTTTACGGTTCCATAACCCTTAGAGGATCACTCGTGTGTCTGTCTGTCGGTCCGTCGGTCACAGCCAGTTTGCTCCGAATAAATCCGTTATATTCGGAGCAAATTGGCGATTAAGTTGAAAGGTACACATATGAATCTCTGTAACCTAAACACAGATGTGTAACGTAAATAAATGAATTTTGAATATTTTTGGGGGCAAATAGAACATTTTGAAAAAAAGTTTCGCAATCTGTACCGTGTGACCATATCAAATGAAAGGGCTTACTGTGAGGATCTCAAATATATTTTTTTCATAATTTTAAAATGAATTGTATTAAACTTATTTAAGAAAATAGATGAAGATTGGCCATTCTCCCCCATTATCTCCGAAACTACTAAACCTATAATTTTGAAAAAAATACAGGAATTAGTTCTTTACCTTAGATTACAGGAAAACCTATAAGAAGTCTGTGGTCTTAAAACAACATGGTAAATCTCTCGATATTGTGCGTACAAACTTACATTTTCAGTTGGAATGTATGGGAGAACATGTTTTCAACTACAATGTTAAGTTTGTTCTTGGGATAAATTCATTCCAACTACGGAACCCTTCATTATGTGTGGTCCGACACGCACTTGGCCGGTTTTTTTAGATAATAGTACTACTGCACTACACTCCAAAAAATTCCAAATGTACCTACTCAATCAAAACTAAAAAACTAGAAAAATAACCCTGTATTTTTTTTTAAATAACCCTGTATTTTTATTCCCTTTCAGTGAGCAAGAAAGCAAACAACATACATTTATCTTCATTAGTCTATCAGTGCTGTATTCATAGTGCTTTAAATTTCACAAAACTCATGTTGTGATACCTATAGAATTCACCAGTTATCTGTGATGGCCATTTGCAAAAGTCTTTGATAAATAATATGCAGAATGAAGCAAATCTTTCATATTTTTGGCTTTGAAAGGTAATCTGGATTTTATGTGTAATTTTTTATGTTCATGTTTGAGTACATTCAGTGAACTTTGTTGTATTTAGTTTTATTAATGGTCCGACTCTTGTGACTTGTTGCAATTCATATCTTAAGAATTTGTATTATCTAAGCATATATACCATTGAATTTAACCCCTTGTATGTCGTATATACAGACACAATTAAAAAGCCATTGTGTCTCGCGTAGATCTACGTTCCGGGTACTAAGGGTTAATCAGTTGTCGTTTCTAATATGTAGTAGAAAGGCCTGCTGTTTGGCAAATCTTTTTCTTAAGATTTTTATTTTGTTGTTTCTAAGTAATAAAAATAAACTGACAAGAGAAATAGAGTTTGTTAAGGACTTTTCTTTGTTTTAGAAACGAAGACTGTAAATACTTGCTTAACACTTTCCGGGACACTTAACGCCTCTCGATGTAATAACAATAAAACTTCTATTGTGTCTCGTGTGTGTCCTTCAATGTGTTAATCAGCCTATAATGTTCCCACTCCTAGAACACAGGCCTCCTTTCTATAAGAGGGAGTAGGTCGTAATCCACCACGCGAACCCAGTGCGGGTTGGTGGTAGATGTCACATGTCTTCGAATTTGTGGTTCTAGGACATGCCGATGTTTTCCTTCACCGTTTTGAGAAAAGTGGTGATGAAATACACAAAGTAAAGTCCCTGCTTGAGTTCGAACCTACGACCTATAACTCGTAAGTAGGGGCCTACGCCACTGGGTCACCACAGCATGAATACTTCCACCAAACATGAATACTTCCACCGAACTGTTTGCTGTGTAATAAATTATTACACAGCAAACAGTTCGGTTTTACACGGGGTCGTTCAACTACTGATGCCGGTGTTGAACTTTTAGGACATATTTATAATGCATGGGAAGATAAATGCGATGCCTTGGGCATCTTTTGTGATTTGTCCAAGGCATTCGATTGCGTTCTTCACGAAACGTTAATCAGGAAACTCCGCCACTACGGAATCCGGAACACTGCTCTGGATCTTCTTACTTCATACTTGAGTAAAAGGATTCAGAGCGTTGACGTTAATGGAAAAATATCACCCGGATCTATAGTAACAATGGGAGTCCCACAGGGCTCAATTCTTGGTCCTTTCTTGTTTCTTATTTATATTAATGACTTGCCGTACCTCATAAAGGATAATCATGATATAGTGTTGTTTGCAGATGACACTTCTCTTTTGTTTAAACTTAAACGTCAGCAGTTGGTTACTGACGATGTAAATAGCGCGATCTCGAAAGTAGTCCATTGGTTCAATGTTAATAATTTGCTTCTAAACGAGAAAAAAACCAAATGCATTAAGTTTACGCTACCTCACGTTAGGCATGTGAAAACTAATGTGTTGATAAAGGGCGAGGAATTGAATCCTGAAGACAACACAGTATTCTTGGGCATAACTTTGGATGCTAAGCTTCAGTGGGGTCCACATATAGATAAATTGTCAAAAAGGCTAAGTTCCGCAGCATATGCTGTTAGAAAAATTCGTAATTTAACTGATATAGAGACTGCCCGTTTAGTGTACTTTAGCTATTTTCATAGTGTAATGTCGTACGGTATTCTATTGTGGGGAAATGCCGCCGATATTCAGACTATCTTTGTTTTACAGAAGCGAGCTGTTCGATCAATTTATAAATTAAGTCCGAGACACTCTCTCAGAGACAAATTTAAAGAGATTAATGTAATGACTGCCTTCTCAGTATATTTATGAAAATCTTTTATATGCCCATAAAAATATAAAATTGTTTAAAAAATACAGTGATATCCATAATATAAATACTAGAAACAAACACAAATTTGTTGTACCTACAACAAGGCTCAAAAAAATAGGTGGCTCGTTCAGATGCCAATGTATACGCTTTTATAATAAGCTACCAAGCCACGTTCAAGATCTAAGCCTCAATAAATTCAAATCATTCATTAAACGTAAGTTGTGCCAGAAAGCCTTTTATACAGTTAAAGATTATATTGAGGACAAAAAGGCTTGGGATTGAGCTGCTTCACATTTCTGCATTTGGAACGTCCTTTTTTTTATATACACTTTGACATTAATGATTTTTTTATAAACAATGACATTTGCTTACTTTGTAAAGTATTAGATTATTTTATTTATTGTGATTTGTGAATGTGAAGACGATGTGGGTCATTTTGTTACTTTTATATACCTATATTTTTTATTATTCTTTCTGTTCTGTTTTTTTTTTTCTCTTGGTCTGGCAGTTTGAGTAATTTATGTGGCCTACCCAAATGTCCTTTCTTTGGTATTGTTCGTCGAATCGTTGAGCTCCTTAAGTATTGAGTTGAGCTGCACGATTTCTGACAAATGCGTGCACTGACTGGACAGGTCCTCTCAATCTGTGTGGTTCTTTCTTCAAAAGACCGTCTCAGACATCGATCTACATGGTCTTCATATAACCTGACCAAGATTATGTCTGGACTTTAAAAGAGACTGTGACCTCTGAGTTTGTTTCGGCCTTTCTTCTCAGAGTAGTCAGATAGGAAACGCCGACCTCATCTAGTTTTAAAAAACCATGATTGACGTGTAAAAGTGTTTGTACAAACCTACTTACAAAAATAAAATCATTTATCATTTATCATTTACCATTAATTCCGTTAATTATTACTTATTTACAAGAAACACAAAACCGATACGTCACACTAAACCTAAGGGGCAATTTCCGTATCTACGAGTATATCTTATATAATAACTAGCTTTCGCCCGCGGCTTCGCCCGCGAGGTATGTCGACAAAAACTATCCTATGTCTTTTTCCGGGATGCAATCTGTCTCTCTGCCAAATTTGATCGCAATCCGTTCAGTGGTTTAGGCGTGAAAAGGTAACATACACACAGACAGACAGACAGGGTTACTTTCGAATTTATAATATTAGTATGGATAATATACCTGAAGAGTTTGTTTGTAACGCGCTAATCTCTGGAACTTCCAGTCGGATTAGAAAAAATATTTTTGTATTTCAATCAAGTCAGCCTATTGCAGTCCACTGCTGGACATAGGCCTCTCACAGGCTGCGCCAAAACACCCTGTCCTCCGTCTTCCGCATCTAGTCTGGCCCAGCTACTTTCTTTAGGTCGTCCGTCCATCTAGCTGGAGGGCATCCCACACTACGCTTGCCGATACGCGGCAAACGTAGCGTGCATTGTATTTGATAGCCTAATTCTTATGGAAAGCTATAATTTAATATCACGTAAGTACACTAAGTGAAAACGAAGTAATAACGCGATGGGCTCGGTCGGGGAACAAAAAGAAGTTATATTATAAAATCCTTTAATTTCCCTACATTTTTGTAGTTTTTACCTTCATTGTAGCTGAGATGAGATTTCGAATCGAACTCAAAAGTTTTTGAGTACAAGATTAACACTGACCTTCTAAAGAAGTACCTAAATTTATAGAAGTCTAGAACAATCCACTGTATTCTCTATAAATATTTGGAGTATTCAGGTCAACTAGACCGGAGCTCAAAGCCGTGCAGCTTAATTTTAGTGCAGCGTCCCTGTTGCATTTTAATCACAGACTTCGAGTTGCCACCCCTTTATGTACGAACTATAGATTCTGGAAAATGGTTTTATAGATGGTAGGTGGAACTTGACACTGCCGTGGTCCGAGGGAGTATTTTATAGACACTTTTAATATACACACTTAGGAGTACTTACTGTGAGTGTTTTATTTCAAGTAACATAAATATACTAGGTGTTTTGAAGCTGAGTGCAAAGCTTTAAGGGAGTGATAGTTGACACCATTTACAGCGTTTTGAGCCATACATGTCTTAGACGAAGTATCTTTTTTTTAACTGCAAACTTTTAGTCAAACAACTTTAACTGCGAAAAAAATAGAAAAACATACTTCGTCAAGATATGTGTGGCTCAAAATGCTCTAAATGGTCTCAACTATCACCCTCACCACATCATCACCACTACTATCACCACATCATCATCACCACCTGGCGATAATGATGTTTACATTATTTTTAATTAATATTGTAAAAGTGGCAATTTTTTTTATTATATTTTGTATTAACTCCATAAACCATTCCATTCCCTTTATTTTCCATTAATTTCTTTAAAATATCACTACCTATGTAATCTCAAAGCATAGCTCCAAATTCAATTGTAAAACTTATGATAAAAACACATTTTGTTTTAATAAATAAGTCCACTTGTTTAAGTACTCATAAATAAAGACTTAAGTGTTCTTCAAACAAAACGAACAACCTTCAGTTTATAACCGAATTGTAACCAAAATTTAGTGTTCAACTTATTAAAAACTGTCAAGTGTGTGTCGGCCAAACTAAGTGGGTTCGTTGAAAATCATGCATAATAAGCCTATTATGTTCCCACTGCTGGGACACAGGCCTCCTCTCTGTGAGAGGGAGCGGACCGTAACCCACCACGCGGGCCCAGTGCGGGTTGGAAGATGTCACATGTCTTCGAATTTATTTGGTTCTAGGACATACCGATTTCCTCACGATGTTGTCCTTCACCGTTTTGAAAGCAGTGGTAATGAAATCATTTACACAAAGTAAAGTGCCTGCTTGAGTTCGAACTCCGTGCCCGGACCTCGCAACCTGCGACTTCTTTTTGTTTCTAAAAATTTAAGCTAAACTTAGAGGCACACGTTTTACGAGCCCTGAATCGGCGGTGAATGCAATCCATGAAGCCATTGAAGAGGTCTCTAAGGAAGACTGGTCCAAATGCTTTGTACAGTGGTTTCAGCGAATCCAAAAATGCATTAATTGCGAGGGAATATACTTTGAAAAAAAAAATTAATTAAGTCTTATATCTAGTCTTATTTATCAGAATCCAGAAACTTTCAGTATGCCCTAAGTATTAGGTGTCAAACTCACAGATCGCATTAAGAACTCTATAATTCGTTCCAAAACACAAATAGCGGACGCTGGCCGCACAAATGCCGGACTAAAGCGAAACTGGGCGTGCCATATCTGTCGCATGCTCAGACCAACAAAAAAAGATAGACAGCGCGCCACGAACATTAAAACTGAAGCCACCTTTTTATCTATGTGTGTATCGAAAGCTTGCCATTTGTTAAATGTTTTACTTATAATTTGGGGATATTTGTGCGAGTAGGAACTAGTATAATATTGTACGAGTAAGATATTGTTAAGTATGGTATTGGTATTAATTGGAAACCCAAAATATTCAATACATAAAAAAGAAAATAGGAATATAACTCGAAGTAACAAATGATATTTATATGTATGTATTAATCGAATGGGGAAAATTTAAATCGTATTATGGCAGCCCCCGCACCTTATGTCACTACTTTCGTTCGTTGAGGTTTTTTGTTCCAAGTAATCTAAAATTTAATATTATAGAAACGATATTATTTCAAGTACTTGTGAAAACAAGTGTAAAGTGATTCCGTGAGACTTTTTATGTGATTTGCTGTTGTTATTGCAATTTTTCACTGCACAGGAAGGCATAATTATATTTTTTTAATCTATGTTAACTTGACGACAACTCGTGACGTACTAAGAGCGATGAGCATGGTTTTAGTGTAGGTGTGTGCGTGAGCGTGTATGTTTACTTGCAGGAGCACGGTTTTATGGCTTCACTTTTGATGTTCGCGGCGCGCCGTCTTTCTTTTTTTGTTGGTCTGAGGTCGCATGTCGGTCGGAGCAGCAATATGCAAAAGCCACCACTCAGTCGATCCCAAATGGCAGCAAACTACCACGCGACTGGCCCAGAAAGAGATAGCGTGATGAGCTGGACTCCTTCCTAAAGGATTGGCCCACAATCGCAGTAGACCGGGAAAAGTGGAAAGAGGAAAGGGAGGCATTTGTCCTGCAGCGGGACAACACAGACTCATAAAAATAATAAATAAATAAATCAAGCAATAGGTATGGACTATGACATAGGGTGTTAGTTACAGGGAAATTCATTGTTAAATAAATTGACACCCTAAGTATGTCATGGATTAAACATTTTATACAACTGTCAAATAATGACAGTTGTGATTTGAGTTTGAGGGCAATTGAAGATGGTAGTCAATTTGCTTAAAAAAAAATCCCTGATTTTACACAGTGATTAAAAGAATTTGTAAAATGGGTAAAACCAGATTATGTGAAACGGTTTTCTTTGAGCATAACCGCTTCTTTTACAAATTCTTTTTATTTTAGCTGTATAGCTATGCTAAGAGAGAAGATAGGAATATAGGGATTCCTCGCTCAACTACGGAACCCAATACTACAGTTTACCCAATAACTCTAGATTACACTGCACCACTGGGTTTTCTTGCTAAACTTTCGTATTAGCCGCTTAGATTTACTCCGCTCTAGAGAAGCTAGTTTTCACTCAAGGGAATGCTCTAAGAGACTGGTATATAGAATGCCTAAAGTGTGTCTTTTTACTTGTCATATTTTGTAAACAAATATTGTGGACTGACATTTAGATTTTTGAGAAAATTTGTTTTTGATTTAAATCATACTCTGCGGGTGTCTTACAAAGATCAAGCCTTTTATATCTAACCTAAAGTATGCAATTGAAGCGAAAACTCGTGACAATTCAATGTAAAGAAAATTAATGTATTTAAATGGCTTTATAGAGCAGTTCTTGATATTAACGTACAGTATATTATGTTTCTCACAAAGATCTTAGTTTTAACGTTCGTACCGACCCTTAAGTGTGTGATTGATTCAAAAACTCTTGATGTTCACACAATGTTTCTTTACAAAATTACACATGTGAGGAAGAAGATACTGTAGTTCCTAGTGTTCATTGTAGTAGTAAATGTTTCGTAAGAGTAATATAAATTATCAAAAGTTTACACTATGGACGCGTTTGAATTGAGGTAGATATGCTTTATGTTGCAAGTGTGCTCTACGTAGGATAGCTGATGCGCAATTGTTCTAATTTTATCATGTATTTTGTGGAGGTTAAGATCATATTTTGATTCTAAACGAGAATAGATGGAAGACCTATTTTCCTTGACCGATATAGGGCCGGAATCATGAATGAATGGCAAAACAAAATTTACGCACCTCCTAACATGATTGCCTAGTGAACCAATATTTTGTAACAATACAATTTAAAAGAATGTCTATGAAATTTCTTACCCGTTCTTCTCCATAGGAACCTACTATGCTTTGGAATGGGCAACTAGCTTCATCTTTCTGATGGTCAATCAGAATCTACTTTGACAATACAAAGGTGCCTGTAAAAGGTTTAATTGAAAAAAATACATTGAGTTTAAGTTCACCAGCTTCGAGCATATTTTTTTCAAACGTAGCATTTCTGTGTGTGCTTCTTAGCCGGACTGCGGTGGAGCCCAAAAGGACCCTCCTTTTGGGTTCCATGATTTATGATTTTAACAAGGTAATACTGATACAAAAGCATACCTTAATCAGCCTATAATGTTCCCACACAGGCCTGCTCTCGGTGAGAGGGAGTGGGCCGTATTCCACCGCGCGGGCCACGCGAGATTGGTAGATGTCACATGTGTTCGAATTTTGGTTCTTAAGACATTCCAGTTTCCTCACGATGTTTTCCTTCACCGTTTTGAGAGCAGTGGTCATGAAATAATTTACACAAAGTAAAGTCCGAACCCACGACCAACTCGTAAGTCACCACTGCTCTGCAATAAAAGTTTAACCTTTATAAAATGTTTGGGAGTTGGTTACGCATAATATATTTTAGGGCATATCATCGAATTTTACGAAAGCCAGTTATTGGAAATCACGTTACGATAACTTAATATTGATCCTGATGTCCGTGCTAAGGATACGGAAGTCGGAACAATACCATAAATGGACGATTTGGTAACACAAACAAAGGATACTAAAGACGTTACTGTTCATGTCATATACACAGTAAAACAATACTGCGACTGCTTTTATTACAATACTAAAGCACAAACACTAACCTGAAATGTTTCTCATACTCGTAGCACTTTCAAATTCCAACCCTGAAGCTGGTCGGGCAGGGTTCAAAATCATTTGGTGAGTAACTTTTAAGTCTTGGATATTATACTGTCAACGACGTTGCAGGTAGTTTCGGCAATGGTAATAACGTCGGGTTGGCTTGAAGGGTAGACAGAAATAAAGGATATGGTGTTTGGAACGGACATTGTCTTTCAGAGTTTCTAAGCTGAGCGATGGTCGTGTTGCACGGAATACGCAATGTGGAAATCAACGATTTTCCACATTGTATTTTTTATTTTTTTTGCAGTTTTGTGTGGCATATGGAGTCACAAAAAGGGGCCTAATTGTTCATCTTTTTATCTTTTAACTAGGTTCTGCCCGCGACTTGTTCCGAGTCGCAGTGCCAGTGTTCCCACCACGTCGCAGTGCATCGTTTGCCCGTGCTTTTACTTCATTTTCGCTTAGCGTTCCTTCTGACTTTTTTTCTTTTTAATCGACTCCTAAGAGTCGTAGATTGGTGTTAATAGCCTACAACCTTCCTCAAAAATTGGGCTATCAGATGCAAAAATAATTTTTCAAATCTGACAGTTAGTTCCTGAGGTTAGCGCGTTCAGAGAGACGCAGAGAGAGACTTTGCTTTATAATATGTAGTGATTACATTAATATGGAGAAATGTGGACATTTTAAAGGAGATTACAACTACCTGTAACAAATTACATTAGGCTGTGTTATGTGTTATCAACACAGTTTTCTTGCAGAGATCCCAAATGTCATAAATACACCAGATTACTTTTGTATTAATTGCATAATGTCCACCACACATTGAGTATCTAGTTTAAATGTTCACTACTGACTATTTTAACCTTGTCTAAAGAAGTCGTATTACATTACAAATAATTTCTATTTTGGAAATACTTTGGGCTAAGAACAAAGGACTTTGAAAATCGTTTTATTTCAATTCAACTACAACTGATGATCTATTCCAAAACATACCATAACCATACCATAATCAGCCTATAATGTTCCCACTACTGGAATACAGGCCTTCTCTCTTCGAGAGGGAGTGGGCTATAATCCACCACGCGAGCCCAGTGCGGGTTGGTAGATGTCACATGTTCTCGAATTTTTGGTTCTAGGACATGCCGGTTTCCTCAAGATGTTTTCCTTCACCGTTTTGAGAGCAGAGGTGATGAAATAATTTACACAAAGTAAAGCACCTGTCTGGGTTCGAACCTGCGACCTACAACTCGTAAGTCGCGGCCGAAACTTAGAAGGAATTTATTAAATAGAATTTTACACTTCAAAAGATGTTCTTGAAAATAAAATGGACAAGGATGAAACACCAGCTTAAAAAAGTTATAAGAATGTTTGGAATTGTAGCGTAAACTGAACTTAATTGTGTAGGATTGAAAGTAATTTTTCCATAAACTCATAATTGTTTACATTTTTTGGCAAATAAATCGCAAATGCAGATTAGGTAGTAGTATAAGAATTTTTTGTTCTACACGTGAAGACCGTTCGTCGTTTTCTAACAAGTGTTATTTTAGTTAATGCATTTAATTTAGTTAATTTTGTTATTTTTATTAAATAATTAAGTATAATACTAAAATAACAGTCATATTTTTATAATTTTTTCCTGTATACTACGTTTGTAGTTTGGGCCTCAGCAATTCAAAATATGTTTATTTATGATCACCATTCACTCTATACCCACTTCTCCTACACATGTGGGGAGGACAATAATGATTAATTTATTGTTGTATTGTAGTCTCCATCTTGTAAAGGAATACTCCAAAATTCGATCCAAGACGGATCCTATTTGCATATCGATTCAATTTATAAGTCCACCGTGGAATGTTCCCGTATTTTCCTTAAATAGGTCGGGGGTGCAAAGAAATTGGATTTGAATAAAAAATAGGCTTATTTAAGCTATTTTTAATTCATTAGGCTTAGTTGTTTTGAATTTAGTTTTTGTGGGAAGAGAGGAATATAAGAATTAAGTTTCTTTGTTATCATAATGCTTTTTTTCTTCAAAGTGTTAAGATAATTCAGTATATACTTACATAAATTCACGCCTTTTTCCCATGGGGGAAGGCAAAAACTACAGAACGCCGCCATAAGCCTCTTACATAATTATGCTTTTGCTTTGGTTACGTTCATACGTCAGCTGATGTATTCTGTAAAAATCGCACCGTGAAAACTTAGGTGAAGTCAGCTTGAAGATAGCTGTTAATAGTGTCAATACCTAGGGTCAGGTAGAATGACAGCTCACATAAAACTTACTTAATCTAAGTTATCACGGTGAGATTTCTACTGAATAGACCAGTTGGTCATACAAGCACGCTCCGTTGCGAGTACTATTTACTTTAAAACGGGTAAAATTAAATGCTTGAATTTTTCATAGTAAGTGGAAACCTGTTGCTTTCGATGTTTTTTGAACGAAATAATTAATCCTTATTTTTACACCTGGGAGGTTTCTCACGGCTGTAATTTTGTATGTTTTGCACTTCTGAACTAATTGCATTTTTATTTTTTTGTATTGTAAGTTTCTTTTACCGTATTAATTTCTTCTGAAGAGCGGCCCAGTGGTAACGGCCGGCGGCCGCCACTTACGTGTTGTAGGTCGTAGGTTCGAACCCAGACAGGCATGAAAATGATTTACTTTGTGTAAATTATTTTATTACCACTGCTCTCAAAACGGTGAAAGAAAACATTTTGATGAAACCGGCATGATTGTCCTAAAACCAAACATTTGAACACATGTGACATCTACCAACCCGCACTGGGCCCGCGTGGTGTATTACGGCCCACTCCCTCTCACCGAGAGGTATCCCAGCAGTAGAAACATTATAGACTGAAATTATGGATACTCATTTCTTATGAAATAGGTATTTTAAAACTTTATCATGATGTATTTTATAACGTTTTATAACAAAAATTTTACTTAATTTACGATTTAATTTTGTTATTTTTATTAATTAATTAGGTATTAGTTGTTATTTACTTACTTATTATTTTAATTTACAGGATCAAATTGTTAGTTATTGGATATTTTTTTAAAGTCTTGTATCTTTTATTTATTTGCTTCATTTGGTAAAGATAACTAATACGCTTCTGCTTCATTTTCACAGTTGCGATAATACCTGGGTATTAATTGTTATGATTTGACTGCGGGAGTAGTGTTCGCATAAAAATTACTGTAATCTTATGTTATCTTCCGAAGTTACTAACAATATCTTATCGGTCTGTCTTCTCAAGTACAAGCTTTGTTTAATTTTTACGAGTAGTAATAATATTTATTCTTAATATGACTCGTAAATAATTCTATGTTGGGGTCGGCTTCTAGTCTAACCGGATGCAGCTGAATACCAGGTCTGTAAGGCAGTCGCTCCATGTAAAATACTGGTATTCAGCTGCATCCGGTTAGACTGGAAGCTGACCCCAACATAGTAGGCAAAAGGCTAGGCAGATGATGACTGTCGGTAAAGTAAAGGAAAGGGGTAAAAACGGGACCCTATTACTAAAGCCTCGTATCCACTAGGCAACAATTGACGCGCAACACGTGACGCTCAACATGTTCGGCACCGTTGCACAACAGCGCGCGACGTTGCCAGCTGGCGCGCAATATGACTCGCGGCTTGTTGTTTATTTCCGTGCAACATGCAGTTGAGCATCAAATGTTGTTGAGTGGAGACGTGACGCGCAGAAATGTTGTGTGGTGTAACGAACGAGTGCTTATTCGGGTAAAATTCGTAAAAGATCCATCAACCACACGGAGATCACTGAATACATTTTCTTTGTGTCTTTTTGTCGCTACTGAAATCAACACTAGTTCCTCTGGCAACATGTTGTCGACGACTGATCAAGCGTAGACAGACAACGTTGCTAAACAAAAGTTCCGCGCTAACTTTCAACATGTTGAGCGACATGTTGTGCAACATGTCGCGCGCCAAATGTTGCCTAGTGGATACGAGGCTTAAGACTTCGCTGTCTGTCCGTCTGTCCGTCTGTCTGTCACCAGGCTGTATCTCAAGAACCGCGATAGCTAGACAGATGAAATTTTCACAAATTATGTATTTCTGTTGCCGCTATAACAACAAATACTAAAAACAAAATAAAATGAATATTTAAGGGGGGCTCCTCCCGCTCTGGGCGGAGCGGAAGGGAGTGTCAGACTCTTACAGACTAAAACCCACCCATGTTCCTTCCTTAGCCCTTTATGTTCCGGGCCAGCAGTAACCCTTTCGGACAATCCCGCTGAACAAACGATGCCCTCTTGTCGTTCTCCCTGTGCAAATACACCTGCACTATGAAAGACCTTTGCAGGGCTAACGATGATGCTTTCGAAGTGGCCAAATTCTGGACGAAGCTTATTTAAAACAGATAAATGGAATTACCAATTGTTCGAAATTGCACCTACCTTATTATCTCTGCATCACCCAAAGGTTGACTGGTCCGCCTTTGTTTATTTGTGTGCTTATATGAAAAAAGATAAAGAAAAAAATGAAATGAATAAAGATAGGTAGGTAAATGTTTTACACGTAGAAAATGGCGGCAGCAGCGCAACAGAACGTCACCGCAACAGATAACGGTGACATATGGCATCCTGTAATGATTAACATTACGTGAAATGACGCAAATGTTCCAGCGCTGAAACTTGTAAATGGGAGCTTTTAGTTCTTTTCTGGCCTTTTTGTGGATAAATTGTGGGTAGGCAGGACGAGGTATTCCACTCAGAGCACTGAGCAACGGTTGATTTTGTTTTTTTTGGGTTTTGTAAAATTCAGAAATAAGCTCACTATTTATTTTATGTTCATGTAACAGATGGATTGTAGAATCCGTTGTTTTACAAAACCGCTAGTGGTTTTACAAAACAGCTCCGTTATGTAAAACAACTGAACAATGTTCAGCGGTTTTCCATAATTACTGAACTTGAACACGCAGGATTGATAAACGTTTTGCATTTATCAACGCAGCGGGTCAACGATTCGAGCGGTTTTGTAAACAACGTGAAATGAAACCGTCAGATTAGAGGTCAGATTGGTCGTTTTCTTGTTAGATTAAAGTTCTAAATTTTGTCGCTCTACCAGTATGTGTATACATGTGTGGCTCTCGAAACAGAAATAACTAAATCGAGTAATACGAGTAAAACTTACCTTAATTCAAGTGAAAACAATGATTTTAAGGACAATATTAATTAAAAGTTACCAGAGTTTTATGAAAGACGCTCATAGTGACTGCAGGTAAGCCATTCTGTATTATGTCTAAACGTCGGTAACACAATAGTAAAACATAGGGCAATACCAATCCAGCTGTTCAGTTGTTTTAAATAACGGAGCTGTTTTGTAAAACAATAGCTAGCGGTTTTCTAAAACAGCTGATTCTACAATGCATCTGCGACATTCACATTACATCAAGGATTTCTTCTTTTTTAGAATTCCGTATAAAAACGGAACCCTTCGACTTCCGTATAAAGACGGAAGACTTCGCTGTCTGTCCGTCTGTCTGTCTGTCTGTCACCAGGCTGTATCTCAAGAACCGCGATAGCTAGACAGTTGAAATTTTCACAAATTATGTATTTCTGTTGCCGCTATAACAACAAATACTAAAAACAAAATAAATTAAATATTTAAGGGGGGCTCCCATACAACAAACGCGATTTTTTTGCCCTTTTTTGCTCGATATCAAAAATAGCAACAGGTAGGCACTTGAAATATTCACAAAATATTCAGTTGTATTTCAACTTTAATAATAAATAATAAAAATAAAATAAATATTTAAGGGGGGCTCCCATACAACAAACATGTTTTTTTCGGCGTTTTTGCCTTGTGGTACGGAACCCTTCGTGTGCGAGTCCGACTCGCACTTGGCCAGTTTTGGTATGTATAGGCACTGTCTATTCTGAGGACACGATATAAGAACCTAATTATCTTTTCCTGGATTATAATTTTAAACCCATAATCTTGTGACGTCAATGCAAAATGAATCTGCTTATATCTGCTAGACTAGAATTGACAATAATCATGTAAATCATTGTTCGCATTTTTAACACGAAAAATGGAAACATTAAGAAAAAATAAACTTTACAAAATTATTTTTTAATATTATTATTGCATTTTAATAAAGCAAAACTGAGATATCATCAACAATGAGCAACTGAATCCATAAATCCTCAGGCAGACATTGAAATATCCATTTTTACACGTCCCATTGAGTAACACACGCAAATCATTGCTAAAACATGCTATTAATACATCTTCAGAAACTCAAATAGCTATGACAAATGTTCTCCCAAACGATTTGCGTACAAAAAACTTGGCAAAATACGTACATTGCACATCAACACTATCCATCACAGTCTAAATTTTACGTAATTATTCACTTCATATATAAATTAAATTCTGACTTTTTGTTTTGTCCACAGTTAAAATAGTGAAAAGTAAATTAAGTGGGAGGTTAAAAATTGTGGTCTAATTAAACCCACAATAAATTGTGATGACAATTGTAATTTATATCTAGTTGGTGAGACAAAACAATAAACCTACGTTCGCGATTTAGTTGCTAAAAATGTAAAGAAATATGTGTTTATGGAAAAATAACCTTGATACCTGCACAATAAAGTTCAGTTTTCGCTAAAATTTTAAACATTTATAAAACTTTTTCAATACTGCTAGTCACTCTGAAATCAACTTAATTTCCATTAAAATAAAGTTGACATTTGTTTAACGTGAAAAAACATCAATTGGAAACAAATTTGAATAGACCTTACATATTTTGTTAGACAATAATAATGGAGGAAAAAAGTCAGATAATTTTGGCCGAAAAATAGTGTCTACAAAATATCGATTCCGCAATAAAAACCAATCTGACCGTAGATTTAAATTAATAGAGGTAATTTTTCCAGCTATGCGCCAGGAAAACTTATTTATTTTTGAATATGGTTTTAACGAATACCGAGAACAAAAATAAATATTGAGAAAGAAATAACTGGTGGTTTTTAAAACAATGAATGAATGGACTCACCAATAAGCTGCATACGATACCAAGAACGGACTTAATTAATTCAATGTTTCTGGGAAAGTCTTGAAATGTAAAAGTAGACATAAGGTATATAATGGCCAGGTGATATTTTAAGTTAAGAGGGCGTCGACGTTTGTTTCCTCATCGTTTGTTTCTTTATTTCTTTTATTTTAGAATGAAAATTCAGTAAATATAAGTGTTGTGCTCCACAAGATTATACGTTAATATTATTATAAACGGTAGTTTTACATTGTTTAGTTTTATTATAATCACTAAAACGGATAATAGTGGCCACTATTTTCCAAGCTTTCCAAGCACTATTAGCAAGATCTGGGAAAGGCTCTAAAGAGCATGACACTGTTGTGGTATCTACAACTCCACATACGAACTACGCGTTATATTGACATCACGCAAAATCCTGCATCTCGCAAGCAGAGTTTACCGCGCAACTAGCATACACAACGGCCCGACTTGAATCATCGTGCAGTTGCCCGCCAGACACGACACCCATCTGGTCGGAGAATCCTCCCTTTTCTATGGAGGATGAGTGAACTTTACCCTGTTCCTCATACGTCTATAAATCCAAGAAAAATACCTATAAATACAGCAGTAGCTGAACATGACTGTAAAAAACACATAACATATCATCACGCCTGTAATTACCCTATTTCTAAAGTTTTGTTCAAGTCCCATGTAATTGGGGGAAGCCTATTGTCATCAACTCAAAAATTTTTGATGGAAAAATCAATGACACTGCCCAACCTGGGAATCTTGGACTTCATACTCAACAGTAGCTCTTACGACCAATAGACCTACGAGGCTGAAAAAGAACACTAAAATCCGTTCACACCAAGTGTTAATTTTCTTCTCGATCTATCTTGCGAAATCTAGCACATAAATTCACCAAACCCTTGTTACTAGCGTGGTTGGTGTAATAAAATTTAACTTTCTGTTCCGCCATCCATCTTGTCCGAAATGATTAGGGCAAGGAGACGGATCGCCGCGGTCAATGAGGCTCGCAGATAAATGCGTGGTGGACCACTAATGTCTCGCGGTATACAACGTTATTTTTAGTATATGCGAAACCTGAATATAGTTTGTTCAGAATAAGTAACTGAAACGATTCCAATAATATTTACCCCATGTTATATTTTGTCTCAAAAAGGTTTTAAAAAGATTAAAAGTTGGACACCTAGCGACATTAAGTAGGTTATCCAATCTCCGCGCCAAACGGTTAGGCGGTTTTCACACTGCCCCGCATCATGCTGCATATTGCGTGTCGACGCACCTACGCGCGTTCCTGCGGGAGTGCAGATCTGCATCATCGTGCGGGTTTTTTGCGTACTCACGCGCGTAGGTGCGTTTTGTAGATTCACGCACGGCGGCTCTCATTTATTCGCCGTTCTCTGTCACACACGTCACGCCCATTCAAAATCACGCGCGGCACTGCGGGATTCGGTGTGCCATACCTTGCGTCTCGCCCCGCACCTACGCGCGGGAGTGCATGTTTCTCCGCGTGTATGCGCGTGATCCGCATGAACGCGCGTGGTTGCGTTTTCAGTGTGTTGGACTGTGCGTGTTTTCTATACAAACGGAGATACTTACAAGTAACGTTAAAACACGCAGTCACGCAACATGCAGCGTGGTGCGTGGCAGTGTGATAATCGCCTTAAGTACTTAAGTACTATTATCAATGAGCTCAAGACGGCGCGCGGCGCGGCGCGAGCGGCGCGGGTGAGCATGTTTTTGTACGGACAAACAGGTAACATAACTAGCTTATAACTTTGTGTGTTTTTATGATACAGTTTTGAAAATTTTGTACATAGATTCTTTACATAATAAATTAATAGTTTAAAAAACACTAGAAAAAGATGCTTGTATAAATGCACGTAAAAACAAAAAAAATAATCGTGGTCAAAGTTCATTACAATACTTTTCTAAGAAATCCAAAACAGCTATGATACGATTTTCCACCAAGAAGTTCCAGTTCATATCTTCCGGGTCCATCATCAGATGAGTTCGACAGTACCATATTATTGTATTGTCATCAGAACTACATACAGCTGCCAATTTTCATTACGCTACGACCCTTGAAAGATGGTTAAATTAGTTACCTTGGATTCCATTTCATAGTTAGTTACATACAGGTCGACCTAATAAAAGCGTGTTAAAAATACTGGACACGCGTTTCGGGTTTCGCATATACTAAAAATAATGTTTTATTTGTCAATGATTTAAAGTGGTTATTTTGTAATCTTAGTAGGTATTGTTACGAAAGATGATTTTCTGGACAGTTTGCGGTGATTCTGTATGGATTATCATCCTCATTAATTTTAATCTTTAACAAATTTTTGTAGTCATCTAATTGCGTAACATACTATCAATATCAATCATTTTGAAGGATAATGGAAAGGATAATGCTAATCTATTGTTTCATAGTATTTAATTGTTGTTTTTATGTTTTCTGTTAGTATTTATTATATATAGGTACTTCGATTTATGTAATTGGTTTGTTAAGCCCTGTAAATCAAATAAATAAATAATATAATAAATAATAATAAATTGTTTAATTTTCGGACAACAATGGAACCATATTCGTTAGTAACTTACATGCTAAAACTTAAACACTAGGATTAGTAATTATAATTACAACATACACAAATTATTAGTGAGTCATGTACTTACGAGGCACTTCAGGCGGACAATGATTCCTCATGAGATGCCTCAGCACAGGAGCTCTCGGATCCTCAGCAACGACTTTCAGGATGCTATTGTTACTCCCCCGAATCCTCCTCACAAGCGATGCCACCTTTTTTCTGATGATCGCATGAAAACCATCTATATGCGATTGGGCGAACATCCCCGAGGCACTACAGAAACGAGGGAGTTTCAACATCATCCTGAAAACATTATTATATTGGACGCGCAAGGCGCTTAGCGTCCCACGTGAACAGTTGAACCACAGACTTCCCGTATATAGGCCTTGGCAGTACGCTTTAAACAAAGTTATTTTGACCTGATCGGTACAACGAAAAAATCTGCGCGCCAACATGTTCCCGCGAACCGCCAACGTCAGCTTCATCGTCCTTAAGGTCGTCGACAAGTATATGGCCCAGATATTTAAACTTGGTTACCTGTTTTATATTTGAGCCGTTCAAATTAATTGAAGGAAAGGTGTCAGGGCACTTGCCGGCGGCCTTAAAAACCATGAACTCGGTTTTCCTTACATTATATATAAGACCATGTGATGCGGCGTATTCCTCGCAAACTTTCAACATATCTTTAATTGACCTCGCAGTCGGGCCCAGCAGAACCATATCGTCCGCGTAGCTGATGTTGTTTACACAGACACCCCCCACGCGGCAACCGACACGCATGCCACTGAGCTCGACTATGAGGTCATTCATGTACAAGTTAAACAGCTTTGGAGAGGACAACCCCCCCTGTCTCACTCCACACTCCAACCTGTACGACTCCGAGAAACAGTTTGACCACCTGACACAATTAGTCTGATTCGAGTACCAATATTGAAATATTTTCAATAGTTCCGCAGGTATACCCCTGTCCACCAGCTTCCTCCAAAGCACTTCATACGACACGAGATCGAAGGCCTTGGAGAGATCCAAGAAACAGGCGTACACCGGAGTCTTCCGTTCAGTGTAGTACTGGACAGTGTGCTTAAGTGCCAGAATCGCGCTTTCAGTTGACAGTCCAGGTCTAAACCCGAACTGAGCGTCATGAATGTTTATGTACTTATCCAGACAAGACTCAAGCACACTATCCAACAATTTTGCTACAGTTGTCGCGAGAGAGATGGGGCGATAGTTCTCCTTGTCCGATATGTCTCCTGTCCTGTTCTTCAAAATGGGCACCACTGTAGTTTTCATCAAATCATCAGGTAAATATGAATGACTAATGCACAAATTGAAGAACATAGACAGGACCCTCGGCACGTGCACACCCGCATATTTGAAGTGCTCGATACTGAGCCCATCGTGGCCAGGAGATTTACCTCTACGCATACTACTTATAACTTTCTTAAGTTGCTTCGCTGTAAATTTAAGTAAAGGCTCCTCGCCCGACACGATGGGCCCACCGTCTGGCATAGTGGTCGAAGGACCTAGAGGAGAACACACTTTGAAGTGCTCCATGAACAAATTAGCTATGTCCTCCGGGTCATTTCGGCCATCTACATTCACAGGGAGGCCAGGCTTAACATCAAGCTTACTGGTGGACTTCCAAAATTTAATAAAATCTTTTTCGGCTCTTTGTTTCGCCAATACGTCCATTTTAATTTGGTCCTGATGCTTATGACACCATTTTAGCCGCCCTTTAAAAATTTTCCGAGACTCGCACATCTGGTCGTAATCAGGACCATTACTTGGTCTACCCAGAACCATCCAGTTTTGGTATTTTAGCCTAGCCTCCCGATGCGCCTCCCTCACATGTTCATTACAGCCGCACACTCGTTTATTATGCCGTTTACGACTGATATCTTTTTTGGATTGTACAGCCGCATCACATAATACATCAATAAACGTCTTATATACGTTATCTAAAATTACCTTATGATTAGATAAAGAACAAGCCCCAAAACTACATGATTCAAATTCTGTGGGAAAGTCAATATCTCGCAAGCCTTTATTGCATAAATCCCGATATTTATTAATCTGAGCCTCATCCCTTTCACCCCAAATTACAGCACTGCGAGATGTATTTTCGACTGCTACGATTGGACTAATTGAACCCAAATTTAACTCGATAAAAATCGGCAAATGATCAGACCCAAAAATATCCTCAATTATTCCGACGTCGACTGTAGATTGCCAAGCCGCTTGTGAGACAATACAATGATCCAACCAACTACCCTTACGATGGTATGTGTCAAAATAGGTAAACGTGTTCGAGTCAATCCCTAACACTTCCACGTCTGCACACACCCACGATCTATCCGCGCAAAAGCTATTAAGCTCGGTAAAGAATAATTGGCCTGGTTGAGCATTTAAGTCTCCTAAAATTACAACAGTTTGACCACCATTACCTTCTTCAATTGAGCTAATTTCACTGAGAATATCCGTAAAAATAGGCAAGTTTTCTCTCGCTTTTACTGGCATGTACACACAAAAAACTAGTATGGAACGACCACCTATATTACCCTTGATAGCTAACAGTCTGTCACTGTTACAATTTATTACAGACACACTATCAAAAATGCCCTTTTGCCATAGTATGGCCAAACCCCCATATGGTCTACCGACCAGCAATTCACTGCTGTCAACTGAACTCTTACCTATGTATTCAAAATCAGGAGATACAGTACCCAACAGCGGAAGGTCGTGATTGAGTAACCACGTCTCCTGGAGACAGATTAAATTCGCCGACATACATAATTTTCTCACATCTTCTATGGATGTTTTAAAATTTTTACAGTTAAAACTAATGAATCTACAATTATTATATGTTATTTCATTACTAATATCCATGATGTAAAAACAATTAAACTTTAACATTATTATATACTTGTTTCTGTCCATACATAAAATGCACGAACCGCCGAAACGTAATTCCATCAAGCCAAAAGTCGTCATTTAAAAACAAATTTAATTTATTCTTTGAAACAAATAACTTATATGCGTTGTATTTTCGATTCGTTTTCATTTTTATCATTTTTAGTGACACAACCTCACCGGTTTTACCTTTTATATAGTCAACAATGTCCTGCTCACAAGTATCTTTAGAGACGTTAGAAATAAACAAAGGGACTTTTATGTCGGCAGCTTTAAACTTGCCGTCCGGCGCTGTAGACGCCCTACCTTTTTGACCAATAAGTTTATATCTCCTGGCAGTTTTTGACTGAACAACAAAATATGTTGTGCAATGCAATTAATGATGTTGAACTGTCAAAATTAAAGCCATTGCTACTGATAGTGTTGTAATTACCGCGCAGTTGAATGCCATAATTACAGAAACAATTAAAAGATAAAGAGCAGAAGTTCCGGATACAAAGGGTTAATAAATTATTCCGTGATACGAAATACGGTTAGAAAAGTCATATTTTTTAAACGCATGTTCCCAATTAATTAGGTGCCACAACAATGTTATTTCAAAATGAAAACATCAACAGAATGTTCAAGTCATTGCGTTTTTGTGGATGCTTGTTTTAATGAAACCAAAACGCAAACAGCCATTAGCTTGCTTTCAGATTTCACAATGTTTTACTTAACCTATACCTTTGATGAATCTGTTTTTATCCAATAAAAGATTTGGATGTTTCATCATTATTATTGGCAGCGGTGTTCCACCCACTGTTGAGTTTATCACACTAATATTATAAAGGCGAAAGTTTGTGAGTGTGTGTGTGTGAGTGTGTGTGTGTGTTTATATGTTTGTTACTTCTTCACGCTCAAACGGCTGGACCAATTTTGATAAAATTTGGTATGGAGGTAGCTGACACCCTGGATTAACATATAGGCTACTTTTTATCACGATATTCCCACGGGATCGACAATTACGCGGGTGAAACCGCGGGGCGCAGCTAGTAAGAAATAAAGAAGAAAGAAAAAAAAATTGAACCAGTCTTTGCCATGCGGTTGGTCAAAACTTTGCGTGATCAGAATGTGCGCCGTTCTTTGGCAAACGAATGCACACACTATTTACACAAACACAAAAACAGAAAAGAAAATAGTACTGTGTGCCTCACAGCTGCAAACTCAAAACTCAAACTCAACTCAAACTCAAAGCATTTATTTCAATTAAACCAATTACAGGCACTTTTGTATTGTCAAGGGGTCGGTCAGTCAGAAAGATGAAGCTAGTTGCCCATTCCAAAGCGTAGGTACCTATGGAGAAGAACGGGCAAGAAACTTCATGGAAACTCTTGTAAATCAAAATAATATGGTTACAAAGTCTTGTTTACATCATTCATGTTAAAAATTATGCATGTGAGAATGCAGAACGTTAAAAGCGTCCGTAATAAAAAGAAGAAAAAAAAAACACTTCAAATATTAAATTAAAATAAGCCATGGCAGCAAAGAGATGACCAGTCCCTACTGACGGCGCCCGTTCACGAACATGACGCATTTATTAGCACCATTCAGTTCAACCATTTTGAAGGGAGTTTTAAGTACCTGTGTGTTCCTGTGTTAGATTTAATTTGAAAAAGCTATAGAAGCGTTTGACAAAGCTTATGCATAACGTGAAGAACACGGTGTATACAGGAAAAAAATAAATTACAGCAGATGGTGTATTATTCTTGTTCGGTAGTGAATTTTCTAGGGGTGTGGTCATGCGCTTGGTAAATAAAAAAAAATGTTTCTTTGGGGTTATGATGAGTACAATCATGTGTTCAAGTATCGATCACTAATTACCAGGCACCCTATACAGGGTTACTTTTAAAAGACCATCCAAATTTTTACATGGTGTTCTACCCATGAATATAAACAACTTTCACTATGGGACCAACACCGAAATCACGAAAAAAAATCAGCTGTTTCATACATGTTGGTCAAGTAGGTATTGAAGTTTTGTACGAAACAGCTGATTTTTTTTCGTGATTTCTGACGTTGTTGTTGTGACCAAAGTTGACAACCCTAGCGCGGCCGCCTAGCGTAGTATGAAAAGAGGAGTACATACGTGTGATTGCCTTCTGTACTATCTGTATTTTGTGACAATACTTTGTTTTGATAGAACTTTTAATATTTTGCTGTGTCTTTGAAGCTCAATGTTCAGGAACTTTGAGAATTGGAACGTGTTCAACTAGTGTGTGTAGTATGTAGTTAAAATTACGTTTTGTGTAATTTTCTACTTATTGACTCACACCATGTAAGGTAAGGAAACAATGTGAAAACAAATAAAAACAACATTTTCTCCATATGTTTTATTTTTAAAATGACATATCCATACTATCCATAAATGCGAATTTGTGTCTGTCTGTCTGTCTATCACCTGTTCGCGCTTAAACCGCTGAACCGATTTAGATGAAATTTGGTATTGAGATATTTTGAGTCCCGGGAAAGGACACAGGATAGTTTTTATCCCAATATACCGACTGGATCGACACTTATGCGGGTGAAAGCGCGGGGCGCTGCTAGTATACATATAAACTCATGCCTTATTCCCATGGGGATAGGTAGAAACTACAGACCACCACCTGGAACGATCCTTACATGGGGCCTCCTCTTCCTCTTCATTTTGAAATTACTTTTTGAAGGAAAAACTTCTTTAGGCGCTTTGGTCATTTTTTGAGATGGAAAAAAACCATTGAACTCGCGACACTGTTACCGTAATCGACACCGCGCTACATTCGGAAGTGTTCAGCTGTCCTCGGGATGTACAGTCAACAGCAAAAGTAGATGATAAAACTCAGAAATTCAATACTAATGAACGGAGTTCGCGTCAGGGCTGTGTGGCGTCGATGTGGCGTTGAGTGGTTTGAGTCACTTCGAAGCCATTATATTTATACTGTATATTTATTCCCTTTCATTGAGCGAGAAAGCAAACAACATACCATATCTTCATTAGTCTATCAGTGCTGTATTCATAGTGCTTCTTTGAATTTCACAAAACTCATGTTGTGATATTGAATTCACCAGTTATCTGTGATGGCCATTTGCAAAAGTCTTTGATAAATAATATGCAGAATTAAGCAAATCTTTCATATTTTTGGCTTTGAAAGATAATCTGGATTTTACGTGCAATTTTTTATGTTCATTTTTGGGTAGATTCAGTGAACTTTATTGTGTTTAGCTTTATTAATGATCCGACTCTTGTGACTTGCTGCAATTCATATCTTTAGAATTTGTTTTAATTATTATCTAAGTACACCATGGAATTTAATCAGTTGCCGACTGCCGTTTCTACTACGTATTAGAAGGGCCTCATCATCATCATCATTTCAGCCGAAAGACGTCCACTGCTGGACATAGGCCTCCCCCAAAAGGGGGGGTTTGCCATAATCGCCACGCTTGGCAGGCGGGTTGGCGATCGCAGTATGGTATGGTGGTGGAATGCATAGAGACCACACAGACAAGGAAGAAGGGCCTGCTGTATGGCAAATCTTTTACTTAAGATTTTTATTTTGTTGTTTCTAAGTAATTAAAATAAATCTGACAAGAGAAATAGAGTTTGTTAGGGACTTTTCTTTGTTTTAGAAACGAAGACTGTAAATACTTGCTTAATCAGCCTATAATGATCCACTGCTGGGACGCAGGCCTCCTCTCTGTTAGAGGGAGTGGGCCGTGGCCGTAATCCACCACAAGGGCCCAGTGCGGGTTGGTAGATAATAATAATAATATGTTTATTGTACAACCACCAATTGGTACCGGTAACTGAAAAGTTGCGTGGGAATCGGTTGTCATGGTATGGGCATGTGTTACGAAGAAATGAGGAAAACGTCGTGAGGAGAGTTTTGAGTATGGATGTCGATGGCTATAAGAGTAGGGGAAGACCAAAGAAACGATGGATGGAATGTGTGAATGATGATATGATTAGAAAGGGGGTGACTACCTAGATACGACTAATAGAGAAGTATGGAAGAAAAAGACATGTTGCGCCGACCCCAAATAAATTGGGATAAGGGCAGGAGAATGATGATGTTTATTGTACAAAGAGAACACACAAGATTGGACATACACTAAACATGATTGTACAAGCAGTGGGCAGAGTCAAGTTGAACAGCTGGCTCCTGAACTAAGTAAAAGGATACTTGTATCTCAAGAGCCGGATGTCACTTGTCTTCGAATTTGTGGTTCTAGGACAAGCCGATGTTTTCCTTCACCGTTTTGAGAGCAGTGGTGATGAAGTAAATTATACAAAGTAAAGCCCCTGCTCGAGTTCGAACCCACAACCTATAACTCGTGACTAGGGGCCTACACCACTGGGTCACCACTGCACGAACACTTCCACCATTAATTCCGTTAATTATTTTTACAAGAAACACAAAACCGATACCTGACACTAAACCTAAGGGGCAATTCCCGTATCTACGAGTAGGTATATCTATATACTAGCTTCTGCCCGCGACTTCGTCCGCGTGAATTTTCTTGTTCCCCCAGACCCACCTCGTCGCATATCTCATCGCTTGCCCGCGATATTATTTCGTTTTTGCTTAGTGTTCTTTCTGACTTTTTTCTTTTTGCTCGGTTCCTTAGGGTCGTAGCGTGATGTTAAATAGCCTATAAGCCTTCCTCAAGAATTGGGCTATCAAATACAAGAAGGTTTTTTCAAATCCGACTGGTAGTTCCAGAGACTACCCCTACGTACAAACTTACAAACTTTTCCTCTAATATTAGTATAGAGTAATAATAAACCTAAACCGTCTTATTACAAAACGAGATCTAATTTTAGACCTAGCCTAAATCTTCGAGCCAGTTACTCTATTTTGAACTTTATTCCGACAATCGTAAAGTTCTTAATGCAAAATTGACAACTTAGACTAGGGTTTAACGGCAGTTTTTGTAATAAGAACTTTAGCTTCGTTGGATTATAGTTCGAAATTTAAAAATGGCTGGATGGTTTAAACCTGGGTCTAAAGATAAATCTTGTTTTGATTACAAAGGCCGAAAGAGTTTGTTTGATTGAACGCGCTAATCTCTGGAACTTCCAGTCGGATATACAAAAATTATTTTTGTATTTCAATCAACTCAGCCTATTGCAGTCTACTGCTGGACATAGGCCTCTCCCAGGCTGCACCATAACACCTTGCCCTCCGCCTCCCGCATCCAGTTTGTCCCAGCTACCTTCTTTAGGTCGTCCGTCCATCTAGCTGGAGGGCGTCCCACACTACGCTTGCCGATACGCGGCAAACGTAGCGTGCATTGTATTTGATAGCCTAATTCTTATGGAAAGCTATAATTTAATATCACGTAAGAACACTAAGTGAAAACGAAGTAACAACGCGATGGGGTCGGTCGGGGAAACAAGAAATTTCACGCGAACGAATTCGCGGCCAGTAGCTACTTATATTATAAAATCCTTTAATTTCCCTACATTTTTGTAGTTTTTACCTTCATTGTAGCTGAGATGAGATTTCGAATCGAACTCAAAAGTTTTTGAGTACAAGATTAAAACTGACCATCTAAAGAAGTACCTAAATTTATAGAAGTCTAGAACAATCCACTGTATTCTCTATAAATATTTGGAGTATTCAGGTCATCTAAAGCTTAATTTTAGTGCAGCGTCCCTGTTGCATTTTAATCACAGACTTCGAGTTGCCACCCCTATATGTACGAACTATAGATTCTGGAAAATGGTTTTCTAGATGGTAGGTGGAACTTGACACTGTCGTGGTCTGAGGGAGTATTTTACAGACACTTTTAATATACACACTTAGGAGTACTTACTGTGAGTGTTTTTTTTTCAAGTAACATAAATATACCTACTGGGTGTTTTGAAGCTGAGTGGGAGTGATCGTTGACACCATTTACAGCATTTTGAGCCATAGATGTCTTAGACGAAGTATCTTTTTTTTAACTGCAAACTTTTAGTCAAAAAACTTTAACTGCGAAAAAAATAGAAAAACATACTTCGTCAAGATATGTGTGGCTCAAAATGCTCTAAATGGTCTCAACTATCACCCTCACCACATCATCACCACTACTATCACCACATCATCATCACCACCTGGCGATAATGATGTTTACATTATTTTTAATTAATATTGTAAAAGTGGCAACTTTTTTTATTATATTTTGAATTAACTCCATAAACCATTCCATTCCCTTTATTTTCCATTAATTTCTTTAAAATACAACTATGTAATCTCAAAGCATAGCTCCAAATTCAATTCTAAAAGTTATGATAAAAACACATTTTGTTTTAATAAATAAGTTTGTTTAAGTACTCATAAATAAAGACTTAAGAGTTCTTCAAACAAAACGAACAACCTTCAGTTTATAACCAAATTGTAACCAAAACTTTAGTGTTCAACTTATTAAAAACTGTCAAGTGTGTGTCGGCCAAACTAAGTGGGTTCGTTAAAAATCATGCATTATAGCCTATTTTGTTCCCACTGCTGGGACACAGGCCTCCTCTCTGTGAGAGGGAGCGGACGAGAGCGGGAGGGCCCAGTGCGGGTTGGTAGATGTCATATGTATTCGAATTTTTTGGTTCTAGAACGCCGGTTTCCTCACGATGTTGTCCTTCACCGTTTTGAGAGCAGTGGTGATGAAATAATTTACCCAAAGTAAAGTGCCTGCTTGAGTTCGAACCTGTGCCCGGATCTCGCAACCTGCGACTTCTTTTGTTTCCAAAAATTTAAGACATACTTAGAGGCACACGTTTTACGAGCCCTGAATTGGCGGTGAATGTGATCCATGAAGCCATTGAAGAGGTCCTTAAGGAAGACTGATCCAACTGCTTTGTACAGTGGTTTCAGCGAATGCAAAATTGAATTAATTGCGAAGGAATTAATACTTAATAATACTAATACTACGTAATTAATACTTTGAAAAACAATAAATGTATCGCTAGTCTTATATCTAGTCTTATTTATCAGAATCCAGAAACTTTCAGTATGCCCTAAGTATTTGGTGTCAAACTCACAGATCGCATTAAGAACTCTATAATTCGTTCCAAAACACAAATAGCGAACGCTGGCCGCACAGCTGCCGGACTAAAGCGAAACTGGGCGTGCCATATCTGTCGCATGTCGGTCGGAGCAGCAATATGCAAAAGCCACCACTCAGTCGATCCCAAATGCCAGGAAACTACCACGCGGCTGGCCCAGAAAGAGATAGCGTGATGAGCTGGACTCCTTCTTAAAGGATTGGCCCACAATCGCAGTAGACCGGGAAAAGTGGAAAGAGGAAAGGGAGGCATTTGTCCTGCAGCGGGACAACACAGACTCATAAAATCAATAAATAAATAAATCAAGCAATAGGTACAGTTATGGACTATGACATAGGGTTTTAGTTACAGGGAAATTCATTGTTAAATAAATTGCCATCTTAAGTATGTCATGGATTAAACATTTTATACAACTGTCAAATAATGACAGTTGTGATTTGAATTTGAGGACAATTTAAGATGGTAGTCAATTTGCTTAAAAAAATTCCCTGATTTTACACAGTAATTAAAAGAGTTTGTAAAATGGGTAAAACTAGATTATGTGAAACGGTTTTCTTTCATCTGAGCATAACCGCTTCTTTTACACATTCTTTTTATTTTAGCTGTATAGCTATGCTAAGAGAGAAGATAGGAATATAGGGATTCCTCGCTCAACTACGGAACCCAACACTAGAGTTTACCCAATAACTCTAGATTACACTGCACCACTGGGTTTTCTTGCTAAACTTTCGTATTAGCCGCTTAGATTTACTCCGCTCTAGAGAAGGTAGTTTTCACTCAAGGGAATGCTCTAAGAGACTGGTATATAGAATGCCTAAAGTGTGTCTTTTTTCTTGTCATATTTTGTAAACAAATACGGTGGACTGTCATTTAGATTTTTGAGAAAATCAGTTTTTGATTTAAATCATACTCTGTGTGTGTCTTACAAAGATCAAGCCTTTTATATCTAACCTAAAGTGTGCAATTGAAGCGAAAACTCGTGACTATTCAATGTAAAGAAATTAAAGTATTTAAATGGCTTTATAGAGCAGTTCTTGATATTAACGTACAGTATATTATGTTTCTCACAAAGATCTTAGTTATAACGTTCGTACCGACCCTTAAGTGTGTGATTGATTCAAAAACTCTTGATGTTCACACAATGTTTCTTTACAAAATTACACAAGTGAGGAAGAAGATACTGTAGTTCCTAGTGTTCATTGTAGTAGTAAATGTTTCGTAAGAGTAATATAAATTATCAAAAGTTTACACTATGGACGCGTTTGAATTGAGGTAGATATGCTTTATGTTGCAAGTGTGCTCTGCGTAGGATAGCTGATGCGCAATTGTTCTAATTTTATCCTGTATTTTGTGGAGGTTAAGATCATATTTTGATTCTAAACGAGAATAGATGGAAGACCTATTTTCCTTGACCGATATAGGGCCGGAATCATGAATGAATGGCAAAACAAAATTTACGCACCTCCTAATATGATTGCCTAGTGAACAAATATTTTGTAACAATACAATTTATAAGAATGTCTATGAAATGTCTTACCCGTTCTTCTCCAAAGGAACCTACTATGCTTTGGAACGGGCAACTAGCTTCATGTTTCTGATGTTCAATCAGAATCTACTTTGACAATACAAAAGTGCCTGTAAATGGTTTATTTGAAAACAATGCTTTGAGTTTAAGTTCACCAGCTTCGAGCATATTTTTTTTCAAACGTAGCATTTCTGTGTACTTTTTAGCCCAACTGCGGTGGAGGCCAAAATGAGGGTAATAATTTTAACAAGATTTTACTGATATTTTAAAAGCATAGCTTAATCAGCCTATAATGTTCCAACACAGGCCTGCCGTGCTTTTCTGTAAAAATCTCACCGTGAAAACTTAGGTGAAGTGAGCATGGCGTAAGCTGTCAATAGTGTCAATTCCTAGCAAAAACAAACTCACTTCACCTAAGTTTTCTCGGTGAGATTTTTACAGAATCGACCGACTGCTCTCGGTGAGAGGGTAATCAACCATGCGGGGATTGGTAGATGTCACATGTCTTCGAATTTAGGTTCTAGGACATTAGAGTTTCCTCACGATGTTTAACTTCTCCTTTTTGAAAGCAGTGGTCATGAAATAATTTACACAAAGTAAAGTTTAAACCCACGACCAATTTGTAAGTCACCACTGCTCTGCAATAAAAGTTTAACCTTTATAAAATGTTTGGGAGTTGGTTACGCATTACTGGCTTTCGTAAAATTCGATGATATTTTAGGGCATATCATCGAATTTTACGAAAGCCAGTTATTGGAAATCACGTTACGATAACTTTATATTTATCCTTATGACCGTGCTAAGGATACGGAAGTCGGAACAATACCATAAATGGACGATTTCGTAAGACAAACAAAGGATACTAAAGACGTTACTGTTCATGTCATATACACAGTAAAACAATACTGCGACTGCTTTTATTACAATACTAAAGCACAAACACTAACCTGAAATGTTTCTCATACTCGTACCACTTTCAAATTCCAACCCTGAAGCTTGTCAGGCAGGGTTCAAAATCATTTGGTGAGTAAATTTTAAGTCTTGGATATTATACTGTCAACGACGATGCAGGTAGTTTCGGCAATGATAATAACGTCGGGTTGGCTTGAAGGGTAGACAGAAATAAAGGATATGGTGTTTTGAACGGACATTGCCTTTTCAGACAGAGTTTGTAAGCTGAGCGATGGTCGTTTTTTGCACGGAATACATAATGTGGAAATCAACGATTTTATTTTCCATATTGTATTTTTTATTGAAGTGAAAACTTCTTTAGCGGCGTTGTACACTTTATTTTGTAATGGGTAAAAAATGTTAAACTCGCGTCAGGACACGTGACCCCGATCGAAAATTCGTAAGATGACACGTGACCCTGATCGAAAATTCGTAAGATTCCAAAATATCAAAAATTGAAAACAAGTATACAGGATCAAATTAAATTAGCTAGCGAAACTTAGCCACAAGTATACAAGGTCAAATTAAATTAGCTAGCGAAACCTAGCCACAAGTATACACGATCAAATTAAATTAGCCAGCGAAACTTAGCCATATATATAGCCAAGTATACAGGACACAATGGAAAAGTATTAATATGTGTTTTGTTTTCACTTCTGTCGGCACTCCCGGAGTGCCACTGTTTTTTTTTTTTGGTAGATTTGTGTGGCAGTATACGGAGTCACAAAATGAAAGATATTTTTTCATCTTTTAACTAGGTTCTGCCCGCGACTTCTTCCGCGTGAAAATTCCCGCGTCGCAGTGCATCGTCTTCCCGCGCTTTACTTCATTTTCGCTTAGCGTTCCTTCTGACTTTTTTTCGTTTTGCCCGGCTCCTAAGAGTCGTAGATTGATGTTAATAGCCTACAACCTTCCTCAAAAATTGGGCTATCAGATGCAAAAATAATTTTTCAAATCTGACAGTTAGTTCCAGAGGTTAGAGCGTTCAGAGAGACGCAGAGAGAGACTTTGCTTTATAATATGTAGTGATTACATTAATATGCCAACCCGCCTGCCAAGCGTGGCGATTATGGCGAACCCCCCCCCCCCCTTTGTGGGAGGCCTATGTCCAGCAGTGGACGTCTTTCGGCTGAAATGATGATGATGATGATAACATTAATATGGAGAAATGTGGACATTTTAAAGGAGATTACAACTACCTGTAACAAAATACATTAGGCTGTGTTATGTGTTATCAACACAGTTTTCTTGCAGAGATCCCAAATGTCATAAATACACTAAATACACTAGATTACTTTCGTATTAATTGCATAATGTCCACCAAACATTAAGTACCTAGTTTAAATGTTCACTACTGAGTATTTTAACATTGTCTAAAGAAGTCGTATTGCATTACAAATATTTTAATTTTGGAAATACTTTGGGCTAAGAACAAAGGACTTTGAAAATCGTTTTATTTCAATTCAACTACAACTGATAATCTATTCCAAAACTTACCATAACCATACCATAATCAGCCTATAATGTTCCCACTACTGGAACACAGGCCTTCTCTCTTCGAGAGGGAGTGGGCTATAATCCACCACGCGAGCCCAGTGTGGGTTGGTAGATGTCGCATGTTCTCGAATTTTCGGTTCTAGGACATGCCGGTTTCCTCAAGATGTTTTCCTTCACCGTTTTAAGAGCAGAGCTGATGAAATAATTTACACAAAGTAAAGCACCTGTCTGGGTTCGAACCAGCGACCTACAACTCGTAAGTCGCGGCCGAAACTTAGAAGGAATTTATTAAATAGAATTTTACACTTCAAAAGACGTTCTTGAAAATAAAACGGATAACGATGAAACACCAGCTTAAAAAAGTTTAAATAAGAATGTTTGAAGTTGTAGCGTTAACTGAACTTTATTGTGTTGGATTGAAAGTAATTTTTACATAAATTCATAATTGTTTACACTTTTTGGCAAATAAATCGCGAATGCAGATTAGGTAGTAGTATCATAGAATACTATAAGATTTTTTTGTTCTACACGTGAAGACCGTTCGTCGTTTTCAAACAAGTGTTATTTTAGTTACTGCATTTAATTTTGTTATTTTTATTAAATAATTAAGTATATCATTATTTCAGCCAAAAGACGTCCACTGCTGGACATAGGCCTCCCCCAAGTGGGGGGGGTTTGCCATAATCGCCACGCTTGGCAGGCGGGTTGGCGATCGCAGTATAGTATGGTGGTGGAATGCATAGAGAACGCTGCTGCCCATTCTCCGGTACGACCCTTAGTCGCCTTTTACGACACCCACGGGAAGTATGGGGTGGTGCTATTCTTTAAGTCCGGCACCACACAGACAGTATAATACGAAAATTAAGTATAATACTAAAATAACAGTCATATTTTTATAATTTTTTCCTGTATACTACATTTGTAGTTTGGGCCTCAGCAATTCAAAATATGTTTATTTATGACTAGCTTCCGCCCGCGACTCCGTCCGCGCGGATGTCGGTCTTCGCGTGGATGGTTTATTTCTCCATTTTGAGTAACTCTGACAGTGACATCTTGTAAATATCTATTGGACCCAAATACGGCTAAGCCTATAATAATTAAGGAGATCCCTCTATTGAGCTACTGCTGTTGAGCTCGCGTTCTGTAGTAAGTATTTTTTTCATAGTAATCCCGACCTTGATAAGTAGCATGTAGCAGTAAATTACTGACAGTGACGAAAAGTTTGCAATAATAAAAAAGTGATCGTGACAATGCGACAGAAAGTTAATTGAGAGCTTCAGCATACACAACATTGTTAGTGAGCTCGTCCGGAATATGAACATGAAGATTTCTTGACTGCTCACACGGGAAAGAGCTACGTAAAGTTGCCCGTGTGAAAAACAACTCGCGGTAAGATCTACGCCAGCAACTCCTAGGGTCTGACCTTGAGCCTTATTTATTGTCATGGCGTAACACAAAGCTACAGGAAACTGTATTCTCTTAAATTGAAATGGAAAATTATCCACTGCGGGTAATGCAACGTGTGTTCGCGGTTCTACAGAACAACGTCTATGAATAAAACTGAAAAATAAGTTTTTTTTTTCTACGTATTTTTCCAGGATAAAAAGTATCCCATTTTATGCCCAGGATAATAAGGTATAATTATACCAAGTTTCATCGAAATCGAACCATTAGTTTTCACGTGATGCCTGCATATACAGACAGACAGACAAAATTTTTTTTAATCACATATTTGGGTTTGGTATCGATCCAGCAACACCCCCCGCTATTTATTTTTTCAATATTTTCAATGTACAGAATTGACCCTTCTACAGATTTATTATATGTATAGATCACCATTCACTCTATACCCACTTCTCCTACACATGTGGGGAGGACAATAATGATTAATTTATTGTTGTATTGTAGTCTCCATCTTGTAAAGGAATACTCCAAAATTCATTGAATAGGTACCTCTGCCACATAATAATACTCAAGCGATCCAAGACGGATCCTATTTGCATATCGATTCAATTTATAAGTCCACCGTGGAATGTTCCCGTATTTTCCTTAAATAGGTCGGGGGTGCAAAGAAATTGGATTTGAATAAAAAATAGGCTTATTTAAGCTATTTTTAATTCATTAGGCTTAGTTGTTTTGAATTTAGTTTTTGTGGGAAGAGAGGAATATAAGAATTAAGTTTCGTTGTTATCAGAATGCTTTTTTTCTTCAAAGTGTTAAGATAATTCAGTATATACATAAATTCACGCCTTTTTCCCATGGGGGAAGGCAAAAACTACAGAACGCCGCCATAAGCCTCTTACATAATTATGCTTTTGCTTTGGTTACGTTCATACGTCTGCAGCAGGGCTAGCATGGCCGGAGACATTTTATCCACGGGGAGAGGAGAAAATACTATTCCCCTCTGTCAATTTTGTCCACCCTCCGAGCATGGCGACATGGGTGGATAAACTATTCACGGTGGCAGTAAGCACGAGACATTTTTATAGTACAATTAATTATATTTTCTCCAAGAAATATACTTAAACCCGCCATCTAAAGACGAGGACAAATTTCTCTCTTTGTTATGTCAAAATATCTGTAATTTTTCTCTTCCACTAGTCGCCATGCTATAGACGGGGGGTTAGTATCCACGTCTAATGTCAAAAAGTGATATAATTCTCTTTCCCCCTGTTGCCGTGCTTTGGCAGGTGGATAAAATAATTTTATCCCTTGTCAGTTGAAATAACCGATGGAGAAAAGTTTTATCCCCAGCCCATGCTAGCCCAGCTGAAGTATTCTGTAAAAATCGCACCGTGAAAACTTAGGTGAAGTGAGCTTGAAAATAGCTGTCAATAGTGTCAATCCCTAGGGTCAGGTAGAATGACAGCTCATATAAAACTTACTTAATCTAAGTTATCACGGTGAGATTTCTGCTGAATAGACCAGCTGGCCATACAAACACGCTCCGTTGCGAGTACTATTTTCTTTAAAACGGGTAAAATTAAATGCTTGAATTTTTCATAGTAAGTGGAAACCTGTTGCTTTACATTTGGACGAAATCCAGAGCTCTACAAAGCTTTCGATGTTTTTTGAACGAAATAATTAATCCTTATTTTTACACCTGGGAGGTTTCTCACGGCTGTAATTTTGTATGTTTTGCACTTCTGAACTAATTGCATTTTTATTTTTTTTGTATTGTAAGTTTCTTTTACCGTATTAATTTCTTCTGAAGAGCGGCCCAGTGGTAACGGCCGGCGGCCGCCACTTACGTGTTGTAGGTCGTAGGTTCGAACCCAGACAGGCATGAAAATGATTTACTTTGTGTAAATTATTTTATTACCACTGCTCTCAAAACGGTGAAAGAAAACATTTTGATGAAACCGGCATGTCCTAAAACCAAACATTTGAACACATGTGACATCTACCAACCCGCACTGGGCCCGCGTGGTGTATTACGGCCCACTCCCTCTCACCGAGAGGTATCCCAGCAGTAGAAACATTATGGATATTCATTTCTTAAGAAAAAGTACAAAAATTATCATGATGTATTTTATAATGTTTTATAACATTCAAAATATATATATATATATATCGATGGCCGATTATTACTTGTATCTTGTATCGTGACCCAAGGGCTGGCTATTACCTTGGCCAGTGGCTAAGCATTGCCATACAACGTGGTAATGCCGCCAGTCCCTCGCCGCCCGTCGCCCGCGCAGCCCGGTGCCCGCGTCCCCCGTGCCGTACTCCGCACCGCCTGGCTCAGCGGCTCGGAGGCACTGCCTGCAGCACGCGAAGGTGTCGAGGTTCGATTCTCGACAGGTACATTACCAGTCGACAGCGATGCGGATAAATTTTTCGACGCTATATTTTAGTTTGTCTATAGTTTTACTTAATTTAGGATTTCATTTTGTTATTTTTAACCCCCGACGCAAAAACGACGGGGTGTTATAAGTTTGACGTGTCTGTGTGTGTGTGTGTGTGTGTGTGTCTGTCTGTGGCATCGTAGCTCCCGAACGAATGAACCGATTTTGATTTTGTTTTTTTTTGTTTGAAAGGTGAATTAGTCGGGAGTGTTCTTAGCTATGTTTGATGAAAATCGGTCCAAGATGGCCGCCACCACAAAATGGCGGACTACATATTTTTTCACAACTCCCTTAATATGGTTATCAAATAAAAGGGCTTGAATAGTAGAATACGATACACTATGATAAATTTCAAATCCAAGATGGCCGCCACCACAAAATGGCGATTTACATTTTTTTTCACAACACCCTCAATATGGGTATCAAATGAAAGGGCTTGACTGGTAGAATACTATACGTTATTACAAATTTCAAATCCAAGATGGCCGCCACCACAAAGTTGCGAATTATATTTTTACCAAATTACCTGAATCTTAAAACGCAAGAAAATAATAGAAATGAAATACAAAAATTAAGGAGTCCCTACAAAAAGCATGAAATAAAAAATTAAATTAAAAATTTAAAAAACCCCCGTCACAAAAAATACCTAATAAAATTAAATGTAAGTAATTGGAAAAGGATCAAATAATTTAAAAACCCCCAACTTAAAGAATCTAGGTAACGAGACTAAAACAGATAAATTCATATGGAAGTCGGGGGACCATTCTGTGGAACACCTTCTATTCTAAGAGGTCCCCCGACTGCCATATGAATTTATTATTATAAATAAAAAAAGATAAGGGAAAAAAATGAAATGAATGAAGATAGGTAGGTAAATGTTTTACACGTAGAAAATGGCGGCAGCAGCGCAACAGAACGTCACCGCAACAGATAACGGTGACAAATGGCATCCTGTAATGATTAACATTACGTGAAATGACGCAAATGTTCCAGCGCTGAAACTTGTAAATGGAAGCTTTTAGTTCTTTTCTGGCTTTTTTGCGGATAAATTGTGGGTAGGCAGGACGAGGTATTCCACTCAGAGCACTGAGCAACGGTTGATTTTGTTTTTTTTTGGGTTTTGTAAAATTCAGAAATAAGCAAACTATTTATTTTATGTTCATGTAACAGATGGATTGTAGAATCCGTTGTTTTACAAAACCGCTAGTGGTTTTACAAAACAGCTCCGTTATGTAAAACAACTGAACAATGTTCAGCTGTTTTCCATAATTACTAAACTTGAACACACTGGGTTGACAAACGTTTTGCATTTATCAATGCAGCGGGTCAACTATTCGAGCGGTTTTGTAAACAACGTGAAATGAAACCGTCAGATTAGAGGTCCGATTGGTCGTTTTTTTGTTAGATTAAAGTTCTAAATTTTGTCGTTCTACCAGTATGTGTATACATGTGTGGCTCTCGAAACAGAAATAACTAAATCGAGTAATACGAGTAAAACTTACCTTAATTCAAGTGAAAACAATGATTTTAAGGACAATATTAATTAAAAGTTACCAGAGTTTTATGAAAGACGCTCATAGTGACTGCAGGTAAGCCATTCTGTATTATGTCTAAACGTCGGTAACACAATAGTAAAACATAGGGCAATACCAATCCAGCTGTTCAGTTTTTTTAAATAACGGAGCTGTTTTGTAAAACAATAGCTAGCGGTTTTCTAAAACAGCTGATTCTACAATGCATCTGCGACATTCACATTACATCAAGGATTTCTTCTTTTTTAGAATTCCGTATAAAAACGGAACCCTATTACTAAGACTTCGCTGTCTGTCCGTCTGTCCGTCTGTCTGTCTGTCTGTCACCAGGCTGTATCTCAAGAACCGCGATAGCTAGACAGTTGAAATTTTCACAAATTATGTATTTCTGTTGCCGCTATAACAACAAATACTAAAAACAAAATAAATTAAATATTTAAGGGGGGCTCCCATACAACAAACGCGATTTTTTTGCCCTTTTTTGCTCGATATCAAAAATAGCAACAGGTAGGCACTTGAAATATTCACAAAATATTCAGTTGTATTTCAACTTTAATAATAAATAATAAAAATAAAATAAATATTTAAGGGGGGCTCCCATACAACAAACATGTTTTTTTCGGCGTTTTTGCCTTGTGGTACGGAACCCTTCGTGTGCGACTCCGACTCGCACTTGGCCAGTTTTGGTATGTATAGGCACTGTCTATTCTGAGGACACGATATAAGAACCTAATTATCTTTTCCTGGATTATAATTTTAAACCCATAATCTTGTAACGTCAATGCAAAATGAATCTGCTTATATCTGCTAGACTAGAATTGACAATAATCATGTAAATCATTGTTCGCATTTTTAATACGAAAAATGGAAACATTAAGAAAAAATAAACTTTACAAAATTATTTTTTAATATTATTATTGCATTTTAATAAAGCAAAACTGAGATATCATCCACAATGATCAAGTGAATCCATCAATCTTCAGGCAGACATTGAAATATCCATTTTTACACGTCCCATTGAGTAACACACGCAAATCATTGCTAAAACATGCTATTAATACATCTTCAGAAACTCAAATAGCTATGACAAATGTTCTCCCAAACGATTTGCGTACAAAAAACTTGGCAAAATACGTACATTGCACATCAACACTATCCATCACAGTCTAAATTTTACGTAATTATTCACTTCATATATAAATTAAATTCTGACTTTTTGTTTTGTCCACAGTTAAAATAGTGAAAAGTAAATTAAGTGGGAGGTTAAAAATTGTGGTCTAATTAAACACACAATAAATTGTGATGACAATTGTAATTTATATCTAGTTGGTGAGACAAAACAATAAACCTACGTTCGCGATTTAGTTGCTAAAAATTTAAAGAAATATGTGTTTATGGAAAAATAACCTTGATACCTACACAATAAAGTTCAGTTTTCGCTAAAATTTTAAACATTTATAAAACTTTTTCAATACTGCTAGTCACTCTGAAATCAACTTAATTTCCATTAAAATAAAGTTGACATTTGTTTAACGTGAAAAAACATCAATTGGAAACATAAATTTGAATAGACCTTACATATTTTGTTAGACAATAATAATGAAGGAAAAAAGTCAGATAATTTTGAGTTAAAAATAGTGTCTACAAAATATCGATTCCGCAATAAAACCAATCTGACCGTAGATTTAAATTACCTAATAGAGGTAACTTTTCCAGGCAGCTATGCGCCAGGAAAACTTATTTATTTTTGAATATGGTTTTAACGAATACCGAGAACAAAAATAAATACCGGTATTGAGAAAGAAATAACTGGTGGTTTTTAAAATAATGAATGAATGGACTCACAAATAAGCTGCATACGATACCAAGAACAGACTTAATTAATTCAATTATTCTAGGAAAGTCTTGAAATGGAAAAGTAGACATAAGGTATATAATGGCCAGGTGATATTTGGCGTCGACCAAACGCCGACCGCGCTGTGTTCCTCGTCGTTTGTTTCTTTATTTCTTTTATTTTAGAATGAAAATGCAGAAAATAAGCACGTTAAGTTGTGCTCCACAAGATTATACGTTAATATTATTATAAACGGTAGTTTTACATTGTTTGGTTTTATTATAATCACTAAAACTGATAATAGTGGCCACTATTTTCCAAGCTTTCCAAGCACTATTAGCAAGATCTTGATAAGGCTCTAAAGGGGAAGCATGACACTGTTGCGGTATCTACAACTCCACATGCGAACTCCGCGTCATACTGACGTCATGCAACATCCTGCATCTCGCAAGCAGAGTTTACCGCGCAACTAGCATACTCAACGGCCCGACTTGAATCATCGTGCAGTTGCCCGCCAGACACGACACCCATCTGGTCGGAGAATCCTCCCTTTTCTATGGAGGATGAGTGAACTTTACCGTGTTCCTCATACTTCCATAACACCAAAGAAAAATACCTATACACAGCAGTAGGTGAACAAGACTGTAAAAAACACATAACATAATATCATCACGCCAGGTATACCAGTACAGTGTATGTACACCCCTATTTCTAAAGTTTTGTTCAAGTCCCATGTGATTGGGGGGAGCCTATTGTCATCAACTCAGAAATTTTTGATGGAAAAATCAATGACACTGCCCAACCTGGGAATCTAACCCAGGACTTCATACTCAACAGTAGCGCTTACGACCAATAGACCTACGAGGCAGAAAAAGAACACTAAAATCCATTCACACCAAGTGCTAATTTTCTTCTCGATCTATCTTGCGAAATCTAGCACATAAATTCACCATACCCTTGTTACTAGCGTGGTTGGTGTAATAAAATTTAACTTTCTGTTCCGCCATCCATCTTGTCCGAAATGATTAGGGCAAGGAGACGGATCGCCGCGGTCAATGAGGCTCGCAGATAAATGCGTGGTGGACCACTAACGTCTCGCGGTATACAACGTTATTTTTAGTATATGCGAAACCTGAATATAGTTTGTTCAGAATAAGTAACTGAAACGATTCCAATAATGTTTACCCCATGTTATATTTTGTCCCAAAAATATTTAAATAAGGTTAAAAGTTGGACACCGAGCGACACTAAGTAGGTTATCCAATCTCCGCGGCGAACGCTTAGGCATTGAGGTATAAAGTACTTACGTACTAGAGCTGACATTGCGAACAAAATATGTTGTACAGCGTGGCAACGCACGTTTTACAGAAAATACAATAAACTAACCGGTGAAACGTCACTCCTTGACTTTTATTCAATTTTCTAGAGTGGTTTGAACAGTATCTCAATACACACGAGCCTTTTTAGAATTAACTGTATCAGTGCTACGTGTCACGTCGCGACAAGCGTCCGCAGACTAAAGGACTTCTGGTCCATGGACCACAAAGCGTGCTACAAATTATCGATTCGCGGCGTCCACTCTAGTACGTAAGTACTTATATCTCAATGCGCTTAGGTACCTAAGTACTATTATCAATGAGTGCAAGACGGCGCGGCGCGAGCGGCGCGGGTGAGCATGTTTTTGTACGGACAAACAGGTAACATAACTAGCTTATAACTTTGTGTTTTTTTATGATACAGTTTTAAAAATTTATTACATAGATTCTTTACATAAAAATACTGGACACGCGTTTCGGGTTTCGCATTTACTAAAAATAATGTTGTATTTGTCAATGATTTAAAGTGGTTATTTTGTAATCTTATTTACGCAATTAGATGACTACAAAAATTCGTTAAAGATTAAAATTAATGAGGATGATAATCCATACAAAATCACCGCAAACTATCTTCCGTAAAATCAGCTGTCCAACTGCTGTGCTGTGCAGGGCAACTGCCCAGAAAATTATCTTCCGTAACAATCCTGTTACGGAAGATAATTTTCTGGACAGCTGTCCAACTGCTGTGCTGTGCAGGGCAACTGCCCAGAAAATTATCTTCCGTAACAATCCTGTTACGGAAGATAATCTTCTGGATAGTTTGCGGTGATTTTGTCTGGATTATTATCCTCATTAATTTTAATCTTTAACGAATTTTTGTAGAGTCATCTAATTGCGTAACACACTATCAATCTCAATCATTTTGAAGGATATTGCTACCTAATCTATTGTTTCATAGTATTTAATTGTTGTTATTAGTTTATGTTTTATGTTAGTATTTATTATACATAGGTACTCTGATTTATGTAATTGGTTTGTTAAGCCCTGTCAATCAAATAAATAAATAATATGTTGTGCAATGCAATGAATGTGGGTGAACTGACAAAATTAAAGCCATTGCTACTTATAGTGTGTTGTAATTACCGCGCAGTTGAATGCCGTAATTGCCGTAATACAAAGGGTTAATAAATTATTCCGTGATACGAAAATACGTGTACGGTTTGAAAAGTCATATTTTTTAAACGCATGTTCCCAATGAATTAGTTACCACAACAATGTTATTTCAAAATGAAAACATGAACAGAATGTTCAAGTCATTGCGTTTTTGTGGATGCTTGTTTTAATGAAACCAAAACGCAAACCGCCATTAGCTTGCTTTCAGATTTCGCAATGTTTTACTTAACTATACCTTTGATGAATCTGTTTTTATCCAATGAAAGATTTGGATGTTTCATCATTATTATTGGCAGCCTTGTTCTACCCACAGCTGAGTTTATAAGAAAGAAAAAACAAATTAACCAGTCTTTGCTATACGGTTGGTCAAAACTTTGCGTGATCAGAATGTGCACAGAAAAGAAAATAGTACTGTGTGCCTCACCTCACAGCTGCGCCAAATAGGCCCTGTTCAGCATAAATGCCAGACAACTAGTGTCTGGCACTGGTTTTCAACTGGACCCTTTACACCGTGTTCCGGACGATATACTTATATAAACTTCGACGAGATGTTCAGACCATGGAAATAAGCATTTTTCATTATAGACACACTAATGAATTCTTATTTTTTGTTACTTTTTCATACAAACTAAATCCCTTGACGTAAATCACCCGATATGCATGCCTCTTTATCAGAATTGGCAACGACAACGTGTTTTCATTCATAAGATTTGACGAGCTGAAACTTGTCAAAAATAAGTTAAGACCCTTTTTTACTCCATAGCTCAAATAAATTTCATTATATGTAATTACAAATATCTTTGTAACGAAGCCTTTTTAAGTACTACTTCCTTTGTTAGATTTAATTTGTAAAAGCTAAAGAAGCGTTTGACAAAGTTTATGCATAACGTGAAGAACACGGTGTATAGAGGAAAAAATTAAATTACTGCTGATGGTGTATTTATTCTTGTTCGGTACTGAATATTCTAGGGGTGTGGTCATGCGCTTGGTAAATAAAAAATATTCTTTCTTTGGGAAAGTTATTTGTTATGATGAGTACAATCATGTGTTCAAGTATCGGTCACTAACAGGCACCCTATATACTTGTGCCATGATTCTCTGGTATGTGCGAGCTACAACCAGGTTTTCCCCGCGGTTTTCTGTAGGATGTTTGGATATGTGTAAATTATACTTTGGACACCTCCTAAATAAAAATAATAACTAATCTCCTGTAATTGGAAGAAAGGATGGATCTTTGTAGCTTATACATGACTGGCTTCTGCTCGCGATGTACAGACACCAGCACATCAAGCTACCCGAAACTGTAAAATTTTTCCAATCAACTTTGAACCTTATGCTTTAACGATAAAGTTGAAAATCTATTAAATAACTTTGACAGATGGTAGTAGCTTGATGTGCTGGCGTCTGTACTTCGTACGCGTCAAAATTCTTGTTGCCCCGACCCACCGAATCGTTACTTCGTGTCCGCTTAGCGATCTTACTATTTTTTTTTCTTTTTGTTTGTCTCCCAGGGGTTCTAGCGTGATGTTAAATAGTCTAAAGCTAACCTAAAGAATTGGGCTATAATTTCAAATCTGACAGTAGTTCCAGTGACTAGCGCGATCAAACAAAAAACTGGCCAAGTGCGAGTCGGATTTGCACACGAAGGGTTCCGTACCACAAGGCAAGAACGCCGAAAAAAACATGTTTTTTGTATGGGAGCCCCCCTTAAATAGTTATTTTATTTTAATTTTATTATTTATTATTAAAGTTAAAATACAACTGAGTATTTTGTGAATATTTCAAGTGCCTCGTCGTTTCAGCCGATAGACGTCCACTGCTGGACATAGGCCTCCCCCAATTTTGGGAGGGTTTGCCATAATCGCCACGCTTGGCAGGCGGGTTGGCGATCGCAGTATGGTATGGTGGTGAAATACACAGAGAACGCTGCTGCCCATTCTCCGGTGCGATCCTTAGTCGCCTTTTACGACACCCACGGGAAGTAAGGGGTGGTGGTATTCTTTAAGTCCGGCACCACACAGACCTAGTGCCTACCTGTTGCCATTTTTGATATCGAGCAAAAAAGGGCAACAAAATCGCGTTTGTTGTATGGGAGCCCCCCTTAAATATTTATTTTATTTTGTTTTTAGTATTTGTTGTTATAGCGGCAACAGAAATACATACTTTGTGAATTTCAACAGTCTAGCTATAGCGGTTCTTGAAATACAGCCTGGTGACAGACAGACGGACAGACGGACAGACAGCGAAGTCTTAGTAATAGGGTTCCATTTTTACCCTTTGGGTACGGAACACTAAAAAACAAACAAACTCTTCAGCTTTATTAATACTCGTCAGATTATACTTTATTTAAATAATCAAGATAACAACAACTAACAATCAAGGTGCAACAACTTTACTTAACCAAATCTAAAAATAACATAATTAAATCCTAACTTAACTAAAACTATACAGAAACTAAAAAATTGCGTTGAAAAATTCATCCGCATCGCTGTCGAATGGTAATGTACCCAAGAGACTGGCGGCATTACCACGCTGTATGGCGATGCTTAGCCTCTGGCCGAGGTAAAAGCCAGTCCTCGAGTCATGGGAAGTGTCAACCAGCCGTTTCGAAATTTCTTTAAAAAGACCATGAGCACTCGGACCCCACGGCTTTATTAATAGTATAGATTTTAACGAAGTTTCCAACGTTGTCTGCAAGCAAAACAAACTTAACTCAGTTTTTAAGTGAGGATTTTATTTCTGCGTTGTTAGAAAGAAAACGAGGGTAGACGAAACAAAAGGGGTTCACGGCAACAATAATTTGTTTTGATAGAACTTTTAATTTTTTTTTCTGTGTCTTTGAAGCTCGAGAACTTTGAGAATTGGAATGTGTTCAACTTGTAGTTAAAATTACGTTTTGTGTAATTTTCATCTTATTGACTCACATCATGTAAGGTAGGGAAAAAATGTGAAAACAAATAAAAATAACATTTTCTCCGTATGTTTTATTTTGAAATGACTCGTCCATACTATCATAAATGCGAATGTGTGTCTGCCTGTCTGTCTATCACCTGTTCACGCTTAAACCACTGAACCGATTTAGATGAAATTTGGTATAGAGATAGTTTGAGACCCGGGAAAGGACATAGGATAGTTCTTATCCCAATATTCCCACAGGATCGACACTTATGCGGGTGAGACCGCGGGGAGCTGCTAGTACACATATAAACTCACGCCTTCTTCCCATGGGAGGGGGGGACCTGTAACGATTCTTACATGTCCTCCTCTTCCTCTTTATTTTGAAATGACTTTTTGAAGTGAAAACTTGTTTACGCGCTTTGGTAATTTTTTGAGATGGAAAAAAACCATTGAACTCGCGACACTGTTACCGTAACCGACACCGCGCTACATTTGGAAGTATTCGGCTGTCCTCGGGATGTACAGTCAACAGCAAAAGTAGATGATAAAACTGTCCCACTGCTGGGCAAAAGCATCCCCCTTCCAAACCTCCCTGACTTATGTGATCTCCCAGAGATCAGGACAAAAAGGCCATGTTGGCCCTGCAAACGTTATAAGAAATGATTTAAAAAAATAAGTTATAAAATTACAGTCTATTGACCGTATTCCTCAGAATTAACAGAATGTAGATATTATTATCACCTTGGCGACTTTTCAACTAGTTGGTGATTCATAGGTACAGAATATAATGAATTCACCATAATTTATTATCACCATAGTTTCAAGTTCTTAGTCGACACAGACTAATGATTTAAAGACCACATCAACCGACTCCTCTATCTCAATTAATTCATACATTTCAGTCTAAAAATCATATAGAAATAGAATGTGAATTATAATTTTACACAGTGTAACAAAATTTCAGTCCAACAAGTCGACGGCCGAAGCCCTAACACTTGCATAACTGTAAACTGTAAACATTTTGCGACGCTTCGTGCGTTATGACCTTCAGCGCAAGTTATAGGCGGTAGTGAGGTGATTATATAAGCGGAACGGGTTTATATATACAGGGTTATTGGTAAAACATTAACAAAATTTTAAGAGATCTCGAAAAAAAAATCAGCTGTTCCCATAGATATCCGTGGCTGTTCCCTACATTTATGTTTGTATAACTCGTCAAAATGTAGGGAACAGCAGATTTTTTTTCGCGATTTCAGGTTAGGTCCCATAGTAAAAGTCGTTCATAATGATGAGTACAATGACCTCTTAAGAGGTTGTTAACCAATAACCCTGTAGGTATATATATTATTTTGACCACGGATATCTATGATTTTGACTGACTATAACGATGGGTGGAGTGTGTAAAAGATGATATGGCTAGAATGGAGGTGACTACTGAGATGACGACTTTTAGAGAAAGAAGTATGGAAGAAGAACAAACTTAAGGCGCTATGGAGCGAGCTATGCTCGGAGTTTCTTTAAAGGATAAAATCAGGAATTAAGTTATCCGGAAAAGAACCGGAGTAACCGACATAGCTTGCAGAGTAAGCAAACTGAAGGGGCAGTGGGCTGGCCATGTTTGTCGATGGTCGGTGGTGCAGACGAGTCCTATAGTAAATATCTTCAAGCGTAGTGTGGGACACCCGCCAGCTAGATGGACCGACCGACATTGACGTGGAGTTGCGGACACCAGCCCGAATTACCTATTATCTAGATGGACCGACGATCGTAAGAACGTAACTGGAGCAGATTGGATGCGGAAGGCAGAGGACAGGGTGTTGTGGCGTAGACTGGGAGAGACCTATGTCCAGCAGTGTCCCTATTATCCTGTGATAATAGATACTAATTAATGACCATCGATTTCGACAATATTTCAGGCTAAAATATCGATGGCCATAGACCTGCGCCACTTGTACCTATATCAATTAACACGTCTCGAAGGGTCGTGCGTAATAACCTTTCGAGAAAGTCATAAGCGACAGCGGAGCGATTATATTAGCGGGTCGGACACCGCTTGGATTACTCAGTTATATTCTGGAATAAAACATTGAGGACCAAACAATGTCGTGTATCGTAGACAGGGTACAGAGGGGTTATTCCTGTATTTATTAGAACGTTCGCATGATACAGCCCGGCTGACTAGAGAACGCGTTCTTGATTCTTGTCAGTTACAGTCACCTGCCTGTCAGTGCAAACGAATGCGTGTATTGCGAATTTGATCTTTATTAGCTACTAAAATTGTCACACTGACCACATTCTCTCGACAGCGCGGGCGGCGGGACTGTAATCAGTCTCAATGTGTCAAAAAACTTCTAATTTGCCTATATTTTTGACAAGAGACACATTAATATTGTCACTGAGATAAAATTGCGACTTTATTTTGAACGTTTTTTTTTTAAGTAGACTTCAGACTTGTCAAGACAACGAAACATGATTTTCATTAGATATCTGACAACTTAAACTGGTATGTGCATTGCCTAAATGCCTTTTAGGCAATAAAATCACAGACAGACAATTCGCTATACCTATTACAAATACTGCCAATTAAGTAGTTGAGTCAGTTAATTTTTTGACTTTATTAAATCTCCACTAAGTTAGAGGTCGGTAAACGTTGTATTTCGTCTGTATAGTTACACAACGCGTTGTCTTCTTCTTCCGAATGTCTAATTACTGACGACTGAAAGAGAGAAATCGGATGAATGTGTAACTATTCATCTGATACAATACGTTTATTAGTAAGGGGGTTAGTTTATATAATTATTCATAATAATATTATATGTACGTAATAATTGTGATAGTACTATAGGAATGTACCTATCTACGTATGCCGTTAGTATAATAATACTACCGTTATTAAATGTAGGTGACATTTAATTACGGAAAAAAATATGATCATTCACGTATCAGGAAACAACCTATACATTCTATAGGACAGGTTTTCCTCGTATTGAAATACATACTAGCGTAATAGTGCCATTGTTCTTATACCAATCATACGGACTATTTATTTACTCAATATACTTTCCTCGTACAATCATGTCATTGAACTTTGTATCACTTTTTTGTATACCTACATACATTATTACTATTTATTTTTTAAATATTGCAGCATTATGTTGAGATAGGAGCCTTTTGGCTTCCCACGGGTCCTTTTTATCATTTAAAAAAAATGTAATTTTGTAAGTTTTAAATGCTCCTTTTTGCTATTTGTATTTCCTGTGCTTGTCCGAAATATTTTTTTCTTCTTTATTTGTTACAATATACATTTGCATAAGACCTAACTAAATGTCAAATCTCAGTTAACATTACGACGGTCAAACTCAGTGAAACACATACGACCCAAACGATACCAACAACGACACCGCATGCATAACACATCCTCACGTCTCTATTCTCCAGAGGGTTGGGCAGGGTTGAACCTTTTAGTATCTACACCCATATTTCGCCAGTTATGTCTATGTCCCATGTTACAAGGACAGACCTATTACCATCAAGCAGACGCAAATCCAGACTCTGGGCTGCTACTGAGAATTTACAGATGGAAAAACCCAATAACAATTTACCCGAACTGATAACTTCATGCTCAGAAGTAGCGCTTGCAACCGCTGTTTTTTTTTTTTTTTTTTTGAGGATGGGAAATCACCAAATGACCCCTCCTGCTCTGAGTGGAGCGGAGGGGAGTGTCAGACTCTTACTGAATAAAACCCACCCGTGTTTCTACCTTAGCCCTTTATGTTCCGGGCCAGCGGCAACCCTTTCGGAAAATCCCGCTGTCCCGGCAGGCTTCGGCCTTAACGGGCCTATTCAATTGATGCTGACATCTCTTTAAGGCGCGCATGGAACACGTACGCGCTGTCCGGCACGGGCCTGGTCCTTACCGAACCACTTAACGAGGCAGCTACAGAACGCATGTATAAAATTCTTATTTAAGGAAGTCAGGTGTGTTTTTCTGGAAAGCGATTATATAGCGGCCACTGGTCTTCTAGGAAAAGCTTTAGATTTCCACGCGTGTCAAAATCACTATCAAAATACTTTATTTATCTCTTAAAAAAAGAAAGTCGGGGTTAGTTACACCATTTAGAACTCAATAACCACGGGACCGATTTTTATGATGTTTGGTTTTTTGGATTTGTCACAAAGAAAAAAAAAAGAAGATTTTCTCATAGATTTTGTATGGGTCGGCTTTTTTGATTCTGAGGCGGTGCGAAGTTCGCCGGGTCAGCTAGTTTCACATAAACCTACATGGACACTTATGAAACGTCAAAAGCTATTCGTAAGAGCACAGACCTAATTGGTCGTTTCCAATGAATAAGAACTAACAAGAAATTTAACGGTTATTCTTTTAAAAATAATTGGCTTTTACAATGTTTTCAATTACCATGTTAATAGGTATGAGAAGACAGTGTAGGCCTGTCAACAAGTACAAGGTACTTTTTCCCTCTTATACACCAAACATTATGAAATATATAAAATATATAATACATAAATAATAACATAGTTTAATAATAATGAAAATATTTTTAATAATTTCATAATAATTACTTACCTACATTATTTTTACGTAATACTTACATAATAGTACATTATGATACATGTGTGCTATGTTGATCATTATGCTCGAGGCGGTATTATTCGCGCGAGCCGCAGGCGAGTGCGATAAGAAAGCCGAGAGTCTAATGATCGATGCACACGCGTTTCATACGACGTTTTTCAACACACTTGCGAGGAAAAAAACAGACTCGTATTGTTAAATATTAACTTGTATGGAAAATGGCGCGTTGGTTTTGTCTTTCCGCATAGCCAGCAATAGCAATGCGCGCGCAAGTGTAAATAAAAGCACTGACCACAGAGCATGTTAAAACAATTGTAAAAAAAAAAAAACAATTGTAGTTTAGTTAGTATGGAATTAGAAAGTACTATTGGCATAGAGAAATATACCTACATACGTTCAGTGAGAATCCGCAATGATAGAACGCCAGTCAGGGTCTTTTCCGTTTGGTTTCGGGTAGGGACCACGGACAATTTTAGGTGGATAATTAAAATTTTCTAAATAAAAGTTGCTCATTTTCATGAGTACTAACTCCCCTTAAAGTATGTCCCTCGTTTAACCTAACGCTCTGTATATGTATTTACAGAATTATAGTCATTAGAATAGAATCTTTCTAGTTAGATTTTTTCCCTAAGAACTTTTCCATAAGAAAGATGTATTAATGTTTCGAATGATTATAATTCTGTAAAGATGTAGGCACCTGTTAGAGTCGCAAATCAAATTTTGATCAAGATACAAACCTGACAATCATTCCCGCACTTTTGCTAAAGCCTACCTAAAAAATATATACCGGGCATTCTGTAGCAAACTATTAGAAAATATCAAAAATAAATATGTAGCAAGTACAATAAATAAAAATAATTTTGCACGGCGAGCGCATTCCGAAGATAAATTCAAATATAGAAACACTTCGGCGCGAAATTCAATAATTAATGACTATGGTCAAAGGTCCTCAGTTACCTATTGATTCAGTTTCAATATAGTGTCCAAAAAACTAAAAATAACATTACAAGAGCATAAATCATTATTATAAACAATGCTTATCGTATTTAATGCTTAAAACAATTTTATTTCAGTTTCCGAGTATCGATTTAAAAGTATTATAGTAGAGAATTAAAAAAAAAATCGTTTAGCATAATCGCTTTCGCACATTATTACTATAAAAAAAAAAACAATAATGGACGGCGATTTTGAACACAAATTGAGTAGCGGTAATGATTAATACGTAATAATGGACCTGTGCTTCAATATTACGTTAACATTTGGGCATTTTCGTGTTGTTTATAATATATTATCTATAATATTTTGTCACATTTTAAATCTTACCTACATGTGTGTGCGTGATATTTGTGAAAAGTTAAATGTATAACAGATTGGCGCGAAACTCGACATTAAATATCAAAAAACTTCATTACCGCTACTTATTTAACTTGAACAATGGATGAATTCGTCAAACAATTAAATTATGTATTATTCACTGCCCCTGTGGTGGAGTTTGGATGTTCGAAATCCCCAATTTTTATGTTTTTTAGCCTCGACTACCACCACTGTCAACAAAATGGCGATTATCGCATTTAAAGACTTGAATTTAATAAAGGTAAATTAATATGCTTGCGCGCTAAATATGAAATATTTAATGGCGTTAACTTAAGAGTTTTTTTATCCAACTCTCTTAGTTAACGCACATTCATAAGATTGGATGGGTAGCATAACAAATATTTACAAAATCAATGTAGGGTGTCGTATGTCGTAATTCCTGGGTCCAATGGGACCCAGTACCGAGCCGGCGGAGGTTCGTGTGTTCGGGTCCATTCTAACGGAAACTATACGGTTATATTGTCCGGGTAAACAAATATTAGTTAATTTTGGGACCAAGGACAATACAGACTATTTAAAAAAAAAGTGAATTGATGAGATTAAAAAAGCGCGCATCTCCGACTAGTAAATAAGTAGTTATCTGTGGAAATAAAGCACTTGTGGATTAAAGTAAAAAAAAAGCACGCGTTTTTAATACACTGCATTATGGACCTAAAAGCGGTTCAATAAGAGCCACTTTACGAGCAAGTGTGTTGAAAAATAACTAATAATTACTCAAATAATATACACAAACCTAATCACACTAATATTATAAAGGCGAAAGTTTGTGAGTATGTGAGTGTGTGTGTGTTTATATGTTTGTTACTTCTTCACGCTCAAACGGCTAAACCAATTTTGATAAAATTTTGTATGGAGGTTGCTGACACCCTGGATTAACATATAAGCTACTTTTTATCCTGATATTCCCACAGGATCAAAACTTATGCTGGTGAAACCGCGGGGCACAGCTAGTAATAAATAAATATACATAATTATACACCCAATTAAGCACATATAATAATTTATAATAATATTGAATTGCTACTAAGCCCTCTTCCTCTCTCCTGTTTTTTGTTGTGCCCGACAGGGTCCATATTGATCATTTACTTTGTAATACCATCTATGTAATACATATGGAATGCAATAAAGAATTGAGTATTAAAATAAATCAGCGGTATTGTCCGAAAGGGTTACCGCTGGCCCGGAACATAAAGGGCTAAGGAAGGAACATGGGTGGGTTTTAGTCAGTTAGAGTCTGACACTCCCTCCCGCTCCACCCAGAGCGGGAGGAGTCATTTGATGATTTCCCATCCACAAAAAAAAGTATTAAATGGAATGGATTTTAGTTATCTGAAATAAAGAATTATTATTATTAAAATAAACAATGGTCTACAAATCTACAAGACCTACAACGTTCTTACCGATGCTCACAACTCGCTACCGCTTATGAAACACGCCACACAACAGTACCACGGGCATAATTCAGCTAACACGATTAACTCTGTCGGGAGCAGATGCAAACGAGGCTTCAATGTTTGAACTTAATTACGCGATTGCCATGTCAGTCGGTACAACACTACATGCGGTGTGAAGCTGGTGGTAATTTTAGGTGATTAGCTTCTAGTTCGGGAATGAAGGGTAATTAAGATGGCAAAGCAATCTAGAATGGTAATTTGATTTCTCTAATGATTCCCATTTTGCGCTCCTAAAAATATTATTGATCCTCTATTCCATTTAAATTAGCTAGCGAAACTTGGCAGAAGTGATGGTTACCACACGTTTACACAATCAACAATCAATCAACTCAGCCTATCGCAGTCCACTGCTGGACATAGGCCTCTCCCAGACTGCGCCACAGCACCCTGTCTTCCGCCTTCCGCATCCAGTCTACCCCAGCCACCTTCTTTAGGTCGTCCGTCCATCTAGCTGGGGGGCGTCCCACACTACGCTTGCCGATACGCGGTCTCCACTCCAGGACTCGTCTGCTCCACCGGCCATCGGTCCTTCGACAGACATGGCCAGCCCACTGCCACTTCAGTTTGCTTACTCTGCAAGCTACGTCGGTAACTCCGGTTCTTTTCCGGATAATTTCATTCCTGATTTTATCCTTTAAAGAGACTCCGAGCATAGCTCGCTCCATAGCACGCTGAGCGACACGTTTACACGTTGCTTGCCAACTCGTTTTTAGGGTTCCGTAGCCAAATGGCAAAAACGGAACCCTTATAGATTCGTCATGTCTGTCTGTCTGTCTGTCTGTCTATCCGTCCGTATGTCACAGCCACTTTTCTCCGAAACTATAAGAACTATACTGTTGAAACTTAATAAGTAGATGTATTCTATGAACCGCATTAAGATTTTCATACAAAAATAGAAAAAAAACAATAAATTTTAGGGTTCCCCATACTTAGAACCGAAACTCAAATTATTTTTTTTCATCAAACCCATACGTGTGGGGCATCTATGGGTAGGTCTTCAAAAATAATATTGAGGTTTCTAATATCATTTTTTTCTAAACTTAATAGTTTGCGCGAGAGACACTTCCAAAGTGGTAAAATGTGTGTCCCCCCCCTTGTAACTTCTAAAATAAGAGAATGATAAAACTAAAAAAAATGTATGATGTACATTACCATGTAAACTCCACCGAAAATTGGTTTGAACGAGATCTAGTAAGTAGTTTTTTTTTAATACGTCATAAATCGTAAACCACAATTTACCATTCATTCAATCAACTCAAAAATAAAAAAAACATTTAATTTCATAAACATAAACCTTATGCATAAACCCGGATGTTACGGAACCCTCGGTGCGCGAGTCCGTCTCGCTCTTGCCCAGTTTTTTAATTGCTAGCTCTAAGAATACACTTTCCTAGGAACCAAAAGCTTAAGGTTACACTAGTCAGTCATTCTTCCACACTAATGTCGTGTGGAGTTTACTCCACTGTTTGATAGTGTACATTGTAAAATAAATATATTTGTCTCGTCATTATCTAGCCCTATTAATACCGACATCATCATCTGCCTAGCTTTTTCCCAACTATGTTGGGATTGGCTTGCACTCTCACCGGATGTAGCTGAATACCAGTATTTTACATTGAGCGACTGCCTATCTGACCTCCACAACCCAGTTACTGGGTAATACGATACCCCTTGGTAAGACTGGTTGTCAGACTTTCGGGTTTCTGACTACCCGTAACAACTGTCAAAGATCCACAAAATATGACAGCCAGGACCAACGGTTTTACGTGCTTTCCGAGGCACGGAGAGGTCTCGGCATGTAAAGATGGTCACCCATCCACAGACCAACCGCGGCTAGCCTAGCTTAACCTGATCGATCGACCTGTGCGGCTATTGATAAAGGCCATTTAATATAAAGGATACGCTTTCCTAGGAACCCTAGTCAGTCATTCTTCCACACTAATGTCGTGTGGAGTTTACTCCACTGTTAGACAGTGTACTTACATTGTAAAATAAATCTATTTTCAACACACTTGCTCGTAAAGTGGCTCTTATTGAACCGCTTTTAGGTCCATAATGCAGTGTATTAAAAACGCGTGCTTTTTTTTTACTTTAATCCACAAGTGCTTTATTTCCACAGATAACTACTTATTTACTAGTCGGAGATGCGCGCTTTTTTAATCTCATCAATTCACTTTTTTTTTAAATAGTCTGTATTGTCCTTGGTCCCAAAATTAACTAATATTTGTTTACCCGGACAATATAACCGTATAGTTTCCGTTAGAATGGACCCGAACACACGAACCTCCGCCGGCTCGGTACTGGGTCCCATTGGACCCAGGAATTACGACATACGACACCCTACATTGATTTTGTAAATATTTGTTATGCTACCCATCCAATCTTATGAATGTGCGTTAACTAAGAGAGTTGGATAAAAAAACTCTTAAGTTAACGCCATTAAATATTTCATATTTAGCGCGCAAGCATATTAATTTACCTTTATTAAATTCAAGTCTTTAAATGCGATAATCGCCATTTTGTTGACAGTGGTAGTCGAGGCTAAAAAACATAAAAATTGGGGATTTCGAACATCCAAACTCCACCACAGGGGCAGTGAATAATACATAATTTAATTGTTTGACGAATTCATCCATTGTTCAAGTTAAATAAGTAGCGGTAATGAAGTTTTTTGATATTTAATGTCGAGTTTCGCGCCAATCTGTTATACATTTAACTTTTCACAAATATCACGCACACACATGTAGGTAAGATTTAAAATGTGACAAAATATTATAGATAATATTTTATAAACAACACGAAAATGCCCAAATGTTAACGTAATATTGAAGCACAGGTCCAATAACACGTATTAATCATTACCGCTAGGTACTCAATTTGTGTTCAAAATCGCCGTCCATTATTGTTTTTTTTTTTTAATAGTAATAATGTGCGAAAGCGATTATGCTAAACGATTTTTTTTTAAATTCTCTACTACTTTTAAATCGATACTCGGAAACTGAAATAAAAATTATTTTAAGCATTAAATACGATAAGCATTGTTTATAATAATGATTTATGCTCTTGTAATGTTATTTTTAGTTTTTTGGACACTATATTGAAACTGAATCAATAGGTAACTGAGGACCTTTGACCATAGTCATTAGTTATTGAATTTCGCGCCGAAGTGTTTCTATATTTGAATTTATCTTCGGAATGCGCTCGCCGTGCAAAATTATTTTTATTTATTGTACTTACTACATATTTATTTTTGATATTTTCTAATAGTTTGCTACAGAATGCCCGGTATATATTTTTTAGGTAGGCTTAGCAAAAGTGCGGGAATGATGGTCAGTCAGGTTTGTATCTTGATCAAAATATGATTTGCGACTCTAACAGGTACCTACATCTTTACAGAATTATAATCATTCGAATCATTAATACATCTTTCTTATGGAAAAGATCTTAGGGAAAAAATCTAACTAGAAAGATTCTATTCTAATGACTATAATTCTGTCAATACATATACAGAGCGTTAGGTTAAACGAGGGACATACTTTGAGGGGAGTTAGTAGGTACTCATGAAAATGAGCAACTTTTACTATGGGGCCGAACCTGAAATCGCAAAAAAAAAATCAGCTGTTCAGTACATTTTGACGAGCTATGCGAACATAAATGTAGGAAACGGCTGATTTTTTTTCGTGATTTCAGGGTTAATTCCATATTAAAAGTTGTTCATTTTCATGAGTACTAACTCCCCTCAAAGTATGTCCCTCGTTTAACCTAACGCTCTGTATATTATAGTCGCGAATCATATTTGATCAAGATGCAATCTGATACTGACCTGCAAATTACAAAAAACGTAAGAAAATTTTAATTATCCACCTTAAATTGTCCGTGGTCCCTACCCGAAACCAAATGGAAAAGACCCTGACTGGCGTTCTATCATTGCGGATTCTCACTGAACATGTAATATTTCTCTATGCCAATAGTACGTACTTTCTAATTCCATACTAACTAAACTACAATTGTTTTTTTTTTTTACAATTGTTTTTACATGCTCTGTGGTCAGTGCTTTTATTTACACATGCGCGCGCATTGCTATTATAGTGCTGGCTATGCGGAAAGACAAAACCAGCGCGCCATTTTTCATACAAGTTAATATTTAACAAGACAAGTCTGTTTTTTTCCTCGCAAGTGTGTTGAAAAACGTCGTATGAAACGCGTGTGCATTGATCATTAGACTCTCGGCTTTCTTATCGCACTCGCCTGCGGCTCGCGCGAATAATACCGCCTCGAGCATAATGATCAACATAGCACACATGTATCATAATGTACTATTGTCACGTCATTATCTAGCCCTATTATTACCGACAAAGAATTTAAAAAAAACATTGCCTTGAAATTTGTGAGCGTCGAAACTTCCATATTTTAACGCATTTTTAGGCGTAAATAAATAACTCCCGGAGTATGAAAATGGAAAAATTGTTACCGTACAGGGATACATAATATAACTTGTTCAAGAATTCAAATTAATAATCCTAATTTTTAACCCCCGACGCAAAAACGACGGGGTGTTATAAGTTTGACGTGTCTGTGTGTGTGTGTGTGTGTGTGTGTGTGTGTGTCTGTCTGTGGCATCGTAGCTCCCGAACGGATGAACCGATTTTGATTTTGTTTTTTTTGTTTGAAAGGTGAATTAGTCGGGAGTGTTCTTAGCTATGTTTGATGAAAATCGGTCCAAGATGGCCGCCGCCACAAAATGGCGGAACACATATTTTTACACAAATCCCTTAATATGGGTATCAAATGAAAGGGCTTGAATAGTAGAATACTATACACTATAATGAATTCCAAATCCAAGATGGCCGCCACCACAAAGTTGCGATTTACATTTTTTTTTTCACAACCCCCTCAATATGGGTATCAAATGAAAGGGCTTGACTAGTACAATACTATACGCTATTACAAATTTCAAATCCAAGATGGACGCCACCACAGATTGGCGAATTATATTCTTTTTTCACAACTCCTTCAATATACCTAGGTATCAAATGCAAGGGCTTGACAAGTAGAATAATGTAAACTATATTGAAAGGGAATGAGGAATATTAACTAACGAAATGAAAACTAAAAACTTCAAAATATTTTTTTGCTCTAGAATGATGAGGAAAGTGGAGTGATGACTGGTACCTACGACCACAGAGTTTGACTATTTTTATTACGAATGGAACAATCCCACTTAAAAAGCGTAGGTATTTCTACATCAGATAGTGTCGCAGTCCCATTTTATAAACTAGATCTGAAATACCTAAGATATCTAACGCTATGAAATACTTGTACGAAAGTTGAATAACTAAAGGAAGAACTAGGAAAAGGATATAATAAAACAAAAAAATCTGTTTAGTCTTAAAAATTATTCTTCAACTATAAATAAATAATTATTTATTGACGGATAAAAAACCTGATTAAACACCAAATTACCTGAACCTTAAAACGCAAGAAAATAAAAGAAATGAAATACAAGTATTAAGGACTCCCTACAAAAAGCATGAAATAAAAATTAAATTAAAAATTTAAAAAACCCCCGACACAAAAAAATAATAAAATTAAATGAAAGTAATTGGAAAAGGATCAAATAATTTAAAAACCCCCAACTTAAAGAATCTAGGTAACGAGACTAAAACAGATAAATTCATATGGAAGTCGGGGGACCGTTCTGTGGAACACCTTCTATGCTAAGAGGTCCCCCGACTGCCATATGAATTTATCTGATTTAGTCTCGTTACCTAGATTCTTTAAGTTGGGGGTTTTTAAATTATTTGATCCTTTTCCAATTACTTTCATTTAATTTTATTATTTTTTTGTGTCGGGGGTTTTTTAAATTTTAAATTTAATTTTTATGAATAAATACATCCAGTAGTTTTTCATAATATCTGTACGCCGAAAGGGTCATGTTATTTTACGCCCATTTTAGTTATTAATCATCGTCTATTTCACTAAATAAAAACTAAATGAAATAAATAAACTAATAGCATGCATATTAGCCACACCTACCAACGGCGACTAGAATCAATTCTATTTTATCGTAATTTTTGACGTTCAAATGTGCCTTTTATGTGCCTATTTGAAATAAATGTTTTTGACTTTTGACTTTGACTTTGAATAAGTTCGAGCTGTCAACTAGTGCATCCTTAAGAGAAAGAGAGAACAAAACAAAAGAGCCACAATAAAAGCCAGTATTGCAGCCACTACGAACTATCTCAGAATATTGACTCTATTAAAGCACAAAGGTCTAACTAAGTTGATCCTAAAGTGCTGACTAGCCGCGAGGACCTCGATCGAGGTAGTTCTGAAGGTGCGATGGAGACTAAAACTTTAGAGTACTGCTGAAGTTTGTTGCTGAAGATTCTCATAAAGATGTCTAGTTATCTTTGTCTTGCGAAATTGGTTTAATAATTTTACCTTCAGTAAGTAATAAAAAATGTGGCTGTTACATAACAAGTTATCAAAACTCGAGTGTTTTAAAAACTTGTTATGTGCTGTTTCACACACAAATATATTTTTATTTTATTTTGTTTTACCATTAATGTACACACATTTATATAAAAAGACAAGAAAAAAAATAGAGCAGAAAAATAGCTACAAAGGTGATGATTTCATAAGAAATCTCTTCCAGCATACCTGCGATAGGACATTAAATAGAGAGGATGTAGACAGTGTGAGAAAGAGTAAAGGAGACAAAAAAAAACCATAAAATCTAAAAACAATTCACTTAATAAAACTAAAAAGTATTATGTGAATATACTTACATACATACAAACTAAATATACATACTTCTAAATTAATATCACTAGAATGTTAATAAATATAACGTAATCAAAACAATAAATACATACACAACTACTTATGATAAAGTGGAAAGATAGATGTATCTAAGCTTTTGCAATTAAGTACATAAAAACACAATAAATAATATCGTAAGTTATTATAGCGATGGTGATGGCGCCGAACAAGTAGCCGAACTCTGGGCCGAGTCAATTTAGATTGCTATCGACACGCTAAGAAGGAGTTGGCGCCCAAATCTAATATTCCACCGTGGGAGCCACACGCCCCAGTTTTCACCACGGATAACACTCAAATCGTTGAAAACTGTACGTTAAAATTATATAAACAATGTTATGCTTAAGCGCCCGCGAAAATCATCAATACAACGGCCCTATAAGTTCTCCTATTGAATGACTCATCATCATCATCATCATTTCAGCCGAAAGACGTCCACTGCTGGACATAGGCCTCCCCCAAGTACCTCCACTTAGACCGGTTCTGTGCTTCTCGCATCCAACGGGTTCCTGCAGCCTTGACAAGGTCGTCGGACTACCTTGTGGGAGGCCTTTCAACAAGTACAGAAGGATACGGATAAAGGATAATATATTAAGGTGCTTGAAATTGGTGCTTGGCATAACAGACAGTCTCCTGTACAGGGCCTGCATAGAGTCTGTGGAAACCGTTGCGCATGTGCTCTTTGAGTGCACAGGCGTCACCCAGATTAGATCAGAAACTCTCGGGACACCCAGATCTTACACAAACGTTCTCAACAGGCCAGGAGACGTAATCAACTTCTGGAGGGAGGGCTGGTTGGAATAACCACCGATGGCCGCCATAGCCCACGCAAAACGGTCCACTGAAAAGACTAAGTGCTGAAACCAAACCCATAACATACTCGTAGAACATAGAACATTGGTAGCACTTATGTATTTTATAAACCTACTTGATAAACTATATTATTTTCAAACGTTTTTATACCTACTTTTGTCAATAATGTACCGCTTATATCTAGCGCAAGCTTTTTCATGCGTTCATACCAAATTGATTCCATTACGCGGCACTTTTGATGTAAAATATTGTTATTTTTTGTAACAAAATTGCTTTTTTATCGACGGTGTCTGGAAAGCTAATACTTAATGATAAACTCAAACTCAAAGCATTTATTTCAATTAAACCATTAACAGGCACTTTTGAATTGTCAAGAAGTCGGTCAGTCAGAAAATATGAAACTAGCTGCATTCCAAAGCGTAGGTAGGTACTATGGAGAAGAACGGCCAAGAAACTCCATGGACACTCTTTTACAAAAATTATATTTTACAAAAATATTAGTTAAGTAGGTACATCATTACATTTTCAATTTATAATTATATTACTTATGTGAGAACGATATAAAAAATAAAAAAGACGTACCTACGCGTTAAAAGCGTAAAAATTATGTACATTACATTACATTAAACAAGACTTTAAGACGCTGACAACCGCTATTGAGCTCCGATGTTACGGTATTTTTTCAGTCAACTGATAACTTTATTCGAGGAATAATTTTGAAATTTTGACAGTTATTGCATACAAAAACTGTCAAACGTTAATTTTATTCCTCCAATAAAAGTTATCTGGCGATGGAGAAATCAGCCCTTAGTCATGCTCACTATTTCTCCGATATCCCAGCGCCATTCTTAAAGGGCGGTGATACAGTGAACTACCGAGTAAGGAACAGTGTGACGCGGTTAATAATAATTAACAATAAAGTAATAGATGGCGCTCTTTTATATTTATTGTTCTGTGTGAAGAGCTGTTTTATCAGATCGCCATCCCCACATCAGAGAACATTAAGTGGTGTAGTTATTACTAGTGAAGGCAGGAGCAGATACCTATAGTTCCATTCACAGCAAATAGTTATGTTTCTAATGATTGCTAAGACATTTATTATCTACTAGCTTCCGCCCGCGACTCCGTCCGCGCGGATGTCGGTCTTCGCGTGGATGGTTTATTTCTCCATTTTGAGTAACTCTGACAGTGACATCTTATAAATATCTATTGGACCCAAATACGGCTAAACCTATAATAATTAAGGAGATCCCTCTATTGAGCTACTGCTGTTGAGCTCGCGTTCTGTAGTAAGTATTTTTTTCATAGTAATCCCGACCTTGATAAGTAGCATGTAGCAGTAAATTACTGACAGTGACGAAAAGTTTGCAATAATAAAAAAGTGATCGTGACAATGAGCTTCAGCATACACAACATTGTTAGTGAGCTCGTCCGGAATATGAACATGAAGATTTCTTGGACTGCTCACACGGGAAAGAGCTACGTAAAGTTGCCCGTGTGAAAAACAACTCGTGGTAAGATCTACGACAGCAACTCCTAGGGTCTGACCTTGAGCCTTATTTATTGTCATGGCGTAACACAAAGCTACAGGAAACTGTATTCTCTTAAATTGAAATGGAAAATTATCCACTGCGGGTAATGCAACGTGTGTTCGCGGTTCTACAGAACAACGTCTATGAATAAAACTGAAAAGTAAGATTTTTTTTTCTACGTATTTTTCCAGGATAAAAAGTATCCCATTTTATGCCCAGGATAATAAGGTATAATTATACCAAGTTTCATCGAAATCGAACCATTCGTTTTCACGTGATGCCTGCATATACAGACAGACAGACAGACAGACAGACAGACAAAATTTTTTTTAATCACATATTTGGGTTTGGTATCGATCCCGCAACACCCCCCGCTATTTATTTTTTCAATATTTTCAATGTACAGAATTGACCCTTCTACAGATTTATTATATGTATAGACTAGGGATCAGCCCTTGCTTCGCCCGCTTTTTACAACTTTACATAACATCAAGAATTCTTTATTATAATGTGAGTTAATATTTTATTTGGGGCACGCACAGGAAATACAAACCATAAAAAAGAACATTAAATCCTTATCCATCCAATTAAACACTATAGTTAAATAATCAACGTGAACCATTTTATCATGTGGTTGATAGGACATAGGAATGGGTTAATTTTATACCACAAGTTTATAAAAAGCGTTTAATATTGTTACATAATTTAATTTGTTGCCTCTTACGGCAATCTATCATAACTGTTACAGATTTATTTTTATAAATATACGATGTTTGAGATAGCTTGTTAAGCAAACTTAATGAAAATGTTGGATTTTAATAAACTGCTTCTTATTTTAAAGTATTCATACCGACATTACCTGTACCCTTATCAAAAGGATGCTCAATACACCCGCAGCGCACCTTCACAACATTATGTTCTGAATTCAAATTTTGAATGCAGTACAATCCTTGAGACGTCGACTCCTGCTGTCTCGAAAATAATGGAAAATTTTGTCAATCACAAATTTTGAACAATTAATCTGTTAAGGTTTATTACAGTAGGTACTTACATAAGAAAAATAAAAAAAGTATTTTGTTAAAAATGAGCTCTTTTCTTTAGTTTCCCGTGTCATTACTGTCATTACTTCCCGGAATTCGATCCTTATCAGCGACACTATAGTGTGTTTTTTTTTCAAAATCAACGGGTTCGATTCCTGGCTAGAAATATTGATTTAAAAAAATCCAATCATGTAGTTTTAGTTTTCATCAAAATCGAGCCCGCAACTCCTTTGAGTACTTTTCGCTATTCCTCGTAATTTCGGATTTGGCCATCCACGCCCACTTGAAAAATTCAGCCTGTATACCCATGCCTCTTTACTTCTTAAAAAAATACGGAAAAAGTTCCCGCCACTTTTGGATTCGTTTGACTTTGTCTTTTGCACACTGGCGGTAAAAGCGGTTTGTTTTATTAAAAGTAAATTATTTTACTAAATTCAATTTACCATGGATCTAAAGCTAATGGTTTTGAGAAGTGTATTAGAAGCAAAATAATTATATTTAGGGGTTTCTCAAACGTTTTATCAATATTCCGTAATTGTTTCTGACTAAAAAGACTCGACGACGGCGAATTATTATTGTATCTCCTTTATTGTCGGAAGTGTCCAATCTGACCACATTTTATAAAATTTGTTTGGTAATAAATAACATTAATATTTTGTGTCATAATTTTGGCTAATCTTTTTTATAAGCCTTCTGAAACTAACAGCTTTATCATTGTAATTTACAAGAGTATTTAATAACACATTTTTTTATGAAACCAAATTGAATTCACTCAGATAATTTTAGCTAATATTTATTAGTTGGCAACTAGTAACTAATATTTTACTACCGTAGCTTCGATAAACGCACACTAGCAAACTTGTAAAAAATATTCGTTCATGGACTCATATTATTAGTCTAATAAGTTTCGAGAAATAAACCCCTGCCCTAGTACGACTGTTCTATTAGCTAATAAAGATCAAATTCGCAAAACACGTATTAGTTTGTATGAAAATGACAGGTGTCAAGAGCGCATTCTCTCGTTGGCCGCACTGTTATTGAAATGAGTTTGATGGGCAGCGGTAACCTGGTGGTGACGGCACCGACGAGTTGTAGGTTGTAAGTTCGAACTCAAACAGGCGCTTTATTTTGTGTTAGATCACTACTGCTCTCAAAACAGGGAAGGAAAACATCAAACATTTTCCTTCGATGTTTTCGCTTCACCTAGAGCCAAAAATTCGAAGACATGTGACATCTACCAATCCGCACTGAGCTCGCGTGGCCTACTTCCTCTCATAGAGAGGAGGCCTGTATTGGGAACGATAAAGGTCTCTGCACACAGCCGGCGTGGCGTGGTGGGGCGCGGCGTGGCGGGGCGGCGACGCGGCGCTGGCGCGACGGCATCGTTCACACTGCGGGCGCGATCACGTCCCGACCCGCCGCGCCCATGAACAGTGTTTTTATACTGCCCAGGGCCCAAATATACGTGAGCACGAACACATTCGATTAGTTTTTCGAAATCCATTTTTGTAAAACAATACAAAATCTCATTCACGCTCCGTTTCGTCCGACGCGACGTGTTCACGCCCCGCCCCGCCGCTTCTGACTTGTATTCTCGCTCGGCGCGGCGGCGGCGTGGCGCGACGGTTACCGTCGCGCCGAGCGGGACGGCTCTGTGTGGCGTCGTCGTCGTCGATATCTAGTACATTACAACTGCTCAGCGTCGCGTCGCCGTCCCGTCCCGCCGCGCCGCGCCCGCTGTGTGCAGAGATCTTTACGGCTGATTATGTTTCACGGTGAGGTTCTGACTGAGTTTACAAGGTGTGATCATAAAATTGTGGGCTGGCCATATTTCTCAAAAGACCGATGGCCGGTGGAACAGATGAGTCCTGGAGTGGAGGCCGCGTATCAGCAAGCGTAGTTTGGGAGGCCTCCCAGCTAGATGGACCGATGACCTAAAGAAGGTGGTTGGGACAAACTGGATGCGGAAGGCGGAGGACAGTGTGTTGTGGCGCAGCCAATGTCTAGCAGTGGACTGCAATATGCTGAGTTCATATCATAAAACAAATACAGTTTAGTCCGAAATCAAACCTATATTCGACAACTGAATTTATTTGACAATAGTCGCGTGCAATCGAAAACTGCGGAAGTATATTTTGATGTACAAACGAAACTGTATCTCCTGACAGCTGGCAGTCGCGCAATTTATTTCATTTTTATCCAACAAAATTTATATAAAACTGAAATATTCGGTATATTTCAGTTTTATGCCCGTGAATAGAATTTAAATGAAATATTCGAATTTCATATTGAATTCGAACAATCTCGCTTTAAAAATGGAACGATGGAAGAGGAAAATGGCTGCTAGACCATAAAAGTGTGGAGTTTTAAGTAAACAATGAGCGTGTTTTATGGTTTACCGTAATAATAATAATAATAACCCCGCCGCCGTATCTCTACGTTGACGCCGTGGTGGGGCTTGCGCGCTCCGAACTCTAGGCCTATGCCGGAAGAGTTTTCTTTGCTGGAACAGGTCTAAGGTGAGGAGCCAGACCAAGAGAGATACAGAAATCCGCAGGGCAGCATGTGGCGAACTGTTGGGCAGTAGCGACCCCACGGACCCTATCTTCAGGGAGAAGTCTTGTTCCTCACCTCTGGCTTGCCTTTATTGGCCGGCTGGAGTGAACAATGACGATGAACAGAGCTCCCACCTCATTCTTGCCTTTATTGGCCGGCTTGAGTGGAGATTCGCAAGAGCAATCGTGCTCGGAGGAAGGAAGTATTCCAGTAAGATGCTGGTAGGGATCTTGACCGTACTTCCGGGATTGTCCTGATAGCCGTGGAATACCTCTCCACTCCTCATAAGCACCTCAGGACATGTTGCCCCCTTGTTGCTACGTCACTATGTGCTAGCGACCGTTTCCGGAGGCCCATTGTTGAGTGTGCAAGTCACCCCCTGCCATTTTATCCGTGTATATATAAAACATTGATCAGGCAGGGGTCGTAGTTATTCCATAGTTCTTGGTAACCAGTCCACTTTCACCACTCAAACCCATAGTCCAACTTTTTATTTTTCCATATCCTGCAATAGTCCTAGACCAACCGGGGGTTATCCTTGGGTGCACTTGCATAGCGCATACAGGGATAATCGTCGGTTGGTGCCGCATTTCATTAAAATTTCCTAAGGGGCCTCTGCGAGTTGGCTTCGGCCCCTCGTACGCCTTCCAAAGGACCGGGACCCAATGGTTCCGAGAAAAAAGAAAAAATAATAATAATTTATTTATTCAACTTGACAACATAGGTCCAATGGTTAGTACAAAAATAAATAACTTATCAACTAAGGGTTAGTAATAATAATTAAATGATTATAACATTATTCATCCCTGCCGCACGAGCAACCGGACAGAGTGTCTAAGTATTGGTGCATCGTGTTTTTGTTTGTAATGACAACCACATTCATATTATTATGGTTGTTGAATGTTTATTTTGTCAGGTTTGATTCTTTTAAGGACATGACACTAATATAAATTTTTACTAATTTAAAACCTGAAAAGTTTGTTGGCACGCTCTAATATCTGGAACTACCAGTTGGATTTGATTTTTTTCTTGCATTTGATACCCCAATACTTGAGGATGTTGATAACCAATAATACTTTAGATTTAAAAAAAAAAAGAAAAATTTTAACCGAATAAACAAAAACAAGTTGTTTGCACCGACACCAAAATTAAAATTAATGAAAAAAAAATAGGCCCAATTATAGAATCACAACAATTTATAATGATTACCAAATTATGTAAAAGATGACGAGAATACAAAATCATTCTATGGCAAACTAATATCACTATACCTAATCTATATCTGTGCTTTTAACAGAATAATGCTATTACACAGTACACCAATTTATAACGGATAAAACTTTATAGATCTATGTCGCATGTAGTTAGGTAGTAAATAATATAATAATAATTAGTTAATATTTTTCTTTATTTTGTTAAATACGGTCTGAACAAAGACTTAAATATTGTTTATCCCAGTGACATTAAAAATTTATTTTGTATTGTAAAATGACATAACATAATTAAATTACCAATAAATTAACATGACTTGATTGTAACTATTATCTATTATTATTATATTTTTTACTACCTACCTACCTACTAAACTAATATATGCTAATACGACGCCATCTGACGTAAAAAAAATACCTAAATATGACTATCTGTGTTATTGTTTTTTGTTTATTACTGTTAATTGGAAATTTTTAACGACATCTAGGCTACTATTTCTGAGATGATTAGTATTTGAATTGTAATTTGTTGACTCAATTTATGTTATTATGGCCACAAACTCAGCAGCAAACCAACATTATTTTGCAGCGCCCTGACAGGGTTCATGTACAAAAACCGATAGTAATTATTCTGTAAATGTGTGACGTACATGAGAGCAAATAAATTACATCACGACCCTAACGGGTCGAAAAAAAGCAAAAAAAAACTTTGAAAGAACGCTAAGAGAAAACGAAGCATGAGCACGGGCAGGCGATGCAATGCGACGGGGTGGGTCGGGGGAACAAGAAATTTCACGCGGACGAAGTCGCGGGCAGAAGCTAGTAATTTTTTTTTTTTTTTCCTGTGGCAACACTACAGCTAACAGCTGTTTAAAATTTGTTCTTGAAATTTTAATCTTAAATATTAAATTTCGTTGTTTTTTAGGCCTATTTCCAATTACTCTTCAAGTAAATAGGATAATAATGTGTATTTTGTATTAGATTCACATACCTAGTGCAAATTAAGTGTAAATATAACAATGTAAATCGGTGACAGTTACCGGCACAAGGGAATTTGCATTGTCATCTTGATATCAGGTACAATACTTTATATTTTACTTGCTATTAGTTAGTTTACGTACTACAATTAGTATAATTTCACCTGCAATTACCTACTTTGTTCACTTTTAGTAAGGCTACTTGATGCCAATGACCTTTGAACGTAAACATAACCTTACTTAGGTTTGGTGACAGAACTCCTTTTATTTACATCTAAATCTCATTTTTCCCATTGACTTCTGCCCCTAAGACGACCTACTGACCGACTTTTATATTCTCCTATTAAACTAATCATCTTTCCAACTCCTGCCACAACAACCTTCTCTTTTTCTAATTTCTTGTCGCTTCCTTACTAGTTTTAATCATGATTATGACTCGCAGCGCCCGTGCTCGTCTCGAAGAGTCCAAACTCAATGAGGCTTTGAGCGCTTTAAAGGCGTCAAAGGAGTCCTGTGACCAACTAATTAAGGAAATAGATGACAATGAAAGTCTGCTCTTTGATGCAAATGACAAGAATAGGAAATTAAAAATTGAAATGGCTCAGATATATACTCAATACACTGATGCCATTGAAGAACGGGATAGACTTCAGCTTGTTGTGGACGGGTTCAGCCAGTGTAGCGTAGAGTATGAACAAGCTCTTAGCCACAAACACTTATTACAACAGCAGCTACATGAGGCTCAAAGTCAGATTACACAACTTGAGACTACAAACCTTAACATCACTGCCTCGCTGAACCAGTCTGTTCAATGAGTTGGTGTCTATTGCCCCGTCAATGGTTTCTGACATAAATCCTACTAACACTATTGATTTGACAGGTGATGATGAATCAAAATCATGTAAATCAGTGAGGGTAGTCACTAGTAAAAATAAACTCAAAAAGTACATCAAAATTAATAAATACATTGTTAAAACCCAAAAAATGGTAAAAAGACAAAAGTTCTTTATTAAAAATGTAAAACTTAATAGGGAAAGGTTAAATTTGCTTAAACAGTTAGATATGTATTCTTTTAATTTGGAGCAAAGTACTAGGAAGTACAATATTGACACACAGGACTTGCAATCTCAACTTGACCAGCTGCAGGAGAAACTAAGATCTATGACTAACAAATATAATACCTCTGAAGATCTAATGAGGGAATATGTGTTGGCAATGAATGAGCTGGTGAACTCACAAACAAACAGCTGTGAGCGCTGTCAAACACCATCCACTGTACCTACACCAGACCATTCATTATCAGCATGCAATACCACATTACTGCATCCTTGTGTTGATTTGACTATTCCCTCTGTTAATAGTTCCATTATAGGGTAAATACGCCAAACGTCGGCCCCCCCCCAATTGTCGGCCGTCTGGACATTTTTAACTTGCGTTCATTCAAAAGGTAATTAAGTGGCAATTCTGCTACTCGAATTGCATCCTTAGTTCATACTCTATACGTACAAACCGTTACTATCCGATTAGGTCACTCGCTCTTCCCACACTGAGCGTCAGCAGCGATGCCGACGTTGGACCCTCAAGTTCGTAGTTAAAATAGCTTACTGGCTGTGAATACCCACGCTTCGGGGATTGATATTACAGCGGTAAGACATTCTTTTTTTTTTATTTTAAGCTTTGTTATCAATAAAAAGTTAGTTTTATTATATTTTGAGATAGTTTTTTTAACGTTTTGCGTATTGGTTTAAGGGAAAAATAGGGGGCCGCCATTAGAATACCAGTTTCGGCTTAAAACCGGATTCTCGGCCGGGGCCGACTTAAAGTAAATGCAGTCTGTTTTATAAGAAGCAATTCTACCAATTCCTTTGGCATAAAAGGAGAATTTGCAAAGCTTTTGTGTAAATAAATCTATTTTACGTTTAATCGCCAAATACCGGCCGGGGTGATATTAGTTGAATCTCGAGAAAAAAGGTACACAAAACAGGGGCCGACTTTAGAAATATTAAAGTTCGTAATGTCGGCCAGCCTCGAATTCGAGCGCCACTATACAGGCTGATTATTACTTTTGTATTTTTTCACTGATTGTGCGGGTAGTCATTTTTAATATATTTATCAAACTTATTTTCTCAAAATTGAGTATGTATTATTATAATTTTATATATTATAAAGAGGTTAAGTTTTGATGTAAAAGTTGATATTAATTATAAAATATTACAATATTGAGAACATATTTATGATAGCTATATAAATATGGTTTGGGATACAAATATAAATTACTCTTTGGAAGTTGCTATCTATTAAACCCAACCCAACTACTATTTTTTTTATATGACTAAGTTTATTATGACTTTTTTTTATTTTATGAAGCTGAGTTGTTGCTCGATTTTAATTATCAATGTATATGAATAAACACATTTGCGTTTACCAAAGCATAGTAACTTGTAACCCTTTTTTATTGTTGACGATCGGTCAACAATAAAAAAGGGTTACAAGTTACTATTGTTTTTTATTTGTTTCACAAATATTTAATTTTATCTTAAATATTGTTATGAAGACAAAATATTGTTACAAACAACCACTTTTGATTAAAGTATTATTTTAATCCTTTTGATTTAGGATTTAATATAAATTCTTAATTTTTATTTAATTTTATTGTAATGTTTGACTTTGTTATTATATAATTATATTAATTATAGTAACAAAGTTAAAGTGCAAATCCGAAATTTTATTTACAATTAAACAAATACAAATGTATAGGTACTTACTTACTTACATAATATACATACTTCTGCCAAAATAAATCATATTAATAATATTTTTCATTATCTTCTTTTCAAACATCCTATACCCGGCCGACATTTGGCAAAAACGCGACCGACCATGGGCCGTAAACGGCCGACTTTAGGGTTTTTTCGTTCTCGATGCATTTAAACCTTAGAACTTTTTTCTTTTAGTAGAAAAGTCAATCCTATGCCTAGAAACATAAAATAGATTTATCAACCTGTCTAAAACAGCATCACAAGGTATCCTTTCGTTGCAAGTGATGGAGCCAGAGCAATCCAAAGTTAGAAAATCCGTTAGGGGGCCGACATTTGGCGTATTTACCCTACCATGTAAAAAAAATGTAAATCATGATATAGTATTATTTTGTGATGAGATTGGAAAGGACTTAGGTCACTTGTTGACAGATGAATATCCGGGACACTCAATAATAAATTACTGTATGCCTGGTTGTTCTTTATTTGATATTATGAAAGAAGTTATTAAACATAACTTTAAGCAGAAAACAACTTTATTAATATTTATGGGAAATAGGGGTAATTTAAATAAAGGAGAATTGCTCCAATATCATCGAACATTGTGCAACCTTAGATTAAGAAAAATTGTATTGTTTACATTCCCTTACAGTAACAGTTTGCCACAGGAAGAAAATAACTTAAGATTTGATATGAACATGACATTGCACAATTTGACATATAATGATAACCAATTCCAGTTAATTGATACTAACTATTATGTTGGTAATAATTTATATTTGACAAAAGATAGATACAATATTGTTATGTACTATCTTTCTAACTATCTTAACAAGACAGATAGCTGTGTCGCTATCATATTTTTTTTCAATTTCAGCCAAACATTTGGCTAAACAAATTGTTCCTATTGAGCAATGCAATGACATTTTAAAGTATTCTGCCAATAATTTGGTCAAAATTAATGACATTAATCATCATTTAAATTAGACATTAAGACAATAGAGGCAACCTCTTGCAAAAATGTAGCTAAGGCAAATAATAAGTCAAATGAAAGTGTAAAAAAATTAAATAGTATCAATCTGGTGCATCAAAATATTCAAGGATTTTTAAACAAAGACTTAGAAGTAGAATTATTCCTGAATTGTAACAATATAGATATTCTTTGTTTGACAGAACATTGGCTTAAAAGCCACCAGTTCATGTTCAATTTTAGTAATCACCAGGTTGGTAGTTCATTCAGCAGAGTAAATGCTATACATGGTGGCTCATTAATTTTAATAAATAACCAGCTTAAGTTTAAGGACCGAAAGGATATCGTAAGCCTCTCTGTTGAGCGAACAATTGAAATAGCCTCTATAGAATTGGAGCAGTTCATTATATTAAGTGTATACAGACCACCTTCAGGATTGTATGATTGTTTTGAAAAAGTTATGGATGAAGTGTTGCACAAAATCTGTAATACAAAGAAGTCTATCATCACTTGTGGTGATTTTAATGTTAATTTGTTAGAAAATTCTGGGTTAAGTACTAAAATTATAAGTTTGTTTCAGTCATACAATCTTGCTAACCAATTTTTAGAGCCCACTAGAATAACTCCTACTAGTGCCACATGCCTAGATAACATTTATACAGATGTTATACCGACCCACAAAGAAATTATTAACTTAATAGACTCAGATCATTGCGGACAATTGATCAGTATTCCAAATTACAACAAAAAAGTTACTAAAAAAGATATCACTGTTAACCCAAAAACAACTAATCGCTTGGAAACATTTAAAACTAAACTCTTGGGTAAATTACCACTTTTATTCACTAATGATGACCCTAATCAACAATATAATGATTTTTTTTATATGTATTGCACACAATTTGATAACACTTTTATTCCAAAAACATTATCGGTTAATAGTAACGCTTCCTTCAGTGACTGGGCCACCATTGGTATACATAAAAGTAGAAAACGACTTTATGAATTATATGAAGAACGGATTTGTATAAACACTGCTGAATTTAATTTATATGTTAAGAATTATTCTAAAATATTTAAAAAAGTTTGTAGTATTGCCAAGTCACGTTATTTGAGTTCAAAAATTAAAAATAGTAGCAACATTATTAAAACAACTTGGAATGTCATTAATAGCGAAACGGGTAGGTCATGCACCCGAAGTAGTGACTACAGCCTTGCTATTGATGACAATATAATTAAATCAGATTCTCAAGTCGCCGCGGCCTTTGAAAATTTCTTTGCAGAGATTCCAGTATCAACTACTAAATCTCTTAACTCATCACCCGCTGCCGCAGAGTCTTTACTTAGAGAAAACGTTTCAGTTTGTGATTCTGAATTTCACTTTGAATATGTAACCTGTAACGATATCATTAAAACCTTTCACACGTTAAATGTTAAAAAGACCGCAGATCTATGGGGTAATTCTGTGGATGTTGCTAAGTCGATTATAAACATTGTAGCACCTACTTTAGCTGTTATATTTAATAATTGTATTGACCGTGGTGAGTTTCCTGATCTTATGAAAAACAGTAAAATAATACCGTTATTTAAATCGGGTAGTACATCAGACCCTACTAATTATCGACCTATTTCAGTACTACCTACCTTTAGTAAAATTTTTGAAAAACTTATTTTGAATCAATTGCAAAGCTTTTTTAATAAAAATAAATTACTGCATAATAAACAGTTCGGTTTTACAAGGGGTCGTTCGACTACCGATGCAGGAGTTGAACTTTTAGGACATATTTATAATGCATGGGAGGACAAATGCGATGCCTTGGGCGTCTTTTGCGATTTGTCCAAGGCATTCGATTGTGTTCTTCATGAAACATTAATCAGGAAACTGCACCACTACGGAATCCGGAACGCCTCTCTGGATCTTCTTACTTCTTACTTGAGTGATAGGATTCAGAGAGTTGATGTTAACGGAAAAAGGTCACCCGGATCTGTAGTAAGAATGGGGGTCCCCCAGGGCTCAATTCTTGGTCCTTTCTTGTTCCTTATTTATATCAATGACTTGCCGTACCTCATAAAGGATAATCATGATATAGTGTTGTTTGCAGATGACACTTCTCTCTTGTTTAAAATCAAACGTCAGCAGCTGGTTACTGACAATGTAAATAACGCCCTTGCAAAAGTAGTTAACTGGTTTAATGTCAATAACCTACTTCTTAACGGAAAAAAAACAAAATGTATTAAGTTTACGATACCCCACGTTAGACAAGTAGAAACTAGTGTTCTCATTAAGGATGAAGAGTTAAAACCCGAAGATACCACAGTATTCTTAGGCATAACGTTGGATGCCAAGCTTCAATGGGGCCCCCATATAGATAAATTGTCAAAAAAGCTTAGCTCTGCAGCATACGCCGTTAGGAAAATTCGTGATTTGACTGATTTAGAGACAGCCCGTTTAGTTTACTTTAGTTATTTTCTTAGTGTGATGTCGTACGGTATTCTGTTGTGGGGAAATGCCGCCGATATTCAGACAATTTTTATTTTACAAAAAAGGGCAATTCGTTCTATTTATAAATTAAGTCCTAGACACTCCCTCAGAGACAAATTTAAAGAGATTAATATAATGACTGTGCCTTCTCAGTACATTTATGATAATCTTTTGTATGCACATAAAAATATTAATCTGTTTAAAAAATACAGTGATATCCATAACATAAATACTAGGAACAAACACAAATTTGTTGTTCCTACAACAAGGCTCAAGAAAATAGGTGGCTCGTTTAGATGCCAATGTATACATTTTTATAATAAACTTCCTAGCCACATTCAAGAACTAAGCCTAAATAAATTCAAAGCTTTTATAAAGCGAAAACTATGCCAGAAAGCCTATTATACTGTAAAAGACTATATTGAGGACAAAAAGGCTTGGGATTGAGCTGCTCCAATAGGTTTAGACAGTGAATGTTATTTTGCAATTTTTACACTTTAATATTTTCATTTTTTTTTTAAAGTATCATTTACTTACACAATGACATGTACATTTACTGTATAAAGTATTATATTATTTTAATTATTGTGAATGTGAGGACTATGTGGGTCATTGTTTACATTTTAATCGTGGTCTGGCAGTTTGAGTAGTTTATGCGGCCTACCCAAATGTCCTGTCTTTGGTATTGTTCGTCGAATCGTTGAGCTCCTGAAGTTCTGAGTTGAGCTGCACGGTTACTGACAAATGCGTGCACTGACTGGACAGGTCCACTCAATCTGTGTGGTTCTTTCCTCAAAAGATCTTTTCAGACACTAATCTACATGGTCCTCAAAGATTATGTCCGGATTTTTATATACACATTGACATTGATGAATTTTATTTAGACAATGACATGAATATTTACTTTGTAAAGTATTTTTTATTTTATTATTTTTTTTTTTTTCTTCTCATTTAATTATTGTGAATGTGAGGACTATGTGGGTCATTTTTTTTTTCTGTTTTCCTTCTTAGTTTTAATCATGATCTGGCAGTTTGAGTAATTTACGCGGCCTACCCAAATGTCCTTTCTTTGGTATTGTTCGTCGAATCGTTGAGCTCCTCATTTCTGAGTCGAGCTGCACGATTTTTGACAAATGCGTGCACTGATTGGACAGGTCCGCTCAATCTGTGTGGTTCTTTCCTCAAAAGACCATTTCAGACATCAATCTACATGGTCTTCACACGATCTGACCAAGATTTTGTCTGGACTTTAAAAGAGACTGTGACCTCTGAGTTTGTTTCGGCCTTTCTTCTCAGAGTAGTCAGATAGGAAACGCCGACCACATCTAGTTTTAAAAAATATGATGACGTGTAAAAGTGTTTGTAAAAACCTACTTACAGAAAATAAATCATTTATCATTTATCATTTATTTATCATTAATTAATAGGAAGGTAATAATATCTGTCGCGTGATTCCGAGATTCTTACTTATAATCTACTAGCTGCGCCCCGCGGTTTCACCCGCGTAAATGTCGATCCCGTGGGAATATCGGGCTAAAAAGTAGCCTATATGTTAATCCAGGTTGTCAGCTACCTCCATACCAAATTTTATCCAAATTGGTCCAGCCGTTTGAGAGTGATGAAGTAACAAACATATAAACACACACACACCCTCACACACACATCACACACACACTCACAAACTTTCGCCTTTATAATATTAGTGTGATGATTTCCTTTGTTCCAGTGTATTATAAATACCTACAGTAAAATGTTTCTTGTAAACTTATTTACTTGGGCACATTTGCCCAGCAGTGGCACAACATAGGTTAACAAAAAAATAATAATAATAGCTTGGGCTTACATTCAGTACTCCAGAAAGACGACCATCTGTTCTTTCTTTGGTATCTTCACTACTGCTTTTAAATGATTTTTTTATGTCAACTGTTAAAGATGGTGACTGATATACAAAAGCTGGAAACTCAGGGGTTTTGCAAGAAATACGGCTCAGCTGTCCTTACACTAGGGCTTACATAAGCCCAGCTACGCACGGGTATGTTTTTCCCGCGGCGATTGTTTTTTCGCGTACTCGATTTTCGACGCAATGCTTAGGCGCCGAGAGTTGAAAATCCAACTGTGTGTTCTTTTGACGCGCTGAGATGCGCTCTGTTGGATTCTAAATGCTCGGCTCAACACCGAGAATTGAAAATCCAGTGCGCAATAAAATCTCGCCGCGACATTAGTCCGTGCGAACGTAGGCTCAGGATACTAATGGCCGAAGACGAAGCTTGTTGGCAAAAAATAAGCAGACAATTTACAAAAAGAATTCCAAGTACAATCCTCATTCAAAAATAATACAATTTAAACCATAAACATCAACACAATTACTCGGTACAGTCATGACGATTACGATTACGCGTCCCAAAGCGAGTGTACGTCATAAAACGCTTGTACAAATACATTCGCGTACAGAAGTGCTCGCGCCTTGAGTGCTTTATTTCTTTGTAAGAAAACTGCAATAAAGTAGAATCGTGGAACGTTTTCATGTTTTATAACGATGATACAACATCGTTTTCTGTAGTACGTTGTTTGTGAAATGTGTTTGGAGAATGTGTCTTTATGTCACTGCATGATGGCTTTATTTTTTTGAAAGAACGTTTTTTATCTTTTTTTTTAACGACATTAGAGCCTACAGTATTTTTTTTTTGTAGATTATTGTGAGCTGAACGGTCTTTAATAGTTATTTATGCAACTGTTGTATAATAAGGGGTTTATCACCCAAAGCGAAGTCGAATGTGATAATATACAGGCTGTTGATTTGCATCCTCGTCAAATTTCAGGAGGTTGTCATAAAAGACATAAATAATCATTTGAAGTACGGTAGGGGGCAATAACTAGTAAGCGCTGCTTTTTTTTTGTTGTAGAAATTTAACAGTATTTCAGAATTAAACCCTTAATTCAATACAAATAAAACAGAATCACCCGACTATGCACACAGCGACAATGCATGCAGCTGCCATGTAATTCCCCGCACCCGGCCGTCGCGCCGCCGCGTCAATGACCGGTAGCAATAATTTTACCTAATTTTATTTCGAAAATCACCTACATTATTGTCATAAATTTCGCTTGATAATTAACTCATTTTTGAGCATCATTGGAATACGGAAATCTTACTAATAACAGTAATACTAGTGCGCCAAAGAAAAGTTCACTGACCTGTTATCAGATGATTAATAATATCCTTCAACCTAAAGTTTTCGAAGTGACTTTGTTTTTATTTGTGGATTAAAATGGTTGATTTGAAATTTTCCTTCCTACTTAACGGGCTTAGGACCGGCAATAATACCTACCTTAGTTAGTGTACCGATCTACTAAGTCTAAAAATGATGTTTTCTACGTTTGATGAAATGGAAAGACGTGCTAGTTAAGGGTAAGTACGTGGTATACCTACTTACTTTCAACTCTTAGGTATTATTGGCGTAGTTAAAAATTTGAAATCAACTTATTTACAGTAATAAAATTGATGAAGCTAACAACGTATTTACAAAATGTACAAATAAATAAATTACCTACTTAAGTTACCCGGAGGTACTGTTCGAAATGGCCACCATCACATTCTTGGCACAATCGAGAACGACGCAGCAGGTTTTCGTTCAGCTTACGTAACACTATCACATTCGTTTTTAAAGTGTCGAAAGCACTAATGATCCTCGCACGTAATTCGGTAACACTCGTCACTTCCTCCTTGTACACCAACCTTTTAACGTCTCCCCACAAATAAAAGTCTAGAGGCGTCAGGTCCGGAGAACGCGGAGGCCATGCCACTGGTCCTCCGCGACCGATCCAGTGATCGCCAAAGCTTTCGGTCAAGTACTCGCGTACTTGCCGACCATAGTGAGGGGGGGCACCGTCCTGCTGGTAATAAAGGTTGCGATGGAGTGCCAGGGGAACATCCTCCAACATCTCCTCGACAACGTGACGCAACAGCTCCAGGTATGTGGCACTGTTGAGGTACCCATCGATGAAATAGGGTCCAAGCACGTGTTCCCCTATTATGCCAGCCCACACATTCAGTCCAAACCGCACTTGGAACGCATGTCGTTTGGTTACGTGCGGGTTATGGTCGCGGTGAGCCCACCAATGTTCGTTATGAACATTGTAGACGCCAACTCGAGTAAATAAACACTCGTCCGTCCACAGGATGTTGGCGTCTTGGTGTTCCAACAACCAGCGACAAAATGTAACCCGCACGGCATTATCACCTGGGTGAAGGTCTTGTACCTTGCGGTAGTGAAATGGGTGTTGCAGCTCACGCTTCAGTAGGCGCCACACTGTAGTGTGGTGCACTCCAAAGCGTTGACCAGCCTCACGCGTGCTTGCCCGTGGTTCTCGCTGGAAGTATTCCAGGATGTCTTCCTGCAAGGCGACAGGCAGGCCTACGCTGCCGCGAGCTTGAGCATGCCGGGGAACGTCAAACTGCCGATGATCCCGCAGTCTCTGCGTAGCAGCCAGCATTACGCTCTGTGACGGGGGTTCCCGATCGGGATACCTTTCCACGAACATCCGGATGGCTCCACGTAGGCTGTCTCCACTGATGGCATACAAGCGGACCATCTCCACCAACTCCACATTGGAATAATTGTCCGTCATTACACTTTGTAACTACACGTCGCGATGTACGGAAATTCGCAAAGCGCACTGGCGAGCGCTTCGGCGGTTTCAAAGACACTGTTAGTACTTAGTTCCTTTTCGGCGCCTGCGCCGCCCGGCGGGGCAGAGGGGGCGTGGCTAGGAGCGGCGCGGGAGAGTGATTGGGGGATGGGATTGATTACCTACGAATTTATCGAATGATAGATTCTCCAGCCCATTTGAATGTGTGTGTTCATGAAAGCGCGGTTATAGGGCTAGTAACAGACGGGCCGCGTTTAAATACGGCTGGTTCACACTTACGGATTTCCGTAAATAAGAAAAAAAATTAAAAAAATACCTACCCATTTTATTGTTGATTTGGGTCGAGAATCATTAGCATAATTACGTCCTTGAATTTGACTAGGATGCAAATCAACAGCCTGTATAGTATAACATGAGTGTTTTAATACCTAATTATGTACAGTTGCATACTAGACTTTATGTACACCCATGATATGAATTCTCTATAAAAGGTTCTGAAACCATAGGGTGTTGTAGTGTTGTAAGAACTCTATGTAAATTCATGGAAAGTTTATTTAGGGAGTATCAAAGCTTGTATCACTCATTTTTGTAAACAACTAAGTAATAAATTTTTGCAACAGTAATATTGAACAAAAATGGCGGGATACGACGTGAATTCGAATAACCAATAAGTTTTTTTTTATTACGTCGCTGTGTTAGTGAAACGCGCGTGCATGACAATGTTCTTTTATTGAAATTCATAAAGTTACCACGAATTGAGCAGTAAGAATGTGGCTGTTTGATGAGTAAGGAAGAAGGGATCGAACAAGCAAAGGAGTTGCATAATGAAATTTAGTACAGCCTTATAACACTCGCTTGGATGATATTATGGTTACTATGACACTGGTTGTTTTAATGTTGGCAATAAGCTAACTGTTTCAGAAACTTTATTACAGCATTGGTGTAGATAAACCTACGTAAGTCATAGAATTTTGAATAATTAGTTACTCACATAATTATTATAAGTACCTATGGTTCACACACTACTGTCACGCATCTGACAAGGAAGCAAGGAGTTGATATGTTTTGACCTACATTTTTGTTAAATATTTTAAGGCGGTCAAGATGTTTGGGACAAATTGTAAGGCTTTGATCACAGAATTTGTTGTTAACAAGTACACAACAATGCCACCAACAGCCTTTTCCCAACTATGTTGGGGTCGGCTTCCAGTCTAACCGGATGCAGCGGAACCAGTATTTTACATGGAGCGACTGCCTATCTGATCTTCATAACCCATTTACCTACTGGGTAATACGGATACCCCTTGGTAAGACTGGTCGTCAGACTTTGGGGCTTCTGAATACCCGTAACGACTGTCAAAGATCTACGAATGACAGCCGAGACCAACGGCTTTAAGTCCTTTCCGAGGTACGGAGGGGTCTCGGTATGCAAAGAGGATCACCCATCCACAGACCAACCGCGGCAAGCGAAGCTTAACCTGATCGATAGACCTGTGCGGTTGTTATTATTTAGCCACGGGTCACTCAAGTAGACAACAATGTATTTTTCCATAGTATTAGGCCGTCTTTAATGTCAGTCACTCTTACCTTTTCCCTGTAATCTGAAAAATAAAAACGCTCAAAGTGATTTCTGAACTTTAAGTATGACCTAGCTATAATTGAAATCCTAACTATATAATATGTCCATAATAATATTACAAATTCGAAAGTAATTCTGTCTTTCTGTCTGTATGTATGTTACCTTTTCACGCCTAAACCACTGAACGGATTTCGATTTTAGCAGAGACATAGTTTGCAACCCGGGGAAGGACATAGGATAGTATTTATCGATATGCCTTGCGGGCGAAGCCGCGGGCGAAAGCTAGTAATATTATAAATGCGAAAGTAATTTTGTTTGTTTGTTATCTTTTCACGCCTAAACCACTGAACCGATCATCCTGAAAGTTTGCATATACTTTGTCAGGTGTACAGAAACGGACATAGGGTTTCATCCCGAAAAAAAGTGCTGTTCCCGAGGAAAACAACAATAACGTTATTATGATAATAGATGGCGCCACGTGTCTTTCGAATCATGATTGAACTGCCGGTCGATTCTGTAAAAATCTCACCGTGAAAACTTAGGTGAAGTAAGTTTGTTTTTGTTAGGAATTGACACTATTGACAGCTCACTCCACGCTCACTTCACCTAAGTTTTCACGGTGAGATGGTTACAGAATAGCACCGCTGAGGCGGTACGAAGTTCCCCGGGTCAGCTAGTGTAGTAATAGGTACCTACTTGCTGAGCCCTAACGGGGTAGTGTACTCTTAAGTGTTAGCCTAGTCATAGCCTAGTACATTGTACAAATAAATAAATAAGGGCTGATTTTTCAATAGTACCTACTTACCTTTTATCATCATCTACTTACGATGATCAGTTATCAAGTATCAGTGATCAGTTATCTTTTATCTGAGGAATAAATATTGCAGTTTGACAGTTTTTGTATAGAAAATAATGTCAAACTGTCATAATAATTCTTCAGATAAAGGTTATCCGACTGTTGAAAAATCAGCCCTAAATCGTATTACAAAATCACTTTCGTACCCACTTATACACTAGTAGGTATGTTTATACAGATGTTTCCTATAATAAAACAGGAATGAAATAAGAATTTGACGTGTTACTGGAATCACTAGATCGAGTGAGACCTCTTTATTGGCTCATAAAAGATAAGACTTTTAGCGCCTTTCAGATTATATCAACATGTAGCAATAAAGAGATGCCGTGTCGGAATAGGATTTGTGTGAATAAATACGACAGTGGTTTCACGAAAGGGGTTCATGGCTAGATGATAACAGTCGCAGGGGTCGGCCGGAGGTTAAGCTACGCTTACCGCGGTCAGTTTGAGGATGGGTGACCATCGAGACCCATCCGTGCCTATAAAATATGAAAACCACGAAACCACGTTAAGCCAGTGGTCCCGGCTGTCATTCGTAGATCTTTGACAGATGTTGCGGGTAGTCAGAAGCCCAAAAGTTTAATACCTAACAGTCTAACCAAGAGGTATAGGTAGGTACTGTTACCCAGTAACTGGTTTGTGGAGGTCAAATAGGCAGTCAGTCCATGTAAAATACTGGCACTCAGCTGGATGCGGTTGAAAAGAATAGGCGGATTGATCAGTTTCTCGCGATTCTTTGTTAAAACTAGCAATGCAATATGGTGGTCAATATTTCAGAAGTTAGGTACCTACCTACTACTAAAGTCGAATTTTTAATTAGCTGGAGTAAAAGGACAGCTTATGTGTTACTTAAATGACTGAAATTGGCGTCTTTTTGTTTTTTCGCGGCCATCAACCAAATCTTGTTTTTCTACTACAGAATAGAAATACAAACGAAACTTATTTGACATGCATATCTCTAAACTCAGTCCGAAATGAGTTATTAAGAAGTGTCATTTTACTCCAGCTAATTAAAAATCGGACTATACAGCATTTGTTGTAAAAGAGCCAATTTTTTGCCTTAAATAGACATTCGGTATACCGTGTTATCTGCTGTGCATGTACCTACTACACATTTTACAAAAACAGTTTTTTTTTGTTTAAAATATTCAATTGATTTTGTTTTAAATAACTTTCTCATAATGTTACGGGTAACGTGGATTGTAATCATTCAGAAACGAATTAAAAAACATTATGCGTAAAAGTTCAAAACCTTAGAAGATTTTATGCAACTATTGAATTCCATTAAAAAAGTATGCGTAAGTCATTAAAGAACGCAATGACTCAGCTGACAGTAATAGCAGAAAATCAATGTAAGCAACGGAAATGACATGCAAATACTACGTTTGCCAAATGCCGTTCAAATGTCGGACTAAAATCTTATTGTTAACATCGACTTTGCTTACCCTAGAATTTGCACAGGAGTGCCTGGCACTCTTATTTAGTGTCGAAGACTGCTATATTGTGATTTCATACTTGTTTTTCTTTTTGTTTTTAAGATTGTTTATTTGAGGAAATGTAAATACTTTTTTTTACTTTTGCATGCCGTAAAAGTGTGTTGGAACCGTTTTTAGAATATTTAAATCTTATTTTGTACCCACATTAATTGCAACATAAATGATTTCTTTCTTTCTTCATTTGGGTATATGCTGAAATCGCCATAAGCGAAAGAAGAATAAATCTAGCTAAAAGATAAACCAGGCAGTAGGTTGGTAGGCGGACGGTCCAGGATCCGTTGGCGATACTTAGTATCGTCAAATCGTCATTCTTTGAACGTAGATAGTCAGGGAAATAATATACAGTCAGGGAAATTAATTATTTATCCAATTGATACCATGCATCAATGTGCCGTGATATAGTCATTTCATACAACTGTCAAAGAATGATTAAATATACGGATAATTTAAGTTTGTAGACAATTTAATGTAATATAATTCATTTCTCTGACTCAACCACCATAGTCCTTAAGAAGGTCGCAATCCTTAAGAAGGTCGCGAATAGTATATACATGACATTATGACATGACATTATGTCATAATGTCATGTATATCTACAACTACAAACCTGGCAATATTTTTTGATTATATATTTAATAACATGGACCAACAAGTTCAAGTAGACGCTGTATATACAGACTTTCAAAAAGCATTCGACAAGGTTGACCATCAGCTTCTTTTGACAAAAATAGCGTACAACGGTATAAGGGGGAATCTTCTTCGTTGGTTTGCATCGTATATAACAAACCGATTTCAAAGCGTAGTGATTAAGGGCTCCCATTCTTCTACAATCACCGTAACATCAGGCGTACCACAGGGCTCGATTTTGGGTCCCCTTTTATTCATCCTATTTGTGAATGACATTGGCGAATGTTTCAAATACTCAAAATGTTTACTCTACGCGGATGACTTAAAGATCTTCAAAACTGTACGAAATCTTGCTGACTGTCATCATCTACAAGAAGACTTGGATCGTTTTTCCTCTTATTGTAATAAAAACAAACTTTATTTGAGTGTTACCAAATGTTTCACAATGTCATTTAAAAAAAATAAACATGTCATACGCAACAATTACATACTGAACAACGCATCTCTATCCAAGGTTTCCTCAGTGCGAGACCTTGGTGTACTGTTGGATGAGAAAATGCACTTAGATATACAAATCAATAATATTATTAATAACGCATATCGTATGTATGGTTTCGTAATGAGGTCTTCTAAAGAATTTAAGCGCGCAAGTACGTACTTATCTTTATAGGTCATTAGTTATATCCAATTAGAATATGCCGCTGTAGTGTGGAATCCCTATTTCGGAAAATACATAGATAGCTTGGAAAAAGAACAACGCAAATTTCTCAGGTCCAATGCATTACCGATGTTTTCGCAACTTCCCGACCTACAGTTATTAATTGAAACAATACAACCTAATTAGTCTGAAGTCTCAGCGGTTGTATCTTGAAATGATGTTTCTATTTGACTTATGTAATGACAGATATGACTGCTCAGAACTTGCTAATAAACTATGCTATGTTGTGCCAAGAACCGTGTCAGGAAGGAAGGTGCGCGTTCGACCGGTGCTCGCGGTGACTTCATGTCGAACATGCTGGATGTCTCCAGCATGTTCGACATGAAGTCACCGCGCCTCTCGGTCGCTTAAGTAAAAATTACAATAACTTTTACTAAAATTGATTTGTTTTCTATGTCAAACATTAATTCCGTACCGCTTTGTTAAAAGAAATATTTGATAATGATAAACAGACCTAAGCGCTATATTTAATAATTTAGTATTGTCTCTAGCATGTAGTTCTCAATAATTGTATTCTGTGGAATTATATTCATTATGTATTCTGTGGATAACGGTGTGAGTTTCACATTTAAATTACTCTTATGTCATTATTAGATAAAACACAATGTGTAACTGTTTGTTTATCCCACATAAATAAATAAAATAAATAAAAATAGTAGGAGCTGGATGGAGAAAGGAGAATAAAACAGAGAGTCTGATCTCAGTCCTAATCTGTCAAACATACCTCTAAACTCCCTAAATTTTTGACAAGTTTTTGGTATTGATTGTCGCTGAGATGAGATTGCTACTAGATGTTGAATGTTTTTAATTACGGGATCTTATCCTTCATTCTATTTCTGAAGAAGAGTTTTCTAAAAAGATTTTAACACCAAAAAAAAGGATACTCAGTCGAAACGCCACTATCTCCATTAAAATCGCAACAGAATCCAAGCACGAAAACTAACTGTAAACTGGAACACAGTGAAATTGAATAAGGCGTTAACTTGAAGAATTTACAAGGAAATGAAAGCCATTCCCTCGATTTAGCGCATCTAGTTACTTCCAGTCCACCCCGAAATGACTCATTTAAAAAACTGTTTAAAATTTTGCTATTTCGCCTGCCTTTTCGCTGACAGTTCGGAGTTATTAGTCTCGGGTTTATTAAGAGGTATTTAAGAGTGTATTTCGAGAAGAGAATTGGAAAAGGTATTGAAAAAATGAAAACATAGGAGATTTTAGAGAGAGGTCTATCGATTAGGTACAGTACTTCTTTTGTTCACATTGGTGAATCCATGGGGTATGGAAATGGGTGCTCAAAAAGCAAAATTTCCCAGTATACGAATAAAATAGAATATTGTTTATTGTTGCTGTAGGTGCTTAACAAATAAAGTTGATAAAAAAGTAGATGTCTCTACTGAACAATTCTTGGGTTAGAAGCACTCTGGATGCGGGAACGGGAATAAATAAATCACGTAACAACGTATAGGCAAAAGTATAATAACTGGCCAAAAACTTGGAACAACTGGAATATCTTCAGTAGGTACGTAATAATAAATAATATCAATCTACCCACAATATCTACTACATACAATACATCTACAACATACCTCTAGACGTCACCTTAGAGACTAGGGAATAAATAAGAAAATAAATAAAAAAGATTATTCTAACATGAATAGGATAAACAGAAACCTAAATATGTACGGGAACTATTCTAAGAAGTACAGGGAAAGATAGGAGTACCTATATAAGGAATAGGTACTCATAGATATAGTGAAAAATAAAATAGGTAAAAATCTACGGAGACTATTTTTGGGAGTCTTCAAAATATTCACTAATTGAGTAATAGCATTTCTGTAAAAGTAAGATACGCAGCAGTTTTTAAATATATTTGTCTTTTCTAATTTAACTGCAAGATTTTACAAATGCATAATGTGGAGCCTTGCAGAATAATTATACTTTGCACATCAGCGTGGTTTAGCGTGGTGGTCGTCTTTCTGACTGTCCGACCACTTGACAATTCAAAAGTGCCTGTAATTGGTTAAATTGAAATAAATGCTTTGAGTTTGAGTTTGAGTTTTGGCAAGGTACCACACATAGTTTGTTTTTATGTCATCATCATCATCAACTCATCCTATCGCAGTACGCTACCTGCGCCCAGCCATCTTTGTTAGGTCATCGGTCAATCTAGCGTCACACGCGACGCTAGCCGATACTCTGTCTCCACTCCAGTACTCGTTTGCTCCACCGGCCATTGGTTTTACGACAAACATGGCCAGCCCACCGCCACTTCAGCTTGGATGATGGAGCTCAGCAGCTTCCAAGTTTGTAAGGCCTATGTTCAGCAGTAGACTGCTATAGGCTCATGATGCTAATGAATCTATTGGTCAATTTTTATCGACACTTACGTCACGAAGAGGGCTGTCTTTTTTTTTTAAACTTTTTTTAATGTATTTTGGGATGGGCCTGCTCTTGACTTCAACCTCCCCTGATGGAAAGCGATGGATGAGGTCTACTATGGAATGAAGAAGAAGTCTAGAAGATGCCTGTTCACTGTTGCTTTAAAGGTTGACGACAGGTCAACATGTCAATCATCAAAAACAATCTGCCTGCCATTTCACAAATATGTTAGAGTCAGCTTCCAGCCTAACCGAATGCAGCTGAATACGAGTGTTTTAAATAAAGCGACTGCCTATCTGACCGCCATAACCCAAATACTGGGTAACACGATAAACATTTGCAAAACACTGTCAAACTTTCGGGCATTTGACTAGTCATAACGACTGTCAATGATCTACGAATGACAGCTGGGATGAAACGGCTTAACGTGCTTTCCGAGGGTCGGAGGGGTCTCAATATGTAATGGTCGGTCACCCATCCACGTAATTCGATCAACTCGTATGGCTGTTATTATTTACCTACGAGCCCCTCGTCACGCGTAGGCATAAATCGCAATTCCACATCAATACGCCAATTGTCACCACAAACTGTAATCACGGCAGAGGCAAGCTCGTTGTTGCTAATCAACTACTTATCTATGTAACCTAATATTCAATTACATCCCGACGTTACAGAGGATGCGGGACACCGACAAGATAATTACATATTAACGGTATTGAATAGCTTGTCGTGTGCGAGTCAAACCCGTCAGGATAGATAGTGTGCAGTTATAATTATTGATATATAGACGCCAGCACGTCAACCTACTACAATCTGTCAAATGTCTTTATGGGCCTTACAGGAACTAAACGCATAAACGCAAGTTTTAGAAACAATAAAAGTATATGATCGACTACAGTAAACAAAATTAGAAAAATATATGATATTCTTCAGGTTAATATGCTAGGTTGATAGTGTGTTGAAAACATAATACAACTAATTTGATATGATAGAAATAATCATGAAGAGACCTCTAAAAACTTTCTTTTTACAATAAAAAAAACCGGGCAAGAGCGAGTCGGACTCGCGCACCGAGGGTTCCGTAAAATCTGGGTTTATGCATAAGGTTTATGTTTATGAAATTAAATGTTTATTTTTTATTTTTGAGTTGATTGAATGAATGGTAAATTGCGGTTTACGATTTATGACGTATTAAAAAAAAACTAGTTACAAGATCTCGTTCAAACCAATTTTCGGTGGTAGTTTACATGGTAATGTACATCATATATTTTTTTTAGTTTTATCATTCTCTTATTTTAGAAGTTACAGGGGGGGGGGGACACATTTTACCACTTTGGAAGTGTCTCTCGCGCAAACTATTCAGTTTAGAAAAAAATGATATTAGAAACCTCAATATCATTTTTGAAGACCTACCCATAGATACCCCACACGTATGGGTTTGATGAAAAAAAATTTTTGAGTTTCGGTTCTAAGTATGGGGAACCCTAAAATTTATTGTTTTTTTTCTATTTTTGTGTGAAAATCTTAATGCGGTTTACAGAATACATCTATTTACCAAGTTTCAACAGTACAGTTCTTATAGTTTCGGAGAAAAGTGGCTGTGACATACGGACGGACGGACAGACAGACAGACGGACAGACAGACAGACAGACAGACAGACAGACAGACAGACATACAGACATGACGAATCTATAAGGGTTCCGTTTTTGCCATTTGGCTACGGAACCCTAAAAACCATACTAATATACATACAATCATTCTGTTTTTTTTGTCAGATTATTTTACATGCAACATACTAAAATACTTACTAGTGTTTTAGTTTTTTTTAGTCCGAACAATAAATTTTTTTGAATTAAATAATTGCTTCATATTTTGCAATAAATTACCAGCGTTGTGTCATCGCGTTTCTCTTTCTTTTCTATGCAGTCCGACAGTGACCGCGCTTTAGGTCATGTAAGCCCTTTAATAGATTTTCAGCTTTATCGCTAAAGTATAAGGTTCAAAGTTGATTGGGAAAATTTGATAATTTCGGGTAACTTGATGTGCTGGCGTCTGTACATACGAATTGAAAAAGTCACATTGGTACTTGCCTGAATTTAAACCCCAACCTCGTGCATGTTCTATGCTGTTGATGTGTCATCTAGTTTTTAAAATATGATTGCGTGTACAGAAAATAAATCATTTATCATGAGAGACGAGGCCTATCAATGTAATATTTATTTTTATTTTGTGTACGTATAACACATAGTGATTCTCATGAAGTGTGTGAAGTTTCGCTTTCTAATTAAAAATATTGTAGCAGAACGCCACATGCGAACTATGCGTCATATTGACCTCACGCAAAATCCTGCATCTCGCAAGCAGAGTTTACCGCGCAACTAGCATGTATAACACAACATCCGTCTGGTTGGACGATCCTCCCTTTTCTTAGTAAGAGTGAACTTTACACCCTGTTCCTCATACCTCTATAATACCATTTGATTGTAAATTGCCGCCGGTACAAATTGTAATTTAATTAATACAATCAAGTTACTTTTTAGGGTTCCGTAGCCAAATGGCAAAAACGGAACCCTTATAGATTCGTCATGTCTGTCTGTCTGTCTGTCCGTCTGTCTGTCTGTCCGTCCGTATGTCACAACCACTTTTCTCCGAAACTATAAGAACTATACTGTTGAAACTTGGTAAGTAGATGTATTCTGTGAACCGCATTAAGATTTTCACTCAAAAATAGAAAAAAAACAATAAATTTTAGGGTTCCCCATACTTAGAACCGAAACTCAAATTTTTTTTTCCATCAAACCCATACGTGTGGGGTATCTATGGGTAGGTCTTCAAAAATGATATTGAGGTTTCTAATTTTTTTTTTTCTAAACTGAATACTTTGCGCGAGAGACACTTCCAAAGTGGTAAAATGTGTCCCCCCCCTGTAACTTCTAAAATAAGAAAATGATAAAACTAAAAAAAAAAATATGATGTACATTACCATGTAAACTACCACCGAAAATTGGTTTGAACGAGATCTAGTAAGTAGTTTTTTTTTAAATACGTCATAAATCGTAAACCGCAATTTACCATTCATTCAATCAACTCAAAAATATAAAAATAAATTAATTTCATAAACATAAACCTTATGCATAAACCCGGATGTTACGGAACCCTCGGTGCGCGAGTCCGACTCGCTCTTGCCCGGTTTTTGTAGTATCTAAGGAAATTTACCACCATTCTTGTTTTTGCTACCAAGCAGTATTTCTTTGTTCCGGTTTGAAGTTGTGGTTGCCACCACAACTTCAAGCTGCCGTGAAACTTACGACCACATGAGACTTTGAAAGTTTGCTTTTAAGGTCAGCGGCGAATTTATAGTCAATTTCACAATCACCTTGGTAGTTAAAAATGTGCCTAGGTGCCTACGATACGAGTTGTTATGGGTATATTTAGGCTGCGGTAACTTTTTTTTGTTGTTGTTGTAAATCATCTTGGACTTCCTCCATCGTGGGGGTGCCAGAGATGTACCGGTGGGGGTGGCGGCCCTAGAATCTTTACCATACTATACCTAGAATCTTTTACCATGTTCCTATGATATATTATTATGCATAAGCAGTTGCTTGCTTGCTTTTGCTTGCTTGTGGACGATCGTAAGTTCGATCGGTATAGTAAGTTAATATCATCAATGACTGATGCCTGGTGGACAGTCCAGACCACCACTGGTGGTCGCATTTCGGTTGATTTCAGCGCCTCTCCCACGACGGCGCCCGGTGCCATCGCACCGCTCGCACCGCCCTAGGGCCGCTACAGTTACCGGCTAAAACCACCGCGGTGTTCCACCATGAATTATTTTGAAGCATATTTCATATATTCGAATATAGTCTACTCAACAACGTAAATAACGCAATGAATGTTGTTTTTTTTAATACGACATAAATGACATTTTTGTTTATGGAAACATAATTTTAAAAGCTAACAGTATTAAAATAATAATAATAATATGTGCAAGTATATAAAAAGGAGGGCAAATAATCAAAGGGCATCAAAAAATTCATCCGCATCGCTGTCAACAGGAAACGTGCCCAAAATGTATTATTATTTTTTTTTATTTTTTTTTTTATTATTATTTTAATACTGTTAGCTTTTAAGATTATGAATGTTGTTGAACTGTCAAAATGAATGCCGTTGCTACTGATAGTGAGGTACGCAACTACCCCGCTCGCGTAGGTGAAATCGGCCCTGAGAAACAAGACTCTTTCTAATTAGTAACATTGTTCATATTTAGTCATAACAACAAAAACACATCTTTACGACGTAGTACTCGTAATATGACATTCTTTCTTTACAGCACTTTTCGTAAAGCAAGTCAAGGTCAAAGCATTTATTTCAAATAGGCACATAAAAGGCACTTTTTAACGTCAAAAATTACAACAAAATAGAATTGATACTAGTCGCCTATGTGCCGACTATTGTTCAGTGCAAAAGAATAGGTACGGTTACGAAGTATGCTTGTAGCAAAGAATAATCAGCTTATGTGTTCCCACTGCTGGCACACAGGCCTTCTCTCAGTGAGAGGGAGTGGGTCGTAATCCTCCACGCGGTACAAGTGAGGGTTGGTAGATGTCAAATATCTCGTTTCAAAAAAATTCGAAGACGTATGCTCAAAATTCTTAAATTTTTTCTCATCCGAGCTGAAGCTGAAAGCGAACGTCGACTTTGTAGGAACGAGATGTTGCATCTTGAAAATCACAAAATGTAGGAAAACCTCAAGCGGCGAAAATATAATAACCTCATCGGAAATTATAATTTCGAGCCGTTTGGGGTTGAAACCCTCGAGCCGTGGGGTCCAAGTGCTCATGGTCTTTTTAAAGAAATTTCGAAACGGCTGGTTGACACTTCCCGTGACCCAAGGGCTGGCTTTTACCTTAGCCAGAGCCTAAGCGTCGCTATACAACGTGGTAATGCCGCCAGTCTCTTGGGTACATTACCAGTCGACAGCGATCCGGGTCAGCGGGATTGTCCGAAAGGGTTACCGCTGGCCCGGAACATAAAGGGCTAAGGAAGGAACACGGGTGGGTTTTAGTCAGTAAGAGTCTGACACTCCCTTCCGCTCCACCCAGAGCGGGAGGAGTCATTTGATGATTTCCCATCCTCAAAAAAAAAAAAAAAAAAAAAAAAAAGTCGACAGCGATGCGGATGAGTTTTTCGACGCTATTTCGATCGCTAGTTTCTGTATAGTTTTAGTTAAGTTAGAATTTCATTTTGTTATTTTTACCTGTCTAAATAAATGTCCCTTACTTCTTATTAAGAAAAAAAAAATCTGGTAACATCAAAGTCAACTTCGACAACATATTCAGGACAAAACTTAGTTATAAAACCAGGTCAGTTGCCATTCGGGAACATAACAAATGGTAGGTTAGTTTGGCTCACTGCTTCCGCAGCTACTTTCGCTTTAAATCCCTGGGAATTAAAAGAAGTTAGGTCTCTAAAGGTATTTTTCAGCGTAATGGACGTGGAATTTTAAAGCTCGTTTTACGCTAACGAACCTTTAAGCATTGTTCGGCTATTAGTGTTATAAGCGGAAAATCTGGTACTTTAAAACTGTATGACGCCCACGTTCGAGCTTAATTCTTTTTCTAGTTTTGGGATATTTTATATAGAGTTTTTATGAATTTTTCGTAAATTTTTATCGTGTACTTCTCGGGTTGTTGAACTTATCTCAAGTAGGTATATTACTTCATGAAATTAATTTTTGACTTTACGATACATTATGTTTATAAGTTCATCGGTTTTTTCCAACGGTTCATTGACTTTACCTTTTGCCTTTTCAATTTGAATTGTGTCATCTTATGTAATTTTTATTCATTTATATAATTATGTTATTTATACAAATAAAGTTGTACAAAAGATAGAGTATTTTATCGATTTATTTATATTTGCCCATCCTTATCACGGTGGATAGCGGCTAAATCTGCCTCAACACATGGTTTGCCTAGCGTATTGTCAAGTCAATATTATCAGTAGAGTCACGAAATATAATTCCAAAATTTTAAATACTACGTGCATTTGCCGTGTTAGAGCTATTTCATACTAAATGTTGTAGACACAACGAATGAAAGTTATAAATTATGAATATACGGACAATGATTTAAGTTGGTAGTCAATGTGATTATCAATTAATTTCCGCAGCCTCGCATTACCAATCAACCCTGCGGACAATTAATCTGTAATTTATATGGTGTACGTACCTAATAAAGAGCATTCTATCTGTCTATCGTTGCGTTATTAAGAAGATTCACCGATTGATTTTGTGATTACACTTTAAAATAAAAAATCTTTGTATCGTTTTTAGCCATACAAAGAATGTTGAAGTACTTTAGAATTATTTTTCTGAAATGGAACATTGAATAAAGTCTTAATACACTTGGCCATTCAAATAGGCTATTTCCTTTGAGAATATTCTTATCAGTGGGTGCATTGGGGAATACGTTCAGGAAATAAGCGTGCAGCCTTCAGTTTAAGGGAATTGTACACTTTTAAAGTCGTACCTATTCATATTGAAATTTGTGTTTCGATGTTTTTGTTGAAAGTGATTTTACACTGACCGTTACAGAAACTTGCTCATCATCTACCTCGTTGGTCTAGTCGTCACAAGCGCTAAATGCTGAGTATGAGGTCCTGGCTTTAGGTTCGATTCCCCGGTCATGCAAAGTTACTGTTACTGTTAGCCTGCATCATCCTACTGCTGAGAAAAAATCTCTACCCATGACTTCCAGCTCTTTCGATCCAGGGCTAAAATGGACCACTGTCGTTTGTTTTTTATTATTATTATCCATTTATTTCAGGCATCAAGGCCCATATGAAACACATGCAACACAATATGAATATACTTAACTTAAAAATACTATAAATACATAGTTAGTTTTTTAGTGTAATTATAACTTTATGATTACACTAAAAAACTAACAAACTAAAGCATACGAAGTGTCTGCGTCGTGTTTCACTGACTGGTGTCATGTAGCCGGCCACGAAACTGGCGGTAATCAACACCCTTCGGCCAGAACTCTTCCTTGAGGAACTTCTCGAGATGATGTGTCGGAACACGTACCACGAACAACTTGAAGTTCATGTTGTGACGCGACTCTAACTTCTCGCTTTTCGTTTCTCGCTTTGCCCAGCGATCGTCTTCGGGGTCTGCCGCAACGCCTTCTACCTGTGTCAAGGCTTCACGTGGTGGTTGTTTTGGCCCACAGCTTATTGGGCATACGGCAGACGTGGCCAGTCCAGTCCCACTTCAGCAGCTTAGCGGCTTTTTAAGCAACGTCAGTAATCTGTGTTTTGGAGCGCAGTGTGGTGTTGCGAATATGGTCGGTCGGGCAAAGTATTAATGGATTTTTATATCTGGTCTTTCACAGTAGCAGCTTGCAGTCTGGATTTGTTCCCGGTCAAACTTAAACTCAAACCGTCTTATTACAAAACGAGATCTAATTTTAGACCTAGCCTAAACCTTCGAGCCAGTTAGTCTATTTTGAACTTTATTCTGACAAACGTAAGGTTCTTAATGCAAAATTGACAACTTAGACTCGGGTTTAAAGTCAGTTTTTGTAATAAGAACTTTAGCTTCGTTGGATTATAGTTCGAAATTTAAAAATGGCTGGTTGGTTTAAACCTGGGTCTAAAGGTAAATCTTGATTTGTAATAAGGCCGAAAGCGTTTATTTCAATTAAACCATGTACAAGCACTTTTGAATTGTCAAGAAGTCGCTTAGTCAGAAAATATGAAGCTAGTTGCCCATTCCAAAGCGTAGGTACCTATGGAAAAGAACGGGCAAGAAAGTCCATGGACACTCTTTTAAATAATATTTTTACAAAAATATTAGTTACATCATTAATGTTGAATTTACAATTATCTATATGTGAGAACGATGTAAAAAAGACGTACGCGTTAAAAGCGTCCAGAGTGCAGCAAATATACAGAGTACGCTTTTAACGTCTTTATTATATATCGTGAAGTTATGTTTATGTATTTCAGATGGCCGATGGGGCCGAAAGGTTCTGGAGTGACGACCGCGTACCGGAAGACGAAGCGTTGGAAGGCCTTCCACAAGGTGGTCCGACGACCTTGTGAAGGCCGCAGGAACCCGTTGGATGCGAGCAGCACAGAACCGGTCGAAGTGGAGGTGCTTGAGGGAGGCCTATGTCCAGCAGTGGACGTCTTTCGACTGAAATGATGACTATCATAAAAATATATTAAGTTTGTTAAAAAAACCATGATACCTACTTAAGAGGAAATGCGGTTGGCCTGTTGCCTTTCTGGTTAATGAACATAAAGCAATGTTTTGTTTACAGAATAATAAATATTAACTACTTGAATGTCTCTATTTACCTTTTTGATGATACATTATTTTTATAAGCACTAGAACCCTCAAATATTTTGAGGGTTCTAGTGCTTATAAAAATAATGTGCTACTACTTTTCGCTATTCCTCATAGTTTCGGATTTGGCCATCCACGCCCAATTGAAAAATTCATCCTGTAGGTATATCCTTCTTATTCAGTTTATGATATATTTTATAAATTAGAGGAGGAAATAGCCGGGAGCTAAACCTCGAATTATGACTTTTTACTTAGGCTTTTTCTAAAGTCTCTCCGACCGCATTTCCTCTTAAGAATCACTGTAAGTACTTTTCAAGTAAACTTATTTCCATTTCAGGCGCCAAACAAAACTGTTGTTTCTAAACAACTGTGATTTCTTAAGTCACTGTCTGTGTATATACTTCGTGGTCACTGCTAATGTTTTAATGTTATAGAAAACTGCTTTAAAATTCAAAATATTTTTTTCACTCAAATCTATATGGCCACTGAATCGTCAGAAGCTATGTGCACGGTTCCAATTGGTCGTATCATATGGAGAAGAGCCGGGAAGAAACTCCACGGTTACTGTTTTAAAATAATTGACTTTCACTATATTTTCAAATTTCACACTGTTAATAGGAATAGAAGTCATGTGACATCTGCCAACCCGCACTGTGCCCGCGTGGTGGATTACGGCCCACTCCCTCTTACTGGAAGAGACCTGTGTCCCAGCAGTGGGAACATTAGAGGCTGATTGTGTATTAAGTACCTAACAAAATAGAAAATGCTCAACAAAAGCTAAGTAGGAAGCTCGAAAAATGGAAGCTAAATTTCCAAAACGCTCTTCTTTTATTTTCAAAACTGAAATCGAAACTTCATCGCCAGAACTATTAGAAGCAATTCATTGAATTCTATCCGGCCAGCATGCAGTGTAAAAGTGTCTTCATATTTCACGTCCCAGATTCTGCGCTCCCTTTGATTCCTCCGTGGAAATGGAAGCGATTTTGTCCCATTCAGCCGGCATGTGTGGGCTATTCAGCAGCGTGCGTTCTAAAATACCCCTTTGGAGTAATGTTATAATATTTTAGAATTGCCTGCGTTTTGTGTTGTGGCTGGGTCGGCGATGAAAGTACACGTTTGTTGATGGTTTGTGTTGAACTGAATTCATAATATTTTTTTTAAAATAAAGCCACAAATAAGCGAAATTTTTTGTGTCTAAAAATCATAGTATAATGAAAGAAAAAAAAATACATTAATTTAGTACAGACTAAAAGACACAATGTTATTTTACGAGGTAATAACAACCGCATAGGTCGATCGATCAGGTTAAGCTACGTTTGCCACGGTTGGTCCGTGGATAGGACCATCTTTACATACCGGGACCGCTCCGTGCCTCGGAAAGCACGTTAAGCCGTTGGACCCGGCTGCCATTCGTGAATCTTTGACAGTCAATACGGGTAGTCCGAAGCCCGAAAGTTTGACTTCCAGTCTTACCAAGAGGGGGGGGGGGGGTATTACCCAGTAAATAGATTATGAAGATCAGATAGGGAGTCGCTCCATGTAAAATACTGGTTCCGCTGCATCCGGTTAGACTGAAAGCCGACCTCAACAGAGTTGGAAACAGGCTTGGCAGAGAATGAAATAACTAACGTAACTAATGAAAATTTTCTTGATTTTTCACACTACGTGGTTATTTTAGGCAAACGATAAATAATAAATGAAAAAAAAAAATACAACTAGTCTTAATCAATAAGGTAATGACTGAAATGTATAACGTGCTATGAAATCGGACTTCAGCCAAAAGCTAAAAAAAAGTTACAAAAAGATACAAAAATGCTATGAAATTAAAAATTAAATTACACTACAGTTAGAATGAATTGAGTTGAACGCATTAATTTCTAATTATTACATCGTACATCATCTCCAGATTTATGTAACTGGAGATGATGTACGATGTGATCATTTACATGATTATATATCATTATGTGAGGACATTCTAATAAAATTTAACAGTTGTTTCGCTATAAATCTTTAAACACTTGAATAGCTATGAGCTACTGTATATATATTGACGTGTAAATATATTGTGTGTTTGTACAAACCTACTTACAGAAAATAAATCATTTATCATTTACTTACAATAGCTGTTTATCTCTTCTAATGCTTTATTTTGCACTTGTTTAAGATTAATCATAAATCAATATGATATGAATATGATTATCAATATGATTATCTCTTTGTCTCTGCATCACCCAAAGGTTGACTGGTAGAAAATGCCTATGGCATTAAGTCCGCCTCTGTACATTTAAGTGCTTGAAGTATTAAATAAATAAATAAATAAATAAATAATCTGAACAAGATTAAGTCTGGACTTTAAAAGACACGTTGACTCCTGACGTCAGACAGGAAATGTCGACTCCATCTAGTTTTTTTTTTAATATGACGTTTATAAGTGATTCCGATGGTGCCGGAGGGTGGTGGTGGGGTTTAGTGATTCCGTGGGCGCCATTTACAGAATAAACATTTCATTTCCTCAATAATGAGATTTCTGGGCCCACATACTGTTGATAGTGGGACCGAGTGGTGTTTTATGGCCCACAGAAAGGAGGCCTGCGTCCCAGCAGTGGGAACATTATACGTCAATTATGCAAGGCTTATGACAAAAAGACTACATAATAGGATGCTTTCCATCATCATTAATTTGTAAAAGCAACTTATAATTAGTTACCTATTTGTGGAATGAAAGCTGTGTTTGCTAAAAATAGTGCATGCCATTTTCTTCTTTAGATGTCTCATAAAGCCGGTATGAAAAACTTGTTTTTGCGTAGAAAAAAATAAAATTTGTAACAGTGGCGTGACGAATCTCTCGAGGTGTCTCTCCTGGAAACGACAATACGGAGACCTAATAATATAGGGGGAAACTAATTAACATTCCTCGAGGTGACCGAGCTTGGAAATCTAGAAGGCAAAACACTAGCCGGTTAAAACGGCCTATTTTAAAATACCTACAACATAAGGAGCTGCGACTTCTATCCGTCTAGTTCCGGATTGCTGTCCATGACAGTATTATGGAATCATGTTGGGGTCTTTTGGCCCCTGGACACGCTGAATAACACTACCAAACCTTATTCCATGTTTTAAGGATTTTGAACGTTGGACCATGGGAACGTTGAGGGCTGATTCATCGTCATCGTTTCAGCCGAAAGACGTCCACTGCTGGACATGGGCCTCCCCCAATTTTGGGGGGGGGTTTGCCATAATCGCCACGCTTGGCAGGCGGATTGGCGATCGCAGTATGGTATGATGGTGTAATGCATAGAGAACGCTGCCGCCCATTCTCCGGTCTCCCTTAGTCGCCTTTTACGACACCCACGGGAAGTATGGGGTGGTGCAATTCTTTAAGTCCGGCACCACACAGACAAGGGCTGATTATGTTAAATTATTCGTAGATTTTTGTGTCTATAACCCACAATTAATATTAATCTACTCGTATCAGAACTTTACGCCGTTCCTTTGGGGACTAAAGATAATAACTTTTCACATCTTTATACCTGTAGGTGTCCTCCCAAAGGGCACAGGTCGAGCACCCGCTTTTGCTAGTTTTGTTTTATTTATGTCCTACATAATAAGCGACGAAACTATTGTTATTTATTGTGCTTGAATCCATGATCCAGGCTGCTATTGAAACTTCCTACTCGATAAGCTCAACAGCAACATTCTTCCTGATCCAGGTCAACCAAACCTCGAACCACCAGCAACTAGAGTCAGCCAACGACGCAGTCAAACGAGTACACAAACAAAATTAATTAATTTCTATAGTTTTGTGTACTTTGACAAGAAAACCACAAGCGATAATATGGTTTTATAAATTAACATGGATATACTTTCAAATGATGTTATTTCCACGTAAACAAACTTTATGTTAATGAAAATTAAGTTGATTTTAGAATAACTATTACCTACAATTGAAAAAGCCATAAAAAGTTTGAAGTTGTAGCACAAAACGAACTTTATGTGTAGATGTTAAAGTTGTTTTTCCAAAAACACACATTTGTTTACATGTTTGGAAACTAGATCGCGTCGCAGTATAGTATTAATTACTCTGCGGTACTTTCGAGCGAGCAGTCGCAATTGATTCATGTTTGTTTGACAACCCTGAACAGGTGCTTAGGGATTTGTTCATAATGTTAGCTAATTGGACAAGTTAAGTGGTTTTGTTAGTAAATGGTGTATCATATTCAATGTTCTGAATAATTAAAGGTATCAGATCAAAGGAAAGATTTCATGCATCAAGGACCGAATATTATCCCGCGATTGTAGACTAATCAATTACTGCCTCGTTGGTTTGGTGGACGCAAGCGCTGCTGTTGAGCATGAGGTCCTATGTTCGAGTCCCAGGTCGGGTCAAGCGTTATTGGAATTTTCTATAATGGAATTTCTGACTAGTAGCCCGCATCCTAATTCCGTAACACACTTTCAATCACAATGTGAATCATTTGGAAGGATATTGCTAATCCATTGTTTCGTATGTTTGCAAAAATTGTCTGCTCAGCAATGTAAATAATGCAATGAACGTTATTTAATTGTCAAAGTGAAAGCCATTGATACTGTTAGTATATTACGCAATTACCCGATTACTCCGCCAAGTCTAAATATAGGTACGGTTGATGGCAATAGACTCGCCCCCATAATTAATAATTTCACGGGACTTAAACATAACACGCCCCCCTAATTTCATGGGACTTAAACATAATTAGTGAAATGTGGGTGTAGGTACTATAGGTACGATCGAGGAAACTTACCATACGGGCTATTCCTGCTTGCAGCGCTCGGCCGCTATAGTAACGCTTTCTATGAGATGCGGTCATCGTGTACACGGGATTTTGTTTTGAAACTGGGCAGATGTAAGTTTCGAAACTTACATCTTTATACCGTATGGGCTATTCTTGCTTGCAGCGCTCGGCCGCTATAGTAACGTTTTCTATGAGATGCGGTCATCGTGTACACGGGATTTTGTTTTCAAATTGGGCAGATGTAAGTTTCGAAACTTACATCTGTACACAGTACGGGCTATTCTCGCTTGCAGCACTCGGCCGCTATAGTAACGCTTGCTAACAGATGTGGTCATCGTGTACACGGGACTTTGTTTTTAAATTGGGCAGTTGTAAGTTTCCTCAATTTATGGTACACATTTGCTGAGCCCTTTAGGGAAAAAAGGCGTGATGTTATGTATACGAATAAGTAGTTCGAAAAGTGTAGTTCGAAGTTCTACATAATTATGATTAACCTACTACGGTAGTGCGTTCGTAAACGTATATAAACTAGTAGGTATGTATTTAGATAAAAAATAAATACATAAGAACCGAAAGGGCTTGTGGCTAAGTAATAACATCTGCACGGGTCGATCTATCAGGTTAAGCTACGCTTGCAGCGGTTGGTCCGTGGATGGGTGCCCATCTTTCATACCAAGATCCCCCGTGTCTCGGAACGTTGGTCCCGGCTGTCATTCGTAGATCTTTGACAGTCGTTACGGTTCGTCAGAAGTCCTAAAGTCTGACAACCAGTCTTACCAAGGGGTACCGTATTACCCAGTAATTGGGTTGTGGAGGTCAGATAGGTAGTCGCTCCATGTAAAATATTGGTATTCAGCTGCATCCGGTTAGACTGGAAGCCGACTCTAACCTAGTTGGGAGAAGGCTAGGCAGAATGCAGTTACGTTTCAACTTTAGTTTCCCAAAAGACGGGTTAGGGGCAATTGGACGTCGGGAGCCGCCTGACGACTCCCGGCCACCGTAGGCGCGGGAATGCGGGCGGAGAGTAATGGGTAGCTCACCGTCCGATCAGGACCAGGCCCGTGCCGGACGGCGCGTACGTGTTCCAAGCGCGCCTCAAAGAGATGTCAGCATCGAGGAGGGGCCCCCTTAGGGCCGAAGCCTGCCGGGCCAGCGGGATTGTCCGAAAGGGTTACCGCTGGCCCGGAACATAAAGGGCTATGTTTTAGTATGTAAGAGTCTGACACTCCCTTCCGCTCCACCCAGAGCGGGAGCAGTCATTTGATGATTCCGATCCGCAAAAAAAAAAAATGGGAAAACTGGTCCGGGGCACACATTACACGGAGTAGGAACAGTGGACATAGAAAGCGATTGCAGAAGAAACGATCTTACAAACATCGCTAAACAAAAGACGTACTCGTACGTACCTACTCGACATTCGCTGCCAAACGGTATGATTTACATAATACCTATTATTATACCTAGCTACGTGTAAGACATAATACCGCACCGGAGGTGTTCATAACCAAGATTTATGGGAGAGCTTATGTCCAGGAGCGGACGGCTGAGGCTGATAATATCACGGTAGCAATGATGAATATATTTCACGTCGGGTAGGTAAGTAGAGAATGGGAAGCGAGATGCTTTTGAAAGTACTCGTGGTAAGTAATTCGAGATGATTCTGAGATGCATCTTCTATATACAGGGTTATTGGTAGACCATTAACAACCTCTTAAGAGGTCATTGTACTCATCACTATGAACAACTTTTACTATGGGACCAAACCTGAAATTGCGATTTTTTTTCGCGATTTCATGTTTGCTCCCATAGTAAAAGTTGTTCATAATGATGAGTACAATGACCTCTTAAGAGGTTGTTAATGTTCTACCAATAACCCTGTTTATAACTATTATTCAGGGGGCCAGGGACATTGACACGCAAACTGTAACCATGTAGCTATAATACACTTACATATAGTAAAAAAATCTCGTTGTTTTGTCGAACCCTAAAAACCGTGCGAAGCAGGGGTTGCTAGTTTCAAATAAATGCGAAAAGCTTAATGTCAGGGTATTTTATGAACATGGGCGACAAAAAGGAGGCAACTCTGATGTAATGTGGTCACCGTTGTTTATCTGGGCCCTATTTCTCGAAATTATTAGTTTACTAGTAGGTATATTAGATATTAGTGTAAAAATTACAAGTCCTAATATTTCCTGTTTCTCAAAAACAGTTACTGGACTATTATCTAATAGTAGCAGACTAATAAAAAATATTAGGCTGACTTGGCTAAATAATACACATCATAATACCCAACCCATGCTTAGGTACCTACTTATTTTAAAAAATACGGAAAAAGTATCCACCACTTTAGGATTCGTTTGATTTTGTCGTTTGCACATTGGCGGTAAAAGCGAATTGTTTTATTTAAAATAAATTATTTAATTAAATTCAATTTACCATGGATCTAAAGCTAATGGTTTTGAGAAGTGTATTAGAAGCAAAAGACATTCGGTTTACGGATTTCTCAAACATTATTATTGTATCTCCTTCACTGTCGCAAGCACAGATATAGGTAGACCTAGAAAACTCCATCGTCGACTTTGTCTCTGTCACCTCTGACCTAGACTAGAGTCAAGAACAAACCAATTTCAAATTAAAAAAAAGTTACGCAAATATCACGATCTGTATGAAAACCAAGCGTGCCATTTTTTGACCACCTATTAAGACGTAACAAGCACTATTTAGTGATGGGAAAATCAAATCAAAGACGCCGCCGCGTGCGGCATCCCTCTCACCCCACCCCCGAGGCCTAGTGCCAATGCTCACGCTCACCCAGCCAGCAGTACTCAGGACTGAGCGCGAAAGTGGTGGCTTACGATTTTTATGTACGTAAGCTGGGCACACGAAGTAGTTGCTCTTGAGCTATCTAGGTGTATCTATATCTGTGGTCGGAAGTATCCGAATCTGACCACATTTTATAAAGTTTGTTTCGTGAAAAGTTATAATTTTGACTAATATTTTTTACAAGCCTTCAGAGACTAATAGCTTTATCAGAGCCAACAAAAAAAGAAAGACGGCGCGCCGCGAACATCAAAAGTGAAGCCATAAAACCGTGCTCCTGCAAGTAAACATACACGCTCACGCACACACCTACACTAAAACCATGCTCATCGCTCTTAGTACGTCACGAGTCGTCGTCAAGTTAACATAGATTAAAAATATATAATTAAGCCTTCCTGTGCAGTGAAAAGTTGCAAAAACAACAGCAAATCACATAAAAAGTCTCACGGAATCACTTTTCACATGTAAGTACTTGAAATAATATCGTTTCTATAATATTACATTTTAGATTACTTGGAACAAAAAACCTTAACGAACGAAAGTAGTGACATAAGGTGCGGGGGTTGCCATAATACGATTTTAATTTTCCCCATTCGATTAATACATACATATAAATATGATTTGTTACTTCGAGTTATATTCCTATTTTCTTTTTTACGTATTGAATATTTTGGGTTTCCAATTAATACCAATACCATACTCAACAATATCTTACTCGTACAATATTATACTAGTTCCTACTCGTACAAATATCCCCAAATTATAGGGAAAACATTTAACAAATGGCAAGCCTTCGATTCACACATAGATAAAAAGGTGGCTTCAGTTTTAATGTTCGTGGCGTGCTGTCTATCTTTTTTTGTTGGTCTGAGATCAGAGCAATTTACAAGAGTATTTAATAACACATTTTTTATGAGAACAAATTGAAATTACTCAGGTAATTTTAGCTAATATTTATTAGTTGGCAACTAGTAACTATAATATTTTACTATCGTAGCTTCGAGAAACGCGCACTAGTAAAAAATATTCGTTCATGCACTCATATTATTAGTCTAATAAGTTTAGAGAAATAGGGACCTGTGCCCTATTTCTCGAAACTATTAGTTTACTAGTATATTAGTTATTAGTTACTAGTGTAAAAATTACAAGCCCTAATTTTGCCTGTTTTTTAAAAAACAGGTAGGTACTGGACTAATAACTTATAGTAGCAGACTAATGTAAACTATTAGGCTGGCTTGGCTGAATACACATAATATATGTAATCCATGCCTCTTTACTTCTTAAAAATACGGAAAAGTTCCTGCCACTTTTGGATTCGTTTGGTTTTGTCTTATGCACACTGGCGGTAAAAGCGGATTGTTTTTTTTTTATTTAAAGTAAATTACTTTATTAATTTCAATTTATCATGGATCTAATGGTTTTGAGAAGTGTATTAGAAGCAAAATACACTACGTTTGGGGGTTTCTCAAACGTTTTATCAATATTTCGTAAGTGTTTCTGGTTGAGGCGAAAGCGGCAGGGTAGCCCGCGAAATTCATTTTTTTTTACGTTTGTTGCAATTTGCTGGTCAGTATTAAGTTGTACATACGTTGATTAAAATATGATTCGCGGCCGTAACAAATATGAATTTACAGAATTATAATCATTAAAGCCATCAACACAACTCTCTAAGACCAAGTAATCCCACTGAATGACTATTTCATGAAATCTTGACATATACTGACTTAACAAGCTGTATTACTGATTCTAATGATTATAATTCTGTAAGTACATATTTGTTATGCTGAGTTGACACCGAGGATTAACACGTAGGATACTTTTTATCCCGATATTCCCACGGGATCGAAACTTACGCGGGTGAATCCGCGGGGTGCTACTAGTACAACAATAAATGAAAACACTGGCAATACTATTGCGTTGGAGTGTTTTGCAACCATCATCATCATTATTATCTTGTCTGCTCTCTATCACTATCTGTGTGCCTCCAAATCCGTTCAGTAGTTTTTGCGTGAAAGAGTAACAAACATCCATCCATCCATCCTCACAAACTTTCGCGTTTATAATATTTTATTTATTTTTATTCAAGAGGAACAACAAACAGTTACAATATAAAACATAGAAACAAAATTACACAAGACAATAATATAGACAATATTGAAGCCCACAACGCTGTTCACAGATTAACGATAGGATACAATACAGTGGAAATAACAATAATAATAATAATCGCTAGGGTTACAATTTTTTTTTTATAGTAACTTATTGAAATAACTTTCGTGTTTACATAATGTATTTTAGTGCAATGAATATACAATGTAATATATATTATGTACATTTCATTATACACTACATATAAAACTCAAGAAATGGCACAAAAAGAAAAATCTATACATATAATAAAATCGTAGGAGAGTCAAAACTGTACATTTAATATTTTTTAAAAAGAATACTAAGGGCGTGGTCTACATTCGATACCGAAGCCAAAAATATAGTTTTTAGAATTTTTGTCTGTTTGTCTGTTTGTTTCTCTGTATGTCTGTATGTATGTCCGGGATAAACTCAAGAACGCATGGATTTACTTCAAATTTTGCATGAATATTACTAAGAGGTCGGGTCAACATATAGGCTACATATTATCACGCTATCACCTACGGAGGAGGTGCTGTGAATCTTTATTTTTCTTACGCATTCTGTGACACCGTGTAATCTAACGACGCATATTTAAATGTTGTTTTTGAGTAAGCCATGTTATTATCTAGCTTTACACTATAAAAACTACGCCATTTAAGTAACTTGGACAGAGAAACATAGTTTAATGAATGATAGTAGTATAAAGACAATTTTGAAGCAGCGCCATCTATGACATTTCATAAAAATCAAATCAACACATGTTAACACTTTTTGGAAATTAATAATTTAAATTTGATCATGTAGGCGAGGTTAGTAGTTAGTTATTCTTAAAATTCATAGATGGTAGTGTGCATTTTCTTCATAAAAGTTGTATCGTAAGTTCGTTTTGACAATTTCAAGTTCCAACAAAACTCTCAAAATCTCGAGCAGAGTTGAGGAAGACGATTTAAAAAAAAATGTGGTGTTAAGTATTACAAAAAGTTATGTTCATTGATGATGATCATTTCTTCATCAATTTCATGTTGTTAGTACAAAATAAACATTGACTGTTAATACTTTTGTTCGGTATTTATGTGTGTGATTATTGCTTGGTAATTAATATATTTACATGTCGTATACCTAACTAGCTGCTGCCCGCGATGTCGTCTGCGTGAAGGCTCTACAGCACCACCTAAGGTGCCAGTGTCGCTATAGCATTATATGTAAACAACTTTTAAAATAGCATTATAGCACGTCACCTTTTCGACGGTGACCAAAATCGGGATGACACCCTGGCGGAGACGAGCGTCAGTGACAGTCCCAGCCGCATGCGTCATCTGTTTGCCGTCATCTTGGTGTATTGTGGAGTCATGAACCCGGTAGCTTTGTGGAAGAAGTATCGCCATCATCTGTCTGAAGATTTTCTACGAACTTTGAGGCGTGCTACAGGAGACGAAGTCAAAGTAACTGATGAACGCGTGCTGAACACCTGTCTCAGTTCACTTCAAGATGTGGTCACTTTACTGATCAAATATGGGTTACCAGCTCCCCAATCATCACCGCATCAAGACCGTGGAAATCGGGAGTATAATGCTGAGACAAATTACGACCCGGGCGAAATGACCACCATACGAAATGACCATGTCGCTTTGTTCTCTTCAGAGCAAAAACAAATTTATGACACCGTCCTTGAAAGCGTTGGGCAAAACCAGGGTAAAATGTTTTTCTTAGATGCTCCTGGTGGAACAGCAAAAACATTTGTTACCACTGGCATACTCGCAGAGGTCAGGAGGCAAGGCGAAATTGTTATTGCTGTAGCGTCGTCGGGAATCGCTGCCACACTGCTTCCGGGTGGCAAGACAGTACATGCCATGTTTAAAATTCCCATCGATTTAGAGAGCGCCGAAACGCCTGTTTGTGGTGTGTCACGTAACAGCGATAAGGGACACGTGCTCAAGGATTGCTCTCTGATCGTATGGGATGAGTGTACGATGGCTAATAGGAAGGCAGTTGAGGCCGTGGACAGAACCCTGCAGGACATCCGCAGGAACAACATTTGATGGGTGGTGTCACAGTTCTGTTCAGTGGCGGTTTCCGGCAACGCTTCCCGTGGTGACCCGGGGATCGAGGACTGACGAGGTGAATGCTTCGTTGAAACGATCTTCGTTGTGGTCACGAGTTTGTACGCTGCGCTTGATCATTAATATGAGAGCTCGGCTCGGCGGCAATGTACGTGCTCAAGAATTCTCCGATGTCCTTCTAAGTCTTGGCAAAGGCACTCTACCAGAAGAGAGAGGTGGACAGGTGGTGCTTCCAGAGTTACTCTGTGGAGTGGTATCCAGCTTAGAAGAACTCATTCGCTGTGTGTACGGGGACATCAGTCGTATACCGCACCAGCAGAATTCTTGGGTGTGTGAGCGGGCCATTTTGACGCCCTGAGGGGAATGAAGTGGTCTACACCTCGATAAACACTGTTGTCGAGCAAGATGACGCCACACATTATCCCGTGGAATTTCTGAACTCCCTGTCAGCAAGTGGATTTCCAGCGCATACCATCATGCTGAAGGTCGGTGTCCCGATTATGATTATGCTTCTTCGGAACTGTAACGGGACCCGCCTTAAAGTCATCTCGCTCCACAGACACACCATTGAGGCGGAAATTCTTACGGTTTGTGGCGTCGGCGAGGCAGTATTTATACCATGCATTCCCCTCATATCTCTTAACTTCCCGTTCCAGTTCAAGCGCGTACCGTTCCCCGTGAGTGTTTGCTTCGCGATGACCATCAATAAGTCGCAGGGGCAGACACTGAGGGCAGCGGTTGTCGACCTCAGGACGAGTTACTTCTCACACGGGCAACTGTACGTCGCTTGCTCCCGCGTCACCAGTCCTGACTCTCTTTACATTTTGGCTCCTGGCAGCATAACTACCAACGTAGTTTATAGGGAAGTGTCATAAGATATGATACCTTTGTACGTATTTTTGCTCTTTTGTGTCCTGGAATGTATTTCTGCATTATTTTCTCTATTTCCTTCAGTCACATATTATGACTGAACTCAGCAGGTTTTCCATATAACCTTTTTTCACTTTCTTCGCTTGCAAAAAAAATATATTTTAATGCTATTTTAAAAGTTGTTTACTTATAATGCTTTAGCGACACTGGTATCTTAGGAATTTTTGGTGCTGTAGAGCCTTCACGCAGACGACGTCGCGGGCAGCAGCTAGTACAGAATAAAGTTCAAGAAAGCTCCTTAAGTATAAGACTTTTGAACCTATAGGGATATATTAGTAGTATAGTAGGGAGTAGGATATTAGTAGGATTATCATTCCCACAAGGTAAACATAGGACTCTTCAAACAAACAAACCTATCAGACTAATTGGCGAAGTGGTCAAGCAATTAGTTCCTAACACTACGTGTCGCGGTTTGGCGCTCGGCTCAAATATTTGTGTAGCCTACAAATAGTTTGTTCCGGGTTTGGGTGTTTGTTTGGGATTTCTGACTACTACTACTGTGCTTTGAACGTCACGGAGGGGTCTCGGTATGTAAAGATGGTCACCCATAAACAGACCAACCGCGGCAAGCGTAGCTAAACCTGATCGATCGGCCTGTGCGGCTGTTATTATTTAGCCACGGGCCCCTCTAGGTGAGATTTGTGTATGTAAACATATACACGATAAAGGGGAAATTCTAGTAGGATAACCCATCTACTGGTACAGTCAGCCGCTGACTTTCAGCAGCACATCAGTGGTGATAATTAGACATTGATAGCGCCTTTATGTTGTAGCAGTAAGGACCACTCTGTTCGGCGGTTGACCGTACCTTCAAGATTCTAACTAACATAATGGTAATGAATTATATATTTGTTGATCTATGCAGAAGGCACAGTAAAAATGTTTGTTAACCCGCACAATCATGGGTTCCAAAAAATTATTGATTTTATCATATACTTAGTGTACAGTCAACAAAGGAGATAAGTACACAGGAGCGTCGGATGTAGTTGAAGTTTACTAAGAAACCGATGGATGTTCTCGAATAAAATTTAATTTTATTAATAGAAAACAACAGCTCATTCATTAAATTAAATTTAAATATCTTCTTTGTTGACTGTACCTACATACACACGAGTGACACGTGACAACAAAGGCAACTGCAACCGTAGACAATATGCCGTTCGTGTATTTGAGCACCGTTATAGTTAAATACACAAGTGAGTGCTTGGCCAGACTGCAAACGCGGGCGCGGGGCGGGTGTGGCGCGGCGTACTCAAACATAAGAACTTCATTTGAGCGTCCATAGTGGGCACACGGACGCGGTGAGCGGCGCGGGGGTTGCTTGGCGCGGGGAGCGCGCTGGCAACTCACGCCATAGCTCGTTCATATAAGTGGCCGCAATGAGTGCGCGGGCAGCCCGCGCGGTCACTGGAGTTCTCAAACTAGTTCGAGCTTTTTTCTAGTAAAAATCAGTCTTCTTCATCCATATTGTATTTTTACAAACACTGGCCACGACAACACTCAGAACGAAGCCGCGCTCGACTGCGGACAGGCAGACCGCGCGCGTTCCCGCATCCGTGCCGCTCCCCGCCCCGCGATGCCAGTCTGGCCAACACGTTGTCGACGGCAGCCGCCATCGCTTCGACGACGGGCTTCGTCGGGTGTCGACGGCTGCCATCGACGTGTGTCGACCGCTGCCGTCCACGCGTGTCGACAGATGCAGTTGCTTATGTCGTCAACGCGTGAGATGTCATTGTACCAAAACAAAAGACTTGACCTGATAAAATAATATGGCTGCCTAAAATTGATAATTATTACAAAGTTGTCTTAACAGGTTTTATAGACTTCTAAATCACTCTTGCCCAATTTCACACTTCGATAATAAGAACGTAGGTAATATGTCTACGACATAATTACATAAAAATACTCTCCAATAACCATGAAAACTGAAAACATGACAAATATATCAAATGGAAACTCAACACAGTTTATTATTTTCATCGGATTTGTAGAATTGTCATAGTTTATTAGTATTGTATAGTTTATTTCCTGTATTTTATCATTTCGTGCATTTGGCTTGTAGCCACAATGGTAAATACATCACCACGTAGTGGATCCTTATTTATAGGACGTTAAGGTCTATAATGGGTGGTGTAATGGCTAACATTGTAGGAAGTCAACACAAATAAGATTTATGGCCAAGTAACGTTTGGATGTGGGTTTGCCTACGTTGATATGGTTAATAGGTGTCGTGAATTAAGTGTTCTATGTTTTATTAGTTATTATAAATAAATTACTACGTTTCCACCTAGATTTAGGTAAGCACTTATACCTAAGAACTTTCCTGAAAATAATCTAGATAATTTACCTATGTACCTTACAACCATATTTTTATCTGCAGTTATCAACTGACATTTTTTTTTTGTACTTTGGGCTGGATTTTTCAATAGACCGCTAATTTTTATTCTTGGAATTTTGACGTCTGACAGATTTTGAACAGAAGAACTGTCAAAAATTCAAAATTATTCCTCGGATAAAATTATTTGGCGTTGGAAAGATCAGCCCTTAGTTTGATACAGAATTAATTTGAATTCAACCTCTATAATTATCCCTATCTAGCCTAAAATCAACACAAAATAATATGCCATTGCACTTTGCTTCATTCATCGATAATTCGAAACTGTAGTGATTTCCCAATCAACTTTAAACCTTATGCTTTCGCGATAAAGTTGAAAATCTATTAAATAAATTTGGCAGATTGTAGTAGCTTAATTTGCTGGCGTCTGTACTTCCTATGATCTTATCATTCATCATCATTTCAGCCGAAACGTCCACAGCTGGACATAGGCCTCCCCCAAAAGGGGGGGGGGGGTTTGCCATAATCGCCACGCTTGGCAGGCGGGTTGGCGATCGCATATGGTATGGTGGTGGAATGCATAGAGAACGCTGCTGCCCATTCTCCGGTACGCCCCTTAGCCGCCTTTTACGACACCCACGGGAAGTATAGGGTGGTGCTATTCTTTAAGTCCGGCACCATACAGACAAGTCCGGCACCACACAGACATCTTCTTCATCTTGTCATTCGCGTTTATTTTATTTTATTTGGAGTCGACGCAACATGTCTTTTTCTTCAATACTTCTCTATTAGTACTTCATAGCTTTGGTACAATTTTAGTCTCAAAATGAACCTAATTAGTGACTAATAGTCTACCAAAGCGTCCAACTTTATCCGATGCCGCGCTGCATCAATAATTAGTACTGTGTGTAGTTGGCTAGAATTAGTGGCGGCCAACGATTTGTTAGGTAATTGTAAATTGGACGTGTAAAATGTTTTGCTTGCAATGTTGCTAGTGTTTTTTTTTACATCGTTCTCACATAATTATAATTTCAACATTAATGATGTAACTAGTAATTTTGTAAAAATGTAATTTAAAAGAGTGTCCATGGAGTTTCTTGCCCGTTCTTCTCCATAGGTATGGCTTTGGAATGTGCAAGTAGCTTCATATTTTCTGACTGACCGACTTCTTGACAATTCAAAAGTGCCTGTAAATGGTTTAATTAAAATAAATGCTTTGAGTTTGAGTTTGAGTGTCGCTCCTTTGCAGTGTGTTAGTTATTCTGTGGTATAGTTTGTAAGTTTCTTGATTGCATAAACTTATGTGTACCCTTACACTTTGGAGCGTTTCACATAGCAATACGTATCTAAATTATAAATTTCAACACATTTGATCTAAAAATGGTTTTTATTTCACCGCTTTAAGGTTCACAATGCAGTGTATTGAACATGAACACGTGTGATTTTTAAGGTCCACAGTTCCGCATCGCTCGCATCGGACGTATCGCATCAAACGGATTCGTTTTTGATAATGCGGCCACTGTATCGCCAGCGACCGGATTTGCCGACGCAACCACCAGCAATCGGATTGCCGATGCCACTTTCATTCGGATTTTCGTAATGAACTTACGTGGGGAATATGTTTGTGAGATAATGGAGGAAAGCGAAGAAGACCGTGTGAGCGCGCGGTGCGTTTTCACTGATCGGCATTCCGTATGACGTTATAGGCACGCATCGCAAAAGTTGCCCCTCGAAGCAAAGGCGTCGTCATTGCCGATGAGCAGATTATTGCGATCCGTACGATGCGGATCAGTAGACGCACTTGTGTTACTTTCTATACAAAGAATACTAAAATCCGCTACGTGCTATGCGTCCGATGCGAAACTGTGGACGCTTACCTTTTACCTTTACTTTACGTGTCTGCTCTATGTGCGGCAATGTCAAATTTTGCATAGCTGTGAAATCGAAGAAATTTTTTCTATTTACTGAACAGGACAACAAAAATACTTTGGACTGGCTAGCTCGCAGCTGTAGGTTCTTTTCGATCTAAATTTGAACTAAGAACTTACTCTTGACGTGAATTTAGCACAAACATGTTTAGCGAAGGCAGATGTGAGTGGAAACGCCGGGACCCCAGACGCCTTAGAAGTACAGACGCCAGCACATCAAGCTACCCGAAACTGTCAAATTTTCGCAATCAACTTTGAACCTTAAGCTTTAGCGATAAAGTTGAAAATCTGTACATAATATAGTGACCTTATTGGTGATGTACTTCAGAAAGGTCAGGTGCGTAGTACTCGCAGACCGCGGTGGTATATGACCCGCAGGGCAATTGCGTAACACACTATCAATAGCAATGGGTTTCATTTTGACAGTTCAACAATAAGTTCAACAGTTCATACATTGCGTTATTTGCGTTGTTGAGCAGACACATTTTTCGAACATATGGAGCAATGGATAATGATTCAAATTGAGAGTACCTAATAGTGGGTTACGCAATTAGGGTGCAGATGTATAAACGTATACTAAGTAAAAGAAGTATGTATCTAAGGATCGTAGCAGGTAGCGTTCTGTAGTTTCTGCCTACCCCCATGGAAGGCGTATTGGCGATCGCCGCTCTCTTTACAAAGTTAAGAGTGAGCTCACCGGAGCGGCATCGTGGCATGGTGGCTCACGGCCAAGTGGTAAAAATCGATAAGATAGGGTCAAAATTCAGCATGAGAGCATAAAGGCTATGCGATATAATCGCGCGCGACACAAAGGCACCGATCGTTGCGCGACTTGCGGTGCCTTTGTGTCGGGCGCGATTTTATCGCGTGTCGCGCCTGTTTGAAGGAGCCTTAAATTATTTGTTATATTAAGACATAGAGGGCACTTTACCGAAGACCTTTCTAAGAGGCAGTCGATTCGTATTATAAATATCCTATATCTTTATTATATTGTGTGAAAATATTACATTATACGCTCAATGGTCCATTTGAAGGACTAAGTGCGGAAAACAAACCTATAACATAGAACATAGAATATTATATTGTTAAACTATAAAGTTGTTTCAGCTAATAGTTAGTGATCAAAGGCCTGAGTTTATGTGCATTTAACATCGTAGGAACAGTTATTACCAATTATATTAGTCAACGAGATAAAAATAGAAATGTCTCATAAAGTCAGCATGAAACACGACTAAAATAATACAAGATAATGCCAAATTGTATACTCATTTATTATTTCCGTATACATTTAAAATTACCATCGCAAACGGTCCAAGAATTGAAGCCAAATTGCTTTGTTTATTAATTTAAATGTTTAAATTAGTATTAGAACATTGTAAACGAATTTTATTGCAAGTCTCATTTATTTTCTTCTTTAATTTTTTGTACTAATCTATATCTCTAAAATTCAAAGTCCTGACTGACTAATATATCAACGTACAGCCTAAACCGCTGGTCCTAGAGACATGAACTTTGGATGTTGTGTTTTTTTTGACGAGTAGGTATCCAATAAGAAAGGGTTTTTAGAATTTCCACCCCTAAGAGGGTGAATGGGGGGAGGGTGAATTTCACGCGGACTAAGTCGCGGGCAGAAGCTAGTATTAAATGAAATTCATTGCTTCTCCATTTTGTAAAAAAAATGTTTCATTTTGTAAGTCTAAAAAGAATAACTTTCGTAATTTCATTCATAACATTAAAATCAAATCATCTTCTCCTTTCGCAGGTCTGCTGGAAGAAATTTCTTAAGAAATAAGCAGTACCTTTGTACTCAAATTATAATTAAGTAGGTATGTAATATCCCTATATTTTACTGTGTGTACATAAATTATAAAATAAATCAAGCTTTTTCAAATAATATAAAATTTTAACTTTAGTATAGCATAATCAGCTAATGTTCCCACTGCTGGGACACAGGCCTCCTCTCGCTGAGAGAGAGTGGGCCGTAATTCACCACGCGGGCGCGGTGCGAGTTGTTAGATTTCACATGTCTTCGAAGTCTTTGGTTCTAGGACATGCCTTACTCATTGGACATGGTTTATTCACTATGTTTTCCTTTACCATTTTGAGAGCAGGTGGTGATAAAATTATTTACCAGAGGGCCACCCTACTCCCAACTTTAGTATACCATCCATTTGGTCGCCACTCCAGAACTTTTCGGCCTCATCGGCCATCTGTTCTGCGAACAATGTGCCCTGCCCACTGCCACTTAAGTTTGGCAATTCTTCGGGCTATGTCGGTTACCTCGGTTCTCCTGCGGATCTCTTCATTTCTGGTTCGATCAAGCAGGGAAACTACAAGCATAAAACAGCACTAAATATACACTTCCAATTAAAAAAAACAAGGTCAAAAAATCCTAATTTTTCGAAGCAAACTTCAAACAACACGTGTTCCCAAGCAAATAATAAAAGAACAAAATAATTGCCTCGAGTATTTGCGCGCAAGCTTTGATCAAACACCTCGTGTTAGAAAAAGATTGCAATATTTTTCCAGGTTGCCTTTTCTCTGCTCATAACCCTTCTTTATATTTATTCAGGACCTCTGGGGTTTCTCAACATTTGATAGAAGTCCATTTACATTTGGTAGGAAAAATGTTACTTTAACAAATATTATTTGAACTTCATTTAATAATCGTTAAGTTCATAATTGATGTTAAATATACTTGGTGTTAAAAATTATTACCGTTTTAAAAATGTGTTGCTTTAAAAAAAAGCAGCTGTTCTAAACTTCTGATTCTTTTTTCGCGATTTCAGGTTTGGTCCCATAGTAATAGTTGTTCATAATGATAAGTACAATGACCCCTGACGAGGGTTTCCATTAATAAAAAATGTGTTTTTTAAAAAAATCAGCTGTACCCTACATTTATGTTCGCATAACTCGTCAAAATGTAGGAAACTGCTGATTCTCTTTTCGCGATTTCAGGTTTGGTCCCATAGTAATAGTTGTTCATAATGATAAGTACAATTACCCCTGAAGAGGTTATCCATTAAGAGCGTTTACGCCGTACGGCATTTCATACAAACTTTCAAGCCCTTGTTTTTCGAAATTAATGAACGGATTTTAGCTAAACTTTCTACGCATTAGCAGGATACAAAGGTCTAAAAAGTTAGTAGAGAACATTTTCGAGATGTCTTATATAAAAAAAGATAACTGGAAATATCTGTTTCTATGGAAAGTTTAAAATCGGTCTAATTTGGCTGTAACACTATTTTTCGAAAATGTTCTCCACTAACTTTTTAGACCTTTGTATTTTGCTTATACGTACGAAGTTTCATTAAAATCGGTTCATTCACTTCGAAAATAAAGAGCTTGAAAGTTTGTATGAAATGCCGTTCGGCGTAAACGCTCTTAATTACCGGACACCCTGTATAATATAGTTAATAAAAAATATAACGCGACTCTTGACCACAGACTTAATAAACAGTACTTACTTCATAGTACTTACATAAAACGGAGAGGAAACAATCATAAGGTATCATCATAATATTACAATCAGATGAAAGACTATTACTGTCAGACATTGACCTTCCCCTAGCATCCAAAGTCGCCAAATAGGTATTTACTTTAGGGAACTCACGAAAGGAAGGGAAAGTCTGGGTGGCTGTTGCCGGATACGGTGAAGAGGACTTTACATTTATTTTAATTAAATATCTATTACTATGCTGTGTAGTACTTTACGTCATGGCATTATAAGGAAGAGAACAGCGTCAATTATGGGTAGATTGCGCGAAGATCTAACAGCATCCTGAAAATATGATTAGACAAAGTGGACAGTCCCTGTAAGGCACTTGGTACGAAGGCACGTGCCAATGTGCGTAGAGCCACGTCATTTTTTATTAAAAATATTAATTTTTAAAATCACACTATCACATCACACTAATATTATAAAGGCGAAAGTTTGTGAGTGTGTGTGTGTGTTTATATGTTTGTTACTTCTTCACACTCAAACGGCTGGACCAATTTTGATATAATTTGGTATGGAGGTAGCTGATACCCTGGATTAACATATAGGCTACTTTTTATCCCGATATTCCCACGGGATCGAAACTTATGCGGGTGGAACCGCGGGGCGCAGCTAGTAAAAAAATAAAAATAAAAAAAATTATTTAAAAAAATTGTTTAAGTTTAGTGTTTAAGTTAGAGTAGTCCGAAATAAAGAATATTTTATTTAAAATAATACTTACACCTAGGTTACAATATAGTATTTGCCAGTGAGCACTAAACTAGACAGTCTGTCAGTCAGTTAGCCCCAAGATACAGATTAACTGTCTAGCTTGGGGCTCACAGGCAAATATTAAACTGTAACCTAGCTGTAGGCAACAACGAAAATTAAATATTAATTTCGTTGTTAACTAAACTCTGATTTAATTTGGTAGACAAATGACAGCTGCAATCATTACCAATATTAATGTTATCATGAGAAAAAACAGGCCAAGCGCGAGTCGGACTCGCACACGAAGGGTTCCGTACCACAAGGCAAAAACGCCGAAAAGAACACGTTTGTTGTATGGGAGCCCCCTTAAATATTTATTTTATTCTGTTTTTAGTATTTGTTGTTATAGCAGCAACATCTGTGAAAACTTCAACTGTCTAGCTATCACGGGTCATGAGATACAGCCTGGTGATAGACAGACGGACGGACGGACAGACAGCGAAGTCTTAGTAACAGGGTTCCGTTTTTATCCTTTGGGTACGGAACCCTAAAAAGGTCGATCGCTGCTGTCTTTTTAGTCTAGGAAATTAAAAATCAGAGATACTAACAAAAATTGTCTTCTCCTTTCAGCTACTGGCATTTATAACTCGATAACTACCAAGGAGTACGAAGTTCAACGGCTCACCTTGCTGCGTTGCCATTACCACATGACGCTGGCAGAATAGTCAACATCAGTTCAGTAGCCAAAGAAGAAAAAGGAACAGAGTTCAGTTTGTGAGTTTACTTTAAGCAATATAGACCTACCTGTCTACAATTCTTCTTAAACGAACCCCGAAAAGTTGTTGGCAATACAACATTATTTTATTTTACTAAATATTTAATTAGATGGGCCCGTGGCTAAATAATAAAAGCCGCACAGGTCGATCGATCAGGTTAAGCTACGCTTGACGCGGTTGGTCTGTGGATGGGTGACCATCTTTACATACCGAGACCCCTTCGTGCCTCAGAAAGCACGCCAAGCCGTTGGTCCCGGCTGTCATTCACAGATCTTTGACAGTCGTTACGGGTAGTCAGAAGCCCGAAAGTCTGACAACCAGTCTTACCAAGGGCTATCGTATTACTCAGAGTTATTATATATTAATTGAGTTGTGGAGGTCAGATAGGCAGCCGCTCCATGTAACTTACTGGCAGTCAGCTGCATCTGGTTAGACTGGAAGCCGACCCAAACATATTTGGGAAAAGGCTAAGCAGATGATGATATTCAATATTCAATATTCATTTATTCATCAAATATAAGCTAACAGTTTTGTATGTTCGCAAAAACTTAGGACTCTTCAAAATAAGAAGCGATTTCCATAATATAAATACACGCAGTAAAAATGAAATTGTGTTACCTAAATTTAGATTAACCAAAACTAGCAAGTCATTTCTTGTAAACAGCATCCGTTTTTATAACAAGTTGCCAAAGCCGGTTACAGAACTTAGCGATGGAAAGTTCAAAACCCTCATCAAACGTGTCCTTATCAAAAAAGCATATTATAAGATTAAAGACTACGTTGAAGACAAGCTAGTCTGGCAATAATTCCTTCTGCACATGTGGCTTCCCTGGCTTCTCATTAACGGCATAACTATGTAAATGTCTATTAACTGCTCTCAAATTACGATGTTTAATTTTTATTTCATTATATATATATTTTTTTTTTTACATACTTTTTGACATAATTTCTTTATTATTTGACATTATATACTTTTATACATAATTTCTTTATTAATTGACATTATATACAGACACTTGAAATTTTTCACCTCTTTATTAGTGGTTTTTATGAGAATCATAACACTTGGTTTTAGTAGGTTTTTATTATTATTTTTCTTTTTTTATTATCTATCCTTTTGATAGATTCTTATTTTGTAAATGTGAGGACTTTGTAGGCCTCATAGACTTTAGATCTGTAGACCATTTTCTATTTTATCAAGTAATTGGTACTTGTTGACAGGCCTGCGCTGTCCTCCCATACCTACTGTAATCTGGAAACATTGTAAAAGCCAATTATTTTTAAAAAGAGTAACCATGGAGTTTCTTGCCGGTTCTTCTCCATAGGAAACGACCAATTGGAACCGTGCACCTAGCTTCTGACGTTTCATAAGTGCCCATGTAGGTTTATGTGAAATAAAACATTTTGATTTTGATTTTGAGTTTACACCAAATCGCTTATATCTATGCTAATTCTACAAAATTACATTAAAATTTAAATTAAAACTTCTTAGACGAGAGCTTTCTTGAAATCAAAGTATGATGAAAGATTTAATTACTGAAAACATTGGCTGTACCTACTGTCACTCTCAGTTGGTCTTCAACGAAATAAATGTGCATGCATGCGTTAGAATAAATTTTCTACAGTTTTCATTTTCACAAGCTATCAAAGTTTCCCACAAAAGGCCAAGAAAATGCCAAAATATACTTAACATTAATTCGTGCTAATTACCATCATTTACATATTAATTATGTAGTTACAACAAACCCGCTGTAGGTGCGACAAACAAATACAGGGCTGTGCAAATATGTACAAGTTATGAAACTTCTCATTAGGGAGCTTATGGGCTCAAGCACGGTATCTATGGGCTCAAGGGTTGAGGTGAAATTCACAGGTGAATAAGCAAGATGGTTTGAGATGCGTGTTTTACTTAATATATGTTTAAGGTAGGGTTAGGTAGCTATGAATTATTACAGAAACTAAACAACTTGGCAACCCTAATCTAGAATAGAAAGTAATTAATCAATGAACTCAGCATAACAACAGAAAGGAAGAAAAATTGTTTATTGTACACAAATCGTGGGGGCTTTATCCACTGGGCCGCCACTACTTAAAAAAAACAGAACCACGGTACGCTTGCTCAAGCCTGATTGAAATCGCCAATCAGGCTTGAGCAAGCGTGGTAATTAACGCTCCTGCCTTCTCTGTATGAGAAGAGGCCTTTGCCCAGCAGTGGGACAATAAAAGGCTGGTATTATGAGTATTAGGCTTGCCATAAAAAAAAAAACAGTGGCACTCTGGGAGTGCCTACAGAAGTGAAAACAAAACACAAACAGAATACTTTGCCATCACTCACTATGTCATATCGGATATACATTAAAACCGAGTACATCCCGAGGACAGCCGAACACATCCAAAGCGGATTTAATCTTCTTATAAACAAAATACGCGCGGTGTCGCTTACGGTAACAGTGGCGCGAGTTAAATGGTTTTTCCCATCTCAAAAAATGACCAACGTACCTAAAAAAGTTGTCACTTCAAAAATATTCTGCCCAAATCAGACGCACATCATTAAGTGAACATAAAAGGGGTTTATTAATTACTAGCAGCACCCCGCAGTTTCACCCGCGTAAGTTTCGATCCCGTGGGAATATCGGGATAAAAAGTATCCTATGTGTTAATCCAGGAAATGGTCTATCTATGTGCCAATTTTCATCTAAATTTGATCAACGGTTTACGCGTGATTCGAGTAACAAACATCCAAACATCTTCACAAACTTTCACATTTATACTACATACATAAAATAAAATGCCAAAATTAATTAATAATTAATTAATTAATAATTTTTTTGACATTTGCTAATCACTATTTACCATACCACACCATAATCAGCCTATAATGTTCCTACTGCTGATACACAGACTTCCTCTCGGTGAGAGGAAGTGGGCCGTAATCCACCACGCGGGCCCAGTGCGGATTGGCAGATGTTACATGTCTTCGAATTTTTGATTCTAGGACATGCCGGTTTCCTCACGATGTTTTCCTTCACCGTTTTGAGAGCAGTGGTGATGAAATAATTTACACAAAGTAAAGCGCTTGTCTGGGTTCGAACCTACGACCTTCAACTCGTAAGTCGCGGCCGTTACCACTTGGCCATCACTGCTCTCACTATTTAACTTTAAGCAACGTTTATGGATAAAGAGGAAAATACACAATTTGACTGCCCCGGTTTGTCTTGTGGTTGCACGCGCGACTGCCGTTTCGATTCCCAGGTTCGATTCGATTCCCGGCCCTGGGTTCGATTCCCGGGTCGGACAAAGTGTTATTGGGTTTTCCTTTAGGAATTTCTTAATAGCAGTCCAGAGTTTGGAAGTTGGCGGTTTAATACCCCCGTGCCTCGGAAAGCACGTAAAGCCGTTGGTCCTGCGCCTGATCTCTCCGCGGTCGTGTCGGATTGCCGTCCCATCGGACTATGACAGTAAAGGAACAGAGAGTGCATCTGTGTTTAAGTACACACTTGTGCACTATAATATCTCCTGCATACCTGGCTAATCTCCGTTGGGACTTGGGATTGGTCACCGTGACAGAAATCGGTCGGGAGGCTATTATTGTTAATCAACCTACCTTCACCACCTTCTTGAAGCCTTTTGAAACACTCTTGCACCTGGGGTGGTCCCATGCTCTTGTCAGATCTAACAACACCCTTCGATCTTCTAGCAGACAGAATTTGAGTTAGGTTTTGAAAGATAATAACATATTTACTGTTCTGTGATTATAATATTATTCTCCGTTTGATAAGAAAACAATTATTATTAGGTACAATGGGAGATTATACATACTTTCTCTTTGAATTTTAAATTGGTAGACTAAAATGGTGCTGGACTACCCAGCAAATTATTTAAATTATTTTTATTTATTTGTCATTTCAATAATATCCTTTTGTAAGACAAGGTCCTTAGTTCACCAGCCAGCTGTGTAAAAAATAAACAAAGTTTCCCAATACGACACACATCATTTCTTTTGACAGCTGTTCCACTAACGAACGAAAAACAAATAAATTCATGCGCAAACAACAGTAAAATTTAATAAAATGGCGTAGTTTTGACAGATAGCGATGAAGATACGCGTTGTTCGAAATTGAAAACAAAACCGTCACGAGCGATGGGGATGAAGAAACGGAGCGTTAATTGAAAGGTGACGGCCATTAATCGTCGCCAAATTGATTTCTTCGTCGCGTGGTCTTTGTCACTGGCTGGTAAGAATTTTGGTGCGCTGCTCTAAAGCCAAGCCCAAAAAGATATTTCGAGAAAATCGAAAACATTAGTATGATTAGACAGGTTGATTGATCAGGCTAGAATAAAGTTCACTGTCCATCGTTCCTGTTAGAGAAGTATGTAGTCTTGTTACAATTTTGCTACTCGTATATCTACCACCTTGTTGTATACGTTCGTATAGCAGATGCGAGGTGGCAGTGCGGCCATAGAGGGTATCTCAATTATCTCCATTCTGACAGCTGTCATTAATAAAATTTACCGTCTAACAATGTTGTTACTCAGGTCCGCTTTAGCGTTCTTGTGGCTTAAAAAGGCCACTTTGGCAGAATCATTAAAGGATAACATAATGGACAGTTAACCGTTAAGTTAATCGTATCAAATCCCACTGGTGAAGCATTTTCAGTTATTTTTTTTTGTCTGTGCTAAAATACCAATCAGTCCGATCGAAAACCCAAGTCGAATCTCTTTGATTATACCTACGTAGTGCAGCGAAAAAAAGAAAAACACGGACTGTCTTCGCCATATTATAATTCATAATGTTATCCTTTTATGATTCTCCAAACTGGCCTTTTTAGGCCCCCTGTTCTTACAACTGGTACTTCCTTTCTTCTTCTAAAATTGTTTGTCCGAAAATTATTATACATATTACGGCCCGCGGGCTGAGGAGCAGGAGGCTGCGCAGCTTCGGCTTGCTAGCCGGCCAGGCCGGCCAGCCTCAGCCGCGGTGCTGAGCAAAAGCCGTTCGCGATGATCAGCACGCGTGGGACCGCAGCGCTGGAGCCGTGACAGAAACTATGCCTGCATGCTCGCTTGCATGCCGCATGCTTTATGCCGGAGCCGCGACAAAAGCCATATTGCATATTTACTATTTAAAAACTAACAAACATTAAATAATTTGAATTTAGGACTTATAACTTTTATTGAAAACGGTAGTATGGATTTTGTATTGATTGTAATATTTATGACAAACTAATTTAGGGCATATTGTATTTAGGGATTTCAATGTTGTGGCATGTGATATTATTTGACATTCAGTTCGGGCAAGTTATCATTCGGAAAAATGATGGTTAGGACAAAAAAATTATAGCACTTTAGATTATGTATAAAAAAGTTAGGGAACACAATAGAGAACCCTTACAACTTCATGCAATTAAGGATATACATTTCTCACTATCTAATCTATGTGCAGAGGCGGCGAAGGGCAAATAAAGCTGAAGTTTTGTTATAAATTACTAACCTCACATGCAGTGGGAACCTACTATTGGTAACTCGATATAACATCACCTAACTTCTAAATAAAACAATAATACCAGCCAATTATTGTCTTCTGCAGGGCACAGGCCGCTTCTCATATACTGAAAAAAATAATTTCTCACATTAAAGCGATTTCATTAAGACTTACTGACTTTATACCTACTGTGAAAGAAGAAATGTTTGTAAAACAGTAAAAGACAAAACAGTAACTCTTAATGATTGAACATACTATTTACTGAAAAAACAACAAAAAAAAGGAAAACCACCGTTACTGTAATGTAAGTAAATTTCAATGGTTTGAACGATATCACCAAATGAATAAAACAGTTAATTTAGTGATCTTTTAGCTACTTAAGTCATGACGGTAACATTTTGCCTCAAGCTTTAACTGTTTTCGGAACAGTAAAAAATACTGTTTTGAACGTTAGGCTAGGCTCATATGGAACTGTTTAAAGCAGTTCAGATCAATGTTTTTTCATTTTTATTAACTGCTTATTTCTTTCAGTGTACGGAGAAGGCTCGAGCATTGATCATCACGCTGACTCGAGACGGCCGTTGGTGATTTCAGACTTATGCTAACTGTATTGGTCGCGTCACGTAAAAAGAACGCTGGCGTTTACCTGCGCATAATATGAGGGAGCACGATGCTAGTAATCTATATATATAAAATTAGAAGTCCTGACTGACTGACTGATATATCAACGCACAGCCTAAACCGCTGGTCCTAGATACATGAAATTTGGCGGGTGTGTTCTTTGTGAAGAGCAGGTATCCACTAAGAAAGGATTTTTAAAAATTCCACCCCAAGATGAAATTTCACGCGGACGAAGTTGCGGGCAGAAGCTAGTGTAATTAATATGATTCTACAATAAAACAATTACACTTTTATATATAAAACAATAGCCTAGTACTTTAGGACACGACTGTACTTGTGTGCAGACACACCCCCTCCACTGTCGCTCAGCGTTCCTTTTACGTGACGACAGCTGTAAGTCCAGGTTTCCTCACCATATTTTTCCTATTTGAGCGTAAATTACTATGCACAGTGAGTTTCCATAGTAAATACAGCGTAAGCTAAACTTTAAATCATTAATACATGAAAGTGTAGTGTGGCTTCAGTGTTCCAGCGCGGCGTTAGAAATAATTAGAAGAGCATTAACGCTTTGAGAGTTCAGCTGTTAAAAGTTCCTCTACATATTACATGATGTAGGTGAAAGAGGAGGGAGAGAAAGGGAGGTTACTTGTAGGCTTCGATCAAGAGTAATCCTCTTAGGTATAAAAATAATCTTGCATTTTTTCAGCACACGATTCTAGAATAGAACCTACGCGGTCAAAATGTACTGAACACCAAATTTTTTTTTGAATAACCGACAAAAAATTTCTACGCTCGCGCTCGGGGGTTCAGAATCATGTACTGAATCCTCTTAGGTATAAAAATAATCTAGCATTTTTTCAGCACATGATGTCAGAATAGAACCTACGCGATCAAAATGTACTGAACACCAAATTTTTATTTGAATAACCGACGAAAAATTTCAACGCTCGCTCTCGGGGGTTCAGAATCATGTACTGAATCCATCGTTACAGGTTGTGCGTCGCTATTCCCGCCACCTTGTATAGTTACAGTCTATCCGAACAACATGACTTATTTTGTAAAGAAATCTCGAAATCATGAGATTTTGCACCATGAACATTTCTTTTATCGTTGTCTCAAATTGTTTCATCATCTGCCTAGCCATTTCCAGCCATTTCCCAACTATGTTGCGGTCGGCTTCCAGTTTAACCGAATGCAGCTGAATACTAGTATTTTACATGGAGTGACTGCCAGCACGCGTAGCATGAGCACCGGTTTGTCGACGGAAGAGTAGACAAAGATGACGTTCCGTGTAGACAGTACGACGGCAGCAAAGTAGAAAGAGTCAACTGCACTTTTTACGAAATTCACTCTTTTTATTAATTCGACTCAGAATTCTTTGTTTTGTCATACGATTTTTTTTTAATTCTTTTTTTTTACTGATATTAAGTCACATTATAAAGAGGGGTCCATGGCCAAATAATAACAGCCGCACAAGTTGATCGATCTGATTAAGCTACGCTTGCCGCGGTTGGTCCGTGGATGGGTGACCATCTTTACATACCGTGACCCCTCCGTGCCTTGGAAAGCACGTTAAGCCATTGGAATTTTGGGAATTTTGTTTTTTTTTTATATACGGTTATCTAAAAAATCCCACGAAAAAAAAACAAAGTATACTTTGTGGCCGTCGAGTAGAAAGTTTTCTACTGTCTTTAGCGATTACAAAATCTCTTCAATACCTTAGACAACTGACAGTTGTCAGTGTGATTTTGACGTTTGAGATAGAAAACTTTCTTCTGAAATAGTCTACCTATAAAAGGACCTAGACAAAGATCGTTGGAAACGAAAGACAAAATGACAGATTGTAGAAAGATTTCTAGGCGGTATGTCAAAAATGAAGAAAAGAAATGTCACTTTGTATAGAAAGCAATGTGTCTATTCTTCGTAGAGATAGAAGTGTTCATGCTACGCGTGCTGTCTGACCTTCACAACTCAGTTACTGGGTAATACCGTACACCTTGGTGAGACCTACCTCAGTATTTGTTTACCTTAAAACACAAGTAAAGAAAAATATACTTTACGTTCGATACTTTTTCTTTCCGTCGCATTGTCTAATGTCGATATCCACATAAAGTCTATTTTTATTATTGAAATATCTGGTATCTATTAAGATCGCAGATACCCTTTGCTGATAAATACGGTTATAAAAAAATAAAGTCAAACTGTCTACGCAAACAATATTTTAACAAGTTTCTTGCCATTTGTTATCCATTAAAGATCAACGTTTTAGAAGGGCAACTAGCTTCAACTGTCTAACTGGCCGACTCTTTGACAATTCATAAATGCCTGTAAATGGTTTAATTGAAATAAATGCATTGAATATGATATGGTACAGGTTACAACAAACGACAACAAACCACCAACCGGTAACTTAGACCTTATTCCCGATACCGGTGTTTTTGAATTGGATATGAATAAAAGGTAATTTTATAGAATGGAAATAATATGCTTCATCATTATCATCATCATTTAAGCCGAAAGACGTCCACTTTTGGACATAGGCCTCCCCCAAGAACCTCCACTTCGACCGGTTTTGCGCTTCTCGCATCCAAGGATTCCTGCGGCCTTCACAAGGGTTTTCTTCATCTTCAATAACATCATCATCATCCTAATGTCAAATTATTTATTAGTGAGGCTAACAATTATTAATCTCATCACTTTACAGTATTTTTATCTCACGAAGCGACATGCGCTTTACTTGTGATCACCAAGCATGCAAACATGTTGTGAATGTGTGTGTAAGCGCAGGAGCTCTCTCGGTACCGTCCAAGACAATGGCGAAATCGGAATGTGTGTGTGCGTGCTATGTGCTGTCGCTACTCGTCTTCACGCACACATTTACCATATGCATTTACAGCGTGATTCTACACTGTCTTGGTTACCACAAGTAAAGTGCGCGTCGTTCGTACCTGGATAGATAAAAACTTCATTAGATAAAAATCATTCGCTCATGGTGACCAGCACATTCGAAATCCTGCTTCGAGCGTCGAAGTGAACGTTCGGAGCAGGATTTCGAATGTTGTAAAGTTGTTGTACAACGTGGTCTTCACCATTTTAAAAGCCTAAAGCAGGCAACAATATTTTGTTGACTCGTATTAGTCAGCCTATTAAAATCTGCGTTTTCGTAGCCCCATACTGGGTAAGTGTTGAACAGCTAATTAAGTTTTGTATTTTCACTTATCTAGGTCAAGTAAGGGCGTGTGCCTATTTCTTATTTGCTATTAATACTTGTTATTTTAATCTTATATTTCAACTACTACGAGTATTTGCCTTCACCTCTGTCCATTTTGTTATGTATGTTCCATAATTTCAAAATGTGTAAAGCATGTATTCTCACCTCCATTCCCTTGTAAAGTTCAACTAAAATACCAAAAACTTTCATTTCCTTGACAGATATATACTATATTCATCACACCCACACACACCCCAACGGACCAATCTAACTCAACAGCAACACACACACACACAAACACTCCCCACAGTTAGCTTCTAAGCCCCTTTAATAAATATGTATGTTAGCATCAGAGTTATTACGCAACTATGAATATTTTGTAAAAAGTGTCAATCCCTTAAAAGTACACTGTTTCTTCAAGAGACAGGATTTTCCTAGTTTGTAGGGCACAGGTCTTCTCAAATGTAATAGCTATTTTCATCCCTTATTAAATTAACACTGATGTTGCCTAGGCTAAGTCCTTTAGTAAAATAAATAATTACTTAATTAATTACTTACTTACAAAGCATTTATTTTGTTTCCATTTAATTTGATTGTATTCGATTGTATTTGATCTTCTTTGTGTTTTTTATTTGATTTATTTTGTACGATTTCTATGAATTTATGTTTGGCGATGGTTGTTACTTACACACACCACCTTCAGTAGGGCATTGCTGATGTTTGGTGGCACAATCGCTGGAGATGACCATTTGTCATCTTGTGGCTTGTTGGACGTTATTTCCAGGGTCCGAAGTTGCGGCTCAAATAACCACCCTCAAGTTCCGACTGACTATTGGGACTCAATCCTGTCAAATCGGAGGCATCCGGCCACAGAGTTCCGAGCCGATAGCGTTCGGCAATCCAGTCATCCACGTGCTCCATGCCGGGTACATATTTTACAAGCGTGGCCACGTCGTGCCCGCGCCGGATCTGGCGACACCATTTGCCGCTCAGCACACCACACGCTGCAGCGTAGCACACCCACTGGGGGCTTCGTCACACCAGGCTGAGCCAGGAAAGTATTGTGCTACTTCCAAGGGAATTTAACGAAAGCGTAGTAACCATAGACCAAAAACGAAAAATCGGCAGTAGGTAGGTAATAGGTAATACAACTCAATCAACTCCACGTCAATGCGCGTATGCAGGTAATTGTACTCCGGTGTATGAATTTTTCCACAGACCCAGACAAAACCTATCAACCTTGCGTCCCTATTATTATTACCGTTCGTTTTCTTGACGATACCTTTAACTTCCTTGCGCCCTTATAAAGACACCCTATACGGGTTGGTACGAGCATAGACACACGCATCGCTCAAACTATTAGTTGCCAATTACTTCGTAACACGACACGTTCGTATCGTGACGCTACGTTTGAGGCAGAACTGAAACACCCCGGGGTAGGATCAACTGACATTTAGAAACATGCTGATCAAATTTACTAGCTACTTTGATATTTGATGATTGGCACTGGATGCTTGGGTTTTGAAGGTCAGAATTTACTGACAAAGGTTAAATTTGAAGATTCAGCGTTTCATATCATCACGTCTGTTTTCTTCTAAAGGTTAGGCAGAGGTGACCTAGTAAACCCACATTTCGTCCCATGTAATAAGGGGCGAGCATACCATCAATTGGGCACGAATCTGTCGGTTTGCATTCTTCAGAATAAATTCGATAAGCACACTATAGCCCATTTTCCCGAATGGTCGTTTGGCCGACGAACAGTTGGTCGTAAGAACTATTGGCCGGAGAACGTTTGTCTGAATGGTCGATTGACCGATAACCTCTTGACCGAAAAATAGACTTGAGGGCTCGGATTTTTTGGGATAAAACAAGTCACAAGAGTTGAAATGTTTTTTCGCATTGTATCTACAACTTTACTGGAAGTTAAAGTTAAAGATCAGTTGCTCTCTGCACCTATAATTATTATGTCGGAGTCATTCGTATGACTATTCGGAACTCCAGCGCCGCCCGGCGGCGCTCGACAGAGTCTAACCTGAGTTCGTGGGGAGTCGAGAAGAGCTCAGAAACTGTCTCGCGTTCCGTATCTAGTTGTGTCGTGTACCTACATTATGTGATTCGCTGGTGTGATTAATTTGTTCATGAAATTTTAGTTTGATTTGAACTGTAAACGGTTTTTTCTATCGCGCAATAACCAACACTACCCATAGTACGCCCACAGTAATTAAAATATGGCCGATAATAACAAGACACACGTACCTTTCTCCGTTATATATAAGTATATCTGTGTCTGCCTTCAGGACATTAGCTTCATCATTTCCTTTTCTTATCATTGATAACTAGAATTCTAGCAAGCTGTTGCATTAACTAAAAACAATTTCCAGAACCATGTTATTGTTGTTTTGTATCAAACGATACTGTTATTTATATCCAAGGTCTTTTTTTTTGTACCACACCTCTGCTTACACTTTCTGAGATTATCTATACTTATGACGTGTGCGAGTCTAATAATAGGACTGCAAAAACAGCTAATTATTCTCTGTCATTTCATCTTGTATCCATGCAGCATCAACATTACTGCGCAGTTAATGGTAGGTACGACGATTCCAAGTTGTTACCTACTCAATAATTGTTGACTGATAAGTAACACTGATAGGTATAGCGGGAAAGCCGACTGGACAACCTCCGGATTGGTGGTCTACCATTCCGGAGGACTCCAGTCGGCTTACGCGGGTATTGCTGTAGCGTTCCACCACAGTATCGCAGCGAGGTAGATTTATGTTGTTTTTTTATGGATAAAATAAACGAGTCTTGATTTTTTCCTTCATGTAATGTCGTTTGTTTTATTTTCTATTTACTAGTCACTGCCGTAACTACCGATGACAAATTGGTGATCCCTTGCAAATAAAATAAATACAGTAAAATCGAAATGATTATTTACAGTCATCACTTCAAATGTATCCATAAAAAAACTTTTTAAATCTACCTCATTGCGGTACTGTAAAGAGACGTCACAAGGCTATATCTACCCAACAGTGGACTAAGGTACAATATGATAGTAGAGAGACAGGGAGATAACACGGCCTTAGAAAGAAACTGCTGAGCAGGAACACATACCTACACACATCAAAAGTGTCTAGGGATCAACATATATTTTTGCAATAACTTTTCTCCTGATTGATATTAATTAAAATTTTCTTTAAGGATTCATCAAATAAAGTGTTTTCGTTTGTCACAGTAACGATAAACCAAGTCACCTTTGCATTAATAAAGAAATTTGCCATTTTCCTAATAAAGGGATTTTTGACATTTGAACCACTAACACAAAAGTTCGAAAAAAGACTGAAATAACAGTTTTCTTTAAAATTTTATTGGGTAACTTAAACAATTAATAATCCGTGTTTCTACCGCGAACACTAACAACACAAGAACATCGGTTTGGCATACTCAAAATGAGTTCATCCAAATCACGCTGTGGAATGGCCGCCCATGTTCGTTGCAACAACAAAAAAAGGTCTTCTTGCGACTGGATACCCTCCATATTCGGCAGAGCTCTTCTCTGTAGCATATCCCATGCATGCTCAATCGGGTTCAAGTCTGGCGACTGAGCAGGCCAGGGCAGGACATTGATGTTAGCTGCGGCGAGAGTCTGTCTTACAAGTCTTGCGGTGTGCGGTCGTGCATTATCATGCATTAACTGAAATAAGGGACCGATTTGCACTTGTAGAGGAACGATGACGTCTGATACAATCGTCTCAGCATAAATTTGAGCGTTGAGGTTGCCTCTGATCCAAATCAACTCAGTTCTTCCGCCGATCCAAATACCCGCCCATACCATGATGGTTCCACCACTATAAGGATGGACTTCCTGGCAGGATTTCAATCGCTGTTGGCGTCCAGGGGTTCTCCAGTGTCGTATACGTCTTGTATCCGGTCTCATACCAAAACGAGACTCATCAGAAAAGCACACGAAACGCCATTGTTCTTCTGCCCAATTTCTGTGTTCAAGAGCCCATTGATATCGAATCCTACGATTGTGCATTGCTATAGGTGGTACCCGTAGCGGTCTTCGGGAATGAAGGTTCACTTCATGCAAGCGGTTTCTGACTGTTTGGTCGCTAATAATGGCGTTCAAAGCCCAGAAACAATGCATAAGGGCAATGTGTGGCATACAACGCACAGAAAGCTGTAAACCACATTTTCAGCAATTCCAGCTACTAACATTCCCGTGTCTTTATATATATGAAGTGGCGATCTTTGTCAAAGAGAATCTACATCTTTATTCGCATCCAAGAAGTACACGACACAAAAATAAAATATGCGCAAGACGTCATAAAAAAGCAGTCTATAGTAAAAACATTTTGGGCATGGCACCCAAAGTATACAATAAGTTGCCAAAAAGTATCACAGACCTACACAAAATGAACCAGTTCAAATTATGTTTGCATGAATTCTTAGTTACAAAATGTTACTATTCAATTAATGATTATTTAAATGAAAGATGAGTCGGTTATGAAATGACACCGCAAATATAATGAATACTTATTGAAATTTTGATCTGACTAGTGTATAATAATTTGACATTTTACTTAATTTAACATTTCTATTTTATAATGTAACTCAATTTAAAATTTATTTTTTAGATTTAATGTTTCTATTAGTATGTACCTAATATATTAATTTGCACACCTCAGTAGGTTATAATACAATGTACCTTTTATACCTGTAACACCTTTTTCACATGTATTATGCAAATAAATTATTTGATTTGATTTGATTTGATTTTATTAAGTTCCCTGAAGAGTGATGAAGCCTCACGGCTAACATCATGGCGGTTATTGTTGGAGCTCTTCGAGTTAAGATTTGAATGTATCGGTCTTGTCTCCGTGTGGTGCAGCGATACCGTCCTCCATGGCGCTCAGCCACGGTACCAGTGCTTCGGTAACGAGTCCAAAGTCGACTGATAACACTCTGACTTGTATTCAGAGCTAAAGCCACAGTACGTTGCCGGGAACCAGCTTCTATCATTCCCACGGCTCTGAGCATTTCTTCCCTGCTTAAATGACGTCGCCGCTCCATAATAACGTTGGTTTTAATCAGTAGTAGGGAAACAGTAGCACTAATAATGTCTTCAATGCGTTGTATGTTTTTATAGGGAAAATATTGACAGCTGATTTTCATCTTTTACTCGAATTTGATTCACAGTTCCTGATTCAAATTATGAAATGCACCAAAAAGGATCCATATAAATTTATAAAATCATAAATTTATTACAAAGCCACATCTCAATCTCAAGAAATCCGCATAAAAATGCTTGATCCCTAGACACTTTTGATGTGTGTATTATATGTAAAACACATACCTATTATACGAAAAAAAGAGGGCGAGATATATACGGCCCTTTTTTGTCGGATTGGAAATCATCAAATTAATGATCCCTCCCGCTCTGGGTGGAGCGGAAGGGAGTGTCAGACTCTTACTGACTAAAACCCACCCATGTTTCTTCCTTAGCCCTTTATGTTCCGGGCCAGCGGTAACCTTTTCGGCCAATCCCGATGGCCCTTAGAACATTATTGCGGTGCCCAAAACTTCTTCACTGTTTGGATGATGATTCATCATTTCAGGCGAAAGACGTCCACTGCTGGACATAGGCCTCCCCCAAGCACCTCCACTTCGACCGGTCCTGTGCTTCCCGCATCCAACGGGTTCCTGCGGCCTTCACAAGGTCATCGGTCCACCTTGTGGGAGGCCTTCCAACGCTACGTCTTCCGGTACGCGGTCGCCACTCCAGAACCTTTCGGCCCCATCGGCCATCTGTTCTGCGAGCAATGTGCTCTGCCCACTGCCACTTAAGTTTGGCAATTCTTCGAGCTATGTCGGTTACCATGGTTCTCCTGCGGATCTCCTCATTCCTGATTCGATCACGCAGGGAAACTCCAAGCATAGCCCTCTCCATTGCCCTTTGGGTGACTTTTAGCCTTCTTATAAGGCCCAATGTGAGCGACCACGTTTCAGTTCCATAAGTCATCACTGGCAACACTCACTGGTCAAAGACTTTCGTCTTGAGACACTGCGGTATGTGGGACGAGAAGATATTGCGTAGCTTCCCGAACGCTGCCCAGCCGAGTCGGATTCGTCGATTGACCTCTTTCTCGAAGTTAGACCTACCTAACTGGACAGTTTGTCCTAGGTAAACGTTCTCGTCCACGACTTTGAGTGTAGCGTCTCCGATTTTTATGAGAGTGGGTGTTACATGGGCATTTGACATGACCTTCGTTTTGTCCATGTTCATTTTAAGACCCACTCTTTCGGAGGCTCTACTTAGGTCATCGAGCATTGTACTGAGGTCCTCCATAGTCTCAGCCATGACTACGATGTCGTCGGCAAACCGAAGGTGAGTTATGTACTCGCCATTGATGTTGATGCCAGCCCCTTTCCAGTCCAGAACCTTGAAGACATCCTCCAGTGCAGCGGTGAACAGTTTCGGAGAGATAAAGTCTCCCTGTCTCACACCACGCTGCAGAAGGATAGGTTTCGAGGACTGATCCTGGAGTCTGACTGACATAGTGGCGTTTTCGTACAGACACTTCAGCACTTCGATGTACCTATAGTCGATCTGGCACCGTTGAAGAGACTGCAGCACAGCCCATGTCTCGATCGAATCAAAGGCTTTCTCGTAGTCCACAAACGCTAAGCAGAGAGGCAGGTTATACTCTTCGGTCTTCTGTATAACCTGTTGCAGCGTATGTATGTGGTCTACGGTGCTAAAGCCTTTACGGAATCCGGCTTGTTCGGGAGGCTGGTAGTCGTCAAACCTGCGCGCGAGACGGTTCGTGATGACTCTCGAAAACAGCTTGTAGACATGGCTCAGGAGTGAGATGGGCCTATAATTCTTAAGGAGGGCATTATCGCCCTTCTTAAAGAAAAGTATCACCACACCTCTGTTCCATGCCTGTGGTGTTTTTTCCTCGAGTATGACGGAACCAAACAGCTTCTGAAGGGCCTTCAGAACGGGTTTCCCGCCGGCCTTCAGCAACTCGACCGTAATTCCGTCATCACCCGGTGCCTTGTTGTTTTTGAGCTGCTTCAGAGCCATCCTAATCTCGTACAGGCTGACGTCCGGGATGTCTTCGGTATAGTGCCGGGTCAATCTAGCTCTTGGGTCGTTTGCCAGATTCATAGCGGGGTTATTTGTTGACGTGTATAACTGTCCATAGAACCTCTCGATCTCTCTCAACAGCTCAGGTTTGTCGGATACGATCCTGCCATCATCGGTCTTCAGTCTCGTAAACTGGCTCTGCCCAATAGACAGATCTCTAGCAATGACCTTGGTGCCTTTATTTCGCTCTATCGCGTCCTTAATACGATCTGTATTAAAGCGGCGAAGATCGCTTTTCAAGGCCTTAGAGATCCGTCTATTGAGTTGCCGGTCATTTAGCGCATCATCCGTAGACTGCAGGATCATATCGCGCCTCTCCTTCATGAGCCGCAAAGTAGGATCAGAGAGCTTCTTTTTTGAATTCGTACGGCGGGTCTTGAAGATCTTAGACCCGACCGTATGGACAGTTTCCACGAACCCATCGTTATAATCGTCCACGGAACTCCCTAGGCATTCGAAACGATTCTGGAGTTCGAGCTGAAAGCTCTCGGGGTTTTGGACTTCTTAGTTTTGGGCTTCTTAGGTTAATTTAATATTGTAAGTATATAAATACAACACCATCGCATTTGGTTAGACTTGTTATGATGTTGTAAAGGTAATAAATAAATAATAAAGAGGCCTTCCTTTTCCATAAAACTGGCCAGTAGGTGGCCCCGGTGGTTCCGGCATCCAACTCCAAATTGCCCCACTCGCAGCTCATCATCGTTACGTTTACCCAGTTTCGCGTTAAAGTCCCCCATGACAACGGTAAAGTGAGTTTTAGAGCCATGCATGGCTCTGGAAATATCCTCATACATGGTGTCTACCTCATCGTCGCGGTGTGACGAGGTCGGGGCGTAAACCTGTACGACCTTCAGCGAATACCTTTCGGATATTCTGAGTATAAGGTACGCGACCCTGGTCGACACACTCTCGATCTTTACCACGTTGCTCACAAGGGACTTATGGACGATAAGCCCGACACCACCTTGGGACTGCTGGTTGCCCTCCCGGAAATAGAGCAAGTTTCCGGATTTAAGGATTATCGAGTCCTCCCCCTCTCTTCTGATTTCAGATAACCCCACTATACTCCATCGTATCTTGCTCAATTCTTCCTCGAGTTCGGTGATCTTCTCGTCGGTCCGGAGTGTACGCGTGTTGTATGTTGCCAGGTCTACTTTTCGGTGATTGTGGTAGCCGGATCTCTTCCGGGGATTCTCAGCACCCCTTACCTCACCGTGGCCTTGGCCGCTACCGTAACCAAGGGTAGGCGGGCCGCCGGGTACTAGGGGCCTAGTGTTTATTGTGCTTGTCATTCTTGGGGGGGGGGGGTTTGCCATAATCGCCACGCATGGCAGGCGGGTTGGCGATCGCAGTATAGTATGGTGGTGGAATGCATAGAGAACGCTGCTGCCCATTCTCCGGTACGACCCTTAGTCGCCTTTTACGACACCCACGGGAAGTATGGGGTGGTGCAATTCTTTAAGTCCGACACCACACAGACAGGGTGATGATTGGAGTTAACATAATACCTACAATATTAATGAAGTCTTTGGTAATACTCGTACATAACCGCCTAGTATTTCAATAAATTGGTAGGAAAGACAATTATTCTTAATTAATCAAGATCTTAATAATACGACTTCATTAAAGGCGTCTGCATACCTATGCCATAATTAGATCATGCGTTTGAAGATATTGTCTTAATTGAAAAATACCTAAGTGTCTAGACAAGATTATGGTAAATTAGAGAACTATGTAAAGCTATAATAGTGAGGACAATAGTTTGAAAAATGTTATCAGGTCGGACTATTGTGCAATTATTTAAGGAATTTCATCTAGCGTCCAGTTATGTTCCGTGACAAGGTCCTCGATAGACGTTGTTCTCTCCTCATTAAATACAAAAATCACATTGAAAAACCGGCCAAATGCGAGTCGGACTCGTCCACAAAGGGTTCCGCACCACAAGGAAAAACACGTTTCTTGTACGGAGATCCCCTTTAACTTTATTTTATTTTTATTATGTATTATTTTAGTGGCAATAGAAATACACACTCTGAACATTTTAACTGTCTACTTATTACGATTCATGAGATACAGCACGCTGATAGACGGATAGCGGAGGCTTAGTAATAGGGTTCCGTTGGCACCTTTAGGGTACGGAATCCTAAAACGAACTTCGGTTTACCCGAATTAGAAAGTTTTCTGGAAAACTATTCCAATTTTTCTTTCCATAAAAACCTAATTCAAACTATTACGAACATTTTCGAACAAAAAATAGTAGCAAAGTGGGTCTAGCCGTTCTCAAGTGATGCGCTTACCAACGAATAACGTTTCATTTAGTTTTTGTTATTTTAGAACAAGTTTTAAGGGTACAATTTAAATGCTCACCAAAATAATTTTGAGACCCTATGACTAAGTATCAAGTAAAATATGTTAACATCAAATAAAATAAACCCACTCTATACCGAGGTGCCTAAAGAACAATGTTTTAAGTTCCAAAATAATTATACACTCATCAGAATAATTGTACGTGTTGTATTTATATTCTCTTTGCCTAGCAAAATGGATAAATGCTCACCAAATCTTGTTTCCCTGAAATAGTAACATTAATACCCAAAATGAAAAAATATTGGCGACGTAGGGTGCAACAGCGAGGGAAGGGCACCCCAAGTTTAGGTTTGGTTAGGTAACTTTAAACCCTATACACAGAAATAGGGGGAATGGCCCCAGAAAGCGGGGCTCCGTCGACATAGGATGCAAGAGCGTGCGAATGACAATACAAATACCAAGTAACATGTAATTGGGATACGCAATATTATATCTGACTAGCTTCTGCCCGCGACTTCGTCCGCGTGAAATTCGTACTTTCCTTTAAAAATCCACCCCCTTCCATCCCCTATTTCACCCCTTTAGGGGTAGAATTCCCAAAAATCCTTTCTTAGTGGATACTTACTCTATACGAAGAATACACCCTCCAAGTTTCATGTCTCTAGGACCAGCGGTTTGGGCTGTGTGTTGATATATCAACAATCAGTCAGTTTACCATTTTATATATATAGATATTCAAAAAAATTGTACGATCGACCGTTAGCTTTTTTGCCTCAGTAAAACTGACTAAATTGAAAGTCGTGAAATAAAATATTGGTAACGTCTATTTAGCGATAATATAAAATATTTGGTCTGAAATTAACTTTAAAGGCGTTGATAAATCTTTATCCGTAGCATAAAAAGGAAAATAGGTTCATTTCTACAATACTTTAAGAAACACAATTTGGTAAATGCGAATTTTTTGGTAGTAATATAACTTTCTGGTAGGCGTTTAAACACAAGCCAAATTTTAAGAACCAGAATGTGTGTTTTTCCGAAACCCAGGATAAAAAATTACAGTTCTCGTTATGACGCTGGTCAAACATTGAGATATTTTAGGATTCTCTGACCATTGATGACGTCAAGATTCATGATATTTTCATCACCTCCAAGTAAATAGTTCAGTAACAGCTAATTTAATCCGTGTGAGAATCGAACGTCATAATATTTTCACAAATAGATTCGAGTCGATCTTTATTTATATGCATTTCTATTCAAAATGAACCGTAAATAGAAACTCGTGTGTAGTTTATTACTTGTTAAAAGAATTCTGCATAGAGAATGGCGGAATACCGGAATACATAGTTGAATTAATATAAACAAAAGATAAGAAAGGCAAAGTCATAAAAGTGCCTAAAATAGCAAAATATATAAATAAACTCTTCATAAAAACGCCGCTAAATGCTACAGGTAAGACGGTCCTTTATCTCAGGCAGTAGATTGGATTCCAACTGTCAATTTAGATTCGTTTGTTTTTACACAAATTTTGTTTACTACGTTCCATTCACAGTTATTTTACCTGTGACAGCAGCAATATTAATGTAATGAAAATAAAGATCCCAATGATTTTTTGTTTGTTTAATGTATGTGTGTTAAATATCATCTGCACCCGGTTAGACTGGAAGCCGACCCCTACATAGTTGGGAAAAGGCTATGTATGTGATTTAAATATGTTTTGCGATTTAACTTATGAATTTATTTTCCAATTTGTTTTTATGTAGGTACTTCAATTTTTCAATTTAGTTATAATAATATTATTGTGGCATGTTTTGTATTCCTTGGTTACTTACATAATTTTTAAGTGTATCTATTTACTAACATAAGTATGGATCACTGTGTCTGACTGAAATAAATAATTATTATTATTAATGATTTTGACAGCCAATATGTCAGTGGCAGCAACCCAACAGCGACCTTACAAGAATGACAATAAAGATCACTGTGATTTGTACAGTGATGGAAAATCAGAGGTGAAATAACTGTGAAAGGACTGTAACATGGTCCTTAAGTACTTTACTAACACGTACACTAACAACTAACTACATTAATACTAACTACACTACCTACTAACAAGTACTTTACTAACACAAACATAGATCTATGTCTGTGATGGCCTGAAATAAAGTTGTTATAGTACTGTCACAGGTACTGTTTAAAGAAATCGTTGGTCTAGTGATCGCAAGAGCTACTGGTAAGCATGAGGTCCTGGGTACGAGTACCATGTCGGACAAAGAGTTGTTTGGTTTTCTCCATCTGGAATTTCTCATTAGCAAGCAGCTCGGAGTCTGGAATTTGTGCCCGTGTGATGGCAACAGGCTCGCTCTCTAACGTAACTGGAAAAATGTGGGTATACAGGCACACCTCTGCCTTTGCTTCGGCCTAACCCTTCGGGGAAACAAGCCATCATGTTTTGTAAAAATATTTTAAAGCACAAACACGATTCAGACAAAGAATAAATACTTTCGATGAGGATGATGAGATCTTATAACAGCTATTAATTACAGTTATTACAGAACAAGGAAAACTAAATACAGGTTCGGAAAAGGGGAAAAAGAAATAAGATCTGGTGGACTATACAGGGTTATTGGTAAAACATTACCAACCTCTTAAGAGGTCATTGTACTCATCATTATGAACAACTTTTTCCTTTTTTTTTTTTTTGTGGAACCAAACCTGAAATTGGAAAAAAATCAGCTGTTCCCTACATTTATGTTCGTTTATCTCGTCAAAATGTAGGGAATAGCTGATTTTTTTTCGCGATTTTAGTTTTGGTCCCATAGTCTCACGCCGTCTTGCGCTCATTGATAATAGTACCTAGGTACCTAACCGTTCGGCGCGGAGATTGGATAACCTACTTAGTGTCGCTCGGTGTCCAACTTTTAACCTTTTTTAAATATTTTTGGGACAAAATATAACATGGGGTAAAAATTATTTGAATCGATTCAGTTACTTATTCTGAACAAACTATATTCAGGTTTCGCGTATACTAAAAATAACGTTGTAGATACTTATCCATCACATCTACGGAGTTTCGACACCTAATTTAATTTGACTCTGTATTCCCAGCTCAATATACAGAAAGTAATTAAAGTTTTAGAACTATTTCGTCAATCCGATGATACACAGCGATCCTAACCTTACCTACGTATAAAATAGGCAGCTTACATGGTTTCAATACAGCAAGCACGATTACTTACTTCCGTGTAATTTTAAACAATAAAATAGAATACCTACTCTTTACTATGTAGGATTGTAGGTATACTATACAAATTTTAATAGGAGGGGCCCATGGCTAAATTAAAACAGCCGCACATATCGACCGATCAGGTTAAGCTACGCTTGCCGCGGTTGGTTTGTGGATGGGCGACCATCTTTACATACCGAGACCACTCCGTACCTCGGAAAGCACGTTACGCCATTGGTTCCGGCTGTTATTCGTGGATCTTTGACAGGTAGTCAAAAGCCCGAAAGTCTGATAACCAGTACCGGGTATCGTATTACCCAGTAACTGGGTTGTGGAGGTCAGATTGACAGTTGCTCCATGTGAAATACTAGTATTCAGCTGCATCTGGTTAGACTAGAGGCCGACCCCAAAATAGTTGGGAAAAGGCTAGGCAGATGAAAGTCATTTTACACAGGGTGACCCTATGTAAAATTTCTGCGACAGGCAGCCATGTCGCTAAAAGTCATCTTTTAAAGACAACCTTTGGATGGATTCGGAGGGAGAAGGAGAGACAATCTCTTCTGTAATCATTCATTAAAAAATTACATGATTGGCTAAGGGCTGATTTTTTCATCGCCAGGTAACTTTTATTCGAGGAATAAAATTGACTTTTGTCAGTTTTTGCATAAAACAACTGTCAAAATTTTAAAATTATTCTTCGAATAAAATTATCAGATGTAGAAAAAAAAAAAACTTTATTTCGGATAAGCAGCATCCATATGGGTTAGTAAACAAAAAGAAAACTTATACCTATGTTAGTAAACTTATAATCTATTTAGAAACAAGGCTGTTGTTCGAAATACATCTTCGAACAACATCACCTAATAGCGGAGACTCGAACCTCCCTGCTATGGTCTTCAGGATGGAGTTGGAGCCCCCCCGCACTCTGCAGAGCAAAGAGGCAGATTTCTGTCTGACGATGGCGTGGAAGCCATCGACGTGTGCTTGTGCAAACATACCCGATGCACTGCAGAAACGGGGCAGCCCCATCAACATCCTGAACCCGTCATTATATTGGACCCGCAGGGCGCAGATATCCCGCTGAGTATAGTTGGTCTATAGACTGCACGTGTAAAACACTTGGCAATAGGCCTTTAAAAGTGTTATTTTGACTGCTTTACATCGGACTGCCAGCGCCCTACGTTCCCTCTCAATATCCACTTGGTCATTAAGGCCTTCGGTTACATAATGCCCCAAGTACTTGAATTGGTACACTCGCGATATGTCATTTCCATTTAATTTAATCGGAGGCACATACTCAGGACATTTAGCACCGCCAGCCTTAAAGACCAAGAACTCGCATTTCTTAACATTATAAACTAGGCCATGCTCTCGAGCATAGCCCTCGCAACATGTAAGCAGCTCTCTAAGCGCCCTAACCGTAGGGCTCAGCAGCACCATATCATCAGCCTAAAAGCCAATTTATAAACCTGTGCAAACATCATTCAACTGTCATTTACATTGAATGGCAAACAATAATATCTACGTATACACCACATTGAATTGTGTGTTTATTTGTCCAGTTGCTACGTGAGGAAGATTAAAATAATATTTTTTGGGTTCGAAAAAAAATAAGTCTTCTTTCCGCGGCAGATGTTCACGCGTCATTATTATATTGATGAAGTTAGTAATCAAATTATCTCTTGCAAACATCTAGTAGGAACTTATGCAGGGTGGCGAATTGGTGATTTAGTCACCTGCATCCGTCAAGGTGGTGATTCTACACGTCATTCGAAACAACTTTCCCTATGAAACTGATACCCAAAATGTAAAAAAAAAACAAAATTGTAAACAGATGCCAGCTCATCAAGCTACCCGAAACTGTAAAAATTTTGCAATCAACTTTGAACATTATGCTTTGGCGATAAAGCTGAAAATCTATTAAAGAAATTTGACAGATTGTAGTAGCTTGATTTGCTGGCGTCTGTACATCGAAATATTAAAGAAATTTGTTTTTTTTTTCACGAATACGTTAAGAGTTTTGTAGCAAAAATTGTTTAAAATGACGGGTAGATAGAATAACTCCCTTGACGGATGCAGGTAACTAAATCGCCACTGTATATGCAGCAGCCGGTTGATTCTGTAAAAATCTCACCGTGAAAACTTAGGTGATGTGAGTTTGTTTTTGCTAGGAATTGACACTATTGACAGCTCACTCCACGCTCACTTCACCTAAGTTTTCACGTTGAGATGGTTACAGTCTCACCGTGAAAACTTAGGTGAAGTATGTTCTATTTATCTATACAGTTTAAATTAATTGCTTTTATAAACGCAACTGTAATTAATCCCACTATTAATAATACATTCAACTTACACGGATTACAGTCCAGTAGCGTTTAATAAAGCAATTATGTAGTTCAGAAAAATGTGGGAAAAATGTACCTAATTAGCACTTTCCTACCCATGGTTTGTGAAATTGTGACTGGGTACGCTGTTATTATTTTCAATTACTGTGTCAGAAAAAGACATGCCTATTCATAGTATTTGCTCGTAATAATTATGTTTTCAAATATAATTTAAACTGGCATTTTTTGTGCTATTATTCGCCTCTAAGGCCTCGGTCTCGAAGTCAGCGTTTGCGGGGCGGTGGCGGCGGGGGAGCGGCGAGCGGCGCGGCAACGCAGACCCGGTCCGGTTGCGCAACGCTAGAGCGGCGTAATGTTGTGTTATGAGAAATTTGTGTCTTTGCTCGCGAACGAAATGTCTAAACAGCGACGACAACTTTTTGATACAACATTTTGAAACATCGGTCGTTAAAAAGCAAAAAATAAAATGCACAACACTACGTCAATCTATGCAATTGAAATGCGCTGCTCCCCGCGCCGCCGCCGGCGCCGCCGCCGCGCCGCGCCCGCTGACTTCGTGTCCGTAGCCTTATGCATGAAGTTGTGGTGGGTTCAATCCGGGCAGGTACGAATGTGATATTTTCAATTGCTGCGTACTTTCTAAGTTTATCTTGGACATCACTGACATCGGTAAAGGCAAATATCGTAAGGAAACTGCAGCTGCCACCAGCCATTCCCCAGGTTTAAAATTATCCCCATATAAAATTTCATCAAAATCGGTCCAGCCGTTTCGGAGATTAGCCGGAACAAACAGATGGACAAAAAACTTAAAAACTGTTTTTGTTAAAAGTACCTACCGTTTATTTTGACATTAAGTCATCATCTGCCTAGCCTTTTCCCAACTATGTTGGGGTCGGCTTCCAGTCTAACCGGATGCAGCTGAATACCAGTATTTTACATGGAGCGACTGCCTATCTGACCTCCACAACCCAGTTACTGGGTAATATGATACCCCTTGATAAGACTGGTTGTCAGACTTTCGGGCTTCTGACTACCCGTAACGACTGTCAAAGATCCACGAATGACAGCCGGGACCAACGGCTTAACGTGCTTTCCGAGGCACGGAAGGGTCTCGGTATGTAAAGATGGTCACCCATCCACAGACCAACCGCAGCAAGCGTAGCTTAACCTGATTGATCAACCTGTGCGGCTGTTATTATTTAGCCACGAGCCCCTATTTTGACATTAAGTATCAAATCGGAAAGATATCGGCCTTTGCCCTGCAGTGAAACAATAAAAGGATGGTATTATTAGTATTAGTCTTGTCATAAAAATAAAAAACAGTGGCGCTCAGGGAGCGCCGACAGAAGTGAAAACCAAACACAAACAGAATACTTTGCCATCACTCACTGACATATCGGATATACATTAAAACCGAGTACATCCCGACGACAGCCGAACACATCCGAAGCGGGTATTTTTTTAATCGTCTTATAAACAAAACACGCGCGGTGTCGCTTACGATTTTTCCCATCTCAAAAATTCCCAAAGCGCCAGAAGTTTTCGCTTCAAGAAAATTCTGATAGAAATTATCGGTTCAACTGTCGATGTTATGGGTCATAGTTAGGACTAGGATTAAGCTTCTATAGGCTGACCGCTTAACTGAGACGTTGCCTGAGGTAACTGCGCGGTGCGGGAGGGGTGATAGTTGTCACAAGTTGACGAATCACTGAGCTCTCGCATCACGTCACCACTCCCCTCCCACACCGCGCTGCTACCCTGGCAACGTCTCAGTTATGCGGTCGGTCTATGAAAGTCGTGACAATGTCCCGTCCCGTCGTCGTCGTCGTGAAAACAGGTGTAAAGTCACAACCCGGACAAAAACTGACCGGATATGATGCAGCACCAATATGTTTGAAAACACATTGCTTATTATTTCAGCCAGTTATTTCTGAGTTGTCAAAACATGCGCGGTATGTAAAAGAGAATGTGTCATAACATTTCCTGTGTATTTTTAATGTTGCCTATAATTAGTTGTATTAGATCATGTAGTTTGATTTAGTAATCGATAATTTTATTTATGTTTTGTTTGTCTTGGACATTACTGACAGCGGTAAAGGAAAACATCTAGAGGCAATCTGGACTTATAGGCAATCGTCCTCTGCCTTTTCCCAAATATGTTGGGGTCGACTTCCAGTCTAACCGAATGCAGCTGAATACCAATATTTTACATGGAGCGACTGCCTATCTGACCTGCACAACCCAGTTACTGGGTACTACGATACCGCTTGGTAAGACTGGTCGTCAGACTTTCGGGTTTCTGACTACCCGTAACGACTGTCAAAGGGTCCACGAATGACATCCGAGACCAACGGCTTATGTGCTTTCTGATTCGGTATGTAAAGATGGTCACCCATCCAAAGACCAACCGCGGCAAGCGTGTGTGTTTAGCCATGGGCCCCCTCCTGGACTTATATATAATATAACTCTGAAATCACCACCCAGTTTTGAGCAAGCGTGGTGATCGATGCCTTCTCTGTTTGAGAAGAGCCCGTTTCCCTACAGTGGGACAACAAAAGTCTGGTAAATAAATAAATAAAAACTTTATTCAGTTCAGAAAAAACGAATTATTCCGGTCTGATCCCCCACCCCGTTTTGAGTAAGCGTGGTGATCAATGCCTTCTCTGTTTGAGAAGAGCCCGTTTCCCTACAGTGGGACAACAAAAGTCTGGTAAATAAATAAACAAAAACTTTATTCAGTTCAGAAAAAACGATTTATTCCGATCTGATCCCCTTAACCCCCTGCTCCTCCTTCATCCCCCTGCTAGTTCTTCTTTTGTTTTAATCTCTGTCTTATCCACTTTATCTAGGTTTCTCGGTACAATATAAAAACAAAACTGGTAGCAGTTTACAAGGAGCCTTTGATGCTAGGTTTTTACAAATGCCCCGGACCCCACACTAGGGTTCCATGTGTCGTGGGGTCCAGACCACGGTCGGGGGATGGGGTACTGTTATACATAACTCTGTTTAAGTCTGTCTGTTTGTCCGTTTGTTTCCTTATCATACCGTAAAGCTTCAGCTGGAATAGATTTGGATTGCATAAGGATGACTATGGGCTTAGAATACTTTTTATTCCGGTAGTACAGACGCCAGCACATCAAGCTACTACAATCTGTCAAATTTCTGTAATAGATTTTCAACTTTATCGATATAAAGCATAAGGTTCAAAGTTGATTGGGAAAATTTGACAGTTTCGGGTAACTTGATATGCTGGCGTCTGTACATTTCCGTGATTTTGATTTGAAACTTGTTCCTTTATTTTGGGAAACAAGCTGGTTTAAGCTTACGTTTTTTTTTTGTTAGATTTATTCTAAATAACGTAAAGCGACATATTTGTACTAAAGTGATTTAAAGTGAAATTAACTTAAGCGGCAGTGGGCTGGGCACATTGCTCGCAGAACAGATGGCCGATGGGGCCGAAAGCTTCTGGAGTGGTGACCGCGCACCGGAAGACGTAGCGTTGGAAGGCCTCCCACAAGGTGGACCGACGACCTTCTGAATGCCGCAGGAACCCGTTGGATGCTTGGATGTTTTGTTTTAGAACCGGTCAAAATGGAGGTGCTTGGGGGAGGCCTACGTCCAGCAGTGGATGTCTTTCGGCTGAAATGATGATGATGATGATGACATATTTGTGAAAAAATTACAATTATGTAACACAGAAAATTAAGAAAAAAAAATCTCACAATATTGTCACTTTGTCGCCTATCACTTGTCAGTTTTATTATATAGGCCCCAGCCTATATAATAAAACTGACGGCCACAACTTTTCTGGGTAAAAACACCCCAGTGTTTTTACCCAGAAAAGTTGTGGCCGCTTTCTTATCTAGGAAAACCAATAATGAAAATTTTATTACACAGTCATGTCATATTCCCTTTTACACTGCCAAATTTATAGCCATTTCATTTCCCACCTCGATGTTGGAAGCGTGTGCAAATCGCGGCATCGTTTCGAGCATGACCAGTATTGCTCAGTCACGCACATGATGGATTTTCTATGAAATTAGATTTCACAGACGGCCATCCCCAGCTATGTATACACAAGTAACTATAGATCACCATTATAACATCAAACAGATAATATGAGGTATCTGTTATTTTCGGTGATTAGCAACGGATTTAATATATTAAACGCTTGTGTGCCGTAATTACAGACACAATTAAAAAGCCATTTTGTCTCGCGTAGATCTACGTTCCAGCAGACTAAGGGTTAAAGGGCTCCTATTTGTTATTTTTGTTAAAAAATAACTACCAAAAAACCCCTTAAAAACTTAAATTTTATACCGTAGGGTATACAATTTCCTTGTCATTTTCGTGTCAATTAATAAATTGAGAGAGTAATCATTGTAATTGTAATCTATACATACAGGGTGTCCCAGAACTCAACGTCAAGCCGAAACGGGGCGACAGGATTGATCGTAAACATCATGAGAAAAATCAGAAAAAAAATCTATCCCATCCAGTTTGAAAATTATGGGCATTTATGAAAAACCTAAAAATTTGGTCAAACTGTAACCATTTTTCGGTTATTGTGGTTAATTTTTATTATTTTTGTTTATTTAAACCTTGGAAACGTAACCCTAAATAACATTTCTAAGAATCACAGTCAAAAATAATGACACAATTGCCCTAAGTTTCCTTTAATTAAGACTTTGTTAAACTATGAATTTAAACGTTTCAAAATTTGTCGAATTTGAAAGGCCCTCCTTTAAAAAAAATTTACTAGAGTGCCTTGGCAAGTGCCATTAAAAGTTGGCGCATTTAATGAGGATTGTAAAATGGTGCAATACTTGTTAGTTTTATACTAAAAAAACGAGTAAAAAAATAAAAACCTCAAGTAACCCGATTTTTGCTAACCCATTTTACTAACTTAAAATGTTTTTTATTCGCACAAGCTCTTGGTAGGTTCTTGATTTTACGGCAAAATGATGAGAGAAATGGATAGTGGACATGTTTGCCATGAGTGAGCGAGACAGATAGTGACGCCACTTTTACCAAAGTCAACAAAAGTAAGTAAAATTAAAATAATGAAAAATTTTGACCTAGATTAGTTGAGGTTTATTGGAATAAAAGTCAGATAGGGAAATAACATTTTTTATTAGAACAAATGTTCAAATTGTTTACCATCAGCCTCAATACACGCCCTACATCTACTTAAAAAAGATTACTTAACAGCCGGGCATATCCTCGAGAGTTGATGTCCTCAGCAGCTTGAGAAATTCGTTCACGCAGCTCGGCTACGCTCTCAATAGGCTTTGAATAAACTTTTTCTTTGAGAACGCCCCAATAAAAAAAATCCTTCACGATAAAGTCTGACGGCGACACTTGCGTTGCATCTGCATTCCCCATAAATGAGGTGCATGTTCGCATATTCTTGTGAAGTGTAGCGCGTAGGAATGGTAGATAACAAGGATGCCAACACAAAAGTCCAATTCCAAAAGAGAGAAGCCAAAGTTGCCGGTATGTAATCAACAAGTTCAATTCACAAAAATCCAAGTCCAAAAAGAGAAGCCAAAGTTGTCAGTACTAAATCAACACAAGCGAATACGGAAAGGTGCGCAGTAGATGAATGAGCGAAACGTACTAACTGGTGTCAGACTAGTAGCGTAGCCATTTGCTTGGTATGGCTTCTGTATCTGTTTCATTCGCACTCGTTTAAACGATGCATCTTCGTCTCACTGCTTGGCGTCGCTATCAGCAGTCTCGCTCGCTCATGGCAAACATGTCCACTATCCATCTCTCTCATCATTTTGCCGTAAAATTAACAACCTACCAAGAGCTTGTGCGAATAAAAAACATTTTAAATGAGTAAAATGGGTTAGCAAAAATCGGGTTACTTGAGGTTTTTATTTTTTTACTCGTTTTTTTTAATATAAAACTAACAAGTATTGCACCATTTTACAATTCTCATTAAATGCGCCAACTTTTGATGGCACTTGCCAAGGCACTCTAGTACATTTTTTTTAAAGGAGGGCCTTTCAAAGTCGACAAATTTTGAAAATTTTAAATTCATAGTTTAACAAAGTCTTAATTCTAGGAAACTTGGGGCAATTGTGTCATTATTTTAGACTGTGATTCTTAGAAATGTTATTTAGGGTTATGTTTCCAAGGTTTAAATAAACAAAAATAATAAAAATTAACCACAATAACCGAAAAATGGTTACAGTTTGACCAAATTTTTAGGTTTTTCTTAAATGTTCATAATTTTCAAACTGGACGGGATAGATTTTTTTTCTGATTTTTCTCATGATGTTTACGATCAATTCTGTCGCCCCGTTTCGGCTTGACGTTGAGTTCTGGGACACTCTGTATAATAAAACAGTAACGAAAGAAAAACTGTACATTGTGAATTTTCGAGAAAAAAATAAGTGGCTTTTGTTAGAAAAACGTAACTGATGACAAAATAGTAGATTGTTATACAAGGGTCGGAAGGAATCAATTCCCATACGAGGCATTTAGACGCCCGAGCGCAGCGAGGGCGGCTATAGTCCGAGTGGGAATTGATGACTTTCACCCGCGTTAAACACTCTACTTTTCATTTCGAATTTAAGGAAAGTCAAAAATAGTAGTTTTTCTAAAATATTTATTGATAATAATTACATGAATAATAGGTACCTATTTATTAGTCTTTTTTAAATTTGAAGTATGGAACACACCACGCCACCGCCACATGGGTAGATTCCCGCTTACTAGGGCCCGTATTATTATCATTCTGTCTGCATTCTTACTTTTACCATTTTTCATAAATTACTTAGAAAACACGATAATCTTGATAAAATTTACTAAAAATTGTGTTGTGACGTGACACTTTTTAGTGCTGACCGTCCACCCAACTTTCTTATTTCGATTCAAAACTTGCATACAGCCTAATCGATACTCGCAATAAAAAAAATGAAAAAAAATTGTAGAAACTGAATAAAAACTCTTTAAACTAACAAAATGTATTGAAATGTAAAGTGTTTGCAGAATATCCAATCTATAGAATTAATTAATTATCATCCTTCTCAAAAAAACTTCGGGTAAGCCTACCTAAAAAATGTTTACTGGGAATTCTGTAGTAAACTATTAGAAAGTATCAAAAATAAAATCCACAATAAATAATTGTCCAATAAATTAAAATCATTTTAAACAGCGAGCGCATTCTAAATATAAATTCAATTATAGAAGCATTTCGGCGCGAAATTCAGTAAATGAGGTACCAATTGTCTGTCTGTTATTGACATGATATTAGAAGAGATTATAATGATATTAGAACAGCATAAATCATTATTATAAACAATGCTTATTGTATTTATTGCTTAAAATAATTTTATTTTATTTTCAAATATCGATTACATTCGTCATATTAATTACTCGAGTCAATTGAAATTTAAAAAAAAAATTGTTTGGAATAATCGCTTTCACACATCATTGCAATAAAAAAAACAATAATGGTCGGCGATATTGAACACAAATTGAGTAGTGGTAATGATTAATACGTATTATTGAACCTGTGTTTGAATATTACGTTAAAACCTGGGCATTTTCGTGTTGTTTATAATATTATCAATAACATTTGTTACATTTTAAATCTTATCTACATCTGTGTGTGTGAAATTTGTGAAAAGTAAAAATGTAAACACACACGATTGGCGCGAAACTTCGACATTAGATATTCTCAAAAAAACTTCATTACCACTACTTATTTACCTACCTTTAACTATGGATAAATTCGTCAAATAATTAAATGATGTATATTGACAGCCCCATATATGGTAAAGTCAGGATGTTCGAAAACCCAATTTTTATGTTTTTTAGCCTCGACCACAACTGACATCAAAATGGCGATTATCGTATCTATGTATGTTGCATTTATTCAAGGTAAATTATTAACTTCTGCGCTAAATATGAAAGATATAATGGCGTTAACATATGAGCTTATTATCCAACTCTCCTAATTAACGCACATTCATAAGATTTGATGGGTAGCATAATAGATATTTACATAATCATAGTGTCGTATGTCTGACTGAGCTGACTACCTAACCAAAATTTAGTTCTATTTTTAAATTTCATTCCCGCCCTAGGGAGGGAAAGCAATTACTATGAGTCTATCCCGCCCAAGGGTGGGAAGCAGAGTTTTCCACCCGCTATTCGGATCAAACAAGCACTACTTTCCGAGTATGAGACATGAAAAGTGACTTTTTTGAATTTTTGTCTGTTTGTCTGTGTGTATGGTACGGCTTCACGCCAAAACTACTGGATAGATTGAATTGAAATTCAGCAAAAATGTTCTTAGTAAACTAAGGAAGGCTTTAGGCTACATATTATCACGCCGTATGTTATGGGAGGTAAGCAATATTTATTTTAAAATGTGTTTGTTCGTAATTGAATGCACAAAATAATTGAATGCACATTATGACATGTTAATTATTTATTTAGTTAAAAATAAAACTTTAACTCTGGGAACATTATAATCACGCTATTTTTATAAAGGAGCGGGGCAGTAATATTATAAATTGCAAGGGAACAGCTATTTCAACAATTTGTCAACGGGGAATTTAGCGGTAAGGTCAGGCGGCCGTTTATCGCACTAAATGGTGCGAGTTCAAATCCCATTATATTGTTTTAAAAAATCGTAAAATTCTTTTTTTTTTAGATTTTGCATTTTTTATGTGCATTAGGAACGATACTGTTATGAAATCTGAGAACTTCACATGTCCTATCTAATTGTATGGAGAGTTTCACACCAATATTACTAAACAGATTGATTGGCGGTACAACAAGCTACACTATCATGAAGTCAAGTCAAACTTTTGGTTCTAAGCTATATCTTACCAAGCACATTTGTTGTAGGTAATTCATTTAAGTATGTAATTCTTAGTTTTGATCCTTGCTGCTGTTACCATATTTTTTTTAATGCAAAACTAATGTAATTGTCTGTTAAATTAACGACAATTTAGTTTTACTCATAATTTAATTAATTTGGGTAAATAATATGTAGTTTCCGTTTTCTAACTGGCGTCGAGTTAGATCGCGCTATGGTTTTGTTCCCAAAAAATGATGTTATAGGTGCCGATGTGCCCTCTCATCCTATAGAAACGGGGGTTACCTTTGTTGTCTGTGTTGGTTGATGTGTTTAATTTTCCTGTTGGCCTTCACAGAGTACTTTTTGTTAGACTGAAATTGGCCTTTTTTAGACTCTGTGAAGGGGACAACTTTGCTAGATCACTCACCTATGATGAGGTGCCGTCGTACTACACGTACGATAAGCAAAGAGGTGTATTTAATCGACGTTGATGCGGACACGCCGTGAACGGGTTTCCGGGAATTTTTAAGGACACCGCATTGGGACGGGCTTACACTGTGCACCCAAATAATGGCGAGTGCTATTATTTGCGAATGTTACTGCACAGAGTGCACGGCCCAACATCATTTGCGTTTCTAAGGACAGTCGATGACATTGAGTATCGCACATACCGTGCTGCTTGCGTAGCACGCCACCTTCTCGACGGTGATCAGCACTGGGACAACGCACTTGAGGAGGCTAGCATTAGTGACAATCTCAGTCGTTTGCGACATCTGTTTGTCGTCATGTTGGTATTCTGCGGTATTGCAAATCCGCTTCTGTTGAGGGAGAAATATCGGCATCTTCTGTCCGAAGACTTCCTAAGAGGTCTGAGACGCATTACTGAAGATAATACTGAGGCAACTGATGAGCGCGTTCTAAACAGTTGCCTTAGTTCACTTCAAGATATGGTCATTTCGACCTGCGGCAGTCTCTGGTGGATTATGGGCTACCGACTCCACAACATCTGGATGTACAAGAGCTTGGAAACAGACAGTACAACTCTGAAATAAATTATGATCCTAGAGATAGCTCTAGGATCATAATTTATTTCAGAGTTGTCGAAAATTGACATGGTCATTGACGACGGTACTCATAGGAGTACCGTCGTCAATGACCATGTCTCTAAGTTTACCTCAGAGCAAAAGCAAATTTTCGACACCATCCTTGACTCGGCTCGGCCAAGTCAAAATGTTTTTCTTGGACGCTCCTGGTGGAACAGGGAGAATATTTGTCACCGCTGGCATTCTCGCAGAGGTCAGGAGGCAAGACAAGATTGCCATTGCAGTAGCATCGTCAGGAATCGCCGCAACACTGCTTCCTGGTGGCAAAACAGCGCACGCAATGTTTAAGATTCCCATAGATTTAGAGAGTAATGAAACACCTGTTTGTGGAGTGTCACGCAACAGTGACAAAGGGCGCGTGCTTAAAGATTGCTTTTTAATCGTGTGGGATGAAAGCATTATGGCGAACAGAAAAGCAGTAGAGGCGGTAAACAGGACTTTGCAGGACATCCGCAGGAACCAGCAAATGATGGGTGGCGTTACAGTTCTGTTTAGCGGCGATTTCCGACAAACGCTGCCTGTGGTGACGCGAGGAACTAGGGCTGATGAGGTGAATGCTTTGTTGAAATACTCTTTCTTATGGCCACATATTCATAGGTTGCACTTAACGATGAATATGAGAGCATATCTTGGCGGGAATGTACACGCCCAAAAATTTTCTGACTTTAAAATTGATGACGACTCTTAAAATTGGGTGAGGGAACGCTACCAGTAGACGGTGGCCAGGTGGTTCTACCTGAGATACTTGGGAGAGTGGTGTCCACCTTAGAAGATTTTTTTCGCCTGGTGTACGGGGACATCAATAGGTTACCGCACCAACATAATTCTTGAGTGTGTGAACGAGCCATTTTAACACCCAGAAACGACCAAGCTTCAGCGATCAATGAATGCATTCTCGCAGAAATTGAGGGAAATGAAGTGATCTACACTTCAATAAACACTGTTGTCGACCAAGATGACGCCACACATTACCCCGTAGAATTTCTCAATTCCCTCAGTGCAAGTGGACTATCAGCGCACACCATTAAGTTAAAAGTTGGTGTCCCAATTATGCTTCCTCGGAAACTCACTCCGCCGAAACTGTGCAATAGGACCCAGCTCAAAGCCGTCTCGCTGCAGAGAAATATCATTGAGACGGAAATTCTAACTGTGTCGGCGAGACACCACAACCCGTCCCGTCCCCGGGCTCTTAGAATTCGACATCAGACGTTTCAGATCTTCGATTTTGACGACCCCGTTGTCGCTGGCATAAGCAATAGGATCCGCGTACGAAGTCGCGGGCAGAAGCTAGTAATATTATAAAGGCGAAAGTTTGTGAGTGTGTGTGTGTGTGTGTGTTTATATGTTTGTTACTTCTTCACGCTCAAACGGCTGGACCAATTTTGATAAAATTTTGTATGGAGGTAGCTGACATCCTGGATTAACATATAGGCTACTTTTTATCCCGATATTCCCACGGGATCGACAATTACGCGGGTGAAACCGCGGGGCGCAGCTAGTAAAATATAATTTAGCTACACTACGGTTAAAGGAAAAAAACAATGAATGAAGCAGTGCCGAAAACCATTCTTTAAACAGATCAGAGTGATTGAATTAAAAGTAGGTATTCTCTAGGTAGGTCTCTTTTTAATTTTATCTTGGACCAGCAGGGCCCCGGAAAAAAGTAGCCTATATGTTAATCCAGGGTGTCAGTTACTTCCACACAAAATTCAAAATTGGTCCAGCCGTTTGAGCGTGAAGAAGTAACAAACATATAATTTAGAAATCGCTAACCCGTCTTACGCAAGTGTGCTGATCAATGCTCATACCTTCTCTGTATGAGAGGTCTTTGCCCAGCATTGGGACAGTAACAGACTGGTATTATTATAGTCCCTCGTATTACGAGTCTGCTTTTTGTTCCTTTTTCAGTTCACCATCGTAACTGAGCTTGTACGCAGTCAGCCGAATTAATCGTGCAGTTTTTATGAAGTCAACCAAATGGATTCATCTAACCATTTGCATACTAGAAACGCGTCTGACCCACCGCGCACCGTTGAGTGTTGAAATGCTCTGCTAAATCGCCAATATGAAACAGCCTGGAGCTAGTACGAACAGGCAAAGCGTCTGTCATGTTCAAAATGTAGGCACAACCGACCGTCAAGACAGGACCATGATTGGTGTCGCCGCAGGAGACGCCCTGGGCGTCGGGAATCGATAGCCGATTCCTGGCCACCGTGCACCGCGCACCAGGCACCGCGGGCTCGCGGACGGCGAGCGATGGGCAGCTCGCCGTCCGGTAAGGACCAAGCCCGGGTCGACGGCGCGTTGTGTTCCACGCGCACCTCAAAGAGATGTCAGCACTAACTGACGGGGTCCACTAGGACCCTGATGCCTGCCAGGGTCGCGGGTTATTTGAAAGAGATACCGTGGCCCCTGGCACAGGCAACTGTGATTTGGTATATATTTTAACATAGCATAACATTAACAACTTAACGCATGTTTTGTCCATAGGTAAATAGTCAGTATGACCTATAGAAGGTACTGTAGAGACTATAAGCCTGTCTGGTGCTTACAGGCAAACTCTGCGAGTTTGATAAAAGTGACTGGCATGAGATACGAGACAAACATGAAGATAATTTAAGATTAGAAGAGATTAGGCGTCAGATTTGGCTGACAAGCAAAAGAATTAAGATAAAATACGCAGTATATTTACTGGTTGAACATACGTTATAAACCGTGGTTTAATTTATTCCTTCCAGTACCCTGAAGCTCTTAAAGAGGTTCACAGTACACCCACAATTCGCCATGTCATGGGGGCGAGCCTATTGCCATCATCATCATCATTCTCCTGCCCTTATCCCAATTTATTTGGGGTCGGTGCAACATGTCTTTTTCTTCCATACTTCTCTATTAGTCGTCATCTCGGTAGTCACCCCCTTTCTAACCATATCATCATTCACACATTCCATCCATCGTTTCTTTGGTCTTCCCCTACTCTTATAGCCATCGACATCCATACTCAAAACTCTCCTCACGAAATTTTCCTCATTTCTACGTAACATAGCCTATTGCCATCAATCGGGCACATATCCAGACTTCGGGATGCTACTGAAAAATTCCGAACGGAAAACCTAATATCTCATCATCTGCCTAGCCTTTTCCCAACTATGTTGGGTTCGGCTTCCAGTCTAACCGGATGCAGCTGAATACCAGTATTTTACATGGAGCGGCTGCCTCTCTGACCTCCAAAACCCAGTTACTGGGTAATACGATACCCCTTGGTAAGACCGGTTGCCAGACTTTCGGGCTTCTGACAACCCGTAACGACTGTCGAAGATCCACGAATGACAGCCGGGACCAACGGCTTAACGTGCTTTCCGAGGCACGGACGGGGTCTCGGTATGTAAAGATGGTCACCCATCCACAGACCAACCGCGGCAAGCGCAGCTTAACCTGATCAATCGACCTGTGAGTAATAATAAATAAAAGAGTAAATTAAGGTAATTTACTCTACTGAATATTATTGTAGTATGTGCGTGCCGCTTCGCTCTAGTTCACGAGAAAAGCGACAGAATAAAGTAAATGACCGATCTCGTCAGATTTTCATGATCTACTATTCTGTTCCGATCGTAAACCAGTCACGACACTCAAGACTGTTATGTTACACTTTCACGATAAATTTTATTTGGTTCTCTGCGATCGAAGTGTATATTCAGTAATATTTAGTATGATTGAAACCGGGACTAAATACGGGTATTAAAAAAAATGCTGAATGGGCCTGCTCTTGATCTCGATTACGCCTGATGGAAAGCGATGGATGAGGTCTATGGTGGAACGAGCGTCCCCAGAAGATGCCTGTTCACTTGCTTTGAAGGCAGACGGATTAAATGTGGAAAGGAACCTGTGTTCCTTTGATGACACACTTTGACTTTGCATCATTATTTATTACTAGCTGCGCCCCGCGGTTTCACCCATGTAAATGTCGGTCCCGTGAGAATATCGGGATAAAAAATAGCCTATATGTTAATCCAGGGTGTCAGCTACCTCCATACAAAATTTTATCAAAATTGGTCTAGCCGTTTGAGCGTGAAGAAGTAACAAACATACACACACACATACCACACACACTCACACACACACACTCCAAACTTTCGCCTTTATAATATTAGTGTCATTATTTGTACGTCGGTCAGGCAATCACATTCATGTAGATAAAAATGTTAAAACAATGTATTTTGTTACATATAGTAGGTAATTAGCAATGAGTAGGTATGTCAGAGAAAGTCTGAAAGTGGCACCGATGTGGGCTAGAACTTAAGCGGAAATCAATACTGGACACGTCATGCGGAGGAATGAGGGGCATTTTAAGGAATGTTTCGAGTTTGAATGTGAAAGTTGATTTTTTTTATTTTATTTCAAAGGAACAACAAACTGCTACAATATTACCTATAATACGAATTATACATAGAAATACTAAATATACATAAGTATACGAAATATACAAAACTTTTAGACAATATTGCAGCCCAACGCTGTTCAAGGATTAAATATTGGATAAATAACAGTTATAAGATAAAGGAGAAGGCTAAAGAAACGATTGATGAATTGTCTGATATGGGTAGAATGGGCTTGAATGGGATTCAATACTAAGATAACGGTTGATAGAGATATATGGACGCAGAAGATATGCTGCGCTGGCCCCAAATAAAGAATAAGGGTAAAAGAATGATAATGTTAGTGTTTGGCCAGACTGGCAGTGTCATACCATACTGCGATCGCCAACCCGCCTGCCAAGCGTGGCGATTATGGCAAACCCCCCCCCCCCCCCCCCCCAAATTGGGGGAGGCCTATGTCCAGTAGTGGACGTCTATCGGCTGAAACGACGACGAGACTGGCAGTGCAGGGCGGGGGCGGCGCCGGTGCGGGAACGCGCGCGAGCAGCTTCGTTCTGAGTGTTGTCGTGTCTTGTGTTTGTCAAAATGTAATATGGATGAAGAAGACTTTTCTTTACTAGAATAAAAGCTCGAACTAGTTTGAGAACCCCGCTCCCTGCGCGGGCCGCTCGCACACTCACTGCGGCCACTTGTATGAACGAGCTATGGCGTGAGTTACCCGCGCGCTCTCCGCGCGCTCCCCGCGTCAAGCAGCCAGCGCCGCTCACCGCACCCGCGTGCCCACTATAGACGCTCAAATGAAGTTCTTATGTTTGAGTACGCCACGCCGCGCCCATCCCACACCCGCGTTTGCAGTCTGGCCAAGCAGTTAATTTCAATACTGCTCTGAACATAAATAAAGTATCAGTGTTGTATGTTTTTAAGAAATATGTATTATAATTATTATAATAACCAAATTTGGCACCAAAACCTGTTCTGCACGTTTTTACCCGTGAGTACCTGCAATTGGCTTCATGCCTCATATAAAATTGTTAGTTATGCTTCTGTTATAGCTGTTGGTTCTCCTATAAATAAATAAATATAATAAAAATAACGAACATTTATGACTGAAAGTTTTGTGTATTATTCAGTTTATCTCACCGACACTTTGACGGCTTTGTCTTTGTGGTGCCGGACTTAAAGAATTTTACCATAAACATAAACCACCCCTTACTTCCCGTGGGTGTCGTAAAAGGCGACTAAGGGTCTTACCGGAGAATGGGCAGCAGCGTTCTCTATTTATTCCACCATCATACCATACTGCGATCGCCAACCCGCCTGCCAAGCGTGGCGATTATGGCAAACCCCCCCCAAAATTGGGGGAGGCCTATGTCCAGCAGTGGACGTCTATCGGCTGAAATGACGAACGACGAACGACGACTTTGACGGCGCCTTTAAAAATATTATTGCTAAACGTTATTTTTTTTTTATTAGTCCAGGGGTGGCTATTAAGGGGTGTCGCGTTAAATTCGGAGACCGTTTAGCGGTTCAAGTTATTTTTTATTAACTCAAAAAGTGCCTCATAGCTGAAATTAATGTTAAATTTCAGCAATGGTATTTTCTATTGCTAGGACATTTTTAAAATAATGTTTATAATTTAAAATTACAGGGAACAATAAAAAGTTCACATCGGGCCCAAACGGGGATGACAGGATGAGCTGGACTCCTTCAACAAGAACTGGTCCTTAGTAGACTGACTGACCGACCCCTTGACAATTCAAAAGTGCCTGTAATTGGTTTATCACACTAAAATATTAGTGTGATAAACCAATTACAGGCACTTTATAATAATAAAAAATAATAATGAAGGCGAAAGTTTGTGAGTGTGTGTGTGTTTATATGTTTGTTACTTCTTCACGCTAAAACGGCTGGACCAATTTTGATAAAATTTCGTATGGAGGTAGCTGACACTCTGGATTGACATGTAGGCTATGTTTTATCCCAGTATTCCCACGGGATCGACATTTACGCGGGTGAAACCGCGAGGCGCAACTAGTTTGAAATAAATGCTTTTAGTTTGAGTTTGAGTTTGCAGCTTTAAACAGAGAGAAGAGGAAAGAGAGTAGGGCTTTGCCCTGCAGAGGGATATCACGGGCTTTTAATAACAGTAATTAATTTCATGACAGTATGTATATGTAAGAGGCCCGTGGCTAAATAATAACAGCCGCACAGGCCGATCGATCAGGTTAACCTATGCTTGCCGCGGTTGTTCTGTGGATGGGTGACCATCTTTTCCTTTTTTCCGGCTCCCAGCACCTTGGCCCCAGCCCCGAAGAAAAGGCAGGCAGACAAGGAGGGCTTTGTGACGGTGGAGTCGAAGCGTAGGAAGCCCACTTGCCGCAATCAATGTGGTACTGCACTGGCCAAATATGCTGCGTCCTGCAACACCGTTGACGCAGCTGTACGTATCCCGTCTGCATCATTCCACGGTGGCTGAAGACATCGTGGAAATACATCAGAAGAAAGACCAAGTAGACCTTGAGAGTAGAGAAGTTGGAATTGCGCCACAACATAAACTTCAAATCGTTTGTGGTGCGGCTTCCAACACAGTAGGTACCTGGAACCTTCATGAAGGAAGAGTTTTGGCTGAAAGATGTAGCGTACCGACGTTTTTGTGGAAGGTTACGCGACACCATGCAGCGCAACACGACGCCGACACAGTCATCACTTCGTGCACAATAGTTAGTTTTTATAATTAAAATATGTTTAGGTTAAGGTATTTATCTATGGGCCTGCGTTGCCTGAAATAAATAGATTATTATTATTTTACATACCGAGATCCCTCCGTGCCTCGGAAAGCATGTTAAGCTGTTGGTCACGGCTGTCGTTCGTGTATCTTTGACAGTCGTTATGGGTAGTCAGAAGCCCGAAAGTCTGACAACCAGTCTTACCAAGGGGTATCGTATTACCCAGTCACTGATTTGTGGAGGTTAGATAGGCAGTCGTTCCATGTAAAATACTGGTATTCATACGTAGAGGTGGTTTATCCGTCCCTTAGAAAGCACGTTAAGCCGTTGGTACCGGCTGTCATTTGTACATCTTTGATAGTCGTTATGAGAAGTCAGAAGTCCAAAAATCCGACAATCAACAAGACAAAACGGATACAATGGTACAAAAGACGGTCTTATAAACTAAAATGATACTGAAAATATTCTTATAAAGACCTAAACACACAATCACACACCCACATACACACCCACACAATCACCATTGCTACACATCTACTAACATTCGTACTGCATACTTAATCAAAATAAATAAAACTATGTATAAACGACGGTCTTCGGACTCGACTTCTTACAGAGCACTAGCTCCCGACAAACCTGTTGGTTTACTAAAGTTCAGCCTTATACCTGTATTCTAAATACGAATAGTAATCGATCCTACGATTTGTTCGCAATTACTTTGTTACTCTACATAATTATTTTACTGTGTATCTAGTTGTGTCATGTACCTACAGTGTGTGATTTGCTAGTGTGATTAATTGTTCATGAAATTATAATCTGATTTGAACTGCAAACCGTTTTTCTATTGCGCAATAACCAACACATACCCACACTACGCCCACAGTAATTAAAATATGCCTGATAATAACGACACAGATAAAATCTACCTGCTCCGATACGACGACGACGCGACGGACGGACGGACGGTGTGTGTAATTATAATGTTGTATGTATTTATAGTATTTTTAAGTTGTATTCATATTGTATTGTATGTGTTTTATATGGGCCTTGATGCCTGAAATAAATGGATAGTAATAATAATAATAAGACTAATAACCCCGCCGCCGTATCTCTACGTTGACCCCGCCGCCGTATCTCTACGTTGACGCCGTGGTGGGGCTTGCGCGCTCCGAACTCTAGGCCTATGCCGGAAGAGTTTACTTTGCTGGAATAGGTCTAAAGTGAGGAGCCAGACCAAGAGAGATACAGAAATCCGCAGGGCAGCATGTGGCGAACTGTTGGGCAGTAGCGACCCCACGGACCCTGTCTTCAGGGAGAAGTCTTATTCCTCACCTCTGGCTTGCCTTTATTGGCCGGCTGGAGTGAACAATGACGATGAACAGAGCTCCCACCTCATTCTTGCCTTTATTGGCCGGCTTGAGTGGAGATTCGCAAGAGCAAACGTGCTCGGAGGAAGGAAGTATTCCAGTAAGATGCTGGTAGGGATCATGACCGTACTTTCGGGATTGTCCTGATAGCCGTGGAATACCTCTCCACTCCTCATAAGCACCTCAGGACATGTTGCCCCCTTGTTGCTACGTCACTATGTGATAGCGACCGTTTCCGGGGGCCCATTATTGAGTGTGCAAGTCACCCCCTGCCATTTTATCCGTGTATATACATATATAACATTGATCAGGCAGGGGTCATAGTTGTTCCATAGTTCTTGGTAACCAGTCCACTTTAGCCACCCAAACCCATAGTCCAACTTTTTATTTTTCCATATCCTGCAATAGTCCTACACCAACCGGGGGTTATCCTTGGGTGCACTTGCATAGCGCATACAGGGATAATCGTCGGTTGGTGCGCATTTCATTAAAATTTCCTAAGGGGCCTCTGCGAGTTGGCTTCGGCCCCTCGTACGCCTTCCAAAGGACCGGGACCCAATGGTTCCGAAAAAAAAAAAAAAAAAAGACTAATAATAATAAGACTCAGCGATTATTGTGCCGATAGTCGTGACAGCCAATGGGTTAATAGCCAAGAGCCTCGACCAACACCTAAGGAGGCTCTCGTTGGGCAGCTGGATCAAGGGCTTGATTCAGAAAGCGGTAGGTACATCTGGACAGGGCCCGCATTGTTCGGAGGTTCCTCTCTCCGGAGCCCTGACCGCCGGTAGCTTGGAACCCGTTCGCGATACCGGTGGGCTACTATTTTTTATATTTTCATATGTTTTATATTCTAATATTTAAAAATATAATTTATATGTGTTATTTAATGAAATAATAATAAAATGTCTTATGATACCTTACTATATTCTGTCAGCGCGCTTAGTAGGTACATAATTTATGAAATGTTAATGTAAATGGGTTGGATCCTGGTGTCCTGGTATCCTTGTGTTCCCACAATATATACTTACCTGAACTATGTGTCATTGTCGAATCTAACCAATGTAAAATAGGGCATGTAGTTATATTGTGGTGAGAAATAAAGTTGATTGATTGATTGATTATAGCGAACAGTAATATTTGTTACAGAAAACTAATAAAAGGAAGTCGGAAAGTCGGAAAACCAGCCTTACGAAAGGATATCGCGTTATCCAGTGATGTGAAGGCCCGATAGGCAGTCTCTCCATGTAAAATACTGGTATTCAGCTGCATCCGGTTTGACTGGAAGGCAACCCCAAGTTTGATGAGAAAAGGCTAGGCGGATGAGGTAGTTTATCTTGGCTGAAAACTGAAAATTTACTTAAACTTGAATTATTTAATCGTTGAGGTATATAGGATACCATTTGCATTTGAAGTTAACATTGCGCAATGACATTGAAATCAAACACAAAACTCAAACTAGATAAGTTACAGGAATTCGTAGTATTTATTTAGAATTTTCAATAGGTATAAAGTATACCATACCAACCAATGTAATAAGGAATGCATTGTTTCAAAATTATACAATACATTGACGTATGAAGCCAAAATTAATTCTGCATTGACTGATAACCGACAAAAAGACGGGTCGTAGAGGGAAGCGAGAACCACGAAACCCTATATTCTGTTTTTTTTTTTAATCTTTATTTTTTTTAACCGACTTCAAAAAAGGAGGAGGTTCTCAATTCGACGGTATGTTTTTTTTTTTTTTTTTGTGTGTTTGTTACGCGATTACTCCGCCAATTGTGGACCGATTTTCAAAATTATTTTTTTGTTTGAAAGGGTATATTCTCGAGGTGGTCCCATTATCATCAAGTTGGAATCTGATGAGAGGATCCCATGGAAATCGAGGGGAACCCTCAAATTTTATAGGCAAAGCTATAACGATTTGGGTATTTTTTTAAATAACTTGAGCAATTATCTTGGAAATCATCATTTGATAAAGTGGAGCTGATGAAGAAGACCACAGATGGCCATTGGAACTACTCAATGACAAATATTTCACGGGTTGCGATTCGATTACTTTATTATGGTTGCTAAGCAATTTATGCTCGTCACAAAGCGTATGGTGAGTGGTTGTTGAGTTCTCCTGGTTCTTACCAGGAGAACTCCTCAACAATTAACGTCCCAAGATCGAGAAAAGCAATATTTTGTAACAAGTGATGAGCAGTTGACATTAGGCTATTGTAACTTAGATAAATTACAAACGAACCCACTAAAAAGTGAAAAATAAAAACTTTTTACAAAAAAAAACAACCGACTTCCAAAAAAGCACTACAAATTGAAAAATAACCTTAATTTCGGAAGTCGGTGTCAATAAACGAAAATGCGGAACCAAAGACACCGACTTCCGAAATTAAAGTTATTTTTCAATTTGTAGTGCTTTTTTGGAAGTCGGTTGTTTTTTTTTTGTAAAAAGTTTTTTTTAAATACATTTTGGGGTTTTTGTCCCTTAAGGATATATCAACCCCATCATACCTTATAACAAAGTAAATCCACTTAATAATATAATACACACGAAAAAAAAAAACATTATAGTAATACTAAGAAGCTGCTGCTCAATGCTGAACGACTACTACTAGACTACATAATTTTTTAGCTGCCTCCGATTTAGGGTTTGCTAAAATGCTTTGAATCAGACCTACATTCAGCCTAAATTAACTTCAACTCGTTCAGTAGCAAGTCGCGTTCATCTTTATTCCGGACACACTCCATCAGCAAATGCTGCACATCTTCAATTTTATTACAAACTAAACAATTGAGAGAATCAGACTTTTTCATTAAGAAAGCAAACTTTGCTGATGGATAGTGTCCGGATCCAAGTCTAAGGGCTATTTTAACATCTTTTCTACTCAAGTTAATGCCAATTTGTTAAAACGATGACTGACATTTTTTTAAGTTTTTTTAGGGTTCCATACCTTAAAAGAAAAAAACGGAACCCTTATTACGATCACTTTGTAGTCCGTCCGTCTGTCTGTCTAGACCCTTTATCTCGAGAAAGCGTGGAGTTATCGAGTTGAAATTAAAACCATATCCTCTGGTCTGCGGTCCCTTGAAGCTGAGAAAAAAATCAAATTTCTAACTTAACGTAAAAAAAAATACGGCCGTTTATGCCGCAAAAAACTTATATTTCGACACTCTCAAGGGAATCAAAATGTATAGGGTATTTCCCGTTGACCTAGAATTATGAAATTTGGCAAGAAGTAATTTCATGTAGCTTAGGTAAAGGAAAAAATCCGAAAACCGTGATAAAGTATTTACATACCTACAAATGTTTACGGAACCCTTGGTGTGCGAGTCCGACGCGCTCTTGACCAGTTTTTTTTTTCTTATGCTTAGATCAAAGTCAAAGTCACATTATTCATATAAAGAAGGCCATTAAAAGGTACGATTGAACGTAACCATTACGGTACAAGAAAATAAAATTGATTCTAGTTGCCCCTTCCAAAAGGTACTTAGATGACTTTGGTTTTAGCCTAAAACTTTTAGGTGCCACTCAGGTTGACTAAGGGAGTATTAAGTAAATAAATATTGCCACACATATTTGACTTACCCCATACTTCCCGTGGGTGTGTCTGTGTGGTGTCGGACTTAAAGAATAGCACCACCCCATACTTCCCGTGGGTGTCGTAAAAGGCGACTAAGGGGCGTACCGGAGAATGGGCAGCAGCGTTCTCTATGCATTCCACCACCATACCATACTGCGATCGCCAACCCGCCTGCCAAGCGTGGCAATTATGGCAAACCCCCACCCTTTTGGGGGAGGCCTATGTCCAGCAGTGGACGTTTTTCGGTTAAAATGATGATGATGATATTTGACTGGACCGGTCCACTGAAATCTCAAAAGGGTTTGAACCTTTGAGATTTATCAAAAAATAATCTAAAATTTTGCGCACTTTGAATGTAGTATTTGTCCTGTTTGTGTGTACCTCCAAATATATCAGAAACATTACATTACTTGACATTTTTTGTTAAAATAGGTGTCCCCCTACCTATACCCTACCCTACCCTACTTCCATAGTGCACGGAAAATTAAAAAAAAATATCAAATTGGCGCCGAGTGGATGCCAGCTTCCATAGAAAAACGTTCGAACCCCTCTCGGACTTGACCATGGACTTCACATAATTTGACCAAGTTTATGTCTGGACTTTAAAACAGACTTTGATCCCTTAGTTTGTTTCGCCATTTCTTCTCAGGGGTTCGTCATACTGGCGTCACGCAAAATCCTGCATCTCGCAAGCAGAGTTTACTGCGCAACTAGAATAGATACAACGGCCCGACATGAATCATCGGGCAGTTGCCCGCCAGACACAACACCCGTCTGGTCGGAGGATCCTCCCTTTTCTATAGAGTATGAGTGAACTTTACACCCTGTTCCTCTCATCTCTATACTGGTGGCCCCGAACATGAACGTCAGCGCAGAAGGCTGCGCTAAGGAGTGCACCTACCAGCAGCGTGACGTCAGTATGACGCGTTGTTCTCATGTGGCGTTGTAGATACCGCTACACCTGCGTATTAAAGAAGCTACGTCTGTTGATAGTTATACGATTGTACAAGAGTAATTACTGTATACATGTACCTCACTAGAAGATTTTAATCGTTTACATTACGTGTATTTTCGACGCGAGTAAATTAAACAGTACCTATTGATTGTTATTTTCAACGTTTATGTGGTGAAAATATTTATAATCAGACAATGTGGGCTGACTGTACGTACTGAAATGTGTAGACTACTAAAGACTCATACTCACTTCGGCACATGTCGTAAACGTTTTTACACATACCTTTTTTTTATTTATTTGAAATGGGTTTGCCCTTGACTCTAGTTTAGGTCAGAGGCGACAGAGACAAAGTCGACGATGGAGTGAGCTTACGCGCTCGGAAACACAGACGCAGGTAAAGAGTTCCACTCTTTTGCTATGCGCGTTTTCAAAGACATTTGAAAACGCTTAGTGCAAATTGGTGGAATAGCAACTAGGCAGGGATGGTAACTTGCAGTGCGTCTGGATGACCGAAGGTAGAAGGGGGCCGGTGGAATGAGGTCGTGGAGTTCTTGGGCACACTCACCGAGGTACAATCTGTAGAAGACCGACAAGCAGGCAACCTTGCGGCGATGAGCCAAGCTGTGAAGATATATATACCTATTTAGATTCACACTTTCCCATTGGGACAAGCAGAAACTACAGAATGCCACCTGGTAAGATTCTTACGCATCTACTCTTTTTGCTTCTTGTCACGAATAAAACTGCCTTAGTTTTGCATTTAGAATGTCCTGAATGAATGATGAATGAAATGAATGACTAGCGACCTGCGCGCTCCTGTTTCGCACTATTTTTACGACGTAACAAAGCATCGAGGTTTCTTTACCGCATGTAACTGTAGGTAATATTAATGTATTACACTGATAAACCTTTCGGAAGAAATTCTCTAAATGATAGTGAACTACGCACATAAATCCGTTATGTAGTTTAGACACGAAAAGTGACTTTATTTTGTAATATGTTTAGATGCCAAGAGTGTTTCGATATAATGCCGAAACAAAAGCTCATCACTATTGCCACGGTCGGTCCATGGATGGGTGACCATCTTTACATACCGAGACTCATCCGTACCTCGGAAAGCATGGTTGGTCTCGGCCGTCGTGCTTAGATCTTTGACAGTCGTTATGGGTCGACAGAAGCCCGAAAGTGTGACAACCAGTCTTACCAAGGGGTATCGTATTACCCAGTCACTGGGCTGTGAAGGTCAGATAGGCAGTCGCTCCATGTAAAATACTGGTATTCAGCTGCATCCGGTGAGACTGGAAGCCGACCCCAACTTAGTTTGGAAAAGGCTCGGCAGATTGATTGTTCATTCATTCCATTTCGTGTACATTCATGAGTTTGGTGTTATTTCAGTATTTCGTTATTTTCAGTATTTTAAATCAAGTAAAATCAAGACTTTTAAACCTTAAAATATTTCCTCGTAAATACTTTCTTCAAAATGTTTCGGATAAAACCTCGAACTCTGTTGCTGTGAGCCACAATCTTCTAATTTTAGGGTCTTTCGGGAAATGGTGGACCCCAATTTCGGATATTTAGGAACACAACAACGCTTCATTTTCGAAACAATAAAATAAAACCACCTCACATGCAAAGCTTGACGTGGTTATTTGCTGCAGTTGGGAACTAGTTAGGACAGCGCCATTTCGACAGCTTTTTTTTTCGGATGTGAAATCATCAAATGACTCTCCCGCTCTCTCTCTCTCTCTCTCTCTCTCTCTCTCTGGGTGGAGAGGAAGGGAGTGTCAGACTCTTACTGATTAAAACCCTTACCCTTTTGTTCCGGGCCAGCGGTAACCCTTTCGGACAATCCCGCTCACAAAAAAAAATCTTCTCATCCGCGGATTTGAACTCGTGACCATCCATTGCTAAGCCGCAGTGTTAACCATTAGACTTACAAGCCATTTTCCATTTTGACAGCTTGCTTGCATTATAGGTATGCGCGGTACGCTTCCCAGAGACGCGTATTTTTTTTTTTTGTCTTTAGGACACTGACACATCTACTTAAAGAGCATTGACACAGCTCATGGTTTAAATAACAGTGGTCTAACTTAGTTTCTCGTTTCATCGCGACTTTTACAAGACTGATTCCGGCTGTTTTACAAAAGATAAGCCAGTATTATCACCCCGGCGGTTTTAAATCAATCAATCAGCCTATAATGTTCCCACTGCTGGGACTCAGGCCTCCTCTCAGTGAGAGGGAGTGGGCCATAATCCACCACGCGGGCCCAGTGCGGGTTGGTAGATGTCACATGTCTTTCAATTTTTGGTTCTAGGACATGCCGGTTTCCTCACGATGTTTTCCTTCACCGATGTTGAGAGCAGTGATGATGAAATAATTTACACAAAGTGCCTGTCTGGGTTTGAACCTACGACCTACAACTCGTAAGTCGCGGTCGATACCACTGGGCCACCACTGCTCTCAAATGCTTTGCTCTGCGCTTTTAAATGCACCCAAAAATTAAAGCTGACATGGTACGCAGTTTTAGTGTTTACTGCAATATGTTAAATATATTCAAAACAAAGTAACACAATGTCAGCACAATCCAGCTTTAAGAACTTACTGAAACGGCAATGACACAGTGGAACTATTTCGTTACTTTATTGTCTCGCTGAACGTAAACTTCCAAGTAGTTTTTCACTGAAACAATGTTTGAATGTAATTGGTTCAGTGAGGGTTGGGGGCTATACGAATTGAAGGAGCAAATAAATGACTCGTTAAAGAAAGAAAGAAAATACATTTATTTAGCACAGACTAAAAGACACACAATACACAATATAAGTCAGATAATAGTCGTACATCTGATAAAAACAAAAAAAAAAGATAAAAATAAAAAGTGCAAAGTCCGATACAATGTAAGAAATTATCAGGAAAGTGTGCCTCACGGTTGCGCCAAAAAGGCCCAGTTCAGCAAAAGTACCAGACAACTAGTGCCTGACGCTGGTTTTTAACTGGACCTGATGTCTGAGGTGACTGATGTAAATCAGTTTTATACTGCGATATAAAGTGTTGCAATACTTCGATCTTGTTGTGAATCTACAATTTAAATTGCTATTATTATGTAGGACATTGAGTACGATTGTTAAATACATCTTTTTCGATCTTTTAAAGGTAGCTTGGAAAGATTCATCATCATCTGCCTAGCCTTTTCCCAACTATGTTAGGATCGACTTCCAGTCTAACCGTATGCAGCTGAATACCAGTATTTTACAAGGAGCGACTGCCTATCTGATCTCCACAACCCAGTTACTGGGTCATACGATACCCCTTGGTAAGCCTGGTTTCAGATTTTCGGGCTTTTGACTACCCATAACGACTGTCAAAGATCCACGAATGACAGCCGAGACCAACGGCTTAACTTGCTTTCCGAGGCACGGAAGGAGGCACGGAAGGTGTAAAGATGGTCATCCATCCACAGACCAACCGCGGCAAGTGTAGCTTAACCTGATCGGTTGACCTGTGCTGCTGTTATTATTTAGCCACGGACCCCTCTGGAAAGATTTTAATTATGCATGATAAATGCAGAAAATAACGATTGTTTGATGATGGATGTGCAAGATAGTGAAGAAGTGTATGTAGGGGGTGATTTTAATGGGCATGTAGGAAGACAGAAGGATGGGTATGAAAGAGTGCATGGCGGTTGGGGATACGGAGACCGTAACACTGATGGCGAGGCACTGCTGCAAGCTGCCACGGCCTTCGACCTGGCAATAACAAACACGTGGTTCGAAAAACGAAACGAGCATCTAATAAGTTATAAAAGTGGCCGCCACGCGACACAAATCGACTACTTCCTAGTAAGACGAAACAGCCTTAAAAGTGTCAAAAATTGTAAAGTGCTCCCAGGTGAAGACCTAGTCTCACAACATAGACTGATAATAATGGAGGTAAAAGTCAGTGTCTCGTCCAGTAGGAACAAGGAACGGCCCCCGCCCAAAACTAGATGGCGTATGATAGAAAAAGAGGAATGTGCCAGTATGTTTAAGAGTCAAGTGGTAGATAAAATGATTGAGATGAAGGATATGGAAGGAAAATCTGTGAATGAATGTTGGAAAGAGATGGCAGATTGTATAAGGAGAGTAGCAAAAGATGTGTTTGGAGAATCGAAAGGGAAAGGTATGATAGAAAAGGATACATGGTGGTGGAATGAAGACGTGCAAAAGATGCTTAAAGAAAAGAAAATTGCGTTTAAAGAATGGCAGGGTGTAGAAAACGGGAATGATAGTTTGAAAGAAGATAAGAAGATGATTTATAAAGAATGGAATAGAAAGGCAAAAAAGGCGGTAGCAGTTTCGAGAGCTAAGGCGCAGGAGAAGTTGTATGACTCACTGGACAGCCCTAGAGGCCAGAAGGAGCTCTATCGGATTACAAAAGCAAGAGAAAGGAGAACGAGAGATATAATTCACATTAAATGTATGAAAGACGACGCTGGTAAGGTTCTGTCCAAAGATGACGAAATAAAAGAACGATGGAAGGTTTATTTTGAAAAACTGATGAACGAAGAGAATAAATGGAACGGTGTGCTCAAAAAGGTACAAGTAAATATGGGTTTGGTGAGAGAAATTAGTATGGATGAAGTAAGAAAGGCAGTCCAAGGTATGAAAAATGGAAAGGCTATGGGCCCAGATGATATACCAGTAGAAGTATGGAAGTGTTTAAAAGAAGATGGATGTATGTGGCTGACTTTATTCTTCAATAAGTTGTTGCATGAAGGAGGGATCCCACAAGAATGGTGCAATAGTTCGCTAGTGCCCATCTTCAAGAACAAAGGTGATGTACAGGACTGCAACAACTATCGAGGGATAAAGCTCATGTCACATAGTATGAAGGTATGGGAGAAAGTAATAGAGAAAAGATTGCGAGAGGAGAGTGAGATTACCCCAAACCAGTTTGGGTTTATGCCAGGTCGAGGAACAATGGACGCCACTTTTGCACTCCGCCAATTGTGCGAGAAGTACAGGCGTGCACACAAGAACTTGCACATGGTGTTCATTGATCTGGAGAAAGCGTATGACAGGGTACCTCGGGATGTGCTGTGGTGGGCCTTGAAAGAGAAAGGTTTGCCCGGGAAGTATGTAGAGTTAATTCGTGCTATGTACTATCGACCAAAGTTCCGCAAGCTCACCTCAAAGTCGATAATCGCATAGCACGGTTTACGACTCGATCGCACAATGCATGCGTTTTGACCAATAGGATGCGCGAACCGTATTTTAGTCGTGTGCGTATTAGTATAATGATGTATAGAAGTGTGACACTCACACTAGGAGCGTGCTGTGCTCACTAAATTGTTTGTGAGACGATTTTCTTAATGGGCATGGCCAGCGTGAGCTCTGAATCAATTTTTAATGAACTCTTATTTTGTTATTGACAAGAAGTAATTTTAATACTCATACCTTCTGTTTATTTTAGAAAATGTATTATTGATAATGCATACCTTCTGTTTAGTTTAGAAAATGTATTATTGATAATTAAATTAGTATCAACTTTCCACAAAAATAGAATAATTTGGAATAAGAAATGTCAAACTATTACAATTTATATCTATTACTTCCACTTTAATATGTTACTCTCTGTATCGGGGCTATAAATTTACGTTATTTATGAACACTTACTGCCTTCCCAATTTTCACCATATCCTATGCGATGCCGCCATACAAATCGGAGCGAATGCACTAGGTGTGTTGACCGACACTGCATTGAGGTATTTTATTATTTTATTATTTGTCTTTTTACTTGTGCAGTGCTATTGAAAAGTAAATAACTATATTTCTATATAGTTATTTACTTAATACTTATACTTGGGAATACATATGACAAGAAAGAAGCAAGTTACGTAATTTTATTAGAAATTGACAACATATTTTGGTATCTTTTTTTTGTTGCTCTATGTTTTGATTTAAATAGCACAATTACAGTAATAATTCTGAACCAATACTTGGCGCAGTTCACACTATCTTATCAAAGCTTTTTGTTTATAGCTGCCGCAACTTTTACCGCAATTCCAACGTATGGCCCTTTTATTAAGCCGGCCTATTGTTTAACCGGACTTCCAGACATTCCCACTAAATAACAATGGGACTTAGACGATGAACTTATTTTTATTGCAGTCGCAAAAGTTGCGGCAGCTATAAACATAAAGCTCTGATAACAGTATGAACTCCGCCAAGTATTGGTTCAAATATTACTGTAATTGTGCTATTTCAATGAAAACATGGAGCAATAAAACAATTAAAATAAGTTCATTATCTTCATCCCATTATTTTTGAGTGAGAATGTCTGGAAACCCGGTTAAACAATAGGATGGCTTAATACAAGGGCCTACGCTACGACCATACGTTGGCGAAAAGATAACCAATTTTATTATCTCAAATGTTTTGCAGTTGTTCTTGTTTTGGTTTAATTATTTTTACAGTTGTAATATTCGTTTTACCTATTAATTTATCACACCTTTGATTTGATTGTAAATATAACGAGATTTTACGAACAAAGAATCTTTCTAGTTAAAATGCCCGAGGCATGCAGTGCAAGATGTGCTTACCGTTTTGGGTGAATCACAAACGGCATAACAGAGGACAGGTCCAAAATTTTCAGAACGTTAAAGACTGGATTTTAATTAAACCAACACTTTGCTTTTCTTTAATTGATGCTATAATCAAAGGTTGACAATTTATGCTTTTCAGCAAGAATCAACTCGACAGGCGCGTTGCCAGCATTGCAACCTACCTATGACAAGTTTTTTTTGACAAATATAACAATGATTTAGTTCCTACGCCACTTTAAAATTCAGAAGCTTATCAAGTAATTAAACTAAACTATAATTTGCGCGTTGGCAGCAGTGAGAGTAAATAAAATGTTGGGTACCTACTAGTGACATGTTTTTTTTTTGTTTAGGTTGATATTTAAATCTTATAAAAGAATGATAATAAAAGATGTATAGTAAGAGCTTTTTGTTCGAGTCAAATTGTCGGCTGTAATATGTGTGAAATAATAAACAGTTAGTTAGAATCTACTTGAGATAAATTTTAAGAATTTACTGTTTTTGAAAAAAAAAAAAAACAATATAATTTGATACATTTATTTTTAATAGATTTTTTCAAGTATTCAAAAGGATACATTAAAGATTTATCCCGAAATTAACAAATTATTACAAAAACATACACAGAAATTAACATCAAAATGCTTGCATATATTATAAGTAAAAAGACTCTTTACTTATAATATCATTGTCAAACTGTATTTATCTACATTAATAGGTATTGTAAAGATCTTATTATGAAATCAAAACAACAATGACAAACAGACAACACAACCAATTACCAATGTTCGTATACACTACAGAAATTATAAGAAACAACAGAAAATACAGAACTAAGTGTAACAATACAATACAGTGTAATTATAGGTAAATACAGCATTTTCTTTTTTTTTTTTCAGCATTTTTCTAAGTGAACAATCTTAAATCAGTATTTTTCTAGTTTTGTTACACAATATTTTTAGAGAACATAACATAGAGAGAAATAGCCGTCTCAAATCGTGTCGTATATCGAGTGTTTCCTTATCTTAATAATTAACAAAAATATGACAAAAAACCATAAAACAACAAATTCACCAAGAAAGGCAGCATGACAGTGTTATTTGTAAAACGCTATTAACCTTGCTGGACTAACATCATAAATAACAATTTTTGTTTTATGTTATGACTTTTAATAATTCATAAATTCTTTTTTCATAAACTACTTAATTGAGAATACTTAAATTGATCGCTCTAAATGTGAACAACTCTACGCTGAGAAAGCACTAGATACCTAAGTAAACAAACAGTGTGTTGCGAATGCAGGGGCGCGGCGGTACTTACTACGGATCTAAAAATTGTTATTACAACAAAAACTTGAAACTCTATTTTTGGTATTGTTATCTCGTGTTATTTATACGCCATAAATTCCGACGACCTTGTTGACTCGACTTAAAGCACTTTTCATCGGAAAATATGGCATGGGCCGTCTGTGATGGACTCCAGCTCGATGCAACTCGTTTCTAATAGTTTGCATCGAAACTTCATAATTCTGTGCGAAACTGCCAGTGGGGGTGAAAGGGTTCTCTTGGTATGTGGTTATCATATTAAGTTCATCTTCGTTTATAGCCTGGGGTCGAGGTGCACGAACGCGTTCTGTTGTTTCTCCTTCTTCATATTTTTTCACCCAGCGGCGCACCGTTGTTCTCTGGCAAATAAAATACAATTAGCATCGATTTTTAACTTAATATAGGAAGTGTATAGGAAAAAAAAATTATAAGTAATTAAATAATGTTTGCATGAGGATTGACTTCATGTTATATAAACTCTTAACCTTTCTATATCTAATTTGGGTATTAACATTCTTCTCTATATTTTAATATCCAAGGTGTAAAGGCAATAACTGAAAACCTCTTAAGTGGTCATTGTACTCATCATTACGAACAACTTTTAGCGAAAAAAAAATCAGCTGTTCCATAGATTTTGACGAGTTATGTATGCTAACACAAACGTAGGGAACAGCTGATTTTTATATAGTAAAAGTTGTTCATAATAATGAGTACAATGACCCCGAGGTTTTCAGTTATTGCAATTACATCTTGTATAATTATATGGGTAAGAAAAATGGCACGCGTAAATTCCAACATTATATGAAACTCTCCCAAGCAAATTTGTGCTTTAACTCTATTATTTAGGAGCGTTTATCACGCGCGGGCTGGCAACGTGGCGTTTATAGAGGTTTTCCGTGATTATTTTAATAAATTTAAATCAAATTACTACTATTTCTTTTCGGCCTAGCACTAGATTGTTGGTATTTAAAAGTATGTATGCTATTTTTTTAAAGTATTTTGGTATTTGCTATCTACTTACAAAAATTGACATAATTATTGTCAATTATTTTCTATTTGCAGTAGTATGATTATATATTTTTATTTACTCTTTACTAAATGTAAAAATAATAATAAAATAAATGTGCTTGGCTGAAAAAGAATCAACTTTGATTTAAATTTAATATAATAATCACGTTAAGCCTCTAGAAATAGTTTTTAAAATAAAATGCGTCCATGACTATGTGAGATAAAGCACCATTGTTTAGGTGTTAATTGATTTATTATCTGGTCACAAAAGGTTCCAGCAACGTCTTTGAAAGCAAAATGAAATAAAAAGAACAAACTTATTTGACTGCATTACTATAATTATTAATATTTTTATCATCTGAATGTTATTATAATTTTATTATTTTTATATATAGTATTTTAATTACAAAAGGCGTTCCCGTGAACCCGTAATAGAATAGCGTCTATTCATGAAAAAAAAAAATACGAAAAAATCTGCTGTTCCCTACATTTATGTTCGCCCGCGACTTCGTCCGCGTTAAATCTCACTCTTTCCCCATTCACCCTCTTAGGGTATAAGTTCGAAAAACCCTTTCTTAGAGGATACCTACTCTTCACAAAGAACACACCCTCCCAATTGCATGTCTCTAGAACCAGCGGTTTAGGCTGTGCGTTGATATTTCAGTCAGTCAAGACTTTGAACTTTATATAATAGATAACTCATCAAAATATAGGGAACATCTGATTTTATTTAGCGATTTTTTTTGGATTTTTGTGGATTAGCATCCACACATGCTAAAATAAAAAAAAATACTACTGCTACTATATTGTTGCGGTTTAGCGGGAATGCCTTTCGTTAATCAACACACTATATTATAGATATTATTGTTATTTATCATTAATTTGGTGTAAAAAGTTTGTATTTTTTATATTAGAGGTATTTTTTGCATTCTTTACACAGCAATACAACATTATAGCACACGATGCCATTAGAATTAAACTCACAACATTAACAGCAACAAAGAAATATAAAAATATGTCGCATCACCGGGTGGCCGAGATGCGAGACATCGGGTCTTCTTCACGATCCGACATAGTTTAGATAGGTGTGGGCACTGCAGTGGGTACTCGAACGAAAAGATTATTTGAATTTACAGTAACTTTAATAAACTAGCTATTTACAACCGAAACGCACACTTGCGTCGGAAACAAACACGTGCGTTGGTATTGAGCGTTTGCCGAGACTGTCCGAGCTCGACGACTGTCCAGTGTAGACTGTCGCAGCACTCGGTCTCTCCACCAGTCCTCGCTGCATCCCCTCTACCGACGATCGTGTCCAAGCGGTAGGGCTCGCTTGCGTTTCCGATCACATGATTCTTCGTTTACCAATCAAATTGTTAGATGGCGCTGTTCGCTGTACTGTGTTGCCATTTATCCACGACACGGCCATCCCTGACTAGCACCCGTCCTCGGGTGTAGTACCTGTGGACCAAAAATACTCACAGAGTAAACAAGCTCGGCTATCCTGCCAATACCTAATAACTAAGGTAACTCGGCCTATCCTGCCAATACCTAATAACTAAGGTAACTGTATCTCATTGTTACTTTAATTTCTCTAGTCTTAATTTACAATGTCTTGTTGTCAAGGTTTCACACCCCATAAAACATTATTCATTAGAAAAGGTTCGATCATTAAGTTGTACCAAAGAAAATCAAAATTGTAACGAATCAGTTACTATTTACCAAAATCTGTGCAAAAACACAGTCTAGAATCACACCAATGATTCTTACCAGATCAGTTGTCACATTTGCTACTGCACATAAGGTGCGGTTGAGACTAGTCACGACATGTGCTTCCTACACATGAGGTGCTCTGTGCATCAACACAGACTAGAATCGACCCATTGATTCTCAGAAAAAGAATACTAGAACATGAAGCGGTCTGTGCACCAACACAGACAAGAATCGCACCAACGATTCTCAAAAATCTAACGCAATATGTGCTACAACACATGAAGCGCTCTGTGCACCAACACAGACAGGACTCGACCGATCAACAAGTTGTACCATCACAATTGTTGTGACAAATCAGTTAGAATTTACCGAAATAAAATTCATAGGCAATGTATACTCAACTCATGAAACTTTCATTGTAAACTGTGCACCAACACAGGTCAGAATCGCACCAACGACTCTTTACATATCTACCGCCACATATGCTATAACACATGAGGGGCTCTGTGCACCAACACAGAAAAGAATCGCACCAACGACTCTTTAGATATCTGCCGCCACATATGCTACAACACATGAGGGGCTCTGTGCACCAACACAGAAAAGAATCGCACCAACGACTCTTTAGACATCTGCCGCCACATGTGCTACAACACATGAGGGGCTCTGTGCACCAACACAGAAAAGAATCGCACCAACGACTCTTTAGACATCTGCCGCCACATATGCTACAACACATGAGGGGCTCTGTGCACCAACACAGAAAAGAATCGCACCAACGACTCTTTAGATATCTGCCGCCACACGTGCTACAACACATGAGGGGCTCTGTGCACCAACACAGAAAAGAATCGCACCAACGACTCTTTAGATATCTAGCGCAATATGTGCTACAACACATGAAGCGCCCTGTGCACCAACACAGACAGAAATCGCACCAACGATTTCTTATAGACCCATCGCCACATGTTACTCATGAGGTGCGGTCTTAAGTTTTGAGTTTGAGTGTACAAGCCATTCTTAATCAGAGGTGGTTTCACTACCACTGTCCTCAACTAGGACATCTAATTCTCGAGTAACTTGGTGATCGGGTACCCTCCTCACAAAATCATGAGAGTATTCTTAGGTTCGCTCAGTCAAGCGCCTTTAAAACAATCATTAAAAGCAAACTTAGAGACTAATTTTACTTTAGTCAAATCGAATGTTATCGTAATTGCATTTTTTTTAAGACCCTGTGTCACGTGGTCTACTATCTCATATCAGTCAACTCATCATCAGTTGTCACTAAGCTAAGCCAATACACTTTGACGCAACACAATCTTTGATGATAGAGTGACAGAATCGTAATAAAATCGATGTGACTCACCCAGTATTCATCAGTACACTGCTCGGATTGCTGACATAGTAAACTTGAACCGTATCATTCGATACTAGCCGCTGCTGCAGGCGCTGGCCCGAAACCGCCTGAGCCTCCTCGCCCTACTGGCGATGGCGCCTCCATCATTGTTTCGTGGACATCTCGAAGCAAAATGTCTGGTGTTGCCGCATCGAAAACAGATGCGGTCTGAAACTGCCATCCTACTTGCACTCGTTCTCGTGTGTTAATCTGTCAACAAACATACCCGCAAAGTATCACATAGCTCGGTCACTCCTGACCAAATATGGTACAGGCAAAAAACACAATGAAAATTTGAACAAACTAAAAAAAAATTGCAGTGTTCAGAGCAGTACTCATTATTTGATTCCCAAATCTCAAGATCACAAAGCAAACAATCAACTAAGCCAATAAAACATCCTTAGAGCATCACAAAACACAAAGCAGGAATCTTATTCGTGGCCTGTGGCTTTTCATCAAGCCCAACAAACCTCAAGTTTGTTTCTATGAATTCCTCTGAATTCCGAGTCCCACGGACTCTATGGTTTCTACAAGACGCGCACCGCGTATCCACGGACTACTAAAAGCAGATACCGACTTCTAACGGACTACGGCTACGAAATGGCTACTGGTTCGGTCCCGACCAGCCGACCTAAGATTCACCACTATCACTCGACTTAATCTCTACTCTGTTTCATCAACAAGACTTTTACTTGGCTTTCCTTAAACTCGTTAGTAATACTCTGATTTTCTGGCATTTTTCGCAACCTCCCATATGAAGACTGATGAAATCATTAAACGGGACTCGACTCTTTAAAATCTGTTTTATCAATTTGCAATAAGCATTCAAATTAGAAATCAAAAATTAGGCTTTTTTTGTTTTAATCTAAGAATTTGAACTATCTAGTTTCGAGATTACCGAGACCAAGTACAACGTTTTCACACTACGTTAGTCAAAGAAAACAAAACCTCAGGTATCCCATTCACGGTCCCACACATTTGTCACATGCGCACTTCCCGCAGGAATGCCGAGTCATCCTTGACTCTACGGTCTTGGCTTCAAGGCTAGACCCGACCATACTACCCAGAGCTACCGCGTATACCACGTACTCACGATACTCTGGTACGGTCTCCGACCCAATGAACCGAGAACCTGAGTACACAAACTAAAGTGATGCCAACTCATCATCCATTTCGTCTACAATCTCAATTGGTACTTGGCCCTCGAGAATCGCCCGAACACGGTCATAGAGCGTATTTGTAAGCACGCCCCTAAGACGACCCACTGACCAAAAAAAACATCAACCAGAGTCATGTACCATCGTTATCCACATTACAACAATAATCTTTTTTTACTAAGAGCTTTAGACACCTGGAAACCCACACACGAGCAAACCACTCTAACTCCACGGCTCTCCGGCCGACTAGCAATCGCATTGCTCTCACGTATCCAGCGCATGGATCCGTGTGCATCACCCTGTGACTACACACTTTTTACTACGGCCGCTAGAGAACCCCTACTCGTGTGGTTCCCACTACTTAGGCTTGCTCGTCACCACTGTGATCACCATCTACTCCGACTGGTACATGACCTACTGGCATCATTCGTAATAGTGAGCGCCTTTAAAAATTGCATTTTAAACTAGACTGGGATTTACTTCTCAATGTAACTGTTTTTGCTGTTGTTTACAAGGGAAGCACTCAGTAGTACCCGAGTCATAACAAAATGAAAACGACTCACCAGATTCGATAGACAATAGATCTGTAGCTGGCTTAATGGTACAGACATTCACTCGCTGTCACTGCCTCCTTGGCAGAAATCGCCATGCTTCTTGCACGGAAAACACCGTCCTTGATCAGCGATTATTCATACAGGAGATCCACAGAGTGCAGCGCTCTCACTGCCATTCTGCTTGTATACGTCCGTGTGTTTTAACCTGTAACCACAAAAACAAACCAACAGCAGTGCATGTTCCACTCGGCCAACTCTGACCACATTGTTATCGAAACGCATTACTTAATTTTGTAAAAACGATAGCAATCATCGACAACAAAAGATTCCTCTAAGCCTTAGTAATAACAGGGACAGGTCAGGAACTATATCAATTTAGATCACATACAACGCTCATGGCCCTGCTGTCGTAGCAGCTAGTGACACTCATGCCACCCATATCGTCATCACCTCAAGTGATACGATCGACATACTTCACTTTACATAGAGTCCACAACTCCCAGGTCACTACAAGACCAACACAACAATAGCCTCCATTGAGACCCTGGTCCCCGCTGTACCACCAGCTGCCCATCGCTCCCTGAACAACTCACAAGCGAGTTCTTGTTTCGACTACAGACAAGTGCGTACAGTGCGACCTAACCATGGTATGAGCTCTAACTACTCGGTGGAAGAACTCTCATCACCATCTTCTACGTTTAAATCGTTAGGAACACTATTTAGAGGCATCTTTCGTATGCGACCGTGAGCATACTTGTAAGTACGGTTAGAATTTAAAGCTTTTAATGTATGGGGTCACCGTCCAAAACATCAACTACCGTAAGCGGACCTCTGAACTTCCGATCTAATTCTGATGATCTGAACTTAGTATCTGATTTTGCTACTCAATAACACTAATTCGCCAATGTTGTTATAGCTGCCATTGTTCTATCATAATGTTACTTTGCAAGTAAATGTCGGGTAGAAAAATAAAACCTCAAGTTGTTGCTAGCTAATCGCAACGCTACACATGATTTGTTCTGTGCTGAATACATGCGTTTGACCAATGCCCGTCAACACAACAACGGTATTAACTCGTTTGCCACTTAATTTGGCTGCACAACTCGCTTTTACTAACGAGCATTCAGCACCAGAATCGTAAACAAAACAATACAGCTCACCTTTATTTTGTAACGTGCCTGAGGGCAGATAAACGTCATCCACTCGCCCTTCACTACTTCCAGCACGTTGTCTACCATCAGCTTGGCTGCCACTGCTCGTGTTTCTCACTTGCAGCACACGAAGGGTTTCACTGACGGCTGCGAGGCTGCTTGGCTCGATTATCAAAGTCACTCCATGTCTTTATCCAGGTGAAATCCAGTCAAAGAAATATCGCACCGTGACGTCAACGCTCAATTCTCCATAATTTTTTCAGCTCGAGTGTATCCCACTTCTGATGTCGCATCACCGGGTGGCCGAGATGCGAGACATCGGGTCTTCTTCACGATCCGACATAGTTTAGATAGGTGTGGGCACTGCAGTGGGTACTCGAACGAAAAGATTATTTGAATTTACAGTAACTTTAATAAACTAGCTATTTACAACCGAAACGCACACTTGCGTCGGAAACAAACACGTGCGTTGGTATTGAGCGTTTGCCGAGACTGTCCGAGCTCGACGACTGTCCAGTGTAGACTGTCGCAGCACTCGGTCTCTCCACCAGTCCTCGCTGCATCCCCTCTACCGACGATCGTGTCCAAGCGGTAGGGCTCGCTTGCGTTTCCGATCACATGATTCTTCGTTTACCAATCAAATTGTTAGATGGCGCTGTTCGCTGTACTGTGTTGCCATTTATCCACGACAAATATAAAAGTATAGGAAATTAAAAGTCAGTGATTTTATGTATTAATTCCTAACTAAACTTATAAGTGCGAAAGTGAGTTTGTTTGTTTGTTACGGTTTGACGCTTCAAATGCCGAACGGATTTAAACGGCGTAACAAACAAACCCACTTTCGCATTTATAATATTAGTTACGAAGTTAGGATCCGGAAAAATGCAAACTAGGAAATAATAATATTACTATCACTTTATTTATATCTCTCTCTTTATCTTTATACAAAAAACATAACTTACTTGCAGGTTCAACTCCACTGCAATTTGGGATATATTCAACCCTTGTCTTTGTAAGACAATCATTTTATTTCTTTCTTCTTGAATCAGGTTTCGGGTCGTCATGGTTAACGACAAAGTTAGTCACAGTCCACAGTAGGCACAATACACATAAAGTCCAGGATAAGAGCTAGGGTCAAAAAGAGGCCTTCGATTACAGTCCGGTATACAAGTAGAGTCACAGATAGGCAGGCAATCAGTCCGATAGAAACAAACAGGTCGTAAAATGAAATGGCGATAGTAATATAAGGGAAGCGTCAACAATTAGCGAGATGCAAATTGGCACTGCCGCACTCTGGCTAATGACTTTGAAATTTTGTTACACGCCCTTTACTCACACAAATGCATATTGTCTCTAATTGGGCGAAACCAGGAAGAGGCGTGGTTTGTCACTAGCTGCGCTTTCGCAGAAATATTTTCTTAAGTGAGCATGCCTATCGTTTGCCGATAGTACAGTCAATCTCGTACCTACGTGCGGTCGGCTGCCGGCATTACCGACGAGTTCAGTGTGGCTGTAGGCTTGCACCAGGGATCGGCTTTAAGTCCTTACCTCTTCCTGTTGATTATGGACGCTCTTACGTCGGAAATCCAGGAGGAGGCACCCTGGTGCATGTTGTTTGCCGATGACATTGTCCTTGTCGGTGAAGATGGACCTGAGATCCAGAGCAGATTGGAGAAATGGCAACAGAAGCTGGAGAATGTTGGCTTGAAAATCAGCAGAACCAAGACCGAATATATGTTCTGCGATTTCGGCGGTCTCTCCAGTTCTGGAGCTATAGCACTTGATGGTGCACTTCTCCCAGTCTGTTCCGACTTTCGGTATCTCGGTTCACTCGTGCAAAGCGATGGCGAAGTAGATCGGACGGTTAAGCACAGAATTAACACTGGATGGATGAAATGGCGGCAGGTCACGGGAACAATCTGCGACTCCCGCATTCCCCTTAAACTTAAGGGGAAGATATATAAAACCATGATTAGACCTGCTGTCTTGTATGGATCAGAATGTTGGGCCACAAAAGGGATGAATGAAAGGCAATTGCATGCAGCAGAGATGAGAATGCTAAGAGGAATGTGTGGTGTTACACGAATGGATAGAATAAGAAATGAGTACATAAGAGGAAGTTTGAAAGTGGCACCGGTAACTGAAAAGTTGCGTGGGAATCGGTTGTCATGGTATGGGCATGTGTTACGTAGAAATGAGGAAAATGTCGTGAGAAGAGTTTTGAGTATGGATGTCGATGGCTATAAGAGTAGGGGAAGACCAAAGAAACGATGGATGGAATGTGTGAATGATGATATGGTTAGAAAGGGGGTGACTACCGAGATGACGACTAATAGAGAAGTATGGAAGAAAAATACATGTTGCGCCGACCCCAAATAAATTGGGATAAGGGCAGGAGAATGATGAAATGCAGAAAATAACGAAACGATGAAACATGAATATGAGCTGTGGGTAGGTCATTCAAGGTTCAAAGTAGGTTCGAACCGCAAAACGCACTTTAATCATCATCATACTCGGCCCGACATCACCCACTGCTGGACACAGGCCTCTCTCTCTCTCTCTCTCTCTCTATCTTTTCTTATGCCAATCTCCACGCTCCTGTCCAGCAGCGTCCAGGTTTTGCACGCGATGTCGTTCGCCCATCTCGCCGCCACCTCACTGCATTGTGTACCTTTTTGTGTAGTAGATAACGTCTATAATTGTATTGCTATCTTGAAAACTGCGCGCCACGTTGCGTCGCGATGTGAACTGACCCTTAGTGTGCATTCACACGCACGACACTCGTCGGCTGTCATTGCCGTTGGCCGTACTTTGTTCTATTGGCACTTATTATATGTATAAGCTTCTCTCAAATTCAGTCCACAGACTGCCACAGGCTAGGTTGATTTTATACCTATAATCAATTTTGGAGTAAAACTGCAATAAATCGCTCAAAACCCAATCGCCGATCGCTCACAAGCTTACCTAGTTTTACCCCACTAAGTATTTGTTGATCTTGGAGCGAACTATAACTGATTGAAGAAGATTGATGTAGTACATCACACACACACACGATAGTATAATACAGGGGTATTATAGTATCGTGTGTGTGTGTTCACGTGTCTAGGGAGATACGCGAATGAATCAGGCTGTTACATTTTAAACACTAAGTATTTGTAAATGTTTTTGATAAATTAAATTTAGTACAATATACAGACGCCTACCGTAAACGAATGTGGTGCTTTAAGACTGAGCTATTTATAATATTATTATGGTTGGAGTGTCTGTACGAGCTATACTTGATGTTCTAATAAACGTCTGAAACTGTCACTCTGCAGAGGAAACAAAGGTTTCTTAACATAAAGAAGCCTCCTCTATTCGCGAGGGAGTAGGCTGTAATCTACCATGCGGGCTCAGAGCGGGTTCTTAGATTAATATGTCTTCAAAATTTTGCTTCTAAGATATACCGGTTTCCTCACGATGTTTTCCTCCACCGTTTAGAAGATATTCCTTATCACACTCTGCACACTTGGCGAATGAGAATGAGAATGAAGTGACGCTACAACAATGTAAACAAATGGATCAGAAAATATACCTGCGGCTGCCAATTTGTATCGTCACTTAAGAATAGAAATACAGATTTGAGATTGAAATACAGCTGAATAAATACTGAATAAATACTAACATTTTGACCGATATGACTTTTTTTCCTTTAATTACTCGCAAACGTAATCGTTTGCGAGTAACTAAAGGAAAAAAGTCATTTATTTCATTGTGCCTGTTATTTAAACTATACAAATAAATAAAATTTAAGTGTCTGTTTGTAACATCAAAATAACAACTTTTTACTAAATGCATATAAAAAAATATATTATACAGTATTTATAACATTTTTTTTTTGTTGATCTCTGTGTTCCAGCTAATCTCCGAAACAGCTGGACCGTTTTTGATGGGATATTCACTGGCAGATAACTGATTTTCTAAGAAATAAATTTTAGTCTGTTTTTTATTTACAAAAAAGAAAGTACCTAAATCAAAAGGTATTAATGTCAGGCGAACGACATCGCGGGCAACAACTAGTGTCTACATAATATAGAGTTGTCTCCAAAAGTTAGTTGACATTGTTCCACTTGAGCTGTGACACACCACATTATGATTTAAAATTCTAGCGATCCAAATGTTTGAACTGCTATAACGTTTTTTTTTATTCATTAATTCAACTAATTTTGGCTTATCATAAAAAATAATCAAGTAATCTCTTAGGAGTACCTGATTATTTTTTTTATTTATAAATCATAATGTGGCATCACAGCTGAAGTGGAAAAATTTCAACAAAATTTTGGAGGCCACCGTATATACAGCGAAAGGAGTTGCTTTCGTTCCTTTTCCAGAGGTGACGTGACGTGACGTGACGTGACCACGTCACCTCTGGACTTTATATCCACAGTAAATCAATGTTGTTCGAAATTAACTTGCCAAAGCCACCGTCTTAACAAGTTTTGGTAGTAGTGTCAACTGTTCACGGGGCGCACACGGAAATTCGTATACACTGAGGCTCTAATTAAGGTCACACCCAACGGTTTAGCTTCAATCGTCAATATATTAGTTGTACGAGTAGGTACAGCTGTTACTAAAACCAGAAAGGCTTTGGCGGCACACGAACTGAGAATATTATATGGGAGGTTGAAAGTTTTTATCGTAAACATATAATGCTACTAGGAATCACATTAGTTTACTTAGTAAGAACGCTTTTGAACGTTGCAAGTAGCAATAAGTAGTCGCGCCGTCGTTAAATAAGTGACGCTACAACAATGTAAACAAATGGATCAGAAAATATACCTGCGGCTGCCAATTTGTATCGTCACTTATGAATAGAAATACAGATTTGAGATTGAAATACAGCTGTGTTACTGTTTCCTTTTAGTGACCTAGTTTCTTCATATAGTCATGACACTACACCGAAATTCCTAGCAATGCCTTCATTCAATTAAAGAATCATCTACGAAATTTCACAGAATCAATGGCGCGAATTAAACAAGCTCCATTCATTAAAAAAACAACAAAATAAAGAAAGAATCAGGGCACTTTGAGTATAAGAAACTCCTCCAAATCATGACAAATCATTTGGAATTAATGTTAAAGTTAATTGAAGGCCGAAATACACGACCCCAAGTCACGCGTGCTCATTAGCCATATTGATGAAAGGTGAGTGGGCACGCGTCAATTTGTCACGTGGTTGGTCGCGTAAGGTGTTACAAATCTGTTTCCAGCTGAAAGCGGTTTCTGAACGTGAACCTCTCGAAATCATTGCAATTTACGATGTAAAGATATTATTTTAGTGGTTTTCGGTGAGTTTTTCTATAGATACACCTCAGCCTACTCCTTCAGAGATTACCTATCGGGGTCAAGAGCGGGCCCAATTAGTAATAAAAAAAAGATCCTACTGGCCTGATGTTATGTTTTGTTTATGTGTATATTATTTAGATACTATTAGGACCTCCTTGAAACTAACTCCTGCCTCTTTGAACTAAACAATATCAAACGATGCCGCAGCGGCGGCCCTACAACTTTTTTAATTGGTGCAAAATCTTAACGTGGCGTTCCTCTATGTACCATGTTCCTATGATATATCTAGACTCGGAAGTCATAAGCACTTAAGTCAAATATTTTTTGCATGCAAAAAGACGTAAGTGCAAGCCATAAGCACTTAAGTCAAATATTTTCGCATGCAAAAATATTTGACTTAAGTGCTTATGGCTTCCGAGTCTAGATATGCAAATGCAGTTGCTTGCTTGCTTTTGCATGCTTGTGGACGATCGGCTTTATAGTAAGTTACTATCATCAATGACTGCTGCCTGGTGGACTGTCCACCGAAAATCAACCGAAATGAACCACTGCTGGTCGTATATCGGTTGATTTCAGCGCGTCTCCGATGACGGCACCGGGCGCCATCATCGGAGACGTCATCAAAGCAATGTTGTTAATAAAATAATTGTTGTTACTAATTGAAGATGTAGAAAATTATAAAAAAGTAAGATAAGTGCTCGTATGTTCACACGAGCGGAACGCGTCAATGGCGAGGCAACTGAACTCCGAACTCTAAAACACGAGCAGACGGCAGCCGTAGACGTGTCGGCGGCTGCAGTTACCTTTGCTGTTGACGTATATATGAGCGTGGTATATGAGCAAACATTTTTATTTATAAATGTCTAAATTCACTAAATTTTTCTTTTGTGACGCTCGAATATTATTTAACAAATTTTTATTTAAAAATTTCTAAATTCACATAATTTATCTTTTGTGATGCTCGAATCACACTAATATTATAAAAGCGAAAGTTTGTGAGTGTGTGAGTGTGTGTGTATGTGTGTGTGTATGTGTGTGTGTTTATATGTTTGTTACTTCTTCACGCTCAAACGGCTGGACCAATTTTGATAAAATTTGGTCTGAAGGTAGCTGACACCCTGGATTAACCAAGGGATCGACATTTACGCGGGTGAAACCGCGGGGCGCAGCTAGTATTATATATTATAACAAACTTTTTCTCTTTCCTTTCCTACACTGCTATCATAAAAACACCAAAAATAAATAAATTTCTCTGCCTCACGAAAACAGTAAAACTATATCTTATCGAAGCAGTAACAAATACTTCCTAGAATACACAGATTTTTCAGCAAATAAATCTAGATAATAACTTCGAGACACAAACAAGTCGTTTATGAAAAAGTGTTCCTTCGTTCCTGAAAGTTAGAACTTCGGCAAAGTTCGGGCCTATTAGTCTGCTATAAATGCTTTTGAGGTACCTACTATAAATTTTGTTAACTTAGTCATAAACCTACTACTGAAAACATATTCACAAAAAACTCGCTTTCAAAACTAATTTGCGCTAAGAGCCAATTTTCCTGTATGAATAGGTCTCGTTAGATGAAAATTGTCGCGAGATTTCATAATATATAATAGTTGTAGGAGCCATGCCGTTTTTCAGGACCGACTATAAATTTTTATGGCACAAGGTAAGCGGCGGAATGTCGGAAGAAATAACCGTTTATCAGTCTGATCGCGATTCGATTTCGGTTTGCGAAAATGACGGTTTGCGAACTTGAACTTGAAATATGAATGGACCGTCTCGTAAATAGGAATGAAGTAACGCGTCACTTGTGCCCTTGGAAACGGTTTTTGCTGTGCCCAAATGTAGGGACATTAATCAGAGCACAGCTAAAACTGAGTCGACTACTCCATAATGTTTGCATAGATTTTACTTGTACAGTCTCAGCCAAAATATGGTCGGCACCTTAGATTAAAAAATGTCCAGATTCCGTGTTCGAAACAAAACGCAACGTTTTAAGTGAAGCCACTTTTTTATAAATGTGTGAGTGAGCGCCACGGTAGGGAGTGTATTACGTATCGTAATTGCGTTTGTGTGCAATGTGCGTGTAATACCAGTGGCAGAGATTTACCCTTAAATGTGGGAGATTTTTAGTATTTTACGTTTAGCGTAAAATATATCATCAACAGTAATGACATGATTTTTAGGGTTCCGTTGCCAAATGGCAAAAAACGGAACCCTTCTAGATTCGTCATGTCTGTCTGTCCGTATGTCACAGCCACTTTTTTCAGAAACTATAGGAACTGTAATGTTGAAACTTGGTAATTAGATGTATTCTGTGAACCGCATTAAGATTTTCACATAAAAATAGAAAAAAAAACAATAAATTTTGGGGGTCCCCATACTTAGAACTGAAACTCAAAAATTTTTTTTTCATCAAACCCATACGTGGTGGGGTATCTATGGATAGGTCTTCAAAAATGATATTGAGGTTTTTAATATATTTTTTTCTAAACTGAATAGTTTGCGCGAGAGACACTTCCAAAGTGGTAAAATGTGTGTGTCCCCCCCCCCCCCCCTCCTGTAACGTCTAAAATATGAGAATGATAAAACTAAAAAAAATATATGATGTACATTACCATGTAAACTTCCACCGAAAATTGGTTTGAACGAGATCTAGTAAGTAGTTTTTTTTTTAATACGTCATAAATCGTAAACCGCAATTTAACATTTATTCAATCAACATAAACATAAAATAAAAAAATAAAAACATTTAATTTCATAAACATAAACCTTATGCATAAACCCGGGTGTAACGGAACCCTCGGTGCGCGAGTCAGACTCGCTCTTGCCCGGTTTTTTATTATTACGGTTGTTGAGTTTCAACGTTATTTCTTTAATTTGTGTAATTTGTCATGTGCGACTTTATCAGAAATTATTATGTTACGACTTTTTGTGATATTTGCTTGTAAGTTAGTTAAATGTTTGTTGTTTTGGTGTACTTAAATAGGTAGTAAGCAAAAATAGCACAAACGGTAACTGTTAAATAGCACAAACTTACAAATAATGGGTAAAAAAAATTATGCCCCTGGCAACACTTAACAAATATGGCGTGACAGTAATGTCAAGTTATACTTTTTGTTTACATAAATTTAGAATGCGGTAACAAAGAAATACAAAGTGAAATTGAATACTTACTTGTGAAATGATATATAGTGGCACATTCCTTTTTTTTTAGTGTGATTTCTACACCATTTCACAACACAAACCTTCATTTTAAAATATCAAAACACGGACTCGTGACGTAACTTACGCGGGGAGCGTTACTAGGCGACTGACGTATGGATCGTACGACGCGGGACATTTGTCCCCCGTGTTTTTGGCTTCAATTCTCAGTGGCCTGCTATCCATCTGGACATTTTTTAATCTAAGGTCGGCACCTTAAGAGCTATTTTTGTCTGCTCATTACACAGTAGAATCTGCTTTACCGACATAGCATTATATTATATTGCGTCGTAATTTCCATACTACAGAATGACATTCAGCCATCTTCTTTACATGACAGACTGAATTAAAAATGAGACACTGACAGATTCTGACAATGATTTTTATTGATAACTAGCTGCGCCCCGCGGTTTCACCATACAATATCGGGATAAAAAGTAGCCTATATGTTAATCCAGTGTGTCAACTACCTCCATACAAAATGTTATCAAAATTGGTCCAGCCGTTTGAGCGTGAAGAAGTAACAAACATATAAACACACACACACACCCGTGCACTCACAAACTTTCGCCTTTATAATATTAGTGTAATTAATAAAATGGCCAGACCTCGCCTATTAGGCAGACTTATTAAGTTTGGTAACAATAGAAAAAGTAATTGTGCCTCATTGGTGACAACTGAACTCTTAAAAAGGATTTAGGTTAGCGTTGACTCCATATTGGTCTAAGGTGTATGCTATTTTGATCTTTCTTATGAAGTAGTTAAATATCGTTTTCTATGCAATAGTCTGCTCAGTGTCGCAACACAAAATACTTAATACTTCGAGTATTAGTATTTTATGTCCCAATGATAATGGAAATAATTGAGAACTGACGAAGATATGAAAGACTGGACTGTGGGTACCAAAGTGTTAATAGCTATGTCTTCTACTAAGTAGGTATCATCGATCACTAATAATTGGTGATTGATGGTAGGTACACAGCTTTTACTTATTTGAATCTGTTTTAATATAATTTTCCTAATGACTTTTTGGGTTATTTATTTTAGTTCGTTACAAAAAGTATTTGTTCATCCGAAAAATAGGTAAAAACAATGTCTCCCCATAATTGTATTTTTATTAACATTTATTTGACTTAGGGCTGATTTTTCAATCATCTGATAACTTTATTCGGGGAATAAATTTGAAATTTTGACAGTTCTTTCATTCAAAAACTGTCAAATGTCAATTTCATTAATCAAATAAAAGTTATCTGGCGTTGGGAAAATCAGCCCTTAGGGCAAATTTTTCAGTAGACCGATAATTTTTATTCGTGGAATAATATTGATGTCTGACAGTTTTTGTATGGAAGTGGAGTGGAGTTTCTTGCCCATTCTTCTCCATACGAAAACAACCTTTTGGAATGGGCGACTAGAATCAGTTCGATTTATTTTTGACGTTCAAAAGTGAATTTAATGTGCCTATTTGAAATAAATGATTTGATTTTGACTTTGAAGAACTGTCAAAAATTCAAAATTATACCTCCGATAAAATTATGTGGCGTTAGAAAAATCAGCCCTTAGTGACGTATGTAACTAGGTATTAGATTTAAGAAACATTCTATCATCAAAAGTAATGAGTTTAAGGATATTACAAAACTAATTGCTTTATGCTCATTAATTTATCATAATAATATTATAGAATGATAAGTTTAGGTAATACTTTTGAAGTTTAGTATTTTGCTACAAAGCTTGGTGAACTTAAAATTTAAAATAAAACAAACATAGCATCAAGCCTGTTTTCCCCAAAAGGTTCGGCAGAGGTACACAACAACACAATAACACATTAGGCCCTACGCACACTTATTCAGCTCCGTTCAGCTTTTGTCCATAGAAAACAACGATTTTGTATGAGATGCGTACGCACGCGTTCAGCCGCGGAAAGCTGAACGGAATCCAGACAAAATCGTTATTTTCTATGGAAAAAAGCTGAACAGAGCTGAATAAGTGTGCGTAGGGCCTTAGGCATACAACAACACATTTCACCAGTTAAGTTGAGGTCCCATGTACCTAATTGGAGCGACCCTATTTGCTATCAAACAGGCATACCTAAATGCAAACTTCGGGCTATTGCTGACAAATTTCTGATAAAATAAAAACTTTTTACAAAAAAAACAACCGACTTCCAAAAATAACACTACAAATTGAAAAATAACTTTAATTTCGGAAGTCGGTGTGTTTGGTTCCGCATTTTCGTTTATTGACACCGACTTCCGAAATTAAAGTTATTTTTCAAATTGTAGTGTTATTTTTGTAAGTCGGTTGTTTTTTTTTGTAAAAAGTTTTTATTTTTCACTTTTTAGTGGGTCCGTTTGTAATTTATCTAAGTTACAATAGCCTAATGTCAACTGCTCATCACTTGTTACAAAATTTTGCTTTTCCCGATGTTGGGACGTTAATTGTTGAGGAGTTCTCTTGGTAAGAACCAGGAAAACTCCTTAACAACCACTCACCATACGCATTGTGACGAGCATAAATTGCTTAGCAACCATATTAAAGTAATCGAATCGCAACCCGTGAAATATTTGTCATTGAGTAGTTCCAATGGCCATCTGTGGTCTTCTTCATCAGCTCCACTTTACCAAATGATGATTTCCGAGAGCAAATGCTCAAGTTATTTTAAAAAACACCATCCATACAGTTCAGTTCTATTCGTCGTTTCAGCCGATAGACGTCCACTGCTGGACATAGGCCCCCCAATTTTGGGAGGGTTTGCCATAATCGCCACGCTTGGCAGGCGGGTTGGCGATCGCAGTATGGTATGGTGGTGGAATGCATAGAGAACGCTGCTGCCCATTCTCCGGTACGACCCATAGTCGCCTTTTACGACACCCACGGGAAATAAGGGGTGGTGGTATTCTTTAAGTCCGGCACCACACAGACAGTTCTATTCAGTTCTAAGTAACTTTAATTAAAGTAAGTTAAGTAAGGTAGTAAGTTAGTTAGTTCAGTTCCATGGGATCCTCTCATCAGATTCCAACTTGATGATAATGGGACCACCTCGAGAGTATACCCTTTCAAATAAAAAAAGAATTTTGAAAATCGGTCCACAATTGGCGGCTCAATCGCGTAACAAACACACAAAAAAAAAAAAACATACCGTCGAATTGAGAACCTCCTCCTTTTTTGAAGTCGGTTAAAAACCCATTGCCGCTTTGCGCGACCTGAGAATCGGACCTTATGAGAAATGAACTAAAACATATTTTTTTTACTTTTTACCCAACTTCGCCAGAATTAGGGTTATGTTTTTCGAGTGTATGTATGTATATTTCTTTGGCACGTTCTGTAGCCTAAACGGCTTGATCGATTTCAGCTTGAAAGGTGCCGTTAGATTCGTCTTAATTGTAAGAGTGACACTAGGTATAACAAAGTGGAAAAAATGGTCGATTTTCGGCGCCATATTATTTATGTATTAAAAAAAAATTTTGAAGACATAAGTCTTCAAAAATTTTTTTTTTCTCAGAACTTATCGAGTGGGGTATCAAAATAAAGGGTTTAAAAGGTGATTACAAAAATATATACAACTTATATGGTAAAAGTAATTCTAAGTGACAAATCATAAAAAACACGTACCAAGAACTTAATCGTCTGCGAAATATTTTACATTTGTAAACTTTGCCCAAGAACTCCACGACCTCATTCCACCGACCCCCTTCTACCTTCGGTCATCCAGACGCACTGCAAGTTACCATCTCTGCCTAGTTGCTATTCCACCAATTCACACTAAGCGTTTTCAAATATCTTTTACTAGCTGTGCCCCGCGGTTTCACCCGCATAAGTGTCGATCCCGAAAGAATATCGGGATAAAAAGTAGCCTATATGTTAATCTAGGGTGTCAGCTACCTCCATACAAAATTTAATCAAAATTGGTCCAGCCATTTGAGCGTGAAGAAGTAACAAACATATAAACACACACGCACAAACTTTCGCCTTTAATTATATTAGTGTGATAATGCGCACAGCAAAAGAGTGGAACTCTTTACCTGCGTCTGTGTTTCCGAGCGCATAACACCCGAATCTCTTCAAAGTAAGAGTGAACAGGCTTCTTCTGGGTAAGCTCAATCCATCGTCGACTTTGTCTCTGTCACCTCTGACCTAGACTAGAGTCAAGAGCAAACCCATATCAAAAAAAAAAAAAGCTGCAAATAAAAAAAAGTAATAAAAAAACCCGAGTGCGGTAAAAACTAAAGTTAAAAAATTTGGAAACAGGCGGGACCCATACCAATTTTATTATTATAATATTTTCAAATTCAATTGGGTCCCGCCTGCTTCCAACTTGTATTTAATTTAAAATGTTAAGTACTTTTTTTTTGGGACGACAAAATAACTTAACGAAATTACCAAATATGAAGCAATTGACACGCTTAGCAAACGAGATAATAGTACTAATGACTTCAGTCCTTTAACCTTAAACAAGTACAGTAGAGTAATTTAGATAAAGGTTATATTTTGTTTGTCAGTCGTGTTTTGGATATCAAAGGACATACGGATATATTTCCGGTATGAGTCGGATAACACATTGGCTGGAATTTTACGTAAATGATAACAGAATGAAAACGATGAATGAGAACGAAAACAAAAACAAAACAATGAATGAGAGCAGTGGTGGCCAAGTGGTAACGGCCGCGACTTACGAGTTGTAGGTCGTAGGTTCGAACCCAGACAGGAGCTTTAGTTTGTGTAAATTATTTCATCACCACTGCTCTCAAAACGGTGAAAAAAAACATCGTGAGGAAACCGGCATGTCCTAGAACCAAAAATTCGAAGACATGTGACATCTGCCAATCCGCACTGGGCCCGCGTGGTGGATTACGGCCCACTCCCTCTCACAGAGAGGAGGCCTGTGTCCCAGCAGTGGGAATATTATAGGCTGATTATGGATAACAGAATAACGAAATCCATAATCCATCCATACTAATATTATAAATTTGAAAGTAACTCTGTCTGTCTGCCGCCTAACAACTGAACGGAATTCGATAAAATTTGGCAGAGAGATAGATTGCATCCCGGGGAAGGACATAGGATAATTTTATCGACATACCTTGCGGGCGAAGCCGCAGGCGGAAGCTAGTAACTAATAATAAAATTGAAGAGTTTCTTTGTTTGTTTGAAGGCGCTAATCTTTAGAACAACGGGATCGATTAAAAAAAACTTTTTGCCTTTGGTAGGCCAATTTTCGAGGAAGGCTAATAGGCTAACAACATTTATTTAGATTTTATTTTAACATTACCCTAACAAAGTCAGAAAGAACGCTAAGCGAAAGCGATGCGATGCGACGGGGTGGGACGGAGGAACCAGAAATTTTACACGAAATCGTGGGCAGAAGCTAGTGTGTTCTAATTGTCATAATATTTAGTTTTTGGGTAGTTGGATAAACTCTTGAATATTCATTCGATTACGTTATCCCAAGTTTTACAGAGTCAAGACGGTCTATCACAGAGATTGTCGCTATGACTCTAGGGCCGCTTTCCGAATTAGCTATAATCGCTCACAGCGCTCACATCATCTCACATGCGTTCCGATTCAGATATTACGATTATGACAGCTGAGAGCTGTCAACAATTCGGAACGCCCGTGGACGCACTCACAGTTCTTACTCAATGTAAAAAACGATATTATTACAGTATTTCTTTGTATAATCATCACATTTCTTCTTCTTTGGTTAGGTGGCGACTGTCAGCCAGAAGCACAATTTCAAAAATGTCACGTTAGTTTAATTTTGAGTTAAGATGCAAATCAAAACAAAACAACAACAACAAACAACAAACAGTGTGTGTGTGAGGATGTGTGAGTGTGACACATCCTCACATTCCTCACACACACACTGTCATTTTTGACAGCGCTCACGGTGATATTATTCTAGGGCATGACGACATCATCTATGACGTCTCACGGGACATCGTTATCGCGCTCTAGCTAATTCGGTACGGGTTTAAGCACGCTCACATCGATTATTTCCCATCTCGGAACGCAGGGTAGGCAATACAGTTTCATAGTCAACAGTTTCAATGTACTGTAATACTTTTTTTGACATTGAATAATAACAGCCGCACAGGTCGATCGAGGTTAAGCTAGGCTTGCCGCGGTTGGTCTGTGGATGGGTGACCATCTTTACATATCGTGACCCCTCCGTGCCTCGGAAAGCACGTTAAGCCGTTGGTCCCGGCTGTCATTCGTGGATCTTTGACAGTCGTTACGGGTAGTCAGAAGCCCGAAAGTATGACAACCAGCCTTACCAAGGGGTATCGTATTACCCAGTAACTGGGTTGTAGAGGCCAGGTAGGCAGTCACTCCATGTAAAATACTGGTATTAAGCTGCATCCGGTTAGACTGGAAGCCGACTCCAACATAGTTGGGAAAAGGCTAGGCAGATGATGACTTTTTTGGCATTAGACTCAATCGTTCTGTCTTGTATAGACAACATTGTTTTGTTTCTACTGTGGACCATATATGTTCGTAATTCGTAATTTTATCTCCATTGGTTTGGGATTGTGTATACCTAGTTTTCGCATTATTTGCTATTTGAAAATTGGCAGCCGTGAATTACTGGTCAACCTTGGACTAGCGAGATAAGAAACAATAAAGACATTCAATAAGCTGAGACAACGATAAATTCTTTCAAGAATAGGTATATTTTCTATCGTAATAATGTCATCTTGATACGTATTGTGTAGATACGACCACATGCTACACATTTCCAGTATCAACTGACCTCGCATTAGATAGAATATACTCTTTTTACCTGTTCAGCTTCCCGTAACTGTCAAATTTTCCCAATCAACATTGAACCTAATGCTTAATAGCCATAAAGTTGAAAATCTATTAAAGAAATTTGACAGATTGTAGTTTAATGTGCTGGCGTCTGTACACTTTACTAGTGTACTTTATTTTTAACCTGTTTAAAGTCAAGAAAAAAAAAATTATAAATTTTACATAACGATGCAAACAACTGAAAACAAAGAAATTAAGAACAAAGAATAAATGATGAATGAAGAATCAAGAATGAAAAATAAAGAATGACGACATGAAAAGTGAATAAATGAAGAATAAGAAATTGAAGATGCTTTCCGTACAGTAAGAGGTCAGCTTATACTGGAACGAAAGGCTGACATATCGCCTTATTACATTTGACATTAGCTTTCGTAAATAGATAAGATTTCAATCCCAAATCCCTATAGCAACATACAGTATCTATAAACATTTCTAATAAATCGTTCTACTTATCTTGAGTAGACGATAAAAACGATAAATTACTGTAAATATACGTGTACCCTTAACACGAGTTTTCATTTGGTTTATAAAAAAATGGCGCCTAATTTTACTACCGAATATTTCTGTAGGACGAATTTCTCCTCTTCTTTTTACTGCCTGAGTATTATTACTAGAGATAGTAGAATTTTATAGGAAGAATTATGACTCTGTAGATAATTTTAATTTCAAATTTTTAACATAGGTACGCATCGCATCATTTTTATCTTTGTAATGAAAACAGGCGAAAAGACATTTAAAGTAAGTATAGTATAACTTTTTCAAGCCTAATCCGCTTTACCTACTCGTAGCATCTATTCGGTAAAAAATGAATTGAGCCGTCATTCCACCTGATGCTAGATTTATACTATGTACCTACATCTCACTATCCCTAAGTTTTCGCGGAGAGATTTTTACAGAATAGATTGGCAACAGACAGGCCTCAACCGAGTTGCACCTCAACACTTGGTTCCTCATCGTTCATCAAGTCTGCCTCAGCTGCCTTTTTAAAGTCGTCAATTTATTGATGTAGCAGGGGGTTGTCTTAAGCTACACTTGCCGATTCGCAGTCTCCACTCGAGAACTTACTCGTTTTATCGGCGATCGATCGTTTGACAGACAATGGCAAGCTCACTACCACTTCAGTTTGCTAAAAGTCACTTCAATAACACTTGTTCATCAAACAAAAACGTTTACCATCTTTTCTTCTAATGACGTCATAGAACTGAAGCGATTTATTCTGAGACGACACGTCTATAGAAAAGTCCCAATTAATTCAATGTCCAACCACAATAAAAATCACGGACTCATCAAAGGAATCAAAATAATTTACAATCATAGGCCCCAGAGATTGACCTGTATAAATCATTTAATCAACGTTGCGTGTTCACAGATAAATTCGAATTTATTGGTCTGATACATTTATTTTTCATGTTAATAGAATACTGGACTCAGTTTGGAAGAACTAAATTTTATGTTGAGCTGGCTTTGTTGGTAAATAATCAATTAAATTTTGATTGTAGGTATTGATTTTATTAATGAATATCTATTCATTATTGCATAGCATACCAACCAGTTAATAATAGGTACAAAAGACGGTCTTAAAGCTAACAGAAATCAAGATCAAAAGTCATTTATTCAAATTAGGATGAGAATCAGCACATTTTTAACCCCCGACCCAAAAACGACGGGGTGTTATAAGTTTGACGTGTCTGTGTATGTGTGTGTGTGTGTGTCTGTCTGTTGCATCGTAGCTCCCGAACGGATGAACCGATTTTGATTTTGTTTTTTTTGTTTGAAATGTGAATTAGTCGGGAGTGTTCTTAGCTATGTTTGATGAAAATCGGTCCAAGATGGCCGCCACCACAAAATGGCGGATTACATATTTTTTCACAACTCCCTCAATATGGGTATCAAATGAAAGGGCTTCTCTAGTAGAATGCTATACGCTACTACAAATTTCAAATCCAAGATGGCCGCCACCACAAAATGGCGAATTATATATTTTTTCACGACTCCTTTACTATAGGTATCAAATGCAAGGGCTTGACAAGTAGAATAATGTACACTATATTGAAAGGGAATGAGGAATATTAACTAACGAAATGAAAACTAAAAACTTGAAAATATTTTTTTGTCTGATCAATGCTCTAGAATGATGAGGAAAGTGGAGTGATGACTGGTACCTACGACCACTGAGTTTGACTATTTTTATTACGAAAGGAATTATCCTACTTAAAAAGCGTAGGTATTTCTACATCAGATAGTGTCACAGTCCCATTTTATAAACTAGATCTGAAATACCTAAGATATCTAATAGCTATGAAATACTTGTACGAAAGTTGAATAACTAAAGGAAGAACTAGAAAAAGGATAAAATAAAACAAAAAAATCTGTTTAGTCTTAAAAATTATTCTTCTACTATAAATTAATAATTATTTTTTGACGGATAAAAACCTGATTAAACACCAAATTACCTGAATCTTAAAACGTTAGAAAACAAAAGAAATGAAATACAAAAATTAAGGAGTCCCTACAAAAAGAATGAAATAAAAAATTAAAAAAAACTCCGACACAAGGGTTCTAAGAGGTCCCCCGACTGCCATATGAATTTATCTGTTTTAGTCTCGTTACCTAGATTCTTTAAGTTAGGGGTTTTTAAATTATTTTATCCTTTTCCAATTACATTTCATTTTATTTTATTTTTGTGTCGGGGGTTTTCTAAATTTTTAATTTAATTTTTGAACGTCGAAATTACATAAGACAGTCCCCCAAAACGCCCGCCCTTCACCACTTTCTGGTGCTTTAGCATGGAAAAAGAAGAGGAGCAACAAATTCCCCAGCAGCACAGGTGACTGTTAAGTTCACTAAATAGAAGAGTTTGAATCGTGTTACCCAGTAACTGGGTTGTGGAGGTCAGATAGGCAGTCGCGCCATGTAAAATACTGGTATTCAATTGCATCCGGTTAGATTGTAAAGCGACCTTAACATAGTTGGGAAAAGACTAGGCAGATGATGAGCCATTGGATGGATTCGATATGTCATCATTATTAATTATAGTTTCATATGTTACTAGCTGTGCCCCGCGGTTTCACTCGCGTAAATGTCGATCCCGTGGGGATATCGGGATAAATAGTAGAGTATATGTTAATTCAGTGTGTCAGCTACCTCCATACAAAGTTTTAATTTTATCAAAATTGGTCCAGCCGTTTGAGCGTGAAGAAGTAACAAACATATAAACACACACACACACTCACAAACTGTCGCCTTTATAATATTAGTGTAATGCTTGTTTTGTGTTTGAGGGTAATTTCATTCTTTGATAACGTGTTCAACAGCTCTACAATTCGGTCCAATTCTTCAATCAGCGATAAAGCGTAATTATTTTCCCTTTGGAGTATGATTTCAATAGTAGTTCAATGAAACGTTATTGAAGAAGCATTTGACTCGTTATGCTGATATCAGATACTTCACTCAAGTTTTGTGTTTAATTACACGGAAATTAACGCCCATTTCATTTTTGGATCGTTCGGAACGCCGGTCAAAGATGCCAAATGCCGAAATCCACGTTGGATTTTGACAGAATGACTTCAATAGTGATATTGATAGTGTGATTGATATGTGATTTGGTGCCCCATTCCCTACAAAAACGGAATAGTTCGAACATGGCATAACTGGTATGCCATGTTCGAACTATTCCTTTTGAACATTCGTGTAGAAGGATATTAAGCTGGACTCATTATCAGGACGATCCTCGCTCAAATTAGCTTTCACACCGGAGCATATAGTATATAAGTTATCTTCCAAATAAAATCCTGACAAACAAAATCAAACTGATTCGTTTTGATTTTATTAAAAAAAGCTTTTAGATAAAATCGTTTCATCAACGTCGAAAGTGTTGGTGACATGTAATAATCATACAGTTGAATTGGTCGCTCTTTTTATGTGGTTATTACAAAAGTTCGAATAGGTTCTGTAGGTATATTTATTTTGGTAATCGTATGCTCGCTCAGAAGTCAAATGTTCCAAACATTAACGCTTACTGTTATTTATAATGAAAATTACTGATTTTATTTTGATAATAGCATAACTGTGACTTAATATCGCTATTGCATGTCCATTGTTTAGTCGTTTGGTCAACGCATAATTTATTATTTTCACAAGAAATTCCCATTATAATCACTGTTCTGGTTGGCCGATTTACCTACAGTTTCAAAATTGCGAAAACAAGGTTTTAAAATTCAGGGTCTGTAGACCAATTTTAGTTAAGATTGTCCTGAACAATGACACTTGTGAGAAGATGACGATAAGTATCTCCATATTTGAGAACAGCCTGGTTGAAAAATAATCCTACGTTCCGCAACGCTCAAGACGACCGTCACCAAAGATAGAAACCCTTACCATAGGTCACGTACGTATTGTTCAGCTGCAGGGAGCTCCCACGCTTAGTCCTGGTTGGTCCTGCTTGACAGAGTCCCGATTCATCTTTTTGTAGTGTCTTAAGGCTTTGAAGGAGATTAGTTGTTCACAGTTCACAACAAACAATTTTTATTGGAGAGCCGATATCAAGCCTTTATAAAGCTTAGACTACACAATTTTTTGCCTATTCTATATAGGTTTCTAATAATATATTATTCTACATATTTAAGCACCCACTGCTACATATTGCTAAAAGTACGAAACACGATTACATTATAAATGAAACTCGTAAATGAAAAACGGTTCACACGGTACCTACCTAAATGTTTTCCGACAACTTTTTCAATTTTTGTTTTAATTAGACATCGTCCGTGCCGTGCCGGGCAGAGGTCACTAGAGCGAAATATAATATAATATGGTTCAGGTTTCAGGCGATTTTTTGTGGAAGCTGCATAGTTATATTTAAAGTTGGAATAGCTCATATAGCTATTGTAATTTTAAAAAATCTCGTGTAGGTACGCACTGTGTGTAGAGGTCACGTGCTGCCTGGCACTCATGCACAGTTAGGTTTTGGGGAGATGCCTATTAGTCTCCCCAGGTATGTGCCCTAAGGCGTTGCACAGAAGGGGTTTCAGATCGGTCTTTTGAGAGGTGACGGTGCTCCCTTACATGTGTAGATGGTGACCACCGGGATGGTTTTAGTGAGGCAGAAATCCCACACTCCTCGGTCTTATCCCCAAAGCCCGGGCGCCTTTTGAAGGTGTTCCACCGAAAAAAAAACTAAAATATACGCATTTGTTTGAAAGTGAGTTTATTGAACTCCTATTAAATCCTGTACGTATCTAGATAATAATTGCAAGAATATTCACAATTAATTAGTAAAGTTCATACACTCTGTAGGTGTCAAAGGTAAAATTTAAGTGAAATTTGAGTTAAACAAATTAAAGCAATTACTTACCTAGAGGGATCATGTAGTGGCATTATAGAAATTTAATAAAATTTGAGAGATTCATATTGAAATTAGAAATCGCTATATCCCTAATTTAGAATATTATTTATAAACAAATGACTGACATTCTTAACATTGTGCAACAATTAGTAAAACAAAATGAAATATTTGATTAACATATTCTATTCTATTTTTAATAAATGGCAAGCAAAGCCGATGTCGACTATTCAGCCAATGTCTAAAGTGAGCTGTAACAAATAAAATTATTTGATTGGTCCAGTTGATACAATGTAGATCTTCCAGGGTTAGTAAGGAACTGAAACAAACAAAAAATAGAAATAAATAAATATATTTGTTACCACCATTCAAATTAGAGTTAATTTCGAAAAAAATTGTTTAAATTATCGATGGAACATTATCGCTGAAAGTAATTAGATAATGAAAAGTGCGAAAATATCATCGAAATCGAGTCGAGAGCTACAGGTGAAGAACGGTCGGCACGCGTAGTCTACATTGGCCTCAGTTGGCCCGCGAACACTGTTTCGAACGGACGTCCCGCGGCCCGTCTCACGAATACTCCGACATGTTCACGAACACGAAGAATATAAGTGATTGTAAATAAAAAAAAACAACGTGAAGTGCTGTGGTCAAAACAGTGTTACAAAAAAAAATTTGTAGAACATAGTTTTTTTTTCGTTGTTTTAGTATAGTTATCTTATCCATAAAGTGCGCCAGACGAACAAATTTGAAAGAATTGACATTGATAAGATTTATTAATATTAAATTAAAATAAAGTCGTTTTTCACTATTAATAATACTATTAGTGTGATTAGTTTTAATATTAGTGAGTTATCGAACGAATTTGTGGACAAAGAAATTCGGTTTGCTGCTAAACTGTAAGTACTAAGATTAAACTTTATAATTACTTCTTCGGTGGTCTTATTAGATACAAAATGAATGGACAGAGAACATTATACAAAGCTAGGAGCAAAAAATAGTTATTGAAGGTTGAAGCGGAATAGATAAAATTAAATCCAAATTCAAACATCAAGTAGCAACTGCGCATCTTTCTAAAATGCTGCTTTAATAAATCATTCATGATAAATTCCATTTTTAAAATCTAGCTGTTTAAATTACTGTTTTATACCGTATATAATTCTAAATATTTTAATTAAAACCTTCTCATAATAATTATAAGAAAATGCGGAACTTTCTTCAGCATCATCATTACCTCATCTGTTAAACTAACACTATCATGCTTCCAAATACATACAAAATTCAAAACGTAGCGTATTCGTAGTGTAACAGAACTGTTAATACTGGAACAGATGACGATTGCTTTCGCACATATTTGTTAAGGATTTAAGCAAAGTTTGTCCCTTTTGACGCATTCGATACATCTAATCGCAAGAATTTTAAGTTTACAGTTATAATTGGAGGCGTACCTAGTAAAATTCCATTCTTGAAGTTCAATGATATGTGAGGTCATGGTAGTTTTTTTATGATGTAATGTTTTTACCTTAAGAATGTCGTCATAGTTGAATAAAAAAAAGCGCTGCGACAGCGCTAATACAGCGGCACAAATGGAGTTCGAATCGATAATTTTATGAACAGGCATTTTGAGTATGGTGTCTCTCAAGGGTAAGACTTAGGTTCTGCTTTGTATAATCCAATCTTTTGATTCTTTGTTTAATTTAATCTAATCTTTTAATTACATTATAAACTTAAATAAATGATTTATTCAATACATTAATTTAAGGAAGCTGAGTTCCCTAGCCGCTCCTGTTTCAGGAATCTATGTATTTATTTGAAAGTGTTTAAAAGGCATTGGTTATATTATTATGAGGCAAATTGTTTGCAGTTTTATGTTAAACTAACAACGTTGAGGCACACGTTGTAGCAGGTGTATATTCTATAATATCTCAATGTCAAGTCCAACAGATTTTTTTATCTAATGACGCAGTATTCAACTTGCCAATCTTATTCAAATAGGGGAGAAAATATAAGACGTTGTCAAACAAACTTCAATTTATATTTAGTTAAAGATACTCAAACACTTTTTAGGTCTCAATTCGTGTATGTCTATGATGTTGTTTTGTTTTTATCGTTATCATTATTTTTATCATTAAAGTCTTCACGTGTTTCTTGATTAAAGGATCGTTCTATTTTGTTGTGGTTGCTGCAATGACTAATCAATATTTTTTGGAGTGCAACAAAATTATTAGGTATATAAAATTTTAATTTCAAAAGTTCCTTGGCCGATAATTCAATTAATTATCAACCCGTTTTCTTTCAAAAGACTAGACGTCCATTAACGTTCGATAACTTCAGGAGTGACTGTCATTTTCTATTCAATAAGTAAATGGAAATTATGTAACATTTTAGAGTTTATGAAGTAGAAGTTCATTTAGATGGATTAAGAACAATCGGGTAGCCAGAAAGTCTGGAAACCAGTCTCAGCAAAGTGGTTATGCGTATTACCGTAGTATTAATAGTGGTCAGTTAGGTAGTCGCACCATGAAAAATAATGGTATTAAGATGCATTCGGGCAGATTTGAAACCGACTGCAATATGTATTGTTTTAAAAAGGCAAATGACGACTAGAAATGGTTTTAGGTGCAAAATCGGCTGGGAATTGAGTAAATACTGACGTTTCTTCAACTACTCTGAAAATCAGATCCTCTCTCTGAAGGAAAACATAGTGAGGAAGCCGGCATATCCTAGAATCAAAAATTAGAAGACGAGTGACATCCACCAACCCGCACTGGGCCCATGTAGTGGATTACGACCCACTCCCTATTACAGAGAGAAGGCCAGTGTCCCAGCAATGGGAACGTTATAGGCTTATTATGCTAACGTTTCTTTTGAAACTGCAAAATGTTAAACATGCAAAAACATTATTTCTAATAACCAAGGTAAATTCCTAGTCTACAGATTCTCATAGCTAAATATTCTTGAAAGGTTTTTGTCGTATCGGTGTAAAGGAAGTCCTTATGCACAGTCGTGAGCGTGTCACAAAGTAAATTGTATGGAATTATAGAATACTTAGAATAGTAAGTGGTCTGTATTATATTCTCCTGTTCTGTATCTTGTATCACTTACCTTTCCTTGTTTAAATCTTACAGCGTAGTTTCTGCGATAGTAAAAGCTGATCTGTACAATACAAATCTGTACAAAACAAAGTCGTTTGTCTGTGTTCATCATAAACATCATCATCATTATCTGCAGCCCAACTAACTTCACCCACTGCTGAGCATAGGTTTTATTGTGCCAATCTCCACGCTCTGTGCCATCCACATCCAGGCGTTTTGCGTACTTTTTCTAAATTACATAGTGAGTTTTCATACAATTTTCATAAGTATTAAAATAATTTCTTAATGGTTAAGGCCATGCAAGTTGTTGCTATTACTAAATCGGCTACTTACCTATATTAGACTCTTTTATTAGGCATATATTGTATGTAATTAGCTAAAAGCAAATTTAAGTTTCTATTTGAGTTTTAATTAAAACTGCAGACCATTTAAAACTTTGCCTCGGTTACAACTGCAACAAAATATGAAACGTAAATGAAGCGTTCAGTAAAGTTGAGTTGGAACAAAATTGGAGCTCCTGACGGAGGCTAGACGAAAAATATATGGGTACAGAACAGAATGTTTCAAGGTTCGTACACACAGGCGCGACTTGTCGCGCGACACGTCTCGTGGCGATTCTGCGATATTATCGCGCCGCAACACCTTTCACACAAGCGCGACGCGAATCGCGGCGCGACGCCATACTAAATACACATTTAGTATGGTGTCGCGGCGATATCGCGGCTACACGGTGACGCGCTACTCGTCGCGCTGCGACCGTGTCGCGGCGCGACAAGTCGCTCCAGTGTGAAGTGTCGCGCGCGTTTCCATAGAAATTGGTCTACGGATATATATCGCAGAATCGCGTCGCACTGTCGCGTCGCGCCTGTGTGTACGAGCCTTCATTCAAAGAAATCAATCCAAAATATATACTATTTTGTAGTTCAAAAATCAGTTATTCAATTGTGGCGTAGTATCAGCACCTTTCAAACGTATTTCATAAGGCAGTCCCCCAAAAGACCATCCTTCACAATTTCCTAGTGCTGGGAAGAAGAAGTGGCAGAACAAACTCCCCAGCAGCACAGCTATATGTTCACGTAGAATGACTTGATTCTATACAATAGTAGGTTGCAAAGTAATTTACATTACTAGACACATGACATTAGTAAGGTTCTTTATAACTATCAATCATGAAAATAAAAGCTACTGATAAAGATAAAATATCTCGTAAAAGTATAACATCAAAAGTGCAATGGTACAGTTAATCCCAAATCGATTTAGAATAGAGAGCTTTCATCAAATCTGATACCTATTGAACTGCGCTAGGTATAAGTTTCAATCAAGAGAAAATAAAAGAACTAGGTCAAATGTAATCGTTTCCCGTCCCTATTATAACTTACATTTTAACACATATCTAGCTACCTATACTAATTGCTATTTTAACAATGATACGAGAATACTGTAAAATAATACAGGAAATGGCCCCATATAACACCTATTTATCCATATTTCGCCTGTTATGTATAAGTCCCATTTAATAGGGGGCCATCAACCGGATACAAATCCAGAATCTGGGCTGCTCCAGAGAAATTCCACATGGAAACATTCAATAATGCTTTACCAAACCCGGAAATCGAAACTTAGGACCTTATGCTCAGCAGTAGCGCTTGCAACCACTAGACCAACGAGGCAGTTGATTTTAACATACCTTCTACCTATACAATTTTTTTAACAACGATACTTGAATACTTTAAAATAATAAAGGAAATTGCCACATCCGTCTCAATAATTTAATGCAAACATACTTAGACAAATAGACATCATTTTGGTCTCCAAAGTTCGGTAGTAACATTACAGTGTTAGGCATAACCATGAAAATCCATTACGAAGTTTAGTCAACAAAACAATAAAGTTCATTCAATCATTAGTCAAACAAACTATGATAAACAAACTATGGCTAAGTGACCATTTATAGATTCGAATTTATATTTTATAGGGTTCCGACCTTAAAAGGAAAACGGAACCATTCTAAGAAGGCTAATTCCTGTCACTCAAAACATTCAAAAGCTACATAGTTGCAATCTCATCTCAGCGGCAATCATTGTCAAAAACTTGACAAAAATGTGTTGAAATAAGAGGTATTTTTCAGATCAGACTTTTAACTTGCTCAAAATTACGAGAATTGCCCCGCAGATCACTTTTTTGTCCGTCTGTTACAGAGGATTTTAAATTCTGGAATTTTAATTCTGGCATATTGCTAGGTCTCGATTAAACATATACAGATCGCTGGTAAAAAACAAAACTGAGTTTAAGAGCTGATGCAAATTTATTAATTACGTGCAATATAGTTATTACGCCAGAACTACGACCGTTCTACAGACTGCTCAAGTGCTCAGTGTAGGATAAGGAAGGGTCCCTAATTCTGCGGCCCTGACTTCCCCTTGGTCGGTTTTTATTGTGTTAATACTTAGTTACACCTTTTTGAGGCGATTTCAATACAATTGTCAAAAGTCTTCTTGATGATAGTTAGTTCGGACATTATCGTGAGAAGATTATTTCATGTTCTTTGTTCCTTTAGTAGACGATGTTCTGAGAAAATTCAATGCTGTTTGCGTCATCGTCTTGTTGGGTACTACATCATTGTTCTATATGAGGGGCAATTTATTTTAAACTGTTCATAGATAAATCTAAACGATGCTGAAGGTTTTCTTAGGAAGCATTTTTATTCTAACACTTTGCTACCATTACTTTCAAAATCTATGTTAGAATTTTAGATATTATTGCCCGCAATGCTGGAAATTACTTCGGTGAAATTCATGATGCAATATATGTATTTAAAAACCTACATTTATATGTCCACCATTATCGCTTAATTTCGAATAAAGCGCTGAGCCCATATCGATCTTAAAAATCCTATTAGTGGTTTTGGTTGGCGATGGAGAATTAATTTATTGCCTAGGAACAAAACAGCTGTGGCTTGATTTATAGCTTCAATAATTGATAGTTCAATAGCTCTAAAAACATTTTGACATCATTCTTTCAAATGTCAAAATTGTAATTGATTGACTTTAGTTTTTGTATCAGTACAGAGCCACAATAATAAGGTAGACAAGACTTCATGTCTTGTCTACCTTATTATTGTGGCGCTGTGTCATAGTTCATAGGATGTAAAAAAACTGTATTACAATCAATTTCTTCTTGATAATCAGTTTGTTGATTTACAAAGATTTTTTTATTAAAAAGTCTAGTTAGTGCGCTGCTATCATTACTTTAATGTTATGTGATGTTCAAGCGGTTGGAACGTGTGAAAAACGTACCTCAATGCATTATGTATTGCGCAAAATGCCACAACAGCCGTAATGTTGTTTTAATGGAAATGTGGTGAACTTTACAACGTCTTCTACGTCAGGTTCAACAGACCTGTATCTGTAGTGTATATCATTAAAGTGCCTAGGTATATTAAATGCTACCTCATTGTTTGTCTTTTAATAAACAAAGTGTCTGGTGACGTGACCCTGATCATAATTGAATATTAATTGTATGCCTCAAACAGAGCTCAGGCCTAAACGGAAACCATTCATAATTTATTTAAACAACTGTTCAATGGGTTGCTATTTTGTATATATTTTATTCTTCATTTTTTCGCAACTTGCGCTGCGAAGATTACCATTTTTTTTACACAAAATACAACACTCGATTTCATCCCAATAACAGCTGCTTTAAATACGTTTCTTCTTCCTCAGTGTTCAAACCAAGTCTAAAATACAATATTTTAATTGCTGCTATAAGGAAAACTTAATTAAAGACAAAATCAGAAGATACCAGTAGGTAATCATTACCTTTACAGTAAACAATAATTATTTAATAAAGGATAACATTTTCGTAATATCGAAACTGTCAGAAAATTGTGAAATTCTGACAGGCATCAGTTCAATTACAGATAATTGATAAACATTTTGTAAATAAAACCCTCTTGATACAGCTTCTCAAAATTTAATATCCAATTTCCATTTTCACAAAATGTTAATTTATTGAAATTAATCTAATCTTGGGAAATCGCAATCTCATCGAAGATTAAGCGACACCTCTTGCGTTGAAAATTGAATCTAAAAGCTGAGGAGTTAGTTTGTTTGAATGCGCTTATCTCTATAACTCCTCGTCGGATTCGAATAATTCTTTTTGCATTTGATAGCCTATTTCTTAAGGAAGGTTATAAGTTATTTAACATTCCGCTAAGGAGCCGAGCAAATAGAAAGAAAACGTCTGAAAGAACGCTAAGCGAAAACGAAGTAATAGCGCGGGCGATGCGATACGGCACGGTGAGTCCGAAGCCGAAGTTTCACGAAGGCAAGCAGCTACTAACAATTTATTTTATATCGATTCCCTAACAATCACGGCATAAATTATGGTTAAATCTAAAATAAAAGGATTATTTAAATAACCCAAGTCAGTTCACTTTTAGATTTTAGAAACCATAATTCACTACTGAAGAAATATAAAAAGTAATTTCTTCTTACTTGGTCAAAGAGAATGGTAATTTAAGCCATTTCAGCAAAGACTTAAAACTGAAAAGAACCTACTTTTCATTCCAATTCTTTATTCCTCGCAGACATTGAACATTTTCTTAAAAATTACGTTCCATCAAAATGTCTGTCTTTTTCCAAAGTTCTTCTCTTTAAAAGGAAAGTCGTTTATTTAGTGGAACAGATCTCCTCATGGGATTTCCATATCTTTATCTCCCTTAAAGGGATGAGTGAGGGTCATCCCTGTAGTCACAGGGATGACCCTCCTTCGCTTTTGTTGATATGTAACAACAAAAGCAGTCACAGGGAAATGAAAATAAATTAATAAAAGTTTATTAATTTATTTTCATTTATTTATTTTATACTAGCTTCCGCCCGCGGCTTCGCCCGCTAGGTATGTCGATAAATACGATCCTATGTCCTTCCCTGGGATGCAATCTATCTCTCTGCCAAGTTTTATCGAAATCCGTTCAGTGGTTTAGGCGTGAAAAGGTAACATACAGACAGACAGATAGACAGAGTTACTTTCGAATTTGTAATATTAGTATGGATTTTAATTGTTTAGTAGAAATACATGTCACCTGCCTGTTAATTTGTATGAGGCCACTAAGTGGGTTTAAGTTTTTCCTAAGCATACATCAGGCACTAGCACTCTCACAATGCGAATTTATATACCTAGTTCAAAACTGTTAAGTGCTGCAAACCATTGTGAGAGAAAATAATTAAACTTCAACATCATCATTAACATGTGACCACCAGTAGCGTTATCGGTGGGTGTGCACGGGCACTTTTTATGTATTCAATTTTTTAACAATTGATTGTTCTCATACAAGTAAGGACCCATAACTATCCATCCAGTGTAATAGAAGCTGTAATAGTCAGCACCACGGTCGTCTAAATAGAGGAAGAGTCAATTGATCTGTTAAGATCTCGCAAATTGAAACAACTACATAACTGCGTTTGAGTTGCGCGTTTCCATCAATTCTGTGTACCGTGTTTGGTGCAGTCATGCTATGAACACGATAATAATGAACAGATGGTAATCGCTAAATTACCATTTTATTGCGTTTTATGGGTGTCGTAATAACAGTATGACATTGCATGAAACAGATTTTGACATGGAATACGATGCGTCAACAGTGAATGCGAGCATGGATTTAAGCGACATTTTGGCAATGAATCGTGAAATATTTTTGGTATTTGTGGCGTCAATGTGACACCAAATCAGTTGTTCTTTATTATTATAAGCCAGTGTTTGTACCAATGCAGGTAAAGACCTCCCTTCTCTTTCCACTTTTCCCGGTCTACCCCAATTGTGGGCCAATTCTTTAAGAAGGAGTCCAGCTGTCCCGCTGTCTCTTTCTGGGCCTGCCGCATAGTCTTTTTCTGATGTTTGAGATTCACTAAGTGATGGTTTTCGTATTGGTGCTCTGAAATGCGACAGATGTGGCCAGTCCAGTTTCAGTTTAGTCCAGCAGCTGTACGGCCAGCTTCCGCTATTTGTGTTTTGGAACTAAGTATAGAGTTCCTAATGCGGTCGGAAAATCAGTTAGATTATAATAATTTGTGGGTATACGATAGGTACACCTCTGCCCGATCCTTCGTGGAAAGAAGGCGTTATATTATGTAATGTTTATATAATTACTAGCGACTCGTCCCGGCTCGCACGGGTTCAATTTAGGTACAAGTGATGTCATTTGTGTTAAAAAAAGACTTTATCTATCTTAAATATTTGGTTTAATAATTACACTAATCCTGGTGGTTTTAATTATAATTTCTTGGTATCTACATTATTTGTTTGGTTTTCCTGAGATTTTAAAATTATTGTATCAGTTGATATAGCTACAACGGTAACAGAAAAGTTGTGTGGAAATCGGTTGTTATGTGTTACAGAGAAATGAGGAAAATGTCGTGAGGAGAGTTTTGAGTATGAATTTCGATGGCTGTAAGAGTAGGGCAAAACCAAAGAAACAATAAATGGAATGGGTGTTGACGTTCTATTTGAAATAAATGATTTGACTTTGACTATGACTTTGTGTGAATGATGATAACTATTTAAAATAAATGATTTGACTTTGACTTTGTGTGGAATGATGATAATTTTCGTAAGAAAAGGGGTGACTACCGAGATGACGACTAATAGGAAGTATGGAAGAAAAAGACGTGCTGAACCGACCCCAAATAAATTGGTATATAAGAGCTGGAGAATGATGAGTTGATATAGCTAAAAGGTAACGTAAACAATGAACAATTGAATGAAACAGGCAAAATGTGTGCTGTAATGTATGCTGGGGCTACATTATCGGGCGAAGATTCGTGTCGAGTTGGCGCGCTAAATCATCGTGTAATATGGCTCCTACAGTATGGGCCATACGCGATGTTCTTGTCTACATTAGGCGGGCGAAGATTCATCACGCTGGATTGTGTGGTTGTACGACTGAGACTTATTCAGAATAAAGGAAGTAGTGGCGTTGCATTATAATATGACGGTAAATTATTATTTATTACAATTGTACGAGCATCAATTACAAAATTATATGATGAACTTGTGTTTTTTCAGCACGTCCGTCCCGCTACAAAGTCTGGACGACACTGAGGTAACGTAGGTCATAGGTGTAGCTACCCAAGCGAATATTGTCGCGACAAATCCCTTTGATGCGCGTCAGTTTACCGACAGTGCCCCATTATTTCATCGTCTTCGCCGAAATACTACGCGTTGCAACGATCTACCCGGCCACACTCATCGCGTTAACACGAATATTCGCCGTAGCCGCTAATGTAGCCCCAGCATTAGAGAGGCTCCAAAATTTTAAACTTGTGGTAAGCCCACTACAACTTTATTTAAACTATTTCGATTATTCACACTCTCTACACACCACAGTTTATCTACAGACAAAGTTTTGGGGAATTATTAATTGAAAGTGGAACAACACGATGAGTTCTCATCGTGTTGTCTCCTTCTCTTTGATTAAGAGATTATGGTAATAAAAGCAATTAGAACTAATTCCTATGCGAAGGCAATCCTTTGTCTTTTATATTACATTTCGCAACAGATAAACAATTAATAATATTATTACAACAAGTACTGATAAAGTGGTAATTCCTTAAGGAAATATTTCTACAGAGTATAAAGACTTCGTATCATAAAAACATTACTTATCTGCGACATCGCTGTCTTGCGATAAGCGTGTTGATTTAATCGTATCCAATAGTAAGTGCTGTTTTCTAGTATCTATATGTATATCTTCTAATTATGCTGATTGTATCTTAACGTAGGTATGTTTTTGAAATAATGGCGTAGACGATAGTATTATGTTATATTAGGTGTAACATTTAGGTGTAACATTTAGAATTCAGTAAATAAAATCATCTCTACCTACGAGTAACTGCCTCGTTGGTTAAGTGCTACTGCTTAGCGTGAGGTCCTGGGTTCGATCTCTAGGTTGGGCAATGCGTTACTGGGTTTTTCCATCTGGAATTTCTCAGTAACAGCCAATGGATGATGACAATTGGCTCGCCCCCTATTATAATTACTTGGGAATTAAACATAACTGTTTGTTTATATAGGTACCTACACCACTGCCTAACCGAACTGTTTATACTTGCAGCGCCCCGTGTTTTCACCCGCATAAGTGTCGATCCCGTGGGAATACCGGGTTAAAAACAATCTGATGTCCTTTCCGGGGACTCAAACTATTTCTATACCAAATTTCATCCAAATCGGTTCAGCGGTTTAAGCGTGAAGAGGTAACAGATAGACAGACAGACACACTTTCGCATTTATAACATTAGTTTGGATTATGTAAAATCATTTCTAATTTCGACGAACTATTTTAGTTCATAACCTTTAACTGTGGCCTTAATTTCTAATTTCAGGTATTTTTGGATTAAACATTTGTTGGCAAACTAAATGTTGAGCTTCTCGAAGTGCCACAGTTGCCTTGGAGATTAATTTGAGTGACACTTCCTCCTGACTTATCTTTGAGAGAATCTGTTACGAAATTGTTTTGTTTTTGTTAAGTGTCATTAGCATTGCTGTGGTTGGTCTCATCTGGGTTTCTTTAAATAAATTTAGAGCCTCGCTTTGTTATATAATATAGTCATATTTAGTAGTTTATCTTTGAAGGCTATTGCCATTGACAAAGTATTAACACTTTATATTCATACAAGCGAATTAAGAAGCTAATCGCGATAACCTACAGTTTCTTAGGCTAATATTGTGATTAAGCATACATTTGAAACTGTAGTTTCGTATCCAGCTACAAAGTTTTTTTCTGTACTATCTATCATGATATGATGATGATGGGGCTCCCTTTTCCGCACTTAGACTCCCATTTGGTCCGTTGTGCGTGGGGATTCTAGCTAGCAAAGCCAGCCTAGCTCCGCCCAATAGCACAGAAGCTTCCTGGGAGCTTCACAGGCTTCACGGAGCGACCTCATTGTTCCGAGGATTTCTGCACGTTGAGAAGCCACGGCCTCGCATTCCAGGATGACGTGGGCGGCTGATTCCTCGGCGTCAAGGCAGCCCCTGCAGAGGGGGCTGTCTGTGGCGCCTATGTTACAAAGATGTTTGTTAAGGGGGTTATGGCCCGTAATTGTCCCTATTATTACTCTAAGGTTATTTCTACTCAAACTGAGAAGTTTTTTGGTACTGTACTACTATTCATTTGATTTCAATATCAACCGCCGATGGGGCCGAAAGGTTCTGGAGTGGCGACCGCGTACCGGAAGACGTAGCGTTGGAAGGCCTCCCACAAGGTGGTCGGACGACCTTGTGAAGGCCGCAGGATCCCGTTGGATGCGAGAAGCACAGAACCGGTCGAAATGGAGGTGCTTAGGGGAGGCATATGTCAAGCAGTGGACGTCTTTCGGCTGAAAAGATGATGATGATGATGATGATCAACCGCACGGGTCGATCGAAGGTTCGCGGTCGGTTCGTGGTTGAGTGACCATTCATTACATGCCCCTCCGTACCTTGGAAAGCGCGTTAAGGGGATTACAGGACCTAAACGCAAAAACGCAAGTTTTAGAAGCAAGAAAAGTATATGGTCGATTACAGTAAACAAAATCAAAAAAGTATATGATATTCTTCAGGATATATGCTTAAAAATTCCTAAGGGTCATACCGGAGAATGGGCAGCAGCGTTCTCTATGCATTCCATCACTATACCATACTGCGATCGCCAACCCGCCTGCCAAGCGTGGCGATTAGGACAAACCCCCCCTCTTGGGGGAGGCCTATGTCCAGCAGTGGTCGTCTTTCGGCTGAAATGATGATGATGCTCAAAAATAGTGTGTTGAAAACATAATACTTTTATACGATACTAATTTGATACGATAGAAAAAAATCATGAAGATACCTCTAAAAATTTTCTTTTTAAAATAAAAACCATACATTCTGATTTTTTGTCAGATTATTCTACAAGCAACATACTAAAGCACTAGTGTTTTAATTTTTTAGTCCAAACAATAGATTTTTTTAAAATACATAATTGCTTCATATTTTGCAATAAATTCCCAGAGTTTTATTATCGCTCTTCTCTTTCTTTTCTATGCAGTCCGACAGTGACCGCGCTTTAGGTTATGTAGGGGACTACATATTAAGGCGAAAGCGCCAGGGTAGCCCGCAAAAATTTTTTTTTTTCGTTTTTTGCAATTTGCTGGTCAATATTAAGTTTTACGTTGATTAACATATGATTCGCGACCGTATATTTACAGAATTATAATCATTAAATTCATCAACTCTCTAAGACCAAGTAATCCTATTGAATTACTATTTCACGAAATCTTGACATTTAGGATTATATTAACTTAACAAGTTGTATTACTGATCCTAATGATTATAATTCTGTAAATACATATTTGTTACAGTCGCGAATAATATTTTAATCAACGTACCCAGTCACTGAGCTGCAAATTGCAAAAATCGTAAGAAAATTAGAATTTCGCGGGCTACCTTGGCGCTTCCCCTTTGAGCAGTTGGTCCCGGCTGTCATTCATAGATCCTTGACAGTATTTACGGGTAGTTAGAAGCCCGAAAGTCTGACAACCAGTCTTACTAATGGATATCTTATTACTCAGTATCTGGGTTGGAGGTCAGATAGGCAGTCGTTCCATGTCATCATTCTCCTGCCCTTATCCCAATTAATTTGGGGTTGCGCAACATGTCTTTTTCTTCCATACTTCTCTATTAGTCGTCATCTCGGTAATCACCCCCTTTCTAATCATATCATCATTCACACATTCCATCCATCGTTTCTTTGGTCTTCCTCTACTCTTATAGCCATCGACATACTAACTCTCCTCACGACATTTTCCTCATTTCTTCGTAACACATGCCCATACCATGACAACCGATTTCCACACAACTTTGCAGTTACCGGTGCCACTTTCAAACTTCCTCTTATGTACTCATTTCTTATTCTATCCATTGATAAATGATAAATGATTTTATGATAAATGATAAATGATAAATGATTTTATTTTTGTAAGTAGGTTTGTACAAACACTTTTACACGTCAATCATGGTTTTTTAAAACTAGATGAGGTCGGCGTTTCCTATCTGACTACTCTGAGAAGAAAGGCCGAAACAAACTCAGAGGTCACAGTCTCTTTTAAAGTCCAGACATAATCTTGGTCAGGTTATATGAAGACCATGTAGATCCATGTCTGAGACGGTCTTTTGAAGAAAGAACCACACAGATTGAGAGGACCTGTCCAGTCAGTGCACGCATTTGTCAGAAATCGTGCAGCTCAACTCAAGACTTAAGGAGCTCAACGATTCGACGAACAATACCAAAGAAAGGACATTTGGGTAGGCCACATAAATTACTCAAACTGCCAGACCAAGAGAAAAAAAAAAAACAGAACAGAAAGAATAATAAAAAATATATATAAAAGTAACAAAATGACCCACATCGTCTTCACATTCACAAATCACAATAAATAAAATAATGTAATACTTTACAAAGTAAGCAAATGTCATTGTTTATAAAAAAATCATTAATGTCAAAGTGTATATAAAAAAAAGGACGTTCCAAATGCAGAAATGTGAAGCAGCTCAATCCCAAGCCTTTTTGTCCTCAATATAATCTTTAACTGTATAAAAGGCTTTCTGGCACAACTTACGTTTAATGAATGATTTGAATTTATTGAGGCTTAGATCTTGAACGTGGCTTGGTAGCTTATTATAAAAGCGTATACATTGGCATTTGAACGAGCCACCTATTTTTTTGAGCCTTGTTGTAGGTACAACAAATTTGTGTTTGTTTCTAGTATTTATATTATGGATATCACTGTATTTTTTAAACAATTTTATATTTTTATGGGCATATAAAAGATTTTCATAAATATACTGAGAAGGCACAGTCATTACATTAATCTCTTTAAATTTGTCTCTGAGAGAGTGTCTCGGACTTAATTTATAAATTGATCGAACAGCTCGCTTCTGTAAAACAAAGATAGTCTGAATATCGGCGGCATTTCCCCACAATAGAATACCGTACGACATTACACTATGAAAATAGCTAAAGTACACTAAACGGGCAGTCTCTATATCAGTTAAATTACGAATTTTTCTAACAGCATATGCTGCGGAACTTAGCCTTTTTGACAATTTATCTATATGTGGACCCCACTGAAGCTTAGCATCCAAAGTTATGCCCAAGAATACTGTGTTGTCTTCAGGATTCAATTCCTCGCCCTTTATCAACACATTAGTTTTCACATGCCTAACGTGAGGTAGCGTAAACTTAATGCATTTGGTTTTTTTCTCGTTTAGAAGCAAATTATTAACATTGAACCAATGGACTACTTTCGAGATCGCGCTATTTACATCGTCAGTAACCAACTGCTGACGTTTAAGTTTAAACAAAAGAGAAGTGTCATCTGCAAACAACACTATATCATGATTATCCTTTATGAGGTACGGCAAGTCATTAATATAAATAAGAAACAAGAAAGGACCAAGAATTGAGCCCTGTGGGACTCCCATTGTTACTATAGATCCGGGTGATCTTTTTCCATTAACGTCAACGCTCTGAATCCTTTTACTCAAGTATGAAGTAAGAAGATCCAGAGCAGTGTTCCGGATTCCGTAGTGGCGGAGTTTCCTGATTAACGTTTCGTGAAGAACGCAATCGAATGCCTTGGACAAATCACAAAAGATGCCCAAGGCATCGCATTTATCTTCCCATGCATTATAAATATGTCCTAAAAGTTCAACACCGGCATCAGTAGTTGAACGACCCCGTGTAAAACCGAACTGTTTGCTGTGTAATAATTTATGTTTATTAAAAAATCTTTGCATTTGGTCTAAAATTAATTTCTCAAAAATTTTACTAAAGGTAGGTAGTACAGAAATAGGTCTATAATTTGTGGGGTCTGATGTACTACCTGATTTAAACAAAGGTATTATTTTACTATATTTCATAAGGTCAGGAAACTCCCCATTGTCAATACAACTATTAAAGATAAGAGCTAAAGAAGGTGCTACAATGTCAATAATAGACTTAGCTACTTCTACAGAATTACCCCACAGATCTGCAGTCTTTTTTACATTTAAAGTGTGAAAGGTTTTAATTATATCTCTACAGGTAATATATTCAAAATGAAATTCCGAATCGCAACCATTAACATTTTCCTTAAGCAAAGACTCAGCAACAGACGGTGATGAGTTTAGTGATTTAGTAGTTGAAACGGGAATATCTGAAAAGAAATTTTCAAAAGCCTCGGCGACTTGTGAGTCTGATTTTATTATGTTGTCATTAATAGACAGGCTGTAGTCAGTATTTCGGTTACTAGATCTTCCCGTTTCACTATTAATAATATTCCAAGTCGTTTTAATTACATTACTGCTGTTTTTAATCTTTGAACCCAAATAACGTGACTTGGCCATGTAACAAACTTTTTTAAACAATTTTGAATAATTTCTAACATACAAATTAAATTCATCAGTGTTAATATAATTCCTTTCATTGTACAGTTCATAAAGCCGTGTTCTACTTTTATGAATGCCAATGGTAGCCCAATCACTGAAGGATGCATTACTATTAACCGAGATAGTCTTGGGGATAAATGTGGAATCAAATTGTTTACAGTATACATTAAAAAAATTATCATAAAGATGATTGGGGTCAGCATGAATAGGCAAAACGGGTAGTTTATTAATGAGTTTAACTTTAAAAGCCTCCAAGCGACTTGCAGTTTTGGGGTTAACAGTGATATCCTTTTTAGCCACTTTTTTGTTTTGGTTTTCAATAGTTATCCTTTGCCCGCAATGATCAGAATCTAGTAAAGTTATAATTTCTTTGTGGCTTGGTATAATATCTGTATAAATATTATCTAGGCATGTGGCACTAGTAGGGGTTATTCTTGTTGGCTCTAAAAATAGGTTTAGAAGATTGTAGGACTGAAACAGACTTAAAATTTTACTACAAGAACCTGAGTTTTCTAATAAATTGACATTAAAATCACCGCAAATGATAACGGACTTGTTTGAGTTACAAATCCTGTGTAACACTTCATCCATTACCTTTTCAAAGCAGTCATACAATCCTGAAGGGGGTCTATACACGCTTAATACAATAGAGTGCTCCAATTCTATACAGGCAATTTCAACAGTACGCTCAACAGATAGGCTCACAATGTCTTTACGGTCTTTAAATTTGAGCTGGTTACTTACTAAAATTAATGAGCCACCGTGTATAGCATTTATTCTGCTAAACGAACTACCAACCTGGTGATTATTAAAATTGAACAAGAACTGGTGGCTTTTCAGCCAATGTTCTGTTATACAAAGAATGTCAATATGATTAAAATTCATAAATAATTCTACTTCTAAATCTTTGTTCATTAATCCTTGAATATTTTGATGCACTAGGTTGATACTATTTACTGAGTTAACATTTTTTTTTAAGTTATTTTTACAATTATAGCTAGAGGTTGCCTCTATTGTCTTCATTTCTAATTTAAATTATTTGCAATGTCCTTAATAGTGACCAAATTATTGGCAGAATTATTTATAATGTCGTTGCATTGCTCAAAAGAAGCAAGTTGTTTAGCCAAATTTTTGGCTGTAATAGAAAAAAAATAAGATAGCGACACAGCTATCTGTCTTTTATAATAGTCAGAAAGATAGTACATAACAATGTTATATCTATCTTTTGTCAAATATAAATTATTACTAACATAATTATTAGTATCAACTAAATGGAACATGTTATTATTAAATGTCAAGTTATGCAATGTCATGTTCAATTCAAATCTTAACCTATTTTCTTCCTGTGGCAAACTGTTACTATAAGGAAATGTAAACAACACAACTTTTCTTAAACTAAGGTTGCATAAAGTTCTATGATACTGGAGCAGTTCTCCTTTGTTTACATTTCCCCTATTACCCATAAAAATTAATAATGTTGTATCCTGGGTAAAGTTACATTTAATAATTTCTTTCATAATATGAAACAAAGAACAACCAGGCATACAGTAATTTATTATTGAGTGTCCCGGATATTCATCTGTCAACAAGTGACCTAAGTCCTTACCAATCTCATCACAAAATAATACAATATCATTATTCAAACTTTGTTTACAGTGTTTATACGAACTATTAGTAGAAGGAATTATCAAATCAACACAGGGCTGCAGTAAGGTGGTATTGCAAATTGTCAATGAATGGTCCGGTGTAAGCATCTTGGATGGTGTCTGACACTGCTCACAGTTGTTTTTTTGTGAGTTTACCAGCTCATTCATTGCCAACACATATTCCCTCATTAGGTCTTCAGAGGTATTATATTTGCTGGTCATTGAACTAAGTTTTTCCTGTAGATGGTCAAGTTCAGATTGCAGGGTATCTGTGTCAATTTTGTACTTCCTCGTACTTTGCTCCAAATTATAAGAATACATGTCTAATTGTTTGAGTAAATTCAACCTTTCTCTATTCAATTTAACATTTTTGATAAAGAACTTTTGTCTTTTTACCATTTTTTGTGTTTTAAGAATGTATTTATTAATTTTAATGTATTTTTTTAGTTTATTTTTACTGGTTACTACCCTCACTGAATTATATGACTTTGATTCATCATCAGCTGTCAAATCAATAGTGTATGTGGGGTTTATGGCAGAAACCATTGACGGGGCAATAGGCATCAATTCATTGAACAGACTTTGGTTCAGCGAGGCGGTGATGTTAAGATTGGTCGTCTCAAGTTGTGTTATTTGACTTTGAGCCTCATGTAGCTGCTGTTGTAATGTATGTTTTTGACTAAGAGCTTGTTCATACTCTGTGCTACACTGGCTGAACCCATCCACAACAAGTTGAAGTCTATCCCGTTCTTCTATGGCATCAGTGTATTGAGTGTATAAAAAAGTATTCGTGTAACACCACACATCCCGTCGTCGTTCCATGTAAAATACTGATATTCTACTGCATCCGATTATACTGGAAGCTGACCCCAACATATTTGGGAAACGGCTAAGCAGATGATGACGGTTATTTATGGCATTAGAGGTTGAGTTGATTTAAATAACTCATGATATGAACTGCGCAGATTTCGAAGTGTTTTAACATCCTATCAACATTTTCTCATGTTGACTCAAGTAAATGATTGACAAGCGTTTACTACTCCTTTATAATATCTTCCGTGAAACTCATAACTCGCACATAATTAATTCAAATGTTTTATTTAAATATCATAAACAAACACCTTTTGATGTCTCATAATAGTTTATTACTCTTTTAACTGATTCAATCCAATTTATGTTTAGCTTATAAGCATCTATCCAACTACTATAAACAGACTAGCAAAACTCCGCAGATGAGATGGGTCTCGAGGTCTAATGAATAAAATGATAGATAGATAGGGCCTAAAAAAGCCACTTTGGAGGATCATAAAATGATAATATTATGAATTATATTATGGCGAAGACAGTCCATGTTTTTCTTTTTTTCGCTGCACTACGTAGGTACAATCAAAGAGATTGGGATTGAATTTGGATTGGATTGATTGGTATTTTAGCGCAGACAAAAAAAATAACAGAAAAATGCTTCACCAATGGGATTTAATACGATTAACTTAACAGTTAACTGTCCATTCTCTTATGCTTTTATGATTCTGCCAAAGTGGCCTTTTTAGGCCCCCCGTAGTGGTTACCGTTTTATGAAGTAAACCTAATTGTAAACACTATACACAGTACACAAGCACATTGAAATATTGCATAACCTAATACTCTTTGTAATTTTCCTGTTTGACTTGTCAGCTGTCACTGTCACATAAAAGTGGCAATCTAGACATTCATATAACTAGTGTCCTAGGTTCTCATATTTATTTCGTTTCGTGTTATAACTGTTCTGTTCGTTTTAGTTGTCCTTTGTTCTTGTTATCGTTCAATTCGTGTTGAAGAAGTATTAAGGAAGTGTAAGGGAAGTGTAAGTGTGTGGAGTAAGTGTTTGTATTAAGGAAGTGCCGAGGTAGGCAGGAATACTAGTCTTTGGTAAAAATCACTATTATTAAATCTACCCCGTAACACTTCAGATCTAAAAGGGAATTAATTTGATGAATTTTTTAGGGGGTCATCGACCGGAGTTAGTGTTCTCACTTGTAACATCAGTTTTTGTTTTTGTGTTATGTTAAATAGCATATTGTTAAATAGCCTATAACCTAGAGCCTTCCTCAGGAAATGGGCTATTAAATGCAAAAATATTTTTTCAAATCCGACATGTTTTTAATTAATAGTATAGATAGATTAATTGATTTAGATTACTGTAAAAGATGATTTATAACAAACTAGCAGCGCCCCGCGGTTTTACCTGCGTAAGTTTCGACCCCGTAGGTATATCAGGATAAAAAGTATTCCATGTGTTAATCCAGGAAATGGTCTATCTATGTGCCATTTTTTTTCATCCAAATCTGTTCAACGGTTTACGCGTGATTGAGTAACAAACATCCAAACATCTTCACAAACTTTCACATTTATACTACATACATACTAGCTGCGCCCCGCGGTTTCACCCGCGTATATGTCTATCCCGTGGGAATATCGGGATAAAAAGTAGCCTATATGTTAATCCAGGGTGTCGGCTACCTCCATACAAATTTTATAAAAATTGGTCCAGCCGTTTGAGCATGAAGAAGTAACAAACATATAAACACACACACACCCCCACACACTCACAAACTTTCGCTTTTATAATATTAGTGTGATTATAGTAGGATTAGTATAGGATTAAAATGTAAGTATTTATTAAATGTTTTTTAAGTCGCTTCTATGAAGGTCAGATACAGTCTAGGTCGTTAAGTAGATAATATTATTATCCTGTAGATGTAGACGATCAGAATCTTTTTTAATATTATACAATAATTATTATTATCTTCAGCTCGCGACTTCGTCCGCGTGAAATTTCACCCTCTCGCCATTCACCCTCCTTGGGCGAAAAACCCTTTCTTAGTGGATACCTACTCTTCGCAAAAAACACACCCTCCAAATGTATACAGGGTTATTGGTAAAACATTAACAACCTCTTAAGAGGTCATTGTACTCGTCATTATGAACAACTTTTACTATGGGACCAAACCTGACATCGCGAAAAAAAAATCAGCTGTTCCCTACATTTATGTTCGCATAACTCGTCGTGTAGGGAACAGCTGTTTTTTACCCGACTGCGCGACGCAAAGGAGTGGTAATGTGTTCATCAGCCTATGTATGTATGTATGTTTATATGTTCCTTTGAAGCACTATACAGACCAAACGCCTGGGCCGATTTTTATGATTCACACGTTAATCGATTCCTCTTAGTCCGGCGAGTGTCACTAAAGACATGACGTCAGTGAAAATTCAATATGGCGACTACTGGACGCCATATTAATTTTTTTTTTTTTTCAAAACCTATCGAGTGGGGTATCAAAATAAAGGGTTTTAAAAGGTGATTACAAAAATATATACAACATATATACTTAAAAGCAATTCGAAGTCACAAATCGCAAAAGACACCTACCAAGAACTAAATCGTCTGCGAAATCTTTCAAATTTGTAAACTAAAAAGCTGGAAATAAAAAAAATTATTTAAAAAAACCAATAAACCCGACTGCGGTAAAAAACTTAAGTTAAAAGAAACTGAAAAGCTAAAAACAAGCCCATTTTAAATTAAATAAAAGTTGGAAGCAGGCGGGACCCATTTGAATTTGAAAATAGGTACAATAAAAATGATGTGGGTCCCGCCTGCTTCCAACTTTTATTTAATTTAAAATGGGCTTGTTTTTAGCTTTTCAGTTTCTTTTAACTTAAGTTTTTTACCGCAGTCGGGTTTATTGGTTTTTTTAAATATTTTTTTTTTTTTACGCGATGTCAGGTTTGGTTTGAATATAATACCAGCCTATTACTGTCCCACTGCAAGGCAAAGGGCTCTTCTCATTCAGAGAAGGCATGAGCATTTATCATCACGCTCGCTGAAGATGGATCGGTGATTTCAGACTTACTTCAGGGGCTCTGTCTCGCAACTAAGCGTAAGCACTATGTTTTCCCCAACTTGATTTTTATTTGTGTTTTTGTTCTTTTTCTGGGTAATGTTTACCGCAAATAGACGTATTTTCTTTCTTTCTTTTCTATATAGTAGACTATATAAACCCGGTTTCCGCGCGATGTTTTTCCTTCACAGATGTTCAAGACAAACACAGAAAGAAACATTATATAATTATTATGTCATACGCAATTTTTCAATATTATGTGATCAGGGTTTTATTCATGCATATTGCTGATGATGATTTGGACATTGTTTAGAAACCCTAGAATTTTTGTGTATTGTTTGTTATATTTGAATAGTATTGTTTCCAAGAACATATTCGTTGATTTCTTCTTCATCTTTTCAAAGCCTTTTCTATGATAAAGGCACGGTCTAAAACGTGTAATTTCACAACGTTTTTTTTTCCAATAGATAAGTACTTACCTAAGTCTACATATTCTTATTAGTAAAATTCTTAGTGCCATTCTACTATTTTAATTAGACACCGCATTCTTTTATTTGAACCCCAAGCACGGCGTCGTTGACAAAATCTCTTTGCTTTTCAATATTAATATCTGAAACGTCTTCAGTATTCCTTCAGTCAGATTCCTCGTTAAATCCAAGTTTATATTTTTCATTACGCTTGACATGATCACGATAACGAAGCTGTGAATCTCTAAGAACGTACTCTTAGATATTCTTATATTTATTTTCTGTGTATTAGACAGCTTTGGCTTGTGTGTGGCCTTAAGAGGGTAACGAACGAGGACTAGATTAATTTAAAGGATGATCTTTTAGCACCACTTACACAATAAATGTATTTTCTTTCTTTCTTTCTTTCACTTACTTAGTAGGTCCCCAGATATTTCTGTCCCAAAGTAGATTATATTAATTTACTCGCTTTTGTAGGTAATTTTAATTTATAATAACAGTTGAATTATAATCCTTATAATCGGCCTGTAATGTTCCCACTGCTGGGACACAGGCCTTCTCTCTGTGAGAGGAAGTGGGCCGTAATACACCACGCGGGCCCAGTGCGGGTTGGTAGATGTCACATGTCTTCGATTTTTTGGGTTCTAGGACATGCGGGTTCCCTCACGATGTCTTCCTTCACCGTTTTGAGAGCAGTGGTGATGAAATGGGTGATTTACACAAAGTAAAGTTCCTGTCAGGGTTCGAACGTATGAACTTGTAATTCGCGGCCGTTACCACGTGGCCACCAATTATAATAGTTAGCAAAATTATATTTTGGAAAGGGACCGAAGTCTCTTATGGCTTTGTAAAAATTTAAAGAGTATGCAAAACATATATTTTTTAAATGAACCGAAGTCTCTTTGACTTGGATGTTTTCTCTCCCTTCTCAAAATTAGGTGTGTAAGTATATTGCTCTACTTATTGCCTAATGATGTAATAAACCACCAAAGCGTATTATAAATTTATCAAGCATCGCGCAAGGAATTCTCATTTAATTAATAATTCCAATGTGTAGGAAACTATGCTAATATGGACTCGAGCCGGATTCTAGATAATGATATTGAATTATCATGTTTAGTTAACATTGTGTATTCAAATGTCGTAAAGTAAGCAGTCCAAAGCTCATAGCACATGTATCAAATCGGAAAGGGATCGGCACCGTATCGCCTTTCGCCTCGCCGTCAATCTAACGTAAGAACGTGGCCAAAGCGGATCAGAAGCTCCGATACTCCGACTCGGCTGCGCTAGGCGACGCCTAGGCTCGCCGACCGCTGTTTGATTGTGCAGCAGGCAGGCTAGATGGGTGAGAGGGGCAAGGGTGGACGAAGAGACGTAAGCTCGGATACGGAGAGACGCAAGCGCGGGGACGAAGAGCCGTAAGCGCGGGGACGACGAGCTGTAAGCGCGGGGACGACGAGCCGTAACATACCGCACCGCGGTCCGTGAGCTTGTCCCGTGGCAAGGAGATTACTTTACGATTCCGATCAGTGCGCGTTGCAGTAGGGAGTTTCATACAAAGAATACTGAACGGCTCGAGTTGATACGGTGCCGATCTCTTTCCGGTTTGATACGTGTGTTATGACCTTTAGGCGTAATTTACACTATGGTGCCGATTGGACTATATTTGTTTACTGTACTGACAGTATACTTAACGGAAACAATGAAAATCATTATAGACAAGGAAAAGAGTGACAAAGCAATACAACGTAGGATAACAGTTATTTATTATTATTGTTGCATTATTATTATTATTATTTTAAGCCTGAGTTGTGAGGGGCCCGTGCTAAATAATAACAGCCGCACAGGTCGATCGATTAGGTTAAGCTATGCTTGCCGCGGTTGGTCTGTGGATGGGTGACCATCTTTACATACCGAGACCCCTCCGTGCCTCGGAAAGCACGCTAAGCCGTTGGTCCCGGCTGTCATTTGTGGATCTTTGACAGTTGTTTCGGGTCAGAAGCCCGAGAGTCTGACAACCAGTTTTACCAAGGGGTAATATCGTATTACTTAGTACCTAACTGGGTTGTGGAGGTCAGATGGGAATCGCTCCATGTAAAATACTGGTATTCAGCTGAATCCGGTTAGACTGGATGCCGACCCCAACATAGTTGCAGATGATGATGTTGAAGCGTGAGTTGTCCCACTGTGGGGGGAAGGCCTTCCTCTACCTCTTTCCACCTTCCTCGAATAATAATAGTTGACCACATCTGAGGCGCAATACTCGTAATTTTAGGAACGTTCACAGTCTGATCAGTCTCAATATGTCAAAAATACCTTTAATTTCCCTAAATTTTGACAAGTTTTTGACACTTGTTTATCGCCGAGATGACACTGCGACTAGATGTTGAACGTTTTAAATTACGAGAATTGACCTTAGGTATTAAGTAGGTGTACTCCTTCACTTATAGGCGACTAGCTGCGCCCCGCGGTTTCACCCGCCGCGTAAGTGTCGATCCCGTGGGAATATCGGGAAAAAAACTATTCTATGTCCTTCCCCGGGATGCAATCTACCTCTCTGCAAAATTTTATCGAAATGCGTTCTGTGGTTTAGGCGTAAAAAGGTAACATACAGACAGACAGATAGAGTTTCTTTCGAATTTATAATATTAGCATGGATCACAGCATGCACAATATAGTTACAATTAACAACTATCATTACAAAGTTAAAATATTAATCATAGAGAAATCGAAACACTTGGTAACTGCAGGATAAGGGTTAAACTACGGTTTGCTGGAAGAACGTTTCCGTTATATTTATAACAGACATCATGAGAATCTATCACTTTCACCAGTATTAGATCTGATGTCAATAAATTCTCTGGATTTGGAAATTACGGCCGCATGTGGCGGTTGTCGCTATTCGTAGCTTTAGAATTCGTCATACAGGCTGACATAGAATTCATTGACAATCTCTCAGGGGATGAAAAAACTCATGAATACGAACGACTTTTAGTATGGGATCAACTCGGATATGGACAAAAATAGCATCAGTTTCATACATTTTTTTTCCAATTTCGTTTATAACCTGTGTATTAAAAATAACGTCAAAATTTTCGTAAACTTGTTAAAAGTTATAAATATGTATATCCAGAATGGACATTCATTTTGAGAAACTTGAAATTCAAGGAATAACATTAATTTTATTATTCCGGGACACCTTGTCTTGGCCTTCAAACAGCTCGAATGTTCGTATGATTTGCTATTTAAATACAAATCCACATTTGAAAGTGAAATCTTTTGTTATTGTCGTGTGTAGTAAATCACGATATCATAAAAATGTCTGCCTAGTCATCAAATGTCAATATTTAATTTATTCCATATAGGCAGTTGATTGACCTTGTGAAGGCCGCAGAAATACGTGATGCGAAAAGCACAGAACCGGTCGAAGTCGGGGTCAAAGAGTATAACAACTATTGTATAGGTCGCGGTGCTTGGGGTAGGTCTATGTCCAGCTATGTACGTATTTCGGCTGAATTGATGATGATAATGATGGTGATGATATGGTTTATTCAATACCACCAAATGGGGTGAATAGGGATGCAGGGGTGAATTGGTACAAAACTTTACAATGGATTTTAGCGTTGAAATAATATAGTTTGTTGCTGAAAAGGACACTTAATTGTTAATTATAATACAATAAACACATTAGACTCCTTTTTGGCAACAAACTACATTCTTTCAATGTGAAAATCGCTTTTAAAGTGTCGTCCCAATTCACCATTCCATCCCTATTCACCCCATTTGACGGTACTTAAGAAAAAATTGGTTGAATCATTTGTTCATAATAATTATTTCTGTCGAGTCGGCTTGTGTGTGAAACAATACTGTTTGAACTGATATCGAAACTGACAGAGTTAGGAGAATCATTGATCCATTTTTTTTATTTTGTATTGAGCGATTTAGTGTTGTCCAATATTAAAACTACCAAATTCATCTTGCAATATAATCAAAATAATCATCTCATACCTAACACGGTCCTCTACTGGACATATACCAAATTCGTTCCTGCGCCTTCCGCCTCTATTCCATCACAATAAGCTCATATTATTTTCTGTTTATGATGGTTTTTATTAATCTATTCTATAGTCATACAACAAAGTCCATCTTCAAGGTGCTTCTTCACATTAATGAATTCTTTGAATATATTGTTATTTTTACAATTACTTACCTTTGGCCTACTGTCTTAAATATGATTATTCATTATGCATAGTCGTCTGATTTAAATTTACGTTAGTACTATTTGACAATTAATCAACCAAATCAAATACTAGTAATTGTTATAATGACATGAGGTTAGCAAATTTTCCTTTGAACAAAATAATCAAAGCAAATGCGTATACGTACATATTTAAAAATATTTATTTCTCAATTTTCATGATTACCTACGACCTACCATGACTGTTTGTCTCTACATCACCCAAAGGTTGACTGGTAGAAATGCCTATAGCATTAAGTCCGCCTCTATACATTTGTGTGCTTAAAGTATTAAATAAATAAAATACAGAGCCCAAATAATATATGGTTAAATCCATTACAATTCAAAAACATTTTATCTTCCGATAACAAAACACCTAATCATAAAAACTGAAGCCTTGACAGAGTTGTGACGCCTCTTAATATCTAAATCTATAACGCCACTTGTATCGATTTACATCAAATATAGTAGAAGTAAACATGTTTTCCCATGTTTGATTTGCATCTCAAAGATAAGACTTAGGCCCCTCGCCCACGGCGACTTTTTGTAGCGATGCTGTCGCATCACTACTAATGCGCATTAGTCGTATTTGCAACGCCCTACAAAAGCGATGCCAACGCGCTACTAACGCGATACAGCATTGCGACTGCATCGATGCACACGCAAGACCGTGTAATCGGGGAGAGAACGGAGGGAGGGTGGCGCGTGAGTGGAGACGCTTCGGCTGCTTACGTAAAAACAGCACCAAAGACAACGTGACTTATGTTGCCTTAACGGAGTCCATCTTGATACTGTGGCATTTTTGTGCCGTAACTAAATCGCGTTTGCATCGCGACAGTATCGCGTTTGCATCGCGACTGAGAATCGTGGTGCATCGCTACTGCATCGCTACAAAAAGTCGCCGTGGGCGAGGGGCCTTAGCTACCTGTCACTGGTTTGATTTTGATAAAATTCTGATTTTATTCTTGATGATTGATAAGTATTGATGACAGTCATTCGTAAATGTCGTCAATGAATTATATAATATCAGTGCGTAGATCAAACAGTTTCATCATCATCATCATCATTTCAGCCGAAAGACGTCCACTGCTGAACATAGGCCTCCCCCAAGCACTTCCACTTCGACCGGTCCTTTGCTTCCCGCATCCAACGGATTCCTGCGGCCTTCACAAGGTCGTCGGTCCACCTTGTGGGAGGTCTTCCAACGCTACGTCTTTCGGTACGCGGTCGCCACTCCAGAACCTTTCGGCCCCATCGGCCATCTGTTCTGCGAGCAATGTGCCCTGCCCACTGCCACTTAAGTTTGGCGATTCTTCGGGCTATTTCGGTTATCTTGGTTCTCCTGCGGATCTCCTCATTCCTGATTCGATCACGCAGGGAAACTTCAAGCATAGCTCTCTCCATTGCCCTTTGGGTTGCCAAACAGTTTAAGTATCATTAAAAAAGTCTTCATGACAAAATTTAAATATTGGTCCCAGGCTCAGGGGCCCAGGCTTGGCCTGGACAGTTAGTCCCGCTAAAATAACATAATAATACATGGTTAGTGATGACTAACCACACCTTGTTTCCCTAAAGAGTCAGGCATAGTTAAATTTATAGAACACCCACATTTCGCAAATTCTGTTAAAGACACCTGTAATAGTGCGCGAGCCTATTGTCATGGTCAGCGGGATGGTCCGAAAGGGTTACCGCTGGCCCGGAACATAAAGGGCTAAGGAAGGAACGCGGGTGGGTTTTAGTCAGTAAGAGTCTGACACTCCTTCCGCTCCACCCAGAGCGGGAGTGGTCATTTGATGATTTCCCAACCGTAAAAAAAAAAGCCTATTGTCATTGTAAAAAAAGTAATTGCGTAACATACTTAACAGTAGCAATGAGTTTTCGTAATTTATTTTTTAGATACCTATTTACCTACCTAAGTTTGCACGACGACGGCAGTATCAAGCTATACATTTCCAGTATAAGACGACATAACACTGTACGAAACACCTATACAAGGCGAGGCCAGCTAAAATTGGAATCGTATTGCTTGATATGTCGTCGTGCGTACCAGGTAAAACTCTTCAAGCGGATTGGTTGACTTTAATAAATACCACAAGGCAAAAACGCCAAAAAAAAAAACACGTTTCTGATATGGGAGCCCCCTTAAATATTTGTTTTATTCTGTTTTTAGTATTTGTTGTTATAGCGGCAACAGAAATACATCATCTGTGAAAATTTCAACTGTCTAGCTGTCACGGTTCATGAGATACAGCCTGGTGACAGACAGGCAGACAGACGGACAGTGGAGTCTTAGTAATGGGTTTTTACCCTTTGGGTACGGAACCCTAAAAACAGCCACAAATTATGTCGTTATCTTTAATTTAATATATTTATTACAGCTGAGCTTATCATTATTCTAAACAATAACAAAAATATTATTTGAAACGCTCAATTTAAAACAATTCATTATTGTTATCATTACAATACATACCTGCGCAATCACATAACTAAGTTAATCTTTCTTATCTTCTCCTTAAGAGCGTTTACGCCGTACGGCACTTCATACAAACTTTCAAGTCCTTATTTTTCGAAATTAATGAACCGATTTTAATGAAACTTCATATGCATAAGCAGGATATAAAGGTCTAAAAAGTTAGCAGAAAATAATTTCGAAATGTCTTTAAAAAAAGATAACTAGAAATCTCTGTTTCTATGTTAAATTTAAAATCGGTCTAACTTGGCTGTAACACTATTTTTCGAAAATGTTCTCTACTAACGTTTTAGACCTTTGTATCCTGCTTATGCGTATGAAGTTTCATTAAAATCGGTTCATTAATTTCGAAAAATAAGGGCTTGAAAGTTTGTATGAAATGCCGTACGGCGTAAACGCTCTTAATCATTACTTCAGACCATAGTATTATGGGCATTCTGTTCTAAAATAAATACACTAAACAAATAATAAAAAACATTAGTTTATCACGACAATTACAAATATAGCGCTCGTGAGAATCTCAAGTTTGCCAAGGTCAAGTGCAGAAGCAATCAATTGGTGATTCACGGTCCACAAATTACAAACTGTGTACTGTAATCTATGGTAATAATGGTGGCGTTAATTGCTTAGCGAAATGTCAACGCAATTGTCAAATTCAGTAAATTACAATTTAGTTCCCTAACCTGCCGCAGGCCAAGGTAAATTGGTAATGTTTACATCAATCATAAGTCTGTTTTTTTTCATAACAGCGTTGTAGTATGTAGTTGTAATTACCTGGTTATGGTCACAAAAGGTCATCGTTGAACGTGTTGGTGTAATCTAATCGAGTATCTACTTTGTATGAATTTGTGGAATAAAGTAGTAGGTATCGTTAAATAGTTGTTCAGTTGATCGTTGAATGGTTTCATAAGGTAGACATAAAAAAAAATCAGACTTTCAAAATTACAAGGCTACATAAAGCAAAATCTGATATTTTCTGACAATGCTTAATTTATTTATTATTTGCGTTACGTTTTTGGTTTGATACATCATTGCAAAAGCACATGCAAGTAGGTCCATAGGATTTTAATAATGTTTTTCGTTCATTATGTGTTGAAAAAAAACACAAAATGTTTTATTTTCATTCGGCATTTCTTGACTATCTGAATAAGTAAGTAGGTATTAATCAATTAAATTGCTAAATGGCCTATGGTCAAAAGTATCACTAGATATCTAGAATAGTAAAAATATAATACCTACATAATTGGTCAACCAAGGATAGATGGGTCAGCATATTATTTTTATACCCAAGCAATATCGTTTTATACGTCACTGTATGATGGCTTATGGTTTATCTGATTATTAGGTACAACGCCGTAAACCAAAACATGTTTACGTAGACAGATTAGTTCACATGTGACATTGTTCAGCACTTTTGTTTGTGACATACTCGTAAACTATTGAGCAGCGCTTGACATAAATTGTGTCTTTAGGGAATAACTTTACTACAAGTTTTGTTTTACCATAGATTGTTTTGAAGTTTTGTAAAGGGATTTAGAAGTGACACTTCTTTTTTAGTTTTTGATCATGAAACATGTCATAACATCACGCCTGTAATCCCCAAAGGGTTTGGCAGAAGTGTACCTATAGTACACCCCTATGGTACACCCCATTTTGCCAGTAATGTTTAAGTCCCATGCAGGTAAGAGGGGCGAGTCTTTTGCCATCAACCGGGCACAAATCCCGACTTTGTGTGCTAATGAGAAATTACTGATAGAAAAACCCGATAACACTTTTCCCGGCCTATCCTACTCCATTTGAAATAAGATTAGACATTTAAATAAACCTTTTTTACAGTCCGTTCAACCGATTTTGAATTCTATCGCGATGCGTGGCATGACATAATGGCAGCTGCAGTAAACAGTTGCTATTGTAAACACTTTTTTGCTTTTAATACCATCCTTTTGCCTACAGTATTGAAGTCAAAATCGGTTGAATGGACTGTAAAAAACGGTTTATTTAAATGTCTAATCTTATTTCAAATGCAGTGCAATATGAAAAAAAAAGATTAATTTAGAGAAACTGCAGTGTTTAAATAGTATCTCAATTTTTGAGTTTTGTTATATTTGGGATCACACTTTTGAAGTGTTGTTAATTTCTTATCTATGAAAGGCTGTTTTTGAGATCGATGTTACGTTGCACAGAACATTAATTTATTAATATTAACAAATGCAACCTACAAAGTAAAGTACTAAGTAACTAACTACTTAAAATAAAAAGATTCATTACTTTGCCATATCTTAAAAAGCCATTTAACACACCCATTCTGCACCTACAAACAAACTAAACTTAAAAAGTGGAAAGTTTAAAAGCATTCCTCCTATTACGCTATCGTTTCACAAAACAAAAACGACAACAAACTTGCTAGACAACAAAGTTTCTTTCAAATCTTCAGAAATTCTAATCCTTGTCTGCATCAGATTTTCCTGCAAAATATTTACTGACAATGTGTCAAAAACCTTGCATTTTATTGTGCATCTGTCAACACTACACCTCCCTATTTACATGTGACAAACGCAACATGAATTGACTTAGCATTTGAAACAGTTCTCACACTTCTCTCAGTAATTCGCTACATCTTCCTTGAGACATTTTGCATAATAATTGTAAGTGTCATGTGACTGTGGTGGTGATTTAAATAATGTCGTGGTTATATAAGTGTAAAGGACTGTATGGGTGCATTTTAATTTTAATTACTTACTGTAGTACCAACCCACACTGGACCCGCGTAGTGGGCCCAGTGTGGCCCTCTCTTTCTCGAAGAGAGGAGGCTGTGTCCCAGAAGTGGGATCATTATAAGCTGATTATGGTCACATGAGTAGATATTCAATAGATATGAAATTCATAATATTACGCTATAAAGCTATTGTTTGCTAGAAGAGAGAGACAGCTGTCATGAAAATTATGGCAGCAGGGTTTGTCTGTACGGTGTCGAAAAACGCTCTCTAGGAAAACACACCAACTTACTTTCATAAATAACAAGGAAGGCCACAAGAACATAAAGGGCTAAGGAAGGAGCACGTGTGGGTTTTAGTCAGTAAGAGTCTGACACTTCCTTCCGCCCCGCCCAGAGTGGGGGGGTCATTTGATGATTACCAACCAAAAAAAAAGTCCTAAAGAAAAAAAAAAGACCACGAGAACCCGCTGGATGCGGGAAGCACAGAACCGGTCAAAGAGGCTGTGCTTGAGGCAGGCCTATGTTCAGCAGTGGACGCCTTTCGGCTAAAATGTTATGGATGAAAGTCAAACACCGATACCAGTTCCTTCATGATGGCCGTCAAGTGGCTAGCGCTCTTCTGGAAACCGTATCTTAAGTCGACCCTGAACTGAGCCTTACTGAGAGGTAACTGAAAACTGCACCTTAGCGATCGATTTTAATTAAGGCATAGACGACGACGATCGCATATGAGCACGATTTTATAAAGCATTGTCCCTGTAAGACATATACTCCTTTCTTATTTCATGACACAATGTAGAAAGTTTAATATTAAGGGGGAGCAAACTTGCCTCTTAGTTTAACGAGAACAGCATTTAATTTCTGAACGTTGTCTCCTGTTCCTTGTCCTCATAATGCATACGTTTTAGTACGGAAAGTTTTTAATAAGTTTTCTTTATGCTGGAAATAAAAGGCAAGGGGCAGCTGCGTTGGTAGGCCAGAATAAAATTGTGCTGAGAATGTTTTGACCACAACGGTTCAAAAAATAATAATTCTTATTACAGTACAGTAGGAGAATGGCTAAATAATAACAGCTGCACGGGTCGGTCGAAAGTTGTGCTATGCTTATGACCGTCCGTTACATATCGAGACCCCTCCGTATCTCGGAAAGCACGTTAAAGCTCTTGGCACCGTATCGCCTTTCGCCTCGCCGTCAAACAGGCGTCAACCTAACGTAAGCGCGTAGCCAAAGTGGATCAGAAGCTCCGATACTTCGAGTCTGCTACGGCTAGGCGACGCCGCGCTTACGGCTCGCCGACCGCTGGTTGATGGTGCAGCAGGCAGCCCGGAGGGGTGAGAGGAACACGGGTGGACGAAGAGACTTAAGCTCGGGTACGGAGAGACGTAAGTGCGGGGACGACAAGCCGTAAGCGCGGGGACAACGAGCCGTAACGCACCGCACCGCGGTTCGTGAGCTTGTCCTGAGGCGAGGCGATTACGTTACGATTCCGATTAGTGTGCGTTGCAGTAGGGAGTTTCATACAAATAATACTGAACGGCTCGAGTTGGTACGGTTCCGATCCTTTTCTGGTTTGATACGTGTGCTTATGATCTTTAACCGTTGGTTCTGGCTGTCATTGGTAGATCTTTGACAGTTGTAACTGATAGTCAGAAGCCTGAAACTCTGAGAACCAGTCTTACCAAGGGTATGGTATTATCCAGTGACTGGGTTGTGGAGGTCATATTGACAACTTGGGAAAACGCTAGGCAGATGAAGGTGCAAAAATAATCATTTTTGTCAGAGTAAAGTAATCCACTTCAGATAGTAGTAATTCTGGTCTCAGGTTGAACAATCTTTTTGTTTGTGTTTAGACTTTAGATGATTAAAATTATAAATCATGTAGTTAGATGATTTTGGTTTCTTACAAAGCCTGTTATTGCCTTTACCTTCACCTTATTTCGAATAGGTATTGTAGAAAAAAAAATAGATAATAATAAATTTGCTATCACAAAAAATATCTTCAAATCAGATAGTATTGCAATCAACAAGTATCTTGTTTGGCCTTAAACTGTCCATAAGGGGAAATCCATTGCATGACAAATCGACACAGATTCAAATAAATATTTGGCTGCGATTTCCTAGGCGTCAATTTGTCAGCATACTAATTATATGCTAATTGACGTATTTTACGGATGCAAACTAAGCACTTAATACTACACTGATACTGTGGATTTATACGTGTTAAATAAATGAAAGATCTTTGTACATTTTAACTTGCAATATATTTTTGTTTATTCAATAAAATTAAACATGAAATGATACAAAAAATATCGGGCTTTTTATTCTTATGCAAAGAGTGCCTGTTATTTCTTGTTTACACAATACAACACTAATACCACTTGGTCTGTTTATTCAATAATAGAATTAAACTTACAATTATGCCACTAAATAATCATATAGCGCTGAAAGAACTGCAAAAATATCGGGTTGTTTTATTTCTTCCTTGTTTTGTTTGATAACATTTCGTGGGGCCTTTATGGTCTATAGGGAATCCTCCAATAGGCTTCTGACATGAAACTTATTTTAAATGAGGTAATTAGTAGACAGATCAATTAGGTAACCTACAGTTGTGGGTAACGACAAAAAATATTAGAAATCGATCCAAAAATTTGATACTTAATTTTAATAAAGGCACCGCAAGTCGCGCAACGAGCGGTGCCTTTGTGTCGCGCGCGATTATATCGCGTGTCGCGCCTGTTTGTAGGAGCCTTGAACATAATATTGTCATTATTATTCTTTGCTAAGTTATTTTTACACACCGTCCTAAGACGTTCATTAGCCGAACAAACATGAGATGTTTTTTCAAGCTCTTTAATGACGCACAAGAACTTTTTACACCTAAACACACACTTAATTGTCTCTTACTTTATCACATAATATCCGTTGCTATAAGTAGCAGAATAAGGTTAACCAAAGGTTTTCGAACTCGAAACTAAGTAATTAAGTGCATAACATCACGGCTTGTTTCCCCGAAGGGTTGAGTAGTGGTGTACAGACACGAGCATAAGTATGTATACACTTGGCTTTATTCAAAGGCGATTTTCTCCTTTAATTTTGAATGAAATTTTATGTTATTACGAGCATAGTATTTTCGAACCCATAGGTTTATGTAAAGTGTCGTATTTCAAGGTTGCATTAGTTATTTCACAAAAAAATCGCAATTGAATTGAATTGATCGCGTTTTTTTCGAAACACACGTATTTTTTTTTCTAACTGGCGAAATGTGGGTGTAGCTACCTATAGGTCCGCTCCCGGAACATAAAGGGCTAAGGAAGGGACACGGGTGGGTTTTAGTCAGTAAGAGTCTGACACTCCCTTCCGCTTTACCCAGAACGGGAGGAGTCATTTAATGATTTCCCATCCAAAAAAAAAACTACATATAGGTACACCCACATTTCGCCAGTTAAGTTTAAGTCTCATGTAACAGGGGGTAAGCCTATTGCCATCAACCTGGCACAAACCCATACTCCGGGCTGGTACTGTGAAATTCCAGATAGAAAAGCCTAAAAACACTCATCATCATCATTTCAACCGAAAGACGTCCACTGCTGGACATAGCCCCCCCCCCCCCCCCCAAAAGGGGGGGGGGGGGGTTTGCCATAATCGCCACGCTTGGCAGGCGGGTTGGCGATCGCAGTATGGTATGGTGGTGGAATGCATAGAGAACGCTGCTGCCCATTCTCCGGTACGCCCCTTAGTCGCCTTTTACGAAACCCACGGGAAGTATGGGGTGGTGCTATTCTTTAAGTCCGGGCACCACACAGACACCACAAAAACACTCACCCCTTTACTAATAAACATATTATATCAGATGAATAGTTACACTCCGATTTCTCTCTTTCAGTCGTCAGTAATTTAACTTTCGAAAGAAGTAGACAAAGCGTTGTGTAACTATACAGCCGCTATACAACGTTTATTAGTAAGGGGTCAGAATGGAAACCTGAACCTTACGCTCAGCGTTGGCGAGCACTAAACCTATGAGACGGTAATTTATTTATTTATTTGTGCACAATTTATGTATACTGTTGACATTACAATAAAGGCCGCCACGCCAGTCACAGTACATAGTTATGAAATAAAACCCCATTTTTATCGTAAAAATGTATGCCGATAAACTTTATTTTTAACCGACTTAAAAAAAAGGAGGATGTTCTCAGTTCGTCGGAATCTTTTTTATTTTTATTTAAGTTCCCCGATTACTTGAAGACGGCTAGACCGATTTTTTTGTTTCAAAGGCTGAGTATACTTTCCAGGTGATCCCTACAGGGTATACATCCAAATAATTAAGGTCCTTGCATCGGGAAAAGCAATATTTTGTAAAAGATGATGAGCAAGTTGACATTAGGCTATTGTAACTTAGATACATTATAAACAGACCCACTAAAAAGCGAGAAGTAAAAACTTTTTAACAAAATAAAGAGAAAAATAACTTTAATTTCGGAAGTTGGTTTAGCAAAAAACTAAAATACAGATCCCACCAATACAGACACCGACTTCCGAAATTAAAGTTATTTTTCACATTGTTGTATATTTTTTATTTGTTAAAAGTCGTTTTTTTTTTTTGTTAAAAAGTTTTAGCAATAAAGATAGAAAGCAAATCCTAAACCAAATCGATAAAATCTTCAGTTTAACTGATTAAAATAATTGATAGCGATTTGAATGAATGAATGAATAAAAGTCTTTGAAACTGAAAGAAACTTGAACGAAATTCAAAGGCTATCGTATTTCAAACTTTTAAACGTCTTATTCCACTCCATTGGTCAGGTCTGCGGATTTAATGATTTTTTCTATGTAGGTCGAATTTTCCCAAAGGTTCTAAAGTGGCAACTGCGTACCGGAAGACTTAGCGTTAGAAGGCCTCGGAACAAGGTGAACCGATGACCAGGAATCAGTTGGATGCAAGAAGCACAAAATTGGTCGAAGTGGCGATGCTTGGGGGAGGCCTATGTCCAGCAGTGGTCGTATTTTGTTTGACATGATGATGATATTATTATCATTCAGCCAAAAGACGTCCACAAACCATACCATGCCATGTACCATATTAGGTATATATTTAAAAAAAAAACTGAGGAATGTTATAATGTTTAGTGAAAATTTAAGGGAAACATAGCTTGACATGATTTGATGGTAGACTTTTGTCTATTTTATAGCAGGACTATGAGTGAGTCCATAGTTTCATAATGAGTTTGCAAAATATACTACAGATACTACATAATGTGTTTGCAAAATATACTATAGATACTGAACACTGTTTATTTACAGTGATTTGCATAAAAAACTACCTTGCAACTTGTTTTTACATCGTTCAATCTATTGAATGATCTCTAGATCGTCAAAAATAATATGTTAATTCTTTATACAATAATTAATCCAATCGAATAACCAACCATCTTTCATGATTACCGTATGACGTATCATATTATATCAATCATCATACACGCCAAACACACCCCTGTTTGTACAGACACCCTTACGAGGACCTTGTTAATCCTAGAACGAACCGAGGACCCTCCAAAAAACTGGTTTAAACACCTCGTTGGCCTTTTAGAATAAGATAGAAAGAGACAGATGAATAAATCTATAGTGATGAGCTTATTGGGATAATGCTATCTCAACATTTTTCTGTATGATTTTCGGCTATCATACTGAGGACCTGAAATACACAGCTAAATGTGACCAGCGATGCACATACGAGGACTTTGTGTAAGCAAACCGAGGACCTCTTACGTAAGCCCTGCGACGTCCTTCCGAGGACGTATTTTTACACAATATTTCTTATAGCTTGTACAAAGTGCGGACGTTGTGTTAGACTTTATATCACTAAACCGAGGACAGTTTTTCGCGTAGAACTTGTACAAACCGAGGACCTGGAAAATCTACCTACCTAAAACATTTAACGTGTAAGATAATAATTATATCAATGTAAGTAGAACGTTCCGATTTATTTCTTACACACTTTTTCCAAAATGAAGTACCAAGCGAGGACGAGTCGATGTCTTTACGTTTGTCGACGCTTCTCAAAGGATTATTATTTTAGTATCAGATGCTGCAGCCAGAGTCGTCTCTTCATGACGCTACTCCTCAGCACTTGATAGCATCGTCTTCAAATTTGGCAGAGGCGTTAGGTTTATGTAGTAAAACTAAAATAATTACCAGTCTGTGCTGATGCTGCAGCGAGGGTCGTTTCTTTATGAGGGAACTCCTCAACAGTTGATAACATCGACTTAAAATTTGCCAAGTTATGTTTATGTAGTAAAACTAAAATAATTACCAATTTGTTCTGATGCTGCAGCCAGGGTCATGTCTTTATGAGGGAACTCCTCAACAGTTGATAACATCGACTTACAATTTGGCATACATGTTAGGTTTATCTAGAAAAATTAAATAATTACCAGTTTGTTCTGATGCTGCCAGCTAGGGTCGTTTCTTAATGGGAGAACTCCTCAACAGTTGATAGCACCGTCTTCAAATTTGGCACACGCCTTTTGTTTACCTAGTAACACCAAAATAATTATCAGTTTGTGCTGATGCTGCAGCCAAGGTCGTTTCTTAATGAGGGAACTCCTCAACAGTTGATAGCACCATCTTTAAATTTGGCACACGCGTTATGTTTATGTAGTAACACCAAAATAATTACCAGTTTGTACTGATGCTGCAGCCAGGGTCATTTCTTTATGAGGGAACTCCTCAACGGTTGATAGCACCGTCTTCAAATTTGGCACACGCCTTATGTTTATCTAGTAACACCAAAATAATTACCAGTTTGTGCTGATGCTGCAGCCAAGGTCGTTTCTTCATGAGGGAACTCCTTAACAGTTGATAGCACCGTCTTCAAATTTGGCACACGCGTTATGTTTGTGTTGTAAAACTAAAATATTTACCAGTTTGCACTGATGCTGCAGCCAGGGTCATTTCTTTATGAGGGAACTCCTCAACAGTTGATAGCATCGTCTTCAAATTTGGCACTCGCGTTATGTTTATCTAGTGACACTAAAATAATTACCAGTTTGTACTGATGCTGCAGCCAAGGTCGTTACTTCATAAGGGAACTCCTCAACAGTTGATAGCACCATCTCCAAATTTGGCACACGCATTATGTTTATCTAGTAACACCAAAATAATTACCAGTTTGTGCTGATGCTGCAGTCAAGGTCGTTTCTTCATGAGGGAACTCTTCAACAGTTAATAGCATCGTATTCAAATTTAGCATACGCATTAAGTTTAAGTTGTAAAATTATTTTTATTATCAGTTTCCATGATCACAATTAGCGAAAAAGCAATAAATTTTGAATTTGACAGGCCGTTGACATTAATGATTTATCTAATCAGTTTATAGCTATTGGCGCCGATTCCCTTGTTCAGAAACTAAACTAAATAATTTAAGTTTAGTACATTTTTTTGTTTCTATTTCATTAGGAAAAGGACAGAAGATAAATATTAGTTTAGTCCTGTCAAATTAGACAGCGCCTAAAGTAAATTGACGTATTTTTAGTAGCCATGTTTTTAATCACGTCTAAACTTGCTGTGGAGTATCTTAATTTGACAGGACTAAACTAATATTTATCTTCTGTCCTTTTCTTAATGAAATAGAAAGAAAAAGATGCACTGAACATAAATTTAGTTTAGTTTGTGAACAAGGGAATCGGCGCCATTAAGTTATTAAGTTTTCATGCTTCCCAAAGTATTTTGATCTCACTTAATAATATTTCTTTGTTGTTTTCTAAATAGGCATTGTGTTATGTAATTTTATGTCAAATTTTTAGCCCAAATTATGTCGATCTGTTTTAATTATGGTTTCTATAAGTCTTTTTGTTTGAGTCGTTTTCTAATAACTGTTATGTAAGTTTTCTAATCATGCTTCTCAAAGATGTTACTGCAACTTGATGATTATTTCTATAAGTAGATCATGCAAAGTTTATGTGGTTTTCTTTAGTACGTTCATGTTCTGTATTTCTTTGTACTTTATATTTGCTTCAAATCTTGCTGCAGACATTTCACCTAAAGAAGGCACTTTAGATTCTTTATGAAAAGCTCACGTATTCAGCTCCTATGACAATACAATATTTTATGGTGCAAATCATGGTTATATAATACTAGCTGACCCGGAAATCGTTGTTTTGCCTTGTAAATTATTTCTAGCTGCCCGGCGCTACTTCGTTCGCGTGGTGTCCTACCCCTTACCCTACCCTACCCCTACCCTACTCCTACCCTATTCCTACACTACTCGCACCCTACTCCTAGCCTACTCCTACCCTTCTTCTAACCTACTCCTACCCAACTCCTAACCTACTCCTACCCTACTCCTATAAGTAAATAAAAGTATAAAAAAAAGTATCCTATATCCGTCCCCTGGTTCTAAGCTACCTCCCCACCAATTTTCAGCCAATTCTGTTCAGCCGTTCTTGAGTTATAAATAGTGTAACTAACACGACTTTCTTTGATATATAGATAAGCGAGCCTAGGTACTTAGCATATACTGCAGAAGAAGTCTGGTTATTCCTCGTGTACCTACTAACAATTTGTTTAAAGATTCAGTCTACCTTCGATTTCCTCCTTCATAATTTTATTTAAATGATAGCATATAATTTGTTTTCTACACACGAGGAAAACTGTCGAAACGAGGACTAGAATACACACTGCTCGGAAAATCTACCAACCGAGGTCCTAGATACACATTGTCCGGAAAAACTACCTAACCGAGGACTTTTGTGTTAAAGTTAACACATAGGTCCTCGGATAATACAACAAACGTGAAATGAGTGTAAAGAGTCTGTGTATGAGGTGACTGTGGCACCATCTGGTGGATACACAATGTTTGTGTAAGATTATGAATAATCTTGATCAAACCGAGGTTCAGACAACTTTTTCGTATTAAGTATATAGGAAGACTCAAAATCGCTTGCAGAATACGAATCTTTGGTCAAGTCAAACCGAGGACCCTCGAAAAGGTCCTCGCTTTGAAAAGGTCCTCGGTCGTGCCTTGTGTATTCATACGCACGTCCTCGGATGGTACTTAAAACAAACACACACCACACACGCCACACAAACATTACACATACACACAGCATTCCATACCAGAAATCAGCTCTCTAGTCTTCACTCTGGAATTCGTACCCTAAGACCCAAGATACAGACTATCTAGTTTTGGGGCCCACTGGCAACTAATATAGATAATGTAGCTACTGTACCTAACTAGCTGTAAGTATTATTTTAAGCTATGCATGTCGTCTCAACTTGCTGTTAAACTCTGAACCTGCTTACCTACTGTATTACCTGGATAACAAAAAAAAAAAATATTTCTATCATAAAAATAAAGCGAGCAAGTAAGTATCTACGAGTATAAAAGCAACTTCCATTTTGAATTAGGTACGAGTACGAGGTTCCACTTACGATTTATACGCAAAGTAATCAACATTATTACCAATTTCCTAAATTACTTAACAAACACCTACCAAGATCCATTATCAAATACCTAAAGTTCTATATATAGGCCACAAGAAAAGCGGATTATATAATAAACCTTTTATTCCAAGCGCGATTATAAGGCATATAATTATAATTTATAGTCAAAGTTCAGTAGCTCCGCAGTTTTTATAATGTCTACGTCAGAGGCTATAAAGAATAAATACGGCTGGTTTATAGACCATCCTGTGGATGCCGTGTTTTTAGACTGTGGAAGTATCGTAAATTTCAGCCTGCATTGGCCTGGTAGTCTGTGTGGTGACTGAAAGAATAGCTCCACCCCATACTTCCCGTGGGTGTCGTAAAAGGCGACTAAGGGAGACCGGAGAATGGGCAGCAGCGTTCTCTATGCATTACACCATCATACATTACTGCGATCGCCAACCCGCCTGCCAAGCGTGGCGATTATGGCACCCCCCCCCCCCCCCAAATTGGGGGAGACCTATGTCCAGCAGGGGACGTCTTTCGGCTGAAGTGATGATGATGATTGGCCTGGTACGGTTTCTTAATTAGCGTAGATTTCTTCTGTATCCGGCAATTTTGTAAAAACAAATCTTATTTTTAGAAACATTTGGATGGTATTTTGACAATAAAATTAATCTTGATAAACATTTCCACGTGTACCTGGAATCGGTTGCGATTGAGAGCTTGGTTGCCATAGCAAAAGGTGCGTACAGAGATGGCAAAGCAAAATAAATTCTAAATACTTATTTAAATTGTTTTTTTTATAATCAATATATTTTTGCATTCTGTTTCGCTCGCTTAATATTGCACTTGGCTTGTGTTAATTGGTTGAACCGTGTAACGATTGTCGATAAACCAATAAATACAACAAAACTGTCCAGTCTCCTTTGTTATGCCTTTTTTTTTTTGAGGTTGGGAAATCATCAATCGTCATCCCGCTCTGGGTGGACCGAAAGGGAGTGTCAGACTCTTACTGACTAAAACCCATCCGTGTTCCTTCCTTAGCCTTTCATGTTCCGGGTAGCGGTAACCCTTTCGGACAATCCCGCTGCCTCAGGCTTCGGCCCTAGCGCGTCCCCTCTCTGTTGCTGACATATTATATTTGAGGCGCGCGTGGAACACGTACGCGCCGTCCGGCACGGGCCTGGTCCTGATCGGACGGTGAGCTACCCATTACTCTTCGTCCGCAGGACCGCGCCTACGGTGGCTGGGAGTCGTCACGCAACTCCCGACGCGCGGAGCGTCTCCCGCGGCGGCTGGGACATGACGCTCGTCTGTTCCTCAACCATTCCGCCACCTCCTTCGCTAGCATGACTGCTTCGCAGAAGGAGGTGACTGCCTCCCACTCCCTCTCGCTCCGGACCATGGCTTGACCAGGGAGGACGCGAGAGGTCGCCGCCGCTGCCGGTTGCCCCTATGAGGACATGGCGGTGCTCCGACCAAGCGGGGCAGACCTCCACCGTATGCTCCACAGAGTCCTCTGGGAGATCCGCGCTCCTTTGTTATGCCTGTGGACCTATAATTATTAATGACTACCTGCGCCACCCAGTTTCACCTACGTAAGTCTCTGTGTCCTAATCCAGGTCATGATTTACCCAATTGTCAAAGGGGTTTGAAGATTTCTATATGGACCCGGCCCATACCAACTGACGCGCCATATTAAAAATGGCGGCCATGCATGAGACCTAATCGACAGCTGACATCAATGCAAACAGAAAACATAATAAGACAAAACCCCGTAAAGTGTCACGTAATCATGTTTCCGAGTTAGTAAATTTGATCACGTGACTCATTCGTCAACTCGTAGGTATGCCATGGATCTTCAAAGCCCTTTCATTCATATCCGTTCAGACGTTTTAGCGTGAAATCGTAACAAACAAATATACCAAAAATCTAATATTTTATCTCTATTAGCATATTAGTTTAGATGAATCATTCCTCTGCATCGTCATGAGATTTTAAATACTCAATACTCGAATCATTTACTGCATTCCACAACGTATATGTTTAGGTGGTATGTAAACATGTTTTGTAACAACCGTGGACCTGGACACTGTCGGGCGCAGCAAAAGAAACATTTGAAGAAATAGAACTTATTTATACATGCAAACTAACATAATCTAAGTAAAATTTAAGGTAACATTATTTATTATACTATAATTTAATCTAAAATGTTAGAATATTAAATAAAAAAAATGCATTCGTTACTTCACTTCTAAAATCCGAAGCAAGCAATAAGATTCTTAATCTACTAGCTTTGTAAGAAAACTTGAAAAGATAAAGCTTGACATAGCAACATAATATTAGATTGATTAAGAGAATCGGTGGAGTTTCTTGCCCCTACTTCTTCATACGCAACTATCTTTTGGAAGGCACGACTAAAATCAATTCTATTTTAGGACATTTTGACGTTCAAAAGTGGCTTATAAGTGCCGATTTGAAATAAATGATTTGACTTTGACTTTATTAAGTACATACATATTTTTGTTACAGTTTATTTTCAGCTTGATCGAATAAAATATAGGGTAGAATGTGATGGAGAGATTTATTTTTATAACTAACTCAAATTGGGTTTTCCTTTACAAACTCACGAACGGAAAGAAATGGATAAGGTTTTGCTGGAATAGATCGAATGTTTTGATGTGTAGGTAATCATGTTTTATTTATATTTATTTGTCGGAGACGTCATTACTACGGGAGCTGACTTGACAACGAGGCGGAACCGGTGTAATGACAATGACTATTCGGAACGCTAGGGCCATCTGGTGGCGCTTGACAGAGTTCATGGGGGGTCGACGCTGAGAACGATGTGGTGCTCTTGGACATTGGACATCGTACGAATAACATGTGCTCAGAAACTGTCCCGCGTTCCGTATCTGGTTGTGTTCTGTACCTAGTTGTTAGCGTGATTAAATGGTTTGTGAAATTATAATCTCATTTGAACTGAAAACGGTTTTTCTATTGCGCATCATCCAACACATAACCCACTGTAGCCCACACTAGATAAAATATGGCTGATAATAACGAGACACACTATACCTTCCCCGTCATATTTTTTTTTCGCAATCAGTTGTGAGTTCATAGCAAAAACTTCTATGTACAATAGGTACTGAAATGTTTCATTGTTATTAATGGTCTAACCATTTGAATTAATGATAATAATTTGTTTTGCAAAATGAATCTCTTCTGTGCTACTGCAAATAAATTGTGGGATGCAAAATGATTTAGAATCATTTGTGTATAACATATACATATACATATGTATTTTTTTATCAAGATACAGACTGTCTAGTTCAGAGAGGCCCGTGGGTAAATAATAACACCCGCACAGGTCTATCGATCAGGTTAAGCTACGCTTGCCGCGGTTGGTCTGTGGATGGGTGACCATCTTTACATACCGTGACCCCTCCGTGCCTCGGAAAGCACGTTAAGCCGTTGGACCCGGCTGTCATTTCTGGATCTTTGACAGTCATTACGGGTAGTCAGAAGCCCGAGTCTGACAACCAGTCTTACCAAGGGGTGTCGTATTACCCAGTAACTGGTTGTGGAGGTCAGATGGAAAGTCGCTCCATGTAAAATACTGGTATTCAGCTGCATCTGGTTAGACTGGAAGCCGACCCCAACGTAGTTGGGAAAAGGCTAGGCTGATGATGACAGACTGTCTAGTTTGGGGCTCGCTAGTAAATAATAAATGGTAACCTAGCTGTAGGTAGTATTTTAAGCTACTCATGTCGTCTCAACTTGCTATGCAGTGAACCTGCAGGGTGATTGCGTAACACACTATCAGTAGCAATGGCTTTCAATTTGAAAGTTCAACAACATTCATTGCATTATTTACGTTGTTGAGCAGACTAATTATTCGAACATATGAAGCTCTTTCAATATCCTTCAAAATGATTCAGATTGAGATTGATAGTACCTATGTCAAGCCATGTAGCTTAAGGTGCTTACAGGACCCAAACGCAAAAAAACGCAAGTTTTTTAATTAATAAAAGTATATGATCGACTCCAGTAAACAAAACCAGAAAAATATATGATATTCTTCAGGATATTAATACAACTAATTTGATTCGATAGAAAAAAATAGAAAGAAAGAAGAAAAGAAAGAAAATACGTTTATTTGCGCCAAACATGACGCAATAAAGAACATAAACAAAAAAATAAGAAAGGGTTGGGGGAAACATGCGTCACATCCGCGCAAAACGGTTGTCGCTCAGCATTATACTGCATCAAAATCATGAAGATCCCCCTAAAAACTTTCTTTTTACAATAAAAACCATACTAATATATATACATACCATCATTCTGATTTTTGTCAGATTATTCTACAAGCAACATACAAAAATACTACTGTTTTAATTATTTAGTCCAAGCAATAGATTTCTTGTAATTAAATCATTGCTTCATATTTTGCAATAAATTACCAGCGTTGTGTCATCGCGCTTCTCTTTCTTTTCTATGCGGTCCGACAGTGACCGCGCTTTAGGTGATGTAGTCGCCTTAAGGGTATTTTTACAAGCTGTGTCCATTGACACAAAATGTCAGCGGGATTGTCCGAAAGGGTTACCGCTGGCCCGGAACATAAAGGGCTATGGAAGGAACACGGGTGGGTTTTAGTCAGTAAGAGTCGGACACTCCCTCCGCTCCGCCCAGAGCGGGAGGGGTCATTTGATGATTTCCCACAAAAAAAAGGGTATTTTTACACCCGTTAGATAGGTATACGAATGGCTCATGTCGTGGTAAACTTATTAGCTACGCATCAAGGTGCCAAGATGCGCCGAATTAATAGCACAATTGAAAAAAAAAGCTAATCACAATAGCTTGATGTGCTGACGTCTGTACATAATGCTCCATTACAATGTATAATGTATAAACATTAAAACAAAATAGCACCTGACTACACAGTCTCCCCAAGTTCACCCACTTCATTTAAAACAACAATTGTCTGATCAAATGAATCAAAGACGCACTTAGACGTAAATTGGTCTTTTGTACCTAATACTAGGCAATGATATAAATAATCTTGCTAACTAAAAAGCGTGACTATAATGTTTATGTGATTTTAATGTATGGTCTAATTATTTTTCTATATAATTTTCTGTGTATGCTATGATAAACCATTTTATTAGCCAACAACAATCATCGTCATCGTCATCAGTCTAAAGCCATTTCTAGTCTATAGGACATCTATCAATCAACTCAGCCTATCGTATCGCAGTCCACTGTTGGAAACAGTCCTCTTCCAGGCCGCACCACAACACTCTGTCCTCCGCCTTCCGCATCCAGTCTGTTCCAGCCACCTTCTTTCCAATCCCACGCCATTTAACTCGATGCTTGGTCACACTCATCCAGCTCCCACCAGCCACGCTGATCAACATCCATTGCGAGAGTATTCCTAAGATCGTTTTAATTAATGTTATGGTCAAAAATATCGCAGTTTGTTTTTTTTTTTAAGCTGTCAGGATCTACCGATTATTTTACCCTATCGCCTTTTACGATAGTAAAAGGTAAAATAATCGGAAGACAGACCAAAGCGGGGTAGTCCATTATGTGGGTGGAACAAACATGTTCGAGACGCTCACCGAGAGGCCAGGCTTAGCTTCCAAGCCTGGGTTTTGGCTGATCGACCAACCTCTGGTACTGTTCACGATCAAATGTATGAGACCATCTCGTTCACCAATAGCTGTCGCTATTGGATGGTGACGACATAACATTTTCTTGAATTCTTCCGCATTCGCCACACACTAATATGCCCTGTTCGCCACGCTTTTATTCATTCATCTAATTGTTTCAAGTTTAGTTTCAACCCTGAAAGGAAATCTTTTGAAAGATCTTACCAGTCAGTCTTCTATACTACCAATAAGACGAATATAATTATAATATCATCTTACGCTGACCTCGAACTAGTATCTACATAATAATAGCCCCAAGCTCATCGGAAGTTCAATATTGGCACCAAACTTCATAGATTAATGTATAGTCACGTTGATACTGCAAGCAATCTTGTTATTATAATCTAGTTTTATTAACTTCTTTGAAAAATTGCAGTTTCTTTTCTTAATAAAGACGTTTGTAGATGGTGAGCTTTTGAGATTAAAATTATCAAGTATAGTGAACTCAAAAAGTCAATTTATGTCCCTCAGTGCATTGATATTTATAATGTCGCATAATCCTGCAAAATAGTTGTCAATCGTTGCAATGCAACGCAAATAAAATGTCAAAGCCCTGTCAATGTTTTGCGGATGCTGCTCAGTCCGCATATCATAAACACTCATTCTCTACTCTACGAAGAAAAGACATGATTACCTTTTTCTATAAAACGTGTCATTCCATTTTTGACATTGCACTTTAGAAATCTTTCTACAATCTGTTATTGTATCTTTTGTTTCGGCCAGTCAAGCTACACACGTGCTGGTCCAACAACTTTCGATATAATTTAATATCAGAAGTGTGTTATCTATAAGAGAAGTCACCAATTCAACGGGTCAACTATTATTTGAAGCGATAGTCAGACATAGAACATAAAATATCAAGGCTGAACACCAAATATGGCTATCGCAAAGTTCAAAGATATAATAAGCGTCCCAACATAAATATTTAGATGAACGAATGTGTATACAAATAGTCAACAGAGTAGGTTTTTCAACTTTAAGGGCTATATATTCGAATGTTAGCGGAGATTGAGTGTGTAGAGGTATCTACAACGCCACATGAGAACCACGCGTCATACTGACGTCACGCAAAGTCCTGCACCTCGCAAGCAGAGTTTACCGCGCACTGGAGCATAACACAGCGCCACCCCGACTCTCTGGGGACATCTTCGCAGACAGTTCGGACTAACCGTGAACTATGCGGCAACCGGTTCCGACTCACTGGAACCTCAGCTGGCCTGGCAAGCATCGCAAGATGCAAGACTTAGCCCACTATTGACCTCCGGTCTCCGGGGGGAGCGATGTAGCGGTATCTACAACGCCACATGAGAACAACGCGTGTCACGTAAAATCTCGCAAGCAGAGTTTAGCGCGCATCTAGCATACATACAACGGCCCGACATGAATCATCGGGCAGTTGCCCGCCAGACACAACACCCGTCTGTTCAGAGGATCCTCCCTTTTCTATGGAGGATGAGTGAACTGTACACCCTGTTCCTCATACCTCTATAAGTGCTCTCCAACTCATGGATGCAGCGCTTAGAAAAATATCATCCAACTTTGGTTAACAAAAAGTTGACTTCAATGACGCAACCAGTCGCACTAGGGGTATCGTGTTATCCTGCGTTGTGGATGTCAGATAAGCAGACGCTTCATGTAAAATAGGTACTAGTGCTAACTGGACAGGAAGCCAACCGCAACATAATTGGGAACAAGGTTATTTGAGTTAGAAGATGATAAATGATAAATCCCTTATGTTAACGATATCCGATTAAAAAAATTATTTCAAAGAAAAAAAATACCCTAAGCGTCGTCGTGTGCTCCCAGTTTAATATCAGTAGCCGTTAAAAAGTCATAGCACACGTATCAAATCGGAAAGGGACCGGCACCGTATCACCTTTCGCCTCGCCGTCAAACAGGCGTCAACCTAAAGCAAGCACGTAACCGAACCAGATCAGAAGCTCCGATACTTCGACTCGGCTACGGCTAGGCGACGCGCGATGCCGCGCTTAGGGCTCGCCGACTGCTGGTTGATGGTGCAGCAGGCAGGCCGGAGGGGTGAGAGAAGGGTGGACGAAGAGACGTAAGCTCGGGTACGGAGAGACGTATGCACGGGGACGACGAGCCGTAAGCGCGGAGACGACGAGCCGTAACGCACCGCACCGCCGTTCGTGAGCAAAACCAGAGGCGAGGCGATTACGTTACGATTCCGATTACTGTGCGTTGCAGTAGGGAGTTTCATACAAAGAATACTGAACGGCTCGAGTTGATACGGTGCCGATCCTTTTCCGATTTGATACGTGTGCTACGACCTAAAGTCTGTAAAGGAAAGCGGAATATCTAATAAGGATCTGGGTTCCATTACATAGCTGAGCAGTTATTACTTAAAATTACTTATAAACCGACCTTCAAAGGTTCCCACACTTCTCACCATTTAAGACTGAAACGTTGAATTTTGTCTAATAATCAATTTTTTTTAATCGAACGGATTTAGATGTTCTCTTGTTTTAGATTTGTTTAGTAGTACAACTGTATTTGGAAAAACTCCATATTTATATTATTTATTTACATAAACCAAAAAAATGTTTACATTATCATTTGGTAAACAGCGCCTGCGTCAGAATATAAAATTGTATGCAGTTTCGTTCGATATTGAACGCGTCATTCAACCGATAGTGAACATTTGAGGACCACTTCACACCTTAGCCTGAACTTGTTATAAGCAAACATAATACAGAAGGTTATTTAGAAGCAATATCAGTTCAAATTATAGTCGTTATTATTGACTAGATAGGTATTACAAAGGGTTCTTCAAAACATAAGTACGTTCGACTGCCACTTCTGATACTAACCAATAGTGAAGCACTATTTTCGTATAGCTTGTGGAAAAAAGCGACAGTAGGTATCTTTCAGCATTGTCCTTATTGTCATGATAAAAAACAAAAAATATCGTGAGGAAACCGGCCCATCCTAGTACCAAAACTTTGAGGACAAGTGACATCTGCCAACACGCATTGGGCCCGCATTGTGGATTACGGCCCACTCCCTCTCACAGAGAGAAGGTCTGCGTCCCAGAAGTGGGAACTTTATTGGCTGATTATGCTATCATGATATAGGAATACCACCATTTTTGGTATGCTTTTGGTGTCATGTATTAACTTGGTACAAAAATTTAATTAATTACATAAAGGTAGATATAATTATTGTATACAAAACACAACCCTATGTTCACAAACTAAGTTGATTTGATTCACATTTTTCATTTTGAACATTTGTTACTTAATTTCTAATCATATATCGGGATTCACGCAAAATCTAAATTAATTTAACAAATGATTATTCATGGCTGAGAAAGTAGTTATTAGTTTATGTCAAGAATATTCACACTGATAAACGGGCTATCCGCAGAAACCGACCGAGATCGTTAATATCGACAGATGTTCCAATTCCTCATCTTAAATGAGAATAATAGCATTAATACATACTAAATCCCTCCAAATTGATCGCCTGGCCTTGGCATGTTCGGTTTGAATCTGCATTTGCATATTATGCATAAATGTATAACATATATATATAAATGGCGCTCGTATGTATAATAGTATGTAAACTGCATGTTTGAATGCTCCATTAAAAATAACTTCACACTTGTAAACCCTGAAGGGTTAGCCAGATGTGTATAGTGCACCTCTATTTCGCTAATTTCTAATACTCTAAAGTTCCGTGTAATCGGAGAAGAACTTGTTGCCATGGGCACCAATCCAGGCTTCTACTGAGAAATTTCCTACAGAAAAACCCTCTCGAATACTTTATCCGACCCTGGATCAAACTCACGAACACTAGAAGTCGAAGTGGTATTTGCTTAAAGATCTAGGGAATCTTTCCACACACCAAGGTATTTCTAACTTTATTACGTGACCCTCAAAAAATCAGGACCCCTATCAAATTAGTCTTCTAAATTGGAGGTCTATAAGGACTCTTAGTCCTATAGGTATGACCCAAGATTGCCTCGGGAGTGTCGCGAATGACCCTTGATGTATCCGCGACAGAATTCGCACCACTTATGTCACATCTCGACGTCCTATATTGTTTGATAGCACGTCTTCGGACAATGAATGTCTTCTTAGATTTATTTGGCAGACATAAATCTATTTGTGTGTGTGCGCTCTAGATCATTTTTGGTAAACACTTTCGTGTGATGACTTAGAGAAAATTGGCTTTTGTTTTTATAGTGCGAGAGTGGTTTTTTCTTTATTCGGGTTGCAGCGTGGTTTAGGGCTGATTTTTCCATCGCCAGATAACTTTTATTCGTGGAATAAAATTGACGTCAAAATTATTCCTTCGATAAAATTATCTAGCGTTGGAAAAAACAGCCCTAAGACAACCTCCTTTCTTAACCTTTTTTTATGGTTAAGCCGAAATTACAGCGGAAATAACCTTGACGGAACGGCGGTGGGGTGTGGTTGTCGCAAACCATGCTCCACCTCTTATATTGCCCTCTGTATCCCAAAACATGCAGTCAAAGTGACCTCTGCGCTGCCACCGACAACGCCGCTGAAGTGGCGAAGATTTGGGCCAACAAGACATACAGTCGTGCCAGCGACGCGAAGAAGAAGAAGAAATGGAAAAATTGTCCATGTAATCAGACAGATTGCACACGTATATCTTCATGTTGAAGCGAAATGTTTGACTTGTTTGTGTTTGGATTATGTAATGTAGTTAATCCGTTTCTAAGGACTTAGTGTCGTCCCACCGTAACAAAACCTTACAAGCTTATTCAATTTTCTGTCGCCTATATAAGCATTTCAAACAATTTCCAACATCGTCCCCAAGAATAACTTCCTTAATTGAACCCCTTTCAAAAACCATTTAAGTACAAGAGCGCTAAACCACAATATCCATTTACGTCAAGTAATGTTTTCCGCTATTAAAACCTCAATCGATACTCCCGTCTTGTTTACAATTTTTCCTCCCTTCTTGTTTATTAGTTCCTTTCTCTATGATCTTAGAGTGTTTCTCAAAGTGGGGTTCGCGTACCCCCAATAGCCTGTCTGTTATTTGTACAAGGTACATGACTAGATTTACTTTAAGGTAGCCAGCTGGCTTAGTTTCATAATTGATTACGATTTTACTTGATTCTGATTCAGAATTCCCACTCACCAAAATTGCCAAATATCACGCAAAAAAACAAACGAGCATCGATGACGGATGACACTGATTTAAAAAAAAAATGTATCAGCTTTTCTTTATTCAAATAACAAAAAAATATCAAAAGTAAAGTACCTACGCACCCCAAACTCGCCCTTTTCGGAGATTGAATAGTGGAACGTGATCACGTGACACTAATACATAGTATAAGCTGACGTTCGCACGGACGTAAAAATATCGGGGTGGGATTTTTTCGCTCACTGGCTTTTCAACGCACTGCTTAGCGCCGAAAGTTGAAAATCCATCAGTGGTTTGTTGACGTGCTGGTATGCGCTCTGTTGGATTCTAAATGCTTGGCTCAACACCGAGAGTTGAAATTCCAATCCGCGATTAAATCCCGCCGCGATATTTTTACGTCCGTGCAACATCGGCTAAGTTTGAGCATCACTGTGCTGTGTGTTTACCATACTGTCTCGTTCAATAATCATATTTTACGTCATCATCCAATTCGCTCTTGACCGTGGTTTATTTTCGGTGCTGGTGGTATTTGTGGGTTTGGTTCACTTTATTTGGGTTTCAAAGAACGCAGTGCTTTGATCTGGTGCAAGATTTTGATGTGTGGTGTTAGGTCCTGGGCTAGTGTTTGTTGACAGACGGTTGAATTGTATGTTAGCTAGGTTTACATGATCTGCAAAATTAGACCTGAAAATATGCCATGCCGTTTTGTCTACAATTTTCATATGCTGTATTTTCATATTTTTGGAAATCCAAATTTTCAATTTTTTTTTTTAGAAATAACTAGTAGCATATTAAGTAGTTCCTACCTATGGATCATTGTAGAATAAAATTATAGAAATTTCGTGAGATATTAGCCACTCACGCGGCCATAACCACGAGCAGGTATTGAGGAAAATGTTACACTCGCTCGAAAGCCACGATCGGCCATTGATAAAACTGCGACAGCAAGCATTTTCCACACCGCAGTATTTTATTTTTAGTAATTTTGTGTATGGGAGTATTGCTCATGTTCCAGGTTCTTTAGTCGAGTGGTTAGATGAAGTACATTTGTGCCAAAGGCCGTGTGGTTATATCGGCATTACGAAATAAGTTATCTGTAGTTGAAAATCTTTAAATAAACAAATGAGACGGCGATGACGCATGCGTAATTTGATACTCGCGTGATGTTATTGTTATTGTATATCAAAACTTTGGAACAACAATGGTATGTATTATATGTCATTCGATTCAGTATGAATGGGGCTATTTTTTAGGTAAATAAAAAAATAGGGTCATCGCTTTCGATTTTGAAATAATATTATTTTAATTTTTAATTGTCGTAATGTAAACAAACATTAAAAATAAACAATTATTAAAAAAAATCAAAGTCTCTTAAAGTTACGGAACAAGTTTTGTTATCTACACTTGTCTATCCACTTGAAGAAACAGCCATTAGTTTAACAGCGGTCCATAGAATTTTTTTCTGTACGAGTCGTGTATAAGTGGCGAGGGCGCTCCGCGGCGCGTCGAAAAAAATGTGCTAAAAACATACTTGCGTATAGGAAGGCGTTACCGCGGGGTACTTGCGCGTGAGTGGTTAGGGTCGCAGAGACATCGACGCGGAAGCTGTTGCCATGGACTTAGTATAGTAATTCTGAACCAAAAAAATTTTTTTTTTCGGATATTTAAAAAAAGTCGGCTGTTTTATACAAAAGTGCAATACTTGCGGTCAAAATGTATGCAACAGCAAATATTTTTTTTAATAACCTACGAAACATTTATAGGGATCTAGAACTATACAGTGCTAAATTCATGGTTTCAGTTTGCCCGTCGATGACTCTGCCAGCCTGTATATAAGCCCCTGCTCAGTTATATTTTATTATTTTAACATATATATCCGCCATGTCTGTTCATTTATGAAAAAATTGATGAATAATAATTCTCTTTCTTGTATCTAGGAAGAGAACTATGATCTACAGGCCTAGACTGAAAGCCAAAATAAGCTTACAGACTTACTTGCAATAATATCTGATACTTTACTCATCCATAACTCTTCACAGAATAAAATTATGAAGTGAATGCAGTTTTTCCTTGAGGAAAACTGCTATACGCGATTTGGCAATTCGTCTCTTCACAATGTTGACGTCATTGATTTTCGCTGTTGCTTTATTTGAAGTTCAATAAAATTGCTTTTCTATGATGTGTGATGTGTTTTAAGAAAGAATAGGAAATAGTTTTTCTCAGGAACATGCATTTCTTGAAATCGCGAGATTTGTACCACGAACAAATTGAAACCAAAATACCGCTGTAAAAATCAGACTGAATGATGATCAATACAAAAGTAATCTGATTACGAATAAAACGTACAGCAAAGTAACAAATGCAAATCATGAAGAATAGCCCAGCACTTCCCAGACTCACAATATTTAAAAAAATTGTCGCTGAAGTTAATGGCTGCAAGAGGTAAAAAACCAACTTACAAATATTAATGTGTAGGTAAGATAAGATAGAAAAATAAAAAATTATAAACTTACAAATATAGCCTGTAAGATTCAAAAGCCTTCGGGCGACATTGTCGGGTAAAGAAAAAAAAAACAATATTCCAATTACAAATTTGAATTCACCGAATCAAAGGAGGTTGTTTAACCTAAGGCGACCTTTTCATAATTATTACAAGAAATTATAACCCTCCTTAATATCGAAGGAAATTAAAAACGTAACAGAACATGGCGAAGATTTTCAATCATTGAAGTTATTACTTTCGTAAATTTTAATTCAATGCAGGATATTAAACATATTTTTTTCGAATCCCGTTTCAATTTTCGACAACGTCTTCGGGATTGAATTTGCATAACACATGAACATTGCGCCTCTTTACTTCGAAGAATTAGACAGGCAGACGTGTACATATTTACGTAAGAAAGAAAGAAAGAAAAAGTATTTATTGCGACTCGTAGGTACAGGAAGATTACAGACAAAACAGAGTAAAAAATAAAAAACCAAATTATATTAAAAAAAAACTGGCCAAGTGCGAGTCGCACTCGCACATGAAGGGTTCCGTACCACGAGGCAAAAACGCCTAAAAAAACATGTTTGTTGTATGGGAGCCCCCTCCTTGAATATTTATTTTATGTTGTTTTTAGTATTTTTTGTTATAGCGGCAACAGAAATACATAATTTGTGAAAATTTCAAGTGTCTAGCTATCGCGGTTCTTGAGATACAACCTGGTGACAGACAGATGGACGGACAGACAGGAAAGTCTTAGTAATAGCTCTAGGGTCCCGTTTTTACCCTTTGGGTACAGAACCTTAAAAAAGTAACAAAAAGAAAAATGAAACACAAAGTCCCATATGCGGCCAAAAGGCTCCAATCTCAGCATGATGCTGCGACAAATTATAGGTCAACCAGAATCTCATGGCAAAAAAAAAAACAAAAACATTGCCAATATTATCAAATGTATGAAAACCACAAAGCTTTTTTGTTTTTTTTTTTGCCATGAGATTCTGCTGATAATTGTCTGAGTGGTGCCGGACTTAAAGAATAGCACCACCGCATACTTCCCGTGGGTGTCGTAAAAGGCGACTAAGGGGCGTACCGGAGAATGGGCAGCAGCGTTCTCTATGCATTCCACCACCATACCATACTGCGATCGCCAACCCGCCTGCCAAGCGTGGCGATTATGGAAACCCCCCCCCTTAAGGGGGAGGCCTATGTCCAGTAGTGGACTGCTTAAATGATGATGATTGTTCGGTCTATTTACTAAAACCAACAGGCGACAGTTTTATTCATTGCTTAAATGCTTTATTAAACAGTACTTGTAAAATTGCCGTCGCATTGTCAGTTATCTATACAATTTAACTGCCGGTTTGTAATGTCATGTTTGAAATGTCACAGTTTTTATTAATGCCTAAGAAAGTACATACGGTACTTATAACAGAAAACAATTTTTAGCATTTTAGTCTGTCTTTGTGTCTGTTTGTTAAGGCTAGTCTCCGAAACGACTGGACCAATATTGATGAAACTTGGGAAGGGACATAGGCTACTTTTTATCGACATACCATGCGGGGGGGGGGGTGCGTCTGTGTGGTACCGGACTTAAAATAGCACCACCCCATACTTCCCGTGGGTGTCGTAAAAGGCGACTAAGGGTCTAACCGGAGAATGGGCAGCAGCGTTCTCTATGCATTCCATCACCATACCATACTGCGATCGCCAATCCGCCTGCCAAGCGTGGCGATTATGGCAAACCCTCCCCGTTTTGGGAGAGGCCTATGTCCAGCAGTGGACGTCTTTCGGCTGAAATGATGATGATGATGATGATGGCCATGCGGTTGAAGCCGCGGGCGGAAGCTAGTATAGGACCCAAGGGAGTCGTGCTTGCGACCATTAGACCAACGACGCAGTTAAAATTTGCATATTTTTTACATACACACGTCGTATTAATGTGTGTAACATCGACATGCAGTAACAAAAGTAGACACGAAGACAGTAGAGAATGTTATTGTTAAATATAATCGTACCAACGTGAGGGGAATAAGTACTGAAGCCAATTACCGCCCGATCGTATCGATGGCTGCTGAGGCTTTAAATGCCTCGTAAAATGTTGGGTCTATGGTTTCCCTTCCAAAAAGTATTTGCGGCTCAATTTCTTTTCGTCTTTGTTTGAGCTTTGATGAGGTTTTAATGCCTTCTTTATGTTTATGGGATTATTTTATTTAAAAAGAATCGTGGGCGGAATAGAACGTTTATTTTTTTTTAAATATTGTCTACTAGCAGCGCCCCGCGGTTTCACCCGCGTAATTGTCGATCACGTGGGAATATCGGGATAAAAAATACCCTATGTCATTTCCCGGGATGCAATCTATTTTTCTGGCAAATTTTATCGAAATCTGTTCAGTGGTTTAGGCGTGAAAAGAAAACATACAGACAGAGACAGTTACTTCCGAATTTATAATATTAGTATGGATGGAATATCATAGTATGAGCGCATGACATTTTCATTGATGGATTGTGTCCATCTCATGCGCTGCACACTTCCGCCGGGAGCTGGGACCTTATCAGAGGCCGGTGGGCCTCGAGGTCCTAAGCCGTCCGGCGGCCGGCGTCCTCCCCGTCGACGAGCAGGTGGTGGCGTCGTGGGCGGAGAGAAATACTCGTCGCTCGAGCTCGACGCAACTGCCGAAGCCGGTGTCGTCACAGCGCTCACAGTGAGACTGGGTACCGGCGGCGGCGAGGCGGAGCTGAGCGAAGAGTCCGGAGGGGCCCGTGGCTAAATAATAACAGCCGCACAGGTCGATCGATCAGGTTAAGCTACGCTTGCCGCGGTTGGTCTGTGGATGGGTGACCATCTTTACATACCGTGACCCCTCCGTGCCTCGGAAAGCACGTTAAGCCGTTGGTCCCGGCTGTCATTCGTGGATCTTTGACAGTCGTTACGGGTAGTCAGAAGCCCCAAAGCCTGACAACCAGTCTTACCAAGGGGTATCGTATTACCCAGTAACTTGGTTGTGGAGGTCAGATAGGCAGTCGCTCCATGTAAAATACTGGTATTCAGCTGCATCCGGTTAGACTGGAAGCCGACCCCAACATAGTTGGGAAAAGGCTAGGCAGATGATGATGATGAGTATGGATGGAATATAAAAAAAAACGATGGGACATTTAATATCGTGTCCTGCGTGTCCTGTCAGAATAGAATAGAATACTCTTCATTATGTACACCATATAAATTACAGACATCCAGCTGCACGTTATAGGAACTGATGGATGCTGGTGAAGGCGTCAAACAAGTAGCCGAATTCTGGGCACAGTACATTTAGATTGCTATCGACACGCTAAGAAGAAGATGGAATATTATAATTTTGTTTTTACATAACCATTTTCATCATGGTACCAGGGCAGGATGATGAAGATGGTTTTAAAAAAAATACTTGAATATATTGATATTCACGTTTTTTTCTTCCTCATAACTATTACCTGTGTTCTTAGTATTAGTAATTACAAATTAATAAACGATTAATATTGTAGTAAGACTGAAACCAACCTGTTGCAAAATATTGTCCGAAAATTTCACAATCTTTACTTCGTGTCTACTTAACTACTGAAGCGAAAATTTAGAACATTCACCCCAGTAGAACGTTGCCTTAGTGAATATTAAATAAGCGCCAAATTCGTGAGATTTCGCTGACTTTCCACCCCTTTACGTCGGCCTATAAATTTTTATTAAGCCCAATTACTGTTGGAGGTCACCACTGAGGATTGCCGACTGGGTATCCAGATAAGTGCGCTATTGGACTGATTTTAATACGTTTGAATAAACTTTCGGATTCGACAATTGACCTCTTTCACGAAGTTGGACCTACCCAACTGGACAGTCCAAGCAAACATACTTGTCCACGACTTCGAGTGTGGCGTGTCCAATCTTCATGAGAGTGGGTGTATCATTTGACATGTCCAACAACACCACACCTTTGTTTTGTCCGCGCTCAGTTTAAGACCCATTCTTTCGGAGGCTCTACTGAGACTCGGCTGGGCAGCTCATCCAACGTATCACAGCGTCTCAAGACGAAAGTCTTTGACCAGTACGTGATGCCAGTGATGACTTATGGCACTGAAACGTGATCGCTAACAATGGGCCTTATTGGAGGCAAAAAGTCACCTAACGGGCAAAGGAGAGGGCTATGCTTGGAGTTACCCTGCGGGATTAAATCAGAAATAAAAGTATCCGCAGAAGAAAACCGACACAGCCCGAAAAATTGCCAAACTTAAGTGGCAGTGGGTAGGGCACATTGCTCGCAGATCAGATGACCGATGGGGCCGAAAGGTTCTGGAGTGGCAACCGCGTACCGGAAGACGTAGCGTTGGAAGGCCTTCCACAAGGTGAACCGACGACCTTGTGAAGGCGGCAGAAACCTGTTGGATGCGAGAAGCTCAGAACCGGTCGAAGTGGAGGTCCTTGGGGGAGGCCTATGGCCAGCATTTGACGTATTTCAGCTGAAATGATGATGGTGAATAAATTTTGAAACTTCGAACTTCATCAATTTCCAAAGTTTATTATTAAATATTAAAGTCAGGCATTTTTGTTCACGGGGGACGCCCCAGGCGTCGGGAGCCGCGTGACGACTCCCGGCCACCGTAGGCGCGGGCCTGCGGGCGGTGAGTAATGGGTAGCTCACCGTCCGATCAGGACCAGGCCCGTGCCGGACGGCGCGTACGTGTTCCACGCGCGCCTCAAAGAGATGTCAGCATCGAGGAGGGGCCCCTTAGGGCCGAAGCCTGCCGGGTCAGCGGGATTGTCCGAAAGGGTTACCACAGGCCCGGAACATAAAGGGCTAAAGAAGGAACACGGGTGGGTTTCAGTCAGTAAGAGTCTGACACTCCCTTCCGCTCCACCCAGAGCGGGAGGAGTCATTTGATGATTTCCCATCCGCAAAAAAAAAAAAAAAGAAAAAGGCATTTTTGTTTAAAAAAAATGCCTATTAAACGTCATAAGGTGACTTTTGTTTTAAGGTACGTTTTATCGCCCATATGTACCTACCTTGATCAGCCTAGATAATGTTCCCACTGCTGAGACTCCTCTTAGATAGGGAGTGGGCTGTAATCTTCCACACGGGCCCAGTGCCGGTTGGTAGATGTAACACATCTTCGAATTTTTGGTTTTAGGACATCCTCAAGATGTTTTTCTTCGCCATTTGAGCGCACTGGCGATGAAATTATTTACACAAAGTGAAGCGCCTGTCTGGGTTCAAACTTAACCATATTGACATACTGGATTTGAATCATTGGATTGTAAACAGTGTTTTGAACTGCGCAAAGTAACCAATAACGCTGCTATTTTGGTTACTTCCGCCTCTTAAGATGGGAACAGGGCGTGCGATTCTCCAAACAAATATATATATTCCCCTTTTTTCTTCGTGAATACGTCCCTGTCATTTTCTTTTTTCAGCAACTAATTAGTAAAGAAAATACGACCCTCTAAAAATTACAAAAAATGCCCTATTTTTACCGCCGTGATTAGAGGACTATCAGACCAATTAGAAAAGTTTTTAACATAAAAAAAGTTGGGAATCTAAACATACTCTTTCTTAAAATGTTAATGTAAAATTAATTGATTCGGCTCAGTTTAAAAGGAAAAAAAAAGGGAATACGAAACGTCGATCTCGTCTTAATTTTTGTGATAATTTCTTTAAATACATATTTTTCAAATTCCTCACAGGCCCCGTCCCCTCTTAAAAGCACGCATCAAGGAGTGTAATTCAGTTCCACCCAAAATATTTCCTGGAACCGTAACTTATACACTTAAAAATCTACATTAAAAGACAAGTCGGGATTAATCAAACTCAACAAAGGAATTACCACCAAAAAGTGGAGCAGAAATGGAGCCGAAAAACAAGTATCTTGCCTTGTTTTTAAATCAAACCAGCATGAATATGGTAATAGACTACTGAATATTAATTAATGGTTGGTATAATTTATTAGTTAAGTTACTTAGATTAGCTATCTAAGGTATTAAGGAATTAAGCGATAAGGAGAAATTAGAAAGGCCTTTATTAGTTTCAGTTAGATTAGGCTTTAGATCAGTATATATTTATTCACAAGGCACAGAGTAACAATCACAGTATAACAATAGGTTCACATTATAAGTTTCAACCTGATTATTACCCAAAGCGTAATCGAACAACATAACCATAGTCCGCGCGGAACTAGTTGACCGCGCCTTGGGTGAGGGACGGGTGTGAGGGCGGCGGGGTTGCCTATTGTTCGCAACGCACGTACTGAGTAATAACAAAGCGCCCCCGCCCCTCCGTCCCACCGCTCACATACCTAAGGCGCGGCCAACTAGTTCCGCGCGGACTATAGCGACAACAATTAAGTAATGATGAGTTGTCATCATTACTTAATTGTTGTAATTTTCTGAACTATGCTTTTTACTGTAGTTGTACAGTAAAAAGCATAGTTCAGAAAATTACAGCTACAAGGTCTGTGCGTCAGCCCTCCGACACACTTCTACTTAGCCAGGGCATGTGTATATATAATATAATAAGTATAATGAGTACAATTGATAGGCTCACGTTTGTCCATTATCTCAAAGTGGTAACGCGGTAGACGATGACATAGTATAAAGAGGGGAAGTAGGCTATCTCCGACCCAATCCGCGATATAATTGCCTACTGTCTCAGGGTTGTCACTTTTAACTAAATTCTTATTCAGTGCCTATAAATTGGCAAGGGTTGGGAAGTTGTATTTTTTACTTGTATTGTCTGAGTACAGGGTTTGTGAGATCGGTTTTACCTAAACGATGGTGAAACCTTTCACGATGAAAGAAAGAGCGACGGGCCATCAGACGGGCGGCGCGGGGCGGTGATGAGCACGAGTAAACGGTAGGTTACTGATAGTACTGTCACCAATTTATTATTGTAAAGCCCGGTCCTTGCCAAAGATAACACATCTCTGTATTTCAGAATTTGTAATTCAGTGATCATTAGTCAATAAAGTTCAACAATGGTTTTTCTAACAAATACAGAATGTGTTCAAGAATGTGTTACAGAAAGTGTTCAAATGTATTCAAGATTCAGAGCAGTATTATTTATAAAATAAAAAACTGGCCATGTGCGGGTTGGACTCGCTCACGAAGGGTTCCGTACCACAAGGCAAAAGCGGCGAAAAAAAACACGTTTGTTGTATGATTTTTAGTATTTGTTGTTATAGTGACAACAGAAATACATAATTTGTGAAAATTTCAACTGTCTAGCTATCGCGGTTCTTGAGATACAGCCTGGTGACAGACAGACGGACGGACAGACTGCGAAGTCTTAGTAATAGGGTCCCGTTTTTACCCTTTGGGTACGGAACCCTAAAAAGGGATAAAATAAACCGGCATGATAAAACATGAACAAAGCAATACCGGCAAATCAATTGACAGATCAAAAGTACATAATACATTCTAGTGGGAAAGTAGGCCTACCTACTTCCTCTCGACACCTCCAACGTATGTTATCGTAATTATCAAATTAACGAAAATTACATTTTTAGAAATGTACAACTGCTTTATAACATAAATTATCATATGATCTAATAAAAACAATATTAAATAATATATTTTTTATAATATATTTTATGATCTAGATAGGCAGTCGCTCCATGTAAAATACTGGTATTTAGCTGCACTTGGTTAGACTGGAAGCCGACCCCAACATAGTTGGGAAAAAGGCTAGGCAGAAGTTGATGATTTTATGATCTATTAAAAAAATATAGGTATTAATTTTTTTTTTCGTTAATTTTTAAAAAAACATCAACCTCAAAACGTTAGTCGTTAGTTTGATAGTTACGTTAACATACGTTGGAGGTGTCTGGGTCTGAGAGAAAACTAATACAACCAAAAATAAGTAATTCGGTATCTCATCATCAAGTAAAAATTATATGCTAGAATAAGTGACTTGCTTACCTTTCCTGTTCAATAGGTAATCTGAACAGAGACAATTCTGGAATCGATGAATTATTAAGACCCCCAAACACACAGCAATACGTTCTCCTGCGATTATCCCACATTTTTCATTCATTTAGCGGTGCCGAAAAGCCGTCGTGCGAACCTCGTGCGGTGTTAGCACCGACTGGCGCACTGAGAAACGGGTCAAGATTTTGTTTAAGTGTGCGTGTGGCGCCGCATAGATACTTTGGCGCACACATACAAGCCGCGCGTGCTGCGTTTGTATGAAGATAACTTACTTCCCATTTTTATACTATGAAGATTATGCACAGTTGCATAGAAATAACCTTTTTTAGAAGAGGCAGAAGTCTCCTCTGAATACTCGCAGGTCATAGCTACCTAGAAGTTAGCTATACCTCTGCGAGTCACACCGTCACGCAAGCCAATCTGTCTCTCATACTCGGACTTACCAGCACTCTAATTTCGTAACACACTTGCAATCTGAATGATTTTAAGTGATATTACTAATCCATTGCTTGATATTTTCGAAAAATTTGCCGCTTAGCAATGTAAATAACGCAATGAATGCTGTCGAACTGTCATAAATCATATTTTAATCAATAAACAACTTGACACTGACCTGTAAATTTGAATATCGCGGGCTTAATGGCTTTACTTTTGATTAGCGAGCGTCTTGAACGTTCGGCCTAAGAGATAAAAGGAGATTAGTTAATCTTTGAAAGTTTGTATTAAGTTTTGTGACGTAGCTATTTAGGTCGTCTGTGGCTTGGATAGAAACATTTAGGTAACTGGTATTTTGTGACTGAAGTTGTAAAAGCTAGGTCCTGACCAATTTTATTAAATTACACTGTTTTAACTCCATGTGCATTTTTATTTCAATCCTCACCATTAAATCCCAAGAGACACTATTGAAGTTATAACAAAAAATATTTAGTTCAATAATTTTAAAAACGTAGTGTGCTGACAGTACTTTTAATTTACTAACAATCGGGGGCGATTTGGGGTATCTAATATTCAAGGGGCGAGTAGATACGCTTAGGCAATTGGGGGCAAGATCCAAGGGGCGAGTGGAGCCCAAACCGACAAATCTTCATGAATCCTTAATTTGATGATATTATCTTGGAGTTCTTTGATAAATAAATATTATATTCAAGAGCGTATAGAGATGCGATAAAAATAGTAGGCGCATGTTTTTATTTGAGAAAGCGAACGTTTCATGATCTTTTATTTATTTACTCTTGTTATTTTTAAGATCCTTGAGTGTTATTGTTATATTTTAAGATCCTTGAGTGTCTGAACGAGAACTGATTGCGTTCTGAAACTAAAAAGTTTATTTTTACTTTATTTTTATTTAAATGGTACACCTATGACCTATTCACTAGAAATATAGACATAATAATTAATAACATATGCATTGAGTTATGGTGAATTAGTCACTTGCAGGCGTACACAGCACTTAAATGTTCAGGTTAACTTTCAAAAAACTACCTAAAGAACTGTTGTTAAGCAAATACCATTATTCAAAGTAGTGCACGGAACTTGCAATACAACAAGCGGAATTGCAACAATTGACAAACACCTTTTTTTAACAAAAAAGGTTTCAAATTCAAATTAATTTTATTAGTACCTACTAGCTTCTGCCCGACTTCGTCTGCGTGAAATTGCCCGCCCGAACGATTACTCCGTTTTCGGTTTGCATTTTTTTTTCTTTTTGCTTAGCTCCTAAGAGTCGTAGCGTGATGTTAAATACCCTATAGCCTTTCTCAAGGATTGGGCTATCAAATGCAAAAAAAAAAATCAAATCTGACTGGTACTTCCAGTGATTAGCGCGTTCAAACAAACTCTTCAGCTCATAGATATCCGAGAGATATTGTGCTATCTTATTGTACACATGCTCAAAAGGGGCGAGCACTAGAAAGTATAGATACAGTCACTGAATGCACACATGCAACTCTGCACTGCGTAACACTATCAATCTCAATCTGAGTCATTTTTAAAGATATTGCTAATCCATTGTTTCATATGTTTGAAAAATGTGTCTACTCAACAACGTTAATAAAGCAATGAATGGTATTGAACTGACAAAACCCATTGCTACTGATTGAGTGTACGCAATTAAATTTTTGGTCAGTTTGATCGGATGGAGGCGACATGTGCCACGCCTCCATGACATGTCCCTCGATATCCGTGCTTCAGATTTATTATTAGTATAGATATACATAGATAGATACAACAATGCAGGGTGTTCGTTTATAGAGAAATACATTCTGTTTGTTTATACAGAGCTCAGTTTGTTAGAACAATTGATTTGATAGCAGTTCCAGTTTATAGACTATCAATTTATTTCAGTCGGCCATTGGGAATAAATATTTTATTTCTTCATGCTTGGATGTTTGTGGTATCTGAATGGAAAATTTAATTTTTTATATCTTTTGAATTATAGGAACTTTGGTATTTTTAATTTTGAGTATGTTATGTTCAATAGGAGCGACCTCAAATACAAAAACATAATTATGTAGATGTGTGTATGTAGCTATCTTTGGGCACCAAAGCAGCACTGCTTTGATCCAGCTTGAAGAGTAGGTAAGCATCATCATTATAAAATCAGCCTATAATTTTCTCACTGCTGGTACACACAGTGGGCTATAATCTACCACGCGGGCCCAGTGAATAGACTAATAACGGGCGGACTAATAGCGGGTTAATAGACTTCACATGTCTTCGATTTTTTGGTTGTAGGACATGCCAGTTTCCTCACGATGTTTCCCTTCGCCGTTTTATGAGCAATTATATAGTTTGATGGAATTATTTACACAAAGTAAATCGTCTACCTGGGTACGAACCCGAGATCTCTTTTTTTTTTTGTGTCCGGGGGGAAACCTTCAATAGGCACCCGACCTCCGAGGAGATAGGTAGGGGGGTGTGGGATTTTTACCTCACTAAGACCACCCTGGTGATCACCATCAGCACATAGGTGTGGTCCCGGTTCCTCTTAAAATACCAATTCCGGAGAACTCGTAAGTTGGAGCCGTTACCACTGGGCCACCACTGTTCTCTCTTGAAGGGTTACCCAGACAAATAACGAGTAGGTATACATTTGGTCCGAGTAAGGTATTGAAGTTTTGTATGGAACAATTGATTATTTATTTTAACGATTACGATGTTTGTCCCATGGAGAAAGTTGTTCAGTGTGATGGTCTCTACCACACCCTCAAATATGACCACACATTTCTGATACACGCTGTATAATGCCTGTAAGGTTGGAATATAAAATGGTTAAAGGCTCCTTCGTTGTACGAGCCTTAAGAGCTTTTACGCCGTACGGCATTTCATACAAACTTTCAAGCCCTTATTTTCCGAAATGAATGAACCGATTTTAATGAAACTTCGTACGCATAAGCAGGATACAAAGGTCTAAAAAGTTAGTAGAGAACATTTTCGAAAAATAGTGTTAGAGCCAAATTAGAAAGATTTTAAATTTTCCATAGAAACAGAGATTTCCAGTTATCTTTTTTTAAATAAGACATTTCGAAAATGTTCTCTACTAACTTTTTAGACCTTTGTATCCTGCTTATGCTTATGAAGTTTCATTAAAATCGGTTCATTAATTTCGAAAAATAAGGACTTGTGAGTTTGTATGAAATGCCGTACGGCATAAACGCTCTTAACCCAGCTAAATGGCATTCATACAGCGTAATCCTAGTACGGGTGCTAAAGCATTCCTTTGACACCTTAGTGCACATTACAAGTCCAAATTTGTTTTTAAGGAGATTTACTCCCATTCTTCTAATAATAAAGATTTTATTTATTTACTAGCTGCGCCCCGCGATTTTATCCGCATAAGTCTCGATACCGTAGAAATATCGGGATAAAAAAGTAGCCTATGTGTTAATCCTAGTCATAAACTATATGTGTGCTAAATTTCATCTAAATTGCGTTCAGTAGTTTTTACGTGAAAGAGTAACAAACATCCATCCATCCTCACAAACTTTCGCCTTTATAATATTATAATATAATATAATATCTATATAATATTATACTAGCTGCGCCCGCGGTTTCACCCGCGTAAATGTTGATCCCGTGGGAATATTGGGATAAAAAGTAGCATATATGTTAATCCAGGGTGTCAGCTACATGCATAGAAAATTTTATCAAAATTGGTCCAGCCGTTTGAGCGTGAAGAAGTAACAAACATATAAACACACACACACTCACACACACACTCACAAACTTTCGCCTTTATAATATTAGTGTGATTATATTAGTGTGAAGTGTGATATTAGTGTGATAGTGTGGTGGTAGGAAAGTAAGATAGTAGGATTTATAACCCCTTGGTTTATTCTCCAAAGGCGCCGGTAACTATTTATTGCGAACATATAAAACCCCCTTAGTTACAAACCCATCAAATATTTTATATCTACATTATTGATGACATAATTTACGTCCCTCCACAACGGCTCCCATAACAACATGGTTTACGTGTAAACATTATAATTTGACTTACAAGCTAATACAGTTAATATAATAATGTATACCTAATATAGTTTTTATGGTTCACTAATGTTTGACAAAAAACGAATGATAAATGATCATTTTAAAAATAACATTATTCTCCTTCTTCGTGTCGCTGGCACGACTGTATTTTAAATCTTGTTTTCCCAAAACTTTGCCACTTCGACGGCGTATATAAACATTATAAAAACTACCTAATCATTTAACAAACATTTCATTTCGCAAACATACATATTACTTTATAAGTAATCACTTGACAAAATACAAATTTCGCAAATGTTTTACTACGGAAATATTTCAAATGTTAAAATATCATTCCAAAATCATTTGATTTTAAAAAATGACGGTAGATAAATTGTTATTTAATACAATTTATTGAATTACCCACCTATTGCCGTAACTGCCGTAACTAATTCATTTTATTGCACTGTCATTATATATATAAAGTAAGTTTAAGTATTATATATAAAGTAAGGGTCAGTGGGTCGTCTTAGGAGCGGCGTAAAAACAAGTTGGTTTACAAGCAATAATAATAAAATGAAATAGACCCTTTTCTTGCTAATACTTTTTTAATCGCACAACTGAACTCTTTCGCAATCCAACAACGACTGGCTTTGCACTACATTTTACCATTTTAAAACGACATTTGCCCCACCCAGAAATAACGCTCAGTAATATCATCACCGTTATTTCCAAGTGTTGCCAAAGTAAAATAATACATTTAGTTGCCATAGCGGAAATACATTTTAAAAGTTTGTTACAATATTAATAATTTGTACTTTGATAGTGTTGCCACAGTGGATATTATAATGCGGTATTAAAATAATGCTTGTTTTTTTAAAATTAAATCAATGAAATCACGACAACTCGGCCATCCGACGGCGTGCTAACTCCGAAGCACGCGCTAATCACGACCACTGAGGCAATATATCAAATAGCAACAATATTGGAAATTTATTTTGATATGCTGGTTTACTGGGAAGCTAAATAATTTAACTAACCATCTGTATGTGCCTGCGCACCGTTTCTATTAGAATTATCATTGATCCCATTAAGTCACAACCTACTGCCATTCGGCCATCAATTTCACACCTACTGTGCAATGCTAACTTATCATAAAAATAGTCCAAAAGTTTCATCCATACAGGACTTTCATTTAAGCATCTCTAAAAGTTTTCTGAAATTTTCATCAATACCATTTATTTCCACGAGTAATTGAGCGTTAGCAAAGTTTCATACCGCTTTTTGGCCAATCCAAAAACTTTTTAAAGGGCATAGTGTTTTATTTGTTTTCATTCCAATCAAACATTGGCGTATTAACTATCTTAGCTATCGCTCAATATCTTGGAATCTACTATCAGGGTCAAAATCTGGGACTCATTGCAGCATATCTACATGGCTAATTAACAGCACACAAATGGCGTACTAACAGCACACCTACATGGTTGCATAAAATCACATTAGCGCCTACGTTAAACTCAGACTACAGTTTTGAACTACAGCTCACTTACATGGCTGCGCAAGATCACATAAGTACCTACGTTAAGCTTTGAACTGCAGCTCACCTACATGGCTGCGCAAGATCACATAAGTACCTACGTTAAGCTTTGAACTGCAGCTCACCTACATGGCTGCGCAAGATCACATAAGTACCTACGTTAAGCTTTGAACTGCAGCTCACCTACATGGCTGCGCAAGATCACATAAGTACCTACGTTAAGCTTTGAACTGCAGCTCACCTACATGGCTGCGCAAGATCACATAAGTACCTACGTTAAGCTTTGAACTGCAGCTCACCTACATGGCTGCGCAAGATCACATAAGTACCTACGTTAAGCTTTGAACTGCAGCTCACCTACATGGCTGCGCAAGATCACATAAGTACCTACGTTAAGCTTTGAACTGCAGCTCACCTACATGGCTGCGCAAGATCACATAAGTACCTACGTTAAACTTTGAAGGGCAGCTCACCCACATGGCTGCATAAGATCACATAGGTACCTACGTTAAACTTTGAAGTGCAGCTGACCTACATGGTTGCATAAGATCATATAAGTACCTTCGTTAAACTTTGAACCGCAGCTCACCTACATGGCTGCATAAGATCACATAAGTACCTACGTTAAACTTTGAACTGCAGCTCACCTACATGGCTGCATAAGATCACATAAGTACCTACGTTAAACTTTGAACCACAGCTCACCTACATGGCTGCATAAGATCACATAAGTACCTACGTTAAACTTTGAACTGCAGCTCACCTACATGGCTGCATAAGATCACATAAGTACCTACGTTAAACTTTGAACTGCAGCTCACCGACATGGCTGCGCAAGATCACATAAGTACCTACGTTAAGCTTTGAACTGCAGCTCACCTACATGGCTGCGCAAGATCACATAAGTACCTACGTTAAGCTTTGAAATGCAGCTCACCTACATGGCTGCGCAAGATCACATAAGTACCTACGTTAAGCTTTGAACTGCAGCTCACCTACATGGCTGCGCAAGATCACATAAGTACCTACGTTAAGCTTTGAACTGCAGCTCACCTACATGGCTGCGCAAGATCACATAAGTACCTACGTTAAACTTTGAAGGGCAGCTCACCCACATGGCTGCATAAGATCACATAGGTACCTACGTTAAACTTTGAAGTGCAGCTGACCTACATGGTTGCATAAGATCATATAAGTACCTTCGTTAAACTTTGAACCGCAGCTCACCTACATGGCTGCATAAGATCACATAAGTACCTACGTTAAACTTTGAACTGCAGCTCACCTACATGGCTGCATAAGATCACATAAGTACCTACGTTAAACTTTGAACCACAGCTGACCTACATGGCTGCATAAGATCACATAAGTACCTACGTTAAACTTTGAACTGCAGCTCACCTACATGGCTGCATAAGATCACATAAGTACCTACGTTAAACTTTGAACTGCAGCTCACCTACATGGCTGCATAAGATCACATAAGTACCTACGTTAAACTTTGAACTGCAGCTCACCTACATGGCTGCATAAGATCACATAAGTACCGACGTTGAATTCCGAACTACCGGCTCACTCACATGGTTGCAACAAACTATACGCATACATCACCCATGATTGAACTAGAGTGTAAGCCGCATAGAACTCTAAACTATTCTCCTATATCATTATCTTTATTTTTAAAATCTGAACTACAGCTCGCTTATGTGGCTGCTATAAACTATACGCATACATCTCCATAAAGCTCACTTGCATGGCTGAACTAGAGTGTAAGCCGCATAGAATTCTAAACTATACTCGTACATCTTCATTTTTAAATCTGAACTATAGCTATGGCTGCAATAAGCTTTACGCATACATCTCCATAAAGCTCACTTACATGGCTGAAATAGAGTGTAAGCCGCATAGAATTCTAAACTATACTCGTACATCTTCATTTTTAAATCTGAACTATAGCTGGCCTACATGGCTGCAATAAACTATACGCATACATCTCCATAAAGCTCACTCACATGGCTGAAATAGAGTGTAAGCCGCATAGAACTCTAAACTATACTCGTACATCTTCGTCCTTAAATCTGAACTACAGCTGGCCTACATGGCTGCAATAAACTATACGCATACATCCCCATAAAGCTCAATAACATGGCTAAACTAAAGTGTAAGCCGCATAGTAATCTAAACTATACTCGTACATCTCTGAACAGCTCACCTCGTGACTGGACCCGAGTGCACGCCGCATAGAGGTCTAAACTATACTCGTACATCTCTGAACAGCTCACCTCGTGGCTGGACCCGAGTGCACGCCGCATAGAGGTCTAAACTATACTCGTACATCTCTGAACAGCTCACCTCGTGGCTGAACCCGAGTGCACGCCGCATAGATAAAGGTCAAAGTCACTATACTCGTACATCTCTGAACAGCTCACCTCGTGGCTGGACCCGAGTGCACGCCGCATAGATAAAGGTCAAAGTCACTATACTCGTACATCTCTGAACAGCTCACCCTCGTGGCTGGACCCGAGTGCACGCCGCATAGAGGTCTAAACTATACTCGTACATCTCTGAACAGCTCACCTCGTGGCTGGACCCGAGTGCACGCCGCATAGAGGTCTAAACTATACTCGTACATCTCTGAACAGCTCACCTCGTGGCTGGACCCGAGTGCACGCCGCATAGATAAAGGTCAAAGTCACTATACTCGTACATCTCTGAACAGCTCACCTCGTGGCTGGACCCGAGTGCACGCCGCATAGAGGTCTTAACTATACTCGTACATCTCTGAACAGCTCACCTCGTGGCTGGACCCGAGTGTACGCCGCATAGATAAAGGTCAAAGTCACTATACTCGTACATCTCTGAACAGCTCACCCTCGTGGCTGGACCCGAGTGCACGCCGCATAGAGGTCTAAACTATACTCGTACATCTCTGAACAGCTCACCTCGTGGCTGGACCCGAGTGCACGCCGCATAGATAGAGGTCAAAGGTCTAAGTCACTATACTCGTACATCTCTGAACAGCTCACCTTGTGGCTGGACCCGAGTGCACGCCGCATAGAGGTCTAAACTATACTCGTACATCTCTGAACAGCTCACCTCGTGGCTGGACCCGAGTGCACGCCGCATAGATAGAGGTTAAAGTCAAAGGCCAAAGTCGGAGGTCTAAACTTTACATTTTACTATACATATGCATGCTCATACAGTCATTAGACATTACCGCAACCAACATGATCAAACTTTTAGCTTAGCTATCAAACTATATACCTGCTCAGAAAATCCAATGAACGGTACAGACCTCTAAAATATCACTGTTCAGAGTGAATCTTGTAGCGAAATTCCCAACATTTACTTCAAGTTGTCCAATGCAATGATAACTCTATCGAGGAGTTGCCCCGACCAAGAGTAACACGTGCACTGGCTCAACTATTGACTTATTGTTTATAATTAGTCCAAGGCCACGATAACCCTATCGAGGAGTTGCCTCGACCAAAGGTACCATGTGCATCGGCCCAACCATTTACTTACATAATTATGCCAACACAGCTACAACCCTATCGAGGAGTTGCCTCGACCAAAGGCAGCACGTGCGTCGGCCTAACTATTTACTTATTATATTATTATAATTAGTGCAACGCAACGATAACCTTATCGAGGAGTTGCCTCGACCAAAGGTAGCACGTGCATCGGCCCAATTACTATTAACTATGATTTAAATATTAACCGTCAGGGAAATACGCCACAATGATTGCTACCGAATCAAAAACTACGTAACAACCACACTTACCGCTCACTGAACTTATCTGGGACTAAAACAATGAAGTAAGGTAAAGAATTCATAAGACTACTTACGATTTTGCCGAGACATGGCTCGTGGTCCATAGCACTTCTGAATTAAAATGAAATAGACCCTTTTCTTGCTAATACTTTTTTAATCGCACAACTGAACTCTTTCGCAATCCAACAACGACTGGCTTTGCACTACATTTTACCATTTTAAAACGACATTTGCCCCACCCAGAAATAACGCTCAGTAATATCATCACCGTTATTTCCAAGTGTTGCCAAAGTAAAATAATACATTTAGTTGCCATAGCGGAAATACATTTTAAAAGTTTGTTACAATATTAATAATTTGTACTTTGATAGTGTTGCCACAGTGGATATTATAATGCGGTATTAAAATAATGCTTGTTTTTTTAAAATTAAATCAATGAAATCACGACAATAAGAAGATGTAGTAGACGGAGCCGCTTCGCGGTTCTATCTGCAGGGTTTAATTAAATGAACCTAACACGAAGGAGATGACGGGGGCTCGTTCGCACGCTTTGCTCGCTCACTTGAGCCCCTGTCATCCTCTTCAAACCTAACCTGTCCGAGTCGGGCTGCCCCAAGTCCCAAGCTCGCTTCGCTCGCTCTTGGAGCAACACTTGGAAAAATTTCTTAAATAAATTACCTACGTAAGTAATTATCAAGCAATGCATTTTGTCAAACGTTATTTGATTTGCGTAGTTTTACCAATTACCATGATCATAAAAAGATTATTTTGTCAAAAATGATGTTTTGATGTAATGAAATGTTGTCTTTCAATTATTTGTCAAATGAGTTATTTCCAGAAAGAATAGTTTAAAAACTGATAACTTTATCAAGTATTTTTACCTAACGTTATTTTTAAAATGAAAATAAGTGATTAGTTATTTGTCAAATGACAGGACACCAGTTTTTACATATTATAGAATACTACACTTTGAGCCCGGATGTGTTTTTGTATGAGTGTTGCGTTTATCGAGAGTGAACTACCAGTACAATACACAGAGTATCGGTATTATTAAAACGGGTATTTCAATTATAAAAGACAAACTGGTTTAATTTCTATACGGCTACACATAGCATAGCATAACATCAAGCCTGTATTCCCCGAAGGATAAGGCAGATCTATAATACCTATATGTAATTTATGTCCTGAACCTACATAATAAAGAGTATTCTATTCTGATTGGAATGCAATCTTATAATCAAAATCTAGACGTCATTCAAATGAAAAGATCGTCATGAAACATGAACAAAATGTAGCCTTTATTTTTTTTATATATTCCAGCCAGATGTTGTTCCGATCATCATCATCGGCATTGGCAACCTTGTTCCACCCATTGCTAAGTATAGACCTCCTCCCTTGTGCCATGCTTCCCTCATGCAGGTCTTCCCCGCGATCTTCAGATGGTCCACCCACCTGGCTTTTGGTCCGCTAACGCTGGTTTCGATAACTCTGCTCAATTGCTCATAGATTAGGGCGCGTACACATAGAACGTCCGTTTTTACAGGAACCTTTTTAACGGATGTTATCTGATCTGTTTTTATTTTTTACTGGATCCGGAATACTGTATTGTGTGTGAACTCGCTCATAGAACTACATACGCCATCAAGTAACGGACCTGTACAACGGATCGCTATGTGTACGCGCCCTTATGTATCGTCATCCTCACTAAATAGCTATTTCCAATCTGAATCTACAATTTTCGTCAAATGACGTAGGTGACAGTAATTACGTTAAATATACCAAAGTATAGGCAATTAAGTATGTATTGGAATTAGCATTGAATTGGCCAAATGAACAGTGTTGCTAGCAATTGTTACCAATTTTTTTTTGTAAATGTTGGTTGGGCTGTGGGCCCGCGTGGTGGATTACGGCCCACTCCCTCTTCCGGAGAGGAGGCTTGTGGCCCAGCAGTGGGGAACAATGCTTATTTTAAATATTACAGCTATTTATCAAAATCTGTGTGCAAACTTAAACATTATACAGCGGTCATTATATGGTGTCATTTACATTATACAGCGTGTATCAGAAATGCCTGGTAATTTAAGCGTAAATATTAAGTATTATATATAGGTTATAGTAATATGTATTATACAGTTACATATTACTATAATATGTATTATAGTAATATGTAACTGTATTATAGACTCAATGATCTCACAGTTAAACTGCGTAAGCAGTTTTGTGGGGCAATGTACCTAGCATTAAGAAAAATGTAATTGAATAAATCATTCATTCATTCATTCATTCAATACGTAAGAATGTGGTACAGACCATCAAACTGAACAGTTTCCTCCATGGTACAGATGCCAGCACATCAAGCTACACGAAACTGTCAAATTATCCCAATCAACTTTGAACCTAATTGCTTTAGCAATAAAGTTGAAAATCTATTAAAGAAATTTGACAGATTGTAGTAGCTTGATGTGCTGGCGTCTGTACCAACATTGTAATCGCGAAGAAAATATCATTCAACCTATCTAGTTGCAGAAAATCAGCCTGAGCATTTTCACTTGGCAAATGGCAATCCGGCTGAAAACGGTGTCAATTTTCAATATTAGGCGAAATGGAGTAGGATTTATTTTTAACCTACGACATCCCGCGACCATACAGAAAATAAAATACCTACAACTACCTTCGAATACTACTTTTAATTACACCAGTTGAAAAAGTTCACTCAGTTCGTTTGTTTAGTATTCATGGTAACTGTGAATAAAGCCTTAGACTACCCACACCGCACAATTTTAAATAGTCGTCTATTGTAAGAAGTCTATTAAAACTTGTGCGGTGTTCCTTAGGTATTTCCAATTACCCTTTTTAGGGTTCCGTACCCAAAGGGTAAAAACGGGACCCTATTACTAAGACTCCACTGTCAGTCAGTCTGTGTGTCACCGGGCTATATCTCCTGAACCATAATAGCTAGACAGTTGAAATTTTAACAGATGATGTATTTCTGTTGCCGCTAAAAACAGAATAAAATAAATATTTAAGGTAGGCTCCCATACGACAAACGTGTTTTTTTCGGGGTTTTTGCCTTGTGGTAAGGAACCCTTCGTGAGCGAGTCCGACTCGCACTTGGCCAGTTTTTTTTAATCCCACTAAGGTACACGAGTATTTGATTGCATTTTTTTTAAGGCTCCTACAAACAGGTGCGACACGCGATATAATCGCGCGCGACACAAAGGACCGGTCGTTGCGCGACTTGCGGTGCCTTTGTGTCGCGCGCGATTTTATCGCGTGTCGCGCTTGTTTGAAGGAGCCTTTAATTTGGAGCTCAAAAAGGGGCTCAAATTAAAGGCTCCTTCCTTTAATTTGGAGCTCAAAAAGGGGCTCGTGGCTAAATGATTACAGCTCAGGTTTAGCAACGCTTACTGCGGTTGGTTCGTGGATAGGACCATCCAATAAACAGGGTTATTGGTAAAACATTAACAACCTCTTATAGGGACCCTCCCTATCAGTTTCGCGGACAAAAAACAGAAAAATCTGTTTTTCTCAGCGCAAATTTCTCAATATCCTTAAGTTATCTAGTTTTTTTTTTAATACACAAGTATTTATCACCTATCTATCTAGTAAGTGTACGAAATTAAGTTTTGATAACTACTTAATATAAATTCCAAAAAAAAAAACTAACACATGTTTTTACGTAATCACGAAACACCAAGTTTTTCGATTGCTTTTTTAGCTAACTGGTAGCAAATAACGATCTGAAAAAAAATCCTAAATACTAGGCATATAGTATATTAGTAAGTGTACGATTTTTTTTTTTTTAAGTTTTTATGAATTAGTACTTGTAAAAAAATGTTGACTACGCTGAAAAAACCCAATAAAGTCATGCGCAAAACCGTCGTCTACGCGTAAGAATTTATTGAAAATAACAAACTTACTAGATAGATAGGTAATAAATACTTGTGTATTTTAAAAAAAACTAGATAATTTAAGGATATTGAGATATTTGCGCTGAAAAAAAAATGTTTTTTTCTGTTTTTAGTCCGCAAAACTGATAGGTACCCTTTTTTTTTTTTTTGCGGATGGGAAATCATCAAATGACTCCTCCCGCTCTGGGTGGAGCGGAAAGGAGTGTCAGACTCTTACTGACTAAAACCCACCCGTGTTCCTTCCTTAGCCCTTTATGTTCCGGGCCAGCGGTAACCCTTTCGGACAATCCCGCTGACCCGGCAGGCTTCGGCCCTAAGGGGCCCCTCCTCGATGCTGACATCTCTTTGAGGCGCGCGTGGAACACGTACGCGCCGTCCGGCACGGGCCTGGTCCTGATCGGACGGTGAGCTACCCATTACTCTCCGCCCGCAGGCCCGCGCCTACGGTGGCAGGGAGTCGCCACGCGGCTCCCGACGCCCGGAGCGTCTCCCGCGGCAGCTGGGACGGGAGGCTCTCTCCCTGAGCCGTCCCGCCACCTCCTTCGCTAGCATGACTGCTTCGCAGGAGGCGACTGCCTCCCACTCCCTTTCGCCCCGGACCATGGCTTGCACCAGGGCCGGACGCGAGAGATCGCCGCCGCTGCCGATCGCCTCTACGAGGACACGGCGGTGCTCCGCCCAAGCAGGGCAGACCTCCACCGTGTGCCCCTTAAGAGGACCCTTAAGAGATCATTGTACTCATCATTATGAACAATTTTTACTATGGGACCAAACCTGAAATCTCGAAAAAAAAATCAGCTGTTCCCTACATAAGTTCGTATAACTCGTCAAAATGTAGAGAACAGCTGATTTTTAAAAAAATAAAATTCTAGCTGACCCGACAGACGTTGTCCTGTTTTTGATTCGAAAGACACGTGGCGCCATCTATTATCATAATAACGTTATTGTTGTTTTCCTCGGGAACTTTTTTTCAGGATGAAAGGTACTCTATGTCTGTTTCTGTATACCTGACAACGTATATGCAAAATTTCAGGATGATCGGATCAGTGGTTTAGGCGTGAAAAGGTAACAAACAAACAAACTTACTTTCGCATTTATAATATTAGTTAGGATATACATATATTATTTAAATAAAGTTAGGATTAGACGACTGATCGGGGACTTTGAATAAAAAAACTCCCGTTCCATCCCGTTATCAACGAAAAAGTTGTTATAAAGGTTCTAATCTGTTCAAATAGACTATTGATTCGACAAAGTTAGGTACCCACGACGACAAATTAATTATACATTTCCAGTATAAGCTGATGTCTCATTTATTTATTTATTTAAACTTTTCGCACAAAAAGGTACAAAGGCGGACTTAATTCCTTAGGCATTCTCTACCAGTCAACCAAGAGTGGTGAAGAGATTGGATGGCAGAAGCTTTGGTTGAGAGGAACAATGATAAAAATTAAAAAAAAAAATTAAACTAGGTACAGAAATACATAAATAAGTTATATACACATAAATACTATTGACTATAATATATATACATACAAATTCAAGGGAGAGAGGTGTTGAGATGACTCTACGCTATTTGTTTTGAAAATAACTCTGCAATTATACAAGGCCAGTTAAAACTGAAAATGGATATGTCGCCGTGTGTACGTTCGGTACGGTATTTGAACGTCTAAGTATATGTATAATCAAAGGTCTACAGGTTATTGTTATTTTTCAGTTTGTTTCTCTCTCTTTTTGTCAATGTTTTAATACTATTAATGTAACACATACCTTTCCAGTATTATAGCAATTGAATAAACTATTTTTTCCACTTTCAGATCAGCATGGACACATTCTTCTCAAGGTCATCTGTAACCAACGTTTTATTTATATCAAGAACATAACCGTATGTATCTTTAGCATTTATATTTTGTGAATTAATATTATTGTAAAAGAGTTTTTCTGACTTCTATAAATGTACATATAACGTTTATTTCCGGTGAGAATGCTACATATTTTACTTTGTTTTCTATGTCTTCACTTACCTTTCCAAAACGATTGTAAGGCTTTAAGGGGCTTACAGGACCTACACACAAAAACGAAAACAATAAAAGAAACCCTTAAAAGAACCCTTGTATTAGAAACAATAAAAGTATATGATCGACTATAGTAAACAAAATCAGACAAATATATGATATTCTTCAGGATATCTGCTAGGCAGATAGTGTGTTGAATACATAATACAACTAATTTGATAGGTACTATAGAAAAAAATCATGAATAATAAGTACCTCTAAAAACTTTCTTTTTAAAATAAAAACCATGCTAATTAAATACATACAATCATTGTGATTTTTGTCAGCTTATTCTACAAGCAACATACTAAAGCACTACTGTTTTATTTTTTTAGTCCAAACATTAGATTTTTGTAAACAGATAGTTGCTTAATTTTTCAATAAATTACCAGGGTTGTGTCATCGCGCTTCTCTTTCTTTTCTATGCAGTTCGACAGTGACCGCGTTTTAGGATAGAATCGAGTTAGTTCTTCTTTCACAGAAACAACAATATTTACTACGCACTAGCAAACCTGATAGATGTTGTCCTGTCATCTTGGGTTTATTCAAATTTCTCATAAAAAAGGTAGTTTTTAGTTGTTAGTAAAAATAGCCAAATCGATCAAGCCGTTCTCAAATGATGCGCTTACCAACAAACAGGATTTCATTTTTAGGGTTCCGTACCCAAAGGGTAAAAACGGGATCCTATTACGAAGACTTCGCTGTCTGTCCGTCCGTCCGTCTATCTGTCACCAGGCTGCATCTCAAGAACGGCGCTAGCTAGACTAAATTATGTATTTCTGTTGCCGCTATAACAACAAATACTAAAAACAAAATGAAATAAATATTTAAGGTGGGCTCCCATACAACAAACGTGTTTTTTTCGGCGTTTTTGCCTTGAGGCACGGAACCCTTTGTGTGCAAGTCCGGCTCGCACAACATAGACTCGAGAATGTTTTATCGGTTTATCTCGTTGGGGTCAAGTTTAATTAATAATGTACCATTTTTTGCTGTCAAACTTGTACCTTTATGAAAACTCAACGTAGGTACTAAAGGTGTCGACTAAGGTCGATAACCGCAAGTTTATCGAGTGTCATTAGTTTTGACGGCTTATTAGTCGATTCGCACGATTTTACTCGCCCGAAACGGCAATTGAGCGAATCGTCACTTTTAATTATTTTAGGGTACTGTATCTCAAAAGGAAAAATGGAACCCTTTGAAGATCACTTCATTGTTCGTCTGTCTGTCCATCTGCCAAGAACCATTTTCTTAGGAACGCGTAGAGTTATGAAGTTGAAATTAATATCAAATATTTAGGGCTGCAATCCCTTGAAGTAGTGAAAAAATCAAACTTCTAAGTCTACGCAATCAAAAAATACGGGCGTTTATGTTCCATTTATGCTGCATATTTTGACACTCGCGAGGGAATCAAAACTTATAGGTAATCCCGGTGACGTAGAATCGTAGCACAAGTAAAGAAAATATCCGAAAACCGTAAATTTGTAGTTGCATACCTACAAATTTGTACGGGACCATCGGTGCGCGGGTGCGATTCGAACTTGACCGGTTTTTTTATAGCCGTCTCGCACGAATTGGCAAATTTTGAATTTTATGCAATATATTATAGAAAAAAACCGGGCAAGAGCGAGTCGGACTCGCTCACCGAGGGTTCCGTAACATCCGGGTTTATGTATAAGGTTTATGTTTATGAAATTAAATGTTTTTTTTGATATTTGAGCTGGTTGAATAAAAGGTAAATTGAGGTTTACGATTTATGACGTATTAAAAAAAAACTACTTATCGGTGGAAGTTTACATGGTAATGTACATCATATATTTTTTTTAGTTTTATCATTTTCTTATTTTAGAAGTTACAGGGGGGGGGGACGACACACATTTTACCACTTTGGAAGTGTCTCTCGCGCAAACTATTAAGTTTTAAAAAAAAATGATATTAGAAACCTCAATATAATTTTTGAAGACCTACCCATAGATACCCCACACGTATGGGTTTGACGAAAAAAAATTTTTTAGTTTCAGTTCTAAGTATGGGGAACCCGAAAATTTATTGTTTTATTTCTATTTTTGTGTGAAAATCTTAATGCGGTTCACAGAATACATCTACTTACCAAGTTTCAACAGTATAGTTCTTATGGTTTCGGAGAAAAGTGGCTGTGACATACGGACGGACAGACAGACAGACAGACGGACAGACAGACAGACAGACAGACAGACAGACAGACAGACATGACGAATCTATAAGGGTTCCGTTTTTTGCCATTTGGCAACGGAACCCTAAAAAGGATACTAGCGCCCAGAACTACTATTGCATAAAAATGAAAATGTGCCAAATCGTGCGAGTCGCATAAAAAAAATATTATTTAAAAGTGACGATTTCTCCGTTTCGAACTAATACAATCGTGCGATTATATCGCGTGTGTGTGTAAAGGCTCCTACAAACAGGCGTGACACGCGATATGTTCGCGCGCGACACAAAGGCACCGCTCGTTGCCTGACTTGCGGCGCCTTTGTCGCGCGCGGTTTTATCGCGTGTCGCGCCTGTTTGAAGGAGCTTAATAAGCCAATATGACGACTGTAGCTGCTGTTGTTTTTTTATTAGAGGTGAAATTACGAGTTCTGTTTATGATTAGGTACAATAAGCCGCAGGTAATAAAAACATGAAAGGCGATTAAAAATGTACTGCATGGTGTTCAACTGAATCTAGTTTTTTATTGTGGTAATGAGTAGGAAAATAAATATTTGTTGACAATACTTATTATTTAAAATTCCAAAATACTGACATACAAATAGTCATCATAGTCTTCTGGGTAATATAGGTATAAATACTAATAAAAAAGCTGAAAATTTGTTTGTTTGTTTAGTTGTTTGTTTGAACACGCATCTCTGGAACCGCTGACAAGGTTAGAAAAAATATTTTTGTATTTGATAGCCCGATTCACGATCACGCAACGGCCCTCACGAGCTAAGTAAAAAAAGAAAAAAACATAAAGAATGCTAAGCGAAAACGAAGTACTGCGGTGCTATTCTGTAAAAATCTCACCGTGAAAACTTGGGTGAAGTGAGCGTGGAGTGAGCTGTCAACAGTGTCAATTCCTAGCAAAAACAAACTCACTTCACCTAAGTTTTATAGAATCGACCGGCTGGTCGGGGTAGTTAGTCGGAGGAACAAGAAATTTCACGTGGACGAAGTCGCGGGCAGAACCTAGTTTAAAATAAACAAGCCAAACCCTCTGGTCAGGGGTAGAATTTGATGAACACCGTTTTGTTATAGTCAGTAAATAATCTCATAATCTGACAGACACGGCGTCTGAGGACATCCGTGAGAAATTCTACCCGAGAAAAAGGGACATCATAGGAACCTCGACACTTGGACTTTCTTAATAATTTAATTATTATTCAATACGTATAAGTTTAATCTTATAACTTAGTTATCCAGTGAATAGACAGATAGTGCATAGACAGATAGTGCATAGACAGACAGTGCATATACAGATAGCGCATAGACAGACAGTGCGCAGACAGATAGCGCATAAACAGATAGTCTACAGACAGACAGTTGATAGACAGATAGCGCATAGACAGAAAGTGCATAGACAGACAGTGCATAGACAGATAGCGCATAAACAGATAGTCCACAGACAGACAGTTGATAGACAGATAGCGCATAGACAGAAAGTGCATAGACAGACAGTGGATAGACAGATAGTGCATAGACAGACAGTGCATATACAGATAGCGCATAGACAGATAGTTCACAGACACAGCGGATGTTTATCCGCTGTGTCCACAGACAGACAGTGGATGGACAGATAGTGCATAGATAGACAGTGGATAGACAGATAGTGCATAGATAGACAGTGGATAGACAGATAGTGCATAGATAGACAGATAGTGCATAGATAGACAGTGGATAGACAGATAGTGCATAGATAGACAGTGGATAGACAGACAGTGCATACAGAGATAGTGCATAGACAGACAGTGCATAAACAGACAGTGCATAGACAGTAGGAACAAAGTCACAGCCAGTTCGATAAAAACGACTCGTTTTGTCAAAATTCCTAGCCTGTATTTTCAGCTTATAAGTTATTCTTTACTGTTATTTGCATCGTTTTTCAATTTGGATAGAACTGCAAATAACATCAAAACGTAAACGTTGCATATTTCTGTACAATAATTATATAATAATTATACTTTCCTATAGACTAATATCTACTTCCTACCTATCAACCTTCCTATTTTGGTACAGTCAACCGAAACAAGATGTATACAGTAACAAGAATTCATTAGATTGTTTTAACCTACGTTCTGTGATAATTATATCTATGTGTAGTTCAGTATCCAACGTGAAATATGTTTTGTGGCTACAACATCAATAAATAATGTTATGAAACAAAGATTGTAGATAATCAAAATTGAAAATACTTTATTTCACATAAACCTACATGGGCTTATATGAAACGTCAGGAGCACGGTTCCTATTGGTCACTTCCGACGGAGACGAGCCAGCAGAAAACTCCATAGTTACTCTTTTAACAAAACGAAATCTTGATAAAATTGAAAATCGAATCTTCTTGGCGTATCGATGGCAAATACGAGTAGTCCATATCTTTGGCCCAAAAAGGCTCCTACAAACAGGTGCGACACGCGATATAATTGCGCGCGGCACAAAGCCACCGCTCGTTGCGCGACTTGCGGTGCCTTTGTGTCGCGCGCGATTTTATCGCGTGTCGCGCCCGTTTGAATAAGCCTAAATTCAGTTGCGTGAACTTCGCTCTCTGACGCAGTCATAAGACCATCAAGTGCACAGGTGACAGGGCATGTGGCGCAGGATGGAAGGAGGGTCGTTATCTGTAGGGAGGTTGTCTTGAGATCTGAGCCGTCTGTGAACCGCCATCTGTGGACATTGTCTTTGCTTTGACCTCCGACCGACTTGGGTTCGAAGTTTTAGAAAATCAAATTATTTTTGTCGAGTGTGGGAATGCTACCAGCTTTTTGGGCACTTTTCCTGTTGACAGCTATGATTCTTTCCCCTTCTTTTATTTATGTAAATTTACACGGAATAACTTAATAATAATTATTATTTTAAGACTGATAGCGTAAATATTATCTTATAAATTCTTTTTCAAACGTATAGGTACTTTGCGATGTACTTATACGTTTTCTTCGGGCTGACTGTACCATCATGAGAACCAACATCTGGGTGAAAGGTTGGTCGGCAACAACCAATCATTAATAGAATCCCGAATGCAAAATTTATGAGTGTATATAATACTAATTTAGATATAAGCTGAAATAATTGTGAATTGTCTGTGGAATGTCTCTACGTATTTTTGTTTTGTTTAGATCACTGCATTTGTGATCTAAACTCAAAGCTAAAGTCATGAACGTAAACAGACCTTATTTATTTTAAAGTAATGAACGTAAACAGACCTTATTTATTTAGTGCTTTGTGTATATGTTACGGGCAAAGTGATTAACAGGGCATTATTAATAAGGACCGGCCATTATTAATAATGCCCAAGAACGATGGGCAAAGTGATTAATTTATCACTTTGACCGGCCATTATTAATAATGCCCGACGGCCCGTGGTCCATGTAATAAGTCAGTGTATGAGATAGCTTGAATTTATCACTTGGACCGGGCAGTATGAATAATTCCATACTTGTAGCCGGGCAATGTGATAACCCTCGACCAGACGATCAACAGCCTTCTTCTGAACTGGAACAACATTCTGCCGATAGTCTACCAGAAAATCAGCAACCCACTGTGAGTGTGGACATAATTAATGAAAACCCGCGAGCAGCCGATCAACAGCCTTCTGCCGATATGAGCAATCATTCTCCTGCCCTTATCCCAATTTATTTGGGGTCGGCGCAACATGTCTTTTTCTTCCATACTTCTCTATTAATCGTCATCTCGGTAGTCACCCCCTTTCTAACCATATCATCATTCACACATTCCATCCATCGTTTCTTTGGTCTTCCCCTACTCTTATAGCCATCGACATCCATACTCAAAACTCTCCTCACGACTTTTTCCTCATTTCTTCGTAACACATGCCCATACCATGACAACCGATTCCCACGCAACTTTTCAGTTACCGGTGCCACTTTCAAACTTCCTCTTATGTACTCATTTCTTATTCTATCCATTCGTGTAACACCACAAATCCCTCTTAGCATTCTCATCTCTGCTGCATGCAATGGCCTTTCATTCATCCCTTTTGTGACCCAACATTTTGATCCATACAAGACAGCAGGTCTAATCATGGTTTTTTATATCTTCCCCTTAAGTTTAAGGGAAATGCGGGAGTAGCAGATTGTTCCCGTGACCTGCCGCCATTTCATCCAACCAGTGTTAATTCTGTGCTTAACCGTCCGATCTACTTCGCCATCGCTTTCCACGAGTGAACCGAGATACCGAAAGTCGGAACAGACTGGAAGAAGTGCACCATCAAGTGCTATAGCTCCAGAACTGGAGAGACCGCCGAAATCGCAGAACATAATTATATTCGGTTTTGGTTCTGCTGATTTTCCAGCCAACATTCTCCAGCTTCTGTTGCCATTTCTCTAATCTGCTCTGGATCTCAGGTCCATCTTCACCGACAAGGATAATGTCATCGGCAAACAACATGCACCAGGGTGCCTCCTCCTGGATGTCCGACGTAAGAGCGTCCATAATCAACAGGAAGAGGTAAGGACTTAAAGCCGATCCCTGGTGCAAGCCTACAGCCACACTGAACTCGTCGGTATTGCCGGCAGCCGACCGCACGTAGGTACGAGATTGACTGTACATAGCATTTTTAATAAACAAAAACACTACAGTTCACCTATTTTATTACTTTGCCCAAGATTGGGTGGGCATTATTCATAATGGCCGGGAAAAGTGATTAATCATGCTGTTTTAATCACATTGCCCAATTGAGTCGGGCATTATGAATACCGACCGGCCATTATTAATAGTGTCCGGACTTATCAAATGGCCCGTAACATATACACAAGTGTTTACAAATATTTAATACCTGTCTAAAGGTAATATAGAGATAAACTAAGGGTAATTTAATTATGATATGGCACTGATATGATTTGCTAATTATCATGGCGCAATTATGATGGACGTATGTCGTCAATGTTTAAAATGTTGTGAGAAGAAGGATGAAATATAATAATGAGATAATTATAATGTTTTTTTTTTCTTAATACCTATTTTTTAAATTTATTTACAAGTGCTATGTAAGGGCTTGTGGCTAAGTAATAACAGCCGCACGGGTCGATAGATCAGGTTAAGCTACGCTTGCCGCGGATGGGTGGCCATCTTTAGATAAGATAAGATAAGATATATTTATTTGCTCAAACATGTGTATACATACAAGAATATAAATGCATGCAGGATAACATAAAATAGAAAGGATCAGACATTCGAAGTTCAGTATGACAGTCACATAAAACTCATTAGATATTGCAAATAATACAAACACCGGCTGTTACCAGGCGATTTTTCTCTCATGCATTTTATTTGTAAAATATTGTAGAGAAAATACATTCACAATGGCAATAAGGTTGTCAACCCTCTGTATGAAAATAGAAAACAAAAAGCTGTGACGTAAACAAAGCGCCAACTGCCAATGAACGAACAGTTATTAATTACAGCGCTGGTTTTTTTCTTTCGTTTCTATTTCTGTACTGTCACTTGAAACCGCCATTGCCAGTCTTTCACTATCCACGTTATAGTGTTTGGCATTGGAATTTGAATTTTGATTTATGAAAAATAGAGTTTGAATTTGAAATGTCCGTTTTTCTTTTTAGGGTTCGTACCCAAAGGGTAAAAACGGGACCCTATTACTAACACTCCACTGTCCGTCTGTCTGAAAGAAAGAAAGAAAGAAATTTGAATTTTGATTTATGAAAAATAGAGTTTGAATTTGAAATGTCCGTTTTTCTTTTTAGGGTTCGTACCCAAAGGGTAAAAACGGGACCCTATTACTAACACTCCACTGTCCGTCTGTCTGTCTGTCACCACGCTGTATCTCATGAACCGTGATAGCTAGACAGTTGCAATTTTTACAGATGATGTATTTCTGTTGCCGCTATAACAATAAATACTAAAAATAGAATACAATAAATATTTAAGTGGGGCTCATATACAACAAACGCGTTTTTTTCGGAGTTTTTTCCTTGTGGTACGGAACCCTTCGTGTGCGAGGCCGACTCGCACTTGGCCAGTTTTTTCTTTTTTCTGTAGGTCACATTGATAACTATTACGAATTTTTGAGGAGGATTTTATTCAAAGGTTGAATCAAAAAGGATGCGTTTAATCCGAAATCATCAGAGTAGCCCGCGTAATTCAAACTTTCTTGTGTTTTTTTGCAATTTGCGAGTCAGTTTCGGTTTACATGTCTCTATAAATATTATATGCTTTATTTTACAGACGCCAGCATATCAAGCTACCCGAAACTGTCAAATTTTCTTAATCAAATTTGAACCCTAAACTTTAGCGATAAAGTTGAAAATCTATTAAAGAAATTTGACAGATTGTAGTAGCTTGATATGCTAGCGTCTGTACACCAGATTTATAACAAAAAATAACAATAAATTACCACTACAAAACATACAATGGGCGGCCTTATCGCTTTCTGCGATCTCTGCTAGGCAATCTTGGAATGGACAGTGATTGCGTGGACTTACAAATGGTGGTGTCATTGGTGCAAAATAATAAGTATATAAATAAAATTAACTAGAATAGATAAATAAATATATACATAATCAGCCTATAATGTTCTCACTGCTGGGACACAGGCCTCCTCTCTCTCCTCCTCCTCTTCTCTCGAGAGGGAGTGGGCTATAGTCTACCACGCACGTAACAAGTGTGGCTTGGTAGATGTCACATGTCTTTAAATTTTTGGTTCTAGGACATGCCGATTTCCTCACAATGTTTTTCTTCACCGCTTTGTGTAAGTAATGTTCCGTCACGATACTCTTAAGAGCGTTTACGCCGTACTGCATTTCATACAAACTTTCAAGCCCTTATTTTTCGAAATTAATAAACCGATTTTAATGAAATTTCATACGTATAAGCAGGATACAAAGGTCTAAAAAGTTAGTACAGAACATTTTCGAAATGTTTTATAGAAAAAAAGATAACTGGAAATCTCTGTTTCTATGGAAAATTTAAAATCGATCTAATTTGGCTGTAACACTATTTTTCGAAAATGGTCTCTACTAACTTTTTAGACCTTTGTATCCTGCTTATGCGTATGAAGTTCCATTAAAATCGGTTAATTCATTTCGAAAAATAAGGGCTTGAAAGTTTGTATGAAACGTCGTACGGCGTAAACGCTCTTATGTGCTAAAAACAAAGCCTTAAGTGCAAAAGGCATCCATAAAACAAAAGACAACCAGTTCCGTCCTGTTTAATTATTAATGAATCGTAACTCTGAAGTTAGTTCAAGTGTCCATACTTACCGTAGGTCCGCGAAGACAGTCATAAAATTAAAAGCACTTAATAATTGAAGTAAATGACACTTCGCACTTCTCCCAGAGTTCAGAAGTTTAGTATGTACCTACCAGATTAATAAACTATTTGGCACAAAAAGCGAAGTTGGCCGAACGAACTGGAGCAATTTCCTCCAAGTCACTTCACTCCCTCTCTCGGGTATATTTTACAAGTATACTTGAGGTACTTATGAAGTCCTTGCTAGGTTTTTGAGGGTGCTTTGTAAAAAGAAACTAGAATAAAATATATTGTTATGGAGAGCAAGGTTTTTTGCGGATAAGTGAAATGTAAAACAGGTAAGGTAACGTTTACAATAATGTAGGCTGACATTTTGGCAGTGCTCTGCAAGTAAAAGACAAAATTTATCTTCAAACGTCGTTTTGATGAAGCTTTGTCTAACTACGTTAGTTCACAAACTCACAAAGAAAATAATAATTAAATAAACAACATGTCTGTTAAAGTTCTTTCTGTCATGTCACTTTGTAATGACCTTGTAACTGCTTCAGCACTTTTGACAACACATCATCATCATCATCATCATTTCAGCCGAAAGACTCTCCCAAGCACCTCCACTTCGACCGGTTCTGTGCTTCTCGCATCCAACGGGTTCCTGCAGCCTTCACAAGGTCGTCGGTCCACCTTGTGGGAGGCCTTCCAACGCTACGTCTTCCGGTACGCGGTCGCCACTTCAGAACCTTTCGGCTCCATCGGCCATCTGTTCTGCGAGCAATGTGCCCTACCCACTACCACTTAAGTTTGGCAATTTTTCGGGCTATGTCGGTTTTCGCCTGCGGATATTTTTATTTCTGATTTGATCCCGCAGGGTAACTCCAAGCATAGCCCTCTCCTTTGCCTGTTGGGTGACTTTTTGCCTTCTAATAAGGCCCATTGTTAGAGACCACGTTTCAGTGTAAGTTTGGCAATTCTTCAACACATAAAATAACATAACATAACGCCTCAACTCCCCGAAGGGGCAAAAACAAAGGTGTACCGATAGCACATCCAAATTTCGCCAGTTATGTTTAAGGCCCATGTAACAGGGTGCGAGCATATTGCCATCAACCGGGCTCATAATAATATCCAGACTCCGAGCTACTACTGAGAAAGACAAAGAATATGTTCATTCAATTGTCACTTCACTAAGGTTGAAACTGTCTGTCACATTGGTTTTGAAAACAAAATACATCTTCTCGCTTGGTAACGTGCAAGAGAAATTGAACCTTATGGTGATGAATAGGCAATTACGAGTTCGACTATACTTAACTAAACGAGAGATGGTAGACATTTATATACCTACATACTTCAATTTTGTAATAAGTATTGCAAAGATCGCATGCATCGTGAGGAAGCCGGTACAAAAATTCGAAGACATGTGACATCTACCAACCCGCACTGGGCCCGCGTGGTGGATTACGGCCCATTCCTTCTCATCGAGAGGAGGCCTGTGTTCCAGCAGTGGAAACATTATAGGTTGATTATGCTATTGCAAAGATAAACAAAAGAAATTTAACCAATCTATTAGCCTGTTTATACATAATGCATGAGTTTTGATGAGTCCTATCAAAACTCGCCGCTGCCGCCGCGGCTCCATGTGTAAGGGTTCATACAAATTCAAGGGCAACTAATACTAATAGCCTCCCCGACAGTTTTCGTTCACGGTGGCTAATCTCAATGGAGATTACCCAGGTACGCAGGAGATATTATAGTGCACAAGTGTATGCGCAAACACAGGTGCACTCTCTGTTCCTTTACTCTCATAGTCCGATGGGATGGCAATCCGACACGACCTGGGAGAGTTCAGGCGCAGGACCAATGGCTTTACGTGTTTTCCGAGGCACGGGGGTATTAAACCGCCAACTGCCAAAGTCCGGACTGTTACTAAGAAATTCCTAATGGAAAACCCAATAACACTTTGTCCGACCCGGGAATCGAACCCAGGATCCCCCACGCTCAGCAGTCGCGCTTGCAACCACGAGACCAACGAGGCAGTCAACTAAATACACGGCATGGCAGGGATCTACGGCATTATGACGAGTAAACGGCCTTACTAACCAACTACTTTAAATCAATACGTTGAATTTTGCTCTGTCGCTAAAGCGTCCAAGCAAATACCTTTAGCCATCGATTCCTTTTCACTTGCCACTGAGAGGTTCAAGGCCACATAATCAATTTCTTCCGTAATTTCCCCCAAATATGACAAAGCAATAAAAAAATTACTTTTTAACATCCCCCAAGTTTGAACGGAGAACCATCTGCGTAACTTACATAGTTCCAAAGTTTTTACGATCTCTTGGGGGGTAACAAATAATAATTGAAAAATTTCATTGCTTAAGTTCACGCTATGTGTATTGTACGAGTATTAGTTTTATGATTTTGAAATGGTCTTAGGAAGAACTTGCTCGTAAAAAAATATATGGCTGTTCAATAGTTTAGTTATTTTTATTATTTTGCTTGTTTGAATACTTAACTTATCTTTTAGATAAGTTTTTAATTCCTTCAAAGGGAAAGGGTGGAGATTCATAATATAAAACAAAACTGGCCAAAATAATAAATAACCGGCCAACTGCGAGTCGAACTCGCACACGAAGGGTTCCGTATCACAAGGCAAAAACGCCGAAAAAAAACACGTTTGTTGTATGGGAGCCCCCTTAAATATTTATTTTATTCTGTTTTTAGTATTTGTTGTTATAGCAGCAACAGAAACACATCATCTGTGAAAATTTCAACTGTCTAGCTATCACGGGTCATGAGATACAGCCTGGTGACCGACAGACGGAGTCTTAGTAATAGGGTCCCGGTTTTACCCTCTGGGCACAGAAACCTAAAACGACAGAAAGAAAAACGCGTTTATTGGCATAAAAGATTAAACATTGTAAAACACCATATAACTATTAAAAAAAAGAAAACAAGCAATAAATGCAATGTCAAAAGTGCCTAAGCTTAGCATAATGTCAGATGAAAACACAAGGTATACCAAGGTATACCTGACTCTGATGCTGATTTTCAACTGCAGCCCACGAGGGCCATACGCTAGGATAATTTATAAAAAAAATATATATAACTGAGTAGATAGGTACTGACTTTTAATAAACACATAGGGAAGTCGGTGTGTTCGTTTTAATAAATTAACAAAATAAAATAAAATTTATAACATAAAATATCTCATACAAAAACATATTTAAATATTCACTCACTTTTCTTAAAAAAAATTATGAACAATCTCCTTGATTTACTTGACCTGTTTTCATAACTTTACCTAAATTACAATAGAAATGAAAATGTATATTCCCCAAATCGCCATTTTTATAATACCAACACAATGCGTCAAAATTCAAAAGCTTCCAACGAATTTGATGGGGCCTTTCACATAAATGACGAAACTCGGCAACACCCGTGTTTGGGGACTGATGGCAGAAGCTTTATTTTGCTCTTTTTTGTGGATATAAAAGGTGTCCCTTCCTTAAAACGTGTGTATCTTTGAATAATATTATTTTATACGTTTTCATTTGCAATATAATGAACCCTTAATGTTTGACTAGCTTCTGCCCGCGACTTCGCTTTTGAGTGACCTTTCTTGTTCCCCTGACCCACCCCGTCGCAGCGCATCGCCTGCCTGCGCTATTAAGTACTTTGTTTTCTCTCAGCGTTCTTTCTGACTTTTTTTGTTTCTGCTCAGCTCCTAACAGCTCGGGCCCTAGCGTGATGTTAAGTAGCCTACCGCCTTCCTTAAGAATTGAGCTATCAAAAGCAAAAATAATTGGAAAGGACTCAAACCACAAAAAGTTATATTTGAGTTATCGAAGTTTTAAGTTTAGGAGTGTATTGCTGCAATGATGTATCTGGAATTATTAGAAACTAGCTGACCCGGCAAACGTTGTTTTGCCATATAAATTATTTCTAGCTGCCCGGCGCTACTTCGTTCGTGGTGTCCTACCCCCTTACCCTACCCTACTCCTAGCCTACACTACTACACTACTCTTACCCTACTCCTAACCTACTCATACACTACTCCTAACCTACTCCTGTATGTAAACAAAAGTATAAAAGAATAAAAAAAAGATAAAATTATCCTATGTCCGTCTCCTGGTTCTAAGCTACCTCCTCACCAATTTTCAGCCGAATCGGTTTAGCCGTTCTTGAGTTATAAATAGTGTAACTAACACGACTTTCTTTTATATATATAGATATCGTCATCTATGGGCTAATATACTAATATTTTCATAAGTCAAGTTGTATTACGCAGACTAACGCATTTTTTTATTTGTGATTTTTTTTTTGTGGAGTCCTTTCTGCTAAACTACGTCCAGTTTTTCAAATCCGACTGGCAGTTCCAGACCTTAGCGCGATCAAACAAATAACTCTTCAACTTTATTATTAGTATAGATTACGAAAGCCACAGAATATATTTCAAAGATTTTTCGCTGCTTTTAAGTACGTTTTTTATATCCAGTCTCCTTAATAAAATATGCGAAGTATGCATTATTCAACTAGAGAACTTCAAATTGCAGAATTAAATTCTAGCAGCTTGCAATAAAAATATTTATCATGTTATAAAATGTTTTAATGTTGAATTTAGATGCGACATCTTTTAAATATCAGGAGCAGTATACTGATATAATTTTAAGTACGTATCTATACAATTATTTCAGAATACTACTCCATACATTTTTTTTTGTTTCAGATAGCTAAAGCTTGATACATTTTATAGCTAACCAATCACAGAAACGAATATATTAATAGAGTTAAAAATTAAAGCCCCATACTTACAAGAAAAGTATTTAAAAATTATATATAGTATTAAATATTGTACGATGGTACATACGTCACCTTCGCGACCCTTCTTTGGCCGCTTTTTATTTTCAATATCTTTTGTTATTCGTCTCGATACTTTTCTTTTTTTCCCTCGTAATGGACGTGATTGTATTTCTAACTGCTTTTTTATTTGAAACGTTCTTTTCTTTTCGTTCGTTACTAAGGCAAATATTTTGTAAGAAATGTGTAATTATGCTGATAGTCTCCGATTTGTTTTACCTGGTAGCTCTATTGCTTAAACAACTTTTTACCTTGTACAAAAAAACAGAGGGGCAATTCTCGTAATTTTAAGTCACACAGTCTGATCTGTCTCAATCTGTCAAAAATACCTCTAATTTCCCTCCATTTTTTGACAAGTTTTTGACATTTTCGCTGAGATGGGATTGCGACTAGATTTTGAAAGTTTTTAATTACGGGAATAGGCCTTAAGGACTGGTGTAAACTGAATCGGGTTAATTACGGCAATAGGCCTTAAGGACTGGTGTAAACTGAATCGGGTTAATTACGGGAATAGGCCTTAAGGACTGGTGTAAACTGAATCGGGTTAATTACGGGAATAGGCCTTAAGGACTGGTGTAAACTGAATCGGGTTAATTACGGGAATAGGCCTTAAGGACTGGTGTAAACTGAATCGGGTTAATTACGGGAATAGGCCTTAAGGACTGGTGTAAACTGAATCGGGTTAATTACGGAAATAGGCCTTAAGGACTGGTGTAAACTGAATCGGGTTAATTACGGGAATAGGCCTTAAGGACTGGTGTAAACTGAATCGGGTTAATTACGGTAATAGGCCTTAAGGACTGGTGTAAACTGAATCGGGTTAATTACGGGAATAGGCCTTAAGGACTGGTGTAAACTGAATCGGGTTAGTTATGGGAATAGGCCTTAAGGACTGGTGTAAACTGAATCGGGCTAGTTACAGAATCAGGGGGCCCAAAGAGGCCACTTTGGCAAAATGATAGAAGGATAACATAATGGACAGTTAACTGTTAAGTTAATCGTATCAAATCCCATTGGTGAAGGATTTTTCAGTTATTTTTTTTTGTCTGTGCTAATATACCAATCAATCTAATCCAAATTTGTTTGATTATACCTACGTAGTGCAGCGAAAAAAAAAAACACGGACTATCTTCGCCATATTAGGATTCATAATGTTATCCTTTTATGATTCTGGCAAAGTGGCCTTTTTAGGCCCCCCGATGAGTCAGGCAGTGGCGTAACTATACCGTTTGGGGCCCGTGGCAAATTCAAGGGATGGGGCCCTCCCTCAATGTAAAGAACCTCAACCAACATTATAGTTTTTTTTTTTAATAGCACTTTTCGCGACTTCTTCCGCGGAGATTTCATATTTTCCCCTACAACAGTTAACACCCGACTGCTTCGTTGGTCTATTGGTCGCAAACGCTACTGCTGAGCATGAGGTCCTGCCCAAAAAATTAGACAAACAATGGGAAAAAGCAACAAAATGTTCGAAATCTGAATGATGTCCTTTGTTGCACAATTTCAAAAAAAAGCTTGCATTTATAAACTTATGTTAGGATCCTCCTGTGCTCATGGCCCTCTCGAGCCAGGGGCCCCGTCTGGCTGGGGGCCCATGGCATTTTGTCCCAATGCCGCCCTATAGTTACGCCACTGGAGTCTTTATTTTGATATGGTTTATTAAACCATCGAGCTTGTTTTCGTAATTAGAACGTACCTAACTTTTATTGTATCTAGTACTTTATCTTAGTCGGAATAAAGTTCGGAATAAAAAAAATGGCCCCATGGTTTAAACCTGCTGGGTCTGAAGATAAACCTTGTTTGGTAATAAGACGGAATTAGATTTTCTCGTAATCACTGCAGTTGCCGGTGCTAAATTAAATTCTTCCGGCAGTTTTAAGTCCGTTTGAGAAAAATAATCCCTCTCAGTGGAAGTCCTAGATCCGTTAATTGAAATTCTCTTGGAGACTAAACTATTTCCTTTTTTTAATCCGTGTTACTACTGTTGTTGTTGGTTGTTGTTGGATTTTATTGTAGGTATTATTTTGTAACCAAAAGTCGAATCCAAATTGTTACGTAAGTGAACTGGAATTGAGAAAACAAAATATATCGGTTACAAATCAAGAGCAATCATAGACAAAGTTTTTTTTTCATAATCACTGTTTGTTGGAATAGTTTTTTATGTTTTTGACCCCTACTTATTTTACGCCTCCCAAACTAATTGAAATACCTACAATAACAAATTAAGTATCTCCACCATTAGCAATTCCTTATTAGTTAAAGAAATTATTGCATAAAATTCAAAATGTATCAGTTTCCTGAATATTTCTGGAGTTGTCGATTCGCCCACAAATAAATTAACTTCGTGCGAATCACTTAAAGAAAGAATAATATTATTTAAAAGTGATGATTCACACGTTTCGGGCGAGTGTATTGGTGCGAATCGACTAATAAGCCCGCTCAATCTCAAGCTCAGAGAAATTCCTCCAAAGAAAATCATAAACTAAACGTAACCTCTATAAAATTTATGCTTTCAATTTTCCACTAAGCTAAGTAAGTATATCACAGTCCACAGGGGAGTGAATCAAATTTGCCGACACCTCCTCGCCGTGCGATGATGAGCGTCTTGAAGATTTAATATTAGAAAGCTTCACTAAAATTGGACTGAAGCGATTTGCCTTTATATTGAATGGGCCCGTTCGCAAACTAAATTCGTTGACCTGTCTTAGGAATAAATTAAATCAAGAACTTATTGGTTCGGGCTTTGAGAAAGCTGTTGCATTTGAAGATGCAATAGGTTCTGAAGCTGAATCGAATTGCTATAGCCTTGTGTAGATTAAGAATTCATTTGGTTGAGAGCCTGCTGTTTACAGTGAAGTTGATTCAAGCTATTTTCTTTTGTTTTTGCAAATTTTATTATTTTAAAATCTGCCCACGTTTAGATGACATAAGCGCGGGTTATAGCAAAAAGATAATTACTATAATCAGTCGATAATGTTCCCACTGCTGGGATAGAGGCTTCCTTTCTTCGAGGGGAAATGGACTGAACCACGCGGGCCCAGTGCGTGTTGGTAGATGTCACATGTCTTCGAATTTTTGGTTCTAGGACGTGCCGGTTTCCTCACGACTTTTCCCTTCACCGTTTTGAGCACAGGTTGTACTAATAAATATTATAAAATGCGAAAGCAACTCTGTCTGCTACGTTTTCACATCCTAACGGCTGCTCCACAAGGGCTAAGCCACGGGCAAAAGCTAGTTAGTTTATTCATATGTAGTCGTAGGTATCCACATGTTGACGTGTTTTTATAAGTAACTTAGCGTGCGCTTAACGCCTATCATTTGAATCATCATCATCATCATTTCAGCCGAAAGACGTCCACTGCTGGACACAGGCCTCCCCCAAGCACCTCCACTTCGACCGGTTTTATGCTTCTCGCATCCAACGGGTTCCTGCGGCCTTCACAAGGTCGTCGGTCCACCTTGTGGGAGGCCTTCCAACGCTACGTCTTCCGGTACGCGGTCGCCTCTCGAGAACCTTTCGGCCCCATCGGCCATCTGTTCTGCGAGCAATGTGCCCTGCCCATTGCCACTTAAGTTTGGCAATTCTTCGGGCTATGTCGGTTACCTTGGTTCTCCTGCGGATCTCCTCATTCCTGATTCGATCACGCAGGGAAACTCCAAGCATAGCCCATAGGCATTAAAAGCCCTTATTCAACTTCACAACTAATTATCATAGTAAATTAACTGTAAGACAGAATTTCTGTCAACCTCGAGAGTTTGACCTTCGCCAAACTTTTCTTCTTCAACATAATTTTCTTGGCACAAGAAAATTTTCATTTTTCTGTGAGTCACAATATAATCATCGAAAAAAGGATCGAAGTGTTGATTGTTAATTATGTGCCTGTCATAGATGTTCACGTTCTATTTGTTTTTTGAAAAGTTTATCACATCTTTGCCAACATTACGAAGCGCAAACTATTTCAGTCATTATATGAAGGCCAAATCTTTGCAGTAATTAACAGTTTTAGGTTTACTCGCTACCACTTAGAAACCAAGCGCGTTGTTACAATATTTGTTTCATTTTTCTGGTAACTGTAAATAGTACATTACGATACGTGTGACTTAAATAGATTACTTCAGTAATACGTATCGTATACTACTTTATAGCTCGTGTGACCTAAGCCCGCACATAAGGCGAAAGCGCTAAGGCAGCTCGCGAATTTCTAATTTTCTTAGGTTTTTTGCAATTTGCTGGTCAGTATTAAGTTGTACGTTGATTAAAATATGATTATAATCATTAAAGTCATCAACACAACTCTCCAAGACCAAGTAATCCCACTGAATTACTATTTCATGAAATCTTGACATTTTGGGATTATACTAACTTAACAAGTTGTATTACTGATTCTAATGATTATAATTCTGTAAATCCATATTTGTTACGGTCGCGAATCATATTTTATTCAACGTACAACTTAATACTGACCAACAAATTGCGAAAAACGTAAGAAAATATGAATTTCGCGGGCTACCTTAGCGCTTCCCCCTTAAGTCACGCTTTTCTGTGTAAAAATGGACTAATTAAGTCAAAGAAAAGCGTGACTTGAGTGCGGGTTTAGGCAGTGCTATAAATTAATTTTACTCCAAAACACGTCATGTTCCATTTTACTCTTAACAAATTTTCCAATTTTGTTCCTCCAGAATTGTTTCTTTTTGAATAATTTTTTGTATTCTCTTAGAGCATCAAAACGTAAATTATGTTAAAAACTGTCTGTGTTGTCTGTCTGTGTTGTTTTTAGCATAATATTCAAAGCATTCTAAAGATTTTAGCTTTCAAAGTTTTTTTTTTAACTTTGTGTGTAGGCATATTTTATTCCTCTGTCATACCCATTTCTATATTGGCGGATCGCTAATACCGCTTTCTTTCAGACTTACTTTTTACAATTTTCTTTGATAATTTAATGTATGTATGATTTAATAATACACAGACAGAAGATTTTGCCTCCAGTAGTTCGTTTCTTTTTATGATTTCTTTATAAAACATTCTTATGTTTTATAATAAATTCTTATGTTTAAGTGGGACCCAATGGGTCCCACTTAATGGCAAGTGGCATCGTGGCAGGCCCAGCCGGAGATGACGGAATGAGCTGGACTCCTTCAACAAGAACTGGTCCTCAGCAGGTTTACACAAAGAGAAGTAGAGATAGAGATACGAGGCCTTTGCCCTGCAGTAGGACATCTCAGGCTTTTAATAATTATGAAACACTAGCAGCGCCCCGCGGTTTTACCCTCATAAGTGGCGTTCCCGTTCGAAAGACACGTGGCGCACTCTATTATCATAATAACGTTAGTGTGGTTTTCCTCGTCAACAGCTCTTTTTTTTCGGGATGAAAGGTACCCAATGTCCGTTTCTGTACACCTAACTGAACCGATCATCCTTGAAATGTTGCATATACGTTACGCAAAATTTCAGGATGACCGGTTCAGTGTTTTATGCGTGAAAAGGTAACAAACAAACAAATAAACTTACTTTCGCATTTATAATATTAGTTAGAATTAAATAAACCTCGTCTACAGTTCTCTACACTGCCAACATGAAGAAAAAGGGCACAACTAAAATTTTTTCCAAAATTGAGTAAAAAACTGGCATATGCGCCTTTTTTTCTGAATCCAAATATGTATATTATAACTCAATTTTGAAAAAATGTTAGTTGTGCCCTTTTTCTTTATTACGGCAGTACAACATTATTCAGACCACTCTCTTATTAGCAACCCGCACCTGACCACTTGTAAAGCTGATTTATTTTATTACGCGCTCATTAGTTATGCGCACACGCTACAGCGGAAAGACCACTCGAACTTTATTAGAGACAGGCACGATACAGCGTAGAATTACAGAAACTTTATTAATAGGTGCGCTGGGTAACAATGTTGTAGATTCCTTAACTACGGTAGTGTGACATTATGAAACGCTCTATTTATTATGCGCTTTTATAATTTCTAACGTCACGATATTATCGTGGACGTCCACGGCAGCACGTTAACACTGGGAAATAAAATGTATAGAAATAAATGTATAGAAAGCGCATAATTAGTAAACATTAATTAGCGTTACAGAATTTGCTACGTTTCATTTTTTAGGGTTCCGGACCCAAAGGGTAAACTAAGACTTCGCTGTCTGTCCGTCTGTCTGTCACCAGGCTGTATCTCAAGAACCGCGATAGCTAGACTGTTGAAGTTTTCACAAAGTATGTATTTCTGTTGCCGCTATAACAACAAATACCTACTAAAAACAAAATAAAATAAATATTTAAGGGGGCTCCCATACAACAAACTTGTTTTTTTCGGCGTTTTTGCCTTGTGGTACGGAACCCTTCGTGTGCGAGTCCGACTCGCACTTGGCCAGTTTTTTTTTATTGTAATCTGATCATTAGGTCTGTGCGCTATTAAGAGCGTTTACGCCGAACGGCATTTCATACAAACTTTCAAGCCCTTGTTTTTCGAAGTGAATGTACCGATTTTATTGAAACTTCTTATGCAAAAGCAGGATACAAAGGTCTAAAAATTTAGTAGAGAACATTTTCCAAAAATAGTGTTACAGCTAAATTAGACCGATTTTAAACTTTACATAGAAACAGATATTTTCAGTTATCTTTTTTTAAATAACACTGTCCGATCGTTTTGCATGTTAGTTGCCACAATACAGAGCTAGCAAACAGTCGCGTTATTTTATTTATTAAAATCTTCCAAAAGTATCTGCAACGCATAAACAACCTTACGTCGTCACCATATGGTCGCAAATCGAGCCGCATAATTACTACTGGCACACCTGTGGGTCATTAGTGAATCGGAGTCCGAGTGAGCTGAGAACAAAAGGCAGCCGCATTCCAGAGATAAGACGACTTGTTTACGCAAAATTGTGCAGTTTTTATGAAGTTAGATATTTTAATAATGTGTGGACAGTGTGGTTGAAATCATAGCACAAGTGATACTTAATAGGTAACATAATAGAAAGTTACAATCATGGCTACGTTAACTTCAGAACAACAAAAATATTTGAATACGCTAGAAGACGTGGCGAAATTGATACAAAAAGCACAATCGAACTTAAAAAAATGCCCTAAAGTGAGACTTACAGACGGTTACATAAGGGCTAGAGTGAAGTGCATTGAAGAGTATTGGAGTTCCTTTAAGCAAGCTCATGAGATGTTAACACAGTGTACTCCGAGAGAAAAGCGTGGAGAAGTTTCTTACTTTCTCAATGAGGACTATTTTGTCATTGAAGACCTGTACCTTTGTCTACAAGCAGACTTGACAGATATGTTGAGTAACCAGCGACAAACAGCAATGGAAACCTCACACTCTTCAGTATTTAGTGGTCAAGGGCAATGTTCGATCGTAAAACTGCCTCGGATACAATTACCAACTTTTTCGGGACAATACGAGGAGTGGCCCACATACCAGGACATGTTTACATCACTTGTGCATACAAATACTTCAATCAGTGACGTTCAAAAACTGCATTACCTAAAGTCTAGTGTTACCGGTGAAGCAGAAATAATATTACGGCACATTCAAGTTACGGACAGTAATTACAATCAAGCATGGCAATTGTTAAGAGACAGATAAGGCAACAAACGTGTTATTGTGTTTTCTGTTTTGAAAAGACTTTTTAATCAAAAGAAAATCACAACACAGACAGCTAACAGTGTGAAGACTTTATTAGATACTACGACAGAGTGCATAAATAACCTAAAAAACTTGAAAATTAACACCGATTCCTGGGATCCTTTAATTATATTTCTGGTGATTCAGAAGTTGGACCAGGAGTCACATAAAGAGTGGGAAACCTTTGCATATAAGGAAAAGTCAGAAGAAGTGCCATCTTGGGAAGAGTTAAAAAGATTTTTGGAATCAAAATTTAGAACACTGGAAATGATTCAACCCGTAACAAATAAAGATCGTACAATCAAAGAGCGATCCTACCATGCCGCAAATGTTGTTAAAGACAAAAGCTGTGTACTTTGTAGTGAAAAGCATACCTTATGTCATTGCAAAGAATTTATTAAAATGGACCTTACACAACGTAACAATTATGTGAAAGAAAAACAGCTTTGTTTCAACTGCCTGCTTCCGGGTCATTCAGTTTACAAATGCAAGGTACCAGTTACTTGCCGCGTATGTAGAAGACGTCACCATTCCTTACTTCACAAATCAGAGAAGTCGAAGGATACCACAGAGACAGAACCAATACAACCATCGACATCTCAACAAGAAGCCAACAAGGAGGCCATAACAACTCTTCATGTTGGTATCGGAGTATCTGGAAGAGCATTATTAGCAACTGCACTAGTCAAAGCAAAAGGAAAAGATGGACATGCGACACTGTTAAGGGTTCTTGTAGATCAAGGTTCACAAGCGAGCTTCATAAGTGAAAAGGCAACTCAATTACTGAAGCTACAAAGAAAATCAATTGAAGGTACTGTAACAGGTGTGGGTTCTATGCAAGCACCAATTAAACACGTGGTTCAGCTAAACATATTATCAAGAAGGAAACCAGAGTTCAACATGCACGTCGAAGCTTACGTCATGTCCAAGCAACTGACCACGAGAATACCACACTACACAATGACTGTTCACAACTGGCAGCACCTGGAGGGTCTCGATCTTGCTGATCCAGAGTACAACAACCCAGGCCCGATTGATCTGCTGCTTGGTGTTAAGGAGTATGCACGAATAGTCGAACAAGAGTTAATCAAGGGTCCACCAGGGTCTCCATGTGCACAGAAAACAACCCTAGGATGGATATTATTTGGAGAAATAAATACAACACAAAAAGAACATTCATTTTTTGTCATGCATCACCAAGTAGACGTCGATAACATGTTAAAAACTCTCTGGGAGATAGACACAACACCAAGGCGAAAGAATACAAAAGAAGAACAAATATGTGAAGACATTTATGACGAAACATATTCAAGGAATGACCAAGGAAGATTTATAGTGAAACTACCGTTTAAAACAAATTGTATACAATCAACTGAAGGAAACACAAGAGACATAGCTAAAACAAGATTGATACAATTAGAGAGAAGGTTTAAAAAACAGCCTAAGTTGAAAGAGGAATATGAAAAGGTTATCGAAGACTACAAAAACTTAGGTCATATAGAAGAGGTACCTGAAAAAGAAAGATATTTAAGAAAATCAGTATACTTACCCCATCATCCAGTCCTGCGTGAAGAAAAAGAAACCACGAAAACCCGTATAGTTTTCGACGCATCATGTAAAGGAACAAATGGCATATCATTAAATGATGAACTCTTACCTGGTCCTGTGCTCCAAGAAGACTTACGTTGTATAATCATGCGCTGGAGAATGCACGCCATCTGTTTCGCTGCGGACATACAAAAGATGTACAGAATGATCATGATACACAGGGAAGATGCCGATTTTCAAAGAATACTGTGGAGAAATGATAGTAATAAAGAAATAAAAGATTATAGATTACTTACCGTGACCTTTGGGACTACTTCAGCACCTTATCTAGCTGTGAAGACCTTGATCCAACTCGCACATGAAGAACGAGATAGCTATCCAATAGCTGCTGACATTACTTTGTCAGATTTCTATGTCGATGACGTAATGTCGGGTTGTGACACTGTTGAAGAAGCCATAGAAGCTAGTAATCAACTCAAGGCTATGCTAAGCAAGGGAGGTTTTGAGTTGAAGAAGTGGTCATCAAACAACATTGAGTTGATAAAGTCGATGGAACCAAGCAACATTTCTTCAAGCATCCAACTTGATATAAACCTAGATGGTACTGTGAAAGCGTTGGGTATCGCATGGAATCTTGGTACTGATCAATTTCTTTACAAAATTAGTCTCCCTTCACCTCCATCTACCATTACGAAGAGAAATGTTATATCAGATATACAAAAACTTTACGATCCATTAGGATGGATATCGCCAAGCATTGTGCTCGCTAAGATGCTCATTCAAAAACTATGGTTAGTTGGCACACAATGGGATGAACCATTATCCAAAGAATTAACCTCAGATTGGTTGAAGATAAGAAAAGACTTCGAGAATGTCAACCAGATTTCCCTAGACCGATGGTTACACTCGTACAGCAGCAACATAAAAGCAATACAGCTGCACGGATTTAGCGATGCCTCAACTCGGGCCTATGCAGCCGTTGTATACTGCAGAGTGGAACAACAGGATGGTACTGTAGTCACAAATTTAATTGCATCAAGAACCAAAGTTGCTCCATTAAAAACAATATCGCTTCCTCGTCTTGAGCTATGTGGAGCTCTATTGCTTGCAAGGCTTCTAAAACAAGTCACATCAGCCATGAGAATTCCTTTTAATCAAACCTACTGCTGGACAGACTCAACGATTGTACTGGCGTGGCTTCATGGGGAACCTCACAAATGGAAGACTTTTGTAGCAAATCGAGTGGTGGAAATCAAAGACAATACAAACAACACACAGTGGCATCATGTTGTATCACAAGAAAATCCTGCTGACATAGCATCCAGAGGAATGTTCCTAACAGATCTAAAGAAGGAGAAGATGTGGTGGAAGGGGCCAGAATGGCTATCAAAAGGGGAAGTTCATTTGAAAAAATCAGAAAATACAGATACAGATTTAGAGTTAAAAATAACAGCTTGTACTTTTACAACTAAAAATAAAGAAAATGAAGAAAAACCAATTTGGGAAAGATTTTCTAATCTGACTAGAATGAAAAGGGTACTCGCGTATTGTCGAAGATTATTAAACCATAAAAACAAAGAGAGGTATTTAACTACTGGTGAAATGAACACAATTTTGCAAAAATGCATAAATTACTATCAGCAGACAGTGTATGAAAGAGATATAGAATACATTAAGAAAAATGGGAAAGTGAGAAAATCAAGTTCACAAATTAGCTTGACACCATTTTTAGATAAAAACAATCTGCTGAGAGCAGGAGGTCGTTTACAAAACGCTAATTTGCCAGTCACAACCAAACATCCAATAATAATACCGAGTAATCAACATATCACTACATTGTTGATCAACGAAGCACACAAACAAACGTTACACGGTGGTATACAAGTTATGATGACGTACCTAAGAAGTAATTATTGGATAGTTAACTTAAAATCAGCAGTAAGAAAGTGCATAAGAAATTGTACGGTTTGCATAGTCAATAAAGGCAAGATAAACAACCAGTTAATGGGTGAATTACCAGCAGTAAGGGTAAGTCTACAGCGTGCCTTTTTGAACAGTGGTGTCGACTATGCAGGTCCAGTATTGTTAAGAACATCAAAGGGGCGAGGGCATCATGCCACTAAAGGGTACATACAGCGCAAATTTTTTTTGGTGGCTCAGTGTAAGCAATAGAACACATTTCCATTTTTAGTTTATGACTTTTTTTTTTTCATTTTTCCACTTTGTCCCAATTTGAAATAAGCAAGACATGGATATAATTTAATAGTAATACTATGAATGAGCATGAATGAAAACACGAAGGCCGCCGGCCGCTGGACCATGCCCAGCGCACGAGAGGGGGGTGCGGGGGCATGCGGCGCGGCGCCGGCGTTTGATAAACAAAACGCATGCACATGCAGTACGTCACTTGCGGAAGCGGAGGTCGGATGTCCCTTCGCCGGAGTTCGCCGTCCCTGCGCGCGTGCCGCGTACTAGACTAGCGTAGTGACAATGTCTCATTTTACTCACCGCGAGTATTATGAAATGGTGCGAGTGTATTTGTTAAGCAATGAAAATTTACGAGCAGCACGAAGAAGATACGAAAGGGAGAGCGTACCTCGTATGCGAGCCGAAGGGATCCTCAATCCCACGGTCCCTAATGAGAGGACAATTTTAGCAGCAAACCAAGGTGTATGAAACAAGTGAAATGCCTAGATGACTTGAAAGAAAAAATAATTAACGCTTTCAATGAAGTAAAAAGTGGTGTTAGTGTCCTAAACAAACTAAATGCTTACTTATTTAAACGTGCACGTTTATGCCTTGAAAACCCCTAAGACGACCCACTGACCAAAAGGAGGAGGTCACTTCGAACAATACCTAAAATTATTGTGATTAATAAAATGTAGAGGTAAGAAGAAATTATAAACAATCTTAGTGTCTTAGGTTATCTTTGATTAGACATTGACGCAAATTGTATCATGTCTAAGTACCTATCATACCTAAATGTTTTATTTTGAATGGACTAAAACGTATTACTTTCTTACTTATTATGATTTATTTTCTGCATTTTGATGGTCCTAAGCCCATGAAAGTATGAAGGATAATTTGGAATTTACGAAAAATTACATTTACAAATAACTTTACACAGTCTAAACTTAAAAAATTGTAGCGCTAAACTGGGGTCAATTATCCGCGAGCGCGCGTGAGTACTTCTGATAGCAGCTGGCGCGTCAGGCGACCGGTCGACGCGCGGCGTGAATCGGGCGACCGGTCGACGGACTGGCAAGCGACGTCCATAAAATAAATTTCTGAGTAAACAAGTCTCGTAAGCGTTAACTTAATTTTTTACTATTGAAACATATCAAAACAAAACATACGTGTTTATTAAAATATATTCAAGTTTATTATGTCAAAATTTGCGCACTGGTTAAAAACTTTTCCTGTATGTCTATTTGTGTGTATGGCTACCCGTGCCATACACCTAGAAGCTGTGACAGACTTAACTTCTCAAGCATTCCTGGCTGCATTTCGGAGATTCGTCGCACGTCGAGGTCGATGTATTCATCTGTTCAGCGATAACGGCACCAATTTTGTTGGTGCTGCAAAAGAACTTAAAGACCTTTTCAAAGTAGGTGAACACAGCATTTTTAAAGAAATTTCCGAACACTTAGCAACCGATGGAACTACGTGGCATTTTATCCCGCCGCGAATGCCGAATTGTGGGGGCCTCTGGGAAGCTGGAGTGCAATCTGCAAAAAGACATCTAGCAAGGGTTAGCAAAGACACAAAACTTACCTATGAAGAAATGGCGACATTGCTAACACAAATAGAAGCTTGTCTTAACTCCCGTCCATTATGCCATTTAGACAACACCGTTGAGACGATGTCACCACTCACACCTGGGCACTTTTTGATAGGTGAGCCATTACTCAGTGTTCCTGATGATGACTATGAAAAATCCAACATCAACCTTTTAACTAGATGGCAATTAGTACAGCGAATGACACAAGACTTCTGGCGAAGATGGCATTCAGAGTACTTGCACACTCTGCAACAACGGACGAAGTGGCAATCAGCTATCCAGTCACCTACCGTGGGAGATATTGTGGTCATCAAAGAGGAAAACCTACCACCCACGAGATGGCTCATGGGAAAAATAAAAACGCTGCATCCTGGAAAAGACAATTTAGTTAGAGTAGTTACAGTGCAGTGTAAAGGACAAAGTGAATTAAAAAGACCTTTATCTAAGTTAATATTCCTACCTAAAGATGCCTAATTAATAATTGTACGCTATTTGAAACGAAGTTTGTTAACATACTTACCTATTTTTATGTATACCTACAACCTACCTAGTCTACGTCTAAGTTTGTGTAATGTGAAATATTGCTATTCATGAAATTATCAAACTAAGTTTATTATACTAACTACATTAACTACTTAATTCTACTGAGATGTTATACATATGTATACATACATACTTACGATTCAATGATTCAAGTTCCTAAACTAGTTTACGATAAGTAACTTCCCACCTGCATGCTATTGCTTAAAACTATAATAATATGTACAACTAATAACTAATGATGTTGTCAAACTAATAGGTAGGTACTTACCTTAATGTGTCATGCTGTTTACTTTGCCTTATGAACATGAAATAAACTGGCATGTAGGTTACTACTTATTTATTTACTATTAGTTAATCTGTTATTGTTTTTTTGTTACATTATACAGTCCACATAAAAGATTTGTTATAACGATTTGATCAGTTTAAAAATGTAAAAAACGTTAAGTTATTTATTAAGGCCAATTTATTATAAGCAAAAGTAGCAATAGTAGTATTTGTAAAAGGACACAGGGTCCTTTTGGTGGGCGGTATGTCCGATCGTTTTGCATGTTAGTTGCCACAATACAGAGCTAGCAAACAGTCGCGTTATTTTATTTATTAAAATCTCCCAAAAGTATCTGCAACGCATAAACAACCTTACGTCGTCACCAAACACATTTCGAAAAAATGTTCTCTACTAACTTTTTAGACCTTTATATCCTGCTTATGCGTATGAAGTTTCATTAAAATCGGTTCATTAATTTCGAAAAACAAGAGCTTGAAAGTTTGTATGAAATGACATACGGCGTAAACGCTCTTAAGATGTTTTTGAAAGGTCACATTGTAACAAATCAGACATTGCCACAATGATTTGAACTTTAAAAATAATTATGTTAGTGAAATTAAACATCGTAACTAGTACCTCAGTACTTAACCTTTACCAAAAGCATCACCTAAGGTTATTTTCGAACAACATATTTTATTCTATAATGACATCTTTGATTTTACTTTCAATCAATTAAATCAGCCTATTGCAGCCTACTGCTGAACATAGAACTCTCCCTGACTGCTCCACAACACCCTGTCCTACGCCTTCCGCATCCAGTCTACCCCAGCCACCTTCTTTAGGTCGTCCGTCCATCTAGCTGTGTGGCATCCCACACTACGCTTGCCAATACGCGGTCTCCACTGCAGGACTCGTCTGCTCCACCGGCCATAGGTACTTCGACAGACATAGCCAGCCCACTGCCACTTCAGTTTGCTTACTCTGCAAGCTGTGTCGGTGACTTCTTCAAAGGACTCCGAGCGTAGCTCGCTCTATAGCGCGCTGAGCGACCTTGAATTTGTGGACCAGCCCGACCGTCAGTGTCCACGTTTCAGCACCGTATGTCATGACATACGGTGCTGAAACGTGGCTGACGGGCAGGACTAAAGAGATCACAGGCATGAGAAAACTTGACGGAGTTTTCCAAATGCTGCCCAACCCAACTGGATCCTTCTGTCGGCCTGTTTCTCAAAGTTGTGTCTACCGAGTTGGATGACTTGCCCTTGCATCTCACTTACTCTTTACTAAAGCCAAATTTTTCAGATGACATCTAAACCATAATCTACGACTTTATTCCCTTCACATTTCAGCCTAAATTCTTTATTCGTTTAAATTCCTAAAATATCTCACTATCCCACTGACATGAATTCATTACCTTCTATCATTGAATAGGAGAAAAGAAAGGCCTCCCTATAATCAAATTACTTAATAATATGCAAAATCGATATTGAACAAAGGTCTATCAGATTAAAGAAAATTTTATGGTATCTATAAAGATTAGGGCCTTAACGAAGTAGGCATGTTCGTTCTGCAGCGCCATTTTAATGGCCCAGCCGTAAAGGTTTGCAGGCGCGACTCAACTTTTGATGGTGTACTTTTAATTTAGGACAATATTTTTTTAATTGGTTCCCAAATAACTACCATTTTGATTTTGTAATAATACTGATCGATAGGTATGCTAAAGGTTTAGTCAAATCTCGGCACCTTCCCGTCTCGGCACCAATTAATTTATTTATCATGCCTACGAAACATTCCAATCTCGGCACCCTGTCCTAAATTATTGTTAGACACATAAAAAATGGAAACATAGTATCAGTACAGTAAGTAAATCAACTTGATTATTTATTACAATAAAGTGCAGTGCAGTCCAGTGCAGGTTATGCGCCAGCACCAACAGCATCCTGGCTATTATTGCGGACACGCGTTACGTCCAGCACTGGGTTAATACTCACATTAGGAAATAAGTAATTATAAGGTTTATTTTTACTACTAAGACTACTTTCATAAGTTTTACTGAACTTACTAAATTCTATGGATTTAAAACTCTGAATTAAAAAGTTTTTTTTTATTAATTGTTTATTAAATCATAATAAATATTTTTCAAAATTTACCTTTTTAAAGCAAGTATAATTTAAAATACTAGTGTGTAGTGGACAAAGTAAAATATATTTGTATGGGACTTTCACAGACAAGCCCTTGAATCGCTCTAATTAGAGGCTCCATTATCTCGATATTTTTTTACATTAAGATTTATTATTCAGTACTACATAAATGGTATGAAAATATACAATTCTGATTTATGTGATAATTTAAGACAGAAAATGAATGTACAGAGATTGCGTAATCAAGCGTTCCATTCAGTATCAGTATGAAAGACCTCAAAGTACGGACGCCAGTACTTGCCTACGTGCCGATTATACTGGTACTGTTATGCTGATTAAGCCGTTCATTGTAACTGTTGATTTTTGTAATACGTTTTTACATAATTGCTCTAAGATTTTAAAATGACATAATGTATATTTTCTATATTTTAAGATTTGTCAAGTTACTGCCAAGGCAGAGATAATGGAATTAGAGCGATTCAAGGGCTTGTGTGAAAGTTTATAAATTAAACTTGTTTTATACACGGTAATTTTTAAAAAATATTTATTTTGATCTAAAAAATAATCAAGTTGATTTGCTTCCTATACTGTGTTTCCATTTTTTTATGTGTACCTAACCGTACGCAAAATACGCGCATTGACGTGAAGTTGCGGAAACCAGCCCGTATCACTTATTACCTATGTGTACCTCACAATGATTTAGAACAGGGTGGCGAGATGGGGATGTTTTTTTTTTCTATGATAAATAAATTCATGGCTACCGAGATGGGAAGGTGCCGAGATGGGACTAAACCACGCCAATATACTCACTGATAGTCTTTTTGTGACGTGCTCTAGCCTAGCAGCTACGATTAATTTGAATGTAGTGGTACACACGGCGACACATCACGGCGAATCAGAAGTCAGCTTATTCTGGTTATGCATAGCTTGATGTGTAGCCGTGTGTTCCTAGTGTTTGGTTAGTGGCAACAGTTTTAAACTAACCTAGCATATTTGGACTGGGTAGCTTAGTTACTGTGACCAACTTTAACGCTACATGCAATTTTTAGAAATACCATAAAATTAAAAAAGAAATTCACAAACTAAACTAAATTTAAGTTCATGCATCTTTTTCTTTCTATTTCATTAAGAAAAGGACAGAAGATAAATATTAGTTTAGTCCTGTCAAATTAAGATACTCCATAGACAACTTTAGACGAGATTAAAAAATTGGCTTTTAAAAATACGCCAACTTACGTCAGGCGCTGACTAATTTGACAGAACTAAACTAATATTTACCTTCTGTCCTTTTCTTAGTAAAATAGAAAGAAAAAGATGCCTGAACTTAAATGTAGTTTAGTTTGTGAACAACAGAATCGGCGCCATTGTGTGAAATATACGATCATCATTAGAAGATCAAAACGTTTTTAGAGGGTGAATTAAATATTCCCCATTTATTATTATGACTTTCATCTACCTATTATGTGATCAAACAGCATCGGTTTACACATTATTCAGTCGCGTAACTACTAACTATGTGCTTCGGAGAATAGTTTTACTGTACAGTTCAGTTAGCCTAGTAACTGCAACTACTTGAATGTAACTGTAGTGGCTGACAGCTATAACTTAACCTAACCCGTTTAGTCGGAGTGTCCTAGCTTACTTAGGGCGACCGTGCATATTGTTTTCAAAATACCCGAAAATTAAAAGAAGATCATTGAATAAGAAAGACAATATTCCCCATTTCTTCTTACGATATTCTACCTATTATGTGATCAAACAGCATTGGTTAACACATTATTGAGTCGCGTAACTACTAACTACGTGCTTTAGCGAATAGTTTGACCGTTACCGTTTAGTTAGCTTTCAACGCAACTTTGTTGACAACATGTTGGACATAAGCAGGATTTTATGGCTCCTGTTCGAATACATTATTGTATTAAATTGTTGTTTTGCTTTTTTGTTTTGACCTAAACGCTGTTTATTTTATTTCGCTTTGTATTTTATTGAATTTTTAGTTTATTATTTTATACCTTCGTTATAAACATCATATTATTATATAACTTCTTTTGTTTAATCGGAATGGGTTGAAAAAAATGTTATCTACTATTTTCATAGTTAACAATGGAAAAAAAAGTAAAAATTAATTAACTTTTGCTTGGTCGTATCCTAAAATAATAAAAAACCGGCCAAGTGCGAGTCGGATTCGCACACAAAGGGTTCCGTACCACAAGGCCGCAAACGCCGCAAAAAACGTTTCTTTTAAATACTCCTTTAAATTTTAACTTTATTTTATTTTTATTATTTGTTGTTATAGCGGCAACAGAAATACATCATCTGTGAAAATTTTAACTGGCTAGTTATCATGGTTCATGAGATACAGCCTGGTGACAGACAGACAGACAGACGGACAGTGGAGTCTTAGTAATAGGGTCCCGTTTTTACCCTTTGGGTACGGAACCGAAGATATTTATTTAGGTTTGTTTATGTTGCTGTATCCTAAATTTGTCCGTCCTATTAGATTTCATTTTACAGTACAATTTCTATCAGGTATAATGCCCCTCTCTCAGAGAGGAGGCTTGTCTCCCAGCAGTGGGAATATTATAGAATTATGCTATAGTATTCTATCCTCTTTTCAGTGAATTCCATATCATCATTTTTCTAGCCTTTTCCCAACTATGTCAGGGTCGACCGGATACAGCTGAATACCAGTATTTTACATGGGGCGACTTCCTATTTGACTTCCACAACCCAATAACTGGGTAATACGATACCCCTTGCTGGTTGTCAGATTTTCGGGCTTTTGACGACCCGTAACGACTGTCAAAGATCCACTAACGACAGCCGAGATCAGCGGTTTAAGACGCTGTCAAGAACCAAATAGGCTTGTCTCAAACAATTTTTTTGTCAAATCTATACAGTTTGTGACAACGTGCTTGCGACGCGGAGGGGTGTCGATACGTAAAAGTGGTCATCCAACCACAGACCAACCGCGGCAAGAATAGCTTAACCTGATCGATCGATCCGTGCACTGGCTGTTATTACTTAACCACGAGACAATACAACAATAATAAAAGTTAATTCTCGGGCCGTGTGTTCCCCGAGTGCTCATGGTTTGTTCAATGAAATCTCCAAACAGCTGGTTGACACTTCCCGTGGCCCAAGGACTGGCTTTTAGTTTGGAAAAGCATTGCCATACAAGGTAATGCCGCCAGTCTCTTGGGTACATTACCAGTCGACAGCGATGCGGAAGAATTTTTCGACGCCATATTTTAGATAGTTAATAGTTTTAGTTAGGTTAGGCTATTGTATTTTTATTTTATTAGTTAACTAGCTGCGCCCTGCAGTTTCATGCAGTTTCCATGGGAATATTGGGATAAAAAGTAGCCTGTATGTTAATCCAGGGTGTGAGCTACCTCCATACAAAATGTTATCAAAATTGGTACCGCCTTTTGAGCGTGAAGTAACAAACATATAAACACACCCCCGCACACTCACAAACTTTCGCCTTTATAAAATTACTGTGATTTAGGACTGATTTCTCAATCGACAGATAATTTTTATTCTTGGAATAAAATTGACGTCTGATAAATTTTGTATGGATGAAGTGTCAAAAACTCAAAATTATTCCTCGGATAAAATTATCTGGCTTTGTGAAAATCAGCCCTTAGAATAAGAATTTTATCCAGTGTATATATTTTTATCCTTTTGAATAAATATCACGTTATAATAAAAGTTTCAATTGCAGAATTACTAATAGTCCTTCAAGTTATTTGCAACATAGGTTGTCTTTAACTTGGAATCTCTAACGTCACATAAAGACGCAGTTTCACGTAGTTCGTAGACCAATTTAAACTTCTGTACTACATAGTTCTCTGTTCCTATTGTGGATCTTGTTCGCAACTATAATTATTGTTTTGGCCAGAATTAATGTATAAGGTATTCGTTAGTAGTTAGTATTAATTAGAAATTTCGCAGCGTCTGTGAATCAAAGTTTGTCAATTGTTATTGGGCAAGAAGTTAAGGCAATAATACACGGTTCAACCAAATTGCTTCATTTTAGTTGAAAGGTATAGAAATGAAGAGCATGACGGTATTGAAAGATTCACTTTGGTTGCTTCACCTAAATTTAAAGGCTATGAGAACTACTGTGTATTGTATCCGCGTATCACTGGTCAGTTTCCCTCAGTCGTCAGTTTATTTAATTCGCCGGTTTCGTTGATTAGTCAGTTTTACTGATTGGTCAGTTTTGCCGATTAGACAGTTGCGTTATCTCGACAGTCTCCAGTATTTGCCAGTTTTCGTTCGTTTCGTCAGTTTTGTACACTCAAGGAAAAAAGTTTTTACGTGATAGAAAACACATATTGTGCATAATTTATGCTGCTGTAATTAATACCTAACCTTATTAATATCACACTTAGTTGAAATCTAAATAATTATGACATCTAACGATATGTCGTAAATTCAAATAAAATGTCAATTAAAAAGGAAATGAATGAGATCGAAGAATTTAAAAACATTTCTTTAGTCTAGGATTTCAATTTATCTATTCTTTTTAACATATCTCCAGGCTGAATAAATTTAATATTTAGATACTTTCCGTGTGGACTATATACTATCTATTTTCTTGTATCTAAAATTGTATAGGCCTTAGTACTAGAAATTACTAACGAGGGTACTGTCAGTGAGTGTTTTACGAGTTCTTGTCAAGTTCGGATTATAGGGATGTCTGTATTTTCTACTAATATACGTAGCTAAATAAATAAAAAAGATTTAAATCATTATTTTCATCTACTCAACGGTTTGTTTTTATTATTTGTTTTATTGCTGAATGGGCTCGCTCTTGACCTCGATCACGCCTGATGGAAAGCGATGGATGAGGTCTATGATGCAACGAGCGTGCCCAGAAGATGCCTAAGGCACTGGATCACCCACGCATCGACGAAACACAGCAGGCTGCTTGACGCCGAACTCCGGTGGGAGGGTGGTCGCAAATCAAGCGGGCATTAGCCCTACCACCGCAAGGGAAGAGTTGGCTGTCCAAGATGCGTCGAGCGCTCGGTTCAGTTGAGTAACTGGCGGAACAAACTGCGCTCCACGAGGATTCTTCTTCATGCATCCCAAAATGGTTCACATTAATTATTTACCTTGTTTAAACCAGGCTGAATATTACGGAACTATTTGGTATTATGAATGTAGGAGTACTTGTTTAATCAAGGTGAAGAAAAAAATATAAGTTATAATAACTGTGAGAAGTAGGTAATATTTTATAAAGAATGATTACTTACAGTTAGCAAACAAGTCATTAATATTGTATATTTTTATTTACTAAGGCTTTAACTGTAATAAATGATTGTGCAGTACTTAGAAGGCGCGGGATTCAAAAGAGTTAATTACAATTTAACTTTGTAGCTGACTTTTATTAGTAAAATAAATCGTTTGGTTCATAATTTAGCAGCCCTTTTATTAAAATTCTGTTCTTCTCTCTTAACTGTGACCCTTTAATAAAGTTACAACTTTATTAAAGGGTCACCGTTAAGAGTTACAGAGGGGCCGTGGCTAAATAATAACAGCCCCACAGGTCGACAGATCAGGTTAAGCTACGCTTGCCGTGGTTGGTCTGTGGATGGGTGACCATCTTTACATACCGTGACCCATTCGTGCCTCGGAAAGCACGTTAAGCCGTTGGTCCCGGCTGTCATTCGTGGATCTTTGACAGTCGTTACGGGTAGTCAGAAGCCCGAAAGTCGCAACCTGTCTTATCAAGGGGTATCGTATTACCCAGCAATTGGTTTGTGGAGGTCAGATAGGCAGTCGCTCCGTGTAAAGTTCTGGTATTCAGCTGCATTCGGTTTGACTGGAAGCCGACCCCAACATGGTTGAGAAGAGGCTAGGCAGATGATGATGAGTTAAGAGTTACATTGAGATTCGGTCAGAAGCCGTTAATAAGCCGCTGAGAACTAACATTATTTTTTGACGAATACAGTGAGTGAAAACGACACTATCTCTAGTCTTTCCCCAAGCCCAGGATACACGGGCGCGTTTTACCCGCAGCGTTTTTTTTTATGTGCACCGGATTTTCAACGCACTGCTTAGCGTCGAGAGTTAAAAATCCAACAGTGCGTTTTTTACGCGCTGGGATGCGCTCTGTTGGATGCTCAATGCTCGGCTCAACACCAAGAGTTCAAAATGCAGTGCGAAATAAAAACCCCGCCGCGATATTTTTGCGTCCGTGCGTTTGTCTAAAGCCGATAAAGAACCTCGGAGAACTTATTTTTAGCCGAATACAATGAAACCGACATTATCTCTGGTGCTTAGACTTAACCTACGTTAGTTATTTGCCGCAACTCAGCTATCAAAGTAACCGGCTTAAAGAAAACCCTCGCATAAAATTTTGTGCTTTTTTTAAATTACAACTAAAACAGCATTAAGTATAAGTATGTTACTTAAAATGCTGAAAAAGGTGGTAGACGAAAGTAACTGATGGCACTTTAAAAAATATGAAGTTTAAAATGTTTGTGGATTAACGACGTGTGGTGTGACATCACAGCTAGTAAGGACGCTTCAAGGAAAGGGTAGAAAATTAAGTAACATTAGTTTCTTTGGTTTAGCCTGTTAGAAATTAAAAAATATTATCAGTACAGCCTACAGTAGGTAATGGTAATAGGTAGGTATTACAAGGTACAACTAAATGCACTTAAATTAAAAGAGCCAGAAATTATTGAATAATTCACTTTTATATTTGCTCGATTCAATTTGGTTGATTCATCCAAATTGAAATGCATTTAAGTGAACCGTGTAATAACTTCATATTCAGTATTAAGTATTTATTGATCCATGCTTTCATACCTACTCAATAAACCCATAAATTACTGACTGTATAGAAGAGGTGTTTAGTTAGTATCTGCATCAATGATAATAAAGTGTACGTATTGTTACGAGCTTCGGGTTCGTGAGAATAAAAACTGCCGATTTAATAACCAAAAAAATGACACTTTAATAATCAACACTAATTACAAGTCAAACACACTAATTACAAAACACAATTGCACTACTGATCGCTTTAAGTCGCACTTGAATATCGCTTCGATGCTTTCACTTCGATCGCTTTATCCAAACTGTGTCGGTCGTGGCGCGTCTCGGCCTTATATAGCGCCAAAGAGAGTTCTAGAACCTTCCATTGTAGAAACATCTAGAATGTTCGAGTACATACAGGCCCCGATCGACCAGATGTCGAAAGTTCGGGAATGTTCTAGAAAGTTCTCGCATCGAAATTTCTAGAAGGGTCTTGACTATTAATTCCGCTACTCGATACTAGATGGCGCTAGTGGTAACTACTGTCGCCATGTACTAGACATTAATTGTGGCGCGTAACACTGCCCCCTCCTAAGACATGCTCGTCCCGAGCATTATCAGCCCCATAATAACGCGCCAGTCGATCCACGTGGACGATCTTAGGAGTACCTCTTGCACCTTTCTGTATCCGGTAGGTTACGTCATTGATCTTTGTCACAATCCGGTACGGTCCGTCCCATTTAGCCTGAAGCTTAGGTGATTTCCCTTTGCTGCGGACTGGATTGTGTAACCACACTAGTGAACCTTCGTCGAACCCTTTATTGTTCATTTTACGGTCATAACGGGTTTTCATCTTTTCAGACATTTGCTGGCCCGATTGTCTGACGTGCTCATAAATGTCATTCATTTTGTTCCGCAAATCATTCGCATACTCGGTTACACTGCGTGGGGCATCAGGTGGTATTCCGGTGATCAGGTCTGCAGGCAGCCGTAATTCTCTTCCAAAGTTTGCGAAAGCTGGTGTCACCGATGTACTTTCGTGAACAGCGCTTCGATATGACAACAAAAACGGTTGTATGTGCTTGTCCCAATCTCGTTGCCGATTTTCCACAACTTTGGCTAGGTACCTCTCCAGTGTCTGATTAAACCGTTCCACCATTCCATCCGATTGTGGGTGGTAAGAAGTTGTTCTTGTTTTATGTGTACCCATAACTCGACAAGTTTCCTGGAATATTTGGGACTCAAAATTCCTTCCCTGATCGCTGTGAATCTCCAAGGGTACTCCAAAACGGCAGAAGACTTCATGAACCAGTTTATCTGCAACTGTTGAAGCTTCTTGGTTTGGAATGGCGAAGACTTCCGGCCACTTAGTGAAGTAATCCATCACAACCATGAAATACTTGTTACCACTTTCACTTACCGGAAACGGTCCCGCAACGTCAAGGGCTATCCTTTCCCATGGTGCACCAACATTGTACAATTTCAATGCACCTCTACTACGAGTCTGAGGTCCCTTTACAGCTGCACAACTTGTACATTTGCGACACCAGTCCTCAACATCGTCCCGACAGTGGACCCAGTAAAACCGTTCTCGTATCTTCAGTAGAGTCCGTTTTACTCCCAGATGACCTCCTGAACAACCATTATGGTACAGCTGTAGAACATCTGGTACTTGAGCTTTAGGAACAACCATTTGCAAATGACAGCTGTCTCCCCGAGCATTTTCCCATTTGCGGCACAGGACTCCATCCTGCATCACCAAGCTGTCCCATTGGGCCCAATAGCTTTTTGTGATCGAACTCATCGCTGAGACGTCGCTCCACCTGGGCTTAGGAGCTCTGGCCTTCATCCACTCCAGAATCGGCTTGATGTCCGAATCCTCCTGCTGTGCACGTTGTACGCTTTCCTTCCACTCGTTGCTGAGGTCTGTCCTGAACATCCTCACAGGTACCACTTCCTTATCCTCTTGCCTAGTACAATGCTTGCGGTCTTCAGGACAAGGTCTTCTTGACAATGCATCTGTGTTGCCATGAGATTTCCCGCTGCGATGTTTGACCACAAAGTCGTATTGTTGCTGCTGCTGGGCGGTGCTGTAAGCCGCACTACCCTTTGGAGACCAGCCATCTTCCCTTTCTGCAGTTCGCTTAGGGCAACTGGATCGAAGGTGGCCCCTTTCCCCACATCCGTAGCACCTAGGGCAGTATCTTCTATTGCGGTCGCGAACTGTAGCCGCTGCAACCTCCCTGACGCGATGGGAACGATGATCCTGCCGCACAGCTTCCACCTCCAGTGCATGGGCCAAGGCGTCCTTAAGCGTCCCATGGTGACCGAGCCGCACAGAAGCTCTAACTTCAAGGTCGCGGATGCCATCGATGAATGCCTGCACCAGGTTCCCATCAATAAGCGCAGGTACGGACTGGTAAGCTTTGCGAACCAGCTTCTCCACTTCAAGGGCCCACTGCTGCAGGTTTTCGTTACAGCGTTGCACGCGATCCTTGAGCTGCGCACGAAACACGTGTTCCAGGTGAGCGTCGCCATACCGAGCCTCCAATGCCTCGAGGAGCTGCTCGTAAGTCACTTCCTTACCGAGAGCTTCCAGGACAGTTAAGGCCTGGTCGCGCAGGCCTAGGGTGAGAGCAGTCATGGCCTGGCTTTTATTCCACCCGTTCGCCTTCATGACAGCCTCAAACTGGATTTTGTAGGCCGACCAGGAAGAAGTTCCGTCGAACGGTGGCACTTTAAATCCACGTAGCGAAGGTGTTGTAGCTACGGGGGCTGCGATTCCATCCCCAAGTTTAAGGTAATCCAGCGTTTTCTTCACGTCAGCCATCACGGTTAGCTTCACGTCAGCCATCACATTGTCAACCCGATTATTTACTTGGTCGATTCGGGTTTCAGCTTCCGACAGGCGGTTGTCATGTTGAGCAACCTTATCCTTCACCTCCTTCATGTCTTTCCCGAAGGTAGCGTGAAGGTCCTTCATAAGGAGCATCTGCTCTTCCTGGCGGCGCGCCTGCTCCTCCTTATCACGTTGGAGCTGTTCTTCCAACCGACGAGCCTGTTCCTCCTGTCGGCGAGCCTGTTCCTCCTGTCGACGAGCCTGTTCCTCCCTGTCACGCAGCAGCTGTTCTTCCAACCGACGGGCTTGTTCCTCCTTGTCCCGTTGGAGCTGTTCTTCCAGTCGACGAGCCTGTTCCTCCTGTCGCCGGGCCTGTTCCTCCTGTCGGCGGGCCTGTTCCTGCAGCATCATCATCAGGGCAGCAAAATCTGGCGCTGATGATGCTGGAGCAGCTGTGGACGGGCCGGCTTCCGCGGTCGGTAGCTGGCCTTCCGACCCCATTGGCGTTGTTCCACCGAATCGCCTTTGTTCCGTCTCCTGCTGGCGTTGACTCCGGGTACGGATACCCTCCGTGTCGTCTTTGGGTAAAACCGGCATTTTAATCCCCTCTTCTGACACCAATTGTTACGAGCTTCGGGTTCGTGAGAATAAAAACTGCCGATTTAATAACCAAAAAAATGACACTTTAATAATCAACACTAATTACAAGTCAAACACACTAATTACAAAACACAATTGCACTACTGATCGCTTTAAGTCGCACTTGAATATCGCTTCGATGCTTTCACTTCGATCGCTTTATCCAAACTGTGTCGGTCGTGGCGCGTCTCGGCCTTATATAGCGCCAAAGAGAGTTCTAGAACCTTCCATTGTAGAAACATCTAGAATGTTCGAGTACATACAGGCCCCGATCGACCAGATGTCGAAAGTTCGGGAATGTTCTAGAAAGTTCTCGCATCGAAATTTCTAGAAGGGTCTTGACTATTAATTCCGCTACTCGATACTAGATGGCGCTAGTGGTAACTACTGTCGCCATGTACTAGACATTAATTGTGGCGCGTAACAGTATCAAGTGTGTAAGTAAGTGTGTGTGTTTTATTACTGTAGTGTCCACTGCAATAATTTATGAAATGGCTAAGTCCTCCACTTCACAAAGTAGGGCACTGTTGCCGATGCTGTTGTTCACCGACTAAACTAAATTTAAGTTCAGAGCATCTTTTTCTTTCGATTTAATTAAGAAAAGAACAGAAGATAAATTTTAGTTTAGTCCTGTCAAATTAATCATAACGTAAATTGACATAATTTTAGTAGGCAAGTTTTTAATTAGTTCTAAACTTGTATGGCGCTGATTAATTTGGCAGGACTAAACTAAAATTTATCTTCTGTCCTTTCTTAGTGAAATATAACGTAAATTTAGTTTAGTTTGTGAACAATGGAATAGGCACCATTACCCAGAACAAATCGAGCTTAGTGTTTTTTGTACTAGAATTTAATATTAAGGTATTCCACCCAGAGGACTAAGTCTCTCTTAGTTATTAGGTACTAACATAGTTTTTAAGTTCACACTAACAATATAAATAATGGATCATTGGTTATCTGAATAAATAAATAAATTATTATTATTATTCCAACGAAGAAAAAAAAATAATATTCAAAAAAAGTTTATCATTGGACACTGTCGAGGTAGACCACGGTGAAGGTGCGTGGTGTGACGATCTAACGAGGTTTGAGGGCCAACATGGCCAGAGACCGCCAAAGACGGGGAGTTTTGGAAGGAAAAAGGGTAGGCCTTTGCCCAGCAGTGGGACACAATATAGGCTATAATTCGCGCGGAACTAGTTGGCCGTGCCTTAGGTACGTGAGCGGTGGGACGGAGGGGCGGGGGCACTTTGTCATTACTCAGTACGTGCGTTGCGAACAATAAGCACCCCGCCGCCCTCACCCCCGTCCCCAGCCTAGGCGCGACCAACTAGTTCCGCGCGGACTATAACAAAAAATCAAGGGGATCAATAACTAAGATAAACGACTTACGCAAAAGAAACAAACGGGTGTAATGTGGTACTAGCAAAAGCTCTAGTTTGAGTAAATCGATTAGATTTTGATAGACGACCTTAAATTTTCGTTCATCGGATGTTGAACCCGCCAAGTTCCAAATCTTGCATGTGTTTGGTATAAATATTTTTTCGTAACTGAAAGTTGTATTATGGTTGAGCTGATATAAGCTTAGATACGCTTTACTCTAGTGGAATGGTTCACTTGAGTGGATGTTCATTGTTTTTGGTTCATTCCACGTGCACACGATACAAACAAATACATTGTAAAATAGATAAATTATTTATTCAGTACACACAAAAGGCAAAGCACAACACCAAACGCATAATAGAATGATAACAAATTACAACAAGTAGGTGCCAATAAACAAAAAGAAAACACATATATAAAGAAATAGTGACACAATGACATACATTAAATCAAAAACGATGAACATTCATCTGCTCATTTCATTAAATTTTTCATCATTCTGTAGGCGAGTGAGTGCACGATGCCGAATGCGGAATGCCGAAATCAAACATCGTTTTGGCTCATTAATGAATTAATATTTCACTTTTGGCAAAAATTAATAAAAAGTGAAGCCTGCTTTAGGTTGTTATTAACACACAGCTTTTTCTGGAAAGCCTAAGACTTCCTGATACACAAAATAGGTACTCTCACCTACAACAGAAACATTTCCATTTAAAATTTTCTAATCAACGTTCAGTAATCTCTTTATAATTACAAACTGTCGATTGGCAAACTTTCTCGTCTGGTTTCATGAGCCTTTGAAGTTTTGTTTTTCAATAAAAATAGCATTTGCTCCTTGATACCTGACTTTTGAAACATGACAGAATATTAAGTTTTTTTTTTTTGAATTATTAATAATTATATTATTTAAAAAATTACTAAATTGTATTTTGTCTAATTCTTCTCATGCTGATCCATGTAATTGAAGAAATCTCGACTCCTGTCATTCAGGGTGTCCTAGTTTAGGGGTCGATACGTCATTGATGTAACGTGTACTGAAGTTTTGGAAATAAACCAAACTATTACTATATTGCCAGAAAGAAGGTTGTCCTTTTACCACTGAAGAAGGTGTAAAGGACATCTAGATTTCACCTGCTTTGTTTAGGATCTATGAAATAATACACATACCCTTGACATATTGCCACTGACCTAATACAAATATTCGACCAATCCAGACAGGAGCCTAATACTCAGCAATCACGTAAATCAACAAGGCAACAAATACTTTGTTACGAAAATACAATATTACTTAGCGAAATACACAATATTCGCACTTATTAGCTAGCTTATATAACTGAAATAAATACCGAATTGTGGTAGTATTCTGAAGGGAAATGTGATTTGAAATTTCTTCCTTTGCTTTCATTGAAAATTTCTTAGAACGAAAGCGTTTCTGTGAAAGGAAACAGCAGTGGTATGATAAGTGCTATGGCATTAAGTCCGCCTCTGTACATTTATGTGCTTGAAGTATTAAATAAATAAATAAATAAATAAGTGCTAATGAGATATCTCCTCATTTAGATACAAGAACAGACTCAACTACTTATTCATATCTCCTCTACTCACCTTCCCATGATAATTTAAAGAACACATTTTATATCTGATTTTATCTAAAATAATAAAATATTGCGTCAATCTTTCCATGTTTACAAAGAAATAACGTAGTCGATCTTTTCCCTAAACCAACAATAAAACGCCGTCATAGAGAAGACAGTTTGACAGCTGTCAAAAGTATTTTAAACGAATTCGAATCGAATAATAAAAATGCTGGCCGAAAACTCTTGCTTGTAGAACAACATTCAAACGATTGTCATTATGTCTATCGCTATCGGCTTTCAATCGGCGGCGCTACGTGGACACGATCGGATAGATAGATAACATACCATAATAAGTCATCTTCTGACAGTTAAATCCTTTCGACGAAATGTTTGATTTTATTTTACTAATACGTTTTCTAATTGCTTTTATTCTAAGAAATTTCGTTGACCCATTCATGTTGATTTCAGCTTTTTTAAAGTAGGTATTTGCCCCAACATAAATATGTTGGGCTTGCCTTAACAGTGTCAATTATAATCATATCCATTTGAATTATTTATTACTGTTTATTGAGAAATCCTTACTGTGAGATTAAATAGAGGATGCACTGCATGTGTTGGTGGAATGTGTCCGATATTCTAACAAAAGAAATGCACCTCCAATTTGTTGTAATGTTCCGTGGTATTTTAGCTACTGGAGCAGCAAAAATATTACATAGGTACTTATTTTTATGTACTTTTTTATAACCTACATAATATAATTTGATTGAGGGCTGATTTTTCAATCGACAGATAATTTTTATTCGTGGAATAAAATTGACGTCTGACAGTTTTTGTATGGAAGAACTGTCAAAAAATCAAAATTATTCCTCCGATAAAATTAATAATAATAATAATAATAATAAATTGTTTAATTTTCGGACAACAATGGAACCATATTTGTTAGTAACTTACATGCTAAAACTTAAACACTAGGATTAGTAATTATAATTACAACATACACAAATTATTAGTGAGTCATGTACTTACGAGGCACTTCAGGCGGACAATGATTCCTCATGAGATGCCTCAGCACAGGAGCTCTCGGATCCTCAGCAACGACTTTCAGGATGCTATTGTTACTCCCCCGAATCCTCCTCACAAGCGATGCCACCTTTTTTCTGATGATCGCATGAAAACCATCTATATGCGATTGGGCGAACATCCCCGAGGCACTACAGAAACGAGGGAGTTTCAACATCATCCTGAAAACATTATTATATTGGACGCGCAAGGCGCTTAGCGTCCCACGTGAACAGTTGAACCACAGACTTCCCGTATATAGGCCTTGGCAGTACGCTTTAAACAAAGTTATTTTGACCTGATCGGTACAACGAAAAAATCTGCGCGCCAACATGTTCCCGCGAACCGCCAACGCCCTGCGCTCCCTCTCCACATCTTCATCGTCCTTAAGGTCGTCGACAAGTATATGGCCCAGATATTTAAACTTGGTTACCTGTTTTATATTTGAGCCGTTCAAATTAATTGAAGGAAAGGTGTCAGGGCACTTGCCGGCGGCCTTAAAAACCATGAACTCGGTTTTCCTTACATTATATATAAGACCATGTGATGCGGCGTATTCCTCGCAAACTTTCAACATATCTTTAATTGACCTCGCAGTCGGGCCCAGCAGAACCATATCGTCCGCGTAGCTGATGTTGTTTACACAGACACCCCCCACGCGGCAACCGACACGCATGCCACTGAGCTCGACTATGAGGTCATTCATGTACAAGTTAAACAGCTTTGGAGAGGACAACCCCCCCTGTCTCACTCCACACTCCAACCTGTACGACTCCGAGAAACAGTTTGACCACCTGACACAATTAGTCTGATTCGAGTACCAATATTGAAATATTTTCAATAGTTCCGCAGGTATACCCCTGTCCCCCAGCTTCCTCCAAAGCACTTCATACGACACGAGATCGAAGGCCTTGGAGAGATCCAAGAAACAGGCGTACACCGGAGTCTTCCGTTCAGTGTAGTACTGGACAGTGTGCTTAAGTGCCAGAATCGCGCTTTCAGTTGACAGTCCAGGTCTAAACCCGAACTGAGCGTCATGAATGTTTATGTACTTATCCAGACAAGACTCAAGCACACTATCCAACAATTTTGCTACAGTTGTCGCGAGAGAGATGGGGCGATAGTTCTCCTTGTCCGATATGTCTCCTGTCCTGTTCTTCAAAATGGGCACCACTGTAGTTTTCATCAAATCATCAGGTAAATATGAATGACTAATGCACAAATTGAAGAACATAGACAGGACCCTCGGCACGTGCACACCCGCATATTTGAAGTGCTCGATACTGAGCCCATCGTGGCCAGGAGATTTACCTCTACGCATACTACTTATAACTTTCTTAAGTTGCTTCGCTGTAAATTTAAGTAAAGGCTCCTCACCCGACACGATGGGCCCACCGTCTGGCATAGTGGTCGAAGGACCTAGAGGAGAACACACTTTGAAGTGCTCCATGAACAAATTAGCTATGTCCTCCGGGTCATTTCGGCCATCTACATTCACAGGGAGGCCAGGCTTAACATCAAGCTTACTGGTGGACTTCCAAAATTTAATAAAATCTTTTTCGGCTCTTTGTTTCGCCAATACGTCCATTTTAATTTGGTCCTGATGCTTATGACACCATTTTAGCCGCCCTTTAAAAATTTTCCGAGACTCGCACATCTGGTCGTAATCAGGACCATTACTTGGTCTACCCAGAACCATCCAGTTTTGGTATTTTAGCCTAGCCTCCCGATGCGCCTCCCTCACATGTTCATTCCAGCCGCACACTCGTTTATTATGCCGTTTACGACTGATATCTTTTTTGGATTGTACAGCCGCATCACATAATACATCAATAAACGTCTTATATACGTTATCTAAAATTACCTTATGATTAGATAAAGAACAAGCCCCAAAACTACATGATTCAAATTCTGTGGGAAAGTCAATATCTCGCAAGCCTTTATTGCATAAATCCCGATATTTATTAATCTGAGCCTCATCCCTTTCACCCCAAATTACAGCACTGCGAGATGTATTTTGGACTGCTACGATTGGACTAATTGAACCCAAATTTAACTCGATAAAAATCGGCAAATGATCAGACCCAAAAATATCCTCAATTATTCCGACGTCAACTGTAGATTGCCAAGCCGCTTGTGAGACAATACAATGATCCAACCAACTACCCTTACGATGGTATGTGTCAAAATAGGTAAACGTGTTCGAGTCAATCCCTAACACTTCCACGTCTGCACACACCCACGATCTATCCGCGCAAAAGCTATTAAGCTCGGTAAAGAATAATTGGCCTGGTTGAGCATTTAAGTCTCCTAAAATTACAACAGTTTGACCACCATTACCTTCTTCAATTGAGCTAATTTCACTGAGAATATCCGTAAAAATAGGCAAGTTTTCTCTCGCTTTTACTGGCATGTACACACAAAAAACTAGTATGGAACGACCACCTATATTACCCTTGATAGCTAACAGTCTGTCACTGTTACAATTTATTACAGACACACTATCAAAAATGCCCTTTTGCCATAGTATGGCCAAACCCCCATATGGTCTACCGACCAGCAATTCACTGCTGTCAACTGAACTCTTACCTATGTATTCAAAATCAGGAGATACAGTACCCAACAGCGGAAGGTCGTGATTGAGTAACCACGTCTCCTGGAGACAGATTAAATTCGCCGACATACATAATTTTCTCACATCTTCTATGGATGTTTTAAAATTTTTACAGTTAAAACTAATGAATCTACAATTATTATATGTTATTTCATTACTAATATCCATGATGTAAAAACAATTAAACTTTAACATTATTATATACTTGTTTCTGTCCATACATAAAATGCACGAACCGCCGAAACGTAATTCCATCAGGCCAAAAGTCGTCATTTAAAAACAAATTTAATTTATTCTTTGAAACAAATAACTTATATGCGTTGTATTTTCGAATTTTAACTGGCGTTGGAAAAATCAACCCTAAGTTAAGTTTTGTGTGACAAAGATTAGTTTATTTAGTATAGGAGTAAGTTGTTATTTGTAAAAGTAAGATGGGATAGTCACATGTATGTACAAAAATCTCATAAATAATTATATAGGTAAAGAATAAAAATAAAATACCTAGCGTGATGATCAAGCTCATTCCTTCTCTGCATAATCTCAATACCCGAGACATTCAGGCAAATAAAAATCACATTAGGTGTTCTTAAAAGTGACTTACACATAGTTTTAAGTCTTTAGTTTGTTTTAAGGATTTTTATTACAGTTTTTCTTAAACGTTGCGGTAGATATTCTATACATACGGTATATCACAGTATAATATTATAAAGGCGAGATTTTGCGAGTATGTGTGTGTGTGTGTTTATATGTTTGTTACTTCTTCACGCTCAATCGGCTGGACAAATTTTGATAAAATTTTGTATGGAGGTAGCTGACACCCTGGATTAACATTTATGCTACTTTTTATCCCGATATTTCCACGGGATTGACACTTATGCTGGTGAAACCACGGGGCGCAGCCAGTATTAGCTAAAGAAGATACCGTCAAGTAGTAAACAAATTAGTAGTGATTATAGTAATTTTATTCTGAAATACCTAATAGCTTGATTGGTAATAGCAATCAGTAGAGACTGATTGCTATTACCAATCAAGCTATTAGGCAACACCAGCATAGAGATGCTGGTGTGACATACCTACTTGAATTAACGTCGTCAATCAATATTGTTACGCAATCAAAGTGGACTTGCATACTCAAACACTCAAATCTAATCTGTAAATCCATGGATTTACAGATTAGAGAAATCGAATCTGTAAATCCCCAAAAATCAAAAATCTACGATCAGCAACAAGAACTCACGGTGTTATGATAACTTATCAAAAGCCTCGTATTCACTAGGAGACAATTGTTCCGCAACATGTCGCTAGATGTCGCTAGACATTCTGTAAAAAAACAAAACACACTCGTTATACAGAGACGTTTAAAAATTAAAAAAAAAATACAGAGACACAACGAATCCAAAGAGTGAAAAGTGAAATATAAAGACTGTCATATATCAAACGCAGGTAATAAAGCGCATGTACTGCCTTATCACAAAACGCTATCTACCCGATATGCCACTAACGTGATCGCGACTACTGAAGCTTATTAATCCGATAACATTACAAGCGTCACTTGTTAATTAATATATTTTAATGCTCTATTGAATAATACGCAGATAAAATTCGTATTTTATACAGGAAATGGATTGATTTCCGCCGTACCACAACTCAATGTTCTGGAATAAACTGCCCAAGAGCACTTCTGAATTCAAACGGTAACGGTATTTGAATCAATGATGATTTGGTTTTAAAAAACAAATGAATTCGCTGTCAAATTGTGTGCAGTCAGTTGAGTGAGGTTTGACGGGAAATTTGCAGAATAGCCCCATATTATAGTAAAAGAGTTCGCTGCGTCGATGAAATCCAACTCTAATAAATAGTGAGTGGATCTTACTTCAAATATTTCAACGAAACGTAGTAATTGTACAAATTTCAAATTCTCATTGTTTGTACGAATTATGGTCTTGTCCATTAAGCTAAGTAAACTCCCATTAAAAACAAATTCTGCGAAGTTGAAAACAGGGAAGAAACAAAATTTTGCAGAAATTATTTTATGGATCCCGATGAAAGAAAATAATATTGTCAATCCAATTCTCACGAAAGAATAAGGTTGTGTTGTATCTAGAAGTATTATTGTTCACATTATAAATCAAATAAAGCATGCCATAACAGTCATTGATGCACTATATGATGGCCATACTCGAAGCTGCGGTGATACAACGTATAAAATACAATGCTAACGGATGTCATACAAAGAAGTGAAGGTCTATAGCCAATGTTATAGTTTATGTGATTAGTTTCACCTTTCTGAAGGACAATGCCAATGCCATGGAACTATTTGTTGATAATTTTATCTACAGTTTCTTGGACGAAATTGGTAACGTCCAATGATTTCCTGTCGTTGTTTTATCAAACATGTTTTAGCTATCTTCAGCCGGCGGCTTCGCCCGCGTGGATTTCGGAAATTAGTCCACGGGAATGTGCTACCGTGACAAAAGTAGCCTATGATACTCCTTATAACATCAGCTATCAGCCAGTGAAAGTTCCTTCAAAATCAGTCCAGCCGATTCGGAGATTAAAAATTTAAAAAATTGTTTTTTTGTTAGTACCATATATACTTTCATATGCATTTAATAAAAAGCTGTTATATGAATTGACATTTCAAACAGACATTTCAATTTTTATTTATTTGTATAGATATAGTTTCTATTGTCAAAATAATAAGTATCGTCTTCCTTTAGAACTGTTTAGGGTCTTGATAAGAATTCTTAGCATTCTGTTCAAAGTCCACATTACTAGACTTTTTAATTATTCTCTCTCATTTTTGTTTTTTAATTTCTGTTTCTCTCATTCAATCCCGGGCGTTGTATGTCGGTATTACTCATTAAGCCTATACTAATTTAAAACCTATCCGTTACGATAATTAATCACTAGTTGACACTTTGTGGACTCATTTGCTACCTGAATTTGGTTTTGATTAAAGTTTGACACTAATTATCTACAATTCCAATTATCGAAATCACACAGTCGACAAATTAATTCAGTATTCACCATCAAACATAATTAATATGATTATTTTCATAAAGGGGCTCGTGGCTAAGCTTGCCGTAGTTGGTTCGTCGGTGGGTGACCATCTTCACATACCAAGACCCCTCAGCTGTCAATCGTGGATCTTTGACAGTCGTTACGGGTCGTCAGAAGCCCGAAAGTCTGACAACCAGTCTTATCAAGATACCCTTTGTAACTGGGTTGTGGAGGCATAGGCAGTCGCTCCATGTAAACTACTAGTATTCAGCTGCATCCGGTTAGACTAGGAGCTGACTCCAATATAGTTGGGAAACGGCTAGGCAGATGATGAGTTTCATAAAGCGACGTATAAATTACAGTATGAATACCAATTTTCTCAAATAGTTACATTTTCTGTCAGAGTACGTCCAAAAATATATCATTCTCTTTATACGTACTCTTTCGTGATCTGATTCTGTGACGTAACTCAGTAGTTTATTTTCTTTGATCTTCCATTACTACAGCGCCTTTAATCATTATAACTGTAATCCCTAATTAGAAATGTTTCTCTTTACTCCTAATCTGTTGAAAGTTATTTATTATTCAGTCCATTTCGCTCAGTTTGGCTCTGGGTCCTTTGGTCATATTAGATAGGCTTGTCGTATAAGCATCACTATTTTATTTAACAAGTGGGCATTTCTTGTCCCCAATTCTAGCAAAAGCTGACCTGAATATTAAAGGAAGAACCTTTAAGATTGGACGGATGAAATGATTTTTTCGATACTTGAATTTATAAACACTTTTGGCACTTTTGGCTAACCTTTGACGCATGTGAGTCTCAATGAATATGTAACCGACAAACACGTGTATCTTTTTTGTTAAAGATGGGAGATATGTACATAATTATGTCATATTCGCCTTACAAATTTTGCTCAACCAAAACTACATATATAACTATACATTCGCGAATTATTATTAAGTACCGAAGGACCAGACAAATCATGTCATTATTGAAGACAAAATAACTGGTCCACATCTAGTTAAGGGACACAATATAACAATAATGAAGGTCGTGGATGTAACAATATAATTGATAAACTGTCTATAAATATCTTCAATACACAATACGGATACGGATATATTTATCAGCACAGTTCAAAGCAAAACAATTTCCAACAATATTATCAACGATACACCTAACGCTACAGCTGCGTCAGGAAACCGATAAGGAGTGTGGAAATTCTCAATTGTCATTTGTTCAATAAACGTTTGTTTGATGATTCAAACATGAAGTATTTGCGAATCAGTAGTATTAGTATTGCTTCAAATGTTTTGGAACATGGACAATTAATTTTTGGTATTACTTTACGATTACATTTATCAGATTATTTTCACAAATAAAAGTAAGAACGTCTTTTTTGCGACTTTTTTTATTTATTAAAACATTATTTCTTTTTAATAAATTTGGAAAATATTGTTGATGGAATAATGTCCATTACCTACTAGAAACACAAGGAGAATCGTAACAATTTATAGCTAGAACTGCTAGCAGTGGTCAATTTTCAATAATAAATTTCACTTGGAATTCAATGTCGTAAACAAGCATTCGGCAATAAATACAGTGAAGTGGACAAACAAATATGAAACTCTGGAGTTTCTACCAAAGCATTGTGAAAACATCATAAAATAGTACGGCCATGCGTTATCAAGCAAACAAGGTCAAAGTTAAGAAGGAAGTGGTCATAAGCTAGTAAAGGAAATGGTTATGCAATCCGATACGGTATGATATGACAGTGTCTACGTCGAGTGTCATTAGCATATTGTTTTGTCGATGCACAATACGAGGATAGAAAATACGTAAGTAGTAGAAATATGACTGGAATAGTTTGTAAAGGCGCGCGTGTTTGACGAGATTCATGAATGTAGATGAAGCAAAAGGAATATATACTCCTTTTGCAGTGTAGCTTTGTAAGTGGGCCGTTAGTAGATGCACGAGAAACTTAGTTAGTTTTTACTCAATGATTTTATTCGTTCCTATTATGTGTCACCCTTGTACGAACTATGACTTTAACTTTTTTAATTTTGGCAAATCTTTTAAACTCTAAGTTTAATTCTTTGCTACGTACATTTTTGTATTTAGCCATAAGTAGGTACACGTATTTGCTCGAACGAACAGTCACTTCAATATTCAAGCAGTTGGGGTTTAGTAGTTTTTGGCTGTATACAAGTCAGCAAGAGACTTCATGTTTTGTGTTCGCCGTCTTATTGCTTTTGTTATTTGACCCTGGCTAGCTAGTTTTTCTTATCATGCATTATACATCATCATATTAAGCAGCGTGGCGTGACATCTGGCTTCCTGAGTTTTTGAAATTCTAATCTCATGTTCAATAAATTTTACGTAAACAAGCTTTAAAAATCTACAATGTTTGCCAACATTTTCTCACAGTTTTAAACCGAGCAACTTATTTGTTACTATAAAGATAAAGAACTGACTTCAACTAAAGCCCTCCAGATCGTATTTTGGCCACGGCGGCCAATCTCAACGGAGACTAACCTTCGGCGCGGGAGGTATTATACTGCACAGGTGTGCGCGCGACACAGATGCACTCCCTCTTCCCTCACTCTCATAGTCCGATGGGACGGCAATCCGACACGACCGGAGAGAGACTTCAACTGCAATGTCCACAAAACTTCAGATTACATTTTGACCAAACAAAAGTTGAGATGAACGATAAATTAGGAGTCGAAAGAGAAAGTTTCTAACAAGGATTCTTGCGAAACAAACATGAATGATTTAGATCCCGCTTCAAAACTTGGTAACAAAGACTGACCGAGCGTATAGCTGGTAATTTTAGTGGCGCAACTTTTTGTTGCGATTAATTTGATACAAAAAGTTAGTGCTGAAATGTTTCTGGTTTGTTTGATGTGGGATAGTCTTTTGTTTTTATTTTACTTTTCTGTACTTTTAGAAATTGTACCTAACTTTAGTTCTTTCAATGACAAAATTTGAACGTATCATGACATTGGGTGCTACCTTGAAACACGCATCGCACTTTGTACACATTCGTTATTTTGATTTTGACACATTTGATGTGACACTTAATTAATTTTAGTACGTTTACATTTTCTGTATGTTGACACCTTTACATGAATGAATAAAAATACATTCATGTAATTTGTTAAAATTATTTTTTTTTGTGTATTTTGGCTGTATTTTGTGTGTACAAAACAAATGGTTTATACAATATATCTATCTACAAGCAACACAGCACACAGCAGCATTACTTCGCTTTTTCTTTCATCATCATTGACCCTGCTAGCTATACCTACATAGGTCTTCCTTTCTGTCATACTTTCCGGTTCTGTACGTTCCTCATCCAGATGTTCGAAGAACTTCGAAAACCATATGAAAGAAAAACTATATATCAATAAGCTAAACGTATCTTTTTTCACCCAGGGCGTTTTTTTTAAATAGTGACATGATGACTATCTTTTGTCTCGTATTGCTATAATTATGGAGAATAGCGCCTGCTTCGAAATAATTAGACAGCCAGTAATGGTCCAGCCGTGTGCCGTGTCTCTTTAATATTTTCACTCATTTATTTCAGTCTTTCATGGAGTGCAGCTTTATCATTATTTTGGCTCGGAAATTGTGCGTACTCAGAGTACGCACAACTTCCGATTGATGATTGAACAAAAGATTGTAGAAGATGATTAAGTTTATCTTTCGGCCCACACTTTTGTGTTCGGTTTAAAGGCCGTAACTTTCAGTTTTTAGACACGCAGCCAAAAGAATTCCGCTATAAATTTTATGTGGGTATTAAAAATTCTTCTTTTGGGTAAACCGCGGAGACTGAAAAGAACATATTTTTTGGGAAAGAAAAGCTGATGAATTTTTTCTTGTTTTATTTAAGAATATAGTTATTAATATAATATAAATTAATTCATAACAGGGTAAGCAGAAACTATGACTTTTGACATCATCTATGTTTTGACCAATTTTTTTGCGCGACATACTTCCATCTAGAATCGTAGAGCTAACTCTCCCTCTCTCTCTAACTCTCCTGTCTGTGTGGTGCCGGAATTAAAGAATAACACCACCCCATACTTCCCGTGGGTGTCGTAAAAGGCGACTAAGGGGCGTACCGGAGAATGGGCAGCAGCGTTCTCTATGCATTCCACCACCGTACCATACTGCGATCGCCAACCCGCCTGCCAAGCGTGGCGATTATGGCAAACCCCTTTTGGGGGAGGCCTATGTCCAGCAGTGGACGCTGAAATGATGAACTCTCCCAGTGATAACAATATTCATTGCAAATAACCAAATCGTAAGTCTTTAGCATCATCATGACTATGATATTATGACGTCATAATAAAGTAGCTCATAGTCGTCAGTGAAATTATTTGCTTAACTGTGCAAATAATATTTTCAAGTTTATCTTATTGATATAGTTTTTCTTTCATAATGATTTTCGTAGTTCTTTCACAATGATAATAGTACCTACCTAAATATATTGGCACATGAGATATACCAGCTTTGCGTGTGGGATCTACGCATCCTCTGGCATTGCGGATTTGCGTAGGCGGTGTTTACAACTTAGGTATGTACCGCTTATCTAGTTATGTCAGCTTGTTTGCATTCCAAGGCGCAATTAGACTTACCCCCTTACTAATAAACGTTGTATAACGGCTGTATAGTTACACAACGCTTTGTCTTCTTCTTTCTAAAGTCAAATTGCTGACGACTGAAAGAGAGTAATCGGTGTGTAACTATTCATCAGTGATATAATACGTTTATTAGTAAGAGGGTAAGTCGTTGGCCCGTTTTCGGTTGCTCGAAACACTTTACTCGAATTCGGGCACCCGATCCATTAATTGCCAGTGTTTTCCAGTGTCATCGCACTGGAAGATGATGCTGGTCTAGATGGTCCACAAAAAGGGGGTACTCGACCCCGTTCATTTACACTTGTCGTTTACCTGAATTCCATAGGCAATCGAATTCGGGAGAACGACCAAGTGTAATTTTGCGCCATAACATACTCGTACAAAATAGCAATATTATTGGTTCTCTCATGTAGTGTGTCTTTTAGTTGTCATGATAATTAATTGATTAGTAAAACGCTTGTCTTGTTTCGGCCTGTCATCACGTCTCTCTGATAGCGCTGCGCTACATTACTTTGCTCATCAACCAACCAACGAGCCTTGAATAATATATTATCTTGGATAATTTTCGACACAATTGTATTCGTACTTATATTTTATTGTTTATTTATCCTTTTGATAAATCCTTTTTAGGGTTCCGTACCCAAAGGGTAAAAACGGGACCCAATTACTAAGACTTCGTTGTCTGTCCGTCCGTCTGTCTGTCACCAGGCTGTATCTCAAGAACCGCGATAGCTAGACAGTTGAAATTTTCACACATTATGTATTTCCGTAGCCGCTATAACAACAAATACTAAAAACAAAATAAAATAAATATTTAAGGGGGGCTCCCATACAACAAACGTGTTTTTTTTCGGCGTTTTTGCCTTGTGGTACGGAACCCTTCGTGTGCGAGCCCGACCCGCACTTAGCCAGTTTTTTTTTTAAATTTGAGGACTTTGTAAAATCAAAATCAAAATGTTTTATTTCACATAAACCTACATGGGCACTTATGAAACGTCAGAAGCTAGGTGCACGGTTCCAATTGGTCGTTTCCTATGGAGAAGGACCGGCAAGAAACTCCGGCATCTTCTCCACAGGAAACAACCAACTGGAACCGTGCACCTTGCTTCTGACGTTTCATAAGTGCCCTGAAACAAATATTTTGATTTTGTACGTATCTTTTTTACTGTAATAATAATACTGTTAATCAGTACTGTAATGGTATTCAGCAGCTTTCTTTAGACTGGAAGTGGACCCCAACATAGACGGGAAAAGGCTAGGCAGATAGATGCTGTTGAGTTCTCTTTTTTTTGTGATAGATTTTTCTATTAATTTCAACAGATTCATACTAGTTAAAACTGACTCAAAATTTCCAGATTAAAAAAACTTACACGTGCTTGCTTTTTGATTGACATTATTTCCTTGTTTTATACGAGACTCGTGACAAAAAAGAGCGGAAAAAGAGATTAAAACAGAAGACGAACAAGCAGGGGATCGAGGAGGGGGGTAGAGGGGGGTTCAGGGGATCAGACCGGAATAACCCGATTGTTGCAATATCGCGCTATTTCACCCACGTTTGCAGAACATTTATCTTGCTACCGAGGCAACGTTAGAGCCTAGACAAAGTGTCATTTTATCAGCGACAAGATTGGAAAAGTTAATAGAGCGTTGGTAGCTATCTACCAAAAAACCTGATATCGATACCTTTGAAAGTTGTTTTAGGAATACAAAACGCTTTGCAAGCGATTGCCACGAGTGTTTAGGGCCCTCTGAACTTGAGGTCCAAGATTGCAAAGTCACACTATGAGTAGGCTGGATCCACAGATAATTATAGAAAGACCTTTCTTTTTGTCAGGGAAAAACCTTCAAAAGGCACCCGACTTCCAGGGAGGGAGGTCGGAGGTGTGGGATATTTACCTCACTAAAACCACCCCAGTGATCACCATCAGCACATAGGGGTGGTCCCGGTTCCTCTTAAAAGACCAATTCCGGAACCCCCCGTGCAACGCCTGTAAGATATAGATAGACCTAGCTAACGCAAGTATCACGGTCTGTATGAAAACCAAGCGTGCCATTTTTTGACTACCTACTATGACGTCACAAGCACTTTTTAGTGATGGGAAAATCAAATGGATCGACACCGCCGCGTGTGGCACCCGTCTCGCCCCGCCCCCGGGTCCTAGCGCCAGCGCTCACGCTCACCCAGCCAGCAGTACTATGGACTGAGCGCAAAAGTGGCGGCTTACGATTTTTGTTGCTCTTGCGTTATCTAGGTGTATCTATATCTGTGGCTGGATCAAAGCTCTTCCCTCCTCTGTATTAGTATTTGCAGAGTCAGTAAAATTCTAGGAGGTATTACGATACTGTCTACTCAATATCTCGTATCGCGTTGGTCTCTTGGTCGCAAGTGCGTTTGCTGAGCGTGAGTCCTGAGTGCGATTCCCGGGTCAAGCACAAAAGTGTTACTGTGTTTTTCCATTGGGAATTTCTTTTTAACACCCCGGAGTTTGGAAGTTGGCGAAGTGATACCCACGCTGCCTCGGAAAGCACGGTCGTGTCGAATTGCCGCATGCCGTCCCATCGGACTATGAGAGTGAGGGAAGAGATATCTCCCGTGCCGAATGTTGGCAACTCCAACAAACTATATTTTTTTATGTTAATTTCCGGTTCCGTGTCAAACTGTCATTCAGAGTTGACAATAAAATCCGCTCCACTCACGTAACGCCAATCGGCCTGCCTTTTTATTATTTCTGCTTGCACACCATCAAATACCTCAAGAACCAGCCCTGCTGCAATCCTACAACAACGAAGGCTGGTCTTTACTAAGATTGGTCGCCCTGGGTGAAATTCGGTCAGGAGGACTTTTTTTGCTTAATATCTACACTGCTTTTCTCTCATAAAAATACCTACTCAACTCTAGCTTTTTCTAGGAAGTAGATTCCAATATATACAACATTATTTTTAGTATTATGCGAAACCCGAATCCTGTGTCTAGTAATTTTATGTAAAGAATCTATGTACAAAATTTTAAAACTATATCATTAAAAATCACAAAGTTGTAAGCTTGTTAAGTTACCTGTTTGTCCGTACAAAAACATGCTCACCCGCGCCGCTCGCGCTCGCCGTCTTGCGCTCATTGATAATAGTACCTAAGTACCTAACCGTGCGGCGCGGAGATTGGATAAGCTATACTTAGTGTCGCTCGGTGTCCAACTTTTAACCTTTTTTAAATATTTTTGGGACAAAATATAACATGGGGCAAAAATTATTGGAATCGATTCAGTTACTTATTCTGAACAAACTATATTCAGGTTTCGCATATATTAAGAATAACGTTGTAGTAATATGGGAATCATGTACTTAATAATAAGTAGGTAATTAAATTTTCGCAGCAGGAGAATTCACAACTAAACACCGGATAGAATGAACATTCACATTACGTTTTAACAATAGAACTACAAAACTCTATTCTGTCATCCTTCACGCTATTGATTATAGAGGTACACAGTATTCATTGTTTCATTGTTATTCGCAGCAACTAGATCGAGCATAGTACAAATCTCATACCTACCTTTTATGCCATGATCTTACGAGTATTTCCTTGTACAGTTACCGGCACGTAACTTGGCAAGAGATTTTCGTAGTGGGGGAAGTTCGCGCATATAAAAATGTATGAAATTGTGCGTGCGCAAACTTCCCCCACTACAAAAACTCTTGCCAAGTTACGTGCCGGCAACTGTAGGTATCTAAGGTCGTAAACACACTGCGTATTTTAAACGCGCAGACGACGCGCAGATGACTCGCGCTTCAAACGAGATTTGAATCCAAAACAGAAGCTACGGCGCCGAAAATGCGCCTTCCTAAAACGCGCGTCGCCTGCGCGTTTATAATACGCCGTGTGCTTGTGGCCTAAGAGTAACAAACATCCGTCCATCCATCCATCCAACCTCACAAACTTTCGCGTTTAGTAGGATAGTAAGATAGGATTGCATGTATCATTAATCTCAATTATCAAAAAACTTAAATTTTCATTGACTTTCGTTGCTAACTGTAAGTACCTACTGTTAGGTATCATGACTCGCGCCACCTATGTTAAGCACATACTAATTAAAAGGAATTCAAAAGCCAATCATAATTATTATTATCATAATCCGTAGTTTAAAGTTCTAAAAAAACCGATCAAACAAAATTCTACCTACTCTTGACAAAAAATAAATCTCCATCATTGTTTGTTTTTATAATCAAGCAAGAATAGGCGTAATAATAACATTAAAGATGATTTCCACCAAACGGCTCGTATCGCATCGCATCGGAAAGGACACGAACGGATGCGACAGCCGATCACGTCCGATCGGATCTTGCGAACGTAACAGTTTCTGCGCCTTCCTACTGTGTTGACGTGTTCTAATTTTCGAAAATGGTAGATGTTGACGTAGTATTTTTGGGCATTAGAAGCAGAAAAAAATAATCATAAAACACAGAAGAGGAAAAGAAAATTTTGAAAGGATTCGATCGGATACGATGGCAGACGAACGGAGCCGTAAGCGTGTTGCAGCATACTTTCGGCTACGATCGCGTGTCGCGGAAGACACCCGCGAACAAGCTGCTGTGCGCGACTCGGTAATATAGACTTTAAATATTGTGTACACCATTTAATATCGTTTAAAGATTGTAAAATCCGTTCCGATCAAATGCGATACGAGCCGTTTGGTGGAAATCATCCTTTAGTAAATCATTCATTCGTATTACTAAGTGGCTTGGTAAAAAACATTGACTAAATTACCATTAATTTCGTTTTTTTCATCTTGTAATTTGTCAAACAGCTGATTTTGATACTGATTAATTTATTATCAAGTGGAATTTATTTATCGGCTTTCGTTAAAAAAGTACCGTTTTTTACATATTTTCTTATCGTTTTATCTTTTGATCCTATTTGTAGGCTTAACCTCATTGTGATATAAATCATAACCTACGAATATGTTACAATGATACTACGTTGATTTATGTTTTTTTCATTAAAACCTTGTGAAAAGAATTGAATTGAATGCCAACAGCCGCAAAGTTACACATTTATGCATTATTTTAGTTTCGTGGCCAATATTTCTTAATAAAATATTTAATATTTGGATTTTAAAGAGTCCATGGAGTTTCTTGCCCGTTCTTCTCCATAGGAACCGAACGGAACGCTTTGGAATGGACAACTAGCTCCATCTTTCTGACTGACCTTGAAAATTCAATAGTGCGTGTAAATGGTATAGTTGAAACAAATAAATACTTTGAGTTTTGAGTTTAAGTATGGATTGCTAGTACGAGTTTTAATTTGGCATACGTAGCGTATGCCAAACTCAAACTTAATTTTACTGTTAAGTTCACTTTGCACTGAATTGATCAAAAAGCATTCGATAGCGACTACACTGACTAAAGTATTAACTACTAAAATACTTATTTCATCACCACTGCTCTCAAAACGGTGAAGGAGAACATCGCGAGGAAACCAAAAATTCGGAGACATGACTCCGCCATCCGCCGTTTTTGACCCACTCTCTCTCATAAAGAGCTGAGGGCCTAAAAAGGTCACTTTGGCGAATCATAAAAGGATAACATTATGAATTATAATATGGCGAAGACAGTCCGTGTTTTTCTTTTTTTCGCTGCACTACGTAGGTACAACCAAAGAGGTTGGGATTGGATTGATTGGTATTTTTGCACAGACAAAAAAAAACTGAAAAATGCTTCACCAATGGGATTTGATACGATTAACTTAACAGTTAACTGTCCATTATGTTATTCTTTTATGATTCTGCTAAAGTGGCCTTTTTAGGCCCCCGGGCCAGTGTCCCAGCAGTAGGAACGTTATAGGCGGTTTATGCTTTATACTATGTATTTAGCTAAACGCCCTACAGTTACCTACAAAGAAAACTATTTAAAAGCATCGTTAGTTCGCTCGGAATTTCATTAGTTATGGAATATTTTGGCCGTGATCCGAAAACGCCTTGACAGGTGACCTGAAATAACGGCTCTGCTAATTGAGTGGAATGTGAAAATTTGTATTCGGGTCGTGTCAGTTAGGAATTTAGTTGCTTTATTTTATTATTTATTTACAACACGGTATTTTGTAATATATTTTTTTTAAATAGGGACGGAGCTGGCGGGGTAACTGCGTAACACTCTGTCAGTAGTAATGTCTTTCATTTTGACAGTTAAAGAAAGAAAAAAGAAAGAAAAAAGAGATTTGGACTTTTGGTCAACCCTGAGAAAACGCAGGTTGTAGTGGTGGGCAGTTCTAGAACGGTCTCCAGAATCGACTGGACGACCCTTCCCCAAGTTTCTTTTGACAACTCAGTAGTTCCCTTTAGTGACAAAGTTAAAAACTTGGGGATATTTATTGATAAAGCCTTCTCTTGGACTGCCCAGCTACAGGAAGTTAGCCGCAAGCTATTTGCATCCGCTGCGTCTTTGAAGAGATTGCGTAATTTCCTACCGACTGCCACTAAGATTGCGCTTGCACAATCGCTTCTTCTACCCATCCTTGACTATGCTGATGCCAGCTATCTTGATCTTACCCAAGACCAACTTGATAAACTTGAGCGGCTTCAAAATTTTTGTATAAGGTTCATATTCGGTCTGCGCAAATATGACCACGTTTCCGAATTTCGTGTAAAGCTCAAGTGGTTACCAATTCGCCTTCGTCGGAATGCTCATATTCTTTCCCTTTTGTACAATGTTCTTTTTTCCCCTTCTACCCCTCTCTATCTCAAGAAACGTTTCCAGTTTCTTTGTGACTCCCACACGAAATTTTTAAGGTCATCAGATAACTTGAAGCTCAAAATGCCTATGCATTCCACAACTTTCTTTGATAAATCCTTTACCGTCCAGGCTGCTCGTTTGTGGAATGCATTGCCAGTTGAAATTAAACGTGCGCAGTCGTTACATGTGTTCAAAAGACTCGTGAAGGAACACTACTTGTCGTTGTGATCATGTTGTCCTAACTGCAATGGACTACTGTCTTCTTTTATTTTCGTTGCTTATACAATTTAGTATGTATGTATTTATGTATCTATAATTTTGGATATGTATATATCTGTGTATCTATTTTAGTGTATTGTATACATAATATTTGCACCAACGACAGCCCCATTTTATGTCCTGGAAAATCACTGTCCATTCCAAGGTTGCCTGGAAGAGATCGCAGAAAGCGATAAGGCCGCCCATTGTATATTTTGTAGTGTTTGATGTATCTTTTTCATGTTATGTATTTTTGTGGTGTACAATAAAGTATATATAAATAAATAAATAAATAAATAAAAATCGTTTATTCTGCACAAACAAAACGCACATTGCAAATAAAAAAAATAAAAAAGACAAAATATACACTCACAACGTCGTCAAAAGCCTCGTACTCAAGCTTAAAAAATGTTGACAATTTTGTCCATTGCTTGATGTCAGAGCCAGGCACCAAAGACAATAATAATTGACATTTTGACAATGACATTGACAATACAAATCAATCCGTGATGCTCCCGCGACATTTGTTTTTTTTTTTTTGTTTTCACATTATGACAACTAAACGTGAAAACAGTTCAATAACATCCATTGCGTTATTAACGTTGTTGAGCAGACAAATTTTTCGAACATAATATTCAATGGATTAGCAATATCCTTCAAAATTGTTCAGAGCGCGATTCATACTGTGTTAGGCAATAAGGGGTGCGGGTTACATTACAGTTTCCTTTGATTGGTTTTTGGCACTCTTACCAACAGCGTTGACAGAAGTGAAAAGATACCAAGAATTTTTGGTAAAAATCCCCAACCTTTACTGAAATAATAAACACGAAAAGTGGCGCCGTTAAACTTTTTCAATTCTCGTTGAAAATCAAGCAATATAGCAAATCATTTCAGTGTCATCAATATTTGAGCCAAAATACGTCCACTGCTGGACATAGGCCTCCCCAAGCACCGCCACTTCAACCAGTTTTGTACTGCGACATCCAGCGGATTCCTGCTGTCTTCACAAGGTCATCGGACCACCTTGTGGGAGGCCTTCCAACGCTACTTCTTCCGGTACGCGGTATATAGCCACTACAAAAACTTTTGGCTACAACGGCCATCTGTTCTGCGAGCAATGTGTCCTGCCCACTGCCACTTTGGGCTATGTCGAGTAGAAGCTTGTAAAAAAAACGCTGAATATTAAATAAATCTTTTTTTCTTCTCTATCACACTAATAGTTTGTGGGCGTGTACGTTTGTGTGTGCGCGCGTGTATGTGTGTTTAAATGTTTGTTACTTCATCACGCTCAAACGGCTGGACCAATTTTGATAAAATTTGGTTCGGAGGTAGCTGACATCCTGGATTAACATATATGCTTTTTATCCCGATATTCCCACGGGATCGAAACTTATGCGGGTGAAACCGCGGGGCGCAGCTAGTGTTTAATAAAAACAAACATGGTCCCTTAATCCCTATGCAAATCATGGCGTATTTCCATATATTGCGTGATGAAAAATGGCAGTATTACCGTACCGTGAAATAAGTTATGTAAAGTGTACCTATATAATTATAATGTTATGACCTAGCCGACTTAATAAATAAAGAAATACTGTTTCGAGGTCAGACAGTCACTAAGCGGTAAACTCCAAACTTTTTCAATCTGAAAATAATATGATCGAAGAAGTAAAACTGAAAAGATCGTAAATATTATCATATTAAATCGTAAAGTATAATGGCCGGTTGTTTCAAACGGTTGGTTAACGTAACATTCGTACGTCAAAATAATAACGATTACGTTCTCGTCATTATTTGACGTACGACAAGGCCAACATTTTTGTAATTGTAATTTGATACGTGACGCTTTTTTGACGTACGAATACGCGGTTTGACGATAGTTAGCGCCATTTTTGACGTAGGTATACGCGTGCCTCAAGTGGACGTGAAACAACCCGCCTAGCCTTTTTCCATCTATGTTGGGATCGGCTTGCGGTCTATCCGGATGCAGTTGAATACCTAATAATTTTACACATTCTATTTGACCTCCACAACCCAGATACTGGGCAACACATAGGTACACTCATATAATGAAACGTGAAGGACCAATAATTTTTATTGAAACCTAAGAAATCTGAGAGAGAATAAGAAGCTAGAATAAGAACTAAGAAGACCAATGTTCGTATCTCGAATTAAACAGATTAATATGTACTGATAGGTGGTTCCATATTTTCTAATCTATACTAATCTACACCATAGGCCGACCGCTTAACTGAGACGTTACCTGAGGTAGCAGCGCGGTACGGGAGGGGTGTGGTGACGTAATCCGAGAGCTCAGTGATTCGTCAATTCGGAACTACTGGGCCTCAATCGCGCTAATTTCAAACATCTGCAAACGTTTATGGTAACGTTACGGTTCAATTGCGACAACGGTTAGGTTTCGATTCAGCTGTTCCGATTTTGGTATTGCGTTAAAAGTTCAAATGCTAATAGAAGTTGGAACGTTGCGCTACGTCAATCGTTAGTGATGTTCTTTTAGTTTGTGTATATCCGAGCGTTTCGTAATAAATTTTGACGTGTACACCTCTAGTTTTGACAGCTGAAAGCGCGGTATGTACTTGAACTTTTGAAAAGGTAAGCAAGTTATAAACGTAAATAAACATTCAAAGTTATATTATATTCTTTGGACAGCCGCATTCATTCGTTGTTATCATTTCATTGAGTCGTGATTGTTTCATAAACCACTCACACACTTCCTGGAAACACTTCACTTCTTCTTTTTTTTTACTTTTCTTGGTGTACCTACTGCCTACTTTACTTGGTGGAAATGGATGAGCGTCGCAGATGCACGACGGTCCGGCAAATGGAGCTGATGGTGCAGTTCTTAGAGCAGCATCGAGACCTTGCTCTTGGACGAGTTAGGTCTAAAGAGGCTCGTCAAGTTGCGGCACGCTTATGGGATGAGTGTGCCACAAATCTTAATGTTGAAGGGCCTGCCCGAACAGGGAAAGAATGGTCCAAGGTGAGAATCATCGACGCAGATAAAAGTGGATGTTATACGCCGAGTGTTCCTAACTAAAATAATTTTTTTTGTTAGGTGTGGAATGACTACAAGTGCCGGGTTAGGTCAAAGTTGGTCACAATAAATGCCAACCAACGAGCTACCGGTGGTGGACCCAGTAATGCTCCCGTGTTGTCACCATTGGAGGAGAGGACAGCCAATATTTTAGGCAGGGATGTTGGCCCGCTAGCCGATGTTAGGCAGGACCAATTTGCCTCAAATGACGTAAGTGTATCTTTAGGTACTTCCAAATCTGCTTTTGTAAACCATTGTTTCATCATGCTTAATAATACTAACAATGCTAATTAATAATACTATACATTATATAGGGTGATGGTGTAGTGGCAGTGGAAGTGGTTGATGATCAATCACACCAATTACAAGAGACTGAAGCTTCATCAGCAATGTGAGTTGTATCTCGTGTGAAAACATAATGTTTATGCTGCTTAATATTAGCAATATATATAAGTTTTAGTTGTATCTCTTGTGAAAACATAATGTTTATGCTGCTTAATATTAGCAATATATATAAATTTTATTAATATTACAGTTTGATTGACCATGAGTACGTGCTGTCTGCAACATCACCAGTGCATGTGCAGTCGCTGCCTGTGTCCCCTGTTCCCAGTCTAGTGGGACAGACAGACTCTTTACATAACTCCCCTAGGCAAAGTGCAGGTTTGTTCAACATAATTGCTTGAGCTAATTAACAGGTTGAATGCCGTAATTACAGAAACATTTAAAAAGCCATTGTGTCTCATGTAGATCCACGTTCTATACTAAGGGTTAAAGATAGTATCACCATATAAAGCAATTTTTTAATTTGCTACTTTCAGAAAGAGTCCGAAGGGTGCGAGAGCCCCCTCGACGGCGCAGTGTAGAACGTGCCTCACGCCAGCTCTCTACACAAATGACAAGACAATGTAAGTTGAATCCTAGACTTATTTTTGAAGTCTTAATGCCGTTCTTTATTAACCAATACTTATGTATCATATTTCAGCAGCTAGAAGTGCCCTAGACCAATCCAGAGCCGCAATCCTGCGTATTGAGGAGATGCGGGCTGAGGCCGCGCTAAAATATTCACAGGCGTTCTGCAATTTTTCGGAATCAGTCAGACTAATTGCAGAAAGCATTGAAAGATTTAGCCAAAGGGTAATACAAATATTCAGATGTACCTCACCCGTATGGGGGGTAAACTAGTAATGTGAACAAATTAAATACAGTCGATTTTTAAAATATGTCATAAAATAATTAGTTATTAGTAAAAAGCACAAAAATGAAGAGATATACTTTTATTTATACTTTTACATACACTATTACTAAGTATTATTTGTCAGTAACATCATAATCCTAACACTTATGTTTGGTTTCAGGATGGCCAACAACATCACCACCCAGACTAATATTTCTCTGTTAGTTATTAGTATTTGTACTTTAATAAATATAATTATATTATAAATTAATTTTGTTTGGTTCTCCTGAATTTTAAATTGGCACTAGCCCCTAATCCCCTTTTGCCTAGGGTAGGTAGCTTTTGCCTTCCCACCATCATTTACACCTTAATAAAACTATGATATGTGATCTGATAATCTACATTTTAACATATTTTGCTAGATTCATTAAAATAAGAATGCATTAAAAATACAAATAAGCCTATAATCATAAACAGTTTCAAAGAAGGAAACTAAAACAAAATATACATTCAACAGATTTCTGAGATAGGCCTAGTGTTAGTATTCCACTTAACCTAGTTAGTATTGTTAGTTTTTATTGAAGGTTGGAGACGTAACGCCTTTACGGGTAAAGGCCTCCTCCATCTTTAACAATAAATGATTTATTTTCTGTAAGTAGGTTTTTACAAACACTTTTACACGTCATCATATTTTTTAAACTAGATGTGGTCGGCGTTTCCTATCTGACTACTCAGAGAAGAAAGGCCGAATCAAAGACCTCTGAGTTTGTTTCAGCCTTTCTTCTCTGAGTAGTCTTTCCGTAAAGTCCGCATAAATAACTCAAACTTCCAGATCATGATTAAAACTAAGAAGGAAAACAGAAAAAAAATGACCCACATAGTCCTCACATTCACAATAATTAAATGAAAATTTAAAAAAAATACTTTACAAAGTAAATATTCATGTCATTATCTAAATAAAATTACGGGTAGTCAGAAGCCCGAAAGTCTGACAACCAGTCTTACCAAGGGGTATCGTATTACCCAGTAACTGGGTTGTGGAGGTCAGATAGGCAGTCGCTCCATGTAAAATACTGGTATTCAGCTGCATCCGGTTAGACTGGAAGCCGACCCCAACATAGTTGAGAAAAGGCTAGGCAGATGATGATGATGATGATCTAAATAAAATTCATCAATGTCAAAAAAATCCGGACATAATCTTTGAGGACCATGTAGATTAGTGTCGGAAATGATCTTTTGAGGAAAGAACCACACAGATTGAGTGGACCTCTCCAGTCAGTGCACGCATTTGTCAGTAACCGTGCAGCTCAACTCAGAACTTAAGGAGCTCAACAATTCGACGAACAATACCAAAGACATGACATTTGGGTAGGCCGCATAAACTACTCAAACTGCCAGACCATGATTAAAATGATAACAATGATCCACATAGTCCTCACATTCATAATAATTAAAATAATATAATACTACAGTAAATGTACATGTCATTGTTTAAGTAAATAGATACTAAAAAAAGAAAATATTAAAGTGTAAAATAGCAAAATAACATTCACTGTCTAAAAATATTGGAGCAGCTCAATCCCAAGCCTTTTTGTCTTCAATATAGTCTTTTACAGTATAATAGGCTTTCTGGCATAGTTTTCGCTTTATAAAAGATTTGAATTTATTAAGGCTTAGTTCTTGAATGTGGCTAGGAAGTTTATTATAAAAACGATCGAAACGCATCTAAAGAAATACACTACACTAAAATTGATTATTCCTATTGGTCCATAAACGTTGAATGAGCGCCCGTTGTCGTGCGCGGCCAAGCTCCAGCTCACTAAGAGCACGTGCGCCGCGTCGCCGCTCTTGCCTGGCGCCATGCCCGGCGCCCTCCGTCAACTGGCGTTCACGAGCTGCTTCCTCTGCTGTTAGCGGAGTGTAGGGGATGCGAGCCCTGTGTGCTATATTATGCAGAACACAGCATGCATTCACTATTCTCGCAGCAGTTACTGGAGTGTAATGCAGCTTTCTATCAACCAATAAGCACCTGCAAAGACAAACCCTTTTTAACCGACTTCAAAAAAGGAGGAGGTTTCTCAATTCGACCGTATATATATATATTTTATTTTATTATATCACATTATTTATCTTATCAACCAGTATAACAATGGTATGATATTTAAGGTATACCTAAAGCGAGCTTTTAAAACACCTATACAGCGTTCAACAACATTTCTGGCGGTCAAGTGCAGGCCTTGGTAATAATGTTCTGGAGTGCCTGGCCTTGGTTCAGAGATAGGTGTCATCATTGTCAGTCTCAAAGGGTACCCTGAGTCTCCTGCAATAACCAAAAAAGTATTAAAACCTCTTATTCAAATTTAATTACACAATGTATCAGAAGATTGGAACATAAATTATACTCAATTTAAACATACCCAAAAGATGCAAATCTTCTCCATGATTAATGTGGAGTCTCTCTATATAACCATTTAACGGATGGTTGGTCCAAACAACACTATCATGTGTGGACCCAGGGTAACTTGCATCCACACACAATATATTTAAATTAGAATCACAAATCTGAAAAAAAAATAAAAATAATGATATGAACTAGCACTGACAAGAAAGAATAAAATTATAACAATAGAAATACTCACAATCATCACATTTAACGAATGGTATCCTTTTCTATTAAAAAAACGTTCTTCATGTTTAGCAGGACATACAATTGCCACATGGGTCCCATCAATACAGCCCAGAGCTGGTATTTTGAACTTATGGTAGAAACTGAAAATAGTTATAAATATTATATACAATTATGTAAGTACTTAAAAATTTGAACATTGGTTCATTTTTGAATATCTAAAATGAAGACTATATGCTACTTACTCTCTTTTAACTTGTTCCCTCTCACATTGTTTGAATGGAAAAGCTATATATTCATTAATGACTGCCGGATTGTTCAAGGCTGTTGTCACTTGCCGGATAGCTTTTGAAACGCTGGCCTGGGAAATGTAATGGTTCCTGCTGTCTCCAACAATGGTCTGATAGGACCCAGAAGCATAAAAGGCCAATGCAACCAAAATCTAAAACAAATTCAGGTTATCTATTGATTGACCTATGCACACATACCTAGTTTTAACATTAAGTATTAGTTAGCTGATTTGTGGTTATTTTTATACAAGAAAAAAGTAGTAAAGGCGATATTGCTGTTGATCACTTTACTGAGGAATCATCACATCTGCCCTTACGCTCCTTACCTTGGTTTCAACATCCAAAGCATCTGAACGGAGAACGGGTGGCATGTGAGGAGTCAACTTGCAAATTAATTCACGGGTTAATTCTTTCGTGAGTCTATATCTCTTTACAAACTGACGATCACTGTAAGAGTCACACTTAAGTCTAGCTTTTAAGTTTTTCCTTTTGGTTTCGGCTCGAGCCACTGCTACATCGTATTCATGAGATATCTCCAATAAATCTATGTAGCCGTACATGATAATGTTGTATTTTTCAAGATTTTCACTCGGAAGCACTTCACAACAAAGACAAAATAGTCCAACGATGCACCAACGATCCAAAAAAAGTAGCGTCCCATCAACTTTTCATTTGACAGCGGTAACGTTCCAGTTACGATCGCGTTGCGTCTCAACGCGCTGTCAAATTCGCTTCAGTCTCTTGTAATTGGTGTGATTGATCATCAACCACTTCCACTGCCACTACACCATCACCCTATATAATGTATAGTATTATTAATTAGCATTGTTAGTATTATTAAGCATGATGAAACAATGGTTTACAAAAGCAGATTTGGAAGTACCTAAAGATACACTTACGTCATTTGAGGCAAATTGGTCCTGCCTAACATCGGCTAGCGGGCCAACATCCCTGCCTAAAATATTGGCTGTCCTCTCCTCCAATGGTGACAACACGGGAGCATTACTGGGTCCACCACCGGTAGCTCGTTGGTTGGCATTTATTGTGACCAACTTTGACCTAACCCGGCACTTGTAGTCATTCCACACCTAACAAAAAAAATTATTTTAGTTAGGAACACTCGGCGTATAACATCCACTTTTATCTGCGTCGATGATTCTCACCTTGGACCATTCTTTCCCTGTTCGGGCAGGCCCTTCAACATTAAGATTTGTGGCACACTCATCCCATAAGCGTGCCGCAATTTGACGAGCCTCTTTAGACCTAACTCGTCCAAGAGCAAGGTCTCGATGCTGCTCTAAGAACTGCACCATCAGCTCCATTTGCCGGACCGTCGTGCATCTGCGACGCTCATCCATTTCCACCAAGTAAAGTAGGCAGTAGGTACACCAAGAAAAGTAAAAAAAAAGAAGAAGTGAAGTGTTTCCAGGAAGTGTGTGAGTGGTTTATGAAACAATCACGACTCAATGAAATGATAACAACGAATGAATGCGGCTGTCCAAAGAATATAATATAACTTTGAATGTTTATTTACGTTTATAACTTGCTTACCTTTTCAAAAGTTCAAGTACATACCGCGCTTTCAGCTGTCAAAACTAGAGGTGTACACGTCAAAATTTATTACGAAACGCTCGGATATACACAAACTAAAAGAACATCACTAACGATTGACGTAGCGCAACGTTCCAACTTCTATTAGCATTTGAACTTTTAACGCAATACCAAAATCGGAACAGCTTAATCGAAACCTAACCGTTGTCGCAATTGAACCGTAACGTTACCATAAACGTTTGCAGATGTTTGAAATTAGCGCGATTGAGGCCCTGATCCGATTCCGAATTATTTTACTAATGGTAAGCTACAGTGTTGCCGAGTGCCATCTATGATATATTTTATGTTTATTTCTTTCGAGCACATAATGTACAGAGGCGAACTTAATGCCATAGGCATTTTTTACCTGTCAACATTTATGTCAAAACAAGAAATCGGACTCACGCGTCCCACGCATACTTAGTCGCGGGCAGAAACTAGTCATAGTATGCTGTGCAACAATTATAAGAGAGCAGTGATTTTCACCAAGGCTGGCACTTTAATTAGTGTATTTTTTTCATCTACACCGCTATTAAAACGTTGAAGGAAAACATCTTGCGGAAACCGGAATGTCCTAAAATCAAAAATTCTAAGACATGTGACATCTACCAACCCCCACTGGGCCCGCGTTGATTACGGCCCGCTCCTTCTCACAAAGAGGAAGCCTGTGTCCCAGCAGTGGGTACATTAAAGACTGATTATGCTATGTTATTTGCAACAATCATAGGTACCTAAGTACTAAGTACTCTTCTTGATAAATGATTTTATTTTTGTAAGTAGGTTTGTACAATTATTAAAAAAATACAACAAAAAACGCAAAAACAATAAAAAAAGTTTTTTTAGTATAGAAGTTTGACATTACACCTGTCAGATTAGTCTCTGGGATTAAAAAAAACGAACTTTAATTTGTTTGTCAGTTTATGATTCATCAAAACAAAAACAAGGCATTATCGTCACAGCTATCAACAGGAATTTAAGGTTTAGTAAACCCAAGGCTTTGTAATAAAAGCAACAGTAGCTACAATATAGACGTAAAAGATTATCTATTTAGAGGGATTCCCACAAAGCATTGTGATAACCGTTGGCCACTATCTAAGGACCAAATTGTATTTGTAGGCGCTATACTTACTTTGTAAATCCAGTATGGCTTGAGCTCTGTTTTTTGTTCGAGGAAAACGTATCTTTTAGATTACTTTAAGTGTCTTGCGTAATTTGATTTTAATAAAAACAGTTCTTTATCTCTGTAACCTCTACAATTTATTTTGTCAACGGTCAAGTTACAATAGGCCGCATGTCAGGGGTTACAAAGCCGGTATAATCGACTCAGCTTATTGCAGTCAGCTGCTGGAGTTGCTGTCTCTCCCAGACTGCGCCACAACACCCTGTCTTCCGCCTTCCACATCCAGTCATCTTCTTTAGGTCGTCCGTCCATCTAGCTGGGGAGTCAGTGTAAGCCGGCCCTACAATACTATTGGAACTACGTACTATTATAGGCCAGGTCAAGGTCAAAGTGTTACCTGATGTGCGAAGAACTGTATAGAAAGCCGAAAAAAACACGTTTGTTGTATGGGAGCACCCCTTAAATATTTATTTTATTCTGTTTTTAGTATTTGTACACCATTTACTGGTAGACTAGCCAATATTACTTATCTGTAAGTGTCTAAACACACTATGCCGAAGTTACGCGACCGAAGTTCGGCATGATTACGCCTGCAATGCTATTTGAATTACTGACGACACATTATGCCGAAATTACGTTGCGTTAAATAGCATTGAAATAGCATCGCGGGCGTAATCTTGCCGAACTTCGGTCGCGTAACTTCGGCATAGTGTGTTTAGACACTAAGGGTATCTTTCTGACGTCTGTGTGGTGCCGGACTTAAAGAATAGCACCACCCCATACTTCCCGTGGGTGTCGTAAAAGGCGACTAAGGGTCTAACCGGAGAATGGGCAGCAGCGTTCTCTATGCATTCCACCACCATACCATACTGGGATCGCCAACCCGCCTGCCAAGCGTGGCGATTATGGCAAACCCTCCCCCTTTTGGGAAAGGCCTATGTCCAGCAGTGGACGTCTTTCGGCTGAAATGATGATGATGATGAAGGGTATCTTTCTAATAGATGGGTAACTTAACAGATATAATATAATAACTAGCGTCTGCCCGCGACTTCCTCCACGTAATATTTCTTGCTCCCCCGACCCACCCCGTCGCATCGCATCGCCTGCCCGCGCTATTATTTATTTATTATGTTATATTTATTTATGTGTTAAATGTTACAATAAAATACCTTGTGATATATTGCAATTAAATGAAAGAAAATTTAAAACTCACATTAAACGTACACTTTGTAAACAAGCATACTATAAATTAGAAGATTATATCCAAGATAAGAGTGCTTGGAAACATGCTGGTCCTGCTCCATAGGATAATCTGAGTCTAGACAAAATCAAACTGGTTGCTAATTTAATTGTGAAATTGATTCTTTCTTCTTTTTTTTTGACGTTGATTTATATTCTGTAATTACTTAAACTCACACCCTGACTTATTACTTGTAATTTTTTATTTAAATGAAAATCGTTTATTTTTACCATGTTTGTAAATATGTGAGCACCATGTATCTATTAGATAATTAATTTATGTCATGTTTTCATTTTTAATTCTTCTACCTATTTTGGTATAGTAATTTTATTTTATTTTAGGTGCATCGTCTTCACATATTATTATATAATTAATGTATAAAAAATATTGTAAAACATTTTAAAAGAGTAACGGTGGAGTTTCTTGCCCATTCTTCTCCATACGAAAACTACCTTTTGGAATGGGCGACTAGAATCAATTCGTAATTTTTGACGTTCAAAAGTGCCTTTTAAGTGCCTACTTGAAATAAATGTTTTGACTTTGCCTTTGACTTTATTTTATAATTTATTCACACACAGTAAAATACGATATGGATATGACATAATTATAATACTTATTAAAAAAAATTATGTAATTATATTACTTCGTTTCCGCAGACTTTTTCTTTTGGCTCAGCTCTCAACCGCTTGTGTGCCGTAATCACAGACACAATAAAAAAGCCATTGTGTCTCGCGTAGATCTACGTTCCGGCAGACTTAAGGTTAAGGGTCCTAGCGTGATGTGAAATAGCCTATCCTTTCACGAGAATTACGCTTCAAATTCAAAACTCTTCAGCTTTATTAGTAGTATTATATATTATTAGTATTATAATTATATTAAAAGTGAGCATTTGTTTTTATCACAATGCTGACATAATGTATGTTTATTTATGTATTACGCAAGTGAGACTGTTTGTGACAATTAACCCAGAAAAAACAGTCACGGTCAAGCTGTCATTGGAATTTGAATTGATTACACTGAATACACTGTTTATGAGGAACTAGCCGCGACCTGCCCTGCTACGCAAAGGTGGAATGCTACCTACTGATTTGGATGTTAAAAAAAACGATATTTGTGTGCTATATATACAGGGTCCCATTAAAATAGATGGACAAATTTTAACACAGCGCTCAGTACGTCTAACCAAACATATCCAAGCAAAAAAAAACACTGATTAAAGTGATTTTATTTTGACCTAAAATAATAAATTAATAAACATTAGTGTATTTTCGTTAGCTGATTTTATTTTTCTTGTAAGTATCTATGCGTTTTTTAGGGTTCCGTACCCAAAGGGTAAAAACGGGACCCTATTACTAAGACTTCGCTGTCTGTCCGTCTGTCCGTCTGTCCGTCTGTCCGTCTGTCTGTCACCAGGCTGTATCTCAAGAACCGCGATAGCTAGACAGTTGAAATTTTCACACATGATGTATTTTTGTTGCCGCTATAACAACAAATACTAAAAACAAAATAAAATAAATATTTAAGGGGGGCTCCCATACAACAAACGCGATTTTTTTGCCCTTTTCTGCTCGATATCAAAAATGGCAACAGGTAGGCACTTGAAATATTCACAAAATACTCAGTTGTATTTTAACTTTAATAATAAATAATAAAATTAAAATAAAATAAATATTTAAGGGGGCTCCCATACAACAAACATGTTTTTTTCGGCGTTTTTGCCTTGTGGTACGGAACCCTTCGTGTGCGAGTCCGACTCGCACTTGTCTTTTATATTTTTTTACCATCGTCCTTATTTTGGTGGTCTGAATGATTCGTAAAAGTTTGTCCACCTATTTTAATGGGACCTTATATATATAGTAGAGCCAAGAATTTGAGATAATTTTCAAGTTATGGAACAACAAATTGAATGTCATACAGTACTTAATAAAGTTCAAATTCCATTGCAACAAAAACTTATTAGGCCCTTTTTGTTACAAATGGTCACTCAAAAATCGACTTAGAATACATTTTACTAAAGTAGATAACTGATTAAGTGTTGATGGAATTTAATTATTTGAGATTATGGACACTGCTTTAAGTTTAATATTAATGTACGTAATATACCTACTCGTACATAAGCTTTCCGGAATAGGTAAATTCTTTAACTGGGGATGGAAGCCGCATCGAATCTGTTTTATAGTTTAGAAGAACTAAGCAGTCATACAAACAGACATGAAAAGCGACGTTAATCTATATTCATATTATAAATGTGATGTGTGTACTTTTCTATATGAATATTATAAATGTGAAAGTGTGTCTGTCTGTCTGTCTGTTACTTCTTTACGCTTAAACCGCTGAACCGATTTAGATGAAATTTGGTATAGGTATAGTTTGAGTCCCGGGAAAGGACATTTGATATTTTTTATCCCGATATTCCCACGGGATCAATAGCTAGAGAAAGAAAGAAAGAATTCGTCATGCTAATAAATATCCCGTAGTCAGCATTTGTGCCCGGTTGGTGGCAATAGGCTCGCCCCTATTCATCATCATTTCAGTCAAAAGATGTCCACTGCTGGACTTAGGCCTCCCCTTCACAGATGCACCTCCACTTCGACCAGTTCCGTGCTTCCCGCATCCAGCGGGTTCCTGCGTTCTTTCGCCCCTATGACAGGGGACTTAAACATAACTGGTGACATGTGGGTGTACTTACACCAATGCCTCTCTCTCTCTCTCTCGTTTATAATATTGTATAGATAGAACGTCAGGCGACAGTGAGGCAGACCCAGTCAGACGAGCTTGACTCCTACAGACAGGATTGGTCCACACCACACTAGCTCAAGACAGAGGAATGGAAAGGAGAAAGGGATGCCTTTACCCAGTAGTGGGACAGTACAGGTAAAGAAAAAACATAATATGACATTACGCATGTATTGCACAAGTAGTTATAGTCCACGCGGAACTAGTTGACCGCGCCTTAGGTCGCCACAGACAGCCCCCTTTGCAGGGGCTGCCTTGACGCCAAGGAATCAACCGCCCACGTCATCCTGGAATGCGAGGCCGTGGCTTCTCAACGTGAAGAAATCCTCGGAACAATGAGGTCGCTCCGCGAAGCCTGTGAAGCTCCCAGGAAGCTTTTGTGCTTTTGGGCGGAGCTAGGCTGGCTCTGTTAGCCAGAGTCCCCCACGCACAACGGACCGAATGAGAGTCTAAGTGCGGAAAAGGGAGTCCCATCATCATCATCATCATCACCGCGCCTTAGGTAAGTGAGCGGTGGGACGCAGGGGCGGGGGGGATGCTTTGTCATTGCTCAGTACGTGTGTTGCGAACGATATCCGTGGTTGCGAACAATAGGCAACCCCGCAGCCCTCACTCCCGTCCCCACCCAAGGCGCGGCCAACTAGTTCTGCGCGGACTATACGCAGAGAGCACTAGTGTTGTAGTACACCCAAAATGATTTATATTTTTTCTTAAATAATTTTTACGTCTATGCCTAAATCCATAATCAACAAAACACAAATAAATAAAATGGATCAGAAACAATATTTGTTTGTTAATTGAAACTTCTAAAACAAAACAGTCAATAAACAAAGAAATGTATTTAATAGAAAAAAATACAATATCCTCTAAGAACAGATTTACTTTACCAAAAACAAAAATGAAAGAAACGAAAAGTTAGTGTTAATAGAAGTATTCTTTGAAATTATGAATTAAAAAGGGTTATTCACTAAGAACTTCTTTTAATCATCTTGGCTAAAAGAATAAATTTGAAAAATTGAATAATTGTAATAATGATTGTCCTTAGGCGTTGCATCAGAATAAATTGGAAAAATTTAATAATTGTATTATTGTCCGTAGGCATTGCATGTTCACGTCGGGGATTCCACCGTATCCTATCCGGGGGGTTAATTCTACCGTATCCTCCATTACTTTAGACCCCAGGCTTTATCTACGTGAAAAGGCTATTAGCACTTAAGATTGCTGATATAAAAGTCTAACCAAGGACAAATTCTTGGAGTACAGGCGTTTTGTTACGATATGTTAAACAACGCCCCAAGCATTAACTTATTTCCTGTTAACCCCTACAGTTTTGCTAAAAGCTTCCGAATTGTATTCACAAAAGAGTTCATCGACCTTGCGACCTTTCTGTGTCACTATGATTTATGCACGCTCATAAAATTTGCCATGAAATGTGCTACGTCATAGGAAAATGGGGTATGTATGGTGTCTTGTTAAAGGGAAGTTTGATTTATCATCAAGGGGTTGATTGTTGAAATATTAGGATTGAATGTACAGCTAATGCCGATGGTCGCTACATCGATATTTGGCACTATAATAATAATTTATTTCAGACTTTTTGCCTATAGATTTGTTAGTAACAATGTTCTTAGCATAGTGTTAGTAAGAGTAAAAAACACGCCGAAAAAAACACGTTTGTTGTATATCTATACATATAATAAATCTGTAGAAGGGTCAATTCTGTACATTGAAAATATTGAAAAAATAAATAGCGGGGGGTGTTGCTGGATCGATACCAAACCCAAATATGTGATTAAAAAAATTTTTGTCTGTCTGTCTGTCTGTCTGTCTGTCTGTCTGTATATGCAGGCATCACGTGAAAACTAACGGTTCGATTTCGATGAAACTTGGTATAATTATACCTTATTATCCTGGGCATAAAATGGGATACTTTTTATCCTGGAAAAATACGTAGAAAAAAAAATCTTATTTTTCAGTTTTATTCATAGACGTTGTTCTGTAGAACCGCGAACACACGTTGCATTACCCGCAGTGGATAATTTTCCATTTCAATTTAAGAGAATACAGTTTCCTGTAGCTTTGTGCACCATGACAATAAATAAGGCTCAAGGTCAGACCCTAGGAGTTGCTGGCGTAGATCTTACCGCGAGTTGTTTTTCACACGGGCAACTTTACGTAGCTCTTTCCCGTGTGAGCAGTCCAAGAAATCTTCATGTTCATATTCCGGACGAGCTCACTAACAATGTTGTGTATGCTGAAGCTCTCAATTAACTTTCTGTCGCATTGTCACGATCACTTTTTTATTATTGCAAACTTTTCGTCACTGTCAGTAATTTACTGCTACATGCTACTTATCAAGGTCGGAATTACTATGAAAAAAATACTTACTACAGAACGCAAGCTCAACAGCAGTAGCTCAATAGAGGGATCTCCTTAATTATTATAGGCTTAGCCGTATTTGGGTCCAATAGATATTTATAAGATGTCATTGTCAGAGTTACTCAAAATGGAGAAATAAACCATCCACGCGAAGACCGACATCCGCGCGGACGGAGTCGCGGGCGGAAGCTAGTATTGTATATAATTATATTATTGCCCCTTAAATATTTATTTTATTTTGTTTTTAGTGTTAGTTGTTTGAGTGGCAACAGAAATACATAATGTGTGAAAATTTCAACTGTCTAGCTATCGCGGTTCCTGAGACAGCCTGGTGACAGACAGACGGACGGACGGTCAGACGGACGGACGGTAGTAATAGGGTCCCGTTTTTACCCTTTGGGTACGGAACCCTAAAAATTATGATAAATAGAGGCGCTTGCTCTCGCATAAAGGCCTATCCAGTGCGCCATCCGTGCCGAGTCCCATTGGCCGGCCCACGCGTCCAGGGGAGTCTGCTATTTTTATAAATTCGTCATTCCAACACGAACCCATTGTCATTTTGCTAAAAGTTCGTAATCTGCTAAATTCATCATGGTTGATCATTGGTCGGTCACACGAAACATATACGATACTCGTAACGAATTAAAAGCAATGACTGCACAATGACGTTCTAATGGTAGGTCACTGATCAAAAGAACTGTCAAAATTTTAGCAGATTACCGCAAGTCAGTCATTTATTTGTCATTATGTACGAGATTACCATTCTAAGCCATTTCTTTCAATGGAGTGTCAGTGTTTGACCATGGGAAAGTCATAATGACGCCATTATATTAGTAAATTACCAAACTTGTCAAAATCAACTATTGTGAAATCAATGATAGACTATTCTGACACTATTGTAATAGCAGACATGAGGCCCTGGATGGTGCTGGGGCTGCCACGCACCCGCGCAAGCATGCGCGCACAGCGCTTCCATTATGATCGCGTGGAAGCCTCCACGTGCGCCTCCGCGAACATGCCACTGGCGCTGTAGCACTATAATAATAATTTATTTCAGACTTTTAGCCCATAGATTTGTTAGTAACAATGTCTAGGTACCGCGGCAGCCCCAACAACACCTTGAAAGCGTTGAACTGTACACGAATACACTATCCCAAACACACACAATGTATCTACATACCTAGTTATAAGAGCACTCATTGTGATACTTTGCTCTTACAGGTATGAGTTCCACTGTGGTAAGTAGTGAGTATGGCACTTGTGACGCATATTTTCCCCTAATTTGTTATTTTTTGTGTTCTCTCTCTTGGTCATGTTTACCGCAAATAAAACTATTTTCCTTCTCTTCTTTTGATAGCTTACTAGCTGCGCCCCGCGGTTTCACCCGCATAAGTGTCGATTCCGTGGGAATATCGGGATAAAAAGTAGCCTATATGTTAATCCGGGGTGTCAGCTACCTCCATACAAAGTTTTATCAAAATTGGTCTAGCCGTTTGAGCGTGAAGAACAAACATATAAACACACACACACTCCCACAGACACACATACTCACAAACTTTCGCCTGTATAATATTAGAGTGATAATTTCCATTGTCCAATGAAAGAATAGAATAGAATACTCTTTATTCTAAACACTATATAAATTACAGATATAAATGTAGAAATTATTTACAGGTAACATAACAGGGTCTTATCGTTAAAAGCGAAAGCCTACTAATGACTATACAAATATTACAAAATTGTTACCTGAGGTGACTTCTTTTTTTAGCCGTCCTAGCTAACAGCGTGCTAGAGCTATTATTTTCTATATCCTCATTATGTTAGTGTCATCTTTTCTGAATATTCAATTCAAATAAAAACAATTTTTTTAAGAAAACTTGGCAGACCTTATTAAACCTTTTTGGGAAAATTAAAAACTCGTTTAATTATTCCTACATGGAATGTCAACTTTGATGCCCTAGCAGATCTTATTCCATCAATCAATCAGCCTAGCGTTTGCCCAACTATATTGGGGTCAGCTTACAGTTTAATCGGATGCAGCTGACTGAATACCAGTATTTTACATGAAGCGACTGCCTATCAACCCCGTTACCACGATACTACGATATATACCTACCCATGGCAAGACTGGCAGTTCTTATTGCGTTGTTATTCTACAAAATCACATGACTCCAGGGTACCTCTGTCTTCATAGATCAAAACAACATAGACGCTGGTCTAAGGTTGATAGCCATTAAACTATCATTTTTATTCATCACACACGTCGGCCCCACCGCGCAAAAGTAACAATTGTCCCAAATTGGATTTAATGATGTATGATAATTATTTATGGGAAATATTATTGTTATATTTTGACTGTTTGGTACATTGCACAACACAAAAAAAAAATATTTTAAGCCCATTTCATAACATGTCCTTTAGTCAAGTTTTGATGAGTGCTTTTAGAGTTAGCTTCAATAATATTTTTTCCACTTAGTGTATGTTGATGATGTTTTAATAACTTCCTGTCACTGTTATTTACTAGCAAGAGAAGGTATACGAATTTCTGTGGAGTAGGTATCACAACTAAAAAGTGAAAAATAATAACTTTATTACAAAAAAAAAACAACCGTCTTCCAAAAAAAAACACTACAAAGTGAAAAATAACTTTAATTTCGGAATTCGGTGGCAAAAAATTTAACTAAAGTTATTTTTCACTTTGTAGTCATTTTTTAACATGACCTAAAGATCCAAAAACTTTTAAAATAAGCACACTCATCAGATTAATCATGACAACCAACCCTCCACATAATTGATCAAAATCGCTCCATTCATCCTTATTTTCAAGCCATCATAACCAGGCTAACCTTCCGACCTTCCCAACTCAGCGACGTTACACCTTTATTCATAAAAATACGTTAAAAAACCCGGCCGAATCATGGTACGTTATCAATCAAAATCTTGTGACACGGTAGCTGGTTCGAGCTGATGGATCTGACCTAAATATTACTAGTAGCTATTACGAGTACACGGCATTTGGGTTAAGTTAATGGGCGGTAAGGTAGGTGACGATTCGTGGAGTAAGCTCTTCGTACGTTTGGTTGTTCGATTTAATTGTAGGAAGTGTGGATTTTTGGGGCTGTCCGAAAATGAGTGTTATTAAAACAACGTTGGCTACCAATTTTGTTTTATTTTAAAAAACACCTTCTTTAAATCTCTTTTGTACGAGAGAGCTTGCCTTTTTTTTTCAGGATTGGAAATCATCAAATGACCCCTCCCGCTCTGCGTGGAGCGGAAGGGAGTGTCAGACTCTTACTGACTAAAACCCACCCATGTTCCTTCTGTAGCCCTTTATGTTCCGGCCCAGCGGTAACCTTTTCGGACAATCCCGCTGACCCGGCGGGCTTCGGCCCTAAGGGGCCCCTTCCTCGATGCTGACATCTCTTAGCCTTAGGTCGAATTAACTTCATGGAATTATTTTGGATTAGAAAGAAAGAATAAGTATTTATTGCGACTCGTACAGGAAGATCACAAACTAAACTAAACACAGTAAAATAAAAATCTAAGATAAATAAAAAAAAAAAGTAACAAAAGAAAAATGAAACAGAAAGTCCTATACGAGGCCAAAAGGCTCCTATCTCAGCAAGGTGCTGCGACATTTAGACGTTTGGATTGCCATTTCAATTCTTTTTACTCTGAACCAATGGTTAGGCAGACTGCATTTCAGTATTTTTGACCAACAGAGTCATCTTGCATTGCGTTATTTTGGGTTGCTATTAAATAATAAATAAATTTAGGTAAGTTTTTTTTACACATTCACCCATAGTATTAAAAAAATAAAATAAAATATGAAATAGATATTAAATTATATTATTGTTGTTGTTGTTTCATTTATACACTTTCTTTTTATTATACGCCAATGGAGCTGTGTAGTAGTCTGTGTGGTGCCGGACTAGTCTGTGTGGTGCCGGACTTGAAGAATAGCACCACCCCATACTTCCCATGGGTGTCGTAAAAGGCGACTAAGGGTCGTACGTCGGGATGACGATGAAATACCTGGGTCTCGTCCTCGACAGCCGGTGGAACTTCGTGGAGCATTTCCGACGTTTGGCATGCTAGCGAAGGAGGTGGCGGGACGGTTCAGGGAGAGAGCCTCCCGTCTCAGCCGCCGCGGGGGCGCCCCAGGCGTCGGGAGCCGCGTGACGACTCCCGGCCACCGTAGGCGCGGGCCTGCGGGCGGAGAGTAATGGGTAGCTCACCGTCCGATCAGGACCAGGCCCGTGCCGGACGGCGCGTACGTGTTCCACGCGCGCTTCAAAGAGATGTCAGCATCGGGGAGGGGCCCCTTAGGGCCGAAGCCTGCCGGGTCAGCGGGATTGTCCGAAAGGGTTACCGCTGGCCCGGAACATAAAGGGCCAAGGAAGGAACTCGGGTGGGTTTTAGTCAGTAAGAGTCTGACACTCCCTTCCGCTCCACCCAGAGCGGGAGGAGTCATTTGATGATTTGCCATCCGCAAAAAAAAAAAAAAAAGGTGTCATACCGGAGAATGGGCAGCAGCGTTCTCTATGCATTCCACCACCATACCATACTGCGATTGCCAACCCGCCTGCGATTATAGCAAACCCCCCCTTTTGGGGGAGGCCTATGTCCAGCAGTGGACGTCTTTCGGCTGAAATGATGATGAATGAATGGAGCAGTGGGGTAATTGCGTAACACACCACCTACCAGTAGCAATGGGTTTCATTTTGACAGTTCAACAACATTCATTGCGTTGTTTACGTTGTTATGGAGACACGTTTTTCGAACTTATGACGCAATGGATTAGCAATATCTGTCAAAATGATCCAGATTAAGATTGATAATGTGTTTTGCAAAGGGTGTATGTCACAGCGGTCCAATACTGCCGTCCTTACGAAAAGTGCAATAACTCGAGTTTTGCCCCAAATTGAGATTTATGACGGGAAGGTATAGTGTGTCTCGTTATTATCAGCCATATTTGAATTAGAGTGGGTTACAGTGGGTTATGTGTTGGATAATACGCAATAGAAAAACGGTTTGCAGTTCAAATCAGATTATAATTTCACAAACAATTTAATCACACTAACAAATTACACACTGTAAACCGTACACGACACAACCAGATACGGAACGCGGGACAGTTTCTGAGCACATGTTGTTTGTACGATTCAAATGTCCAAGAGAGCTCCACATCGTTCTTGTCGCGCTGTCGTAGAGCGTCGACCACCCACGAACTCAGGCTAGACTCTGTCACGTGCCACCAGATGGCGTTGGCGTTCCGAATAGTCGTTGTCGTCACACCGCTTTCGCCTCGTTGTCAAGTCAGCTCCCGTACTAATGATGTCTGCGACAAGTACATAATTGGAATCTGCAGAATGAGATCTAAATATTCTTATTAAACACTTTTTACGTATCCATGACGTAGCCTGTTTTAATACTAAGCATAATATAGTGATGGAGAAAAAAACAAAACAAAAAAAAAATCTTTAACCGCGTTTTTCTCGAAATCAGGTTTAACCTAGTTATTACACTTTTCGTTAAGACGGCAGAATAGCACTCTTACTTTTTGGTTTTCGTATTTTTGGTAAATTTAAACCCCGCTCCAAAAGTATTTGCCTATTTATAAAACACGATACATCTTCTATTTGATCAAATAACCCTTTCTGTGATCAAAGTCAAAATTCAACAGACCCAAATGAAATAGGCAACGCAATAAAACCTTTTCTGAATGATCTTTCCATTTATCTAGTCACTGTTATTAATGCTACTACTTTACGCTTCAGAAGATCCACAACGATGTTAATATACTCCATTGCTTTTATTTTATCGAAAATAAATGGCTTCTGATCTTCAAAGGCTTGTACTTTCATGAATATATTTTAGCCCTCGTTACATTAGATGGCTTTAAGGCACTGTCCAAAGGTAAAACACCGTAAACCGCTTAGTGTTTTACCGCATATTCTATATTGGAACATCAAACTCAAAGCATTTAAGTATTTTAAATTGAATTGAGGAGAATTGAGGGGCCCCTTAGAGGAGAAGCCTGCCGGGTCAGCGGGATTGTCCGAAAGGGTTACCGCTGGCCCGGAACATAAAGGGCTAAGGAAGGAACACGGGTGGGTTTTAGTCAGTAAGAGTCTAACACTCCCTTCCGCTCCACCCAGAGCGGGAGGAGTCATTTAATGATTTCCCATCCGCAAAAAAAAAAAGCATTTATTTCAATTAAACCAATTACAAGAACTTTTGAATTGTGAAGGGGTCGGTCAGTCAGAAATATGAAGCTAGTTGCCCATCCCAAAGCGTAGGTAAGGTATGGAGAAGAACGGGCAAGAAACTCCATGGACACTCTTTTAAATCAAGCCAGATTAAAAAATTAAGTGTATTTTCAAATGTTCAAAGAAAAGACTTATTTAAAAATCACATCACACTAATAATATTAAGTATAAAGGCGAAAGTTTGTGAAAGTCTTTGTATGTTTGTGACTTCTTCACGCACAAACGGCTGGACCAATTTTGTAAAATTTTGTATGGAGGTAGCTGACACCCTGGATTAACAGGATACTTTTTATCCCGGTATTTCCATGGGATCGAGACTTATGCAAGTGAACCCGCGGGGTGCTGCTAGTGTTTCATAAAAATTAAATAGTTTCATGAGAAAATAGTCATAAAACTGCAAAATTACTTTTTTTTGTGGTCATTCGACTCAACTAACATCAAACGCGTCAGTGTTTAACTTTATTTGTTGCCGCGATGCGATATTGTCAATTACCCAACAATTTGCTTCTAACCGCGGCTCTAAAGTGACTTTGTGTGGATTGGATCCATTTTTTTGTAACTACGTCCAATTAAACTCGCATTTAGTATATGAATTTCAGCTACATATTATATACACATCACTTTTAATGTGTGTAATTTGAGTGATACTAGTAAAATATCAAAGTTGGTAGTAAACATTTTGTTATTACTTTTATTAGAATCGTTTCGCTTGGGATTGGTACTAAAATCGTAGTGCTGTGTTCGTCATTATATCCGAATTTGATTATGCTAATAACTAGATACCACTACATATATCTTTTGTTGTTCCACTCAGTGGTATAATGACCTCATTATCCTAGACACACCTGTGTCTATTTATGCACTATCTGCGCTCCGCGGTTTCACCCGCATAAGTGTCGATACCGTGGGAACATCGGCATAAAAGTATCCTATGTGTTAATCCTGGTTATGAACTATCTGTGTGTCAAATTTCAACCAAATTCGTTCAGCCGTTTGTACGTGAAGAAGTAATAAACATACAAACACACAAACTTTCGCCTTTATACACATACACATACAGTCATACACTTACACTTTACACCACAAACCTCACCTAATTCACACTATAGAGAGGCTATACATTTTTATTTATCTTTTATATTTAATCTTTTCTATCGTTTGTTTCTTTGTTTTATAACTTTGTTTTCTTTTTGTACTCAATCGATAGCTACTTACCCAATGGAACTCCGTACTAGTTTTGTATAAATTGAGAAATCTATTAACAGAGAGAGTCCATAACACAAGTTTAATCTTAGCTTGGGTGCCAGTGGAGTAATCAGTGATTTATGCAAGAATATTGTCATAGAATTGACTTATTGCCGCAAATTGTAAAATTGGAAATAAAGTTATTATTTTTTTTTTTTTATTATAATATTAGTGTGATAACATAACATCAAGCCTGCATTACCCGAAAGGTTAGGCAGAGGTGTACCAGTACTACACCCACATGTCATCAGTAATTTTTAAGTGCCGTGTAATAGAGGGGCGAGCCTATTGATATCAACTGGGCACAAATCCAAACTATAGGTTTTTTTTTTTGGGTGGGAAGTCATCAAATGGACCCCTCCCGCTCTGAGTGGAGCGGAAGGAAGTGTCAGACTCTTACTGACTAAAACCCTCCCGTGTTCCTTCTTTAGCCCTTTATGTTCCTTAAACTTCAGGCTGCTACTGAGAAATTCTAGACAGAAAAACCTAGTTCCAATTTGCCCGACCCGGGTATCGAACTCAAGACCTCAAGGTCATAGTAAAGTATTCATAACTAAATAAACCAATGGGCTTTAGTCGCCTCCTATGAGAACTTGTTCATGACATCACCATCACCATCTGCCTAGCCTTTTCTCAACTATGTTGGTGTCAAGTTTCAATTGAACTAACATTCAGCTGGTTATACTTATCTAGAACACCTTCATGTGCCCGAGAAAAATGTCTACTAATCCATTCACCAGATATATTAATATCTATATCTGCACGATATTTTACATTTATAATAGACATGCAGTAGGCAATATTTCAAAATTATGTTTGTGGTTTTGAGTTTTGGTTAATAGGGTGCTTCCGCAGACATACACTCACTAATTCTTCCCATGAGGGTAGGTAGAATCTACAGTACGCCACCTGTTATTATTTTGCCTTATGTACGTTCATTTATCTGGTCATACACGCACGTAGGTGGCAAGTACAGACTAGCACATCAAGCTACTACAATCTGTCAAATTTCTTTAATAGATTTTCAACTTTATCGCTAAAGCATAAGGTTCAAAGATGATTGGAAAAATTTGACAGTTTCGGGTAGCTTGATGTGCTGGCGTCTGTACAAGGCACTTTACCTTTCTGAAGAACATCCATACTTATATTATGAATGCGAAAGTGTGTCTGTCTGTCTGTTACCTCTTCACGCTTAGACCTCTGAACCGATTTAGATGAAATTTGGTATAGAGACAGTTTGAGTCCCGTGAAAGGACATAGGATAGTTTCTGTACTGATATTCCCACGGGATCGACACTTATGCAGGTAAAACTACGGGGCGCTGCTATGCACAAATAAAGTCACTATATGTCCTCCTAGGGCATTCGTAAATATGTTTTGTTAGTCGCCTTTCATTCATCCTCTCAATACGACAAAACCATCTAATCATACTCTTTTTAATTTTAATGTCACAGGAAGCTTAACATTAGTGTTAATTAGAAAGTCTTTATGTCTATAATATTAACTAAAGCTATAGCAAATTTCTAGCTAAAAGTAGCCGTTTTTACTTTCAGAAACTGGTCCTTACAGAGGTCGTTTAATGACGTGTACAAAGAGTGTTCCTATTCGAAAAAAGATTTCAGTACAATAGACTGCAGTGGAGCAATAAAGGAAGAAGACAATAGCTCAGGTAGCTTCGTTCGCACCCTGCAATATACGACGACCTGTACGTGACAAAAGTGACTGCAGAGGTACCAGGAATGTGTGTTGAAAAAGGAGGATTTGTATGTACAACATTTTCGTCAATACATCAAAGAAAGATTTCGTACCAAAGGAATGGTTTGAATTTGAGTTTCTTGAAGCGTGCGATGGGGCCTGTGGAGTTTATATACATATATAAATAAGTAAAAACCTACACACTACGAGAATTCCTCTATCAAAACGAAATGAAATTGTTCATTCTGTAAATAGGGAATCGGAATCATTTTCACAAATCATATTCAAAACCGGGCAAGAGCGAGTCTCACGAGCGCGGCGAGCGGGCGAGTCGCGCACCGAGGGTTCCATACCATCATATGTTTTTTAATTTTCATCGGCGAGGCCTATATTCATTAGAGATTATTGTAACACTGCACTGCGGTGTAGAATATTGCAGTTTTATGTCAGCGCCATCTCTTGACCGATTGTGGAACTAATGTAACGTTTGTTGATGATTTCTGAAAAGTGTGCTATTTAGAGACTTCGTTTTATTTTTCCTGTAATCTTTATATAGACTTCTATCACATAGAATCATTTCAGACTTTTCTCTTTGCACTCTTCAAAGATAAGGGGGGAGGGGGGGACGGTATTTTTTTACCTAACCTAAAACCTGCGCTCTTTTATATGATACCCCACTTCGAAATTTTCAGACCCCTTTCAGTCCCTGTTGCAAAAAATATAGATAGAGTTTTATTTGCAAAATAGTTGGGCAAACATCATCTAAAACTATTCCAAATTTCAAGTTGATAGCATTAGTAGTTCTTGAGATATCAATCTGTGACAGACAGACAGCCTGAGTCTCACCATTAGGGTTCCGTTTTAACATTTTGGTACGGAACCCTAAAAATAAGCAAGATGGAGTCTACATTTCCTATCTGGCTACCCCAGAGACGAAATGGCAAAACAAACTCAGGTGCCAAAATGTCTTTTAAAGTCCAGACATAATCTTGGTCAGATCATGTGAGGACCATGTAGACTAGTGTCTAAAATGGTCTTTTGAGGAAAGAACCACACAGATTTTATTAGACCAATCCAGTCAGCGCAAGTATTTATTGTTCTCTGTTATAAAAAATAAATCAGTATATTCCTATTTTTTGTTCTCAACATGATTTCATGTTTGTTTGGTAACTTACAGTTAGCGATAATAAGTAAAGTTTCAGAAAAGTTTTATAAATTAATACCTACCTATTTGCCATTTATTACTTTGTTGTTTAAAATATTGAAGAGCTTTTAACTTTGGACGGGTACAGTGTTTGTCTTTTTAAAACTGACTTTACTATATGTTACTTAAAACTCGCAAGTCGCATATTACTACAACGTGATCGAATACTCATTCATGCGTATATTTGTAAGCGCCAATATTGTGTTGAAGTGACGTATAAAGCTAATTTAAGCAATGACGACAAACTACTCGTGTTGTTATCGTAATTACTGAATATTGAATCGATGACTCTGGCAATATCACTACTGATATTCATGAATAAATTTGCATTAATTATTATAGATTCTTCTCTGTCAAGCGCCACTGCTGAGCAGGAGGTCCTGGGTTCCATTCCCATGTCGTGCAAAGTGATTTTGGGTATTTCATCCATTCATTTCAGCCAAAAGACGTCCACTGCTGGACATAGGCCTCCCCCAAGCACCTCCACTTCGACCGGTTCTGTGCTTCTCGCATCCAACGGGTTCCTGCGGCCTTCACAAGGTCGTCGGAACACCTTGTGGGAGGCCTTCCAACGCTACGTCTTGCGGTACGCGGTCGCCAATACAGAACCTTTCGGCCCCATCGGCCATCTGTTCTGCGAGCAAGGTGCCCTACCCACTGCCCCATAAGTTTGGCAATTCTTCGGGCTATGTCGGTTACCTTGGTTCTCCTGCGGATCTCCTCATTCCTGATTCGATCACGCAGGGAAACTCCAAGCATAGCCCTCTCCATTGCCCTTTGGGTGACTTTTAGCAGTCTTTTAAGGTCCATTGTGAGCGACCACGTTTTAGTGCCATAAGTCATCACTGGCAACACTCACTGGTCAAATACTTTTGTCTTGAGACACTGCGGTATGGTATGGTTTGGGTACCATCTGGAATTTTTCAGTAGCAGCCCGGAGTCTGGATCTCTGCTCCGTTGATGGCAATAGGCTCGTCCCCTATTTCTTGGGACTTAAACATAACTAGGCGAAACGTGGTTGTACACTTCTGCCTCACCCTTCGGAAATTACAGGCGTAATGTTAAGTCATGACTAGTATTATGTAGTTAGGTAATACGTAATATGGGCTGGTGTCCGCAACTCCACGTCAATGCGCGTATTTTGCGTATGGGTGGGAAAATCCATTATTCGACCCAGCTCCTCAAGGGAGGCCAGCAACGCCTTGATGTTACTGACCGTCTCACGTAGGATACCTGGGTTACCGAAGTACTTTGCCCTGTACGTGACGACCACTGGGCAGTTTAGAAGCACATGTGCCGCTGTCTCGTCGTCCTCCATGCAGGCCCTGCACAGCGGACTGTCTGTTACTCCTATGACAAAGAGGTGTTTATTAATGATCCGTAGCCAGTTAAAGCTGCAGTAATGTTATGTAGTTACAAGGTTGACAGATAATTATATAGTTACGTCAATCGATCGATACCTTTATATGGTTAAGCTGCCCTTGCAGCGGTCAGTTTATGGGTGATGACAATTCTTAACAAAAACCAAAATGTTGTATAGATATCGCAGGCAATTTGTATGATTCCGCGTTTTACAAACGGCGTCGTCCGTTTAAAAACGCTCGCTGTTTTAAAATATGCCGAACCCCGAGGTTAGGTTTGGTTAAGTTATTTTAAACCCTTTACACAGGAATAGGAGCATAGTCGAAATAGGATGCAAGAGCGAGCGAAGGGCACCCCGAGGTTTGGTTTGGTTAGGTAAAACAGCGAGCGTTTGTAAACGGACGACACCGTTTGTAAAACGCGGGATCATACAAATTGCCTGCGACATAGATACGGTCATCAAAAAAATTTGATTAACTTTGTTACATTTAGGTACATACCATATAAATTGACACAATATTATGCGATACATTGCTCTGAAGCATTCATGTAATAACTAAGAAGTCTTTAAATTCTATATTAGTTCTGATTTTTCATGTATTTTTGCTGAATAATTTAATACGATTTTTAAAAAAACTGCAGTTTAATACGATTTTTGCTGCTAGCCGTACCTACGTCAATATAATTCTGGCGAAAAAGGAGTACGAGTATGTAAGGAGCTGGGGGATGGAAGCAGTGTTGATGGGATAAAAGCATGAGTTTACGTGTGTATAGTTTTGGTCCCATGATTTCAGTGATGTCAACTGATTAAACACGGATGTTGACTATTTAAACACTGTTTCTTGCAAAGTAGTGCTAAAGTATTGACTTTTAAAGTGCTAGGTAAAGTACCTCAACATACCTACGACATATTTTCATACTCTTATAGGAACTTTTTGTTTGACAAACTCGTGTTAATGATTTTTGAGTAGACAAATATTATGAAGTTAAGCTAAAAAATTAGTTGTTATAGAACTTCATCGTCATTGTCTTGCCTTCATCAGAATTTTTATGGGTTCGGCGTTCAATTAGAACGCAACATATTAAACAATTTATTTTAAATTAATGTTTATTTAAAATCAAAATACTTTATTTCACATAAACCTACATGGGTACTTGTGAAACGACAGAAGCTAGGTGCTCGGTTCCAATTGGTCGTTTCCTATGGAGAAGAGCCGGCAAGAAACTCCACGGTTACTCTTTTAAAAATATTTGACTTTTACAATGTGTTCAAATTACCGTTGTCACAAGGATGGGATGACATACGTAGTAGGCCTGTCAACAAGTACTAAGATTAAATAAAAAATTAGTTTAAAAACAAAACCCGACTACTGAAAAGGATGAAACAAGAAAGTATCTTGCCGTGGTCGCATGCTAGCTTTGTGCGACCACGCGAAGGTACTTTCTTGTTTCATCCTTTTCAGTAGTCGGGTTTTCGTTTTTAAAATTATTTTTTTATTTAATGTTAGTACTTGTTGACAGGCCTACTACATATGTCATCCCATCCTTGTGACAACGGTATTTTGTTTAATTACTTTAGGGTTTATTTCATTAATATTTATATATTTGAAATGTGCTAATTAAGCCCTTTCATTTGATATCCAAGACATGATTAAAAAAAGAAATCTTTTAGGTCATGACTTTATGTCCGCTATAGGGCGCCATATTCAGTTTATTGTGTCGTCACATAGCCTATAACCAGTGGACATAAACCAACCATAACCATAACCATTTGTCCAATTATGACAAGGAATTTATTTACCATTTACCATTTATGTACCTACACACATATATAAACAGACAAGAAAAAAACAGAACAGAAAAATAAGTACAAAGGTGAATTTAGAAGTTATGATCCCGGGAACAGATGAACATACAGACATACATACTGGTCAAAATCATAACCCTCTTTTTTGCTTCGCCGTAGTCGGGTAAAAATAATCTACAAATCTGCAGTTCATTAAATGAACCTGTTATTTTTTAACAATCTTTGGAGACTTACTGACTATAATAGGTAGACACCTAATTACTAGTCTATAATAAGACACGACGAAGTTTGCCAATCAACTTTGACTTGGCAACGTAACTAAAAACTTGTCATCCATCACAATGAGTTGGTTTTTGGTGTAAAATAGCACAGTATTTCATACTACAACGTCAAAATAACGGTTGTGATGAATTTCACGATATTTTTTTAAGGTCAATGTTTTGACTTCTACTGGCAGACAATCGAATTTAAACTAGAAATAAATAAAAGAGAGAAGAAAAAAAATACGTTTATGTGCGAAAGAACATGACGCAAAGAAAAAAACACAAACACAGAAAAGAACAAGTTGGGAGAAAATTTGCGTTAGATCCACGCAAAAAGGCAACAGACAGAGCCACTGCAACTAAAAAGGATCTATTCTGTTTCACCGTTTCTATCTATATATACCCATATAGAAGCCCATATTTTTCTTGGTAAGGTAAAAAAACCCCTAACTACACGTCAAGAGTCTTTCCCAAAAATAGAATATGAATAATAAATATTTCGATTATTCCAGGCGTACACCCATTAAGGGGACGTTTAAGGACATTTATGGGATGTTTTTTTTATGTTTCAGGACATAAATATCGTGGTTGGCCAAACGATATAACGAGTGTCGTCCCACGTTATTATTTATTGATATTTTATCGTGTATAAGTAATGTTGATATGTTTTATTTAACGACAGGGTATTTATGGTGATTTGCGTGAAGTACGTTCCGAGTTTATCTTGGACATCGTGAGAAAACACGCATAGTTATTAAAAAAAAAAACAATCTGGTCAGCCTTTTCCCAACTATGTTGGGGTCGGCTTCCTGTCTGACCATGGACAGCTGGATACCAGTATCCATACTAACATTATAAATTCGAAAGTAACTCTGTCTGTTGACTGTATGTTACCTTTTCACGCCTAAACCACTGAACGGATTTCGATAAAATTTGGCAGAGAGATAGATTGCATCCCGGCAAAAGAAGGACAAAGGATAGTTTTTATCTACATATATTGCGGGCGAAACCGCGGGCGGAAGCTAGTTTTAAATAAAGCGACTGCCTTTCTGACCTTCGCAAACCAGTAACTGGGTAAAACGATACCCCTTAGCAAGACTGGTGTTCAGATGTTCAGGCTTCTGACGCCCCGTAACGACTACCAAAGATCTACGAATGTCAGTCGGACTTATAGTTAATATAATGTCTGATATTGCCAACCCGTCTTGAGCAAGCATGGTGATCAATGCTCCTGCGTTCTCTGTATGGGGAGAGTTCTTTGCCCTGCAGAAGGACAATAATAGGCCGGTATTATAGGAAAAGTCGTAATTTCTTCATGTGTGAATGAAGAATTTGAATACTAAGCCAAGTCAATGCAAGTATTTGTCGTTCACTTCCTCAAATGTTCCTTTCACCTGTTCATGGCCCAAATTAAATATTATTGATGATGATGATGATGATGCAATCCACCCGATTTTGGCCAAGGCGATTGCTTCAACTCCGCAGAAGCTAAAAATAAAAATTGTTTTTTTTTTTCGTAGGCCCCCTTTCTGTGAGAGGGGTGGCCGTAATCCAATGCACAAGCCCAGTGCGGGATGGTGGATGTCACGTCCTCGAATTTTTGGTCCTAGGTTTTCTCACGATGTTTTCCTTCACCGTTCTGAGAGCAATGGTGATGAAATTATTGGCACAAAGTAACGTGCCTGCCTGGGTTTGAACTCAATATCTACAACTCTTAAGTCGATACCACTGGGCCACACATTGCTCTTATAACAATGATACACACGACACGGCTAAATATAAATGAAATTTCAAAGCATATATGTTTAGGACAGCGACACGCCAACAACAGAAAAAGTTCTTGGCCAAAACGTATCTCATTTCCCGCAGAAGAGGTTTTGTGTCAAAACATGGCCATTACGAGGCTGTTTTTGACACTTTTTTGTCCTAGTGTAGCCTAAAATTGGTCTGCCGACTTGGCAAAAACTTGGCGAGGTCTGATTAGGCCTTTGCCAAGTTTCAATTAAATTTCTTCTAGGTAGCTGGAAAGGCTGTGTTTTTATTATATTCGGGAAAACTTATCTGGTATGTTTTTGGTACAGATATTTTTTCTAATATTAAAGGATGGGTTATGAAACATAAGGTTTTTTGTGGAGACCTACTAATGTTAACAGATGTTACAAGTTCTTATGTAGTTTGTAGGTATAGGTCATCATCTGCCTAGCTTTTCCCAACTATGTTGAAGTCGACTTCCAGTCTAACCGGATGCGGCTAAATACCAGTATTTTACATGGATCGAGCCTATCCGACCTCCACAAGCCAGTTGCTAGGTAATACGGTACCCCTTCGTAAGACTGGTTGTCAGACTTTCAGGCTGCTGACGACCCCTAACGACCATCAAAGATCCACGAATGACAGCCGGGACCAACGGCTTAACGTGCTTTCCGAGGCACGGAGGGGGTATGTGAAGATGGTCACCCATCCACGGGCCCACCGCGGCAAGTGTAGTTTAACCTGATCGATCGACCCGTGCGGCTATTTTTACTTAACTACAAGCTCCTCTTCGTACTTATAGGTTTGGTGTTAATTTTCTACAAGGATTCTACAAGGTCTTCATTCATGATCTGACTAAGATTATGTTTGGACTTTCAAGAGACTGTGGCCTATTTTTTTTTTTTTCGGGTTGGTAATCATCAAATGTCCCCTCCCGCTCTGGGCAGAGTGGAAGGGAGTGTCAGACTCTTACTGACAAAAACCCACCCATGTTCCTTCCTTAGCCCTTTATGTTCTGGGCCAGCGGTAACCCTTTCGGACAATCCCGCTGACCCGGCAGGCTTCGGCCCTAAGGGGCCCCTTCCTCGACATCTCTTACATCTCTTTGAGGCACGCGTGGAAAACGTACGCGCCGTCCGGCACGGGGAGACCGTGGCCCCTGAGATTGTTTCGGCATTTCATCTCAGAATAGTCAGATAGGAACGGCTGACCTCATCTAGTTTTAACAATATGATTGACGTGTAACAGTGTTTGTACAAACCTACTTACAGTAATAAAGTCATTTATCATTTAATGAGTCTTCATTAATGATAAATGCAAAGAGATTTAAGATAGGTACAATAGAGGGGCCATGCAAAGAAATGTCTTAGAAAAACTGTGATCCCATGTCTCAGTGCCGCCATCTGGTAAGATATAGCATAATTAGAGCGGCAATTTATTCAATTAGGTTCAGCTATCGCCAGGTAGATGGCCAGTGTGGCCAGTGTTGCCAGATACGATTTTCAATTCATCGATTAAAAATCGGATCGGTGGTGCCTGAAAAATCTTATATAAATCAAATCAGTTAGATAAATATCGAAAACTAAACAAATTAGGCAAAAATTGACTCAGGCAGAAAAAATATTCTAAGTACAATTTTATTCGCTACTATTCATTGTCCGTGTCACCGTCTATGACAACGTATCAGTTTCAGTGTGTGTTTTTAAGTAAGTAGTTATTTACATTTTAAAACAAAATAATTTTAAATGCGCCTGCTTTGCCGCCGAACTATTATGCTTTTGTGTTTTATATTGCTTTTTGTGTAAAGTAGACTTTTTTTGCAATTGTCGGTTGCGTTTCGTTTTTTGCAAAATTATTTTTTTACACTTTTGTTTGCAAATATTTGTAAATCTTATATCGATATACGTATATCCGAGGCGAGGTCCAAAGTCCGTAGATCTATGGATAAATCCGTAGGTCTGGCAATGCGGGGTGACACTAAGTACAAACTATAAAACCTGTAGTAGGGATTTTACCATATAGATTCAAACGTATCGATAATATTGAAAAAAGTTAGTAAGACAATTTTTTCGCATTTGAATAGATTGAAATAAGTGCCAAAAAATTAGGAAAGCAATAAAATTATCCATAGTTTCAATGTTTACAAATGATTTATTTAAATATTTTTTCATACAAATTACTAAATTATCGTTATTATCTTTATATGTGTGTGGTATAGTTAATTCTTCAAAAGACCATTTCAGTATGAGACCATACTGAAATGGTCTTTTGAAGAATTATCTACTTGACATGATCTGACCAAGATTATATCTGGACCTCTTGAGTTTGTTTTGGCCTTTCTTCTCTGATTAGTCAGATAGGAAACGCCGACCTCATCTAGTTTTTAAAATATGATTGACGTATAAAAGTGTCTGTACAGACACCAGCACATCAAGCTTAGTTTTTAATTCTTCTAATATTATTACCCTCTTTTATAAAACCAATTAAACATGGATCGATTTTAAACTGAATGTTACTTGAATGAATCGATTATTTTGTCACACCACTATATTAATTTCGTTAAAAAGTGGTAACACTTAAGCTGTCATTTAACCCAACTATAGTAAAGTTACTCAGCAATAGATGGCGTTTAATACAAAATAAACAAATTTTCTAGATCTTTTTATGAAAATTATTTAATTCTAATTACTGAGTAAATATAGATAATACATACGAAAATAAACTGAATTTAGGTCCAGTTGTTTTACCATAACGAGACTTGCAGTAACGTAATGCGCAACTCGGCATATTTCCATACAAAATATTTTTCTTTTGTTGGACACGAATGCGTCAATGCGACTTGACGCGCAGGCGCACCATACTAGACTGAGAGACTTGTTACGCCTAGGTCACAAGTACCGGGACACTGTTTTGTTCGCAATGTCCCGTCTATTGTAAATACTTTAAATGTCTTTGGATAAATGACTTTATTACCACTCTGTTACACGTGGGCCTGTAATTGTTAGAAATAAAGGTCTTTAAATTTAAGCCAATATTAAGCTCATTAGATTGATGTTCCTTTGTTTTGATTGATGTTTCTTTCTTAATAATCACTGAAGGTCGAGCCGCCGGTGAAAGTCTCATGCTGTCTCTTTCACTCTAAAGTATATTATAGCGACATAATACCTTTTAAGGATGTCTTAAATTTAAGTAGCGTTTGAGTATTCAAAGCTACTTACAAATGATTGAATATAAAATATTTTGATATACTGGAATCCATACAACCACTCAAATTATTATGTTCTCATAAGCTTTTGTTTTTGTTGCAAATCTATCTATAAAAGCTTCACCCACATAAGTGTTGATTCCGTGGGAATATAGGGATAAAAAGTATCCTATGTCCTTTCCCGGGACTTCTACTATCTCTATACCCAATTCCATTTAAATCGGTTCAGAGGTTTAAGCGTGAAGAGGTAACAGACAGACACACTTTCGCATTTATAATATTACTAGCAGCACCCCGCGGTTGCACCCGCATAAGTGTCGATCCCGTGAGAATATCGGGATAGAAAGTATCCTATGTGTTAATCCAAAAAAATGGTCTATATATGTGCTAATTTTCACCTAAATCTGTTCAACGGTTTACGCGTGATTGAGTAACAAACATCCAAACATTTTCACAAACATTCACATTTATAATATTACGAGTAGTATGGATTTTCCGGTATGTCCAACATTATCGTTCGTTGAATCTAGTTGTCGCAAGCGCTACTGCTGAGCACGAGATCCTGGGTTTGATTCACAGGTCGAGCAAAGTGCTATTGGGTTTTCCGTCTTTTTTTTCTGGGTTCTCAGTAGCAGCCTGGAGTCTGGAATTTGTACGTTACGGTTGATGGCAATAGACTCGCCGTCTATGACATCACGTCACCCTAATATTATAAAGGCGAAAATTTGTGAGTGTGTTTGTATGTTTGTTGCTTCTTCACGCACAAACGGCTAAACGGATTTGGATGAAATTTGGCACACAGATAGTTTATAACCAGGATTATTTTTATCACGATTTTCTCACAGGATCGAAACATATGCGGGTCAAACCGTGTGGTGCTGCTAGTGGAACATATACCAAACTGGCAAAATGTGGCTGTGCTATAGGTACACCTCTGCATAATACTTCTGGGAAACTAGGCTTGATGTTGTTATGTTATGTTAGGGACGCCCACGAGAAACTTTTGTCTCCGCAACTAATTTGTCTCTCACATCAAGTCTTCGAGTTTGTATGAAAGTGCGCGCAAATATAGGTCGACCGCTTAACTGAGACGTTGCCTAAGGTAGCAGCGCAGTGCGGGAGGGGCGTGGTGACGTGATGCGAGAGCTCATTCGTCAACTTGTGACAACTATCACCCCCGCACCGCGCAGCTACCTCAGGTAACATCTCAGTTAAGGCTCCTGTAAACAGGCGCGACACGCGACACGAATCGCGCGCGACTCAAAGGCACTGCAAGTCGCGCAACGAGCGGTGCCTTTGTGTCGCGCGCGATTTGCGACGAGTGACGTACCTGTTTACAGGAGCCTTTAAGCGGTCGGCATACGGATGCGCGATAGCTGGGAGACTCTTTTGTCCGCGGGTTTGGAGACAGGCCAGCGACGCAACTGTCACCCGTCTCTAGGTTGTAATGCAAGTGCGCACACGGCGACAAAAAAGTTTGCGCCCAGTCAGTTGCCACTCAAAATTTTACGAAAAAGTGGCGTTGTTGTCGCTCCCGTGTGCGCATCGTCCAAATCTCGGCGAGGAGACAGCGACAGACAAAAATGTTGCTCGTGGGCCTTATCTTTTTTATTTATTTTTTATTTGGAATGGGTTTTCTCGTGACTTGAGTCTAGGTCAGAGGTGAAAAAGGTTCGTTAAAAAGGTCACTTGACCCAGTCTTGTAAATAACTGAGATTTGTAAGTAGGTCTGTTTCATTTCCTCCGTTCATTTGTTTCTCCAGGTTGTAATCCTGCGCTTTACATCCTCAGGATATCAAATAGGTAATAGAAATGTACTAGACATCCGATTATTATGGATTAGGTATAGCTAAGATTTCTTAATTATCTTCGAGAGCTTATTGAGTTCAAAGATAAAATTAATATAGATCCTACTGTATCCGTACGTATTGCTGAGATTTCTTAATTATCGTTGAGAATTTATTGAGTTCAAAGATTAATTAAGATTCTACTAACCTACAAATAACATAAAAGTGAAAACTTGTATATTTGTGAGTTAGTATGTTTGTCACTCAATCACGCTTTAAGGGCTGAACAGATTTGGATAAAAACTGCCACACAGGTAAACTATTCATCATCATCATCATCATTTCAGCCGAAAGACGTCCACTGCTGGACATAGTCCTCCCCCAAGCACCTCCACTTCGACCGGTCCTGTGCTTCCCGCATCCAACGGGTTCCTCCGGCCTTCACAAGGTCATCGGTCCACCTTGTGGGAGGCTTTCCAACGCTACGTCTTCCGGTACGCGGTCGCCACTCCAGAACCTTTTGGCCCCATCGGCCATCTGTTCTGCGAGCAATGTGCCCTGCCCACTGCCACTTAAGAGCGTTTACGCCGTACGGAATTTCATACAAACTTTCAAGTCCTTGTTTTTCGAAATGAATGAACCGATTTTAATGAAACTTCATACGCATAAGCAGGATATAAATGTCTAAAAAGTTAGTAGAGAACATTTTCGAAAAATAGTGTTACAGCCAAATTAGACCGATTTTAAACTTTCTATAGAAACAGAAATTTCCAGTTATCTTCATTTAAATAAGACATTTCGAAAATGTTTTCTACTAACTATTTAGACCTTTGTATCCTGCATATGCGTATAAAGTTTCATTAAAATCGGTTCACTCATTTCGAAAAACAAGGGCTTGAAAGATTGTATGAAATGCCGAACAGCGTAAACGCTCTTAAGTTTGGCAATTCTTCGGGCTATGTCGGTTACCTTGGTTCTCCTGCGGATGTCCTCCTCTCTCCTTCGCGTTCGGGAAGCTACGCAATATCTTCTCGTCCCACATACCGCAGTGTCTCAAGGCGAAAGTCTTTGACCAGTGTATGTTGCCAGTGATGACTTATGGAACTGAAACGTGGTCGCTCACAATGGGCCTTATAAGAAGGCTAAAAGTCACCCAAAGGGCAATGGAGAGGGCTATGCTTGGAGTTTCCCTGGTAGACTATTACTTGGGCTGAAATATAGGAAACTTTTGTCTGCGTACATGTAAGACTTTCTTTAAAATGCGAGTGAAACCGCGGGCAACAGTTGCTAGGTACCTCTATAAATATGGAAGTCTACCTAGCCTTTTCCCAACTATGTTTGGGTCGACTTCTAATCTAACCGAATACGAATACCTACCAGTATTTTACACGAAGCGACTGCATGTCCTCCACAACCCAGTTACTGGGTAATCCCTTGGTAAGACTGGTTGACAGACCTTCGGGCTTGCGACTGCCAAAGATTCACGATTGACCGCCGGGATTGATGGCTTAACGTGCTTTCCGAGGCACGGAATGGTCTTGAATGGTCACGCATCCACGGACCAACTGCGGCAAATGTAGCTTTTCCTGCTATTATTATTACTGAGCCACAAGCCCCCTTCTTTATAAAAAGGGAAGTATCATTTCTAATTAGAATATTACTATCCAAACTACTATTACAAATTCGAAAATAATTGTCTGTCTGTCTTTCTGTATGTTACCTTATCACGCCTAAACCACTGAACGGATCTCGATAAAATTTGGCAGAGAGATAGATAACATTCCGGGGAAGAAAAGAATCCCAGGAAAGTTTTTATCCCAATATTCCCACGGGATCAAAACTTACGCGGGTGAAACCGCGGGGTACTGCTAGTCTCCTATTTAAACATCTGAATTGAGAACCTCTTCCTTTTTAGAAGTCGGTTAATAAATAAAAATTATTGTTTGTCCTCTATGTATTCCGAAACCATTGGTCAGATTGTGATGAAACTTTGGTAGGGTACTCTGGGGACGCCGGTGAAGCTTCCTAATAATTGAAATACTAGCTAACCGGCGAACTCCGTACCGCCCCGCCATCCGCTCTGTCCCCGCTTTTTAAGTCTCTGATAATTATCTTCCAAGATATTCATTTTAATGATATGCCGTAAAGGGCAATTTTGATCTACATGAAATGCATAACGTATTTAATGTATTTAATTGGACAAGGAATAATACTGTACTGTTTAAAATAGCTTGGTAAATAACCCATATTTTTTTTGTAATATGTAAAAGATAAAATTGGTTATTGTGGGTTATCCTTAGGAGATGAACATATACCATCGCGAACTTTTTTATTGATATTTTTAAGATATACAATTCCAAAGTACATTAATTTGTTCTATCTCGTAAGGTTTAGCCAGCGTTTGCAATGCAATCGCACAAAAATATGTTTGTTACGACATCACATTAGAAATCTTTGAATTTCTCAGCTTTTCTCTACTACAATATGCATGTATTATACATGTGAACCTTCCTCTTGAATCACTCTATCTATTTAAAAAAATCGCATCAAAATCCATTGCGTAGTTTTAAAGATCTAAGCATACATAGGGACAGACAGACAGCGGGAAGCGACTTTGTTTTATACTATGTAGTGAAGAGAAAAAAAAAATCTGAGGCGGTACGAACTTTGCCGGGTCAGCTAGTATTAATATAAAATCAACTTGATAATTATACATCGTACATAAGCACCTACTCACATCCTTAAATTTTCCTCATCGTACGTAACAAAATAGCTTTTGAAGACTCTTTTGATCCTCATTTTAACGAGCCACCCATGAATTAATTATGAGAGCTTAATTAGATTTAACTGACATGAAGACATTCTTTGTAGAATGTTCTGTAATACTGAAATGCAGGTTTTTGTTTTAAGAAAACAGAGAATACTGTGTACATTTCTTACGATTCGATAAAGACAATTGGAGGGAGAGATTTATCGTAACTTAATTCAGGGATTCTAAGCAATTCGGTAGGAAAATGTCGTGGTAAGAACAAATATTGATTTACTGGGTGCCATTGTTGGCAGGCAGTTATTTTAGTCCATTGTGTGGTTTGTTGTTAGGGTTCCGTACCAAAGGGTAAAAACGGGACCCTATTACAAAGACTCCACTTGCTGCGAGTCATATAAAACAAACATCAATTAACCTTGTGACCGCCACAGTCATGTATAGATGACAAGCCAAAATGTGCCGAGCACGCCACGGTTCGGCTACATGACAGACGTTGACGCTGAGGGCACGTTTTTAGGGTTCCGTACCCAAAGGGTAAAATAGGGGTATTACTAAGACTCCGCTGTCCGCCTGTCTATCTGTCTGTCACCAAACGTACCCCGCGTTCCGAATTGCGTCCAAAGCGATAATATCGCGAATCCGACCAACGCGTAAAGACACAAATAGTACCTACCCAAATAGTCCTTATATTTTGTGACTATTAAATTTGGTCGGATTCGCGATATAATCGCTTTTGACGCAATTCGGAACGCGGGGTTTATTTCATGAACTGTGATAGCTAGACAGTTGAAATTTTCACAGATAATGTATTTCTGTTGCCACTATATCAAAACATACTAAAAACAGAATAAAACAAATATTTGAGGGGGGCTCCCATACAACAAATGTGTTTTTTTCGGTGAGTTTTTCTAGTCCATTGTGTGGTTGGTGTTTTTATGAAGAAAATCACAGACATTCGTACGTCGCTTCACACGCACAGGTTATTATTTATTATAATTTATTTTGTAACGTACAGCGTAAATAAAATATTATAATAAATTGCAAATAAATAAAATTGAAGTGTCTTTTTGTAATAGTCAAAATGACAGCTTTTTACAAAATGTTTAAAAGAGAGTAGGTTTACGGTACATATAACAAAAATGGAATTTAAAATGTTTTGTCTGTTTGTTCCGGCTAATCTCTGAAACATCTAAATGTAGTGTTTTATAAAGAAGTAGGACATAAAAAATAAAACGTTGATTATTTTATTTATATTATTGATTTATCTTTGTAATTGTTAATTATTATCTTTATAAATTTATTAATATTTTTATGACGATTGCTTATTATTTTATAGTTTTAGGTTTATTATTATTAAACCAACTTGTATGAATGTTCATTATTACCTCGTATGTTAATTGATGTCAAATTTGTAATGATTTAATCTTTTCTGTTTATATGTGACAATGTTGTGTGATGATTGAATATTTTGTAACAAATTATATTTTTTCCACACTAACACTTTTGCTACTGATTGTACCTTTTCTCTTTTGATAGTAAGGCTGCCCGCCCACGTCAGACTTTTTGTAGTACCGATAATCGGGCCGATTTTTCCTCCGATTTTGTGACCGACTCAACGTACACGTCCGTCACTTTGTGTTCAACACAACGTCCTTCCCTAGCAAATGCATGCGGCCGACTGTCGGTGAGAGTGTGCGTTAACGCATACATTTCCGAACGTTCCATTTTTCACCGATAATCGGATCGGTCGGGATGCGCCGATTTTATTTCTGGCCTACTTTTTGTAGAACGTGTGCGTTGCATTATTGCTATCAGTGTGTTCTATTTTTCTCCTACAAAAAATCGGTCACCGATATTTTCGGACGTGGGCGAGCGGCCTAACGTGGGACGACTTGCAGAATGAAAATATAATTTATTTTGATATTCCGCAAGTCGTCCTAAATGGGCCGTAAGCATGTAGGACGAGTTGATGAATTACTCGATAAAACAGCTGTTGATGGCAACATTATTTCAGTAGACATCAAAGAGTATAATAACTACATATATACAGGTTAGACATTTAGACAAGAACATTGAAGGACAGGGCCATTTCTGTTGGTATTATGTCTCATCAATTACGTAGGCGTCGTAATAGCTTTGAATTATGATTCAATTATCGATCTGTTGATGTTTCGTTTGTTTAGCAATGTTGTGGGAGGATTTTACAAGTGAGTTCTTGTCCGGTTAAAAGAGCAATCAATTCTTTTTGCCAACCCACCTTGCGTGGGGATCGATGCTCATGCCTTCTCTGTAAGAGGAGCCGTAGCCCTGCAGTGGGCACTTGAAAACTAACATGATGCCACCTTTGTTTTGGTACCTATTAAAATATTTCACCGAATACGAATAGGTAATTTACAGTAGGCAAAAGGCTTAAGTCATACAGATAGGCACAATTCAAGAAAATATTATCATTATTTTCACTGATTAAAAAAGCAAGATATACAGGGTTATTGGTAAAACATTAACAACCTCTTAAGAGGTCATTGTACTCATCATTATGAACAACTTTTAGTATGGGACCAAACCTAAATTCGCGAAAAAAAAAAATCTGCTGTTCCATACATTTTGACGAGTTACACGAACATAATTGTAGGGATCAGTTGATTTTTTTTTTTCGTGATTTCAGGTTTGATCCCATAGTAAAAGTAGTTCATAATGATGAGTACAATAACCTCTTAAGAGGTTGTTAATGTTTTACCAATAACCCTGTAAATCATCGAAACAATGTCAGTAAAAAGGTTACAAGTGTCGTAGCAACCGGTTTCCATCACTGCAATATTAATTGCTACCACGATGATAATGCATTTAATGTACCACACTTTACTACAAAACAATTTATACTAATCGATCATTATTCTATAAGTTTTTCATTCATTAATACATTTACATCATAATAACAAAAACAATATTAATAAAAATATCTGTTTACTATTATAATCAAAATAGTTTTTAGAATGCACCTCACCAATTTTAGATCAAGTAAGTACCTAACTAGAATATAATTACCTATTTAATTTCCGGGTAGGAGTCAATAAATTACTTTTGATTAATTACCTTAGGAGCGTGTTTTGATGTGTTCTTGCCAGAATATTTTACTTGATTAATTTAATATTCTAATATATTAGTTAATCACCTGTTCAGAATTACGCTGTAGTACCAGGTTGATGAGTTCAGGATCATTTTGAGTGCTATTTTGGGATGCTTAAGTGACTATTAAACATGAAATATCTTCTATATAAAATTCAATGGCCTGACTGAGATATCGACGCACAGCCTCAACCGCTGGTCCTAAAGACATGAAATTTGGAGGGTGTGTTCTTTGTGAAGAGTAGGTATCCATTAAAAAGGGTTTTTCGAAATTCCATCCCTAAGAGGATGAATGGGGGGAGGGTGAAATTTCACGCGGACGAAGTCGCGGGCAGAAGCTAGTACGTGTATTATCATGACATCATAACATCACGCCTATATTCCCCGTTGGGTCAGACAGAGATGTGTCTGTAGTACACCTTCATTTCGCCGGTAATGTTTAAGTCCCATGAGTAATGGGGGTCAAGCCATTGCCATCAACGGGATCCAAATCTATATCCCGCTCTTTGCCCGACCCGGGAATCGAACCCAGGACCTCATGCTCAGCAGTGGCGCTTGCGACCACTAGACCTACGAGGCAGTCAATATAGGTGTACTAGCTGTTGCCGCGACTTCGTTTGCAATCAAGGATGAAGGGTACACAGGCTACTTTACATCCCGGATCGCAGACGAAGTCCGGACAACAGCTAGTTTATAATACTAGTTAAGATGTTTGAAGAAAATATTTATTTCATTTACTCGCAAAAGTTCCGCCCTAGAGGTTGCCAAAGAGCTACGGAGCACAGCATTCTGGTCATTAAAAGAACAGACAGAATACGGAACACCACGCTGCGTTCCAAAACGGGGATCATAGATCTGACCACTGGGAAAAACCCGGCAAGAATGCCGACTCGGGAACTTCTCAAGCGCTTTTGTAAAACAAATGAAGGAAAACAAAACAGCAGTCATTGGGCGGGTCACGTCAGCCACATGCATACTGCTAGGGAAAAGCCTTCAGGCAAAAAGTTTAAGGTCGTCACATTATATAGGCTGTCCGAAAATCGAAAACTCTCATCAATCATCATCATCTGCCAGCCTTTTCCCAACTATGTTGGGGTAGGTTTCCAGTCTAACCGGATGCAACTGAATACCAGTTTATTACATGGTGCGACTGCCTATCTCACCTCCACAACCCAGTTACTGGGTAATACATTACCCCTTCGTAAGACTGGTTGTCAGGCTTTTGGGCTTCTGACGACCCGTAACGACCGTCAAAGAGGCACGAATGACGTGCTTTCCGAGGCACGGAGGGGTCTTGGTATGTGAAGATGGTCACCCATCCCCGGAACAACCGCGGCGAGCGTAGCTTAGCTTAGCTTGAGTCACAGGAAGTGTCAACCAGCCGTTTGAAGAGTTCATGGCTATTTCATGACCAGGGGCACTCGGACCCCAAGGCCAGAAGGTGTCAACCCCAAACGTCTTGAAAATATAATTACCGATACTACTCTATCCATACTTACGCCACTTGATAAACATTGCTTAGTTATCATACTTCAAGGTGAAATGGAACGTAGTAACAGGTAGGAAAGTAAGTATCGCTAAGTAATCTCTCCGTTATCAGTGCGACCCCTCAAATGGGAGGGTGAGTGTCAGAAGTCAGTGGTATCATCTTGATAAAAAGGTCAGTAGCACATGGGAATCACTCTGTGTAATACAATTTATCCATTCTTCTATACTGCGACATGCATATAATAATAAGTTCTTTATTTCTCCTCACAATGACAAGCTTATTCTAGGTTTCACATATTATTTGTTTTTTTAATTTTTCTTTCCATAATATCTGTCCGTAGGAACACAAACAATAAACTATGTATGGTTTTTCGTTAAGAGCGTTTACGCCGTACGGCGTTTCATACAAACTTTCAAGCCCTTGTTTTTCGAAATGAATGAACCAATTTTAATTAAACTTCATACGCATATAAGCAGGAGGACAAAGGTCTAAGTAGGTACATACACACATACAGCCAAAAATAAAATTGTAAAATAAAAATAAGAAACAATTAACATTTTTAATTTAACACGCTTTTTTATTAGGTCGACCTGTATGTAACTAACTATGTAATGGAATCTAAGGTAACTAATTTAACCATCTTCCAAGGGTCATAGCGTAATGAAAATTGGCAGCTGTATGTAGTTCTGATGACAATACAATAATATGGTACTGTCGAACTGATCTGATGATGGAGCCGGAAGATATGAACTGGAACTTCATGATGGAAAATCGTATCATAGCTGTTTTGTATTTCTTAGAAAAGTCTTGTATTGACCACGATTAGGTTTCAAGATCTGATGATAAAGCCGGAAAATAGGCACTGGCATTCCATGATAGAATATCGTATCATAGTCGTGTTTGCACGCGTGTTTTTCTAGTGTTTTTAAACTATTAATTTATTTCGATAATAGTACTCATAACATATTTTTGGAAGAGCAGTGGTGGCCCAGTGGTAGCGGCCCCGACTTACGAATTTGTAGGTCATGGGTTCGAACCCAGGCAGGCGCTTTACATTGGGTAAATAATTTGATCACCACCGCTCTCAAAACGGTGAAGTAAAACATTGTGAGGAAACCGACATGTCCAAGAACCAAAAACTGGTAGGCATGTGACATTTACTAACTAAAATCTAAAATCAGTTGCAATAAAACAAAGAAAGAAAATTTGATTTATTTGTCACAAAAACATACAAAAAGATAAGATAACTCGGATAAAATAGATAAAAGACAAAACAGATTTGAACCAGAGGTTTCACAACAGATCGTCAGAGCTTAACAACCGAAATGGTTGAAGTGTAAGGAAAGAACAGACAGCAGAAGCGGATCATATTGTTCTATAGTTTCCAAGAAACACGGCCATAGACAACTTCATTTCTATTGTGAAAATAAAATATCTGCTTTTCCCTCCCAATGCTACCAAGAAAAATATAAATTGAAAACATGGCGTAGGTAATATTGAAATTGAAAAGTAAGTAGGTAATATTTCTCTTTTCTAACTTAAATAAGGTGTATCTACGTGGTTTCGAAGTTTTTCTTTGAGGTTTTCTGTTGGGAAATTGCGCTTTCGTAGTTCCGTAGTCTCGCATTACACTCCACGTGGAAAGTTCTGGCCATTGAAAAGTTATTTGATATAAATTATTTCGTATCCATCCGTTATGTGAAGTAAAGTTTGAAGTAACGAAAAGGTCAACTTTATCGCTCAATTAAAGTTGATATTTCAAGTGGATATTTGTAGCGGTTTAATTTTTTTTTAGGCGATCTTTTGGCCCTTAATAATTATAACATAATATGCTATACGATAATGGACTCTCAAGTATTCATGTGTCAACTGACTTTCAATTATGTATTTTAGTCTAAAAAATAAGGTATTATTGATTGAAAGAAGTCACTGCCTCCTAAAACAGAAGTGTTTTTACCTAACGCAGAAGTCAAGGCTTCTCTTTGTTTGTACACATTTTTACACCAAAATTTTTTTTTTCTTTTTTAAGAGATATTTAAAAATGTTTAAGTTAGGGCTGATTTTTCAATCACCTCATAACTTTATTCGAGGAATAATTTTAAAATTTTGACAGTTATTTCATACAAAAACTGTCAAACGTCAATTTTATTCCTCGAATAAAAGTTATCTGGCCATGGAAAAATCAGTCCTTAAGGAAGTAAATACTTATCGACATAATCAATCGATGAATATTTTTACATTTTTGAAACAAAGTAATAATCAGAACTAATAACTCTAGGTTAATTCCAATTCACTGGAGATGGCCTCAAATAATTCCATACTATATAATAATCATATTATATATCATAATTTATTCCACTTCGCGAATTATTTGCCAATAGACCTCATTTAATAGTTCAATGGTTTTTATCAATGGGTCACGAGGGCCAAAGTGCCAATTTAATATATGTATTTCAACGCCGTGATTATTGTGGACAGTCGAAATATTTGAACATCAAAAATGAACTGATATTACACTGAAATTGAGAGTTGGTTTGTACAAAGATTCTTTAAGAAAACAAAAAAAACTTTTAAACCCAATGCTCATTATGTATTTGTTTTGAACTATGTGCCTTAGGCATATTCTCGTTCTAACTCGTTCCATCATAGACATCATCCATCGCTTTTCATCAGGCGTGATCAACGTCAAGAGCGCCCATTCAGAAATAAAAAAAAAATTAAAATAATTGAAAACTTAAACTTATTTTGACAAATTGAAAAGTCTGTCCACTAGTTTTATTGGTTATGACTTATGAAATGTCGCGCAAACTGTTGTTCCATTATTTTGCCTATTAAACATTCCAGATCAACTTGTACAAGTCAAGAATGTTTTTTTGTGACAATTTAATACATGACCATTTTCCTTCTGTTACAGGTAACATCAACACCACAATTACAGGAAATATAAGGTAAGAATCATATAACATTTAACGCTCCCCAAAACTAACATAGGTATCTAGTTTATTGCTTCCTAAATTTAATATGTTGATTTACGATGAACTCTTACATTTCAAATGGACATACGTATCTTTATAAGTCCATCCACACACATAAATGTAGTTCAGGTGGAACATGTTCCACCGATATAGTTGAGATGTCATCAGGAAGACGTATTCAATCAAACCCGACCCGTGACAACTCGACCTTTTGCATGCCAACGGTGAAGTGTGCAAACTTCCCTGGATCTAAACTTGTAGTTGCCGACGGCGACGCCAGGGTTCGAGTATAATAATTAAAGTTATAAGATTATAATTAAATCTGTGAGATTTGTCGTACAGAAACATGCTACGATTTCAATAAATAGTTTTAGATCACTTTAATAACAAATTAAGGGAAACTGAACGCGATCATTAGATCTAAACCGCGTTCAAGAGTTGTCAGTGTCATCACTGTTCTGGAATATTGACAGCTTTTGAACGCGGTTGTTACTCGTGTACTGACAGTTCAAGTACATACAGCCAATAAGAAATGATGGACTCGCAGCGAGAGAGCCCTTTTGATATTAGTCCAATCGATGATATGCGACTACTCCTCGCTAACTAAAATTACGTAGGTATATTCATACGCTGCGCGTCAATATTAGCATTAAACTAATTCAATTGCTTTACATGTACGGGTTTTAATAAAAATACGTACCTACGCAAAATACGCGCATTGACGTGGAGTTGCGGAAACCAACCCGTATTACCTATTACCTATGTACGGATTTTGCTCGTTCATGTATTATGGCACCAATATTTGTCACCAATCCATCTTCAAATATTGCGCCCAACATTGGCTACCAACAAGCCAGTAATTTCGCACGAATTTGACGAGTTACCTGTTGTGGTTTTCTCGAACCCATTTCCCTAAAAAGGTACACATGTACTTACATAAAAAGCTACATTTAGCATGACCTTGTTTAGGCTTTAGGGGCTGTTAAAAAAATCTAGATGTTTTTATATTTATAACATTTCCTTCACTCTCATTTCCATTATGAGTTGAGATGAATATTTGAGTGAATACTGAAAATTGTATACAGTCACTGAATATTATATCGAAGTATTTTTAGGTTAGATCACAGACATTTAGGTAGAATCTATCACTTGGCTGGTTTTGAATTACGACCACGAATGTATAAGCTTGAGTAGATTCTGTATTAAATCAGGCGTAGGTAAGCTTGTTCGTGTAAAAAGATGTTTTTTTTAAAACTCAGTCTCTGTAAAAATATATTTCTGAATAAATTTCTTTGCCCAACTTTGGACACCAACTTTTTTGTTGTTTTGTTTTTATGAATAAAACTGTAATGCTGCGGTGGCTTGCTCAGCAGCTGTCAGCACGTACGTAGCCTTCAACAATCACATTCCTGTTTTTACGTCATTAATTCATTAAAACTAAGAAAAATTTAGATGTTTGTTTCTCTCCTATGGTCCAAAAGTCGTCGTTTCGTCGTTTCAGCCGATAGACGTCCACTGCTGGACATAGGCCTCCTCCAATTTTGGGAGGGTTTGCCATAATCGCCACGCTTGGCAGGCGGGTTGGCGATCGCAGTATGGTATGATGGTGGAATACATAGAGAACGCTGCTGCCCATTCTCCGGTATGACCCTTAGTCGCCTTTTACGACACCCACGGGAAGTAAGGGGTGGTGGTATTCTTTAAGTCCGGCACCACACAGACAAAAGTAAGTACCATAATGTACTTTTAGACCCAAACAAAGGTTGATAAACATCGAGATAAATTATACGACACTAAAATTACTTACTAAAACACACAACATCATAAGTATACCTTTTATATTGATTAAATAAATGACAATGAAAACCTTAGTGCTGTGTAGCAATGAGGTCAAGACGTAATACTATCGATTATATTATCACTTTATACGAACCGATGTATCGATTTGTCTTTGATAGACAAAACAGAGACGTGTTTACAAAGTTATCGCATTAAAAATGCTAATCGCTTCATTTCTTTTGATGTCGAAATTTTTAAACTGACCTAAAGGTTTGTTTAAAATTTAAAAGCCTGGGTTTAAACCCAGGCTTTTAAATGCAAACTAGCTTTTGCCCTCGACTCGGTAGAAGTATAATATCCTATGGCACTAGGGAACTGTGTAGCTTTCTATCAGTCAAAAGAATGTTCGCACTGTTTTTTTTTTTGTGAATTTTTATGCTTAGGTACTAACCCTCAGCTCTGAGAAGAAACTTCAAAATCAGAGGTCACAGTCTCTTTTATAAAGTCCAGACATTATCTTGGTCACATCATTATGAGGTACACATGAAGTGGTTTGTTTTCTTTGTAGATGAAATAACTATATCGATTATGTTAATGGTATAACCGCTCGCATGTTAGTGTGTAGACACAATAACATTTCCGGTATGTCTTGCGTAAAATAATAATATATTCTTTATTTCGGACTACACATACAAGTACCTACACATCCATACTAATATTATAAATTCAAAAGTAACTGTCTGTCTGTTGTCTGTCTGTATGTTACCTTTTCAAGCTTAAACCACTGAACGGATTTCGATATAATTTGGTAGAGAGATATATTGTATCCCGCGGAAGGACATAGGATAGTTTTTATCGACATAGCTCGCGGGCGAAACCGCGGGCGGAAGCTAGTAATCCATATAATGTTAGTAACAATGACTTAAAAACTATGTTAGAAAACTTTTACAAAACTAATACACTAATAAAGACGTGACCCAACACACAATGGCACCTGCCTCCGATCTCAGTGCCTTACAAAGGGACTGTCCACTTTGTCTAATAGTGTTTGTTTGTTTTGTTGTTTTTTGTTGTTTGTTAACGTTCCGGTGATGCGAAGTTTTATAGATCATACAGGATTGATTTTATTTATTACACACACTTTTAACCGTCAAAAAAAGGAGGTGGTTCTCAGTTCGTCGGATTTTTTTTTGTAGGTTCCCCGATTACCTACTCGAAGACGGCTAAACCGATTTCAAAAATTATTCTTTTGCTTGAAAGAGTTATACTTTCCAGGTGGGCCCGTTGTCATCAGGTCAGGCTCTGATAATGGGATCCGGGAGAAATCGAAGGAATTCTTCAAATATTATGGGACACCTATAGCGATTTGGGTATTTTTTATAGAAACTCGTACATTTGCTCTCGAAAAGCACCATATTTTTGGTAAAGTGGAACTGATGATCAAGCCCACAGATGGCCACCGGAACTACTCAATAATAAGTATTTCACATGTTGCGATTCGATTACTTTAATTATGGTTGCTAAGCAATTTATGCTCGTCACAATGCGAGTGGTGAAATTGAGCTGATGGTGGAATACCAGGAGGTTTCCTCAACAATTAACGTCCCTGCATCGGGAAAACCAACATTTTGTAAAAGGCGATGACATTAGGCTATTGTAACTTAGATACATTGTAAACCGATGCACTAAAAAGCGAGAAATAATAACGTTTTAACAAAAAAAAACCTAACTCCCAAAAAAACTTTGTAGTCAAAGTGAAAAATAACTTTAATTTCGGAAGTCGGTGGCAAAAACTAAAATACATATCTAAAGACACCGACTTCCGAAATTAAAGGTATTTTTCACTTTGTGGGTAGGTAGTTTGTTTTTTGGAAGTTGTTTTTTTTTTTTGTTAAAAAGTTTTTTTTACAATTATTTTTAACTTGCATGATTATTCTAAATGATAAACGAGAGAGATGAATGATCAAGAGGTATCTTTTACGTAGAATATATAATATCTCACTGCGGCAATGGTGCTATATTAATGGGGTTAAATTAATGTTGTTAGGCGATTTTCACACTGCCCCGCATCATGCTGCATATTGCGTGACGACGCACCTACGCGCGTTCCTGCGGGAGTGCAGATCTGCATCATCGTGCGGGTTTTTTGCGCACTCACGCGCGTAGGTGCGTTTTGTAGATTCACGCACGGCGGCTCTTATTTATTCGCCGTTCTCTGTCACACACGTCACGCCCATTCAAAATCACGCGCGGCACTGCGGGATTCGGTGTGCCATACCTTGCGTCTCGCCCCGCACCTACGCGCGGGGGTGCATGTTTCTCCGCGTGTATGCGCGTGATCCGCATGAACGCGCGTGGTTGCGTTTTCAGTGTGTTGGACTGTGCGTGTTTTCTATACAAACGGAGATACTTACAAGTAACGTTAAAACACGCAGTCACGCAACATGCAGCGTGGTGCGTGGCAGTGTGATAATCGCCTTATACTTTACTTGCGTTTGGCTCGTTTTTTTTATTCGTAATTTGAATAATGATGTGATGATGTTTTTTTTTTCCATTACAGGGCATTATCCGGCAAGGAAACTTATATTAAAGATTATTTAACCTAATTACTTTGCCGAACACACTTATGAAGGTATGATGTTAAAATTCCCCTACTGCACTCCCACACGACCTAAGCTTCCACTAAATTGATTTCACCTCACGATATTGGCGATAAATAAAATTTAATTAACGCCATACGTTACTCGTCGCAGAATTCTGTCACGTATGAATTCTATCGTAGGATCGAGCTCAAGCTACTGGTAATGTTCTACGCTCTGTAATTCGATGCTCGTAAATCTCTCCGTATCGGCAAGTTGACACTACACGAAACTGGGTTTTGGTCTGGCTTTGAGGGTATTTGGTATACGAGGTGGAACGAAAATAGCTAGGATATCGGAAACTGTAGGTAACATCGTAAAATACATATACATATTTTCTGGCACTATGCTTTTTAACGTAAGACTGGGCTTCTTTAACTAACTTACCTTTAAGATAAGGATGATACCGTGATGAAATTTGAATATTTGTACTCAATGGTGAAGTGGTAAGATGTACAGATTTTTTTTTTAAATCTTTATTTATTAATGGAGGTTCGTTCATATTTGAACATTTGTCACCCACGTAAGAATAAATATGTAAATATACACATCACAATACTAAAATTAGCTACACATAAAAATCATACAGAATTTTAAAATACCTATTAACATGTAAACCAATATTCTTACAAAATAATAAATTCCTTCTGATTCTGAGTCTAAAACTTAGTTTAGTACATTTCAATCTTTCATATTTTAATCAAAACAAGTCTCTGACTGTTCAGCCAGCATGAAATTATAAATTTTTCTGCGGTGATTAAAGTGTTCATTCGCAAAGCAGGGGTGACAATTAGCGTTAAAGGTCTTAACACGGAGTTTTCAACACAAGTATGCTCATAAGTTCGCCGTGCGAGCTGGCTGAGGCTACTAATTGACCCACTCATCACTTTTTCTCTCTTCCACACATACTTAACGAGCGGTAGTATAATTAGGTCAGGTGCAAGGAGGAATGTCAATTAACCTTTTGACCGCCACACGTGAAAAAATCAAAAACTCCGTACCACAAGGCAAAAACGCCGAAAAAAACACGTTTGTTGTAAGGGAGCGCCCTTAAATATTTATTTTATTCTGTTTTTAGTGTTTGTTGTAATAGCGGCAACAGAAATACGTCATCAGTGAAAATTTCAACTGTCTAACTATCACGGTTCATGGTTCACAGCCTGGTGACAGACGGACAGCGGAGTCTTAGTAATAGGGTCCCGTTTTACCCTTTGGGTCATCATTTCAGCCGAAAGACGTCCACTGCTGGACACAGGCCTCCCCCCAAAAAAAAAGGGGGGGGGGGTTTGCCATAATCGCCACGCTTGGCAGGCGGGTTGGCGATCGCAGTATGGTATGGTGGTGGAATGCATAGAGAACGCTACTGCCCATTCTCTGGTACGCCCCTTAGTCGCCTTTTACGACACCCACGGGAAGTATGGGGTGGTGCTATTCTTTAAGTCCGGCACCACACAGACAATGGGACAATGGGACACGTTTTTAGGCACGGGTACGGAACCCTAAAAACGTGCCCTCGGCGTCAAAGTCTGTCATGTAGTCGAATCGTGGCTTGCTGGGCACATTTTGGTTTGTCATCTATACATGAGTGTGGCGGTCACAAGGTTAATTGATGTTGTTTTATATGATGGCGCAACAAGTGGCGCTGTCTAGTCGGTGATCCACAAACATTGACCACCCTGAATTCCTGAGCCATTTATACCCACGCGATCGAAGATACACGACGCATTTGTAGCTACTTCTTTCGTGTGGGGTTTGAAAGAACCCCATATTAGCCGTAGTCGTATTTTAGTGTAGGTAGGTAAGGACCAATCTTTATTAAAAAAGTCCAGCTTATCCCACCATCTCCGTCTGGGCTTGCCGCGACGTCGCTTGCCATTAAGCGAGCCCCACTAGGTCGTAACTTTGACCCATAGAAAACTATGTATATGTATTTAATTACTTGATAACAAAGATCAAAATAGCATACAATTTTGACCAATGTCGAGTTGACATCGAACTACAACATTTTTAGAGGCCTGGCCATTTTTTGCATCTGTTTATTTGTCAGAGTCTGTCAGTGTCACATTAAAAATTCAGTCAACATGCAAAGGAGATGGCAGAATGGTATTCTGCGGTATTGACATTAGGACGCGTAGTGGACTACGGCCCGCTCCCTCGCACCAAGAGGAGGCTTGTGTCCTATCAGTGGGAAACTATGAACATTATAGGCTGATTGTGTGTGACATTAGGACGTAATATTGACGGTTAACCGTCAAGATCTACAAATCGTCGTTGTCAAACCAAAATCTGCTTTGTGCCGTTTTTTGAGGTTTCAAGATTTTGACCACAGCTTATAGGTCACTGCCTTATTTCTCATATAAAAGAACTCCTATGTGCTTATGACCACTAGTTGTGGAACTATGGCCTCAGAATAAAATGTGCTATGTGCAGCAGCTAAAACTTTGTCGAAACTTCTTTTGTCAATACTCGTATCCCAAAAGTATACTTTTTGCACATAGCAGGTTTTGGTTTGACAACGACGAAATTCAGTCTTTTAAAAAAGTGTAAATTTCTTCTTTCTTACCTAACAAAGTCCAGAAATAAATTTATCTTAATATTGTATCTGCTATATTTTTGGTTTACTCATTTACATTCGTATCAAATTTACAAGATTTTTTGCACCTCCTGTAAAATCCTCTATTTCGACATATTGAGTTAGGAGGTCTTGACGGTTAACTGTCGATATGTAATGTTGAGTCGGTAAACCCAATTTTATCATACAATGAGCAGACAAAGGCTAACATATTTAGGCTGTATCTACCTGTCACAGCTAGATCGAATGAAGCTTGGTCTCTGTTGGATATCTATCTAGTCTCGCGTTCTTGGCGGCGGTTCGAGTAAATTTTAAAACTGTCTGTTTCGCTGTCTATACAAGCTGTGATGTTTGTTTTTATTAGCCACATAGTTGTTTAGACGTCTGATATTATTAATAACGCTTTGTTTTCATTGGCTTTTTGAATGAGAGTAGATTTATTGGGTACCTATATTAAGTAGTGAGGTAAGATAATCGTTTTTTAGTTGAGTTGCTATTGTAAATTTTATTGGTAAAAGTGTTCGATGTATTGAAACAAATCGGCCAGCTTTACCGAATTTTTTGAAATAGCCTTTAGGGAACGTGCAAAGATAATATTTTATCGGAATACAGGATCGACCATTTCTTTCGAAAACTTTCAAGCGGCACTACGTTAAGCCAACCCGAGCCAACCCAGATTTTCGAACTAAAAGATAGAATCTGACAAATCTGGGCTCTATTCCGGCCATTCGAATCCGGTGTTAAAGCAGTAAAAGTGAGGAATTTACATGAAGACAAGGTAAGTGTGTGAGAGTTACAACTATTAATTTGTTACCAACCTATCTCTAACCGGTTACGTATTATAATAACTACAGTCATTCGAACTATTTTCGATATAACTACGGTTGATTCTATGTTCATAACAAATATTGGTCGACTGAAATACTGGTTTACTTAAGTACTTAATTTTGATTAAACTAAAATTAATTACACTAACGAACAATTAATCTAATGTTTTTTATTGGATATTTCAACTATGTATGAAACACCGCCTACAGCTTATTAATACTACGCGCTCATTTTATTTCCAATAACGTCAGGTCGACGGAGCCCCGCTGCGCGGGGCTCCTATTTCTGTCTGCAGGGTTTAAAGGAACCTAACCAAACCGAACCTCGGGGTGCCCCTGACGTCGACCGTCTTCTTCTGGTTCAAAAGAACAAAAACAGGCAAAATCAGGTTTTTGTTCAAAAATGAATAATAGGTGAATCGTCCGTTAGTTCAATGAACCTTAGGTTTATTAATTGTAGCTGAATTACCCGTAGGTGAATAAACCGTAGGTGAGTTAACCGTAGGTGAATTCTCCTTTATGTATTTCGTGCATTAGTTATTACAAAAATCGGTGAAACGATCTTTAGGTATTTTAAACAGTAGGCCTTTTGACCGTTATCTCGAAAATAGTTAAAATAACTTTAGTTATTATAATACGTAACCCTCTAACCTACATAAGTAACGTCACATCCGATAACTAAGTAAGTACTTAAGGTAAATTCATTACCTACCTCCAACCCAAAATCTGTACCCACCATATCCATAAATTAGTACCAAAACAAAGTAATAATAAACAGCTCCAAGAATTCCCGCTCAATAATGAAAGCCAGGCGTAAATCTCCTACCCTTTTACTCCAGTTTATTCATGTTCCAGCCAAGCTTCGAGCGGCCATTACTGCGGAACCACTTATCGGCAGGTAACCCATTTGCGAGACTAGGCGCGGAATATTTTAATACAACAAGTGTTATTAGTGTGCTCGGAGCTTTATTTAATCGTGATTACGTATGTAAGTTTTAATGGGGAATTAGATAGTTTGTGAATATTTTGTTCATTGATTAGTCAGGGCTTTCAGCTTTAGATTTTACTGACCGGCGATGAACAGAAACATTATGTAAAACCTTCATTCATTTTGACAGTTCAACAACATTCATTGCGTTATTTACGCTATTGAGCAGATCATTTTTTCGAACATATGAAGCAATGGATTAGCAATATCCTTCAAAATTATTCAGATTGTGATTGATGGTATGTTACACAATTAGGGTGCTGAGGGCATAGACAAAGAGATGTCAGCATTAAGGAAGGGGCCCTCTAGGGCCGAAGCCTGCCGGTGCAGAGGGATTGTCCGAAAGGGTTACCGCTACCCCGGAACAAAAAGGGCTAAGGAAGGAACATGGGTGGGTTTTAGTCAGTAAGAGTCTGACACTCCCTTCCGCTCCACCCAGAACGGGAGGAGTCATTTGATGATTTCCAACCAGAAAAAAAGGGCCTAGACAAGTGGCAATTGCTTTCAAAGTTTTCGTATTTCTTCAACGTCTTTCAACAGGATTGACGTAAACTTTTCGGTAGCATATGTGAATCCTATATGTTTTTACTTTTCCACTAAGAGTGGTCGGTCGTTCGTTCTCTGCATTAGAAGACGATATTTGCACTGATTTAAGAAAATTTTAAGCCCCCGAGCCCGAAAGCCGATACGAAGCCAGGTTCCAGTTCACACATATATTAGAGTTGAAATCCAGAGTCTCGGTTCGAAAACGATAATTTTTTTTAACTAGAGCTAAACTGACTTTAGTATATTCCGGCCTGCATTCGAGGTCTTTAGTTTGATTTTCATGCCGTAGAATTTAAGTTATCAGGATTTTCATTCGGGCCCTATCAGCAAACCAGTGCGGAGTGTTTATTTTTTAAATATCGCAGAATTATGCTGAGGCAGGGCCTTTATGCCTCGCACAGGCCTTTTTTTTTTGGTGTATTTACTTTTTCTTTTTTTTTTAGTAATAAGTAAAAACTTCGTTAATTATAAATGCTCCTTTTTTACTATTTGTATTTCCTGTGTGTCCCAAATAAAACATTTTTCTTTCCTTTCTTTCTTTTATTATTTTATGATGAAAATTTACTATGTAGATACTTCAGAAGTGAACGACCGAAGATCAAATAGGTACGTGAAATCGGAAAGTCAGAAAACAGTGTAAATCTGCGTTGTTTTAAAGCAAGTAGTTTGTTAACGTATATTATTGTTTATTAGGGTGATGAGTGAGGTTCAAAGAGATTTATTGGTACATAATTGCACTAGATACCTAGATAGGTATCTGGTATAGGTATTTGGTAGGTGTTGTAGATACAATACAGAAAAAAGTGCTGGATACCCTACCCAGTACCTACTGGGTAGGGTATCCAGCAGCACTGATTTAAATCCAGCGGGATTTTCGCTGGATTGACTTTAATCCAGCGGGAACTCGCGGGAGCTCAGGTTATAGTTTTTTTGGAATTCAAATAAATATTCTTTGTTATGGTATTGTTAAATGTTTATTAAAATCTACAATATCTTATATGCACCTAATTGACAAATGATTTTATTGTTTGACTACTTATTTACTAACTAGCTTCTGTCCGCGACTTGATCCGCGTGAAATATTGTGTTCCCCCTAACCCACTCCGTAGCATCGCATCGCGATCTTTCTGTCTTATTTTGTTTTTGCTCGGGTCCTAGCGTGATGGTAAATAGCCTATAGCCTTTCTCAAGAATTGGGCTATCAAATGCAAAAAGAATCTTTCAAATCCGACCAGTAGTTCCAGAGAATATCGCGTTCAAACAAACAAACTCTTCAGCTTTATTATTAGTATATTAGATAAAAAATTCAAAAACAATAACGAACATAATTGATAATTTTGGTAGTCTGTTTTGGACCTTCGCCGCGATATCAAATACAATATTGTTACAGGCTATTATTCTACGCCAAACCAACACAATACCTCACCTACAATTTCCCTCGATATTATTTTACAACCGTCATTTTCTTTGGAACAGTTTGAGCCGAGCGCGAGTGAAACTAGCACTGAACGAGTTTCGCTCAACAAATGACGATCGGTTACCGACTGTTTCCGACCGCGGCCATTCTTTATTTGTGTTGTGTGTTAGGGTGCGGGTATAGTGAGTGGACAAACAGTACAAATAATAATATGGTATAGAAAATAGAGAGAAAATGTCTGTGGATTGTAGAGAAATTTGATGCTTAAATCAAACGCGTATTTTGAGCTGATGTTTCTCTTTTAGAGGACATCCAGGATATTGAAATGAACTCTAATTCTATTTTTAGCGTTACGTACCCAAAAAGTACCACGACAAGGGGGCAACGGAAACCTATTACTGAGCCTCAGCCGTCCGTCCGCCTGTATGTTAGCGGGCTGTGTCTCATAAACCGTAATAGGTAGACAATTGAAATTTTCACTACATATGTATTTCTATTGCCACTATAACAACGGATAATAAAAATAAAATAAAGTTGAAAATGAAAGGGGTCCCCCTACGAGAAAAGTGTTTTTTTAATGAGGTATGTTGTGCTAAATATTGTACTGTGGTACAGTACCCTTCGTGTGCGAGTCCAACTCGCACTTGGCTGATTTTTTTATCATTTAAAAGTAGGAAAAGGTTGTACAGACGCCAGCACATCAAGCTACCCGAAACTGTCAAATTTTCCCAATCAACTTAGAACCTTATGCTATAGCGATAAAGTTGAAAATCTATTAAAGAAATTTGACAGATTGTAGTAGCTTGTTGTGCTGGCGTCTGTACTTAACATTTTAATTATAAGATGAATCAGTGAGTAAGATGTATGTAAGGATGGTAGCAGGTGGCGTTCTGTAGTTTCTGCCTACCAGCATAGGAAAGAGATATGAGGTTATGTATGTATAGAGCTGGATAAAGATAACACAAGACTGAAATAATTAGACGTCATGTGGGTAGGCTTTTACCTAGGGCCTAAGGGATGATACAGTCTGACTATAACCAGCATTGTGCAAAAAGACGAATCGTGATTTTGATGACGTTATCACGATTCATGACTCGTGAGCGTGTACATTATGGTCACAGAATAAATAGTACAAGTAATATGGTGTTCGAAGTATCAGGACCAATAGACAAAATAGTAAGAATGATTTAAAAAAACTGACCAAGTGCGAGTCGGACTCGCACACGAAGGGTTCCGTACTACAACGCAAAAACACCGAAAAAAGCACGTTTGTTGTATGGGAGCCCCCCTTAAATATTTATTTTATTTTGTTTTTAGTATTTTTTGTTATAGCGGCAACAGAAATATATAATTTATGAAAATTTCAACTGTCTAGCTATCACGGTTCTTGAGATACAGCTTGGTGAAAGACAGAAAGACAGACGGACGGACAGACTGCGAAGTCTTTGTAATAGGGTCCCGTTTTTACCCTTTGGGTACAGAACCCTAAAAAGGATGGTTGACTAGCATATTTTATTTCTCCAATTCATTAAGGGCGAATTTAGCCAATGAAGCTGATCGTGATCAGCACATCTAAACCACGTTCAAGAGCTGCCAGCGTCAAGATTTCCTCACGCGCCTGTATGAGTGGCGCGCGGAGGCACTACGCCGGGGAGGGAGGAGGGGGGAGGATCCGCTTCCGCGGCAAATCGCTGCGGAGCGGACAGATCTCCGGCGCGATCTCATGGCGGCATGGAAAGAGCGACTGTCGCAACCCAGCGCAGGGCACGCCGCGATAGCGGCGATAAGACCCCTCTTTGAGGAGTGGCTAGAGAGGCGCCACGGCGCCCTCACCTACCGCCTGCCGCAGGTCCTCACCGGACACGGAAGTTTCGGGAGGTTCCTGCACATCATCAGGCGGGAGGAAACGCCCGGGTGTCACCATTGCCAGGATCGCCCAGAGGACACGGTGGAGCACACGGTGGAGGTCTGCCCCGCTTGGGCGGAGCACCGCAGTGTCCTCGTAGAGGCGATTGGCAGCGACGGCGACCTCTCGCGTCCGGCCCTGGTGCAAGCCATGGTCCGGGGCGAGAGGGAGTGGGAGGCAGTCACCTCCTTCTGCGAAGCAGTCCTGCTAGCGAAGGAGGTGGCGGGACGGTTCAGGGAGAGAGCCTCCCGTCTCAGCCGCCGCGGGGGACGCCCCAGGCGTCGGGAGCCGCGTGACGACTCCCGGCCACCGTAGGCGCGGGCCTGCAGGCGGAGAGTAATGGGTAGCTCACCGTCCGATCAGGACCAGGCCCGTGCCGGACGGCGCGTACGTGTTCCACGCACGCCTCAATGAGATGTCAGCATCGAGGAGGGGCCCCTTACGGCCGAAGCCTGCCGGGTCAGCGGGATTGTCCGAAAGGGTTACCGCTGGCCCGGAACATAAAGGGCTAAAGAAGGAACACGGGTGGGTTTTAGAGTCTGACACTCTCTTCCGCTCCACCCAGAGCGGGAGGAGTCATTTGATGATTTCCCATCCGCAAAAAAAAAAAAAAGCGTCAAGATTTTGTGGAATATTTAAGTTCAATGGTGGAATCCGCATGAAATAAACTGTCATAAAACTCGAGTCGATAGCTGATACGCACAAAAGGCTTCAATTTTAATGTGCCGTCCTTTTCGGAAAAGGCACCGTGGCAGAAGCCAGAGGATGATCCATTTCTAAAAAGCATTTCTTTTCCACGAAATGAATATATGAATCAAAGCATTGTTTGTAATTGAAATGAAATTCAGAAACGAATACAATGCGCCTGCTCTCGTAGTGGCAATCAGGGTTGCCAACCAAACCTTCATAAAGACTACATTTCGTGTAAGCGTACTTTTTATTCTACACTAGCTTCTGCCCGCGACTTCGGGTGCGTGAAATTTCTTGTTCCTCCGACCCACCCCATCGTATCGCATCGCCTGCCAGCGCTATTACTGAGTTCTATCTGACTTATTTGTTTTTGCTCGGCTCCGAAGTGCCATCATTTCAGCCGAAAGACGTCTACTGCTGGACATAGGCCTCCCCCAAGCTCCTCCACTTCGACCGGTCCTATGCTTTCCGCATCCAACTGGGTTCCTGCGGCCTTCACAAGGTCGTCAGTCCACCTTGTGGGAGGCCTTCCAACGCTTCGTCTTCCGGTACGCGGTCGCCACTCCAGAACCTTTCGGCCCCATCGGCCATCTGTTATTGCCGAAGTGTCGTAGCGTGATATTAAGTAGCCTATAGCTTTCCTTAGGAATTGGGCTATTAAATGCAAAAATATTTTTTCATGTCCGATTGGAAGTTTCAAAGATTAGCGCATTCAAAAAAACAAACAAACACTTCAACTTTATTATTAGTAACTAGCTGTTCCCCGCGGTGTCACCCGCTGCTCAGCGCCTAAGGGTTATAGCGTGATGTTATATAGCTTATAGCCTTCCTCGATAAATGGACTATTCAACACAAAAAGAATTTTTCAATTCTAACCAGTAGTTCCTGAGATTACCGCGTTCAAACAAACAAACTCTTCAGCTTTATAATATTAGTATAGATATAAATAGATTGTTCTCTATTAAGCGTTCTTCATAATCTACAAAAACCATAAGATAAGAGTGCGCTTAAATACTCTATTTATACTCTGACTTTGTATTGGATCGATTAGTTTCCTGTCACTTAAGCTTCGGTATTAATTATACACTTTATTGTATGAGACAAATACTGTAGGTAGTCTGTGGTGTACCAATTACATACATAAAGCATATTATACTAATATACATATAAATATATACATACAATAATAAACATGAAACATGAGCAAAGAAAATATAATGATGATGTTTAAGGAGAGAGGAAGTCAACAACAACATCAACATGTGAACATCTGTGTCTGAACTAGATAAAATAAAATATATGTATTTCAGACATCAGCGCTCTTCCCCTGTCGAAGGCGACAATTAGAAATTAACTTTGTTCGACCTCTATACACATCAATAACACATTCGGTCAAAGAGATTTATTTATTAGTAGAAAAAGTGACATGATACAAACTACAGAAAAATACTAAAATAAGATTAACATACATGTAACCCACACCATTGTCCATGTTTTAACTAAGTAAACGTTAGAAGTGCTAAAGACATAAAAAAGAAAGAGAAAAGTAAAACAATAGTCGCTGCCACAATAATAGTGCTGTGTTACTTAGCTTAGCTTAGTCTAACTTAAAATACTCGCTAAACAAAATATCCAGAGCCATTTTCTTAACTGATTGCTTAGATAGACAAAATATATCCAGTTCCATAAAATGCGTGTTGTAAGAATCAACAAGGCGACGAAGAGGTGCACGTTCCCCAGCGTTAGTCCTGCATATGTCTGTATGGAATAGTTGAGGGACGCGCGGGGTGCGCGTCCCTCAACCTACCTACACTTCTGGGTACATTGTAACACAATTTGTCTGTTAGGTCAATACAATCAAATTTGAAAGAGAAGAGATATAATAATCTATACATATAAAATTCAAAGTCCTGACTGACTGATATATCAACGCACAGCCTAAACCACTGGTCCTAGAGACATGAAATTTGGAGTGTGTGTTCTTTGTGAAGAGTAGGTATCCACTAAGAAAGGGTTTTTCGAAATTCCACCCCTAAGAGGGTGAATGGGGGGAGGGTGAAATTTCACGCGGACGAATAGTAGATGTCACATTCTTCGAATTTTTGGTTCTAGGACATGCCGGTGTTCTTGCGATGTTTTTCTTCACCGTTTTAAGTGCAATGGTGATGAAATTATTTACAAAAAGTAAAGTGCCTGTCTGGATTCGATACTAAAACTCTTAACTGTTACAACTGGGCCACCACTGCTCTTAGATATAGATATAATAAAATAATATTAAAATAAAAAGAAGCGACAAATGTATGACAACAATTTTAATTAAGTAGTTGTGTAGTGATGGCCTCCGGTGGGTAGAACGTAACTGTATCCCCAGTAGAAACGTACCTTGATTATACAATAGTTTATTGCAAACTAATTTAAAACCAGGTAATACTTTGTTCTGTATCAGAAACAACTGTTTATAAAAAAAAAAACATAAAAAAAAAATACACAGCAACCAATTAATTTACCATGCTTAAGGCGACTACATGACCTAAAGCGCGGTCTTTGTCGGACTGCATAGAAAAGAAAGAGAAGCGCGATGACCTAAAGCTGGTCATTGATTACAAAATATGAAGCAATTATCAATTTACAAAAAAATCTATTGTTTGGACTAAAAAATTAAAACACTAGTGTTTTAGTATGTTGCTTGTAGAATAATCTGACAAAAAATCATAATGATTGTGTGTAAGTATATTAGTATGGTTTTTATTGTAAAAACAAAGTTTTTAGAGGTATCTTTTTTTTCTACCGTATCAAATTAGTAATATTATGTTTTCAACACAGAATTATAATCATTAGAATCATTAATACATATCTTACTAAGTTAGATTTGTACCACTTTTCCATAAGAGATTTGAGACTTGTTCTTAACAAGTCTCAAATCTCTTATGGAAAAGTGCTTATGGAACAAATCTAACTTAAAGAGATATATGAATGATTCTAATGACTATAATTCTGTAAATACATATCTATTATGGTCGCGAATCATATTTTGATCAAGATACAAACCTATTACAGACAGCGAAATTCTTGTTACGTTTTTTGCAATTTGCAGGTCAGTATAAGGTTCTTATCTTGATCAAATAAGAACCTTACACTGACCTGCAAATTGCAAAAAAACGTAAGAAGAATTTCGCTGTCTACCATTGCGCATTCACCTTTAGGAAAATTGTGAAACTAATTTAAAACCATGTAATGCTTTGTTCTGTATCAGAAACAACTGTTTATCTAGATATATACCCAGCAACCAATTAATTTACCACGCTTAAGGGAGATTGTGGAAATACACCATTTAATTTGTATTTGTATTCGTAAAGACAGCAAAATCATTTCGTATTCATTTCAATGTTACCAATTTCTGAGTAATTAATTTGCTGGGAGAGTTAATTTATTAAATTGTGTTTCAATTTAAATGTATTTCTATTTCATTTTATTACTTTATCATGAAATGGTGCAGTGCTACCATTTTCAATTCACTCAGCAAATTATTTTATAATGGATTTTCTGTACCTATGCTGCTGAGATTTCGTGGAATAATTGTTTTATAGAGAGCAGTGGCTGTCGTAGGTTCGATCCGAGACATTTGCTTTACTTTGGGTAAAATATTTCATCACCACTGCTCTCAAAACGTCGTGAGGAAACCCGCATGTCCTAGAACCAAAAATTCGGAGATATGTGACATTTAACAACCTGCATTGTGCCCGCGTGTTTGATTACGGCCCACTCCCTCACTCTGAGAGAAGGCCTGCGACCCAGCAGTGGGAACATTATCTGATTATGCATTATATTTATGCATTGTTTTATAATTTCATAATTAGTAAATAGACATGAAGTTCTGACCAGAATTCTAAAACCAAACAGGCCCGTGCCGGTGCCGTACGTGTTCCACGCGCGCCTCAAAGAGATGTCATCGAGGAGGGGCCCCCTTAGGACCGAAGCCTGCCGGGTCAGCGGGATTGTCCGAAAGGGTTACCGCTGGCCCGGAACATAAAGGACTAAGGAAGGAACACGGGTGGGTTTTAGTCAGAAAGAGTCTGACACTCCCCTCCGCTCCACCCAGAGCGGGAGGAGTCATTTGATGATTCCCCATCCCAAAAAAAAAAAGGCGTGCTATCATTGTCTACTTTTAAAATTAGAATAAACAAACAGTTCCTCTCTCCTTAACATCATAATTATAATTATATATTTTCTTTGCTAATGTTTCATGGTTATTATTATTTAAATGTTTATAATGATGAGTATAATATGCTTTATGTATGTATATATTGTATTATGTAAATGGTACACCACAGACTACCTACAGTATTCTCTCTCCTTCCCCTTTTTAATCCATCCAAAGGTTGTCTTTAAAAGATTGCTTTTAGCAATAAGACCGCCCATTGTGTCACCCTTTGTCAAATTTCTACATTTATAATTATCTGTAATTTATATGGTCAGTAAACAAAGGAGTTATGTATACAGGAGCGTCGGATATAGTTGAAGTTTACTAAGAAACCGATGGATGTTCTGGACTGAAATTTAATTTAATAAATGAGCTGTTTGTTTTCTATTAATAAAATTTAATGTTATTTGAGAACATCCATTGGTTTCTTAGTAAACTTCAACTATATCCGATGCTCCTGTATACTTATCTCCTTTGCTGACTGTACATAATAAAGAGTACAGATCCTACTATACTACTAACAATACCATAAATCGTCGCTCGCATGACTCAAAGTACTATCTCATTTTTTAGCTGATTTAGGGCTGATTTTTCCAACGCACGGTGTGTTAGAAAGCCCGATTTTGTTGCATGCTCTTTTTATTACAGAAATCGATAGTATTTATCATTTTAAGCTCTACAGTCAAAGTCCGGCATCGATACGACTTGTAGATGTTTTTTAAAAAAATCTCAAAGTTGCTGTATAACCGGGACATGAAAATAATAAAAAAAAATTATATAAAAAAAACCAGCCTACATATTTAAATTTCCATTATAATTACTAATCAAACTTATAATACCTAACTATCTGACAAGTTTTCGTGTCTGTATTGCAAATAGATCGCGAAATATTAATATTTTTATGTTTTTTACTTTTTATTTAATTTCTTGGCAATAATACGGTATTAGATGGAGATATTTGACCAGACGATTGTCAACATGTATGTCTATCGACATTATTAAAACCACAATCTAATTCAGCGTTATTTAGAAGTTATGAGAATTTTCAGTTATATCCGGATTTTTTTGTACTAGGGTTGTCACTTTAACCAGAATTTTAAATTTAATATTTTTTATAATTTTGAGTTTAGCTGAAAGAAGTCGTATATATTATCGATTAATTATCTTTATATGTGCATTTACCAATAACTCAAACTGTACCCATGGGCACTCTTATTCTTTGATTCTTTCGCTTAGTCCGCCTGGGTGGGTACCACCGACTCGTCTATTTCTGCCGCCAAGCAGTAGTGTTGGACTATTGTGTTTCGGTTTGAAGGACAGTTAGCCAGCAAAATTATAGGCACGTGAGACAGAACACACCTTAAAGTCTCAGGGTGGGTAACGCATCTGCCGTCTCATTTATACTTGCGCGACATGTCTAGAGGGACGATAGGTGGTATAGGCGACGATGACCGCTTATAACCAGGTGGCTCGTCTACTTGTTTATCCATATAATTAGTGTAAATAAAACTATGACCTTGCAATAAAAAACACATTCATGCTAAAAGGTAAAAGTTGGAGATTTAACGGTGATACTAATTAAAATCGTGTCAAGATTTGTTGAAAATGTTATTCAAAATGAAAACCAAGATTTATAATTTTTCAGTTTTTTGTAAATATTTTTAGTTTTTACAACCCGGATAAAACTTGACATTTTCGAATGTGACAACCCTGGCTACAATAGAAAAATTCTCATAACTTCTAAATAACGCTGAATTAGATTGTGGTTTTAATAATGTCGATAGACATACATGTTGACAATCGTCTGGTCAAATATCTCCATCTAATACCGCATTATTGCCAAGAAATTAAATAAAAAGTAAAAACATAAAAATATTAATATTTCGCGATCTATTTGCAATACAGACACGAAAACTTGTCAGATAGTTAGGTATTATAAGTTTGACTAGTAATTATAATGGAAATTTAAATATGTAGGCTGGTTTTTTTTATATAATTTTTTTTATTATTTTCATGACCCGGTTATACAGCAACTTTGAGATTTTTTAAAAAAACATCTACAAGTCGTATCGATGCCGGACTTTGACTGTAGTGCTTAAACTGATAAATACTATCGATTTCTGCAATAAAATGGGCATGCAACAAAATCGGGCTTTCTAACACACCGTGCAACGCCAGATAATGTTATCCGAGGAATAATTTTGAATTCTTGATAGTTCTTCCATACATAATCTGTCAGACGTCAACTTTATTCCACGAATAAGAATTATCTGTCAATAGAAAAATCAGCCCTTAGTTAGAGACGGCTACATTTTTCTATTCGTGAAAGGCCGAAACAAACTCAGAGGTTACAGGCTCTTTTAAAGTCCAGACAGTCTTGGTCAGATCATGAAGACCATGAAGACCGTGAAGACCATGTAGATTGGTGTCTGAAATGGTTTTTTGTGGAATAACCGCTTGGGTGCCGTAATTACAGACAATTAAAAAGCCATTGTGTCTCGCGTAGATCTACGTTCCGGCAAACTAAGGGTTAAACCTCACAAATTGAGTGGACCTGTCCACTGTCCAGTTAGTGCACGCATTTTTCAGTACTCGTGCAGCTCAACGATTATCAATTTTTTTTTCGCGATTCTGTTTTGTTCCCATGGAGAAAATTGTCCAGTTTGGTCTGTACCATACCTTACAAATATGACCACACCTTTCCGATGCATGCTACATAGCAGCTTTTCATTCAACATTTTTCATACTTTTAAAAACATTTTACAATACCCAATACAAGTCCGAGAGTACTGTGCAGACTGTTACACAAGATTCAATTACTTAAACACACACAGTTCAATGATGTGTATGTATTTGTAAACATGCACACGTAAATGAATGAGTTATGTTTATTTTTGCACTTTATTTCAACACTGGCTTCACTGCTGTAAAGCCAGAATGTTTGATATTATTAGTATCGCTTGATTGAAAACGTTACATTGTAAGTGATTTTTAAAAAGCAGCTTTGCCTACGTAAAACTAAATAGATTGGATATTGAAAAGATTTGTTGTGATTATCTGTTGAAATGCGGCCGTGCCTCGGAAAGCGAGTTAATTGGTTGCTCCCGGCTGTCATTCGTGGATCTTTGACAGTCGTTACGGGTAGTCAGAAGTCCGAAAGTCTGACAACCAGTCTTACCAAGGGGAATCGTATTACCCAGTAACTGGGTTGTGGAGGTCAGATAGGCAGTCGCTCCATGTAAAATACTGGTATTCAGCTGCATCCGGTTAGACTGGAAGTCGACCCCAACATAGTTGGGAAAAGGCTAAGTAGGTGATGATATCTGTTGAAATGCGGAGAGGAAGTTTGGCTTTAATATTTTACTAGCTGCGCCCTTCGGTTTCACCCGCATAAATGTCGATCCCGTGGGAACATCGGGATAAAAAATAGCCTATATGTTAATCCAGGGTGTCAGCTACCTCCATACAAAATTTTATCAAAATTGGTCCAGCCGTTTGAGCATGAAGACACCGATCACACACTCATACATTTTGCCTTTATAATATTAGTGTGATACAGAATGATTTTCTTCCGTTGCCATAGACAAATACTCGTACAGAGTAATGCTCTTTATTATTTACACCAAAAAAATTACAGATATACTCGTTTATGTCGAAATTTTACAAAGATTGACACAATGGGCAGTCTTATCGCTAAAGTGATCTTTTAAAGGCAACCTTTGGATGGATTAAGGGCGAAAGAGTGACATTACTGCAGGTAATCTGTGGTGTACCAGAAAAAAACATTTGTAGTTTTTTTCATACAAAATTTAACATTTAGCCAGCGAAAATGTATGCAAAAGATCTTTATTTTTTGCTATATTTCCGAGTTAGGCAATCTTACTCTCAGAGTATCCATTGGGTGAGGCAATGGCTTATTGCTGAATGTTCCACGACAGATTGCATTAAAAGGAATGAGATAAAGAAATGTTCTTTAGTGGGTACATTTACCCACTGTAGTTTGTGATAACATAATAATTTACAATACATACGTATGATTTTTGTTCGTAATAAGTACATCCCTAGCCCTTATTAACAAAAAAAATGTGACATTTAACCACTCTATAAATAGCCTAACAAAAAAATCTGACATTTAACCGCTCTATAAATAGCCTGACCTTGTCCTTTGTATGACAATAAAATGGGAAGCTATAGACAAAATACCATTATTAGTTATTTGACATTTAACTATGGGTAAGATGACTTATAGTTTGTGTCATCGCACTTCTCTTTCTTTTATATGCAGTCCGACAGTGACCGCGCTTTAGGTCATGTAAGCCCTTTAAACAAGGTCACAAATGTAAACAAACCTACATATTTGTAGAAATGGTTGGTTGTTGTTAAAGTCAACAGTTCGGTCGAAGTTAAAACTTTATTAATTGATATATCGCTGTTTTTATTTTAACTTTGATTTATATGGACGCTTGTTTTGTAAGTTTTGCGAGTTTCTTTCTATAAAGAAGTTTGGTGGCAATTTATACCTATATATTTATATATATATTTTAGGTACTTTGACACAATCATTCGTATTAGATTTTATATTGTATTTAAAACTTCTAAATTAGTTTAATGGTAATTTATTACAAAATATGAAGCAATTATTTAATTACAAAAAATCTATTGTTTGGACTAAAAAACTAAAACTAGTATTTTAGTATGTTGCTTGTAGAATAATCTGTCAAAAAAACAGAATGATTGTATGTATACTAGTATGGTTTTTATTGTAAAAAGAAAGTTTTTAGAGGTGTCTTCATGTTTTTTTCTATCGTATCAAATTAGTGGTATTATGTAGAATTTTGTAAAAGCCAATGTATCTGAAATTGTATAATTTAAAAACAAAGATTTATTAGTCCATCGTGCTTTTAAGATAACTGAACTGAAGCGATCTTGAATAACCTGGAACACGGGAAACTCACAAAAACGAAAACGTTTTTGTATGATCTTTGTAAGTGTAGTTCTGAAAATGTATGAGCGACTAAGACTAAAAAACACCACGACATCAAATAATCAATATAATACACAGGGAAACCCTAAACTCTTGCGCATATCCAAATAAATATTACCTAACCCGAAGTGATCCGGCGCCGTTTTTATTTCACATCGACCTGCCGTGCTAAGAATAACTTAGTTTCTGGAAGAATGCCTGTAATGATCTACGGCCGTTTATTTACGTCCGGCAATATGAACAGACCGCTCTAACGAAAGATGAGCGGTTTGGTCCATGTTACATGTGGTAGCGGGTGGAAAGTTTTTGTTTCTAGGAAATACTTTCACGCACTGTTATGAAAATAGCAGGCACGATAAATACAGTTGGCCAGTTGGTACTAAAACTAGCAGTGCAAGATACTCCGACCTATATTTTACACAAGTAGATCTATTTATTGACAATAAAGTATATAGATATACTTTATTGTACAAAGTATATAGATATACTTTATTGTACACCACAAAAACACTACAAAAATAACAAAATTTAAATCAATCACTACAAAATGTACAATGGGTGACCTTACCGCTTTCTGCGATCTCTTCAGACAACCTTGGAATGGACAGTGATTTGCCTGGACATAAACTGGGTTGGTGCAAATATAATGTATACAATACACTCATCCATTTCGAGCTCACGTAGAACACTCCTAAAATAGATACACAGTTAACCTAAATAATAGATACATAAATACAAACATACTAACTATACAGGATGAAATTCCAGACATGCGCCGACTCGAAATAGCAGGTGCAGTAACATAATCATTATAAATGGTAATTTACCAAAATTAAATTCTTAAAAAAAATCGTGCAAGTTAGATAGTGCAGATTGCAATCTTAGATAGTGCAGATTGCCTTCAAGTAAACACGAATCTTCGGTGTTCCAGTATTTTTTTTTTTTCATAAATGAGAATATTAAAGTATCAATTTTAGCACCCGATAAGCAATCCATTCATCACAGAGTTCACAACATGAAGCAAGTTGGCAACGCGTTGAACTAGCGGTTATTTATTTTGACCGTTCCTATGAAAAAAAAACCGGGCAAGGGCGAGTCGAACTCGCGCACCGAGTTTTATGTTTATGAAAGAGGTTTATGTTTATGAAATTAAATGTTTTTTTTTAATTTTTATATTTGAGTTGATTGAATGAAAGGTAAATTGCGGTTTACGATTTATGACGTATTAAAAAAACTACTTACTAGATCTCGTTCAAACCAATTTTCGGTGGAAGTTTACATGGTAATGTACATCATATATTTTTTTTAGTTTTATCATTCTCTTACTTTAGAAGTTACACACATTTTACCACTTTGGAAGTGTCTCTCGCGCAAGCTATTCAGTTTAGAAAAATGTTATATTAGAAACCTCAATATCATTCTTGAAGACCTATCCGTAGATACCCCACACGTATGAATTGTTGAAAAAAATTTTTTTGAGTTTCAGTTCTAAGTATGGGGAACCCCCAAATTGTATTGTTTTTTTTTCTATTTTTGTGTAAAAATCTTAATGCGGTTCACAGAATACATCTACTTACCAAGTTACAACAGTATAGTTCTTATAGTTTCGGAAAAAAATGGCTGTGACATACGGACGGACAGACAGACATGGACATGACGAATCTATAAGGGTTCCGTTTTTTGCCATTTGGCAACGGAATCCTAAAAAGGCGCGTGTCGACGTTGCCAAATCGCTTGCCTACGCGGACGTATGTGCATCCCTTCCTTAATGACATGCTCTAAATGTTCGTTATAACATGTTGAATTACATAGATAACACACCAATTGAATTTCATCCAGTAAGTATAAGCAATGAAACTAAATGAAGTTTTACGAGAGAGAGAATGGAGTTGTTGAGTTTGAGAGTTACGAGAACAAGATCACATCGACAAGTAATGTCTATCTTCCATCTTCCCCTATTTAATCTATCTTTCGGAAAAAACCTAACATGTCTACAGGGTATAAGGGGCGTTAGCAAATAGCGTGTCGATGTTCTTACACCGAGTATTTTTTTATGTTATAAGTAAGTATGTGTTTATTTCCGCATGTCTTTGAGTAATGCTTGTTGATTCACTTGGAAAAATGCAGGTACTGAACGCGTTTGATCTCAAGATTAGAATATGTTACCTCATTCGAGCAGCTGACTCTTTCATACATATTTTGAACTTAGCTTAACATAAACACGAGTATAACTGCACGCGTAGCATGAACACTTCTATCTCTACGAAGAGTAGACACATTGCTTTCTATACAAAGTGACATTTCTTTTCTTCATTTTTGACATACCGCCTAGAAATCATCCTACAATCTGTCATTTTGTCTTTCGTAGACTATTTAAGAAGAAAGTTTTCTGTGCCAAATGTCAAAATCACACTGACAACTGTCAGTTGTCTAAGGTAGTGAAGAGATTTTGTAATCGCTAAAGACAGTACGAAAATTTCTACTCGACGGCCACAATGTATATACGGTTATCTACAAAATCCCACGAAAAAAAAAACAAAATTCTGAACAAAGAAAACAAAACAAAGAATTCTGTGTCGAATTAAGTAAAAGAGTGAATTTCGTAAAAAGTGCAGTTGACTCTTTCTACTTTGCTGCCGTAGACTGTCTACACGGAACGTCATCTTTGTCTACTCTCCCGTCGACAAACTAGTGTTCATGCTACGCGTGCAAGTAAGAGTGCTATTCTACTGTTAAAATAATAATAATAATTTAAAATTCTTATTTTCGTTATAAATCATGAATCAGAGATAGGAATAGGTCGCTATATTTTCGTAAACATCAAGGAAGTAAGTAATATAGAGTGGATGATGCCTCCTCTAAAATCCTGGAATGGTCATGATGCTTTCATCCCGACGTTTTCAGAAGGTATTATCCACTCTATGTTACTTAATTCCTTGAAGTTTAGGCAAATACATATTTCTATCTCTGAATCGCGATGTTACGTACAGTCAACAAAAGAGATAAGTGTGCAGGAACATCAGATATAATTGAAGTTTAGTAAGAAACCGGTGGATGTTCTCGAATAAAATTTTGTTTTATTAATAGAAAACAAACAGCTCATTTATCAAATTAAATTTCAGTCGAAAACATATGTATGTTGCCGACTGAAATTCTAAAAACGGTAGCTTACAACTTCAACTATATCAGACGATCCTGCATACTTACCTCTTTTGCTGATTGTACATCGTTTATCTGTTAACTTTAATTTATACAGTTTGAATGGCGACAAAATACTATTAATATTATGTCAATGTTTTCACTCAGTCGCCTTCGCTAATGACTTGCGTCGAGGTGTTCGTTTCGTTATTTTTGACAACGGGAAGTTTGTATTGGCTCTTGATTTATTTTCACAAAAAGTGCAATGACGTGCAGCATAACTGCCCGTATTTGTTTTGTAAAATAGGTATTTACTTGCGATATAGTAATGTTCTAGTGTATACTTAAAACATATACATAGGGAGCCATGCATGACTGCTAACACTTTGGCCTTGACATTGCTTAACGTGGTACGGAGTTTGAATAGAATACAAGGCCAGCTTACACTGGTTTTGTTGCCACTGACATGCGGCTCAAGGTCATAGCACACGTATCAAACCAGAGAGGGATCGGCACCGTATCAACTCGAGCCGTTCAGTATTCTTTATATGAAACTCCCTACTGCAACACACACTAGATGGAATCGTAACGTAATCGCCTCGCCTCGGGAGAACTCGGGACAAGCTCAAAACCGCGGTGCGGTGCGTTACGGCTCGTCGTCCCCGCGCTTACCTCTCTCCTTACCCGAGCTTACGTCTCTTCGTCCACCCTTGCCCCTCTCACCCCTCCGGCCTGCCTGCTGCACCATCAACCAGCGGTCGGCGAGCCGTAAGCGCGGCGTTGTCGCCTAGCCGTAGGCGAGTCGACGTATCGGAGCTTCTGATCCGCTTTGGTTACGTGCTTACGTTAGGTTTACGCCTGTTTGACGGCGAGGCGAAAGGCGATACGGTGCCGAACCCTTTCCGATTTGATACGTGTGTACCTTTACTGTACCGACAGAACTTTATTTTTTATTTTTTTGTGTATAGAATCTATTTGATTTTCTATATTTTTTTTATTAAAATTTTAAAAAGATAATTCTCTTTGCTGAAATAACACAGGCTATTTCACTAACAGAAAATATGTTTATGATAAAATAATACCTAGATGAGTCAGCGGTATAATTGCGTAACACACTATCAGATGGGTTTCATTTTGACAGTTCAACTACATACATTGCGTTGTTGACGTTGTTCAGCAGACACAATTTTCAAACATATTTATGAAGTAATATTAGAAATAAATAGAAAGATTAGCAATATCCTTCAAAATGATTAAGATATAGATTAACAGTGGCTTACGCAATTCGGGTGAAGATGTTTCTTAAATTAAAACATAGCTCTAAGTAAATTGTATATTATTTCGAAATCTTTTTAAAAACATTGTCAGCCTCTTGGACATGTCTAACAATATGACGACAACACAGCCACACTTTAACAGCAGTAATTTATAAAAATGTCGAAATCCGAGAAAGATATATTATCAGTTTTGTTTACATTGAGTTTTCGCTCAAAATAGTCATTTGATGTACGGGATTAGATCCTTGATGTGATGGCTAGGTAAACATCTGGAACTGGTGCCAGCAGTTGCAGAAATGCTCAAGGAAATTTCACATGTCGTGAGTATTAATGTCAACTAGATTTGCCCACGGTTTCGCGTAAAAGTTTGTTGTTCCTCTTTCTCAGCCTTCACAAGGTTATCGTCATGTGGAATGGTAACAATTTATATATTTTATTATTATATCCTTACTATTTAGTTAAACATAATTATCTCACACTTCGTGCAAGCTGACGTGTAATATTTCAAGTCGGTGCTGTCTTTGAAGTTCCTGCGTCAGTCAAACGTTCTGCTTTCTGTATTTGAATGTAATATTAATGTTCTGACGTGATTGAATAGATAATCAAGCTGTAAGTTAATTATATTTATTATGTGTTGAAAATTATGATTTAACACTTCATTTTAAAACTAATTAGAGAAACAATTTCTTTTGACTTCATTAAATGGATGGATGACTACCGTTTTAGCTTTAAATTTTTGTAAGTACTTAGTGACTTTAGTGATTGCAATCAAGAGCAAAAAAAGAAAATAACTCTATGAAGTTAGAGAAATAAACAATTAAAAGTAAGCAAGTCACTCAGTAACCTTTAATTGTATGCCATTGCTAATTATATTCACCTGCATTACATCTATCACCCGGAGACTAGCAAAAAAAGCCCCTCAAAAGTTTATTGAACCTTAACTAAATAAGCAATTCACTTCTCACTCGAACAAAACCAGACAAAATATTTAAAAATGATCCTAACATTCCGAAAATTAAACAGAAAAACAAAGCACTCACGGACTGAAACGTTCACATAAACTTGCAATTGTTATTACACTACAGTTCTCAATCCTAAAACAAATACATAAAGCTCAAATTCAATGGGCAGTAAAGTAACAGGTAATTTTATGCCGTAGTAAATTGTACAATGTATCTCTATAACAATTTGGACACGAATGTAATGCGGAATTATGATGTAAAGTAACAGCGTGTAAAGAGGTGGAATTATACTGAATGTATGACACAAGAGTGAAATATAGCGTATGAATGTAGCTTCAGCCAGAAATATGAAGTTAATTTGTCAAAATGGCCCGTAAAATTCCAAAATTGAAATGGAAAAGCGTGGTAATAAATGCTGTCGTCAAACGCCGAAATTGGAAGTCCTAAAATTATCTGATAATAAAATCTTTTTACGAAAAAAAACAACCGACTTCCAAAAATAATACTAAAAAAATTTAAAAATAACTTTAATTTCGGAAGTCGGTGTCTTTGGTTCCGCATTTTCGTTTATTGACACCGACTTCCGAAATTAAAGTTATTTTTAATTTTTTTTAGTATTATTTTTGGAAGTCGGTTGTTTTTTTTTCGTAAAAAGATTTTATTTATCACTTTTTAGTGGGTCCGTTTGTTATTTATCTAAGTTAGAATAGCCTAATGTCAACTGCTCATCACTTGTTACAAAATATTGCTTTTCCCGATGTTGGGACGTTAATTGTTGAGGAGTTCTCCTGGTAGGAACCAGGAGAACTCCTCAACAACCACTCACCATACGCATTGTGACGAGCATAAATTGCTTAGCAACCATATTAAAGTAATCGAATCGCAACCCGTGAAATATTTGTCATTGAGCAGTTCCAATGGCCATCTGTGGTCTTCTTCATCAGCTCCACTTTACCAAATGATGATTTCCGAGAGCAAATGCTCAAGTTATTTAAAAAAATACCCAAATCGTTATAGCTTTGCTTATAAAATTTGAGGGTTTCCCTCGATTTCCATGGGATCCTCTCATCAGATTCCAAGTTGATGATAATGGGACCACCTCGAGAGTGTACCCTTTCAAACAAAAAAATAATTTTGAAAATCGGTCCACAATTGGCGGAGTAATCGCGTAACAAACACACAAAAAAAAACATACCGTCGAATTGAGAACCTCCTCCTTTTTTGAAGTCGGTTAAAAATCTAGGTCAAGTCTGTTTGGTTCTATAGCTAATGATCTAAATGAATTACACGTAAGTAATGCATTTTAGTGTTAGCTTGTTTATTGTATTTAATAAAATTCCTTGATCCCCACTAATGAGACCTTCCTTACATGATGGCTAACTTGTCGGATATCATTTTATTCGCTGATGACACTTCCCTTATCTTTAAAATAGATAGAAAAGATACGGATGTCTTACATGTTAACGATAGTCTGGCTGTTCTCTCGAAATGGTTTGCAGCTAATAATCTTTTACTTAATGCGAACAAAACTAAATGTCTTAAGTTTTCATTACCAAATGTACCTCAAGTGGGTCTGAATTTAGAACTTGATGGCAAAAGACTAGATGCTGTTACGGAAACTGTATTTCTAGGAATTACTTTAGATTCAAAATTACAATGGGGCGCACACATTAGAGCTCTCTCAAGTAGATTAAGTTCAGCTGCATATGCAGTAAGAAAAATAAGGCAGTTGACAGATATAGCCACAGCTAGGTTAGTATACTTTGCTTATTTCCACAGTATTATGTCTTATGGTGTTCTGCTGTGGGGATCGGCAGCTGACGTAGAATCAATTTTCATTTTACAGAAGAGGGCAATCCGCGCAATCTATAAAATGGGTCCTCGCGAGTCTCTTAGAAACAAATTCAAAGAAATTGATATACTAACTCTGCCTTCTCTTTATATTTAAGAAAGTATTTTGTATGTTCGCAAAAACTTAGGACTCTTCAAAATAAGAAGCGATTTCCATAATATAAATACACGTAGTAAAAATGAAATTGTGTTACCTAAATTTAGATTAACTAAAACTAGTAAGTCATTTCTTGTAAACAGCATCCGTTTTTATAACAAGTTGCCAAAGCCGGTTACAGAACTTAGCGATGGAAAGTTCAAAACCCTCATCAAACGTGTCCTTATCAAAAAAGCATATTATAAGATTAAAGACTACGTTGAAGACAAGCTAGTCTGGCAATAATTCCTTCTGCACATAATAATATATATATTCTGGCTTCCCTGGCTTCTCATTAACGGCATAACTATGTAAATGTCTATTAACTGCTCTCAAATTACGATGTTTAATTTTTATTTAATTTTTTTTTTTTTTTACATACCTTTTGACATAATTTCTTTATTATTTGACATTATATACTTTTTGACATAATTTCTTTATTAATTGACATTGTATACAGACACTTGAAATTTTTCACCTCTTTATTAGTGGTTTTATTGAGAATCATAACACTTGGTTTTAGTAGGTTTTTATTATTATTTTTCTTTTTTTTATTATCTATCCTTTTGATAGATTCTTATTTTGTAAATGTGAGGACTTTGTAGGCCTTATATAGACTTTAGATCTGTAGACCATTTTCTATTTTATCAAGTACTTGGTACTTGTTGACAGGCCTGCGCTGTCCTTCCATACCTACTTACTGTAATCTGGAAACATTGTAAAAGCCAATTATTTTTAAAAAGAGTAACCATGGAGTTTCTTGCCGGTTCTTCTCCATAGGAAACGACCAATTGGAACCGTGCACCTAGCTTCTGACGTTTCATAAGTGCCCATGTAGGTTTATGTGAAATAAAACATTTTGATTTTGATTTTGATTTCCATTGTAATGGGCCGCCAGGCCAGCGCCGGCGCCGGGACGGAGCGATTAAGATTTCTCAAAATATACTTACCAAAATATTTTTTTTAAACAAAACATAATAATATATGAAAAAAAAAAACAAATTTATGAATTTAAAAAAAACAAAGAATAAACACAAAGAATTGCAAAATTGCCCTTAATATTGCCACAATTAAGTATACAAACAGTTTATTATAATCAAAAATAATGTAATCAAGCATACTCGTATACTTACATAAAAATCTCGACATGATTAACTTGCATGTCACTACGATTTATGGAAACCATCCTATTATACTATTTATTTCACATTTTTTTACTATACACTTGTAGAGGTATCTACAACGCCACATGAGAACAACGCGTCATACTGACGTCACGCAAAATCCTGCATCTCGCAAGCTGAATTCACCGCGCAACTAGCAACGATACAACAGATACAACGGCCTGACTTGAATCATAGGGCAGTTGCCCGTCAGACACAACACCCGTCTGGTTGGAGGATCCTCCCTTTTGGATAGAGTATGAGTGAACTTTACACCCTGTTCCTCATACCTCCATACACTGTTCTATAATGCTTCAGCCATTATGAATGAATGTCAGGACAGTCTCTCACGAATCGTCCGTGGAGTTAACATGAAAACTTCTTAAGGCTTAGAATCTCAGCTTGGCATCTTCAATAGTAATTGCTGATTCCGACGTCGCCTTGACACTTGCTACCTTTTTACAAAAGTGCGTCGTCATATTTTCTTGTTTTACTGGTTCTAATCTCGGCACGACAGTATCAGTTTTTGTGGAGATAATAGATGAAATAATATTACAAAAGTACGCAGTATTTCCTGAAAAAATGTTGAAGTGCGTTTACCAAGTAATTAGATACAAATAACACAGGAACGCTTCACTGTACAACAATGAAATGAGAACACACTAAAAGGATTGCATAAACACAAAAGGTGAGAACAAAAACAAAACAAGGGAATCCTCAAACACGCTTCAAAACGCTTATCTACACTGCTTCAGAAAATCTGCTGAAAGTAATCGTGTACGCTTGCTTATAAAATGCCTGATGCTTCTAAAACGCTCTGAAACGAGCAAACATTATTTATTTACGTGAACATATTGTTAGATCTTTTAGCATTCCTGAAACACTCGATTGTACATTTTTAATGAGGGTAGGCTGATAAAGAGGGTATTTATAAAGGATGTAGGGGCACTCCTTAGCTGCGGTATTTGCGTAAGTAAAACAAACGATTGAGGTTCAAAATGAGAATGTTTTATTATCAAAATCCTAGGTCCTATATTTACAAAATGGAATGTCAGTGTAGTGGCTGGTTGTACTCATACCCAAAAATCGATCAGCCAATCAGACGTAAAGTCCCTGGTCTCCTGGCGTTCGGTGTTCGGAGTGCGCCGACTATAAATACTTGTAGCGCCACTGTACGGCGGTTAGTTTCTCATCAGCTTCGCTGTGAGCATGTCACGCGGCGCGCGCGCCAGCCGTGCGGCCGCGCTCCCTTGCCAGAGGTGTCGCTGTCGCACCGGCGCGGGCTCAGTGTGTGCCGCGCGCTCCTCGCGCGCGGTCGTTAGATGCTTGCAGGTTTGCAGTGAACGAGCGCGTTGTGTTTGTGCATGTCCCCACATCACTCCCCTCTAAGTGAAGCGTACCACAGGCTTCACGACTCTGCCGGATCTGGTGGTGTAGGGCTGAGTAGGTCTAATGTCCTGGTGGTGCACTATATCTTCAATGGGCTCGTTGTACATGAAGGCCGGTTTGAGTCTATCCAAAGATACCACTGATGTGCGTAGCGGTAACTTGACTCTGTAGTACTTGTCGTAGCGCTTGATAACTTCGTAGGGCCCATCGTACGGCGGCGTTAGCGGCGACCGTACTGTATCGTTTCGCACGAAAACATGTGTGCACGTCGCGAGGTCCTTGTGTATGAATGGCTCAGTATGACCGCTGTTCGAGCGCGGCGCACTTTTAACTGACGCCATTGTTTCCATTAGGCGACGTACGTAGTCGCTTTCATTGATATCTGTTTTTGTCTTTACGATTAAGTCTGATGGCAGGCGAAGTGTTGTTCCGTAAGTCATAATTGCCGGGCTGAGATTATTGTTGCGTAATGCTGTGCGCAGTCCCAATAGCACAGTGGGTAGCTCTTCTGTCCACTGATTGGTCGATCCGCGTGCCATTAATGCTGCCTTCAGCGTCCGGTGCCATCTTTCGATTTGGCCATTTGACTGAGGATGATATGCCGTAGTGCGTATTCGTGTTATGCCAAATTTCTGCATCAGCGATCGGAAGAGCTGGGACTCAAATTGCCGACCTTGATCCGTTGATATTCGCAGTGGACATCCAAACCTTGCAATCCAGTTCTCGTATAGGGCTTTTGCAATCTTTTCAGCGGTTATGTCGGGCAACGGAACAGCTTCGGGCCACTTGGTGCAGCGATCGATGATGGTAACGCAGTAACGGCAATCGTTTGATATTCGTAGCGGGCCGACGATGTCCATATGTATGTGTTCAAAGCGTTCAGATGATGGGAACTCGCTCAGCGGAGTTACGACGTGGCGATGTACTTTAGCTCGCTGGCAATCGATGCACGCTCTGGTCCAATTGCTGACGTCTTTATTCATGTTCGGCCAAAAGAATTTTGATGTTGCCTGCTTCCGTGTCGTTCTGATACCGGGATGACACAAATCATGTTGTGCTTTGAAAGCTACAAAACGATATGTATTCGGTAGATATGGTCGAGGCGTCCCAGTCGAAGTTTCGCACGTGATTGGTCGGTTTATACCAGGCATTGTGACGTCAGTAAACTTCAGATTAGATTGGCTCCTCAGTTGCTTTAACACGGGATCGCTTGCTTGTTCGCTCGCTAGCTTTTCGTAGTCGATAGTGGTGGGGCATTGGATGTCTTCTATGCGTGACAAGGCGTCGGCTACTGTGTTGTTTTCCCCTTGCACGTACTTAATGCTAGTGCAGAACTGACTGATAAAATGCAACTGTCGTTCTCGACGAGGTGTGTCACTGCTACTTGCCGGGCGTGTTAGTGCGTGGGCAAGTGGTTTGTGGTCCGTATACACCGTTACGTTGCCTCCTTCGATAAGCGTTCGAAAATGCTTCACAGCTGTATAAATCGCCAGTAGTTCGCGATCGTATACACTGTAGCGTTGCTGCGTCATACTCATCGCTTTTGAAAAATAAGCGAGAGGTCTCCACGCGTTATCGATCCTCTGTTGGAGTACTGCGCCGAGGCTGTAGTCTGAGGCGTCTGTCATGATGGCGAGGGCACAACCGGGGACTGGGTGCGTTAGTTCAGTAGCTTCTAAAATGCTTTGACGGCACTTTTCAAAAGCTAACTCTGCTGCCGTGTTCCACTCGATGGGTGTTTTGTCGTTGCGCTTCCGATTGTGTAGAAACTTGTTGAGTTCCGATTGTAAGTCGGCTTGACGGGGTAAGCAGCTACGATAAAAATTGAGCATGCCTAGGAAGCGTCGTAACTCGGCGACAGTGCTCGGTTTCGGGTACTTAGATATTACGTCTGTTCGCTCTTCTGTGGGTTTGATACCGTTTGTTGACACCTCGTAGCCAAGAAAATTTATCTTTTCCTTGCCAAACTCACACTTTTCTACTTTTAACATGACGCCGTACTCTTTGAGACGTTCCAGCACTTGACGTAAGAGTAGTTCATGTTCTTCCTCGGTCTGCGAGTACAGTAAGATGTCGTCGATGTAACAGAAGCAGTTATCTAGACCCCGTAGAACTTGGTGCATAAATCTTTGGAACGTTTGGCTGGCGTTCCGTAATCCGAAGGTCATGCATTTAAATTCAAACAGCCCAAATGGTGTGGTAATAGCTGTTTTCTGAGCGTCTTCTTCATTTATCGGTATCCAGTAGTATGCCATTTTGAGATCAAGTTTTGAAAATATCTTCATGTTTCGCAGCTGGTAGGTGAAGTCCTGTATGCGGGGTATCGGGTATCGGTCGGGTTGAGTGACTGCGTTTAGCCTACGATAGTCACCGCAAACCCGTAGTCCTCCGTCCTTCTTTTTCACTACATGTAGTGGACTTGCCCATGGGCTCTTAGAGGGTCTGCAGATGCCCATCTCCAGCATGTGATCGAACTCTTCTTTGGCAGCCTTGTATTTATCGGGTGGCAGCGGGCGGGGTCGGGCGAAGAGCGGGGGGCTTGTTGTTTCTATATGGTGAACGACGTCGTGCTTTGCTGGTTCTTTCAGGGACATTGGCCGCAAAACCTCTGGGTATTGCTTCAGTATTTTGTAGTATGCCTGTTCGGAGCTAATTACGTGTACTGTTTCTTCGCCGGTCGTTATTTCAAGCGCATCGATCGATAAGTCTGTCACATTATCTATGAGCTTCTTCCTGTGGAGATCTACCAGTAATTTGAAGTGACGCAGAAAGTCGGCTCCCAGGATTGAAGTTTTCACATCTGCCACGATGAACTGCCACAGAAAACTACGACGAAGACCAAGATTCAGTCTGAGCGTCTTTTCACCGTAGGTATTTATGGGCGTATTATTTGCCGCGTATAATCTGTACGCGCTGGCGGTCTTCATTTTTCTTTTGCTTGTAGCGGCTAACACCGAAATATCGGCGCCTGTGTCCACAAGAAATCGCTCTCTGGTGTCACGGTCGAAGACGCAAAGGCGGTTGGTAGTACACGGGACACCGACGTCCGCCACCGTCGATGTCGGAGCTAGTTTAACGATGGCTGAGTCTTGTTACGTCTACAACACGGTGATTCGCAGCGCTTTGCCTTGTCACCGTAGCGGTAATGGTATCTGCACTCCCACGTTGGATCGCCGGGTCTGGTTGTTGACTTGTTCCCCTGCCGCGACCGTGACTGTGAACGCGACCGGGAACGAAACGGGCGTTTGTAGCGATGAGCTGTGCGTCCACGTAACTCGGCGACTTCTAGACATAGTTTCTCCATTTGCTTGGACAAGACATCTAATTGTGCGGACATCACGGGCTCTTGTGACGTGGACACTGCGGCGACCGTCGATGTTGAGGGTTCTGAATATTCTGCCATCTTGTCAGCCATCGCGGCGAGTGTGTCGAGTGATGATTCTGTGTTGATCGACAACACGACGCGCATTTGTGTGGGTAGGTGGTTGAGCCACTCGATCTTCAAACCTTCGTCCGTGATCATGCCGCTGCCGAGTTCTCTCATCTTGCGAAGTAACTGCGTAGGTTTCTGGTCACCCAGTTCCAGGCCACTGATGAGCTTTTGAAAGTTTTTCACGTCTGATATGTCATACACTGTCAGTAGACGATTCTTCACGGCTCCGTATTTGTCCGTGGCTGGCGGATTGTATAAGATGTCCGTGATATGTTGTAGATCGGTGGTTTGTAGCTGCTGCAACACATATCGGTACTTTTGATCATCCGATGTCTTCAAAGGATCCACGACGGCTTCAAATTGGATAAACCAGGCTCGTGGTATCTCTCTCCAAAACGGCAACAGTCTTGATTGGATGGAGACTGCAGCCAGGTCGACTTCGGGCTTCAACATTTTGCTCTCGCTTGGGTCTTGCGACATCTTCGAACAGGGTTGTCGGTTCACGTTGGTTCAGTTGTCGGGGGTCACCAGTTGTAGGGGCACTCCTTAGCTGCGGTATTTGCGTAAGTAAAACAAACGATTGAGGTTCAAAATGAGAATGTTTTATTATCAAAATCCTAGGTCCTATATTTACAAAATGGAATGTCAGTGTAGTGGCTGGTTGTACTCATACCCAAAAATCGATCAGCCAATCAGACGTAAAGTCCCTGGTCTCCTGGCGTTCGGTGTTCGGAGTGCGCCGACTATAAATACTTGTAGCGCCACTGTACGGCGGTTAGTTTCTCATCAGCTTCGCTGTGAGCATGTCACGCGGCGCGCGCGCCAGCCGTGCGGCCGCGCTCCCTTGCCAGAGGTGTCGCTGTCGCACCGGCGCGGGCTCAGTGTGTGCCGCGCGCTCCTCGCGCGCGGTCGTTAGATGCTTGCAGGTTTGCAGTGAACGAGCGCGTTGTGTTTGTGCATGTCCCCACAAGGACATAATAAATAATGTAATCTGTTTGAGGACATATCTCGTGTTTGGATGAAAAAGAAACGGTTATAATTGGGGACATGTCGTTGAAAATGTATCTCTTAATAATCGCTATTATGTTACGGACTTTGTTGTTATTATTTTGCTTTGATAAAAACATGTTGCGGTACATGGTCCTCCGAATAATGATAATATGGTTTGAGGTTAGTCTTTTCCTTTTAAATACTAACACTTTTTGCGACAGTTCATTATAATAGTTACCAGCACCTTTATTGCGTAACACACTATTACTCTCAATTTGAATCATTTTGAAGCATATTGCTAATCCATTGCTCCTTAGGTTCGAAAAATGTGTCTGCTCAACAACGTAAAAAACGCAATGAATGTTGTTGAACTGTCAAAATGAAACCCATTGCTACTGATAGTGTGTTACGCAATTACCCTGCAGGTGGTGGGTCAATTACCCTGCAGGCGGTGGCCCAATTACCCTGCAGGCGGTGGCTCAATTAACCTGCAGGTGGTGGCTTAATTACCCTCCAGGTGGTGGCTCAATTACCCTGCAGGTGGTGGCTCAATTAACCTGCAGGTGATGGCTCAATTAACCTGCAGGTGGTGGCTCAATTACCCTGCAGGTGGTGGCTCAATTAACCTGTAGGTGGTGGCTCAATTAACCTGCAGGTGATGGCTCATTACCCTGCAGATGGTGGCTCAATTACCCTGCAGGTGGTGGCTCAATTACCCTGCAGGTGGTGGCTCAATTACCCTGCAGGTGGTGGCTCAATTAACCTGCAAGTGGTGGCCCAATTACCCTGCAGGTGGTGGCTCAATTAACCTGTAGGTGGTGGCTCAATTAACCTGCAGGTAATGGCTCAATTACCCTGCAGATGGTGGCTCAATTAACCTGTAGTTGGTGGCTCAATTAACCTGCAGGTGATGGCCCAATTACCCTGCAGGTGGTGGCTCAATTAACCTGTAGGTGGTGGCTCAATTAACCTGCAGGTGATGGCTCAATTACCCTGCTGGTGGTGGCTCAATTAACCTGTAGGTAGTGGCTCAATTAACCTGCATGTAATGGCTCATTACCCTGCAGATGGTGGCTCAATTACCCTGCAGGTGGTGGCTCAATTACCCTGCAGGTGGTGGCTCAATTATCCTGCAGGTTGTGGCTCAATTAATCAGCAGGTGGTGGCTCAATTACCCTGTAGGTGTTAGCTAAATTACCCTGCTGGTGGCTCAATTACCCTGCGGGTGGTGGCTCAATTACCCTGGAGGTGGTGGTTCAATTATTCAGCTGGTGGCTCAATTATCCTGCAGGTGGCGGCTCAATTACCCTGCAGGTGGTGGCTTAATTACCCTGCAGATGGTGGCTCAATTACCTTGCTGGTGGCTCAATTACACTGCAGTTGGTGGCTCAATTACCCTGCAGGTGGTGGCTCAATTAACTTGCAGGTGGTGGCTCAATGGTCACGGCCGCGACTTACGAGTCAGGCGCTTAATATGTAATTTTTTCTCACTGCTCTCCAAACGGCGAAGGAAAACATGGTGAGGAAACATGTTCTAGAAACAAAAATGAGGAAACATGTTCTAGAAACAAAAATTCGAAGACATGTGACATCTACTAACCCAAACTTGGCCCGCGTGGTAGATCACGGCCCACTCCCTCTCACAGTGAGCAGGCCCACAGGCCTGCTCACTGTGAGAGGGAGGGTATAATGTTTTCACTGCTGGTCACAGCCAGCAGTGAAAACATTATAGGCTGATTATCTTCTTTTAAAAGTGTTTTGACCTACCTAATTCTTGTTTTCCCTGTTACAATAATAATTACGTTTCAAAATCACACATAATTTCTCTGCATATTTAAAGCCTAAATTGATCAGTAGAAAAACCTCATTCACATTCAATCATTCTTCCATTCAATCTCCAACAAAGAACGAAGAAACGTCAAAACCAAGCCTTCACTTCAACAAATGAATGCCTAAAATGAATAGGTATAATTACAGTTATAGAAAAGAAAAGAATATATTTATTCGCTTTAAAACTTGGTCTTGCCAATGGGCTGTTCTAATCTTACTTGAGTCGCCATGCACTGGCAAATAAATATTAATACATGTTTAATGAAAATGAATTAAATCAAATCTAAGCTACTATAAAGACTGCTGTCAAAAGCTATTATCGAAAATTAAGGGATAAAAAAGGTTAGAGGTACAAATACCTACCATATGGTAAAACGGCACTATTAAATAATAGTACATTATGATACATGTGTGCTATGTTGATCATTATGCTCGAGGCGGTATTTTCGCGCGAGCCGCAGGCGAGTGCGATAAGAAAGCCGAGAGTCTAATGATCGATGCACACGCGTTTCATACGACGTTTTTCAACACACTTGCGAGGAAAAAAACAGACTTGTATTGTTAAATATTAACTTGTATGGAAAATGGCGCGCTGGTTTTGTCTTTCCGCATAGCCAGCACTAGCAATGCGCGCGCAAGTGTAAATAAAAGCACTGACCACAGAGCATGTAAAAACAATTGTAAAAATAAAACAATTGTAGTTTAGTTAGTATGGAATTAGAAAGTACTATTGGCATAGAGAAATATACCTACATTAGTTCAGTGAGAATCTGCAATGATAGAACGCCAGTCAGGGTCTTTTCCGTTTGGTTTCGGGTAGGGACCACGGACAATTTTAGGTGGATAATTAAATTTTTTTTACGTTTTTTGTAATTTGCAGGTCAGTATCAGGTTGCATCTTGATCAAATATGATTCGCGACTATAATATACAGAGCGATAGGTTAAACGAGGGACATACTTTGAGGGGAGTTAGTACTCATGAATATGAACAACTTTTAATACGGGATTAACCCTGAAATCGCGAAAAAAAAAATCAGCAGTTTCCTACATTTATGTTCGCATAGCTCGTCAAAATGTACTGAACAGCTGATTTTTTTTTGCGATTTCAGATTCAATCAAATCAAATAATCAAATCAAATAATTTATTTGCATTAAAACATGGTATTACAGATGTTACATTAAAATTAGTGCTTACATGTTTTGCTATACATACATAGCATGCAAACTTGTCGGTATGCATTACATTACCTAATGTCTATTGTTGGAGCATATTTAGTCTCTTTAAATTCCTTAATAGAATAAATATTTTGAGTATTTAGCCATTTATATAAGTTGTGCTTAAATGCTCTAGAAGTCAACGTTTTTAAGTTGCTCGGTATATTATTATAAATACGTACACACATTGCTAAACAGTTCTTATTGTATTTTGTAGATCTAGGAATGTCATTTAGTACGAGTCTGAATGGATCTCTACGATTTCTTGGATTTACATCATTTGCAGTTCTAAATAAATCTTTATTGTTTGCTACGAACATACATGTTTCATAAATGTAAAGTGAGGGTAGAGGTAACAAACCAAGGTTCTTAAATATTGGTTGACATGATTGGTCAGGTTGCATGTCATACATTGCTCTTATGCATTTTTTTTGTGCTACAAATGCTTTGTGTTGGTCTGTGCCGTTTCCCCACATTACAAGTCCATAACGTAGTATTGATTGTACATGCGCATGATACGTCATTAAAGCTGTTTTTAAATTGGTAATGTATTTAACTTGTCTTAACGCGTACACAAATTTATTTAACCTTTTGGATACACTTTCTGTCTGTAATTTCCAATTTAAGTCTTCGTCTATGATTATTCCTAGGAATTTTGTATGCGTTACAGCCTTTATTTTTGGTATGTCAAGAATAATATTATGTCTTTTATTATTAGATTTATTAAATTGAATGAATACGGATTTGTCAAGATTTATTTTAAGTTCATTTATTTGTAACCAATTAATTAATTTGTCTATTGTGTTGTTTATGTCATTTTCGTGGTCTTTAACTGTATATTTTTTTTTATCTGTTGTTACTATTATTGAAATATCGTCAGCAAATAATGTACATTTATGGTTGGTCACTTCTACGATGTCATTAATGTACAATAGGAATAAAATCGGTCCCAGTACGCTTCCTTGTGGAACGCCGCGTATGCATTGTTTGTATTCAGACTTGTACGTTCGGAGTACCTTTTTTCCATCGATTTTCGATATCACAGTACATTGCTGTCTGTTGCTGAGATATGACGATATCCATTGATATGCATTCCCTCTTATCCCGTTCCTTTCTATCTTTTGTAGTAATATGTCGTGTGAAACAAGGTCGAAGGCATTAGACAGGTCAAAGAATAGCCCGGTGGTCAGGTGATTACTATTGAGTTTAGTTAAGATGGAACCTATGGTATCGTAGATAGCGAGAGACGTTGATTTATGTTTTTGGAAACCATACTGTTCTTTCCGAATTATATTATATTTGTCACAAAAATTAACTATTCTTTTATACATGCACTTTTCATAAATCTTTGATAAAATAGGTATAAGCGTTATTGGACGATAATTATTTACATCGCTTCGTTCTCCTTTTTTAAACAGCGGTTTAACTGTAGATAATTTTAATGCGTCTGGGAAAACACCTTGTGCAAATGATAAATTAATTAAGTATGTAAGTATTCCAGTTATTTTATCCGTGCATGCTTTTATGATTTTTGTATTGATTTCATCATAGCCTACCGAATTCGTATTTCTCAGTGACATTATTTCTTGTTTAACCTCGCTTTCCAGCATTGGTTTAAGGAATATTGAGTTAGGTATTATTTTCTTACTACAATTGCCATTTGTAAATTTTTGTGTTGTGTCATGTTTTCTATTAATATAATAATTATTAAAGGTAGAGGCTATTTCTGTGGGTCCTGTCATGATTTGGTTGTTAATTTTTATACAGTCAATGTTGTGTTTTGTAGCAGTGTCACGAATTTCATTATTAATAATGTTCCATGTGGCTTTACATTTATTGTCACTATTACTTATAATTTTAATATTAGCATTTTTTTTTGAAGTATATATACATTTTTGTAAAAGTTTAGTGTATGTCAAGTATTTAGTTTTATTGGTAATATTTTTATTTTTATAATATTTAAACCGTAATTTTCTTTTTGTTGTACAACTTAGTCTTAGGCCCTTACTTATCCAGTTTTGTTTGTTTTGGTTACACAAGTTAATTTTTATTCTGTTTTCAGGAAAACAGAGTTTATAAAAAAGGCATATTATTTCGTGAAATTTACTGAATGCCACATTCGCATCACTTTCATTATATATTTCCGACCACGATAAATTTTGCAGGCATTCTTGAAACTTACGGACATTCTCTGTGTTATAATTTCTTTTGAAAGTGTAGTATATTGCAGGTTTTTGAGATTTATACTTAATGGGAAAACTAAGCATCTGGGCCGTATCGTGATCAGAAAGATACAGCGGTAGGACTGTTGCAGTTGCACCCGATATGTTACTCAGTATATGGTCAATGCACGATAATTTGCGCGTAGGTTCATTAATGTGTATTTTCATATTATTATTGCTGCATATGTCTTGTAATTCAGATGTCACATTACTTCTTTTAAGCGTGTCGATATTAAAGTCACCAGTTATAACTATGTGTTTTCTTGTTTTATATTTTTTAAGTAATACATATAAAAGGTCGTTTAGTTTGTTTAAAAATTGCGTAGGGTCCGACTGTGGTGTTCTATAGATACAGATAACTATTAAATTATTTTGTGGGATCTCTATGCCACATGCTTCAATTGTATTTTGCGAGGAGAAGTTTTTTATTAGTGGTATTTCTGTACATGTAAGGGTATTTTTTACTAGAATACACGTTCCTCCTCGTTGCTTATCCCTGCAGAAACTGTCTGCCATAGTGTAATTATGAATTTTTACATGGGATTCGTGACCTTTTTTAATGAAAGTTTCAGAAAGACATATTACGTCAGGCTCGTGTTCCTTCCTCAACTCCTGTAGTGTGATCTCCAGTAGTTCCTGTTTAGACAATATACTGGCGATATTTTGATGCAATATTCTAAATTTCAACGTAGGGGAAGTATCAGGGTTAGTGAGTATTTTAGGCTCGAAAAAAAGTATTTTTTTTATTTTTTATTACTGCAAAGTAGTAGGGTATCGTGCCTTTTTGGACTGTTTGGACAGGTGGTGGGGTGTTATTAATTTGACCAGTGTTAAAACCTTTGAAGCGGCTAAAATAGTAGGGGATGGTCCCCTTCTTAGGTTCATTTATGTTAGTGTTTAGATTTTGACTTGGTTTGTTGCCTAATAGTTGTCTAAGTGCTCTGGGGTCCAGATATTTAGCACTGTAATCACAATAATCTATAAATAAATTGATTGACTTACATAAATTAGGTAGATTTGAATTTATAAAATTACAATTTTTGTAACTATTACATAGGTTTTTCAAGGAATTATTTATTTTATTTACATCTAAAAGAATATTTTTTTTTGATACTTAGCACTATAATTTTATTACTTCTAAACGTATCTAGTATAGACTGTAATTTTGATAATACTTGTTTTGGATTATAGTCATTTTCTCCCACACATAATATAAGTTTGTCATCTGGTCTCAGTTTGAGGTTTTTACAGTTGTTTATTAGTTCGTATGTAGGTGCGTAGGGTTTTGTTTCGGCGACAATTCCGTATTTCTCATACTTGGTGTTCAGTCTAGAGGATGTTAGAGTCGCAGCAAGGCCCACACACTGCTGGGAACCAAATAAAAATATTGATTTTTCGCATTGTATTTTTATACCAGGAGTCTGTGGATGATCTGAATATGGTTGCGATTGTAATACTTTATTGGGCTTCGTATTTATATTCGTTGTGTTTATGTTGGTATTATTAAGCAAACGCTGCGATAAGGATGTTATTTGCTGATTGAGGTTTTTGATTTCTTGTTCTGCGTCTTGTAGCAGCTGCTGTAAATTTCCAACTTTTTGTTCTAGTCGTAGTATATGTATAGGATCTGCTTTTTTCCTGGATGAAATCGGTGTAGATACTGCATTGTGTTGTATAGGAGTTGGAGGATGCTTTTTTTGTTTTGTGCTGGGAGATTTCTCTATTATCGAAGATGAATGGCACAACGATCTAAGTATATTATTTTCCGCGGTCAGTCTGTCTATATGCTTATGAAGATTGTTATTTTCTAATATCATATTGTCCAGCTCCTGTTCCGTGCTATTAAGTTTTAGAGTGCGCTGTGATAGTATTTCTTTCATTTCCGTTATGGAGATTAAGTCAGACATTGTACCATCTAAGCTTCTCGACAGTTTATTGGGTGAGATAATATGTGAATCTTGTGATGTTTCATGGTCCGAAAGTATTTGTGAATCCATCAATGATGCACTATTGATTGTTGCGAGTTCCTTGTTGGATTTTTTGGTTTGTTTCAGCGGAGAAAGAGAGGGTAAGAAAGGTTTTTGTTTTTTCCTCATCGTAATATTGGATGAATCATCATTATCGGTAGACCTGTCATTTTTCCCTTCTGCTTTTATACACATTTTACAGCGCCATTTCTTTTTAGATTCCTCATTTAATAGTCTATATGTTTATTCGGCCCCATAGTAAAAGTTGCTCATTTTCATGAGTACTAACTCCCCTCAAAGTATGTCCCTCGTTTAACCTAGCGCTCTGTATATGTATTTACAGAATTATAGTCATTAGAATAGAATCTTTCTAGTTAGATTTTTTCCCTAAGAAGTTTTCCATAAGAAAGATGTATTAATGATTCGAATGATTATAATTCTGTAAAATTTTCTTAGGTTTTTTCGGACAATTTAAGGTGAATGCGCAGTGGTATACCACTGCGCATTCACCTTAAATTGTCTGAGGTCCCTGCGCATTCACCTTAAGGTAAATAAATATTACTTAGTTAATTTTGGGACCAAGGACAATACAGACTATTAAAAAAAAAGTGAATTGATGAGATTAAAAAAGCGCGCATCTCCGACTAGTCAATAGTTATCTGTGGAAATAAAGCACATGTGGATTAAAGTAAAGAAAAAGCACGCGTTTTTAATACACTGCATTATGGACCTAAAAGCGGTTCAATAAGAGCCACTTTACGAGCAAGTGTGTTGAAAAAGTATTTTATGCATGACATCAATAATCTATAATAAATTGCCTGATGACATTAAACAATTACCAATCCTCCAATTTAAAAAGAAACTATATTCATAATTAATAGACAATAGTACATTATGATACATGTGTGCTATGTTGATCATTATGCTCGAGGCGGTATTATTCGCGCGAGCCGCAGGCGAGTGCGATAAGAAAGCCGAGAGTCTAATGATCAAGGCACACGCGTTTCATACGACGTTTTTCAACACACTTGCAAGGAAAAAAACAGACTTGTATTGTTAAATATTAACTTGTTTGGAAAATGGCGCGCTAGTTTTGTTTTTCCGCGCGCCGTGCTAGGCAGCACTAGCGATGCGCGCGCAGGTGTAAATAAAAGCACCGACTCTCATTTAAAATACATTGACACTGACAAAACCGATCCGCCCCGATCACACGAACCTGTTTGAGAATGAATTATGCTACACATCAAATCTTAAATTTAAATGAATGTGCGTTAATTAGGAGTGTTGGATAAACACCTCATAATATGTTCATATTTAGCGCACAAGTTTACTATTATTAATTTTCTTTGTATAAATTCAAGTCATACGATACTCGCCATTTTGATGACAGTGGTGGTCGAGGCTATAAAACATAAAAATTGGAGATTTCGAACAGCCTAACTTCACCACAGGGGCTGTGAATAATACATCATTTAATTATTTGACGAATTTATCCATAGTTTAAGGTAAATAAGTACTTAGTGGTAATGAAGTTTTTGGATATCTAATGTCGAAGTTTCGCGCCAATCGTGCGTGTTTACATTTTTACTTTTCACAAATTTCACACACACAGTTAAATGTAAGATTTAAAATGTGACAAATATTATTGAAAATATTGTGAACAACACGAAAATGCCCAGGTCTTAACGTAATATTCAAGCACAGGTCCAATAACACGTATTAATCATTACCACTAGGTACTCAATTTGTGTTCAAAATCGCCGACCATTATTGTTTTTTTTTATTGCAATGATGTACGAAAGCGATTATTCCAAACGATTTTTTTTTAAATTTCGTTTGATAATATGACGAATGTAATCGATACTTGGAAATTAAATAAAATTAAGTATTTTAAGCAGTAAATACAACATTGTTTATAATAATGATTTATGCTTTAATATTTCAATCGTTTGAGTCAATAACAACCAGGCCATAGGTTTGAATTTCGCGCCGAAATGTTTCTATATTTGAATTTATTCGGAATGCGCTCGCTGTTTAGAATTATTTTAATTTATTGAACAACTATTATTTATTGTGGATTTTATTTTTGATAATTTCTAATAATTTCCTACAGAATTCCCAGTATATATTTATTAGGTAGGCTTAGTAAAATTTTGTTTGAGAATGATGATAAATTAATTCCATAAATTGGGTATTCTGCAAACACTTTCAATACTTTTTGTTAGTTATAAGAGTTGTTACAGTTTCTAATTTTTTTTTTATTTCATTTATCGCGAATATCGATTAGGCTGTATGCAAGTTTTGAATTGAAATAAGAAAATTGGGTGGACGGTCAACACCTTCTTATATATATCTATGGTCAGCACTAAAAAGTGTCATGTCGCAGCACAATTTTTAGTAATTTTTATCAAGATTAGATCGTTTTTATGTAGTTTTTTTGTATGAAAAATGGTAAAAGTAAGAATTCAGACAGAATGACAATATCTTTATTTTTTCCTTTTGCAGCTAGAGATTAGGTTGTTCATGCATATTTTCACTGAATTGAATTTGTCTAATTTTCGGAGAGGTGTGTAGTAATACCAATTTTATACAACTTTCGCAGTAGACTAACGCAGTTTAACCGACCTCAAGATATAAATAAATTATAGATTTTTTGTAAACGATATCGCAAAGACCATAAAATACACACACACAGAACTCTATTTCATCATAATAATTAATTTCATCCAAAATATTTTCAAACTACGTGTTTCGCGGTACTAATCACGACCTCAAGTCACGGAACGCTTACACTCAGTTTTTAGCATCTTAATTAAAAATTTCTTAAGTTTTTTGTAATTTGCAGGTCAGTATCAGGTTGTATCTTGATCAAATATCATTCGCGACTATAATATATATGTATTTACATAATTATAGTCATTGGAATAGAATCTTTCAAGTTAGATTTTTTCCCTAAGAACTTTTCCATAAGAGAGATGTATTAATGATTCGAATGATTATCATTGTGTAAAGTCGCACCTGTTATAGTCGCAAATCATATTTTGATCACGATACAACCTGACACTGACCTGAAAAAAGCAAAAAACCTAAGAAAATTTAAATTTCGCGGTCTACCACTGCGCATTCACCTTAAAAAAATAAATATTAGTTAATTTTGGGACCAAGGACAATACAGACTATTTAAAAAAAAAAAGTGAATTAATCAGATTCAAAAAGCGCGCACCTCCGACTAGTAAATAGTTATCTGTGGAAATAAAGCACATGTGGATTAAAGTAAAGAAAAAGCACGCGTTTGTAATACACTGCATTATGGACCTAAAAGCGGTTCAATAAGAGCCACTTTACGAGCAAGTGTGTTGAAAATGTTATTATGATGTCAAAAATTACTTGTGTGACAAAAATATTGTGTTCGAATGACAAGAAAGGAAAATAAGTATCATTTTCTCCCAAATAATATGTATGATAACATTGTGAATTGTATTTGAATACCATTTAAATTGCTTGTTTCTTTCCTCTCTTTTTTTGTAATAATGAATTATGACTAACATGACTTGGAATTGAATTTGTATGTATTTATAATGGAATATTTTAATAATGTATCGAGACTAATATGCCTAACTGTGTTTTAACTTCTGATTTGTATTTTATTATTGTATGCCTCAACGGCGGGACATAGCTGAACTTATTTTAATTATTTAAGACCTGTATTTATGATGTATACCTATAGTCCACAATAAAGATGATTTTGATTTTGAATGTAAAAAAACTGGCCAAGTGCGAGTCGGACTCGCACACGAAGGGTTCCGTACCACAAGGCAAAAATGCCGGGATTGTCCGAAAGGGTTACCGCTGGCCCGGAAAATAAAGAGCTAAGGAAGGAACACGGGTGGGTTTTAGTCAGTAAGAGTCTGACACTCCCTTCCGCTCCGCCCAGAGCGGGAGGGTGTGGGATGATTTCCAACCCAAAAAAAAGGCAGAAACGCCGAAAAAAACACGTTTTGTTGTATGGGAGCCACCCTTGATTATTTATTTTATTCTGTTTTTATTATTTTTTGTTATAGCGGGAACAGATATACATCATCAACTGTCTACCTATCACGGTTCATGAGATACAGCCTGGTGACAGACAGACAGACAGACGAACAGTGGAGTCTTAGTATTATGGTCCCGTTTTTATTACCCTTTGGGTACGAAACCCTAAAAATTAAGACAACACATTAATTTGTTTATTTGCAACAGGGTGCGGATGTGGAGCTGTGTCACAAACTATGCTCCACCTCCTATCCTGCTTGCTGTGCTCCAAAACATGCAGCTAAAGTGACCTCTGCACTGCCACCGAACGCCCCATGAAAGGGGCGAAGTTTTGGGCCAACAAAATTTAAATAACTGTCGTACTGCGACACAAAGAAGAAAATTTGCTTAAATTATAATTACAAGTAGCGGCACCCCGCGGTTACACGCGCATAAGTGTTGATCCCGTGGGAGTATCGGGATAAAAAGTATCCTATTTTAGCACATAGGATAGTATAGTTATTGCGTCAAAGAGTAACAAATAGCCATCCATCCATCCATCCTCACAAATTTTCGCGTTTATAATATTAGTAGGAAGTAGGATATGTCTGTAGCGGTATCTACAACGCCACATGCGAACAACGCGTCATACTGACGTCACGCGAAATCCTGCATCGCGAAAGCAGAGTTTACTGCGCAACTAGCATAGATACAACGGCTCGACATGAATCATCGGGCAGTTGCCCGCCAGACACAATACCCGTCTGGTCGGAGGATCCTCCCTTTTCTATGGAGGTTGAGTGAACTTTACATCCTGTTCCTCATACCTCTATATGTCTAATAAAACTGGTTATGAGGGTTTCGTATCTATTCGAAATCTTAACAATAATTAAATAGATTCATAGAGTAAAATAATGAAAACTCAGTATCATTCTTATATTTATGTATCTGTTAATAATATATATTTTTAACCGACTTCAAAAAGGAGGAAATTCTCAATTCGACGGTATGTTTTTTTTTTTTTTTTTTTTTGTGTGTTTGTTACGCGATTACTCCGCCAATTGTGGACCGATTTTCAAAATTCTTTTTTTGTTTGAAAGGGTATACTCTCGAGGTGGTCCCATTATCATCAAATTTGAATCTGATGAGAGGATTCCATGGAAATCGAGGGAAGCCCTCAAATTTTATAGCAAAGCTATAACGATTTGGGTATTTTTTAAAATAACTTCAGCATTTGCTCTCGGAAATCATCATTTGGTAAAGTGGAGCTGATGAAGAAGACCACAGATGGCCCACTAAAAAGTGAAAAATAAAAACTTTTTACAAAAAAAAAACAACCGACTTTCAAAAAAAAACACTACAAATTGAAAAATAACTTTAATTTCGGAAGTCGGTGTCAATAAACGAAAATGCGGAACCAAAGACACCGACTTCCGAAATTAAAGTTATTTTTCAATGTGTAGTGTTTTTTTTTGGAAGTCGGTTGTTTTTTTTTTGTTGTAAAGTTTTTTTATCAAAAAAATCTTTTACACCATAATGTCGAAATACACTGTGTTTGAGCAAGTTATGGAGATTTTAGCAAGCAGACTGTTATTAATTTAGGTCATGCCTGACGGCTGACGGTGGGGGCTGGGACGGAAAATTTCATTTCACCAAGGCTTGAATACGAGACGCATTACGGACGGTTTACGTGTCCATTTACGGCGAAATGCTTGTGGGATAGCTAGGTTTTGAGAAATGTCTATGCTTTTTGATTCATAGTGAATGTCAACATAGTGTTTTGCTATGGGGAGTTCGCTTTGCCTACTAGCGCAACTAGCTGATTGACTGCCTTCTTTTTAGGGTTCCGTACCTAAAAGGTAAAAACGGAACCCTATTACTAAGACTTCGCTGTCTGTCCGTCTGTCCGTCTGTCCGTCTGTCTGTCTGTCTGTCACCAGGCTGTATCTCAAGAACCGCGATAGCTAGACAGTTGAAATTTTCACAAGTTATGTATTTCTGTTGCCGCTATAACAACAAATACTAAAAACAAAATAAAATAAATATTTAAGGGGGGCTCCCATACAACAAACGCGATTTTTTTGCCTTTTTTTGCTCGATATCAAAAATGGCAACAGGTAGGCACTTAAAATATTCACAAAATACTCAGTTGTATTTTAACTTTAATAATAAATAATAAAATTAAAATAAATATTTAAGGGGGGCTCCCATACAACAAACATGTTTTTTCGGCGTTTTTGCCTTGTGGTACGGAACCCTTCGTGTGCGAGTCCGACTCGCACTTGGCCAGTTTTTTTTTTCTTTAGTAACATAAATTGGAAAGAACATAAACGTACCTACTTACTCATAGACGATCGATAAATATTATGTTTTCGAAACTTTATGCGAACGAAGTTGTAGTTAACAAGGCCTCGAACAGAAAAACAATCGGATATCTTATTATCTTGCTCATTAATTATTCCAATAAAATGAAAACCACAGCTATAAGATATTGAAAACTACACCAGTATCCGCTGCTAATGGTATTTTTTTTTATTCAATCTTATTACAGTCCACAGGCAATGGGTCACTTAATATCGTGTCCATCGTGTCCTGCTGTGTGCACGCTACAGGAGCTGATGGACGTTACTGAGGAGCCAAGCCCGTAGCCAAATTCTGGGTTGAAAAAAAAATCTGCTGTTTCCTACAAAAGTGCAATACTTATGCGGTTAAAATGTATGGAACAGTATTTTTTTTTTTCGTAACTGATGAAATATTTCAGCGCTAGTAGATCCAGAATCATGTACCTACAGAATGAAAGAAAGAAAGAAAATACTTTTATTTGCGGTAAACATGACGCATTATAGAACATAAACACAAAAAAAAATAAGAACTTTATAACAGGTTCTACGTCAATATACCTGCCACCCTGTATATATTGCCATCGACACGCTAGAAAAAAACAGTCTGGGAGAACATGACTGTTTTTCGTTTTTTTTCTTTTGTTTTTTTTTCCGCCAACTATTTAGGATGCTTTCCACCAAAAGGCTCGCATCGCGTCGGATCCGAACGGATTTTACAATCTTTAAACGATATGAAAACGTACACACAGCATTTAAAGTCTATATTACCAAACCGCGCACAGCAGCTTGGCCGCGGGACAGCATGCTTTCGGCTACAATCGCTTGTCGCGGAAGACCGCGACATGCGATCGTAGCCGAATGTATGCTGCGTCGCGCGATCGGCTCCGTTCGCCTGTTGTCGTATCCGATCGAATTCCTAAGGCTGTCGTCCAAATTTTTCTTTTCCTTTTCTGTGTTTTATGATTATTTTCTTCTTCTTCTAATGCAATACCCAACAATTAAATATTAGGTCAACTTCAACCATTTTCAAAAATTAAAACACGTCAACACGGTAGGAATGAAACTACTTGACTAGCCGCAGAAACGGATACGTTCATAAGCGACGGTACGGAGCCGAACGTACGCGTCGACATGCTGCCGGACTCGATCGGCTGTCGCCGCATGCTTTCGTATCCTCTCCGATCCGATGTGATGCGATGTCTCATAGCCTCTACGCTGTCCAGAACGAAGTCTGCACACGTTTTCTCCTAATTTAAAACCCCTCTTTTCCAATATATCACATTTAGAGCTACAAACGTAAAACTCTCAATAAGTGCTCTATAACAAAAACTAGTGCTGTAAACAACATAAATCTTTCAGACAATAACCACGTGGCACTTTCAGCGTAGTGTTGAATTTCTATGTGCGTTACAAGCCATTTATTAACGGGATCGAGAGTTCGAGACTCGTAAACAATTAGCTTGGAGGCGCCGGGGAGTACGTGGTTATGTAGTTATGAATTTAATGGTGATGAATGATGAGCATTACGATGGTGTATTTTGTTTGGGAGTTGCGACATAGTACAATTTTACAATTGGGTTAAAATTGTGTTAGGAATGGGAATGAAAGATTTGGTGATCATCATTTTGAAGTGCTTACTGTTGTTAGTGATTTTCGTTGCATAATCATTCTAAAGGTCTGGAAGAATTTAAGCAAGCCTTTTTCTAACTGTACTGCAGTCACTTCGATCGGTTGGCTTCCAGACAGTCTCGGGTTCTACGGTATTTAACACAACTATTTGACTTTCCCAACTGATGCTAGTCAAAACTAAGCGATTCAAACTAATATCGGGAGCGACATTATAATTGAAAATACTATCAATTAGATAGTTTAATGACGATGGAAAGATTAATGTATACTGTCTTTAGTCCCTGGCCCTGACATCAAGCAATGATCAAAATGGTCAACCTTTTATTGCTTGAGAAAGAGGCTTTCGGCTACTTTGTAGGTGTATATTTTAAGTTTTTTTTTTGTGTAATGTGCGTTTTGTTTGTGCAGAATAAACAATTTTTCTTTCTTTCTTTATCTAACACATACAGGTAGGTCTCTTTTTGTAAGGTATGGTCACGGACAATGGCGTTCAAGTTCACTAGGATAGTAAACCACGAAACCTTCAATTTGAATACGTTTAAATATGCTAGCAAATTTATTCTGTAACGAATGGAATTTCAAGTATCAAAAGAGCCTCTTAATCCCAGACAGACAGTGAGTGATTGACAATTTGTGTTCTGGGAAGCAGTCACGTAGGTGACACTTACCTAGATGGTGTGGAAGTAATATCGACACCCTTTAATTTATTGGTATACTGGCTACCCACCCCTGCTTCACACGGTTCTCTCTGTAATAGACATGGGTAGCTCTAGCTCGTGAGCGCGAGTGATAGAAAAGAGCTAGCTCTTTTCGATTGACGTCGCTAATCATCGTCGTAATCTCGTCGTCGTAGTAATTCCCGTGACAGGAGTCAAATGAGTCATTTTGACTCGTGTCACGCGAATTACTACTTACTTACACACGAATTACTATTTAGCGAGTCAGTGAATGAGCGAGAGCGACATCAATGGAAAAGAGCTAGCTCTTTTCGATTGACGTCGCTAATCATCGTCGTAATCTCGTCGTCGTAGTAATTCCCGTGACAGGAGTCAAATGAGTCGTTTTGACTCGTGTCACGCGAATTACTACTTACTTACACACGAATTACTATTTAGCGAGTCAGTGAATGAGCGAGAGCGACGTCAATCGAAAAGAGCTAGCTCTTTTCTATCACTCGCTCACGAGCTAGAGCTATCCATGTCTATTCTATACTATTATGTATGTTTAATAATAAATCTATACTAACAATAAATCTGAAAAGTTTATTTTAACCCGCTAATCTCTGGAACTTCCAGTCGGATTTGAAAAAAAAACATTTTTGCATTTGATAGCTCAATTCTCGAGAAAGGTACTTAGCATCACACTGCGACCCAAAGGAGCCAAGCAAAGGAAAAAAATTAAGAAAGAACGCTTAGTAACAAATGGAAATTCAAGTATAAAGAGGCTCTTAATCCCGGCCAGACAGAGAGTGATTGACACTTTGTGTTCAGTGAAGCAATAACGCAGGTGACACTGTCCTAGATGGAGTGAAAGTAATTTTAATTGACACACTTTTCTGGGAAATGAGATGAATAATTTATTGGGATATCAGCGATCTACCACTGCTTGGCGCAGTTTTTAAGACGAGAAAACATCGAGATTTCTCTAAATTATGTCATCATTTGAGCCGAAAGACTTCCACTGTTGGACATAGGCCACCTCCACTTCGACTGGTTCTGTGCTTCTCGCATCCAACGGGTTCCACCTTGTGGGTAGGCCTTCCAACTCTACGTCTTGCGGTATACCCGGTCGCCACTCCAGAACCTGTCGGCATCATCGGCCATCTGTTCTGCGAGCAATGTGCCCTGCCCACTGCCACTTAAGATTGGCAATTCTTCGGGCTATGTCGGTTATTATTATGTAAATTTAATAAATTCACTAAGTTATAGTGAAAACTGCATCAAAATCCGTTGCGCAGTCTAGAAGAACAACTTGGTCACACAGACAGACACGAAAAGCAACTTTATTGTAAATTATGTACAGATGCTTTTGATAGATCTTGCTTGCATCTTTGACAGTCGTTACGGGTAGTCAGAAGCCCGAAAGTCTGACAACCAGTCTTACCAAGGGGTCTCGTATTACCCAGTAACTGGGTTGTGGAGGTCAAATACTGGTATCCGGTTAGACTGGAAGCCGACCCCAACATAGTTGGGAAAAGGCTAGGCAGATGATGACATTTATTTGCACTAAACATGACGCATAAAGAAAAAACAAAGAAAACACAAAGAAACGGAATACCAGCCGGGACCAACAGCTTAACGTGCTTTCCGAGACACGGACGGGGTCTTGGTATTGTAAAGATGGTCACCCATCCACGGACCAACCGCGGCAAGCGTAGCTTAACCTGATCGATCGACCAGTGCGGCTGTTATTAGGTACTTAGCCACAAGCCAAATGTTTGTTGATTTTCTTTCTAGGAGGGACAGATAGGGTTTTTAAATTAAAATCTAATAGTTACTAGGTGGAACTAGCAGAAGGATCGTCTGATCAAAGCTGTATATTTACAAAATGCAATAACTCGTCGATCACATTAACCTGGGACGTGCCTTCTCTTTTATTGCATTGCGTCCGTGTCACATAGCAACAGAGTTGACATGTCTCATAAATTGCTGCAATTTCACCGGCCGTCTGGCGTATCTACTCACACAGGTATGTAACGTCGGTGGAACACGGCAATAGGTACTTTGTGGCTTGTGGCGTAAATAGTTGATACATTCTCGGTAAAACTATTTCTGCTCGAACGATCTAAGGACGTTCGACTACCCGACTTGATAAGGTAAATTAGATCCCGTGTTGAAACCGCTCTCATGACACGAGATTTCGTTACTGTTTTAAAAATCACCAACATAATATACTGTTTTGAGTCACTCAGCCCAAGGTCGCATGGCGATTTTTATCGCGACGATTTTTTATCGCGCCTTCGATTTTCAACCCTATGTGCTAAGCAGAGCATTGAGAATCAAACAGAGTGCAACCCAGCGCGTCAAAAAATACACTATTGGGTTTTGAACTCTCGGCGCTGAGCAGTGCGTTGAAAATCCAGTGCGAGATAAAAAATCGCCCGTGGTTATGAGGACTTACGAAAAAGCTTTCAAAACAGCCATTTGTTGGCACATGCCTAGGTTTCATCTGAAAGTTTCAGCCACATTTCAGTTTCATAGAATCCATATAGGTACCTATACAACATTATTTTTAGTATTTATGCGAAACCCGAAACACGTGTCTAGTATTTTTATGTAAAGAATCTTTGTAAAAAAATTCAAAACATTATCATGAAAAATCACAAAGTTATAAGCTTGTTAAGTTACCTGTTTGTCCGTACAGAAACATGCTCACCCACGCCGCTCGCGCCGTGCCGCCTTGCGCTTGTTAGAAAACATAGTAGAATCTATCTAGAAGTGTAGGTATATATATTATATTACCCAAATGTAAAGCTTTGAATATCAGAATGGTTACTAGTTATTTAATGTGTGTAAAGTGCCCATGAATATGGTATGTATGTAGGGAAAGGATTTTATGAAATAAAGCACAGAAAGACAAGGCTAGACATTTATTTCAATTTAGTCTTGTCAGTAATTCATCAGAAAGCTAGTTGTCCGTTCCAAATCTAGGTCATCAAGGAGAAGAAGGACAAGAAACTCCTTGGAAACAACAATTAACATATTTATTACATTGTCATACATTATCGTTATTTTAATAACAATTAATTCTATCTCTTGGTCCAAGGAACTCAGAATAATAGCAACATAATAATAATAGCTAGGAATATTCCAATAAACACCTTAACATATTAGCAATATTCGCCATATTACAACAATACAGAACAACATAGTTATCAGCAATAATCAAGATAATAATATTAACTTACATGACATCTGGCCGATCTATTCCACATAATAGGTATCTACTAATTAACTGAACGTCTACCGGACAACAACTGCCCTGATAAAGTCATTACTATCCTTTTTATATCCTACCAACGTCTTTTACGTCAAACATCTTACCGCCATTTTGAACCAATCACAGATCATCATAGATTATGGATTAATATCTTCCAACACAGGTAATGATAAACAAATCTTATACAGAGAAACCGTTTTAAAACATTATAATGTGATTAAGCAATTTAATAAGAGTTGATTCGTAATTCTTACAAGTATTTAAAAATAATATAACATCAACTGACAGTATTGTGCCAATCATTTGAAACAGCCTACTATATTAAAATAGCAATATTAAATCTATGATATACTACAAGTGTTATTAAATATTACTTAATAATTTATAGTCATAGCATTTATGTGATTTTTACAACTTAAGACTTTATTTTTTTGTAAACACAATATTCAGTCAAATTAGGTACTTTCACATTAATACTATTTATATAATTCGCAAATGTGACAGATGCCATTAGCCAACAAACGATATTCTAACATTAAAATTATATCAGAAAGAATAATCACACCGCATTATATTGTAGTCTTTGGAATAATCCAACACGCTCATTGATAATAGTACCTAGGTACCTAACCGTTCGGCGCGGAGATCGGATAACCTACTTAGTGTCTTAACCTTTTTTAAATATTTTTGGGACAAAATATTACATGGGGTAAAAATGATTGGAATCGATTCAGTTAAGTACTTATTCTGAACAAACTATATTCAGGTTTCGCATATACTAAAAATAACGTTGTATAAAATTCAAAGTCCTGACTGACTGATACATCAACGCACAGCCTAAACCGCTGGTCATGAAATTTGGAGGGTATGTTATTTGTGAAGAGTAGGTATCCACCAAGAAAGGATTTTTTGAAATTCCACCCCTAAGAGGGGAATGGAAATTTCACGCGGACTAAGTCGCGGGCAGAAGGTAGTTTGGACATAAAAATAGCCCGGTAGGTACATAATCCACATGTCAGCAATATTGATGGACAGCCAATGTGTACAGTGGGCCTGGCCACTCTACACCATCTGTCACAGATGACGTATACTGTCCCTGCAAACGAGTAGAATTTATCATCGAAGCAACCTTTTTGAAATATTTTTCTTCGAGTTTCTGTTTGTGGAGTTTTGGTCGGTACGGTGTGAAATTCTGTTGTGTCGAGTAGATTTATAGTGTAGAGCTGTGGGCTCGGTTTTTATGAGAAAAAAGATATTCTGATTGAAACCGATGTCATGTACCTACATATTTTTTTGGATCTGTAACGCCGTGACCGGATAGTCTATTTTATATCTTACCAGGTAAATTACCCAAGTCAGACAGGTCATAATTGTTATTTTCTACATTTTACTTATACCATAATCTTAATAGGGCTTGCGACTGACACATAATCTACTTGCTTAGACGCATTATCACACTAATATTATAAAGGCGAAAGTTTGTGAGTGTTGTGTGTGTGTATGTGTGTGTCTGTGTTTATATGTTTGTTACTTCTTCACGCTCAAATGGCTAGACCAATTTTGATGAAATTTTGTGTGGAGGTAGCTGACACCCTGTATTAATATATAAGCTACTTTTTATCCCGATATTCCCACGGGATTGAAACTTATGCGGGTGAAACCGTGGGGCGCAGCTAATAATAATTCAAACACAAAAATGTACAGTGGCGGACTTAGTCCTCATACACACGAGCGATACGCGTCAACCGCAGATGGCTCTGCAGCTGTCGACGGCCGCAGATGTCTCTGCCGTTGCCGTCTTCGCCTTATTGCTGCCGTCAATGCATGTCGACGGCAGCCGTCGACGCGTTGGCGGCGGGCTTCGGCGGCGGGCGTTGGCGGCGGATGTCGACGGCTGTCGACGCCAGCAGTTGCGTCTGCTGTTGGTGCGTGTCACTTAATGTCATAGGTATTTTCTACCAGACATCCTTTGAGTGCTTTGGTATAAATACGTATCTCAAACGTACTAGTACCTATAATAAAAATGTCTCGCAGCAAAATTCCATTGAGCGGCGTGGGAATGCTTAAAAATCTGTTGGGTCCTATAGTAGACATACGAAAAACCACAAAATATTGCCAAGTTTCCAAACATTTCACCCTCGCATTTCGTAAAGTTCCCCTAACAAAAAGGTGTGTGCCCCATGCAGCTTAGCCGTGGGCTATTTACGAATTACGTCTGGTCACGGTTTGGACACGGCCAGAGGCGATACTGTGGCAACCGGTAGGGTTGTCTACTATGACTATGATCTATGGCAAAATTTCGTGGTACAAGTGTTTAAGATTGAAGTTAGGAAAGGTAACGTTTGAAACTACATAAGTACCGACGTAACGATTGAGTCAATTACTAAGTAGATTCTAATAGGTATAAATCATGTCCTCCTTTAATGTATTGGCAAAAGAGTACATTTAATTTACATTAAATATTGTAAAAACCGCCATGCCCTCTTCAGGGTTCATGTCAGGTGCTGGACGCTTAAATTTAAATTAATTTAATTTATTTAATAAAATTTAATTTAATAATTATTATTTATTTTGTATATTATGTAAATAGTTATTATTTTGCTGTCATATAATTCTAGTAGCCGGAATCTAAATGGTTTACCTAATTAAAATTACGAAACACATTTCTAAATTGGTAAAGCAACTAATTAAATTCTGAAACGAAATCATCCCATTCAATGAAATTAATTTCGCGTTCAATTTTCAGGTTTCCTTTCTTAAAAGTTCTATCATTGAGAATGCGGGCAAACATAAACGCACAGTCAGCAACAAAAGTCGATTAAAACTTAAGTTTTTTTAATCTCAGTTATTGAGCAAAATATTTGTTCAAAATTGCATTGTACTTCTACTACAATTTTGAACTAATAATTTGCTCAATAACTGAGATAAAAAAGTGAAATATTAATCGACTTTTGTTGCTGACCGTACGTAAAAAAAACTTTATAAATACCTAACTCAAACATTAGTCGCACACATAAAAATATTAAAAAAATAAGAAAAAACAAAGATTACAAGAATATTTTTAATTTGATTCCAAATTATTATAAATCAGTGCAATTACTTAATTGCACTAATTTATAATAATTTAGAAAATCAAAATATATGTTCACATTATATTGAACAAACACTGTTAACAAAACAAACATAAACTAATGACCAATAAAACATCACAACTCTTGCCTTTTTGCAACGAAGTTAGGGTCGGCTTCCAGTCTATTGGATGCAGCTGAATACCAGTGATTTACATACAGCGAGCCTATCTAACCTCTAAAACCCAGTAACTAGGTGACTGTTTCGTCGTAGGAAGACTGGTTGTTAAACCTTCGGGCTCTTGACTACCCATAACAACTATTAGATATCTACGAATGACAGCCGGGATCAACGGCATAACGGGCTTTCCGAGGCACGAAGGGGTCTCAACATGTACAGTCACGAGCATAAGTATGTATACACTTGGCTTCATTCAAAGGTGATTTTCTCCTTTATTTTTGAATGAAATTTTATTTTATGAGGAACATAGTATTTTCGAACCTATGGGTAGAATTATGTAAAGTGTCGTATTTCAACGTTGCATTCATTATTTCGTGAAAAAATCGCAATTTAAAGTTGCCAAGTGTTGGGGGAGGCCTGTGTCCAGCAGTGGACGTCTTACGGCTGAAATGATGATGATGAAATATTGACATATTAGTGCTCGTGACTGTACAGACACCAGTACATCAAGCAACTATAATCTGCCACATTTCTTTAATAGATTTTCAACTTTATCGCTACAGCATAAGGTTCAAGGTTGATTGGGAAAATTTTACAGTTTCCGGTAGCTTGATGTGCTATCATCTGTGCTAATGGATGATCACCCATCCACAAACGACCGCGGCAAGCGTGGCTTAACCTTCAATCGACCCGTGCGGCTGTTATTATTTAGCCACGAGTTCCTTTGATAATGTAAAAGCATCACAACAACTATAACTCCTAATTTACAATTTATATACAATCTCAATTCACGTGACAGCCCTAGCCGACATTGACATTGCATCTATATTGGCGTTTGACGAGGACAAATGACACTTTAATTGCAGTGGCGTCGTGTCGTCTTACGCCGTCCGGCGTCCAGGGACGTCCAAATTATTTACGGTACAGTAGATACAAAGCGTTGGATGGGTTTTCGCTGCGATTAATTTCGTAAAAAAAATGAATTTAGGTTCTCACGGAGCTCATAAAATAAATGATAAATGATTTTATTTTTGTAAGTAGGTTTGTACAAACACTTTTACACGTCAATCATTTTTTTTAAAAACTAGATGAAGTCGGCGTTTCCTATCTGACTACTCTGAGAAGAAAGGCCGAAACAAACTCAGAGTTCACAGTCTCATACTATCTCTTCTGGTATATAACTTGGAGACGACAAATATACGATATGTAATAACTGAAAACACTACTTCTGCATAGGATTTACCTATTTGTAACTTTGAAATAAAACCTAACATCGAAACAAAAAAAGTGTTTTTTTTTTTAAACAAACTGTGCGTTAAAGAAAATATTTGTTTATCTTTCTTTTTACACACAAAAAAATACATTAATTCATTCATAAATTACATCATCAATTTAAAAGAGAGAGAGAGAGAAAGAGAGAGAGAGAGTGATGGGCTTATGGGTTTTGCTAATCTTTGACTAGCTGTAATGACTAAACTATTGGATATACTTACTTAATTTTTTTTTATGCTGACTGGGAACGTCATTACATAGATATAATTACGAAGTTTAATTTATTGTCATCTTCACCTTGTATTTACTTTATGGTACGTAGGTCAAAACTTAATCGTTAGCATGATTAAGGATAAGCCTTAGGTAGGTAATTAAATAAACGCACGAGGTACGGAGCATCCTATTACACATCTTCATTTAGTTATTCGAAGACATGTGACATCTACCAACCAGCACTGGGCCCGCGTTTTGGATTACGGCCCACTTCCTCTAACAGAGAGATGGCGTGTGTCCGAGCAGTGCGAAATGTTCGCACTGCTCGGACGGCTGATTATGTATTTAGTTTAAGGGGAGCTGGTGGAAAATGAAGTCAAAGTTTCATGATTGATGGGGTCCGCTGATTGATGGGGTCCGCTAATTGATGGGTCCGCTAGGGCCGACGCCTGACGGGGTCGCGGGTTGTTCGAAAGAGTTACCGTGGCCCTGGCACGCAACTGAAGAACACGGGTGAGCTTTAGTCAGTAAAAATCTGACACGCCCTCCTGTTCCACCCAGAGCGGGAGAAGTTATTTGATAAAATTACCCAACCCAAAAAAAAATTTTCAAAGTTTCATATTTCAGATGCATTAATTTTGGATAAATTATGTAGCGGCATTGACATTACCTTGAATATTAATTTACCTTTAATAACTAGACCAGTTCCAGGATGCCTGAACAATCTTCCCTTAAAAGATGACAAAAAATTAATACGTATAAACATCTTTAATACATTAATACTCCAGAGTTTCAAACATTCATCATCAATCGTTTGTCCCAGAGAATGAAACATCCATCTAATATTATAAATTCGAAAGTAACTCTGTCTGTCTGAAATTTTTTAACATTAATTTTATTAAATGCATCTTCAACAGTTTGTCCTAAAGAATGAAACAACTTATATACAAAATAAGGGGAAGACCAAAGAAACGATGGCTGGATTGTGTGAATGATGATATGGTTAGAAACGGGGTGACTACCAAGATGACGACTAATAGAGAAGTCATATTCTGCCTAGCCTTTTCCCAACTTTGTTGGGGTCGGCTTCCAGTCTAACCGGATGCAGCTGAATACCAGTATATTACATGGAGCGACTGCCTATCTGATCTCCACAACCCAGTTACTGGGTATTAGAATAGGTACCTACCCCTTGGTAAGACTGGTTGTCAGACTTTCGGGCTTCTTACTACCCGTAAAGACTATCAAAGATCCACGAGTGACAGCCGGGACCAACGGCTTAACGTGCTTTTCGAGGCACGGAGGGAAAAAAGATGGTCACCCATCCACAGACCTACCGCGGCAAGCGTAGCTTAACCTGATCGATTGACCTGTGCGGCTGTTATTATTTAGCTACAGGCCCCACCGACCACGACTAATAGAGAAGTATGGAATAAAAACACAAGCGGTCAAAAGGTTAAATCAAATAATAACAACACAAATCAATGTTATACATCTGAAACAGCAAAAGATGGACCTCATTGTAAATTATATGCTAACTAATAAATCACAGTTCGCGTAATAAATTGACGTAAACGTACACCCACAGAATTTTCGCCATTATTCCGATAGTCAGCCATTAAAATAAAACGAAGCGGATGCCTGAGATTAATGGCAAAAAGTACAGTAAAACTTTTAATATGTCGTTATCTTTTCGGTTAACTGCCAAGTCATAAAATAGTGGTAATTATTTAATTCAATTGATTCCGTTCGTTTTAGCAAAATACACGTGGTCCCGGAAAAAGTACTCAGTGAAATCGGAAAACAAGGTAAAATTCTGTAGGTACTCGTATATAAAAGGACAAATAAAATCTCTTTCAAAAAGAAAACAATGATTTTTATTCATTTAGGTAAGTAATTGGTGGCTCCTTTTACCTTTTGATCTCCACTTTCTTTTTAATTACCGACGAAAAATTTCAACACAGAGGTGTAAAGAATCATGTACCTACTGTATCCATGGTAACAGGTAGCGTCGCGCCGTGACGCGTCGATGTCGCTGCTACCCTGTAATTATGTTACCAATATGATCGGTAATATGCTATAAGTACATTTTTTTTTTTACCTTTTACGAAATGTTAACCAAAATTTTGATAATGTTTTTTTTCAACTCAAACAAATTTTTGGTTATGTCTCATGAGTTTGGTGCCATCGTTTTCAATGTTTTGTTGGTGTTATATCAAAAAATCTGTTGTATAAAGTTTTTGTAGGTATTGTGTAACATAAATGTACAGATAGTCAAAGCTATAAATCTTTAAGACAAATGACCAAGAGCCATAGTTCATACATTTGTCATTGAGCTACACTACGCTTACATAACAATAAGATCATTTTTATTGGTGTTTACATTACATTTGTTAGGTCAAATGATTACATAAATCATCGTGATAATTAATTGATTTTAAGGACACAGACACACTTGCGTTTTTCCATCGTATAACGCTGCGTTTCTTCGTTTACATAATCATCTGATGTATAAAAGTCTTGTGTTCGGTAAAAAGTACCTACTAATTGATTATAGGTATGTGCACTTTAAAACGTTTTCTTTGTTATCTTGCATATCTCAATAAATTATCCAACTAATAATTAGTTACATTACGCAGCAAATTCCTTTTGGAGCTGTACCAAATTAATGTGCTTTTTAACGCCATAGTTAGTTAATGCGAAGTTTAGCTCAGCCGTTACATTAGAGGTTTTATATTTTACCATGTTGTGGTAAATGAAATGGTAAAATGATTGATTTCCGCGGCAATATACCACGTATATTACCGCGGATATCAATCATTTTACCGTCACGGGGATCACTCTCTATTCTATTCCTGTAAATAATGATGTGTTACTATTAATGTGTGTTTAATAAATAAATTTGGAATTTATGGCAATCTTACAAGAAATCGAGATTATAGCAGACGGACGATAATGCACTATACTAACACACACTTACACACATACGGGCACGGACTTGCAGTACTAAGTTTACACAAGCGCTGCTATTTCACCTCGCGAAGGACAAGGTGAAATGCAATAACGCAGTATAGCAGGAGCAAAAAAAAAAATCTTAGAGCTTCGTACACGCTAAGTGCATACATACCCTTAATTTTAAAATTACATTTTTTTTATTTCAGTATTGTTTGCTGGTGTTCCGCTTATCAATTTACATTCTTAAAATATTTTTTTATTTAATTGATTATACTTTTACCACAAAACAAAAAGGTACAGAAGTCAGTCACATGTATACAACATTATTTTTAGTACTTATATGCGAAACTCGAAACACATGTCTAGTATTTTTATGTAAAGAATCTATGTACAAAATTTCAAAACTATCATGAAAAATCACAAAGTTATAAGCTTGTTAAGTTACCTGTTTGTCCGTACGAAAACATGCTTACCCGGGCCGCTCGCGCCGCGCCGTCTTTCGCTCATTGATAACCTACTTAGTGTCGCTCGGTGTTCAACTTTTAACCTTTTTTAAGTATTTATGGGACAAAATATAACATGGGGTAAAAATTATTGGAATCGATTTAGTTACTTATTCTGAACAAACTATATTCAGGTTTCGCATATACTAAAAATAACGTTGTATAATTCACTTTTCATACCTACGCTCGGCGGTCGCGCTAGGGTTGTCAACTTTGGCTTATGCACAAAAAACTATCGTTGTAGTTAGTGGCACTCGTATCTAGTCGTATCTTCTAATGTGGAAGATGAGCGTATTTTTTAGCTTATAGGTACTACAATAAATCTAATCTAACTGCCTGTACTTGTAATGTTCGCTGGGTTAATAAAACACACTTTGACAGATCTATGAGGTGACATAGTCTACACGAAACCCAGAGAACGTCTGCCGTCGCCTACGGCCGGTAAGCGAATGCCACGCCAATGCCTGCGCGTACACTACATCCCTCCTTTATTTTTATTGAATTGATATGTTTGTTGTTGTCATGTTTATTGAAATATTGAATTGATTCTAGTCGCCCATTCCAAAAGGTAGTTTTCGTATGGAGAAGAATGGGCAAGAAACTCCACCGTTACCCTTTTAAAATGTTTTACAAGGTCTTGTTTATATAATATAATAATATGTGAAGACAATGCACTTAGAATAAAATTAGTCAACCACAAAAGGTAAAAAGAATTAAAATGAAGCAATGGCAGGTAAATCAATTATGTGATAGATACAGGTGCTCATATATTTACAAATATTGTAAAAGTAGATGATTTTCCTAGAATTTTCGCTTTGATAAATCCAATTTAATGGAGTGTTACATATGGCACGATCCACACGATGATGTCCTCACGATGTCCTCACGATGTTTTTCTTCACCATTTTGTAATGTCTAATTTAATGGATGTCCAAATGCGTCCAATCTAATGGATGTCCATTGCGTCCAATTTAATGAATCACATGTCTTCGAAGTATTGGTTCTCAGACATGCCGGTTTCCTCACGGTGTTTTCCTTCACCATTGATGAACAGTGGTGATGAGTGAAAATACACAAAATGCCTGCCTGGTTTCGAACCCACGAACTTAGTCGGGCTAGACCACCACCACTGTTGTGCTGAAATTAAATGCTATTATTATGTGTATGTGCCTACGTATGACACGGTGCGGTATGACACCAGAAGGCCAATTCTACTAATTTAAAACGTTCAAAATCTAGTCTCAGTCTCATCTCGGCGATAAACAAATGTCAAAACTTGTCAAAATGTAGTGAGATTAAAGGTAATTTTGCAATTAGCATTATTTTAGGGCACGAACTATTATCACAGCCTGTGTCTGTAACACAGTTTATACTAGCACAGACACAGACGTTCACTCTGTCTCAAATAATGCATAGCGTTGTACTTCATTGTTTTGTTTTTTTTTTTTTTTTTTTATGCTTGGTTGAGATGGACAAATTGTACTTGGCTTTTTGAAATAAAGATTATTATTATTGTTATTATTATTTTGTGATTTTTACTTAGTCTATTACTTTTCGATTTTTACTAAGTTTACCGTTTTTCGTTTACCCTTTTTTGCAATTTGGATTAATTACAGGGCAAGGAATTATTATCTCATTTGTGATTTTTACTGAACTTACATCTTTTACTTTTACCCTTTTATGCAATTTGCATTAATTACAGGGCAGGAAACTTTTACCCTTTTATGCAATTCGCATTATTTACAGGTCAGGAAATTTTATCTCTTTTGTGATTTCTACTGCCATACCTAGGTATTGGCATCTGCCTAGCCTTTTTCCCAACTATGTTGGGGTCGGCTTCCAGTCTTAGCGGATGCAGCTGAATACCAGTATTTTACATGGAGCGACTGCCTATCTGACCTCCACAGCCCAGTTACTGGGTAATACGATACCGCTTGGTAAGACTGGTTGCCAGACTTTCCGGGCTTCTGACTACCCGTAACGACTGTCAAAGATTCACGAATGACAGCTGGGACCAACGGCTTAACGTGCTTTCCGAGGCACGGAGGGGACACGGTATGTAAAGATGGTCACCCATCCATAGACCAACCGCGGCAAGCGTAGCTTAACCTGATCGATCGACCTATGCGGCTGTTATTATTTAGCCACGTGCCCCATACTTAGGATTGGCAATAGAGATCAAAATCTTTTTAATGTCTAACCATGATTTATTTTGTAAATTGCGTAAACTAGTCGGTTCCAATGTAGGAACTTGATGAGTTTTCACCCATTGATTGCATACACTGGTTAAATACCATACCAATGTATAAGTTATTGTTAACTTTTAGGTACTCACTATTCATTTGATTGTTTACCTCTTCAAATTACTTCGTACTGTTTTGATACCGATTAACCACATAATCTATCAGTATCGCGACTTCCGCGATCTTATTTGCCTAATATTAGGCAATTCTGTTAACCAAACATTTAATGGCTTAGTTGGGTTGGCACCTATCAACAAATGAGGTTATACGAAATAAAAGTAAAACTATAAATTCACTGTACATATTAAGCATAAGAAAGTTAAAACGCTGTACAAATAACCGTGTATTCCCGTTGTCCCCGTAATCTGTGTCCCCGTTACGGGGACAACGGGACGTCATAAAATTTACTTACCGTTGTCCCCGTTATGACGTATGGGCAACGGGGACAACGGGACGTCATAAATTTCCTTACCGTTGTCCCCGTTATGACGTATGGGCAACGGGGACAACGAACAATTAAGATTTTACGTTCTCTGTATTCCCGTTGTCCCCGTAATGTGTCCACGTCACGGGGACAACGGGACGTCATAAAATGTACTTACCGTTGTCCCCCTTATGTACTTAAGGGCAACGGGGACAATGGACAGTTTAGATTTCACGTATCGTTTGTGGTCCACTTTAAATTTTTATTTCTTTTTTAAACGTGTGTAATTTAGCACGGCAAGCCTAAAACTAAAATGAAAACTATTTTGTATATTAGAAATAGATTTTAATTTAAAATAAAGAATCAAATAAGAGATATTTACACACAAAACACAACTAAATTTTTAAATCATAAATCTTAATCTTAATCTATCTTAATCTTAATCTTAACCTAAAAATTGCAAAATACCTAAGAATTTCGCGGTCTATAGGTCTACCAGAAGCTCATGGCAAAAAAAAAAACAAAAAAACTTTGTGGTTTTCATACATTTGACAACATTGGCCATTTCAAATGTATGAAAACCACAAAGTGTTTTTGTTTTTTTTTGCCATGACATTCTGGTAGACCTATACCACTGCGCTTCACCTTAAAATGTCCGTGGTCCCTGCGTATTCACCTTAAGGTAAATAAATAATAATTAATTTTGGGACCAAGGACAATACCGACTATTTAGAAAAAAGTGAATTGATGAGATTAAAAAAGCGCGCATCTCCGACTAATAAATAGTTATCTGTGGAAATAAAGCACTTGTGGATTAAAGTAAAGAAAAAGCACGCGTTCTTAATACACTGCATTATGGACCTAAAAGCGGTTCAATAAGAGCCACTTTACGAGCAAATGTGTTGAAAAATTATTTACAGCACACATCGGAACAACAAATGACAAGATGTAAAAATCACGCGCCGCCCCCGCGCGTGATATTTTACATACAAACTGCTATAAATGCTGATTTTGGAAGCAATAATGAAAGTATTGCAATAACTCCATTAGTATATGCTTTAATGACGGACAAGAAAAACAACAGCTATAAAATTCTTTTTTCACTTTTAAGGTCACAAATTCCTAATTGGAATCCATCATCTTTTACTTGCGATTTCGAGGAAGCAACTATGTCGGCAATAATGGAATTTTTTCCAGATGTAGATCTCCATGTTTGTTACTATCATTTTAATAAATCTGTATGGAGAAAGTGTCGTGAATTAGGCCTTACCAAAACCAAAATCTTACGTCGTACAGTTGCACTTAGTACAGTGCTTCCATTATTGTCTGAGAACCTCATAATGGAAGGGTGGTTATATATTGCTGATCAAAGCCCTGATGACAGCCAAAGCACTAAATTTAGAAAATACATGTTGGCACAATGGCTTCGCCCGGACTTTTAAAAGTGTGGTGTAGTTTTGGTACTACTAACTACGTACCAACTTTGCAGAAGGTTGGCACTGTAAATTAGATAACGTAGTTGGCAAAAAAAACCCCTACCATATTAAAACTTCTTACGGTTTTAAATCAAGATGCCAATTTATTCAGCGTTAAAACCAAGCAATCACCAAAACGCCGCACGCAGAATATATATAGTTTATTCCAGAGGTCCACACTGAAAAATTCCCACCAGAGGGGATTGTTTTTTTCTAGAAATTCCCACTAGTTAAATAAACTCAGCGTAGTGGGTATTTTTGGAAAAATAAGTAACAATCCCCACCAGGTGTTGTTGTTTCTAAATTATTAAACAAAGGGTAGATACATATATTGCGAGGCTTGCGCAGCGCACGACGCTCATTCGTGTGGACGTTCATATTCGTGGTGAGCATGTGTTTAGCACAAATCCACGCATTGCGAAGCATGCGATGAGCGCCGTGCGCTGCGCATGCCTCGCAAAGTCTGTATCCACCCTTATATTATAAGCGGCTTACATTGAGAACCTGACCTTATTACAGTAAACATCAATTAACTCTATAGAAAAACTAAAGCTGACAGATGACAGTTTGATTCACGTTTTCCGTTGAGTGGGTCACAATTCCCTCTTTTTAAAAACATAAAGAGTATTTTGTATAACCACAGAAATACAACGGCACAAGTTAAAATAAAATGAATTCAGGAACCTCGCAGAAGTTACAGTTTCTCCAAAATTTAAATAATTTCTCAGATAATAATAATAATACTCTCAAATTAATATTTGCTACCGAAAACGCTCGTAGTCGCATGAAAACTATAAAACATTTTTATGTAGATGGGGCGTTCAAAAGCTGTTGTTTGCCATTTTATCAAGTTTGTACAGTACTAGCGGAGTTTTTCAAGAAAATGTCCTGTAGTTATTTCCGAGTTAATAAGTTGCATTTGGGCCTCTGTTATAAATTTGTCGATCTCGATCGAATTCTGCGTACGGCGTTTTGGTGATTGCTTGGTTTTAACGCTGAATAAATTTGCATCTTGATTTAAAACCGTAAGAAGTTTTAATATGGTAGGGTTTTTTTTGCCAACTGCGTTATTTAATTTACAGTGCCAACCTTCTGCAAAGTTGTTTGTACGGTGCCGTTTACCACTATCAAGTTCACATTACAAGTTCACAACTCAATTCCTAGGTCCAATTGTCACAAAGGGAGGAATTCTGAACTGGGATTTAGAATGAGCCAATCAGAGCTTCATGAAAAACAATGTTATCTGTGCTTTTGTCCCGCGGCTGCTTCGTCGCTTGGCGCCGGCGCCGCCGCGCGGCGCATCCTTTTAAGGGCACACCGAGCTTCTAGCGGTAATCGATTTTAGGTATTCTATGCGCTCCGTGTATGTGTGCGTGAGGCACACTGGCAAGAGAGCGAACGGCTAGACAGATAAGAGCACTGCGCGACTCGCGCGCCGCGCGCGACGAGCCGTGCGCCGATCGACTAGCGAGGTGCTACCAATAGTTACAAAATAATGAAAAAAACGTTTTGAAATAGGTACTTTTATTGGAAAAATTCACGATATGAAACCTTTTTCAGATTTAATGCAATTTTTAAAATTTATAATTTACCGTCGTTAGGTAGGTAGGTATCTGATCAATGAAAAATGAATATTAGGTAAGTATAATTTACTTAGTAAAATAATACTATTACAATTAATTACCTTTTATGATAATTATTCTAAGTACAATAGAAACTTAAAAGTGATCTCAATAACGTAAAATAACATAATGGCTAAATAAATAGGGTAAAAGTCCCAGTAGTCGACCCTATATTTTCAATTTCAAATTATTTATTCTTCAAAGTAGATTCAATAAAATACTTTTGTTACTACGTAGTAAGTTTTTGCAAGCAGATTCTATTGAATTTCTGATAATGAAGTTACATGGTAAGTACTTTGTTCGTTATGCCAAGACGTTACAAAGCCACACAAAAGATGCATTCCGTATGAAAATATAATGTAAGAGCGCCGACTTCTGTATGGAACATGTTGTTTCAGGAAGAAAGAAGCCAGCAAAATTGTTATTTCCGATATCATCGGTTAGTACCTATACCGGATTATTTTTTTACCGGTTCCAAATTTATACAGGTTGTTCTACCCATGATTATGAACAACTTTCACTATGGAACCATCTCTGAAATCACGAAAAAAAATCTGCTGTTTAATACAAAAGTTCAAAACCTACTTGACCAAAGTCAAAGTTAAAGCATTTATTTCAAATAGGCACATAAAAGGCACTTTTTAACGACAAAAATTATATTAAAATAGAATTGATTCTAGTCGCCCCTTCCAAAATGTATGAAATAGCTTTTTTTTCGTGATTTCTGAGTAAAAATTTGGAACCGGTAAAAAATCACGTGTGTAGTTATTTTAAACTTTTTAGAGAATCTGCTGTTACATTTGAAGTCGGTTAATATTTTTTTTATAAAAAGTATTTTAACACGTGTTACAATTTTACAACTTTCACAATTTTATAACTTTTTCTGCTTCTCTTCTGGCATAACAGTCGCGGAAGGCATAGCTTTTTTTCGTTTTGCTGACTCTTTTTGTCTATTGCGTCTAAAATATATTGTGTTTGTGGCTCACGAATTTCTATTTTTCTGTCCAGCCTTGAATCAATTATTTCTAGTAGAAGACAATCAAAGTAAAATGTTTTTAATTTTGTTTCCATACTGTACTTCCAGAATTCGTTATCTCTTTTTATTGTTTCTATTTTCATATCTTTTTCTGTCCACATAACAAATAAACATAATTCTTTCCTAGTAATGTGGAGCTGACCCAGCAGCTGGTAGAACCAATCGTGTTGTTTATTTATTGTCAAGTTCCCATTCTTCTCGAGTTTCCAGAAACTAATTTGTTTTTGTGCTATACCTTCCTTGACTGTTATGTCCTTAGCCGAATACGGACACTTAACTTCAATAATTTTATCACCTATTAGTCTGTCTGGACTTGCCGCCAAAAACGGCAGTTCAGGATCGACGAATAGGCCACATTTCTGTATACCGTTGAAGTAAGCTTCTTCGTCAAGTTTTACTTCAGTCAATTGTCACCAGACAGGCGCTTTACTTCGGGTAAATTATTTCATCACCACTGCTCTCAAAACGGTGAAGGACACATTGTGAGGAAACAAAGGCATGTCCTAGAACCAAAAATTAGTAGACAATAACATGTGACATCCACCAATCCGCACTGGGCCCTCGTGGTGGATTACGGCCCGCTCCCTGTCACCGAGAGGAGGCCTGTGTCCCAGCTGTGGGAATATTATAGGCTGATTATGCTTATGCCTGTGAGGAGCGAGCTGCTAAAGCAGCCAACGAAGTGTAATGAATAATATTCATGGGTAGAACACCCTGTGAAAAGTAGAGTAGTGATCAAAAATTGCCCAGCATAATATTATGGCTATTAGGCTATATATTTCCAGTATAAGCTGATCTCATTGTACGGAAATCCTATACAATGCGAGATCAGCGTATCATCATCATCATCATTTCAGCCGAAAGACGTCCACTGCTGGACATAGGCCTCCTCCAATTTTGGGAGGGGTTTGCCATAATAGCCACGCTTGGCAGTCGGGTTGGCGATCGCAGTATGGTATGATGGTGTAATGCATAGAGAACGCTGCTGCCCATTCTCCGGTCTCCCTTAGTCGCCTTTTACGACACCCACGGGAAGTATGGAGTGGTGCTATTCTTTAAGTCCGGCACCACACAGACGCACCAATCAGTGTATACTGAAAATGTATAGCTTGATATGTAGCAGTGTGTACCTACGCATATCTTATAGAAAAAAATTATGAGGACAAAAGCAACAATAATAATCAATATCGGACTTACTTCATGGTAATATTTTCTCTATGTGTACATTTTACATTACATTTGATTTAATTACGACGAATCATTGGGTTTGAACCTATATACGCCCTACAATTGGCTGAATTACTAAAACTCGACGAAGAAGCATAATTCAACGGTATAGAGAAATGTGGCCTATTCGTCAACTCTGAACTGCCGTTTTTGGCGGCAAGTCCAGACGGACATAACAGTCAGGGAAGGTATAGCACAAAAACAAATTAGTTTCTGGAAACTGGAAAAGAAGGGGAACTTGACAATAAATAAACAACACGATTGGTTCTACCAGATGCAGGGTCAGCTCCACATTACTAGGAAAGAATCATGTTAATTTGTAATGTGGACAGAAAAAGATATGAAAATAGAAACAATAAAAAGAGATAACGAATTCTGGAAGAACAGTATGGAAACATAATTAAAAACATTTTACTTTGATGGTCTTCTACTAGAAGTAATTGATTCAAGGCTGGACAGAAAAGTGGAAATTCGTGAGCCACAAATACAATATATTTTAGACGCAATAGACAAAAAGAGTCAGCAAAACGAAAAAAAGCTATGCCTTCCGCGACTGTTATGCCAGAAGAGAAGCGGAAAAAGTTATAAAACAGTTGGTACACGTGTTAAAATAAAGCATTATCACTGTCTATTTCTCCTTGCACTGAAAGACAAGAATTTAGTTCCGGTGTAATTGGCATCCTGTAATAAAACAGAACATTTGATTCAATTATAATTACTTTATTCATCAACAAAACTTTTTTGGAGACTTATTTCATACAAATAATTATTTTCTGAACTTACAAATCCAGAGTTTGATAAATTTTGGACTCGGTGTCATCCATGAATTTTTTTTTTAAGGTAATGTGGTACTTAATTTATAAATACTTAATTTATTATAATGTTTTCTTAGACACATCCTATTATTTATACGCTTACCTCACCCGTTCTTTAGATGACTCTTTGTTTTGTAGTGAAGTGCCAACAACTGGTACATTTACCCTATAAAACAGAAAAAGATAAAGAATTTTCCAGTGTACCTATTTTTTTAAATATCGTAAGTAGGTAGATAAGTGACAACTAGGTACTTTTAATAACTAGGTATAATAGGTAGGTAGGAAGATTATACTTACGAAGTCACAGTATTCTCTTTATCCTCAAAATTTTCTATCTGTAATTTGTCTTTCTCTCTCGTCATCAGATGATTCAAATTTATTTGCAGTGAAATGTCAACAACTGGTACATTTACCCTATAAATAGAAAAAATAATAAAGAGAATGATTCAAATCATAGTAGATTCAATTTTGCCTACCCCGGAAACTGTATACCCTATTAAAAAATATAACAGCACCTAGTTGGGCAATTAGTAAATAAGTAGGTAAATATACGAGTTTTACTTACTTCATTTTTTCATGCAAGCTTTTAGCATTGGTTTTTCGCCAACCCCTTCTCTCCCTTGATTTCTTTACTTTGTTCCCCATTTCAAATACGCTACAGTGAATTTTCACACAACTTTCTTCGTTACGTTATTAAATCCGTGCGTAAGCGCAAGCGACACAAGCTCCCCGTCCGATGGCCGAAGCAGGACTAAAGCGGACAGGAGGACGGCGCGGTAGCTCTGCATAAGATGGGCAAAACTCGCGCGACTTTAGGTATTTCCTTCTTAATGTTAAACAAATACACATTTTGAAAATGTAAAGTGTATACGTTATATAAAACATGTAGTTTTGTTATTATTCAAAAACTGGTGACATTCCGCGAAGAATTCACGCCGTACTAAGCGTTTGTTGTGTTTTTTAGAGATAACTTTGTGAATTTATTCTATCGGGCCAACTTTATCAAATCGTGTTTTCATTGTGTATACTGGCTAGTATATATGCCCAATAATGCCAATTTAATTCCTTAGATTTTTATTTAATTGTTTGCTACTTCAAACAACCGTTATAAAAACGTGTTTTTGTGTATAAAAAGCTCGGTGCCCCGTTAAGGTTACGTGTTATAAGTTTACTATTTTACTATTATGTATGATTATACACATAGAATACTACATATTTTTAAACGCACACATTCGTAAATTATAAATATTTATGCCGCAATCACGTAAAATCTGCGGGACGGATCTTGACAAAATTTCATTGTGGAATAGTTTATACTTAACCGTAAACTACATATTATAGTGTAGGTACTTAGTCTTTTATCCGGTAGTACCGGCGGGAAATAAAACTCACGCGGGCGGAAAGCTAGTACATACCTATATTACAAAATAGGTATACTACTAGTATACATTGTAGGTAATTTTAAATTTCATGTGTATAGCTATTATTTAAATATTATGTGTTTTTTTGTTTAATATATTGGCATTTGTATAGGTATAATATTCTCTCTATTAAGGCACTCTCACTTCTAATTTTAACGCAACAGGGACAACGGGCATAATTTGAAAGGTATTTATTACAATAAATTAACGGGGATAGCGTACGGGGACAACGGAAAGTAATTTTAATCATTTTATTAAATTCCCTTTGTCCCCGTTAAAGGGAACAGCGTACGGGGACAACGGGAAGTAATTTTAATAATTTTATTAAATCCCTTTGTCCCCGTTAACGGAGACAGCGTACGGGAACAACGGGAAATAATTTTCAATCATTTTATTAAATTCCCTTTGTCCCCGTTAACGAGGACAGCGTACGGGGACAACGGGAAGTAATTTTAATAATTTTATTAAATTCCCGTTGTCCCCGTTAGCGGGGACAGCGTACGGGGACAACGGGAAGTAATTATAATAATTTTATTAAATTCCCTTTGTCCCCGTTAACGGGGACAGCGTACGGGGACAACGGGAAGTAATTATAATAATTTTATTAAATTCCCGTTGTCCCCGTTAACGGGGACAGCGTACGGGGACAACGGGAAGTAATTTTAATAATTTTATTAAATTCCCGTTGTCCCCGTTAACGGGGACACAGATAACGGGGACAACGGGAATACAGGCAAATAACATAGTAATTTTTTTTTTTTTGTCCATGTCGCGAATTTTGCGACAAGGGGTTTCTAAAAGGGGGGCAAATTTTCCATTATTTTTTCGATAGGACGCACCGTTTCCGAGATATAAGCAAATTTAGAATTATTAGATTTTACGCTCGCATGTTCCCGAAAATAACACCAGTACGTCCCGTGTTTCCCAAATAGTCAATCAATAATGCTATATTTTGCCACTAACTATTTGGAGAAACAATTTTATTAATTAAATAAATCTCATTCGTTAACTTGCCAGTATTAATCGCAACCATTAGGTTGTTTTGTTGGAACTTGTTCCATTTGTGTTTTTCGCAACCATTAGGTTGTTTTGTTGGAACTTGTTCCATTTGTGTTTTTCGCAACCATTAGGTTGTTTTGTTGGAACTTGTTCCATTTGTGTTTTTCGCAACCATTAGGTTGTTTTGTTGGAACTTGTTCCATTTGTGTCTTTCACACACACACGCACATATTTTAATGTATATCGAAATATGTCTTGTTGTACCATACCCAGTACAGTTGCACAATGTTTTTTGTCCTATAATTGTAACAATTGTAATTAAAGTTTATTTTAAACTAAATCACCGCCGTTCATATTTGACTAGCCAGCAAGTCGAACAAAGGTCCTTTGACGACGTGTGCTATGTGATTAAAGCAAATGTTCACTTGATATTACAACACTGTAATGAATTCTATGAATTCTTTTGTTGATTACAAATTACAATAGCCAGTGCAAAATGCATTTGATTTGACTACGATTAGTTCAATCATTAACCATAACAGATTTTATGACACTAGTTAGTTTTAACAGTAGGTAAGATAATAATTTTATTTGTTACTTAACTTCGATTTTACCGAAGTGGAACTTTTGTTAAGCTACGATATTTTCGCTACTTACTACATTTTTTTTTTTTTTATAACACTAGTTTTAACATAATTTCTTACTTTACTTCGATTTCACCGAAGTGGAACTTCTGTTAAAACTTGTACATTAACGATATTTTCGCTGGAACATTTTTATTTGATCGAATAATATTTTCTCGATATTATTTACATAAGGGGTCGACACGGGGGTAAGCCGTGACTGACTCGAGCAGCGTTGCCACTGAGTTGTGTGCTACATCAATAATGGTACATCACGAATACATTTTAATTACCTCACATAGGGCAGTATTATCAACTTTATGATAAATAAGAATTATAATCTCATAACCACATCACGCTTGTTCTCCCAACTATGTTTGAATAGATAAGCAGTCTTTATTGCTTTATTGTACATTATTGTCTTGGTTTCACATAATTTTACATGGCACCTGTAACTTAGTGACCTTTGAAGGTACTACCACAAAATTCCAACAGAAGAAGAGAACTTCTCTTCTACAAAATTGATTTACCGATTCATCATATTATCATAAGAAAATATTATGTCATTCTAATTCATGTTACTGGTGAAAACAATTTTACTAAAACATTTTGTTCATCTATCTGTCCCCAAGTCACAGGCTATAAACGTAGTTTGGGTGCCAGGAGATAATACTCAATGTACTATATGTTGTACCATATTACTGTACTTGTAACCTTTGTGAACATTGTTCTGGAAATAAACATTATTTTTATTATTTTTGTGTCTTTTTTTCTCACCTCTTAGGCTGGTTTTAGCTACATTTACGGGCCAAAACCAAGTAAATGCAACGTGTGGTGTGTATTAGAGTGTGTTTTCTTCCTCTAACTGCATGAATTTCCTAACTATTCTGCAGGTGTTTAAGATGGCAGCTTTCTGTTATTATTATTAATTAACATTGCAATAACATCAAACAGCAGTTTGTTGTTATTGTGACTTTTTATTTTCACTTTGCCCACATTTTATTTCAAAGTATGTATACTTATTATTTTAACTGGTTGGTACTAGTATTTAATTATAGTAACAATTACATAGCTTTTGTCTTTTCCTTAGTCTGTTGATAGGTAGCAATCTAAATTATGTCACCCTAGAACTCGGGTACATATGTCATTATCAGTAGTACTCATTAGGTAGTTCTTCCTACATGCAGGAAATTATCCTCTGTGGGACGGTTTTTTTAATTTTAATTTTTATATTTGTTATGTTTCGTAAGTATTACAATGAATACATTACTCTGTATTGATTCTTATTTTTGCGTGGCTTTTACTGAAAATCAGTAACAGTATCACAACTGCATGCCCTATTATATTTTTATAAGTACTTATTGAGGACAAGAAGACATGTGACATCTGCCAACCCGCACTGGGCCCGCGTGATGGATTACGGCCCACTCCCTCCCACCGACAGGAGGCCTGTGTCCCAGCAGTGGGAACATTATAGGCTGATTATGTATGTATGTTATGTAAGTACTTATTGCGTGAGTCATTTTTTGTAGCGTCCTGTAACAGGATTTTGAGACTCGTATGCGTTCTCATTAGAGCATTTCGGATTCAGCATGACCTTTGACGTAAGCGTAAGTATGACTAACTAAATATACTGAATAACTTTATTCAGTAACGTTGCTTTACAATCTTCTTTTTAGTGTGTCGATAGCAATCTAAGTGAACTCGGCCCAGAATAGCAATCTAAATGGACTCGGCCCAGAATTCGGATACTTGTTTGGCGCCTTCACCAGCGTCCATCAGTTCCTGTAACGTGCAGCTGACAGGACACGCAGGACACGTTATTAAGTGTTATACTTTACTATTATTATGGGAATTGACTGATAATAACCTTTATCTATTAACAAATTAGGTTTATTAACTAGTTGGCAGTAAATATGCTAGTAATTAAGCCATTATTGATGCTTACACTAACGTTTCCCGGTCTTTTCTGATATTTATCCATTAAGCATGGTCGTATTGCGAATAGTATTTGCGTGACCTTGATATTTCTGTGTCGAAATGCAAACAATTGATCCTGGCAAAACCAGTAACCTGATTAAAATATATCTACTGATTTTGTTTTATATTTACAATAAGTGGGTATACATACCCACTATATTATTTACAACAGAAAAGTTAAGTATGTCCAAGATTTATGATAATAATCGGTTATTATTTTTATTTAAAATTAGAAGCGTGCAAATAATTCAATTATCTTGTTATTTAAATGAAAGCACTTACTCAATAATAATAATTAACAATAATTTACTGTTTGCATTACAGCACATTTAAAATAATTGCGTACTATTCAGGCATGGCCTTTTGTTTTGTTGTGAAAAATATTTACTGCATGGCCTTTTTAACATTTACCTACGCTTATAAGTTGTTTACAACAGTCGAAGCAGAATTTATTTTGCGTAACTTATAAAGCAATCATTAGCTGTAACTATCTACCTTGGTAACGATTTATTTACGTGTAGGTAGGTAGGTACAGCGTGACTACGTTCTGTTTTTACTTTAGTATCCAACTATTAACGATCCTTGTCGAAATATAGTCGCTTAACTGATCGTAAACAACTTTCAACGTGCATTATTTTTCAGCGTGCATTCTTCCACCTTTTTTTTGGTAAATGTTTTCAGCACTTACTTTTATCCTCGTCGCCACTTGTAATGTTCGCTGGGTTAATAAAACACACTTTGACAGATCTATGAGGTGACATAGTCTACACGAAACCCAGAGAACGTCTGCCGTCGCCTACGGCCGGTAAGCGAATGCCACGCCAATGCCTGCGCATACACTACAGTACTGTTCCACTGCAGGGCAAAGGCCTCTTTCCCTTTTCCACACAATTCTGTCTACTATAAATACCTAATATAAATTGTAAAAATATTACAAGGCCGCAGTCATGTTCGCTTTTAAGGCGCGGGGCCGGGGGCCGAGGCGCTTACCTACCTACCTAACTATTCTGTGTTACGTTAAAACGAACCATCGAAATACAAGCAAATACCTACTTACCTCTCTGAAACAACTGGTAGCTTAAAAAACGACAATTCACCATTTAATGTTGAATTTAAACAACCGTCCAATGAACAGTTATAATAACTTTTTTTTGTTGCTCCATTTTTGCACTTCACAGACGCGTGTCTCAAGCGGATGGCACTCGCGCTCGCACTGGTCCCAACCGGTCCGAGATATCGTGTCCGTGAGCGGTGTCTATATATGCGTTGGTCGAGCGCACTTGTATGTAGATTGAGTTCTGTACTCTCTGTATTTTGTGCTTCTGCTATCAGCTGTTTCAACTTCCATCTAGTCTATTTTGTAAAAATATCGCCGTGAAAACTTAGTTGAAGAGACCTTTTAAGACCAATTCTCCTAATTTAAAACGTTAAAAATCTATTCGCAGTTTCATCTCGGCGACAAACAAGTGTCAAAAACTTGACAAAAATGTAGGGAAGTCTGAGGTATTTTTGACAGAGGACAGACTGAGATCAGACTGTGACCGAACATTGTAAGCCGCTGATTATGTACTTTTTTAATTTCGATGATTTGATAGTTCCAAAATAGTGTTAAGCATAAGGCTGGTTTTAGAGTCGCGCTGACCGCAAGCTGACCGTCGGCGCTGACAGCTTGAAACGTATGAACTTCTAGGAAGCGTTTTAGAATAACGCGTAGCTATCAGCGCGTGCGTTTCACACGTTTCGGCTGTCAGCGCCGACGGTCAGCGTGCGGTCAGCGCGACTCTAAAACCAGCCTTAGTAGGTACTTTTTTTTGGATGGGAAACCATCACATGACTCCTCCCGCTCTGGTTGGAGCGGAAGGGAGTGTCAGACTCTTACTGACTAAAATCCACCCGTGTTCCTTCCTTAGCTGTCTAGTCTATAGGTATCCTAGATAACTTTCTATAGCTCGCGTAGCTGTTCGAAGTGCCAAGCATTTTAATATCAGAATATTCAATACTTGGAATGTGACGATATAAATATAACGCCGTATAAGAATCTTCGGCAGCGTATTTTTAGTCGAGAAATTAAGCTAGGTATTTGAACGATGCTTCAGCCATTTCTTGCGATATTTATGAAGAAATAAAAAAAAAAATAGGTTTATTTGTAACAGAAACACGTACAAACAAAAACTGGCCAAGTGCGAGTCGGACTCGCACACGAAGGGTTCCGTACCACAAGGCAAAAACGCCGAAAAAAACATGTTTGTTGTATGGGAGCCCCCCTTAAATATTTATTTTATTTTAATTTTATTATTTATTATTAAAGTTAAAATACAACTGAGTATTTTGTGAATATTTCAAGTGCCTACCTGTTGCCATTTTTGATATCGAGCAAAAAAGAGCAAAAAAATCGCGTTTGTTGTATGGGAGCCCCCCTTAAATATTTATTTTATTTTGTTTTTAGTATTTGTTGTTATAGCGGCAACAGAAATACATCATGTGTGAAAATTTCAACTGTCTAGCTATCGCGGTTCTTGAGATACAGCCTGGTGACAGACAGACAGACAGACGGACAGACAGCGAAGTCTTAGTAATAGGGTCCCGTTTTTACCCTTTGGGTACGGAACCCTAAAAAGATAATTAATTCTATGATAAGAAAAAATAAAAACAAAATATATCTATAATCACGAGCATAAAGCAGAAATAGTCGACAGCTGCACGTCATGACTGTGACAAGAAGGCTTCCACTCAGCATGATGCTGTGATATAGGGGACCCACAGCACAACGCTGATTTTCAGTGGTTACCAGAAAAGGACGTACGGAAACCAAGTCAGATCAAATGATTCGTACTATAGGCAATAAAATAAAATAAAACAAACAGTATTTATAATTCAAGGCAACCACACAGACATCCAATGATATGAATAAAATATTATTATGGGCTAAATTTTCAATCGACAGATAATTTTTATTCGTGGAATAAAATTTACGTCTGACAGATTTTGTATAGAAGAACTGTCAAAAATTCAAAATTATTCCTCGGAGAAAATTATCTGGCGTGGAAAAATCAGCCCTAAATGACATTAAGGGCGCTATTACAAAATCGAAGTGCTCAATTTTAGGTAAATTCGACGGCGCGCGGCAGCGGATGCGCACGTGTGCATCTAAAGAGGTATGCTACGCACACATGCAAACGGCTATGCGTCCGATGCCAGGAACAAACCAACAAGAGCCTTTGCTACTTTGTTTTCGAAATAAATTAAATTACTGTTATACATAGTTCATGAAATATTATTTGTACCAATGAATAGCAGTTTATCTATAGAATTACTATAGGGTCATAAACATATACTTGATTTTTTTTTCACAAACTAGCACGCAGCAGCACTTGATGGTGTGTAGTTACCGCAACCTATAGACGCTTGCGATGCCAGAAGCATTACTTGCGCGTTGCCAGTTTCTAAGAAAGGAATCGCACTGATACTTTCTGTTGGTAGGTACCTAATTTTTTACGAAGTTTCTTTATATGTAATTTATTCAGCAGGTAGGTAGACATTTAAGTACTTATTTATAGAAATAAGTGCAATGTGATGTTGTATCTACAGTTTGGATAGAAAAGTCAAAAGAAAGTAAAAAAGGCAAATCAAAAGTAATTTTATTCAAATTAGGCTGAGAATCTGCACTTTTAGAACGTCAAAATTACATAAGACAGTCCCCAAAAACGCCCGCCCCTCACCATTTCCTAGCGCTTTCACTGAGAAGAAGAAGTGGCGCAACAAACTCCCCAGCAGAACAGGTCTGTTGTTAAAAAAATAATACCGGCCGAGTGCGACTCGGACTCGCACACGAAGAGTTTCGTACCACCGCAATAATATGCGCTGAAAAAATCACATCGCAATATAAAATACACATTTCGAAAAATTTCAACTATCTGCCTATAACGGTTCATGAGCCACTGACAGACAGACGGACGGACGGTCAGCGGACACTTAGTAATAGGGTCCCGTTGGCACCCTTTAGGTATGGAAAAAAAAAAAAAATCTCTGAAGTGGCATAGACCGTGCTTTTCTCTAATCTATGATTTCAAGAAGCACGTACTCCTAATAAAACTAGTTTTTTCTGGTTCTGGTATTTTGAGGTTCCAGGGAGCCTAAAAAGGCCACTTTGGCAGAAGCATAAAAGGATAAAATTAAGAATCATAGTGGACAGCTAGCTGTTAAGTTAATCGTATCAAATCCCATTGGTGAAGGATTATTCAGTTATTTTTATTTGTCAGTGTTAAAATACCAATCAATCCAATCAAAATCCAATCCCAATCTCTTTGATTATACCTAACGTAGTGAGTAGGTAATAATTGGGGTTTCCAGATCAAAGAAGATCTGGAAACCCGCAATTATTACCATTCATTTTAAAATCATTTCAGATACAGAAACACCTAATTACAGCCATCATTCATTGCTTTTAAATAGTACTTGCAAAATATTCTGACGTGACTATTGAGTGGTCTTTATTATTTAACAATTTTAATGTAATAGATATCATGACAAATTTTAATATGAAACATTTATTTTATTGAACATTCGTAATTATGTTTCTACATTATAATCTATCATTACATTCATTCAACAATTCAATGACACTGAAATTGGAGCAACAGTCGGTCGGTATAGTATGTCCGATACGACAGACTACCGAGAATGAAGTGCACTCGCCATTGTCCATCGCGCTACCTTATATATGCAGTGTAGTCACGATTTAGTTTAAATGTTATGACGTAGAAATAAAAGGTACTTTATTTTAAATACTTTTATTTATAATGAATATTTACAGTATAAAGTAACCATTTGAAAAACAAATAATAATAATAAAACTATTATACGTCTATTTTAAACATCAATATTAGGTACATGAAGTTGAACTTAATTTTTTAACTATTTTAGCAACTAAATACTCGGTTTCACTCATTATGTCATCAATATCACTACGGACTAAATATTGTATGTTCACGCTTGCACTGTCGGGGTCACTGTCTATTTCATTCATCTGACGGCCTTCCACATCATGTACAATTATTTTTATAATTCGGTGAATATGTCCGGGCTCTTTACGCGTGATAAAAGATGTGTTTTTAAAAGGTTTTGATTTTTTCTTCTTCTTTATTTTTTTCTCTTGTATTTTTTGCTGTCTACTCTCTTCACACGCTTTTTCCGCCACTTCGGCATCCCAGCTTTCTCGGTCTTGAGCATAGTAAAATGGATTAAGAACTGGATCGGAGCAATCTATCAAATTCTGAAACAATGAATAATTTTATGCTATTAAAAAGCATCATAAATATGAATTCAATTGCTAATATCGATGATTACTTAGATACTTACATCACATTGTAGGTTAATGTTTTCTAAAACAGGACTGTAGGATGGTGAGTGTGACATATTTAATTCTATGTCTCGACTTTGTTAAACACCTGGAAAATAATAGTCTAAATTAGTATTTCGTTAACCCATGATATTCTATCTCAAAACAACAATTGCGATTGAAACATAGTGCTGTATAGAAAAAAATATGTACCAGACCTATATGTATTAAACATCGATTATACTGTCTTGTCTGATAATAATGCTGGATAAAATACGGAAGAATAATATTAAAACTTACCAATAATACACGATCAAGCCAGTTGTAACAGTCAAGTGTAGAATTCGAATAGATTTTAAATGATTTTTCTCTCTATTTATATACCCTAATTTAATTTTATGGATAGAGTTCAAAATCGCACATTTTTAAGTTAGATATCATATCTTTTTTCCAAAAAGGGTATAGTGAAATAGGAAACGTAAGACATTACGACACCTATCATTTTATTATTTATTGTAAATATATATCGATAAAATAATACTACTGCCCTTATGTTTACGGTTATCGTTTTCATACATTTTACTCAGATGATTAAGCAAGCAAACTCATGGTATGTTAATAGTATATCAAAGTTGCACCGTAAGCTGAATTCTTTTTAAGGAGACGAATCAAAACAATATAGCAATATCGACATACTATTGCAACGTTTGGTTTCGCCTGTTATTATTATGATATTTTTAAAGCTAAGGTATCTTATATTTTGCCACAAATAGAATGGTAAGTAATGATTTTATTTGTTATTTGTTCATAAATTAAGGTTGATCGATATATCATCACACCGTTAATTCCCAGTTAGGCAGATGTGTATTTCACCAACTATTCGCCAGTTTTATTATTGGGCCCCCCCTATTACAAAGGACCTATTCGGTGAGTCTATACGACATTTCGACGCAGTCTGATAAAAATAATAATGAATTAGTAGAACAATATAATAATAATATTCCACAACTACCTATCACACAATGCCGTCTAGTTCCAAGCTAAGCAGAGCTTATGTTAATGAGTACTAGACAACTGATAAACATACTTAGATATTTCTAAATACATACATATATTATAGATAAATGATAAATTACACCCAGACAAATGATCGTATTCATCACACAAACATTTGGGGTTGGGGTGGGAATCAAACCCACGACCTCCAGCATAGCAGTCAGGACCACTAACCACTAGACCAACAGGCAAGTCAAATAATATTGTTTACAATATCGCATCACAAACCTGCATTTGGATGCAGACAACTGACACAGCATTTACTATACACGTGCGTCTTCCCAAATTTGGGATAATATGACGTAGATTTATCACTATTTAAGCGTCCCGCTGCTGAAGTTCAACCACAAAACACCTCTTCCAGAGCTAGTGGCATCATCATCGTACATCAAAACTTCGCTGCACTATTTAAAATGTAAGTAGCATTATTATTTTATATATTAATAATTCTATTGTTTAACTATTCTTATAACAGGGAACTCCTTAGACGAGTGCTAGTAATCTCGACTATTGAGCATGAGACATTGGGTTCGATACCCAGGAAATTAAGGCATAATGATATCTTCTATGTAATTATTCTAATATTCATTCTTATAATGTATGATTGTATACACTATTCTATGTAATTATTCTAATATTCATTCTAATAATGTATCATATGTATACACTATTCTAGTGTATTGGCACGGAAAGCCAGGTTTCCAGGTTCGAATCCTGCTTATGAATTGATTAAATAGCATAATTAATAAATTAATTTTATATTATTTCAGGTCGCTAGAGAACGCAGAGACTCTCTTCCCGTCTGACGACGAAGTGCAACCTCCAGTCGCGAAAAAGACGAAGAAAAGGAAGCAGGTGCCAACTCAAACGAAGGAGCCGGAGGCGGCAGCGCGGACTGCATCACATTCGCCATCGAGAGCAAGTCCGGCCCCGAGTACGTCGCGGTCAGCTCCGAAGAAGCCGTACTTCAAGCCAATACCACCAAAGAAGGCTACAGCTTACGACCTCTTCGGGACTGACAGTGAAGATGACGAGAAAGAAGATGTCGCTGTTCCCGGTAAAGCTCCAATACAATTAACTTCGTATTTAACTCGGCGCCTTGCTAACGGTCATTCGCGCCAGACGTACGAGCATAAGCCCGGTACGCACTATATAGATTTAAAAGTGTACCGGTGCGATGAAATTAAAAACGTTCAACCAATTAACAGATGGCGCCAAGCAATAGTTACTGTGAAAAACCAAACATCTGAAAACACAGATGCATGGCAGCACCTGACTAATTTTATTATGGCAACTAGAAAAGAATTTGTAAAGTGTCCACCTACATTTGTTAGCAACTATTACTAAAATATTAGTATTCCATTACAAATATCTAATTACTATAAATACTATTTTTTCACCATGAGTTACTTGCTTATTTACGACATTTAATTTTAATCATTATCTCAATATTACGAAATGATTTTTATGTACTAGTATTCTGTTTTAATGTCTTTTTAGGTTTATATTATGATGTATTAAAGAAATATATTCAAGAATTAAAAATTCATTGTTTTGTTTTCTTACAGTTTCACCAATTCCTGGAAAAATAACAAATTATAATGATATAATGAATTGTGAAAAATGTCATATTGAAATACCGAAAAATGAATATCACTATCATGTGAGAACGAATTTACACAAATCTAATTGCATAATAAAAACCAAATATGAAAATATTGATATTATTGCTACGGCTTTTAGAATGAGAATAATAAGTTACAAACTGAATCCATCGATGGAGTACCTTACACCTGAGGAATTCCTAATGGATAATCAGCATCAAGTCATAAAACTAATTAATGCTTGTCTAAATAAACATAATTGTGTTAAATTAAACTTCGAGCTTTATGCTTACTTTATTCTCCCAAAATCTGGTGAGCAACAGCTTAAGTCATTTAACACAAAATTTAACATTATATACAAAAATACTGATATACATGAATTTTATTTGAATACAATAAACACATTTGAGAGGAAACTCTCAGAATTCCAACACCGTGAATCTGGTTGGTCCTGTTTCTGTATAAGTCACCTGGAAATTAATATAAACAAATATTCTCCTTTAAAAGGCGGTACTTACATAGATTTGCCGCATGTTATACAAAAAACGAGAAGTTGCTTAAATATAAAAAACCATGATAACTATTGTTTTTTGTGGTGTGTTGTTGCAGCATTATATCCAGCAAAATGTAATGTTTGCAGAACAAGTTCCTACCCAATTTTTTCATCAGTCTTAAATATAAATGGTCTATCATTTCCTCCATCGTATAATGATATTAAAAACTTCGAAAAGATAAATCCTACTATAAGTATAAACGTATATGGATTGGATGATAAAAACGCAGTCACTGGTCCCTTATATGTGACAAATTTAAGAAAGACACACCATGTAAATTTATTATATATTGAACGAAAAGGCAATGGACATTATTGTTTAATAAAAAATCTGTTCAGATTAGTTAGACGTCAAATAAGTAAACATAAAGGTAAAATGTATCTATGTGAGACGTGTTTACAAGTTTTCTCGAGTGCCACAAAATATAGTGCCCATACTACATGTCCTAATATATTAACAGTATTACCTGAAAAAAATAGCATTCTTCAGTTTAAAAACTTTGAAAGAAAACAAAAAATTAATTTTGTTATTTATGCAGACTTTGAGAGTATTTTGCTAAACTGCAACATAAGTAAAACTGAAAATACCCGAACATATAAGGTTCACGAACCTTCATGTTTTGGATACTATATTTGCTGTTCACATAATTCGGAGCTAAATAAATATGTAACATATAGAGGGCCCGACTGTGTGGAAGTATTTATAAAATATTTACTAAATGATGTAGATAACATTAACAGCATCTTATCGAGTAAAATGCCTGTGGCCCCTTTAACCACAGACCAAAAAAACGATTACAAAAATGCTACAAAATGTCACATCTGTAACGATCTGCTCTTTGATGACAAAGTAATGGATCATGATCATATTACATCTCGGTACCGAGGCGCCGCACACTCCCATTGTAATTTAATGTTTAGAGTTTGCCCGTTTGTGCCTGTTATTTTCCATAACCTAGCTGGTTATGATTCTCACCTATTTATTACAGAATTAGCAAAATATGAAGGTGCTTTTAAAATTATACCTAAAACCAAAGAAAAATATATGTCTATCACGAAATTATTCCACAGAAAGAACAGTTCAAGGCCTATTCAAGTTAAGTTTATAGACTCATTTCAATTTCTTAATTCAAGCTTAAACATATTAGTCAACAATTTGTCTGAATCTGATTTTGTTAATTTGTCAAAAGAATTTTCAGATGTTAATTGTAATAAGTTAAAACTACTACGACGAAAAGGAATATACCCCTATGATTACATGGATGCAATCTCAAAATATAATGAGAATCGACTACCACCTAAATATTGTTTTTACAATAGTTTGACATGCGTACATATTAGCGATGATGAGTATAATCACGCTCAATATATATGGCAAACATTTAATATAAAATCGCTTGGAGAATATACAGATTTATATTTAAAAACCGACGTGTTACTACTTTCTGACGTTTTTGAAAAATTTAGACAAACTTGTTTGCATCATTATCAGCTTGATCCGGCCTACTATATTACTGCACCTAGTTTAAGCTGGGATGCGATGTTATTGTATACCGGTATTAAATTAGAATTAATTAATGATGTGGAAATATACGAGTTCCTGGAGAAGGGCATTCGTGGAGGTTTGGCACAATGTTCTCTTCGCTACGCTAAAGCAAATAATAAATATTTACCTAGTTACGATGCTTCTCAAAGGTCAACATATTTAATTTATCTTGACTGTAATAATTTATACGGTTATGCGATGACAAAAAAAATGCCTATTTCAGAATTCCGCTTTTTATCAATCGATGAAATAAATACTATAAACGTACTATCAATTTCGGATGATTCTGAATATGGATATATTTTAGAAGTAGATTTAGCCTATCCCGAGAATTTACATAATAAGCACAGTGATTTACCGTTTGCTGCAGAGAAGTTCAAACCTCCTGGAGGCAAAACACCTAAATTAATTGCTAATTTATATGACAAATTCAACTATGTAATACACTACGTTCACTTAAAAGAATGCTTACTGAATGGACTTATTTTGAAGAAAATTCACCGTATCTTAACTTTTAGACAGGAAAACTTTTTACAAAAATATATTGACCTAAACACAAGCTTACGCCAAGCTTCAACAACCGTATTTGAAAAAGATTTTTTTAAACTCCTTAACAATGCTATATTTGGCAAAACTATTGAAAATCGACGCAAACAGGTTAATGTAAAATTAGTGACCAATTGGGACGATTATTATAACAAAACAAATAAGCACCTCAGTGCGGAAAAGTTAATAGCGAAACCAAATTTTAAAAGTATTAAGATTTTTTCTGAAAATTTTGTCGCTATTCAATTGAGTCCTGAAAAAATTATTCTAGACCGACCTATCTATATCGGGTTTTCAGTCCTAGAATATGCCAAACAACATTTATATAAATTTCACTACAATTATATTAAAAACAAATATAAAACTCAGGCAAGGCTGTGTTATACAGACACAGACAGCCTTCTTTATTTTATCAGCACTGAAGATTTTTATGAGGACATAAAAAATGAAGTTGGACAATTCGACACAAGTAATTTTGAGACTAATAATTGCTACAATATACCGAGAGTAAATGCAAAAATTCCAGGACTATTTAAAGATGAATGTGGAGGTGAAATCATAAGTGAATTTGTAGGGTTGAGAGCTAAGCTTTATTGCATAAACAGCCTAAAAACTTGCATTACAAAAGCAAAAGGAATATCGAAAGCTGTAACTAATCGATTAAAACTATGCCATTACAACAGAGCTTTAACAAGTGATACAAGTTTTAAATGTAAAATAAATATAATTAAATCAAACAATCATGTACTGTACTCTCAACAAATTCATAAAGTAGTATTGAATAAAAATGATGATAAGAGGCAGATACTTGCGAACCAAACAGAAACTTTACCATGGGGTCACTGTGAAACCATATTTTAAAAATAATTTATTCAAGATTAAAATTATCTCACTATAGTAAAGCTTTAACAAATAATGTCAATTTCAAATATAAAATGAATATAATTAAATCACTCAAGCATGTACTGTAACTCTAAATAAATTCATAAAGTAGTATTGAATAGAAATGATGTTATGAGACAAATACTCACGAACCTTATTGAAACTTTACCTTTGGGTCACTATGAAACTTTATTTTGAGAACTAATTGGCGTCAAAATAAAGAAATACAAAAATGTTTATGTAAATAAATTGTAATATTATTGTAACCTTTGTTTATAATTAGTATAAGTATACCATACATTATTAATTTAGTGAGTGGTAGTGTTGATTGTTGTTTTTATATTTGTAATATCGAAATAAAATATTATTTATAACTGATGCATGTTTTTTTCTTGTTATGACCTTACAGTCTTCTTCATTTTAATAATCTATATGATCACTGAGCACGAATATAAATACCATACTAATTAATTATTATTTACAGCAGACATAAACATAAAATGGTTAAGCACTTTAAGTAGGTATACATTTCGCTTTACATTTGACATGACAACTTTAAACCAATCTAAATCATTTGTTTTTATTATACTTATGCTTTATATATCTATGTTTGGGTGAAATTGAATTAATAGTCAAAATGAAGTTGATCAAACAACACACATCACTTAATGTTAATCATATAAATCTTGGTGACTCTGATAACCACATTAGGCATAGCATTCTGTTACCGAATACGATTCGTTGTATTATATGTGGTCCCTCGAATTGTGGAAAAACAAACGTCGTGCTTAGTTTATTGTTACATGAGAATGGTCTAAAATTTCAAAATCTTTACCTGTATTCGAAAACTAACTTTCAACCAAAATACAACTTCTTACGAGAAGTTATAAAGAGAGTGCATCAAGTTAAGTTTCATGAATTTACTGATAATAAAGAAGTCATAGCCCCAGATGAAGCACTAACTAATTCAGTATTTATTTTCGATGATGTGGCATGTGAAAATCAAATAAACATTCGTAATTACTTCTCTATGGGTAGACATAAACATATTGATTGCTTTTATTTATGTCAAACATACTCAAAAGTTCCGAAACAGTTGCTGCGTGATAATGCAAACTTTCTCATAATATTTAAGCAAGACGATGTTAACTTGAAACATATTTATGAAGAGCATGTTAGTTCTGATATGTCCTGGAATCAATTCAAGAAGATTTGTAATACAGTTTGGAGAGAGCCATATAACTTTGTTAGTATTTGCAAAGACTCGTCTTTAAGCAATGGAAGGTACAGGCAGAATTTAGACAGCTTTTTTAAATTTTAAGCAAATAATGTGTAATTATATAAACCAATAACAGACAAATATAACTTAGTAGTATATTTTCTTTGGCTGAATACACTTGTCACAATACGACATGGAAAAGAATATTAAAGTAGAATTAATGAAGTCTGTGGAATCCATAAAGACTAAAATAAAACAAATGAAGAACCAGGAACACTCTATGAACTTGTCACTTGATAAAATGCTAAAAACCGTCACGGAACCCCTTAACGCACTAGTCGATTCGAAAATATCAATGGAAAAAATAAAGCATTCACAAAATACACCACTCCCAAATTCTGACGACCTTGAATTGGATGACATGGATACTAGTTCATCTACAAAGTTTGAAGACTGCTACGATCCAAAAGTGAAGTCTGCACAAATACTTAAAAAGTCTCCTAAAAAACAAATACTGGATGATTTAGAAATTTCGCTAGAGGGTCGTGATATCCATGATATTTATGACGGTGTAAATATACCGTTTGGAATAAGAAGTGTAAATAAAACATTGCTAATGGGTAATTCTATAGTCTCATTTTCTAAAATCGATAGTTTGAATGACGACAGTGTCATTTTAATTAAAGTTGGTGACAAATCCTATAATTTTACCCCCGGATTGAAGGAACTTTTACTTCGAAGAAAACCTGATTTAAAATTAATATCGAGCAAAGATAGACTTGTCTACAAAGACATGCTGCATTATACAAATGCTCATAAGAGAGATTTTAATCCTGGAGGGCAAATAAGAGGTGATAAGGGAATAAAATATCGTGACGTAATCAAACCATTATTTTCTGAATCAGTAAATGAAAATTTTCACACTGGAGGAAGCTTACCAACTCTAAAAAAATACAAAAATAACACTGACTTGGTATATTGGGATGACCCTAACGAACTCGTTGAGAGATTGAAACTATTACTTGCTTCCAGAGATGCTGGCAACACAAATCATGATAATGAAATTTTGTCGATCGTTGAAGAATTGAAAGAAGCTGGCATAATTAAAGAATAAATACTCAGCACTATAAAATTTTCATTCAGTATTGTAGACGGATTCAAAACAAACGTATGTACTGAATTGTAAACATGAGCAAAACCGACGTGGTTAACGAAATTCATAAAAATGCGAGGTTGAACTTTCCACGTAGATGTGTTATCATGAAAGATATAGATGACCTGTGGCAAGCAGACTTAATCGATATGCAATCAATTTCAAAGCAAAATAAAAATTACAGATTTATTCTTGCTGTTATTGACACATTCTCAAAATATGCTTGGACTTTTCCTCTAAAAAGTAAAACCAAAGATGATGTATGTAACTCTTTTAAGAAATTATTGAATAAGGGGCGTGTTCCTAAAAATCTACAAACGGATAAAGGAACAGAATTTTACAATAATGAATTTCAAAAGCTTATGGAAACTTATCACATTAATCATTATTCAACGTTCTCAACAAAAAAGGCTTCAATAGTTGAGCGATTTATCAGGACATTGAAATCGAAAGTCTATAAGGAATTTAGTTTAAGAGGCAGCTACAATTGGATAGACAACACGCTTAATAATGTTATTAACAAATACAATCACACTTATCATCGGACAATTGATGAAGTTCCCGCTAATGTGGATAACATTAATAAAAAACATATATTAGAAAGGTATTCAAGGTTGGTGAAAAATCATAATATTAGAAGAAAATATAAAATTGGTGATTATGTGCGTATCAGTAAGTACAAAGGAACATTTGAAAAAGGTTACACTCCCAACTGGTCTACAGAAATATTTAAAATTCGAATGATACAAAATACAAATCCTATCACCTATTTAATAGAAGATACAATCAGAGGTCAACCCATTTTAGGTGCATTTTATGTACAAGAGCTTCAAAAGACGAAAAATCCTAATTTATATCTTGTTGAGAAAGTTCTTAAAAGAAAAGGAGATAGAGTTTTAGTAAAATGGTTAGGTTTGCCTTCTTCTGAAAACAGTTGGATTGATAAATCGAATATTTATTAAGTATTCTGTCCAAAATGGATCAGTCTTATGATGTGTATTGAAGAGAGTAGTCTTCTCAATTGGATTATAAATCATTTACCATTTGAATTACATTTACCAGGATACAATTATTGTGGGCCTGGCACTAAATTAATTAAAAGACTTACACGTGGAGATAAAGGTGTTAATAAATTAGACGAATATTGCAAACAACACGACATTGCCTATCATAAGTCTTCAAACTTAAAAGATCGCCACAAGGCAGATTTAGTTTTGTTAAATATGGCTAAAGAGCGAGCACTTGCCTCAGATGCTAGTGTAGGGGAAAAACTAGCAGCGCGCTTAGTAACCAGCGCTATGTCAACAAAAATTAAAACTGGTTTTGGCCTAAAACAAGATAGCAAAAAGTGTTCTCCTAAAATTAAACCTGGAAAAGGATTAAAAAACAAATTTAAAAATGTTATTAGCAAAACGAAGAGACATATTAAAAAATTAAAACCAAAATGCAAGAAAGTGGCAATAAAATTAGCAATGGCCGCTGCCAGAGAATTAGCTGATGATACATCCATTAAACTTCCTCGTGTTATTCCTATACCAAAAACTGGTGGAGTATTGCCTTTGATTCCGATTTTTGCGGGATTATCAGCGGTAGGGGCTTTAGCAGGGGGTGCAGCTGGTATTGCTAAAACCATTAATGAATTCAAGATGGCTAAAAAGTTATGGACTGAATCGAAGAGACACAATGAAAAGATGGAAGCTCTCTGTATCGGAAAAGGACTACACCTTAAGCCACATAAAGATGGGCTCGGAATTTTTGTATCAAAAGAAAAAAACTAAGATATCGGCTACCCAAACGAGCCTTGACTAATTTAGACATTTTGAAGTATGGAAATAACATTCCCTATTTCAGAGGTGTCTTTATGAGAGATAAGCTCCCTAAACACCCTTTTAAAAAAGAATGTGGAGTTATAAATTTGGATAGCTCTAAAAATCCTGGTTCTCATTGGGTAGCCTATGCCAAATACAACGATTATATCGAGTATTTTGATAGTTACGGCAATCTTAAGCCTCCAAAAGAATTTATAAAATACTTGGGGTCCAAAATTCACTATAATTATGATAATATTCAGCGTGATCACCCTTTTAATTGTGGACATCTATGTTTAAACTTTTTGAAGAATTTTTGGTGTAGTGAAGGAATATAATAAACAGGATCTTCCGAAAGAGGCCAGTATAGAAGCATGTCTGCTACGGTTACCATCTCTGGAAATAAATCGGAACTGGTTTCATACTTTCAACCACCACTGCAGTTGGCAGATCAATACGAGTGCGGTTTGATATACTTTTCAGTATTAAAATCAAGACCAAGTATCCCCGTTACTAACAGAGGTCTGTCTGTAATCAGAATCGAATGTGATCTTGTTCACGGTTCGTACTGCAACGGATTACCAACTCATTTTATTCATGAATTTGTGTCTGATACTACTCCAGGTCATCAGTGCATTGAAATACCACAAAATGTTATTTACTTTCCAGTAAACAAAAATATAATTTCACAGGTATCTGTTAAGATTGTAGATCAATTTGGTCACTGTATTAACTTTGGGGAGGAACAAGTTCAGTTACGTCTTCATTTAAGAAAAACAAAATGATAGTTTATTATAAAAATACCCCAGCGATTGAAAAACATCTTAGTTCTTCTGCGATTGCTAAGGTGCAAAGACGTAAGAAAACAGTTAAGAAATTGACTAAAGTAAATAAAGATTTTCTTAAGGCCCTAGGGTTTAAAGTATGAATATACTACAGATTACTGAATTACCGCACTTCGACACTTCGATCGAAAGTTACGAAGTCCATTCATACAATCCCTACAATAGCAGCTTTAGAGAAAACGATGAAATCAGAATTCCCATCCACCAGCAAGACATATACGTCCTACCATCAGCCAGTTCAATTTACGTCGAAGGACAAGCGAAGTTTTTCGGGAAAGATGGGAAACCAATCAAGAAAACTGTTACGTTCACTAATAACCCTGTTATGTCTTTGTTTCAAGACATCAGATACGAAATGAATGGTATTGAAATAGACCGTATAAAAAATTCTGGAATAACGTCAACAATAAAATCATACATCTCATTAAATGAAGCAGAAAATAAAGTTGCTGCCCTATGGGGTTGGAGTTTGCAGGGATTTCAAAGTGATGGAAATTTTAGTGCTGTGATACCATTAAATAAAGTTTTAGGGTTTGCAGAGGATTACAATAAAATAGTGATAAATTGCAAACATGAACTTATATTGAACAGAAGTAACACTAACTTAAATAGCGTTATCCTTACTGATGATATTGCTCATTTTCAAATAGACATAGAGAGAGTTCAGTGGAGGGTGCCACACATAAAAGTATCAGACCGAGAACGACTGACACTTTTAAAACATTTAGAAAGAGATAAACCTATTCAGATAGCGTTTAGAAACTGGGATTTATATGAGTATCCGTTACTACCCCAAACCACAAAGCATTCTTGGTCAGTTAAAACTGCTTCACAATTAGAAAAACCCCGATATGTAATTTTTTGTTTACAAACTAATCGAAAAAATAATCAAACTAGAGACAGTTCAGTATTCGATCATTGTGAAGTAACAAACGTTACGCTCTTTTTGAATTCACAATATTATCCCTACGAACCTTTAGGTTTAAAGTTTTCTGAGAACAAATATAGTATATTATATGAAATGTTTGTGAAATTTCGTCAGTCGTATTACAACTGTCCAGTAGACCCGTTGCTTGACCTAAAGGAGTTCAAAGAAAAAGCCCCTCTCTTTATCTTGGACTGCTCAAGACAAAACGATAGCCTAAAAACAGGTCCAGTGGACGTGAGGTTGGAGATTGAATGTTCTACAGCAATACCAGATAAAACAACTGCATATTGTTTGATTATAAACGATCGACTTGTGGAATACAAACCTCTCAGCAACATTGTGCGCAGGTTGTCATGACTGCCATTGTAGATGTTCAAGGTTTTAAAACAGAAACAAATGAATTTATCATTAAAGAAATTGCTGTATTATGGAATAAAAAAATTCACGTGTTTTTAATTAAGCCACCATTTCCATTTTACGATTTGACGAAATCAGAAAAACGGCAAGTCAGTTGGATTGAACGTAATAGAAAGATATACTGGAAAGACGGATTTGTGCCTTATTCAAATCATCAGAATTTGATTGTAGATATTTTAAGAAATAAAAGTGTTTATACCAAAGGTTTAGAAAAAGTGTTGTGGTTAAGAAAATTTTTAAATAATAATAATATTCATAATTTAGAAGATGAAGGTTGTCCTAATTTATTAAGCTTGTACAATAAATATGAACATTCTCATGATGTGTATAGTTGTATTTATCATGATACAATATGTGCTTTAAAAAATGTAATATGTTTAAATAAATGGTGTATAGATAATAAATTTTTGAAATAAATACTTACTTGTTTAATTTTTCACAATTAGTAATAGTTAACTGTTTCCTATCCCTACTAATCCCCCAATGTTAATCGTTATAAATTGCCGGTAACACCTGTGCGATGTCATTATACATTTATAATTAACCGTATCAAGAACTAGAAAGTGAGTATGCGACATTCGATTCCTGAAATTGTAGTTAAAAGGTTGGATCACAGACTAAATTAAACAAATTTAAAAATAAATTTTATTAGCTACAATGCAAGATTCAGTAAAATATACTTCTGAAGGCATTTGTAAAATTATTATTCAGAACGCTAATGGTGAGGCTATATTTGTCCGTGATATGCAGCCCGCTCATAAAAAATCGAGCGCAGATTCATCAAAACCTCAAGTCAGAGAAACAACACAAGAAGATTTATTCTGTCAAAACATGCATGCTGCATATTCAGAAAACATTCAAAAACTTGTCTTTAAAAGCGGTAATAGAAAGCTAATATTCTCCCGAGTTAACGATATGCAGATTGGTCCTGAAAAATTGAAAGCGGGTTCAGCAAAGTGTCGGGTCACCGGCACATCGTCAATGAGGAGCACAATGCGTGAATTAGTGATACCTGATTCAGAAGACGTTATATGCTACCAGATTCTACCGGAAGATGAAATTCCTTTTATTTAAATCAGTTTCAAAGTTATTTTCAATTAAATAGTGAATAATATAAAATTGGTGAAAATAGCGGCTTTCCAGATCTTTCTAATGTGCTGAATGAATGAAATGATGAATGAGGGGGAAAATTGCGGGTTTCCAGATCTTCTTTGATCTAGAAACCCCAATGGTAATAATTGCGGGTTTCCAGATCTTCTTTGATCTGGAAACCCCAATTATTACCTACTGTAGTGCAGCGAAAAAAGAAAAACACGGACTGCCTTCGCTATATTATCATGATTCATAATGTTATCCTTTTATGATTCTGCCAAAGTGGCCTTTTTAGCCCCCCAGAAATCATTAACTTTGAAAACTTTTATTACTTTTAGTTGATATTGAGTACCAGTCCACACTGCAACTACTTATGTCTGAAAATAATTATCTGAATTAAAAAAAAAAAAGTCAGAAAACGAAGACAACAACAACTATTAATTAAAATAGATGGACATTTTAACACAGCGCTCAGTACGTCTAACTAAAGACATCCAAACAAAAAAAAAACACTGTTTAAAGTGATTTTATTTTGACCTAAAATAATCAATTGCAGGCACATTAGTGTATTTTCGTTAGCTGATTATTTTTCTTATAAGTATCTATGCGTTTTTCTTGTATATTTTTTACCATCTTCCTTATTTTGGTGGTCTGAATGTGTTCTGAAAGTTTCTCCATCTATTTTAATGGGACCTTATATTTACGTAAGTTTTTTTCTCTATAATACAGGATATACATATTCGCGTTAGAATATCATAGGAAAATACTTATGCATTACAATCCGACCTTCTCTAATAAAAAAAAAACACTTGTATTAAGATGTGTTGGTCGCGCTTTATTCTTGGCGAATTGGTGAGCGAGACCACGTGACGGCAACAGCGAGCGAGCGATACGTCCTCTCTTTAGACGCGCTCGGCGCGGACTAAAGCTAAGACCGCGCGTCCCGAGATTTATATTGATAAATAGCATTGCATACAACAATTATTTAAAAATATTAATTTACTTTCAATTAGAGTTATTTTTTTTTTCAAGCAAGGTTACAAAGTAACCTTAGTTATTAAATACTTTTTGTTTGAATTTCTTTTATATATTGATAGATAAAAAATATAATTTCGGGCGAAAAATTATCAGTAACTCTCTGTTTTACGGAATTATTTTTGGTATATTACTGTATGAAACATCATAAATTGATGTATGCATACCATAGTAGAAGATACAGTTGTATCGTAGATATTTTTATAAATGATTAAACTATTATATCTTCGATGTAACAGGGCATCGCGAGATGCTCGAAAGTAAAATTTTATGAAACAGCCTTTGCAGAAACAAGTTTTTTACTGATTTATGTGAACAAACTGGAATATTTATTGAATGCGCTCCCAAAAGAAGGAATCAAACTTTCTCGGGCATGTATTTTTTTTACTATTGTGGCTTTAGTTAAATCATAATCACACATCAAAACTCGAGTCAAACGCTCTAAACAAGAAAAAATTGTGATAGCCCTCTTAAGGCATCACCGTGCGTTCATAAATAAATAAGTACCTACCCCAAAGGCATTTATTACACAACAATATTCAGTGTTTTGTCTCGGACCCACTCGCACCTCTATTTATGTTTTTCCAGACGCGATGCGAACGCAAATTTATACATTCGCTTCATATAAAATACTGGTATTCGGCTGCATCCGGTTAGACTGGAAGCCGACCCTAACATACTAGGATAAGCAGATGATGACCACAAATTAGTTGTGTTCTAAACTAAAATTATTGTTAACAAATCTATTTTCTTCTTCTGTATATTAAAGCTGAAGAGTAATCGCGCTAATCTGGAACTACTGGTCGGATTTGAAAAATTATTTTTGCATTTCATAGCCAATTCTTGAGGAACGCTATAGGCTATTTAGCATTATGCTATGACCCCTATGTGCCGAGCAATAAGAAAAAAAGGTAAAAAGAACGCTAAGTGAAAATGAAGTGATAGCGCGATGCGATGCGACCGGGTGGTTCGGAGGAACAAGAAATTGCACGAGGACGAAGTCGCGGGCAAGAAGCTACTCATAATAATGTACTAGAGTAATAAATAAATAAATAAATAGAGCGTTTACACCCGTACGGTATTTCATACAAACTTTCAAGCCCTTATTTTTCGTAATGAATGAACCGATTTTAATGAAACTTAACACGCATAAGCAGGATACAAAGGTCTAAAAAGTTAGTAGAGAACATTTTCGAAAAATAGTGTTACAGCCAAATTAGACTGATTTTAAATTTTCCATAGAAACAGAGTTTTCCAGTTATCTTTTTTTAAATAAGACATTTCGAAAATGTTCTCTACTAACTTTTAACCGACTTCAAAAAAGGAGGAGGTTTCTCAATTCGACCGTATATATATATATATATACTTATATATTTTTTATGTGTGTTCGCGGATAACTTTGTCGTTTATGAACCGATTTTGATTATTCTTTTTTTGTTGGAAAGGAGATATGCCAAGGGTGGTCCCATGATAAGGAAACCAGGATCTGATGATGGCATCCCAGTGAAATCGAGGGGAACATTCGAAAATCGTAGGAGCGACTAGTGCGTTTGTTATTTGTTTCATTAAGTATTTTAAGGCACTACAATTTAATGAAGGTCTGGAGTCGATCTGATGATGGAGCCGAAAGACAGTCGAGTTACAGCAGTTACCTTGTGTTTGGGCTTGATTAATTTGTATTGATGTGAACTTTACACCTAGATAGGTTGTGACTGTCATTAAGGGTCTGATGATGAAGACGAAGGACAGTTAAGGGAACTACCTCAACAGTTTACAGTAGCTACCTTGTGTATGTTCACCGATTACTCGAAGACGGCTGGACCGATTCCAAAAGTTATTTTTTTATTTGAAAGGGTATACTCTCGAGGTAGTCTCATTATCATCAAGTTGGAATCTCATGAGAGGATCCCATGGAAATCGAGGGAAACCCTCAAATTTTATAGGCAAAAAATACCCAAATCGCTATCGATTTGGGTATTTTTTAAAGTAACTAACTTGAGCATTTGCTCTCGGAAATCATCATTTGGTAAAGTGGAGCTGATAATGAAGACCACAGATGGCCATCGGAACAACTCAATGACAAATATTTCACGGGTTGCGATTCGATTACTTTAATATGGTTGCTAAGCAATTTATGCTCGTCACAATGCGTATGATGTTGAGGAGTTCTCCTGGTTCTTACCGGGAGAACTCCTCAACAATTAACGTCCCAGGATCGGGAAAAGCAATATTTTGTAAAAGGTGATGAACAGTTGACGTTAGGCTATTGTAACTTAGATAAATTACAAAGTGACCCATTAAAAAGTGAAAAATAAAAACATTTTTACAAAAAAAAAACAACCGACTTCCAAAAAAAAACACTACAAATTGAAAAATAACTTTTATTTCGGAAGTCGGTGTCAATAAACGAAAATGCGGAACCAAAGACACCGACTTCCGAAATTAAAGTTATTTTTCAATTTGTAGTGTTTTTTTTTTGGAAGTCGGTTGTTTTTTTTTGTAAAAATGTTTTTTTAGACCTTTGTATCCTGCTTATGCGTATGAAGTTTCATTATAATCGCTCTTCGCTTCATTAATTTCGAAAAATAAGGGCTTGAAAGTTTGTATGAAATGCCGTTCGGCGTAAACGCTCTTAATGCTTTCCAAAGTTTACCTACTTTACTACCAAAACATAAAAAATCTCTAAGGAAAACACATACTTAAACTTTTTTTTATCGGGGAGAAAAGCTTATGCATTCTGCACTACCACGGGGAGATAGTGCAGTTATGTGAGACTCTAACCAACTAAAACTCCACGGTGTCCTCCTCTGCCGCTTACGGCGGGAACGCGGACACGCGCCGCGGCTGTCCGTCACCGGACCCTCCTCTGGCGAGTACTCCCCATCACCGGCGCACCAGAACACATAGCACGCCGTGACCACCCTAGGCACCAAACCAGCACATGGGCGCCAAACCACCCCGTGTAAGGAAAGAAAACATAACCTAACCTAATTTCTTTGGCGTCAATTTATTTTATTTGGTTAGAAACCATTTTTTGTGAGCATTTCAATTTTAGCCTTCAAAGTCAGAGGTCCAAAATTATTTAGTCTATGGTACGTTTTATCTCTCAGGTACATCAGTACAACGTCTCATGTTTCACCGTAAACGGAATCCTGTTCCTACCTTGTTTTTAATTACTTTACCTCCAGAGTTAATTAAACACAACCCAAATTCGGAGTATCATAACCTTCCCTTCATAAACCAAGCGCCGCCATCTTGAATTTCAGGACCCTTTTGTAATAACAAACTCTAAACAATCATTTCATAGACACCGTAAGGACGGAACGTCAAAACTTATAGGTACCAGGGAAAACTTAGACAAAGAAAAGTATAGACGGCGGGTATCTCCATTTCATTTCCACAAGAAAAGGATAAAGTATGGAGTTATTATAAGTAACAGAAAAGGATAAAGCTATACTATTTCCGTCTCTCAGTGCGTGCCAGTTTTTTCAAGGCAGCTACTCATGTAGCCTATGTTAGTTAAGTTAGTTTTTTGTCTCATGTGCAGCCACGCTACCCGATGCTCTATAGCTTTCTTACTCTAAGAGGGAAAAGGACAGAGGAGACTTGGCTGGTGGTAACGATGTTGCAAGTCATAAAATAAAGGCAGCTATGATACGGAGAAATTGCCTTAAAACTTTGTAGCGTATGTTTTTGTACTATAAAGGTCATATTTCTGTGTATTTAACCAGAAAACTACTCCGTATTATTATATTATTAGATACTTCATTCTTATGGTGGGACGAGTTTGACGCCTTTAGGCGGGTTTGGTCCACATTGGCGCGGGATCGGGTTGAGACGAAAAAGGGCCCTGTGCCCTGCAGTGGAGCAATACAGGCTGACTTACTTTTATTATTAGACTAGCTCACCCCGCGGTTTCACCCGCATAAGTTTCAATCCCGTTGGAATATCGGGATAAAAGTAGCCTATATGTTAATCCAGGGTGTCAGCTACCTCCATACAAAATTTTATCAAAATTGGTTCGGCCGTTTGAGCGTGAAGACCAACACACACTCACAAACTTTCGCTTTTATAATATTAGTGTGATACTTCATAGCTATTCACAACCATCCGACAGACTATCGCATCGAAAATGACTCATGTCGATAACCTGATTTGCCTCGCCCCCGACAGAAAACAGCTGTCGGAAGAATAGCGGTTGTCTATTTGATTTAAACTGGCAAAATGTTCGGGTTTTGGACTTGAGAACAGCGTTTAGAGTACTTCTGCGATAACATTGATTAATGTTCGATTCGGTACGGAAACGTATCGAATGGTTGTGAACAGCTATAGAAACTCATTGCCTTATATAATTACAAACTGCCTTCTTTGATCACAGTAATGTTTTGAACAGTTATAAATAATAGAATAGCGATAAAACAACACAACAAGACTAATCATTATTTCTAGTTTTTACGTTTTTCATATTTTTAAATTGTCAGTACTTAATTTAATTTTTTGACCACGCTATCGCATTTAGGTATACATACACCTGTAATGATAGTGGTATGGAGATTTTGATAAATCACATCGCACTAATAATATAAAGGTGAAAGTTTGTGAGTGTGTGGGTGTGTGTGTGTTTATATATTTGTTACTTCTTCACGCTCAAACGGCTGGACCGATTTTGATAAAATTTTGTGTGAGCTGACATCCTGGATTAACATATAGGCTACTTTTTATCCCAATATTCTCACGGGATCGACACTTACGCGGGTGAAACCGCGGGGCGCAGCTAATAAATAATTATTTCCTTAGTATTTTCTAATTACGTATTTTAATGTAGCGTTAAATACAATCTGTTATTCTAGTGTCATGGATTGTCTACGTCGAATTTATTGCGATAATTATATTCAGCATCGATGGGCCTTGTGCCAGATTTTGGTATCCAATTTGGTCTTCTATTACACTGCTTTAAGACAACGCATACCGATGCGTTCTAGTCTTGATTTTATTTCAGGTTTAACTAAGCAGACGCATTAATCTGAAACACCATTCCATGCCTCGCTTAGGTGGAGCCCGTGGCTAAATAATAACAGCTGCACAGATCGATCGATCAGGTTAAGCTACGCTTGCCGCGGTTGGTCTGTAGATGGGTGACAATCTTTACATACCGTTTTTCCGGGTTTCGTATTACCCGTTAACTGGGTTGTGGAGGTCAGTTAGGCAGTCGCTCCGTGTAAAACGTTGGTATTCAGCTGCATCCGGTTAGACTGGAAGCCGACCCCAAGATAGGTGGGAAAAGGCTAGACAGATGATGATGACTGACTGCCTCGCTTGTCTAGTCGTCGCAAGCGCTAAGCTGTGCATGAGATTCAGAGTTCGATTCCCGGATTGGGTTTTTCCATCAGGAATTTCTCAGCAGCCTGGATTTCTGCCCGGCTGATGCAATAGGTTTGCCGCCTTATTACATAGGACTTAAACATAACTGGGAAAATGTTGGTGTGAGTACTATTATAGTACACAATATTTGGAAAAAGTGCACCAATAGGTACACCTCTGCCTAACGCTTTGGGGAATCAAGGCGTGATGTTATGTTTCCATTCCGTATTCAAGAGTGCTTGTGAGATTATATACTTTCTTTATCTATGAAGAAAGTATTCGTTAAAAGCTACAGGTTATCATTTCAGCCGAAAGACGTCCACTGCTGGACATAGGCCTCCCCCAAAAGGGGGGGGGGGTTTGCCATAATCGCCACGCTTGGTAGGCGGGTTGGCGATCGCAGTATGGTATGGTGGTGGAATGCATAGAGAACGCTGCTGCCCATTCTCCGGTACGCCCCTTAGTCACCTTTTACGACACCAACGGGAAGTATGGGGTGGTGCTATTCTCTACCACACAGACAACAAACAAACAAAAAGCTGCAGGTACAAATACATATACAAAATAGTTTATTTCTTTAACAAGCTTTGTACTACATAGATAATGATAGAAGCGTCCTTTTAAGCAATTAAATGCCTGTATAAGGACACTCCACTCTCCCGCAACTAAAATTTACGTAACGTACATTCTTTACTAAAAATTATGCCAGTATTTACTATTTAGATAATTTTGAAAAAATTGCTTAGGCTAGACCAAATGTCTAGCACACTTGGGACCCGCTTAGGAACAAAGTTAGCTGTTATATTTTATTCGCCCGTTGGAAAACTTCGTTTTCACAAAAAAGGGAAAAGTTACAGAAAAATCCTTTCGAGTTAAGACGTGGAAATATAAGTAGGTTTCTTTTGTTTTTTTTTTTTATTATGCTCGTCTTTTGTTAAAAAACCTTCTTATTCTTGTAAGACTCTTTGTACATACTCGTTTTTCTGAAGGGGCTTACATGACCTAAAGCGCGGTCACTGTCGGACTGCATAGAAAAAAAAGAGAAGCGCGATGACACAACGCTGGTGATTTATTGCAAAATATGAAGCAATTATTTAACTATTGTTCAGACGAAAAAATTTAAAACACTAGTATTTTTGTATGTTACTTGTAGAATAATCTGACAAAATATCAGAATTATTGTGTGTATTTGGTGTGTGTTGTACCTATGGTTTTTATTGTAAAAAGAAAGTTTTTAGAGGTATCTTCATGATTTTTTTCTATCGTACCAAATTAGTTGTATTATGTTTTCAACACACTATCTACCCAGCATATTATTATATCCTGAAGAATATCATATATTTTTCTGATTTTGTTTACTATTGTCAATCACATACTTTTATTGTTTCTAAAACTTGCGTTTTTTGTGTTTAGGTCCTGTAAGCCCCTTAACACTAGTGTAGGTACTGTCGCCAGTGTTGTATGGTAGGTACACTATGGAAACTTGTTCACAGACACGTTATTTTTACGCGGCGGTTTATATCTTCGCCGTACCGTAAAGAAACCGTGCCGTGTATAAAGTGCCTTAGTCTTACCTTTCAAATACCTCTTCATAAGCTTAGCCATTTGTCTCAGTATCTGCCTAAAATCCAATCATAAGTAAGCTTAGTAAAGGCACTGACATACAAAAAGGGTCGTCAGATCTGGTTGAAGTTTAGTAAGAAACCAATGGATGTTTTCGAATGATTTTTTTTTATTTTTATTAATCAAATTTGAATTTGACGGCACGGTTGGCGCAGTTGTTAAGCAATTGATGGCTGCGCTGCGTGTCGCGGGTTCCATTCCCGCACGAAACAAATATTTGTATGATCTACAAGTAGTTGTTCTGAGTCTGGCTGTTTGTGTATGTGAGTTTAAATGTTTGTCAACGCAACCACAACACAGGAGAAATTCCTAGTGGGGGCAAAGTTAAAAAAAAATATATTCGACTACATTCATTGGTTTCTTCCTAAACTTCAACTATATCCGACGACCCTGGTGACTAATCTCCCTTGGTGACCGTACAGTCACAGCGATAAGTAAATGCCCAAATGTAATAAATATTTACTAAACTCCACAATAATTCCACCTAAATGTCTTCACCCTGCCTGTTCTGAGAATAATCCTCAAAGATGGCAACACAATCTCAGAGGTCAAAAATCCTCAGGGGTCCCAACCCGGGATTATTAACAAATTAACCCTCCGAAACGAGCTCCTTATAATAAATTAAGCATCCTTTCGGTGGTAAGTACGAAAAATAAGGGTAATTGTGAAGAATAACGGAATTTCCGAATGATTTCTTGTATAGCTTATTCAGCCTAAAATTTGCCCACTGCTGGGACTCAGGTCTCCTCTCGGTGTGGGTAAGTAGATGTCACATGTCTTTGTTATTTTGGTTCTAGAACATGCCGGTTTCCTCACGATGTTTTCCTTCACCGTTTTGAAAGCAGTGCTGATGAAATAATTGACACAAAGTAAAGCTCCTGTGTGGGTTCAAAACCTTTTTCTTTTTTTTTTTTATTGTCAGGGGGAACCTTCAAAAGGCACCCGACCTTCGGGGACCGGTCGGGGAGTGTGGGATTTTTACCTCACTAAAACCACCCCGGTGGTCACCATCAGCACATAGGGGTGGTCCCGGTTCCTCTTAAAAGACCAATTCCGGAACCCCCCCGTGCAACGCCTGTAAGGCACATCCCTGGGGAGACTGTAAAGGGGCCTCCCCTGAGCCTCGCTATGCACGGCAGCACGTGACCACTGTGCCACCGTCTTCCCTGGGGTTACTTGGTGGGCGGACAGAGTCCCCATTCTGTGCGCCCGCAACTTGGGTTCGAACCCACGACCAACAATTAGTAAGTCGCGACCGTTTCCACTGGGCCACCACTGCTCCCACTGGGCACTGCTCTCTGATTTCTTAAGTTATAGATATTAATTGAAATATTCTGATTATTAGTTTTGATGTGTGTTTAGGGATTCGACTTTGAAAGGAAAACGGAGTTAAGATAACTTTTTGTCCGCCTGTCACAAATGTTTTTCTCAAGATATACGCAACTAACGAATTTGGCTTTTGGCATATGTTAGATCTTGATGGCGCGCACACAGATGCGACACAAGAAACAAAAAAAAACTTTTGTAGATTTATTCCTTACTAGCTGCGCCCCGCGGTTTCACCCGCGTAAATGTCGATCCCGTGGGAATATCAGAATAAAAAGTAGCTTATTTGTTAATCCAGGGTGTCAGCTACCTCCATACAAAATTTTATCAAAATTGATTCAGTCGTTTGAGTGTGAAGAAGTAACAAACATATGAACACACACATTCACTCACACACTCACAAACTTTCGCTTTTATAATATTAGTGTGATGGCGAAAGCATCAGGGTAGCCCGCGAAATTCATATTTGTTACAGTCGAAAATAACAAATTGCAAAAAACGTAAGAAAAAATTAATTTCGCAGGCTGCCTTAGCGCTTCCCCCTTAAAAGGGGAAGGATAAACAAATGTAAAAATAAAACTCTGGGTAATTTATACAACTTGAATTGTTATTGTGGTTTTAAATAACTTATATTCGTTATCGTACGTTGAATGAGTTAGAGTGACGTTCCAAATCGAAGGTCAGGACTACTAATGACAGAAACTCGACTACGTCATTCTAGCTATAAATTAATCGCCACAACCGGCGCGAAATTCCTAAAAATACAACAACAATACAAAACAATACAATTACAAAACAACAATACAATTATAAAATAATAGTAAACACACTTTTTTAATTCAAAACTTGTGTTTTGAAATAAAAAAGTGTGTTTTCTATTATTTCATAATTCATGTTACGACGTTGTCATCGTAAAATGAATTATGAACACTCTGAAACCTCGATACATTATGTAAATGCTCGTTCCGAAAAACACCCGCTCCTTCAAGTTATAAATACTTTGATAAATGGTCTCGATATTTCAGCAAGGCGGATTGAATGGGTCTCTTATGAGACCTAAATATCTCTCTGTAAGCTTTTCTGTGAGTATTATACCCATCCCTAAAAGATGGTATGTTTATAAATATAGCAATATGTTGGGATTAAATATATTGTTTACCAATGCGTTGGTGGGCGCCTTCAAGAAGCTGGACTGGACTGGACAGGGTATCAACGTGAACAGTGGCGGCGAGTACATCTCACATCTTCGATTTGCCGATGACATCGTCATAATGGCAGAGAAGCTGGAACAGCTAAACCAGATGCTGCACAGCCTAAATGGAGCCTCTCAGCGGTTTGGCCTCGGCATGAAGGGTCGCTTCTCGAAGTTCTGAACGATTATGTCTACCTAGGGCAAGTCAGCTCGGTAAGTTTTAAGAAAGAAGCCCACAGAAGGATCCAGTTGGGTTGGGCAGCATTTGGAAAAAATCGTCAAGTCTTCTCGTCGCCTATCCCGCAGTGTTTGAAGACTTCAACCAGTGCGTCCTGCCCGTCATTATATACGGTGCTGAAACGTGGACACTGACGGTTGGGCTGGTTCACAAATTCAAGGTCACTCAGCACGCTATGGAGCGAGCTATGCTCGGGATCTCTTTGAAGGACAAAATCAGGAATTAAATTATCCGGAAAAGAACCGGAGTTACCGACATAGCTTGCAGAGTAAGCAACCTGAAATGGCAGTGGGCTGGCCATGTTTGTCGAAGGACCGTTGGCCGGTGGAGCAGACGAGTCCTGGAGTGGAGACCGCGTATCAGCAAGCTTAGTGTGGGACACCCCCAAGCTAGATGGACGGACATGACTGGGACAAACTGGATGCGGAAGGCGGAGGACATGGTGTTGCGGCACAGCCTGGGAGAAGCCTATATCCACCAAGGGATTGCAATAGGCTGAGTTGTTTTGTTGGGGTAATTTCGGCTCTGGGAATCACCTTCGTTACATAAACAAACACTTGTGCTTAATTTCATGCTTACCTTACCAAGCGGATTAGGCTGTGCGTTGTCTTGTCTGTGAGTGAATTAACAAAAAAGACATTTATTAAAAACATGATTTCTATTCTAGGTACACAACGTTCATGAGAGTACCGGGCATGCTGATCGTAGTAAGTAGAATTTTTCCGACCTGCGGCTGGAGGTTTGCTCTCTAAGTCCGTCTACCCTTCCCTCAAATGAAGTCTAGAATTATTTTTTTTCGGACGGACAAATACATATAGAGTGGGGACAACTGTCAAATCGTCGTGTTATTATTCATTAGTTCGGGCCACGAACTAATCTAATTATGTATGTCCGTAAGCGATACGGAGTAGGAAACTAGCCGTTTCCTACTCCGTATCGATTGCATAAATTCGCCTGAAACTATGGATTTTGTGCGTATGTATCAAATTCTACGGTATTTTATTCTAGTCGAATGCTGTCAGCTTTAAAAAATATTGCCAAATTAGCCGGGAATTTGATCCGTACGATTTAATCCCAGCGCCGAACTTACCCCAACTTAATCTAGATATATTTATATTACGTTTAGGTTTTTTTTTACAAATAAAAGAACACAGGGAAGGTTCTCTCATAAAAATCTGGGCTTCACTACCTATGTCTTGTTTCCATTCATTTGTATGAGTCAGTCTGGAGTGCCGAAAATATTGATAGATAAATGGGACAGTATATCTGCCTGTCTGTCTGTCTTTATGTTACCTTTACACGCCTAAACCACTGAACGGGTTTCGATAAAATTTGGCACAGAGATAGATTGCATCCCGGGAAAGGACATAGGATTGTTTTTATCCCGATATTCCCACGGGATCGACACTTAAGCGGGTGAAACCGCGGGGCGCTGCTAATATTTCATGTATTAAGTCGTAGGTACAAAAAACTAACTGCGGGACGATAAAGTTGATAGATGGTCATACCGTCTCATAGCTTTGGTGGCTGTCATAATTGTGATTTATTTTATTTTCGCTATTAAGGCTCCTTTAAACAGGCGCGCCACGCGATAAAATCGCGCGCGACACAAAGGCACCGCAAGTTGCGCAACGAGCGGTGCCTTTGTGTCGCCCGCGATTATTATCTAAAATGAGGTTATACTTTGATAATGCCGCGTTGGTAAGTAGGTTGGTAATTTATGATACCTAATATCCTTTCTAGTACTAATAAAAATGTCAAGGACAGTCGACATTGAACACAAAAAGGACACCCAAACCACTTACAACCTTATCTAATAATCCACAAACCAAACACCAAAACACATGATTGTCGCAATGAATCATCATCTGCCTAGCCTTTTCCCAACTATGTCGGGGACGGCTTCCAGTCTAACCGGATGCAGCTGAAATACCAGTATTTTACATGGAGCGACTGCCTATCTGACTTCCACAACCCAGTTACTGGGTAATACGATAAACCTTGGTAAGCCAATGTATGATGAAGATGATGATGATGGGGCTCCCTTTTCCGCACTTAGACTCCCATTCGGTCTGTTGTGCGTGGGGATTCTGGCTAGCAAAGCCAGCTTAGCTCCGCCCAAAAGCACAGAAGCTTCCTGGGAGCTTCACAGGCTTCACGGAGCGACCTCATTGTTCCGAGGATTTCTGCACGTTGAGAAGCCACGGCCTCGCATTCCAGGATGACGTAGGCGGCTGATTCCTCGGCGTCGAAGCAGCCCCTGCAGAGGGGGCTGTCTGTGGCGCCTATGTTAAAAAGATGTTGGTTAAGGGGGTTATGGCCCGTAATTGTCCCTATTATTACTCTTAGGTTACTACTCAAACTGAGAAGTTTAAGCCAATGTAATAATTGTACCTAATTGTCGCAATTAATACTGGAACAATTTTCCAAAAGACAATACAGAAATACTAAAACAGCCTTATATAGTTTGTCCATCCATCGGCGGTGTGACAAAAACCTTCCCTTATTAGGCTCGCCTGGCTGTCAGCCGTCCGTCGTTCAGTTTTATTGGACTGTCAAGCTTATTGGAAGGTTGCGAAGGATAGGCCATTAATTTGTTACGGAATTACATGTACCAACGTGTGGGACGTAAATTGAAAGGCCCAGTTTGACGTTGATTGTTTGGTCCGTGAGTGCTTCGGTGTGTGAGGTGGTCGATTGGTTTTTGTGGAGGATGTTAGTTGGTAATTTGTTGCTATTTATAGCTGATAGTATCTGAATGTTGAGTTTTCTAATTTTTAAGAAAGGTATTCATGTAGGTATTTTAAAGTTTGAACGGTTCTCGGAACCCGAAAAAAGTAGCTATTTAGACTAGTCTACATAGATTTGGGTTCCGAAAACCCGAACGGAACGGTACCTATACCCGAGAAAAGTAGGTATCGGAACCCGAGTCTAGACTAGAGTCTAGATTCGGGTTCCGAGAACCCAAACGGAACGGTATAGGTACCCGAAAAAAGTAGGTATCTAGACTCTAGTCTAGATTTTCTAGACCATTTTTCAGATTAGCCAAAGTACATACATCTTTTATGGGGTACTGTGTTAAATGTTACAATAAAATACCTAATGATATATTGCAATTAAATGAAAGAAAATTTAAAACTCACATTAAACGTACACTTTGTAAACAAGCGTACTATAAATTAGAAGATTATATCCAAGATAAGAACGCTTGGAAACATGCTGGTCCTGCTCCATAGGACAATCTAGAGTCAAGACAAAATCAAACTGGTTGCTAATTTAATTGTAAAATTTATTCTTTTTTTTTGACATTGATTTACATTCTGTAATTATTTTAACTCACACCCTGACTTATTACTATTAATTATTATTTTTTTTTTTAATGACAATCGTTTATTTTTACCATTTTTGTAAATATGTGAGCACCATGTATCTATCAGATAATTAATTTATATGTTATGGTTTCATTTTTAATTCTTTTACCTATTGTGGTACAGTAATTTTATTTTAGGTGCATAGTCTTCACATATATATTATATAATTAATGTACATGCAAAATATTGTAAAACATTTTAAAAGAGTAACGGTGGAGTTTCTTGCACATTCTTCTCCATACGAAAACTACCTTTTGGAATGGGCGACTAGAATCAATTCTATTTTAGTAATTTTTGACGTTCAAAAGTGCAGTTAAGTGCCTATTTGAAATAAATGCTTTGACTTTGACTTTGACTTTGATTTGGATTCCGAGAACCCGAACGGAACGGTATAGGTACCCGAAAAAGTAGATATCTAGACTCTAGTCTAGATACTTACTTACTTTTTTCGGGTACACTTAGTGTCCAAACACACTATTCCGAAGGTAAGCGACCGAAGTTCCGCGGCTGATTTTATATCAGCGCTTTAACGCAACGTAATGTCGGCATAATGTGACGTCAGTAATTCAAATAGCATTGCAGGCGTAATTATGCCGAACCTCGGTTACGTACCTTTTTTTTTTGTGGATGGTAAATCATCAAATGACCCCTCCCGCTCTGGGTGGAGCAGAAGGGAGTGTCAGACTCTTACTGACTAAAACCCACCCGTGTCCCTTCCTTAGCCCTTTATGCTCCGGGCCAGCGGTAACCCTTTCGGACAATCCCGCTGACCCGGGGTCACGTAAATGTACACCAGCGACACGTTGTCGACGGCAGACTCCGACGCGTCGTCGACAGTTGCAGTTGCCTTTGTCGTCGACGAGTGTCGCTCGTATCATCACCTGCCTAGCCTTTTCCCAACTATGTTGGAGTCGGCTTCCAGTCGAACCGGATGCAGCTGAATACCAGTATTTTACATGGAGCGACTGCCTATCTGACCTCCACAACCCAGTTACTGGGTAATACTATACCCCTTGGTAAGACTGGTTGTCAGACTTTCGGGCTCCTGACTACCCGTAACGAATGACAGCCGGGACCAACGGCTTAACGTGCTATCCGAGGCACGGAGGGGTTACAGTATGTAAAGATGGTCACCCATCCACAGACTAACCGCGGCATGCGCAGCTGTGAGTGTGTCGCTCATGTATATGCACACTAATGATTACGTTACGTATGCGTTACCATTCATTTTCGACGTTGAAATGACTCTTAAAAGAGATGTCCAGTTTCTGCCCTGTGGTAATTCTGGTATCAATAAACGTTCATGATTTAAATTTTTACAGTAAGATTTAAAAATTTCGATCTAAATTACTATGGATTTATTAATTCAGTATTACTTGCGTAACATAATTCTCAAAAAAACAGTAATCAATCGTAGCTTCCGCTTTGCCATTTTTAACGGGAAGTAGGTGCCTACTAAAAATGTTTTTGACGTTCCATTATTACCTCATTATTACCATCCGTAATTACTTTTAGAGAGTGTGAACAATAACTATGCCGCTTATTTTAGATCAAAGCAATATTTTATAACGTATTTGCGTATAAAATACGACAATATTACTAAAATATTTTTGTTTACACATCATGTTTTTCTTTGAATACCCACTTCCTAACATGAAGGTAAGTATTTATTACTTTTTTGACATGAGATCATAGAGTACTTTTTGATAGATTGAACATGCTCTGTGAGATTGACTTATTATTACTAGTTATTTTTTTCAGTATTTTAAAAGTCGTCTGTGTATTTATTGCTGGCTTTCCTTACATTGCGCTTCCAAGTTGCGTGTATGCGTTCCTTCCTTACTGTGCGATTATTTTGTATTATTGATATATTCTACACGGACTGACATTGATTCTAGACACGATTACTATTGCTTTTCCTAAAGGATTCTGCTTTTCCTTTCAATTTGGATATTATGATGAGGATTCGCAGACATATCGTGTGAGGGCTCGCGTTACGCCTGCAAGTGGCAAGATGGTTAGCAAACCAGGTACGCCTCTATGCTACGGCAGTGGCGTAAACCATGCAATACCTAAAGGCAGTACATTGAGCAGTTAGTTGTGTTATAATTTCAAAAATACAATGACATTTGTTATTGTTCCAGCTCCCATTAGATGGATACGCTTGTCACGATTGTTATAATTGATTAAATACCGAAGTTGCTGACAATGAGTGATTACTATGTCATGGGTATCTCAGCCGGACTCAGCAGAAATCCAAGACGCCGACGTTTCTATACTTTTGCAGTGGACAACCCTTTAGTACCCCTTATTTCCAATGATAATAATCATCAGGTAAATTATTTATTTTTATAATAAGTAGGAAAGGTCTTTGAAAGAAAATGGGTAAATAAATTGGATAGATCCGTCAAAACTGGAAAGACGAGCAATGGAAACGACTATCAAGAAAAAGGGAAGGAGTGTTCGTCATATAAAACACGACATTACGCCAGCGATCCCCGAAGGATTTGGGAGTGGTAAACCAGTAGTACACCCCACATGTCGCCAGTTATGTCATGCCATGTAATAAAATGTAATAATATTTTCAGGATATAGCAACAATATATGCATGTCAAGCCTGTTAGGTTCGAGCGAAACGACGCCTGATTCATGATTTATCAAGGGACTTACAAGAGGATGTTGTTCCAACCGTGGAACTTGGATCACCAACACCGCCGCCACCACAGCCTCTTCCACCAACACCTACCACGGGCCGTCCCACCAACACCGCCGCCGCTACCACTACCACCTCCATTATCACCAGTAGCACAACGAGGTGCTCGTACAACATTAGCTGTAAGCCTACCAAGTTACAAGCGAGCCAGTAAGCCGCTGTATACTTATAATAACAACAATGTTTTGGTATCTCTAGAAGACGTTTATTATTTTTATCATTTTATTTATGTACTAGCTTCCGCCCGCGACTCCGTCCGCGCTGATGTCGGTCTTCGCGTGGATGGTTTATTTCTCCATTTTGAGTAACTCTGACAATGACATCTTATAAATATCTATTGGACCCAAATACGGCTAAGCCTATAATAATTAAGGAGATTTTGGTACTGGGTGTAGGTCTCAGATTCCCGTGACAGCATGTGACGTTCACGGTCAGCAGTGAGGCGTATATCCCTTTCAGTAAATGTTTCAGAGGAGCGAGATAGTGAGTGACGTTGACGATCAGCACTTAACCTCAATTCGCGATCGGCACTGCTTTCACGTGCTCTTGCTTCAGCCGTTCCGTCTCGCATGCGGTTTAATCGGGATTCTCGCTCTTCAGTTGATTCTTGTGATCTAGCTAGTCTCATTCGCCTAGCATTTTTCGATGTTTTAGTAAGAGAAGATCGCTTTCTGGCAGGCATCGTGTTACAATAAAACTGTATTAAAAATATACAGAAATACAATGAAATGAGATGAGAGAGAGAAATATGAGATTAATAACTAACCTACTTTACCTTATAACCTAATTACTATACCTATGTTTCCAAAGATAAACAAAAAGAAAATAAAATACCAACCTAAATAAACCAATTTGCGATGAAAACTTAAACTACGTACGTACTATAATATTTACAAAAGTATTTACAAATAACTGATCGGAACAGTAATCAAAAAGGTCGCGCTGAAAAGCACGGTTTAAAATTACACGCATACAATATTAATTCCACGGACGACCGCTCGCCACACTGGACACGTCCGCTCGCATCAAAATTCAGAATTTATATGCATCGCGCGGAGTTTTTTTTTTTTTTTGAATGGCATCTCGTAGTTGACCTTGAGAGGTCGTGACTACTTAACCGGACTATCCTGTGGTTGCCTTAAGTAAACTCAAAGCCTCCAGCCAGGGGCAAATGCAACGTGTGTTCGCGGTTCTACAGAACAACGTCTATGAATAAAACTGAAAAATAAGTTTTTTTTTTCTACGTATTTTTCCAGGATAAAAAGTATCCCATTTTATGCCCAGGATAATAAGGTATAATTATACCAAGTTTCATCGAAATCGAACCGTTAGTTTTCACGTGATGCCTGCATATACAGACAGACAGACAGACAGACAAAAATTTTTTTAATCACATATTTGGATTTGGTATCGATCCAGCAACACCCCCCGCTATTTATTTTTTCAATATTTTCAATGTACAGAATTGACCCTTCTACAGATTTATTATATGTATAGATAATAAAAGAATTTGTTTGGCAACAAATACATACATAGTTTTATTTAATATAATCCCAATTCAGTATCAACAAGTAGCTAAATATAAATAATATTATGGGTATTGAAGATAGAAATTAAAGCTGATACCAATATCATAATATGTGCATTTATGTGTACAATAAAGAATAAGATCGCTTTGTGATGAAATGAAAAAAATTAAAGTACAAAATATTAAATACAAAATATTAAATGTTTCATTAACCTCACAAAGGCATACCACCAATTAGTATCTGTATTTGCTCACAGATGGCGTTATACTAAAAAAAACTAAGAAAAATACCCAGCATATAAACCTGGTTTTCACCAGTTTGCGCAAGATCCTGACTCCTGAAACTGATTAATTGATAAACTATAAAATGCGACGATTATAATAATATAACAATCATTACTGAACATTTTCTTTGACTATCTAGACAATCGCCCATTGCTCCACCAGACATGTCTTTTAAATATCGTTTATAAAGGCGTACCTATGCCGTATATACTAATTTGTTGAATGTATCATCCATGTTTTTATAATGTCACGCTGTTTGCTCCAAAAATTGATATTAATTACAGTCATTCATGATTTTACCAAGATAAAATAATGAATCCATGATATAAAAATACTGGCTGTTATAATAAGTTCTAAATTATTTTGCCACGAACATCCAATGGCACTTACTCTAAATTAAAACCTAATAAAGTTCACTACTCCTCAACTAACGGCTGCAAAAGCGATAAAAATAAAAATAGCGGATAAGAATCCTCTCCATGTGACCCGATTACAGTTTTAAACTAAAACTTTGTCAGAACCGATCCAGGAACAAACCAATTTTAAAAGAGAAATTTCTAGACTGCTTTTCAGGGTTCTGTACCTCAAAAGGAAAAACGGAACCCTTATAGGATCACTTTGTTGTCTGTCTGTCTGTCCCTTAATCTCGGGAAAACGTGGAGGTCTCGATTTGAAATTAAAACCATATACTCTAGTCTACAGTCCCTTGAAGCTGTGAAAAAATCAAACTTTTAAGATAACGTAAAAAAAAGATATGACCGTTTATGCCGCAAAAAATGTATATTTCTCTCATGGGGTATATTTCTCACATTTATGGGGTACTTCCCGTTGACCTAGAATCATGAAATTTGGTAAGAAGCAATTTCATGTAGCACAAGTAAAGGACAAAATCCGAAAACCGTAAATTTCTACGGAACCCTCGGTGCGCGAGTGCGACTCGCACTTGACCGGTTTTTTTCAAATATAGGTAGTAAGGTGGTACACGAAAACAGTTCTATAATATTGATTTTGAAATCGGTTTGTAGGTTTTTTGTAGTGTATTTTTTTTATCTGCACCCTAATTGCGTACCTAACACACTATCAATCAGAATCTGAATAATTTTGAAGCAAATTTCTAATCCATTGCTTCATAAGTTCGAAAAATTTGTCTGCTCAACACGTAAATAACGCAATGAATGTTGTTGAACTGTCAAAATAAAACCTATTCCGATTCATAATGAATGTGTTACGCAATTGCCGCGCTGGTGTACATTGAAGTACCTATACAGGGTGGCAGGGACATCGACGCGCAACCTGTTACCATGGATTCAGTAAAGACGCCAGCACATCAAGCTACCCAAAACTTTCCCAATGAACTTTGAACCTTATGCTTTAGTGATAAAGTTGAAAATCTATGAAAGAAATTTGACAGATTGTAGTAGCTCGATGTGCTGGAGTCTGTACGTGATTCTGAATCTCCCAGCGTTCAAATTTTGCGTCGCTTTTTAAAAGAAAATGCTGTTCCATACATTTTGACCGCGTAGATATTGCACTTTTTTTTTAAATAGCTTTTTATTTTTGATGATCGACTATAACAGCCGCACAGGTCGATAGTTCAGGTTAAGCTACTCTTGCCGCGGTTGGTCTGTGGATGGGTAACCATCTTTACATTTAAAGACCTCTCCGTTACTCGGAAATCACGTTAAGCCGTTGGTCCCGGCTATCATTCGTGGATCTTTGACAGTCGTTACGGGTAGTCAGAAGCCCGAAAGTATGACAACCAGTCTTACCAAGGGGTATCGTATTACCCAGTAACTGGGTTGTGGAGGTCAGATAGGCAGTCGTTTCAGGTAAAATACTGGTATTCAGTTGCACCCGGTTAGACCGGAAGCCGACCCCAACGTAGTTGGGAAAAGGCTAGGCAGATTATGAATGTTAACTATGGTTGTAGTCACGTGTTTTTTACAGGTTTATCTGAGTAGTATCGAACTCGAGCAGACGCTACTTCGGTATGAATTTTTGCGTTTGTAAACACAATTATATGCGTCTTGATTGATTCAAGCAACATTAAAAAAACATTACAGTTCATTCTTTAACCTTTTGTCCACCACAGTCTGTATAGATGACAAACCAAAATGTTGCCAGCACGCCACGGTTCGCTACATGACAGACTTTGACGCCGAGAGCACGTTTTTGATTTTTTGACGTATGGCGGTCATAAGGTTAAAAAACTTCCACAACTGTCACCAAAATGAAAATTAGCACAACCCTCCTTTAAAACTACCGAGTCACACACAACCTAAAAATATCCGAAAATGAAATGTCAGAAAGTTTTATTCGGGATCACCAGGGCCAGCCCGACACCCGCCCACGCTCGCCGAGCGTAGGAGCGTCCGGCTGTAAAAACACTGTAAAACGTTTTAGTCCAACGTATGAAACATTTGACTGAATCGAAATAAAGTCTCTTCAGGCAGCATTTGCAAAAATATACACTGTGTTCCGGACGATATACATAAACTTCGACCAGATGTTCAAACCATGGAAATACCTAAGCATTTTGCAATAAGGACACATTAATGGATTCGTATTTTTTATTTTTTTTGTTAATTTTCATACAAACTACCTTGACGTAAAACACCCAATATGCATGCCTCTTTATCCGAATTGGCAGCGACGTGTTTTCATTCATAAGATTTGACGGGCTGAAACTTGTCAAAACTAAGTTAAGACCCTTTCTTACTGCATAGCTCAATTAAAGGAGCGGTCAAGAGTGGTACAATATTCCGAAGATTTTTAAACGCCAATGTAATGTACCTTAATAGAAAGCTTATTTATTTATCTACTCGATTATAGTTAAATATGATTTTTTCAGGTGCCTGTTTTTATAAAAAAGTGAAAAATGTTTTAGTACAAACAAAACGCACATAGCCTTTATTTCTCATCATCTGCATCTCATCTGCCTAGCCTTTTCCCAACTATGTTGGGGTCGGCTTCCAATCTAACCGGATGCACTTGATTACCAGTATTTTACATGGAGCGACTGCCTATCTGACCTCCCCAACCCGGTTACTGTAAAACGATGACAGAGTTTCGGGCTTCTGACTACCCGTAACGACTGTCAAAGATCCACGAATGACAGCCGGGACCAACAGCTTAACGTGCTTTCCGAGGCACGGAATTTTCCTATTCATTCAAATGTTTTTTAATCATTTTTATGCAATATAATTATTTTAAATGTGGCTAAAATTTCCGTTTGAACTATTAAATACTTTGAGATTTTATTATAATTTTAGCTGCAGCTCCATAAAATTAAGACAAAAAATATTGATTATCATGACAATGCAAACAAACAAGACGTTTCGAAAAAAGATCAAATCTGTAACTGTTAGAATGACGTTGAAATAAAAAAAACACCGTCCAATCCGCGAAGTGGAGTCAATTGTCATTGTCATTGTCAGGTCATTTGCCATCACAGGGCTGCCAATGCTAAAATATAAATAATGTTTGTAGTAAGTGATAAAAGCATTTTATTTTTCAACACTAGTTTTAAAAAAAACGGGTGGCTGTAAAAAAAATTAATTGCCCAAAAACATTAAAATAATTACCCTCTTTCAGCCCATAAAGCTCAGAAAACTGTTTAAATTTTCCATTATTTTAGTACCAAGCCCCATACATTTATTGAACGTCTCCTTTCATTAAATGATATTACAAATATCTGTGCAACTAAGCCTTTTTATATACTACTTCCTTTGTTAGACTTAATTCGTATAGAAATAAGAAATAGAAGCGTTTGACAAAGTTTATGGATAACGTGAAGAACACGGTGTATATACATATTATTATTTCTTAATTCAATCTTAAGAAGTAGTCAAGAATCTACTTCGCAAATCTAAAACTTTGAAGTTCACTCTTTAAAAAACTTCCACAAACCCTATTTTAAACGACCGAGTCACACAGCTTAAAAATATCCGAAAATAAAAGTTTAAAGAAAGATTTATTCGGATCGCTAGAGTTGACAGCGACCCGACACCCACCCACACCCGCCAAAACACAGTAAAAACTTTTTCGTCAAACGCTTGAAACATCTGGCCGAATCGAATAAATATTCTATTCAGTTATCTATCGTACTGAGTACAATCAATTTATTTAAATTGATAGGTTTTTTTATACCCTTGTAGTGTTTTGTTTTCCAGACGAAAGCCTGTATTGTTATCCTTATCTCGAATTGTTATACTGCTTTTTTAGGGTTCCGTACCCAAAGGGTAAAAACGGGACCCTATTACTAAGACTTCGCTGTCTGTCCGTCTGTCTGTCTGTCTGTCACCAGGCTGTATCTCAAGAACCGCGATAGCTAGACAGTTGAAATTTTCACAAATTATGTATTTCTGTTGCCGCTATAACAACAAATACTAAAAATAAAATAAATATTTAAGGGGGGCTCCCATACAACAAACGCGATATTTTTGCCTTTTTTTGTTCGATATCAAAAATGGCAACAGGTAGGCACTTGGAATATTCACAAAATACTCAGTTGTATTTTAACTTCAATAATAAATAATAAAATTAAAATAAAATAAATATTTAAGGGGGGCTCCCATACAACAAACATGTTTTTTTCGACGTTTTTGCCTTGTGGTACGGAACCCTTCGTGTGCGAGTCCGACTCGCACTTGGCCAGTTTTTAGAGTTTCGTACCCAAAGTGCCAACGGAACCCTATTACTAAGCCTCCGCCGTCCGTCCATCTGACTGTCAGCGGGCGGTATCTCATGAACCGTAGTAGGTAGACAGTTAAAATTTTCAGTGTGTATTTCTTTTGCCGCTATAACAACTAATAATAAATATAGAATAAAGTTAAAAACTGGCCAAGTGCGAGTCGGACTCGCACACGAAGCGTTCCGTACCACAAGGCGAAAACACCAAAAAAAAACATGTTTGTTGTATGGGAAAAATATTAAATATTTATTTTATTTTATTTTATTATTTATTATTAAAGTTAAAATACAACTGAGTATTTTGTGAATATTTCAAGTGCCTACCTGTTGCCATTTTTGATATCGAGCAAAAAAGTGCAAAAAAATCGCGTTTGTTGTATGGGAGCCCCCCTTAAATATTTAATTTATTTTGTTTTTAGTATTTGTTGTTATAGCGGCAACAGAAATACATAATTTGTGAAAATTTCAACTGTCTAGCTATCGCGGTTCTTGAGATACAGCCTGGTGACAGACAGACAGACGGACAGACGGACAGACAGCGAAGTCTTAGTAATAGGGTCCCGTTTTTACCCTTCGGGTACGGACCCTAAAAATGAAGGGGTACCATACAAGAAATGTGTTTTTAGGCGCTTTTCGCAACGTGTCGTAGGTATTTCATGAAGCATAATAGGTAGACTGTTGAAATTTTACTCATACCTACAAGAACCTACGTATAATATTTCTCCTTACCTACAAGATACGTGTTTTTCCGACGTTTTTTCGTCTTGTGGTACGGAACCCTTCGTGTGCGAGTCTGACTTGCTTTGGCCGGTTTTGTCATTCTGTCTTTCAATAGATGAATCGTCGCATAGAACCTACGTCCATACTAATATTATAAATTCGAAAGTAACTTTGTCTGTCTGTCTGTCTGTCGGTCTGCATGTTACCTTTTCACGCCTAAACCACTGAACGGGTTTCGATAAAATTTGGCAGAGAGATAGATTGCATCTCGGGGAAGGACATAGGATAGTTTTTATCTACATACCTCGCGGGCGAAGCCGCGGCCGGAAGCTAGTACTGTATAAAAAAGTCGAGTGGTGTCACGATTCTACTTTCCATTCTACTTTTTTTATACAGTAGGTACTGGAAAGGAACTACGTTACAACCGGGTGTAACGAAGTTCCTTTCGCTGTATAAAAAAAAACCGGGCAAGAGCGAGTCGGACTCGCTCACCGAGGGTTCCGTAACATCCGGGTTTATACATATGGTTTATGTTTATGAAATTAAATGTTTTTTTATTTTTTTTTTATTTGATTTGGTTGAATAAAAGGTAAATTGCGGTTTACGATTTATGACGTATTAAAAAAAAAACTACTTACTAGATCTCGTTCAAACCAATTTTCGGTGGAAGTTTACATGGTATCATCATATATTTTTTTAGTTTTATCATTCTCTTATTTTAGAAGTTAGAGGGGGGGGGGGACACACATTTTACCATTTTGGAAGTGTCTCTCGCGCAAACTATTCAGTTTAGAAAAAAATGATATAAGAAACCTCAATATCATTTTTGAAGACCTATCCATAGATACCTCACACGTATGGGTTTGATGAAAAAAAAAATTTTTAGTTTCAGTTCTAAGTATGGGGAACCCCAAAATTTATTGTTTTTTTTTCTATTTTTGTGTGAAAATCTTAATGCGGTTCACAGAATACATCTATTTACCAAGTTTCAACAGTATAGTTCTTATAGTTTCGGAGAAAAGTGGCTGTGACATACGGACGGACAGACAGACAGACAGACGGACAGACAGACAGACAGACAGACATGACGAATCTATAAGGGTTCCGTTTTTTGCCATTTGGCAACGGAACCCTAAAAACAGCTGACTAATATGTAGAAAAGTGCAATGCCTACGCGGTCCAAATGTATGGGAAAGCAATTTTTTTTTTTTTACCGGTGAAAAATTTCAACGCGGTTCATAATCTTCTACTGAATCAAAGGTTACAGGTTGCGGATGTACCTACCTGCCACCCTGTATACATTACAACCTCAACAAACATGAATGAATGGAAAAATAACTTTAATTCCTACACAGTAAAGTTCAGTTTACGCTACAACTTCAAACACTTTTATAACTTTTTTAATAGTGCTCGTCACTCTGAAATCAATTTAATTGTCATTGAAATAAAGTTCATATTTGTTTAACTTAAAATAGGGTAGGGGTGTGCAGCACTGCGCACTTTTACTATAGGTGTGTATATAGAGACTTGTGAAATGATAGAAAGAAAGTAAGAAAAAAGTTTATTTGAACACAGTTCGTGAAACAAAAAATACAAGGAACAAAATAAACAAGTGAAAGTAATGGTTTAACAACAAAAGTGTGCGCCTCACGGCTGCGCCAAAAAGGTGCTTAAACCCTAGTTTTACGGAAATCATCTAATAATTAAAACTCATAAAAGTATTAATCAAAACCAAAAAAACTCAAACGCGAACTGCGTTTGAATTTTTTTCACTAAAGCAATCAATTCCTGTCACGGTCCAATTAATCTACAAGAATTTAATATTACCGACAAAAATATTGTGGTTTCGTCCCAGAATCACTTCTTCACTGTTTTATTAAAATTCACGATAACGCCTTAAAAACATCTACAATGAAAATGTTGAATAATTTGATACCTACACTACGAAACCAGCCAGGGTTGCTCACGCGGTTCCCAAATCCGGCTTTACGGCTAAAATCCCTGTATTTTCTATTCGCCCGTGCCTTTATTCGTGCATTGAATAACCCGTGTGTCATGGTCTCTATAGAAAATTCATACTTCCATTACATAATGCATCGATGTACTGAGAATTTCAATTTTAGTTAAGAATTAGACTTCGTTGGTCTAGTGGTCGCATTGCGCTAATACTGAGCATGAGGTCCCGGGTTCGATTCCCAGGTCGGGCAGTGTTATTGGGTTTTTCCGTCTGGAATTTTCTCTAAGAGTAGTATAAGTTTCTCAATTTTCTATACGCGTCGTGTATAAGTGGCGAGGGCGCCCCGCGGTGCGTCGAAAAAAATGTGCTAAGTACATAAGTAGGTACATCCTGATGCCGTAACCGCGGGGTGCGGGACGTTTGAGTGGGTAGCCCGGAGTCTGAACTTGCGCCCGGTTCATGGCAATCATAAACTGGCCCCCTATTACTTATATACAACTTTAAACCTTTAAAACTTTAGAGTACGGGTGTACTCTCTAAATTATTTTGGTGAGCATTTAAATTGTACCCCTACTCTACTAACATAACTGATAAAATGTAACATTTCATCAGTTTCAAAAATGGATAAATGCTCACCAAATCTTGTTTCCCTTAAAGAGTAACATTAGTACCCAAAATGAAAAATATTGGCGACGTAGGATGCAAGAGTGAGCGAAGGGCACCCCGAGGTTAGGTTTGGTTAGGTTACTTTAAACCCTTTACATAGAAATAGGGGCCCCGCGAAGCGGAGCTCCGTCGACATAGGATGTGGCATAGAATAAAAAGGAAAATAGGTTAATTTCTTCAATACTTTATGTAACACAATTTGGTGAGCATTTATCCATTCTGGCAGGTATTTAGAATTTTTTGGTAGTAAAATAGGTACTTTTCTGGTAGGCGTTTAAACACAAGCCGTAGAGTAGTAATAGTTCAGTATTAATACTGGCGGTTTTTTTATAAATGGCATCTCGCAGTTCAACCTATGAGGTTGTTGTCTGCTTAACCGGGCTTGCCTGTAGATGCCTCAATAAATTAAGGCCTCCAGCCAGGGCTTAAATAACCCTAAAAACTAAGCGACTACGCGCTAATGGCACCCCCTGTGGGATACGGACCACGACTTAGGGCGTCGCTGGGAGAGGGCAGCTAGGGACAGGCTGGATCGGAATTATTTAGGGACGAATTTAAAACTACAGGCTCAGCGGCACGGGCTGGCTCGAGCAGGGGTCGGGGTGGAGTTATGGGGCGAGCATAGATATCCGAGGGGCGAGGAATACAAGCATGATACTATGCCATGTTATGTATGTAATTTGACATTGCAAACTTTTAGACAGACCATCATTCGACTTTCAGCAAACTACTTAATAATTAATTAAATTAGATGTTTCGTTAGTGCTTTTACTTTTTCGATGAATTGGATTAGGTGTTTCAAAAGAAGCTTTACCAACGAAGCATTTAAATTAGATGTCTAGATTCTAGACAAGTAATGTAAAATGGTATGCAAAATGTACGCCTCATAAATAACTAATCCATTACTAGCAAGTTTGCTGCCACGTTTTACGAGGACAAAATTGATAGAAAATCTGATCAACAGGGATAAAGTCGAGTAATACTGAATCCGTTAACCCTTAGTTAACCCGAAATTGCCCTTAAGTTAAATTGATCGAAGAAGTGCGATAAGATGTAATAACAAAAATTCTTCTAATAAAAAAACTTGTGGGGTCGGAGGACCCCGACAGGAACGAAGTACAAAATAAAAATCCAAGACAGCGGCTGCAAAAATTTCAAAATTACATTTGAACATTGAAAATTTGTACATTTCTGCTGGCAAAGTCAAAGTCCAATCATCCTGGAGTTTTATTTTGACCACAATACCGGCTTCAGCCACTTTTAAAACCATGAAAACGATACACATGACAAAAATAAAAAAATAAATTGCAACGCCATCTTGGTTTTTCTGTATCTTTCTATTACATAAATGAAAAGTCGCATGGAGGGGGCTTAACGCTTTTTCGTTACGTGACGATTTCGCGTATTTTACTCCTACCGCAAGCTCCGTAAAAGAACTTCGTTCCAAAAATCTGGTTAGCTTCAGATAGGAGATTTATTGTAAAGATCTGCTGAGAGCTGCCATTCAAAGGATCCTTTGATGTAGCAAGGTTTTTATAGGCAATTAAAAAAGATAACACAATACTCGTAGTTTTAGATATTCTTAAATCTCACTCCATTATAAATAGAAAAACCACAACCATGAGTTCAACACGCAAAGAATATTTATTTTCAACGTTATTTTATTTATTGTGATTGAAAATGTGTTACACAAGCAGAGTGCTGGTATATTTAGGGAGCGGCGCCCACGAGCAACTTTTATTTCAGCAACTAATTTGTCTCTCACATCAGTCTACGGGTTTGTATGAAAGTGCTGTCTTTGTCGCGTCGCTACATGTGAGAGACAAATTAGTTGTTGAGACAAAAGTTGCTCGTGGGCGCCCTCCCTAAATATACCAGGAGGCCTAAAAAGGTCACTTTGGCAGAATCATAAAAGGATAACAGAATGGACAGTTAAATGTTAAGTTAATCATATCAAATCCCATTGGTGAAGCATTTTTCAGTTATTTTTTTTATCTGTGCTAAAATACCAATCAATCCAATCCAAATCCAATCCGAATCTCTTTGATTGTACCTACGTAGTGCAGCGAAAAAAAGAAAAACACGTCTTCGCCATTTTATAATTCATAATGTTATCCTTTTATGATTCTCCAAAGTGGCCTCTTTAGGCCCCCAGTACTCTACTTGTGTAACACATTTTCAATCACAATAAATAAAATAACCCGCAATTACCCCACAGATTCAAAACAAAACAACTTATAAGCTAAAACGCAAACAAAAGAAAACAAAAAGGACTCGCTGGTCTGGGTACTTTATATACTGCAAAAAAGTTTCAATAAAGAATCGTCCCTTTAATATAAGAAGTGCGTACGAAAAAGAACTCGCAAGAAAGATCAAAAGCTTACCCTGAATGCCGATGCAATCATCGGCCCCTAATTCAATGAGTCTCCTTCATTTCGAACAAATTGTTTCTCGTTACTGTCTTAAAGGCGTGTGCAGACTTCACAACTGTAACGCTGATTGATTGACGACGATACGCAGGGAAGTGGGCAGTCCCTTTTGTAACAGTAATTGCAATTCGGGTAACGATTGATAATGTGTGTTGGGTGATTTACAAGCATTTAAGTGATTTTTATCTTTAGTCGTGGGCGAATGTAACGAATAGAACGTGTACCATCGATTACTGTTAGTAGTGGTACTAACACTACTTCTGATACGCCTTGTAGTTTAAACTATTAGGTGCGACAACGGGTCAGCCGCATATGTTGAATGTTGTACATCAAAATATGCAGGGTCTATCCGGCAAAGAGCTAGAATTAAGTTTATTTATGGAGAACTACAATGTTCAGGTGTTATGTTTGACTGAACACTGGTTGAAAGAACATGAAGTAGTGTTTATCGATGATGATAACTTTACCGTACAGAGTGCATTTGTGAGAAAAAGTGCTATTCGCGGTGGCTCTTTAGTTCTTGTTTCAAACAAGTTGAAATGTAAACAACGTTTAGATTTAGTTAATCTTTCAATTGAGCGCACTATAGAATTGTCTTGTGTTGAACTTGAGCGATATGTTATAATTTGCGTTTACCGACCCCCCTCTGGGGATTTTAGTAGTTTTGAATCGGTAATGGAGGATTCTCTCAATAGGTTGAAATCAAGTAACAAAAGTATTATTTTATGTGGAGATTTCAATATTAATATTTTAGATGTTACTCCATTAAGTATTAGACTTCTCAATCTGTTTAGGTCTTATAATTTAATTAACTTGTTTTTTGAACCTACCAGGATCACGGCATCTTCGTCAACTTGTCTTGATAATATATTTAGTGATTGTGATGCCAAAAATAAATTAGTGTTAACTGACTTAACGTCCGACCACTGTGGTTTATTAGCTAGCTTCCCCATGCCATTAAATAAAAAGCCGCATAAACTTGAATGCAGGCCTTATACAGCTAGTCGTTGCAAAATGTTTAAAAATAATATAGCTCATAGAATTACACCATCTATAGTAGAACAAGAGGATCCTAATGAAATTTATGGTGCCCTTTTTGATGTTGTGCAAAAAGAGTACCAATCTACTTTCAAGACCAAAACCATTAACATTAATGGCTCCTCGGTTGGCTTTAACCAATGGGCTACTCCAGGTATTTATAAAAGTAGAGCGACACTATACGAGTTATATGGTTTGAAAAAATACAGGTTTGATACTCCTTTCCTAGATTATGTTAAAAATTATTCAAAATTATTCAAAAAGATTAGTGCTTTTGCTAAATCAAAATTTTTAAGCGATACAATTAAAAATTCTAATAATAAAGTAAAAACAACTTGGAAAATTATTTAAAATGAAACTGGTAAATCGGTTAAACAAGAAAAACAACTTGAGATTATGGTCGACAACAAATTAGTTAACAAAGCAGCTGACGTAGCTGAGGCATTTAATGAGTTTTTTGCCAACATACCTATAACTACGACTCGCTCCTTAAATTCCTCCCCGTCTAAAGCTGAAAACCTTTTGCATAGCAGTGTACCTAAATGTAGTCGCTTATTTAGCTTCGAACATGTAACCCCGCGTGATGTAGTTAATGTTTTTAACACACTTAAGTCTAAAAACACCGGTGATTACTGGGGCATCTCCATTAAACTTTTAAGTAATATAATAGACATCGTAGCCCCCTATCTAGCTGTTACTTTTAATAAATGTGTTGATTTAGGAACTTTTCCTGACCTCATGAAGAGTAGTAAAGTCATACCATTATTTAAATCAGGTAATAAAAATGACGTTGGCAATTTCAGGCCTATTTCCATCTTACCTGCATTTAGCAAAATATTTGAAAAATTAATACTCAAGCAGTTGCTAAGACATTTTAATTTAAATAGCCTCCTTCATAATGAACAATATGGCTTTACAAAAGGTCGTTCGACTACAGATGCGGGTGTTGCTTTGCTAAAACACATATATAATGCATGGTAGAATTCGAAAAATGCTATTGGAGTTTTCTGTGATCTCTCCAAAGCCTTTGATTGCGTGCACCATGACACGCTTTTACGTAAACTACTTCATTACGGTGTCCAAAACGAAGCTCTCAACGTAATAAATTCTTATTTACATAATAGGTTCCAATGTGTGGATGTTAATGGTGTGAAATCTTCCGGGCTACCAGTTCAGTTAGGTGTACCGCAAGGCTCAATACTGGGTCCTTTCTTGTTCCTAGTATATATCAATGATTTACCATTCCATTTAAAGGGCATCTGTGACGTTGTACTGTTTGCAGATGATACCTCTCTTATTTTTAAAGTAGACAGGAATAGACAAGATTTTGACGACGTAAACAGTGCGCTCTCAATAGTTACGAATTGGTTTACGTCAAATAACCTAGTCCTCAATGCCAAGAAGACGAAATGTGTAAAGTTCGCCTTACCGAATGTTAGAAATCTAGGACCCAACATCGTCTTAGATAAAGAGGTGCTTGAAACTGTGGACACGGCAGTTTTTCTGGGAATAACAGTAGATGCCAAACTTCAGTGGAGACCACATATATCAAGTCTAGCAGGAAGGCTCAGTTCGGCTGCCTACGCCGTCAGGAAAGTAAGACAATACACTGACGTTGATACAGCTCGTTTAGTCTATTTTAGTTATTTTCACAGCGTTATGTCCTACGGTATTCTGCTGTGGGGCAAAGCCGCTGATATACAAAATATATTTGTCCTGCAAAAACGAGCTGTTCGAGCAATATACCAGTTAGGTGCCAGAGTTTCTCTAAGAGATTTTTTTAAAGATATTGGAATTCTTACGGTTGCATCACAGTTCATCTTTGCCAACATTTTATATATTAGGCAAAATATACACTTGTATACTAAAAACAGTGATATTCACAATGTTAACACTAGAAATAAGGACAAACTACGCGCTCCCTTTCACCGGCTTCATAAGGTTCATAACTCATTTGTTGGGCTTGGTATAACCTTTTATAACAAGCTACCTTCTTCATTACTAGATTTGCCTTTTAATACATTTAAATCTCAAATAAAATCCAACCTTTGTTCAAAGGCATACTATTCCATCAACGATTACTTAAACGATAAGAATAGTTGGTCGCCCTGATTAACTCAAGACAATGTTTATGTTCTTTCTCCAGAATTAGTTTACTGACAAGTTATATGAGTTCATATAATTGTTTTTTATTATTTTTTTAAATTCTATTAACCTCTTAAATAAATTGCAAACTATAGTTTTGTATAATTTAGAAGCATTTTTTAATTTTGTAAATGTAAGAACCATGTTTCCGTTTATTATGATTTAATTTTGATGTTGACTTGAAAGAGCATGGCAGTTGAGAACTTGTCATGCTCACTTAAATGTCTCACCGATGGTGGCGCGTGTGTTGGATCATTCGGTTCCCTACAAACTGGTTGAGCTGGATGGTGCTGATCCACGCGTCATGTTCGTGAACGGGCGCCGTCGGTTGAGACTGGTCATCTCTTAACTGCCAATGCTTATTTTTAATCTTATATTTTGAATTGTTTCTTCATTTGTGTCTTTTTTTTACATTGTTCTCACATATAGAAGCAACAAGAATAATGTACCCAGGATTTTGTAATATCTTGATTTAAAAGAGTGTCCATGGAGTTTCTTGCCCGTTCTTCTCCATAGAGATCTACGTTTTGGAATGGGCAACTAGCTTCAACTTTCGGACTAACTGACAGACTATTTAATTTTAATTTTGACAATTCAAAAGTGCCTGTACAAGGTCTAATTAAATAAATAAATAAATAAATAAATAAATGTTTTATTCAGTATTAAAATTGGTAAAATTATTACATAAAGTCTTAGAAATTATTTACAAAGGTATAATAATGTTAGATGCCTGTACTAGGATAAACCTGTATCACAGGCGGCATGAGCACACTTAATAGTAATTGTAGGACTATAAAATTCTTAACAATATTTAACATGTAGTCTTAAAATAATGACAAAATTTTACTAATTAATTATTTTATACCTAGTTTACTTAAATACTATTTACCTTAAAGATAACACAAAATAATAACAAAAAGTCTTATTGTATACGAATAATTGAGTCAGCGTAAAATAGTTTCATTGCACTTCAAAACTTAGCTAAACACATATGATATGATTATGCGTCAGCAGAAATTGGTAAGTGGGTTAAAGTCACTGTTGCACAAAATTAAATAACGTTCGAGGCAATGTGTTTATTCGATTTTTATTGCGGGTGACTTATGTGCTTCAACATCAACAAAATCGAGGGTTTGTATGTCAGTGCAGTGTTTTGTTGAGTCAGCAGCAGGCAGTAAACCCGGAAGTCTGGCCTTAAGTATGACGTTCTAGGCGCCCTCGTAGTCGATAGAGTTGATGTACCTGTATTCCGCTATTTTCCTAGCAGGGCACTCAGCATCTCCCGTTTTGTGGTTATTGGGCTTTTTAAAGCGTGAACAAGTTGCACATTTCGGTGTGTCAGCTTTCTTTGCGCACTCTGAAATCGAGTGTCCTTCTTCACCGCAGTGACCACACTTAGATTTTAGCTCTCTGCATGTTTTTGCTGCATGACCATATTGTTGGCATTTGTAGCATCTGGTGACCAAGGTGAAGTCCCTGACAGGGCATGACGTCCAATTTATAAAAAGCCTTGATTGGGATAATAGGGCTTTACGTATATTGGCTGTAACTTCAATGACGTAGTTACAGGTCGACGCATCTTTCTTCCCAGATTTGTGGCTTAATTTAACCACGCTCAAAAAGGACTCCATAGGCATTGCTGGAAACATATCGGCTACGTTCTGATCATAAATGCACCTGAAGACTTCAGTTTCAGCTAAAGTAGTCGGCACACCTACAACCACGATCCGAGGTTTGCGCTTGTATGGTTCGTCGGCGGTAAGTCCGGATGTAGATTGCTCAACTGCGTGCTTGAGCTTGTCAGCATCACATTTCGTCTCTGTACTAATAATAACGCCACCATTTTTGGTCTTTCGGACACCACGCACATGCAGCTTCATTTTATCAGGGCGAATGATTTTTTGCACGAGGTCTTTTGTTTCATCACTTGACTTTAATTTATCGTTGGGATAAATAGCTACAGAGCTTAAATTGTTCGGTCGAACGAAATCATTTGCTCCCTTCTTCACCATATCGGCAAACGAAACATTTCCTGCAGAACCAGAGTCCTTAATCGTCTGCTTGAGCTCCGAAATATGTTCCGTCAAGTCGCGCTTTTCCTGTAGGGCATCAACCGCGTTATACGCGTGAATGGTTTTCTGCTTCAGCGACTGGTATAGAACTGCCATTTGTGAGGTTCCAGATCCTACTTTACGGCACAGGGTAGAAATTTTCAGTTTCTGCTCCGAGTTGAGTTTGCCATCCGCGGCAATAGAGCAAACTTCATTTAAGTGCTGTTCGATGGCTGACATCCATTTTTGAATCTCGGGCGTAGAAATAACATCAGCCGTGACCGACTCAAGGGCTGGGTTCCGCGTCGTCGTCTTCGACGGGGAGGCAGAGGGGTGCACTGGCCCTCTTGGGTTAAAGGGGCTGTTATCCATTTTGTATTTTGACGAGTTCAATGATTCGTGTCCATTATACACTGAAACTACACACTAAGCAAAATTTCAGTTGCATTACGTTGGTAATGCACTAAAGGAGGTCACTACTATTTAACTAGGTAATTATTAAATATTGCTAACGAGCACGTCTGTACACTGCGAATGACCACGACTCAAATGATTTTTCTGTTTTTAGTCCACGAAATTGATACCCTTAAGTTTTTTTGTCCGTTTACTGCCTGTACTTCAAAAAGGAGGTTGAGTAGTATTTGAGTTAGCTTCAATAATACGTATTTTTCTACTTCGTGTATATTGATGATGTAATAATAACTTCCTGTCACTGATATTTACATGGCAAGTGGTGTTATAAGAATTTGTGTGAAGTAGGTACAACTAAAAAGTGAATAATAAAAACTTTTTTTACAAAAACAAACACCCGACTTCCTGTTGACCTAAAACTAAAACTTAGAGGCAAAAATAATCGTAACGCCCAGAGAGCTTGAGTGAATTGTTATGCTTAAAAATCAATATCGTGTCGGTAAAGTAAAAAAGGTTTTGTAAACCAATTCCATTAGGTCCACCATAATAAATCATTTTCTCAATGTTTTACGAAAAATAATAAATCATGTTCCATTTCTAAATTGGCTTCGACAAGATTTTATGGTGGCGTATAAAATATTATGACGTAAAGACGGGCGCACATCAAGCTACGACAATGTGTCAATTTTTTAAGATAGATTTTCAACTTTATCGCTAAAGCATAAGGTTCGAAGTTTATTGGAAAAAATCAGTTTCGGGTAGCTTGATGTGCTGGTCTGCCGTGGCGTATACCGTGGGGTTAGACTATCCCATTTATGTCATCGGATATCGTAAAAGACATAAGGGATACACTTCTAGGGAGTGGAATCAACATCACATGACATCACGCCTGCATTCTTTGAAGGGTTAGGCAGAGGTGTACCTATAGTACACCCACATTTCACCAGTTATGTTTAAGTTCCATGTAATAGGGGCCAATTGTTAAACGGGCACAAATCCAGACACCAGGCTGCTACTAGAAATTCCAGATGGAAAATCTAATAACACTTTGCCCGACCCGCGAATTGAACCCAGACCCTCATGCTCAGCAGTAGACCAATGCGCTTGCGACCACTAAACGCACGAGACAGTCTTGAATGGAAACTGTGATTACGCACCCAATGCGTAAATTAGGGATTTAGGATCCCATTGTCATTTTGCTAAAAGTTCGTCGTCGTCGTCGTTTCAGCCGATAGACGTCCACTGCTGGACATAGGCCTCCCCCAATTTTGGGAGGGGTTTGCCATAATCGCCACGCTTGGCAGGCGTAAAAGTTCGTAATGTGCTAAATTCATAATGGTCGATCATTGGTCGGTCAATGGCACAGAACGTGTACGATACTCGTAACGAATTAAAAGCAATGACTGCATAATGACGTTCTAATGGTAGGTCACTGATCAAAGGAACTGTCAAAATGTTTGCAGATTACCGCCTAAGTCAGTCATTCATTTGTCATTATGTACGAGATTACCATTCTATGCCATTTCTTTCAATGGAGTGTCAGTGGTTGACCGTTGGAAAGTCATAATGACGCCATTATAATAATAGATTACCAAACTTGTCAAAATCAACAATTATGAAATCAATTACAGACCATTTTTGGTGATTTTGTAATTTGTCTTTCGGTCGTTCGTTTCTGGGCAATCTCCTGTAGCATAATACAATAGTAAAACATTCGTTTTTGGATATAATCGTTGCAAACCACTCGCACGTCGACTGGCATTAAATTCTATTGACATAAAGTTTGGGCAATAAATAGTGCGCTCGTAAATTCGACATTTTTAACATTTTCATTGACAGCAATGCGGACGAATATTTTAATGCATTTTTATCTAAATCAAAATCAAAAGTCATATACTTAAACTAGTCCAAAAATCAGCACTTTTAGAACGGTAAAATTACATAAGACAAACTCTCCAAAATGCCCGCCCAATTCCTAGTGGAAAAATTAAAAATTTAAAAAACCCCCGACAAAAAATAATAATAAAATTAAATGTAAGTAATTGGAAAAGGATCAAATAATTTAAAAACCCCCAACTTAAAGAATCTAGGTAACGAGACTAAAACAGATAAATTCTTATGGCAGTCGGGGGACCTCTTAGCATAGAAGGTGTTCACGGACGAACGGTCCCCCGACTTCCATATGAATTTATCTGTTTTAGTCTCGTTACCTAGATTCTTTAAGTTGGGGGTTTTTAAATTATTTGATCCTTTTCCAATTACTTACATTTAATTTTATTATTATTTTTTGTCGGGGGTTTTTTAAATTTTTAATTTAATTTTTTATTTCATGCTTTTTGTAGGGACTCCTTAATTTTTGTATTTCATTTCTTTTATTTTGTTACGTTTTAAGATTCAGGTAATTTGGTGTTTAATCAGGTTTTTTATCCGTCAATAAATAATTATTAATTTACAGTTGAAGAATAATTTTTAAGACTAAACAGATTTTTTTGTTTTATTATATCCTTTTTCTAGTTCTTCCTTTAGTTATTCAACTTTCGTACAAGTATTTCATAGAGTAGATATCTTAGGTATTTCAGATCTAGTTTATAAAATGGGACTGCGTCACTGCGCAAAAGCGTAGGTGTATCTACCTACATCAGATAGTGTTATCTGATGTAGATACACCTACGCTTTTCAAGTAGCATAAATCCATTCGTATTAAAAATCGTCAAACTCAGTGGTCGTAGGTACCAGTCACCACTCCACTTTCCTCATCAGTCTAGAGCATTGATCAGACAAAAAATATTTTCAAGTTTTTAGTTTTCATTTCGTTAGTTAATATTCCTCATTCCCTTTCATCATCATTTGTCTGTGTGGTGCCGAACTTAAAGAATAGCACCAACCCATACTTCCCCTGGGTATCTTAAAAGGCGACTAAGGGAGACCGGAGAATGGGCAGCAGCGTTCTCTATGCATTACACCATCATAACATACTGCGATCGCCAACCCGCCTGCCAAGCGTGGCGATTATGGCAAATCCCCCCCCAAAATTGGGGGAGGCCTATGTCCAGCAGTGGACGTCTTTCGGCTGAAATGATGATGATAAATGATTCCCTATCAATATAGTGTACATTATTCTATTTGTCAAGCCCTTGCATTTGATATCTATATTGAAGGAGTTGTGAAAAAAAAATATAATTCGCCATTTTGTGGTGGCAGCCATCTTGAATTTGAATTTTGTAATAGCGTATAGTATTCTACTAGTCAAGCCCTTTCATTTGATACCCATATTGAGGGAGTTGTGAAAAAAAAATGTATTTCGCCACTTTGTGGTGGCGGCCATATTGGATTTGAAATTTATCATAGTGTATAGTATTCTACTATTCAAGCCCTTTCATTTGATACCCATATTAAGGGAGTTGTTAAAAAATATGTAGTCCGCCATTTTGTGGCGGCGGCCATCTTGGACCGATTTTCATCAAACATAGCTAAGAACACTCCCGACTAATTCACCTTTCAAACAAAAAAAAACAAAATCAAAATCGGTTCATCCGTTCGGGAGCTACGATGCCACAGACAGACACACACACACACACACACACACACACACACACACAGACACGTCAAACTTATAACACCCCGTCGTTTTTGCGTCGGGGGTTAAAAAGAAGGGTCGCAACAAACAATGTTTATTTAGACTATTTAATTTGTATTGACTAAAAAAAATAATTTTACTGTACCGAAAAAGGAAATAGAATACTTTACTACTACAGTCATTTGTTTTAAAAACTGCCGCAACCTTTTCAAGTCTGAACAAAACGTAATCATTTTCAATTCCCCTCTTGGGAAAGGTCTTTATTTACTCAGAATGAATTAAACCGTCTGCAATGAACTCTTCTTAAAGAGACAGCTTTGCCTGTAATTAACTTGAACTTACACTAAGTACGAACGAAGATCAACCGTTTTAGAATTTTCTTTTCTACGATTTTCATTACTAATTAGATGGTAATGATGTATTCAATCAAACACCAAAAAAAAAAAAACAGAACACAGAATATTTTGCCATCACTCACTGACATATCGGATTTAAAACCGAGTACAACCCGAAGACAGCCGAACACATCCGAATGTAGCGCGGTGTCGGTAACAGTGTCGCGAGTTCAATGGTTTTTTTTCCCATCTCAAAAAATGGCCACCGCGAAGAAGAAGTTTTCACTTCAAAACCATCGTTGGGAAACTTGGGCTTCAGTAAGTGTAAAATCGCCAACCCGTCTTGAGTAGGCGTGGTGAACAATGGTCGTGTCTTCTCTGTTTGAGAAGAGGCTTTTGCCCCACATCATCATCATCATTTCAGCCGAAAGACGTCCACTGCTGGACATAGGCCTCCCCCAAAAGGGGGGGGGGGTTTGCCATAATCGCCACGCTTGGCAGGCGGGTTGGCGACCGCAGTGTGGTATGGTGGTGGAATGCATTGAGAACGCTGCTGCCCCTCCTCCGGTACGCCCCTCAGTCGCCTTTTACGACACCCACGGGAAGTATGGGGTGGTGCTATTCTTTAAGTCCGGCACCACACAGACCACATTTTGACGAGTTATACGAACATAAATGTAGGGAACAGCAGATTGTGGTGGTCCCACACGAGACATGAATGGGTTGGTATTAAGTATGATGTCTTAAATCGATTTTTGTGAACCTTTAAATGCTTAGAAAATGTGCGAAAAATTAAATAAAATGATACTTTGATAAGATTTGTGAGTGCAGCTTTTTGTTTAAATCGTAGCCTAGACAGCGCAATTTTTTTTACACTGTTACCGTAAGCAACACCGCGCGTGTTTTTATAAGACGATTAAAAAATACCCGCTTCGGATGTGTTCGGCTGTCCTCGGGATGTACTCGGTTTTAATGTATGCCCGATATGTCAGTGAGTGATGGCAAAGTATTCTGTTTGTGTTATGTTTTCACTTCCGTCGGCACTCCCGGAGTGCCATTGTTTTTTCTTTCTTTGTATTCGTCTTGCTTTCATGTTTAACCGATTAATGCTTATAAAATCAAATCTGCGACACATAGACCATTTATGACAAGGACACCCATAACAATAGTGACATAGCCTAAAATAACAATTTTCCCACAAATCAACTTAATAGGTGCTCAATTTTATCAGGTCAGTGCTTTTCAATGGTAATTTTTGTCCTAATTTCTGACTGCTTCTGAATAGAATGGCGATTATCGGCTGCCTATAGAGGTTGAAATAGAACAGCCATTTCGCAAGTAGATGTTATTTTAGGTTAGTAAATGGAACAGGTAAGCAATGAGTACACAAGAGAAAGCCTGAAAGTGACACAGGTGACTAAAAAGTTGTGTGGGAATGGGTTGTGGTGTGGACGAATGCGGAAAATTTCGTGAGGAAAGTTTTGAGTAAGAACGCGGATGTTTATAAGAGTAGGGGAAGATCAAAGAAACGATGGATGGACTGTGTGAAGAAAGGGGGTGACTACCGAGATGACGACTAATAGAGAAGTACAGAGGAAAATACATTGTACCGACCCCAAGTAAATTGGGATAAGGTCACGAGAAATATGATGTTAGGTTTGTTAGGTGATGTAATAATAACGTAAGCTAACCCTGTATCCCCTTTACTAATAAACGTTGTACATCGTCTGTAGGTATAGTTACACAACGCTTTGTCTTCTTCTTTCTAAAGTCAAATTAATGACGACTGAAAGAAAGAAATCGGTGTGTAACTATTCATCTGACATAATACGTTTATTAGTAAGGGAGTAAGTGTTTTCATGAGCGTGGAGTAAACTTTCCACTTTCATTTAAAGTTGGCGGTTGATGGGACAGCGATTCAATGTTGATAAAATAACATTAGCCGACTACTTAACATTAACAATACAGTACTTAACATTGCTTTGCATTGCATTGCCAATTACTTAAAATGTTAGGCATTAGACTTAAAATGATTTTACTATGCTTTTTAATATTTCTTTCCTCTTTACTGCTTTAAATAAAGTGTTAATGATTGAGCGCATTGTGAACTGTATTAATAATTGTTTATTGTTTTTTTTTTTTTTTATATATTTGTATGCCCATGAGGCTGATCACAGCATGAACTCATTTTATATTGTAAGACCTATATTGTGTCCTGTATATCTATACAAATAAAGTGTTTGATTTGATTTGATTTGCTTAAAATGCTGGAAAAAGAAGAAGCAGGAGCACGAGACCAAAAAAGTAATACAGAGAAAGATATAAACATAAACATAACTTAATGCCTGTATTCTCCGACGGGTTTGGTAGAGATGCACCAAAAGGTTTCCAACAGGCCCCTAATGTAAATATAACAGTCAATGCAATATATTGGTCAAAAAATGTAATAAAAATAATAAAATAAATGTATTTAATAAAAATAATAAATACATTTTTTTAATAAAAATTGTAAAATATATATTTTTTTGTTATAATTTAATAAAAATAATAAAATCATTTTTTTAAATAAAAATATTTTTTTATGTAATAAAAAGTAACATATACCTACCTATTTTTTTTTTTAATTTATTAAAAATAATACAAATTTAATAAAAAAAAGTAATACAGAGAAACATACAAACATAACGTAACGCCTGTATTCTCCAATGTATGTACCAAAAGGTTTCCAACATGCCCCTAACAAAAATAGAACAGACAATGCGACATATTGGTAAAAAAAAAAACAAAAATGTCACCTTTTCACGATAGTTACTGTTAAATAAAACAGAAAATATATGAAAGAAACTTGTAACTTTATGGTTTATCGGGTTTTACTAAATAGGTCCCAGGTTGGCTAAAGAAAAATAATCATAGTGCCAGAAACTCCAGGAACATTACTAAAGCTATATTTTTATCTAGAACCAAGGTGACAGTGTAAATACTGCTAACCGTTCCTTACGAGAAAATAATACGGGTAAGATCAACATAAACACGAATCATTATGACCCGAGAAGATTGCCATTACCGCTGCGGACCGTCCCGAGGGTCTGACCTGACTGCGGAAGACGCTGAACTGAACTTAAACCTTTTAATATTCTGTGGAGAGTTTCCTTGCTAAATAAATTATAGGAAAAGATATAGGATTTCATGTTAATGGGGTATTGATAAAATGGTCTTTGTTGTTAGTGTGTACAATACGACCGATGTATCTTGGCGAGCCCGAACTTTGCGCAGAAGGCTGCGCAGTAAGATTTTTTAGGAAACGAATGGGAAATAAGGTGAGTGCGAGTCCCAGAGGACACGGTAGAGTACATGGTGGAGGTCTGCCACGCTTGGGCGGAGCACCGCCGTGTCCTCGTAGAGGCGATCGGCAGCGGCGGCGATCTCTCGCGTCCGGCCCTGGTGCAAACCATGGTCCGGGGCGAGAGGGAGTGGGAGGCAGTCGCCTCCTTCTGCGAAGCAGTTATGCTAGCGAAGGAGGTGGCGGGACGGCTCAGGGAGAGAGCCTCCCGTCCCAGCTGCCGCGGGAGACGCTCCGGGCGTCGGGAGCTGCGTCGCGACTCCCGGCCACCGTAGGTGCGGGACTGCGGGCGGAGAGTAATGGGTAGCTCACCGTCCAATCAGGACCAGGCCCATGCTGGATGGCGCGTACGTGTTTCATGCGCGCCTCAAAGAGATGTCAGCATCGAGGAGGGGCCCCCTTAGAGCCGAAGCCTGCCGGGTCAGCGGGATTGTCCGAAAGGGTTACCGCTGGCCCGGAACATTAAGGGCTAAGGAAGGAACACGGGTGGGTTTTAGTCAGTAAGAGTCTGACACTCCCTTCCGCTCCACCCAGAGCGGGATATCCCATCCGCAAAAAAAAAGCGAGTGGGAGTGAGAGGACATGCGCGGAAGTTCTTAGTGCCTATGTTCAGGCTAGGCAAGTTACGTCGGTCGTATTGTACTTACATGAGCAAATCAATTTACACAATTTCTATAGAATCTTGGTATTACCGTAAATTCTTCGGTACTGCTGAGACGTCATAGCATGGTCATCCTTTAATGTTCCCATTGCTCGGACACAGGCCTCCTCTCGAACGGATTGTCTTAGACCCAAAAGATTCGAAGACATGTGACATCTACCAACCAGCACTGGGCCCGCATGGTGGATTTCGGCCCATTCCCTCTCAAAAAGAGAGGAGGTTTGTGTTCCAGCAAGTAGTGGGAAGATCTATAAAATAAAAAAGAAATACAAACAAATGAGAAATGAAAAATGGAGAGTACCTAGTTCAAAATGACGTCCATATTAAATAAATAACAATTCAATTTTAAAAGTAGGTAAGAGTATGTAAGCAACTAAGGATCAAGGCAGGTGACGTTCTGTAGTTTCTGCCTACCCCCGTGGGAAGAAGTCGTGAGTTTATATAAAAGTTATCTGCATTCGCGATTTATTTGCCAAAAATGTAAACAAAATATGAGTTTATGGAAAAATAACTTTAAATCCTACACCATAAAGTTCAGTTTACGCTTCAACTTCGAACATTTTTATAACTTTTTCATTAATGCTAGTTAGACTGAAATCAACTTAATTTTCATTAAAATAAAGTTGATATTTGTTTAGTTTGAAATAATATTAATTTCAAACATAAGTATGAATGGAATTTAGGTACCTACATGTATCAAGTATGTGATGACAGTTAGAAAGTACATTCTTTTACACAGAAGCACGTGAAGGCTTATGAATATGCAAACATGCCTTAATAATACGACGCAAGAATTCCTCCTTTGTGAACAAAAACAGAATACAAGAGATAATTGAACACAAAACAACATGACAAAAAAAAAAGAAATGTTTCCATAATAAAATTAGGGAAATATTTTAATAACAAAATCCATCTGTAACCTGCTTGTTTTATACGAATTACATAATACGCCTCGGGAAGTGAAACCTGAACATTGTCTGTCGGAACGCCAAACACGGGTGTGTAACTTCGTTCGTCGAAAAACGGTACTGCATAACAAGCCTGTCAAAGTTCTAACCACAATAGGAGCTTTATACGACAACAAGTTGCTGTTGAGAGTTACAAACGGTCTATTGCTGAACATCAAACTAACTTATGTCTGGTTTGGCGTGACTTACTGTGTGGTTTTGCTTTTCATCTCTTTATGCGTAGTAGGTACAGACTGTTTTTGAATACCCTTTACTTTATGCTGTTAGGGCCTTAGCACACCTTCACAGCGAAAATAATAATGGGGCTCTGCTTAACGAGTCCCGTTTATAAACATTACTACATCATGTTGCGATTCGAATAGCGGAACATCATGAATCGGAGGAAAATGTCGCTTTCAACTTAGTAAATACAGAATATACTACTTCGGACCTCTTAGATTTTCCGTGAAATCATCATGTATTTTACACAAAAATTTAAGTTTCGCTTAATAAACTTTTCAACTGCCACAGATACGTGCGAAATAAACGCGGCACCGCAACAAAATAGCGGGCTGAGCGCGGATTCGTAATTGGTTTCCGAGCAGATCTACAAAATCACGCGGGAAAGAAATAGAAATATAATCAAATCTATGCGTTAGACCAGGCAGTTTTTCTTTTGTTTCGCCTGTCATACAACGGACAAGTCATAGCGAAACTACTGCGGTTTCGATGCTATTGTTTCGCGTTGGAGATGTGATACCCGCCTACCCAAGTAACATTTTAGGTTTTAGAAAGGTTTTGAAAAGGTTCTAGAACCTTTGTATGGACATCTGCTCGTAAGTCTTAATAGACTTAATAACGTTATATTAACCTTATAATAACCTCCTGAGTGCAAAAAGGGCCCAAGTTTTAGAACCTTTCTGGGAGCTACAGCAAAACCTAAAGCTCAAATCCAGAACCTTTCGAACTACTTACACAGAACCCAAATAAAACCTTCACAACCTTAATTTAACGTTAATATAACCTTGTAAGGCAGCTATTAAGTTCTAAATTAGTCATGGATGTAACTAAATGTCAACTTAAAACCTTTTTGATGGACATGAATAAATGCCTTTCCAGGACTCTCAGGTTTTAAAATGTTTCTGTGAAAGATTTTTTCTACACAGAAACACCAATCGTGGATTTAAATACTTATTTATAATGGCGCCATTCCCTGTCATTATAACAAGTTTCAAAATGGCTAGATGTAAGTAAGTGTTATAATCATAAAAAGTAATAAATGGCTTGCTGAAGTCAGGGAAAATCAAAAAATTAGTGCGACTGGCACTTTATCGTGACACTTTAGGATAATAGTGTTGTATACGAGACGGGCCTTCCGAAAGTAAAAAATTTAGAAGATATTTTAATTAAATAAAAATTATAAAATTAGGTGGTTGGTAGTAAGTTGCATTAGAAATAAAACTTCTATTCATATAAAAAACATATATTTTAAATCACATAGCACACGTAACTTAATTTTGCCTTATTGACTTAAAATATTGCTTTTTGTTTAGATTTTTTTTTATTTCAGTGAACAAAATGGCTGGCGTTAGGAAATTACTAGAAAGCATTACAATTAACCTTTTCAGAACTGTAACAGCTAAAAGCTCTTATTGTTTACGAAAATAAGAGCTAAAGGTAATCTCGCGGAGCTACTTAAAACGACAAAGCTGTTTTTGCAGCTTTAAGTTTATCTCCAGGAGTCCTTCAAGAGTTGCGAAACCTCTACGCACAATTGTTTGCTTTTAAGTTTTGGTTGTAGGAGGACGTGCGTTCGATGGTTCGACAAGAGTGCTGAAAATTCCACTCCGTTTTTTTGATAATACTCTGTGTCGGTTCATTTTGCAAGACAACGTAATGCTTTGAAGTCGTGGACACCACTAACATTTTTAGAGGATGCATTTAAAGCTTTAAATTATTCTTGTAGGACTTTAAGCATGCCTTCAGCCCATAAAAATAGCTTATTGGTTTGGGTTTTCACCACACAGTCCTAATTTGTTTACCAAGACAGCTCTAATACAACCTAAAAGTTTAAAGTAGGTTTTAGAAATTACTAATAAGCGATTTCAACATTCCATAACTTTATGGTTATATCAAAGATAAAAATGAAACCTTTAGATCTCACTTTAGAATAATGCTAGCCTTTCCAGAACTTAATCAGGAGTCTTCAACAACTATAAGATCCTAGAACTATATGCTCTTGAAACCCAAGTCAAAATAACGTTAATTTAAACTCTTGTCATCGGCTCCAAGGTTGTAATAATAAACAATTCGTTTTAGGACTTATTAATCATTCTCAAGTACTTAATATGACCAGATAGCAAAGCATTAACCTTTTTACGACCCTTATAAAACCTAAAGGCATTTTTTACAACCTAGGCCCGAATTAAATGTTACTTGGGTAAGTATCAAATGTCTTACAAAAGCTTTTTGTTTCGGACGTCTGCGAAGTCTATAATTTCAGTAAGTTTCAGACAGATTTCTGAATTTACTGAGGTAAATAACTCAATAGTTATTTACCTCAGTAAATTCAGAATCTCATTTCAGTGTTAAATTATTTTCATAAGTTTCGGTCTGCTTCTGTGTAGCTTAAACAAATACCTAACTCTTTTTTCTTAAAGCTGGCGTAGCATATTTTAAAGTTTCATTCTTCTTTATTTTTAATCGAGTTCAAAAAAAAAACCAATCGATCTATAATGTTGACCGATTTTGTAAAATTATTTTTTCGTTTGATGATAGGCTTGACGACAGCTAAAAAGTGAAAAACAACTCTTTACGAAAAGAATACAACCGACTGTGACAAGTGAAAAATGTTTTTTTCATACCCAGAATATTTTATAGTAGCGCAAACATTAAAAAATCCTGTCAAAACTTTTATAATTTTACAATAATAAAATACGTCGTTTTAAAACGAAATATCGACGGAATAAAATGGGAAAGTATTTGGAGGAAAATTGGAATTGAAAATATAAAAAGGAAATGTTTCTACCAGCAGACCCGTTTCACTATTATTTGCTCGTATATTAAATTAGGATTCACTCACTATTTGTAATAGACGCTAGAATTCCACACGGTAACAAAGTAAATTCTATCAGGTAGTACAAAAGTGTTCTTATTTTTGCGTCTAGACGGTAAATAAAAATAAGAACAAAAAGACTCGCTTTTAAGGAGAAAAATGCTTGATCATTTTCTTATACTTGTGTAATATTTTATTTGAAGCAAACTTAAATCTTACTTTCTGTTTGTATTTTTTGTTCATGACGTAATTCAAGTAATTTATTTTAGTGAGACAAAAAATATCCATAAAGTCACAAATTCAACAAAACATAAAAATATTAAACAACAGTTTTATACAAAGTCAAAGAATCATGCCCACTTTCCATACATTGATTGACCTGTCACTTGATTTGTTTTACAGGTCGCGTCTACCTACAACTAGTATTGTATAAAAACAATTATTGTTCATAATAACACAATAATTTATTATCATTTCATTTAGAGGCCAGGGAAAAATGTTATTAAGTAAATAAGATTTTGAGGTTATAGCAGCTGTCAGACAAGGTTTGACAGCTGTTTTAACCTCAAAAACTGTACGATAATTAAAATCAAATTGTTTCTTAATCGCTGAGAGTTACAATCACTGAGAAATAAATCCCTCTTCAATGTAATATCATCAAATCATCATCATCAAATTGGAGCGCGGTCGCACACAGTAGTTATTATTCTCGTAATAACCCGCCCATGCTGAGTTATAAAGACTTCGTGTGATGTTATGCTATCCTTGTTTACTACACTTTGTGCAAGTTTGAGCAATTTAGGTACCTACTTACAGTTCATTGAAGTAGGTATCGGTCAAAATCTGTCGTCGCCGTCGAAGCGGATCAGACTCCAGGAGTCGCCTGACAGGCAACATAAATAGATGGAAAGAGCTGCACACCTACATGTTTTTGGCGAGGACAGGGAAATTAAATAAATAACAGGATTTGATTTATTATCATTTATTCAATATCTTCTCGTACAACCACTTCATCTAAAAATGCCACTGGAGCCACAATGTTGGTTTCATGCCTGTGATCATGCATTAAGTTGATCATCCTTATTGTGAGGCTTGATGGGTTTTCTTTGGGAATGTGGTCACTTTGGCGATTGAGCAATGATCGACCACAAACGGGGCATACTTGAGCATGACCACGTTGAGATGAACCAACAGATGGATCACACTCATTTTTTCCATGAATCTGAGCATTAATAGTCTGCATGGATACATCAAAGCATGCTTCACAAATGTAATCTTCTTCCGTTATCTGAAAAACAAATAAAATAAAAATAGTTTATTTCTCACCGTTAAAAGTTACAATTATACAAATAGGTAGGTACATGACAAGTAGGTACTTCAACATTTTGTGGTGATCATAATAAGGTGCACATAGTATTGACCCTTGCCTCTAAACTAGGCAGGAACCTGTATCTCAGGGGATAGTTTTCAGCTATTGACATTTTAATTTTTATCTGAGGACTACTAAATCTGATTTAAAGCCTGCAATGGAAATAAGTATGTATATTTAATTTGTATTTTTACATGTTTTGTTTTAAACAGCTGTCTAAAAGAACCACTTTAGCTAAAACATGAGGAAAATCTAGATGTAACTAAAACATTCCGTCAGTGGGTCGTCTTAGGGGCGTCACCTATTTCTAGTAGGTAGTACTAGTTATATTTTTCGTGTAACTTGAAAAAATATACTTTACCACTTCTAAATATCAATTCTTTTTTATAAAACAATACGCTAGCCTCCGTTGACTGGATACTAAATAGATAGGTACTTGATTGTTATTATACTTACTATTACTGGAGATATCCAAGTGCTAATAGCGAGATGACTCTGCTATCAAGCTGAAGCGCCCGATAACGCCGAAGCGTATTAACTTATGTTGTAGTTTATACAAAGCAAACTCGTAGAAGGCTCCATAACACTTTCCAACAAGAGTGTTAACGATAACTTAGATCCCAATCAAAAGCACTTAATCGGTATCCGTATAACACAGGCCAAAGTAATCGTAAGTGGTAGGTATCGAAGTTCACGGAAAATGCAAAAGTTGTAAGGGTATCAGAAAATCCAAGATCGCACAGTACAATTATGAAACGAACGACTGCAAAACGTCAAACAAATGACAGCAGTCACACTGTCACAGCGGCAGCCTTTCATTCGTTGCGACTAAAGAAGTCCGTTTTACGCGTAACCTGTCAACTGTACACTTAAAATGGAACGTGTGTAAAACACGTTCCGTTTCCAAAAGTATATTGAGAATCATAAACATGATATAAATTGTATTTTTTCCTGGCTTCATTTGAAAATTCAATTAAGTGATACGAAATAAGCAAAAAAAATGCAATTTTTTAAGATATTTTACATCACTAGACGCGTTCAAAAATTTTCAGGTCAAAACTGGACATGATTCTATTTATAAATTAAAATAATAATTTAAAATGGTTATAATTTAAGTTGTTATTGTAATAGACATAATAACACATTTTTTTTTTGAGGGGCTTGTTGCTAAGTAATAACAGCCACGCGGTCAATCGATCAGGTTAAGCAACGCTTGCCGCGGTTGGTCCGTGGATGGGTGACCATCTTCATATACCAAGACCCTTCCGTGCCTCGGAAAGCACGTTAAGCCGTTGGTCCCTGCTGTCATTCGTGGATCTTTGACAATCGTTACGGGTAGTCAGAAGCCCGAAAGTCTGACAACCAGTCTTACCAAGGTGTACCAATAACTAGGTTGTGGAGGTCAGATAGGCAGTCGCTCCATATAAAATACTGGTATTCAGCTGCATCCATTCAGACTGGAAGCCGACCCCAACATAGTTGGGAAAAGGCTAGGCAGATGATGAGATGATGAGTAACACATTTAATACACAGATAAATAAAACACTAATAAAGCTCCTTAAGCTTTTTCAAAGGAGTTAGCTTAGTTAGTAGGTGCTCTTCTGGAGAAGTATCATACAAAGAATGATGATATCAGCCACAAAGTATCACTGGCTGTATTGCGGTTTGCCACAAATAGGTGCTAGTGAAATAACTGCCTCTATGGCTCTCGAAAATCCGCCTTGATATTGTTGGCATCTATTAAACCTGGCGGACATCACGTTTCATCAAGTGGATCACTAGTAGTTGCCAATGTAGAAACCCACTACTTAAAAAATATTACTTAAAAAATCATCGTTTGCTTAACCGTTTCCCAACAATGTTGGAGTCGACTTCCAGTAGAATTATTGGAATGAAGATCCTTAATGCGGCTTGCGATATGAGTTGACTGTGAAATCGTCACGTAAGGAAGAGCGTTATGCCCCCTTCTTGCGTCTTTCCCTCTCTCTGTCTCTCTCTATTATATACGAGTGTGTGTGTGCGTGCAAGTATCGCACAAGAAACTTCGTTCCTGACAGGGGACCGTTATTCCGACACGTTTTTTTTTATATATAGCGACTGCTTGTTTGACCTGCACAACCCAGTTACTGGGTAGCAGTGTAGCACGATACCCTTTGACAAGACTGATTGTCAGAATTTCGGGGTACTGTCCTTTTTTTTTAACAATAATTATGTAAAAAAAGACTACGAACGCTGCGACCGAAATCTACATCATACTTAAACAACCTACTGCCGGAAAGTAACACAGAATATGTAAAATTTCAATAAAAAGTCGTATGTAAATGTACGATTGCATGCTAAAATGTAATATGAAGAGAAATCGAGTCGGTCGACTTTATATTAGCAATTGAAATGGGCTGCGAGCTTTTCAGGATTCAGCCTGAAAACAGAAACCCCAGCACGAACGCGCGACGACGTAAACGAAACGTAAATTCAAATGATTTTTTAATCGTAAATACAACTAACGTGTAGCCTTTTGTTGTAATTTGCGACAAGCACAAAAAGCCTCACACGCACGAGGTTGTGGGTTTAAATCCAGGCAATACCAATTTCAATTAATTTGTACTTTCTGAGACATTGGTCCCCCTCCTGACCTCTCTGGTCATGTCAGATTGCCGTCCCATCGTACTATGAGAGTGAGAGAAGACAGAGTGCACCTGTGTCTGCGCACACACTTGTACAATATAATATTTCCCGCGCAGCAGGCTGGTCTCCGCTGAGATTTGTCGCCATGGCCGAAATTCGGTCTGGAGGAATTTAATTTATTTACATTCTGAGTTTATCTTGGACATTAGTGAAAGCTCGTGCCTTCTCAATATGAATAGAGGCCTTTACTTTAGTACAATAATAACAGGCTGGTTTTATAAGCACAATAATTAACACTCATAGATATGAAAGAAGTATTAAAACTAAGTAAATATTATGTGGGAAACGAGTATTTTCAATTTTAATATCGTTCGATATTACGTCATAACGTTTACGCTGTGCCCTATTCACTATGACCACTTAAAAGTGTTTACGACGTACGGCATTTCATACAAACTTTCAAGCCCTTGTTTTCGAAATGAATGAACCGATTTTTATGAACTTTCATACGCATAAGCAGGATACAAAGGTCTAAAAAGTTACTTAAGAACATTTTCCAAGACACTATATTGACGTGGTTTGCACGTGGTAAAATTTCGCGGGGAATTATACTAAATTGGGGCCCCGAGCGTTTGTGCTAGGCCTACTGGAAGCCTTCTACCCGACTGTAATTTATATATTGATCGAGGGCTTCTTTCTTTTGTTTTTTCGCTTTTTGTATAATATTTTTTTTAAGTAAGCGGATATGTGGTTAGGTATGTAGGTAGTCAAGTGTTGGCTTTGCTGTCAGAAAAATGTTTTAGAGATAAAATTGGGTCTGACTTTTTTCCTATCTACTACACAATTTTAATGAAAAGATAAAAATATATCATATTTTTTTAACTAAGTATCTGACCTAGCATAATTATATTTTTTTGTTATCAGTTCGATAAAAATTGTGGAGAACTGAATATATATTTTTTAAATATAACATAATTTTGGTAAAAAAAATTATACTACAGTATAATTTTCTTACCTACGCTGAAAAAAACTCAGCTGTTCCCTGCATTTGCATGTTCGTATAACTCGTCAAAATGTAGGGAACAGCTGATTTTTTTTGCGATTTCAGGTTTGGTCCCATAGTAAAAGTTGTTCATAATGATGAGTACAATGACCTCGTAAGAGGTTGTTAATGTTTTACCAATAACCCTGTATACAGGACTAGCTGCGCCTGCGGTTTCACCCGCATAAGTGTCGATCCCGTGGGAATATCGAGATAAAAAGTATCCTGTGTCTATCCTCTCAAACTTTTGCGTTTATAATATTAGTAGGAAGTAGGATAGTATTTATTCCGGTAGTACCCACGGCCCCTACGCGGGCGAATCCGCGGTCAAAAGCTTATAATATATAAACAGAATAGACAAAATTAAATTAAATCTTATATAATAGACAGATCACGCCTGCAGCAAGATGTTACAGCAACCAAGCTAAATTCTGATTTAAATACAAATTGGAGATTCCATTACATCAAACACAAAATAAAATAATATTCTTGTAATACAACACTTTTGGCTGCTTGATTTGTGACTTCAGACGGACTTACCGAATTTCGGAAATCCTCAGAACATAAGGAAAACGTTATCGTACCCTAAAGGTTTTTCATCTTATATATACACAGGAGTTTGTATGGGATAAGCCCGCTTAAAATATACTTGCGTGATTTATTGATATACTTTGGGCTGATTTTTCAAAAGTCGAACAACTTTTGTACGTGGAATACAATTGACGTCTGACAGTTTTTGTATGGAAGAACTGTCAAAATTCAAAATTATTCCTCCGATATAACTATCTGGCATTGCAAAAATCAGTCCTTATTCATCTCCAGATAAGCTTTGTGTTCGATTGTATTATTATAGGCAAAAATAGTGCTTATAGGGAATGAATTCTCAAAAATCCTGCCTTAGTGCTCACTTTCGTTTGTGCAAAATTTCCTACTTCTGGACCCAACGGTTAAGATTGTGCATGGTCTGTCAGTAAGTAAATTATTATTGTTAATTGGTTAGACACACTAGCAGCTAATGAGCTGATGCGTGTGTATCGTATAGCTTGGGATATATTTAATCTGTTGTTGAGTATCAAGCTTCAGGTGTGCTGCTGGTGGTCTTGACTTGGTAATAAAAAAAACTACTGCGATATTACAAGTACTGTATTGCTGATTCACAAGGAGACGACCGATTGTGTGCGCACGCTCAAGGTGTCGGCGAACGAGTGAAAGGCGGGGTAAGCCCACGATCGCGGTGTTGTGTGTGGCCCGATGTGACGTCAGGAACATATTCCCTGCGTTGAAGAGAAGTCTTCAAGAGTTCAAGATGATGTTGAAGAGACCGGAAGAGGGCATACGTTGTTGTACGCACGTGTTATGATGCCCTTCTTCGTCAGGATGTCGGCGACTCGACAATGTCCGTCAGAGCCAGTCTTCACTGCAACCACTCTACCCAGCAACTCGATTAGACAAGAATTGCTTCAAGGGCTTTTTTTATGAATGCCCGCGCAAATGTTTATTCGCATTTATAAATGTTTATTTTTTTATTACCTAGTTATGGAGTCGTTATTAAGAATGTTGGTAGATTTCTGTATCCGTGGGATTCTTCATAGCGTATCGATGGTAAAAAGTTCAAACATCTTTGACCCAAAATTCAGCTATGAGAACTCCACTCACTGTCAAGTGCACAGTTGGCAGGGCCATGCGACGCAGGATGGAAGTTGGGCCATTGTTTGTCGGGAGGTGCCGCATACGCACTTGAGTACTGAGCCGTCCGTGAACCCCATCTGTGAAGATTGTCTTTGATCCTTGGGATATTAGATGTAGTGTTCAGATTTTAAAACGTTGTAAATATCAACATTCAGACTTAAACAGATTTCACACATCTTAGTGTGAAATATTTTCATGTTGTCGAATTTTTAAACTTCTACTTTTTGAAGTAGTTTATAAACGCTATGATATTTATGTATGACTAGCAGCGCCCCGCGGTTTTACCCGCATAAGTGTCGATCCCGTTCGAAAGACACATGGCGCCATCTATTATCATAATAACGTTACTCTTGTTTTCCTCGGGAACAGCCCTTTTTTTCGGGATGAAAGGTACCCTATGTGTATTTCAGGATGATCGGTTCAGTGGTTTAGGCGTGAAAAGGTAACAAACAAATTTACTTTCGCATTTACAATATTATATCTAAGTTAGGATGTATCAAGTCATTTACAATGTAATAAATTTCTTAAAATATCTTTTCAAATTCGATGTTCCAAAACCTATCAAGTCGTTCGAATACGACCTAAAAATTGATCAGCATCTCAGACACCAAAACAGTCGACTTATACCAGCCAGCAATAAGTTATTTCCAGAGACTATCATGTCATTGAATCTGAGTAGTTCGGAATCCTCACTCCGATTGTAGAATTATGCAAAGCCTTATGATGCCGATCTAAAGGATAGGCAGTAAGCTCCATAGATTTTACGCAATGTACGTATCATTATTGATAGGTTAAGGAACTGGATGATACATCACGCAGAATATATACAGGGTTATTGGTAAAACATTAACAACCTATTAAGAGGTCATTGTACTCATCATTATGAACAACTTTTACTATGGGACAAAACCTGAAATCGCGAACTAAAAATCAGCTGTTCCCTACATTTATGTTCGTATGTTGTCTGTGTGGTGCCGGACTTAAAGAATTGCACCACCCCTTACTTCCCGTGGGTGTCGTAAAAGGCGACTAAGGGTCTTACCGGAGAATGGGCAGCAGCGTTCTCTATTTATTCCACCATCATACCATACTGCGATCGCCAACCCGCCTGCCAAGCGTGGCGATTATGGCAAACCCCCCCCAAATTGGGGGAGGCCTATGTCCAGCAGTGGACGTCAATCGGCTGAAACGACGATGTTCGTATAACTCGTCAAAATGTAGGGAACAGCTGATTTTTTTTTCGTGATTTCTGGTTTGGTCCCATAGTAAAAGTTGTTCATAATGATGATTACAATGACCTGTTAAGAGGTTGTTAATGTTTTACCAATAACCCTGTATATTTTTTTTTTGATCTTTTATGGAATATTGTTTATCTTTTTTCTTTTAGATTCTTTTTCATTGAGTTAGCCCTGCTACATTTAAAGTTTGCTAACAACTTGTTTTTTATTATTTAATATAGTAATTTGTGGAAAATGTTGTGGGTAGTATATTTGTTAAGTTTCATTTTAAGTCAACACTGTTTATGCTTAATATACTACTGTTTGTTTTCCCAAATGTAATAAATAAATAAATAAATGAGACTTCGGGTATCGATACCTAACCGAATATAATAAGTATTGTTTGAACTTTGGTACCGAGTTGATTATTATATTGGCACTTGAGTATCAGGAACCAGTTGGCATTAATTGAGTTAGTTTTGCGTTGAATAATCAAAACTTTTTGAAAGCGACCGTCATTCATTTCTGAGTACATTTAAATGCCAACACTTTGCCGACTAATAATTAAAGACAGACCCGTAAAAATACTAGGAAATCGCCTCTGCGGCGTAGGATTCCCCGAACTTTCTCCATTTATCCTATTTCTGGCTGGTCTCCTCCAGTCTGGTTCATATCTTTCTTTACATATAACTAGCTGACCCGGCAAACGTTGTTTTGCCATATAAATTATTTCTAGCTGCCCGGCGCCACTTCGTTTGCGTTGCGCCACTACGCCCCCCCCTAACCCTACCCTACCCTACCCTACTCCTACACTACTCCTACCCTACTCCTACCATACTCCTACCCTACTCCTACACTACTCCTACCCTACTTCTACCCTACTCCTACCCTACTTCTAACCTACTCCTACCCTACTCCTACCCTACTCCTACCCTACTCCTACCATGCTTCTACACTACTCGTATCCTATTCCTACCTTACTCCTACCTACCCTACTTAGGAAGTAAGGTAGGAGTAGGAATTTAAAATATCTAAAAAAATTTTTAGATATCTATGGGAGTAGGGTAGAAGTAGGGTAGGCCCTACTTCTACCCTACTTCCATAGATATATTAAATGTTTCTCTGCGTAAGAACCATTCTCGTATTTCAAGGAATATTCTAAAAAAATAATTAGTGAAATCGGTTCAGCTGTTCTCGAGATTTGCGCTTAGCAACATATTCAGCGATTCATTTTTGTATCATAGATACCAGGGGGCCTAAAAAGGCCACTTTGGCAGAATCATAAAAGGATAACAGAATGGACAGTTAACCGTTAAGTTAATCGTATCAAATCCCATTGGTGAAGCATTTTTCAGTTATTTTTTTTGTCTGTGCTAAAATACCAATCAATCCAATCCAAATCCAATCCCAATCTCTTTGATTGTACCTACGTAGTGCAGCGAAAAAAACTGTCTTCACCATTTTATAATTCCTTTTATGATTCTCCAAAGTGGCCTTTTTAGGCCCCCTTCTCAGAGCTTCTGCGGCCTTCCTCATTTTGTTTTTCCATCTCTAGGTATATAAATTTATATATGAATTTAACTCAAACAATAAACAATAATATTAATGACAATCAAATCTAAACAAATATAACTTGTCACCGCCGGCGTACCAGCGGTTTTAGAACCAAACGGCTTGGTACGTGACGATGGGAAGAGACCAGACGGCATGACGTTGTTGCCTTGGAAGGTGGGTAGGCCTCTGGTGTGGGACACAACATGTGTCGATACCCTTGCGCCATCTCACGTTCCAAGCACGGCGGGCTGTGCTGGCGCCGCTGCTGCGGCTGCTGAGACCCTCAAGCGGCGCAAATATTGTAACCTTATTGGCAACTACAGCTTTGAGCCGTTTGGGGTCGAAACGCTCGGGTCATGGGGCCCGAGTGCGCGTCTCCTTTTTAAGGAAATTTCTCGTCGGCTGGTCGACACTTCACGTGACCAGAGGGCTGGGTCGTTCTTTGGCCAAAGAATTAGCATTGCCATTCAACGTGGCTATGCTGCCAGTCTTCTGGGCACGTTTCCGGATGACAGCGATGCGGACGAGTACTTCGACGCCTAAGTGTCCTTTGTTTTTGTATTTCTTTGTATAGTAAGTTAGTTAGTCATTTAATTTAGTATTTTAGTATTAAATAAATATTATTAAATGTGTGATGTATAATAAAAAATTTATTTGTTGACCTTTAAAAAACAAATATTATTATCCATATTAGTATGCGAAAGTGGGTCTGTCTGTTTCCTTTTCACCCTTAAGCCGCTAGGACGATTTAGATGAAATTTGGTACAGAGATAGCTTGAGCCCCGGGAAAGGACATAGAATAGTTTTTATTTCGATATTCCCCCGGGATCGAAACTTATGCGGGTGAAACCGCGGGGCGCTGCTAGTTACTTATAAAGCTGGATTTGTTTGCTTTTTTGTTTGAACGAATTAATCTCTGGCACAGCCGGATTTGAAAAAATCTTTTTGTATTTGATAGCCCAATTATCAAGGAAGGTTATAAGGTTATTTAACATTACGCTATGACCCATAGGAGCCAAGCGAGGCGGATGAAACCGTGAGGCACAGCTAGTATTATAATAAAGAGAAATAGTATATATTTCATATTTTGTATGTCTGTTTGTTACGATTTCAAGCTAAAACGGCTGAACGGATTTGGATGAAATTCGGCACATAGGTAGACTATGACCTGAATTAGGACATGGGATATTTATTCCGATATTCCCACGAGATCGAGACTTATGCGGGTGAACCGCGGGGCACAGGCAGTTTGTATTAAGTTAATAACCTTTGTGATGTGATAAAATAATAACTATGCTTAAATTGTTCATTGGTTTACCTTAGAGTATAAAACTATTTTTATTTAAAAGAGTAGGAGTGGAATCATAAAACGAACGGTCAAAACAAATTAATCTGTTTATGACGTTCTTGACTACTAAGCTTTCAGTTAAGTTAAACTATCAGAAATATCTAAGCAGATAATCAACATTTAAATAAGAAGGTTATTTATTTATTTAAACTTTTCGCACAAAAAGGTACAAAGGCGGACTTAATGCCTTAGGCATTCTCTACCAGTCAACCAAGGGTGGTGAGGTTCACATAATTTAAGTAATAAATGTAGATATTTTTTTAAAGTAACGGTGATAGAGTTTCTTGCCGATTCTTCTCCATACGAAACTACCTTTTGGAAGGGGCTACTAGAATTAATTATATTTTATTGTAAATTTTGACGTTCAAACTTGCCTTCTATGTGCCCATCTTTACTAATACTATAAATTCGAAAGTAACTCTGTCTGTATGTTATTTTTTCACGCCTAAACCACTGAACGGACTTCGATAAAAATTGACAGAGAGATAGATTGTATCCCGGGGAAGGGCATAGGATAGTTTATATTGACATACCTTGCGGGCGAAGCCGCGGGCGGAAGCTAGTGTGAAATAAATACTTTGACTTCGACTTTGTTGATATAAAACAGTATTACTCCGTAAATTGCATTCGAATACGCCTGCGCATCTCCTATTTCCACCTGATTCTATTTTCCACTTCAATGAACCCACTACTGGCATCTGCGTAGCAAACCCTTGTCGGTTTGCTACGAAAATTGTAAGACATTCAGAATAATGCATGATACTTTGATCTTTATGTAGGTTCTAAGTTTTTGATCAAACGAGAACTTAACCTAATCACTGTTATTTTAGTCGAAATTAAATTCTGGCTTCAAATAAACCTAGAATGTGTGTACAGTCAACCAAAGAGATAAGTATGCATGATCGTCGGATATAGTTGAAGTTTAGTAAGAAACCGATTGATGTTCCCGAATAAAATTTTATTATATTAATACAAAACAAACCGCTCATTTATCAAATTAAATTGCAGTAGACAACACCCATCGGTTTCTTACTAAACTTCAACTATATCCGACGATCCTGCAAACTTATCTCTTTTGTTGACTGTAATGGGTATTCCCGAATAAAATGTTATTATATTAATACAAAACAAACCGCTCATTTATCAAATTAAATTGCAGTAGACAACACCCATCGGTTCCTTACTAAACTTCAACTATATCCGACGATCCTGCAAACCTATCTCTTTTGTTGACTGTACCTAATGTCAATTTGTGGTGTGTGTCAAGTTTAATGCTTCGAGTTTCAAACTCGATTTTGTAACACATTTCATATGCAGCAACTTCGTTAAACGGTGTTTGCTGTCTGTTAGCAGCTTGGATTTTAAATGCATGTTAAAGCGTTTACAAAATTAACAGTTTTGTTTTTTTCTGTTTCAGGTATGGAACAACACGAATTCTTAATTGGTGAAAGGTATCTACGATTTTTTTAAGTGCACTGTGTACTTTCTGAGTTTATCTTGATCATTAAGAATTATTAACATCGTGAGGAAACCTGGACTTATTTATACATTATTATAAAATAGTAACGAAAAATTTTTCGCGTTTGCCTGGATGTATGTTGCGAATTGGCACAAAAACGACTGGACAGATTTGGATGAAATTTGGCACACAGATAGTTTATAACCTGGATTAACACATAGGGTACTTATAATCCTGGTAGAAGGTGGGATATTTTCCGACATCCACGCGGTCGAAGACGCGAGCAAAAATTAATCACACTAATATTATAAAGGCGAAAGTTACTGAGTGTGTGTGTATGTGTGTGCGTGTTTATATGTTTGTTACTTCTTCACGCTCAAACGGCTGGATCAATTATGATAAAATTTGGTATGTAGGTAGCTGAAACACTGGATTAACATATAGGCTACTTTTTATCCCGATATTTTTCACGTGATCGAAACTTATGCGGGTGAAACCGCGGGGCGCTGTTAGTAATTAATATAAGATCGAAATAAGTGGTGTTCAATGCTCGTGCCCTTCTACCTTGCCTTGCAGTGGGACAGTTGCAGGCTGGTATTCATATAGAGTGGCACATAACCTAAATGGTTACCGCTACCTTAAGACCGGCTAGGTGTTTGTCGATTAGTTTTTTACATAACATTAAATCAACATCTCGCCTGTATTCACCGAGTATTAGGCAGAAGAAAAAGCGGTGGTAGCTAAATGGTAATGACCCTGTAGATCGTAGGTTCAAACCAAGGCGGGCGCTTGACTTTGTGTAAGTAATTTCATCACCACTGGTCTCGAAACGATGAAGGAAACTGCAACGACCTAGAACCAAAAATTCGGAGACGTGTGACATCTAAAAATCCGTAAGCACTGGGTCCGCTTGGTAGATTACAGCCCACTACCTCTAAGAGGAGGTCTGTGTCCCAGCAGTGGGAACATTATAGGCTGACTTTTAACTGACTTCAAAAAAAGGAGGAGGTTCTCAATTCGGTTGATTTTTTTTTATATTTGTTACCTCAGTATGCTTAAATTCTTTTATTATTTAAAATAATATACTTCCAGATTGGTCCCATTTTTATCAAAATACCACCGGAACTACTCAATGTTAAGTATTTCACGGGTTGCGATTCAATTACTTTAATATGTAATTTATGCTCGTCACAATGCGAATGGCGAAATAGAGCTGATGGTGGAATACCAGGAGAACTCCGCAATAATTAACGTCCCTGCTTCGGGAAAAGCAATATTATGTAATCGGTAATGGGCAAGTTGACATTAGGCTATTGTAACTTAGATACATTAAAAACAGACCCACTAAAAAGCGAGAAAAAAAACTTTTTAACAAAAAAAAACCGACTGCCAGAAAAAAAACTACAAAGTGAAAAATAACTTTAGTTACGGAAGTCGGTGTCTTTGGATCTGTATTTTAGTTTTTGCCACCGACTTCCAAAACTAACGTTATTGGGCAGAAGAGTTAAGCAATCGTATCTCAGAGATAAATTCAAAATGTCTTATGTGCCACTAAATTCTCTGGAGCACCCTAACTGACTAGCTTTTAGGTTTCAGCTAGCAACCATCTTAACTTTCTAAGTAGGAACGTAAACGAGAGTTTAAATTAACTTAGCCGTAAGTTAATGAACCCTAGTTAGATTTGAAGAGGAAGTTTGGCCCAAACTAAACATTCTTTAGGCATACTTGTGTTACCATGTTCACCCTAATGATGACATCTTCAAGATTAAGGGTTAACAGCTAAGGATTTGGAAATTAATCGTATTAGCTACATACATGACTAGGGTTAGTTTCTACGTCACACTTGGGATAATATGTCAAACGCACACTTACACAAAGTGACGTGTATCCTGAGAGATGACGAAATGCGTATTTGACCACTTGCGTTTCTAGTAATCCGTGTAGACGTGTTGCGGTTACAGGCTACAGATAAATAGGGTGGCAGGGACATTGTCACGCCAACTGAAACCATGAATCTACAAGTACAAACGATTCTAGAAAGGCGATAGAAACTTTTTGAAAGTTAAAAAAAAATCAGCCGATTCATAGATGAGTGCCCATATCTACGCAGTCAAAGTGTATGGATGAGCAATTTTTTTTTTTTAAACTTTTAAATGAATTTGTTTATTCTACACCGTTACATTTTGATCGTTTTAATCCTTAAAAGGGGTCATTGTTCTCATCGTTATGAACAACTTTTACTACGGGACCAACACTGAAATCGTGAAAAAAAAAATCAGCTGATCCATACATTTATGTTAGCATAACTCGACATAATAATGTATTGTATGGATCAACAGATTTTTTTTTGCACGAACTTTCGTACAGTCAGATAACAATGTCACATACGAATATTTTCGTTAGAGATCCCATATAGTTCTCAAAGCGATTTGGTCGCTGAACTGACTCTAAAAACAACAGCCTTTTTTACAGCTGTCCAACTGAACTCTATCTGAATTGAACGATTGACCGAATGAACGTTTGAGCTGAGCAAATTCTAGACTCCTTTGGTACAACAGACGAACGCCAATCCATTTGACAAAGCGATACTTTGTAATGGAAAATCCTTCCAGTTCTTACAAACACTATCGGACCTTTTTTTATGCGGATGGGAAATCATCAAATGACCCCTCCCGCTCTGGGTGGAGCGGAAGGGAGTGTCAGACTCTTACTGACTAAAACCTACCCGTGTTCCTTCCTTAGCCCTTTATGTTCCGGGCCAGCGGTAACCCTTTCGGGCAATCCCGCTGACCACACTATCGGACTTGAGGCACGTACAGATGCGAGTAATGTGTCATGTAAATGTAATGTAATATAGAATGAGAGGGAGAAAAATGTAGATTCCGAAATGAGGTGATCCGGCAGAGAACCAAAGTTGTCAACATATTTCGCAGAATAAGCAAGCCATATTAGCCGTTGGGGTTCTTGAGTGGAGACCGCGAATCGGCAAACGTAAGGAAGGATGCCCTCAGGCTAGATGGAGCGACAAACTTCGCGGGTGGCTGGTAGCAGCTGAGTGCAGTGTTCGACTGCGAGAGCCTTTGTATTCGAGCTAAAAACCAGCCAATGGATCCTTCCGAGCCATACATGTAATGTTTGTAGTTCTGTTCATACACAGACTTAGTGTCTAAACACACTATGCCGAAGTTACGCGACCGAAGTTCGGCATGATTACGCCTGCAATGCTATTTGAATTACTGACGACACATTATGCCGAAATTACGTTGCGTTAAATAGCATTGAAATAGCATTGCGGGCGTAATCTTGCCGAACTTCGGTCGCGTAACTTCGGCATAGTGTGTTTAGACACTTAGAGTTACATTACACAATGAATTACATTACAACATAGCACGCGCCTCTACAACATCACCTGCCTAGCCTGTTTAGTTTGGGGTCGGCTTCCAATCTAACCGGATGCAGCTGAATACCAGTATTTTACATGGAGCGACTGCCAATCTGACCTCCACAACCAGTTACTGGGTAATACGATACCCCTTGGTAAGACTGGTTGTCAGACTTTCTGGTTTCTGACTGTAACGACTGCCGAAGATCCTCGAATGACAGCCAGACCAACCGCTTAATGTGCTTTCCGAGGCACGGAAGGGTCTCGGTATATAAAGATGGTCACCCATCAACAGACTGACCGCGGCAACCGTAGCTAAACATGATCGATCGACCTGTGCAGCTGTTATTATTTAGCCACGGGCCCCGCGCCTCTATGTATAAACGCCTTTAGGTATTATGTTTCAATATGAATAAAAATCTTTTCATAAATCCTTCATTTTGCCATTATCACACACCAAACCAAATGAATACAAGCTTTATGTATAAAAAGAAACATGTTTCCAATATAAAAATCGATACATTTCGCCTTTTGTTCGAAAAAAAAGGGAAATATTTTGTCGAAATTTATTTTTATCATCCGGCCTGTATTTTCATTGTTTATTCGTTGTCCAATCGAAGCGGGATTCGAAACAAAAAACTGTTATCATAAACATTATGAATATTCATAATCGTTTGTTCAGACTCGATTTTGTTATTTCCATACTGATTCGATGACTGTAGACTGAATAGCTTTTGATCCAGTATAAATAAAAATCATTGCATTATTTTTTGTTCATTCGCAGTCAGCTCGTTTGCAATCTACGGTTGCAAATAGGAATGATCTGAATTTTTCACTGCTCGTAGTAAATTTTTAACCTCAAGTATTTGAGCTGTATTTTGTGCTATCATAAAATAAAGGGAATACAATTCTGGTGTTTCAGAAAGCGTCAGGAATTTTAGGATAAACTGCATAAAAATCAAGAGTATCGTGAGATTCGTAGTAAGCAATAATTCCTTGTCGTAGCAAGGAATAGTTACTACTCCAATGTTACTACATCTTCGTATGTGTAAATCATCTACTAGCTTTTGCATGAATTTTGAATTAACTGGCTGTCGTGACAGGCGTTGTCCTGTCAAAATTTCAATGCGGAGTTCGAACAAACATCCCGTAGAATAAGAACGTTCAGTTTTTTAAATTTAATTATTATTTCCATAAAAACCTAATTTGGACTAAATTTACGAAAAATATAGACAAATCGGTCCAGCCATTCTCAAGTGATGCGCTTACCAACGAATATACTTAATTTCATTTTTATTTATACGTATAGATTAAAACATAATTGCACCTGAAATTTAAAAAATCGTCAGTCCTATTTCTGTATCAATTCAAACCCACAACTATTTGTAAAAAATCAAAGCATTTATTTCAAATAGTCCCATAAAAGGGAACGTCAAAATTTTTGAACGTCAAAAGGAAATTGCCCATAACCAGTACCGCTTTAAAGCAATAGAGTATGGCCATAAAAATATACTTATAAATTATAAAATATTTTTTTATCTTTTCTGAGTTCAGTTGATTGAAATCGTATGTGAGGTTAATATTTTGTATTTAATTAGTTATTAATTCGATTTTATTGCATACTTTTTTAAATGGAGTATTTTTGTAAAAGCAGTGTTGCCAATTTTAAGAACCTCCCCATAATCGGTCTTAACGCTTAGTATAAAGACAGACGCTGAGTTTTAAAAATAATTTCAACTATGACATTCTTCCTGGGTCATTGATTCCGTTTTAGTCATGATCTGGCAGTTGGAGTACCTAATTTATACGGCCTACCCAAATGTCCCTTCTTTGGTATTGTTCGTCGAATCGTTGAGCTCCTTAAGTTCTGCGTTGAGCTGCACGTTTACTGACAAATGGGAGCACTGACTGGACAGGTCCACTCAATCTGTGTGGTTCTTTTCCCAAAAGAACATTTCAGACACCTTTATACATAGTCTGCACATGATCTGACCAAGATTATGTCTGGGCTTTAAAAGAGATTGTGACCTCTGAGTTTCTTTCGGCCTTTCTTCTCAGAGTTGTCAGATAGGAAACGCCCTTCTCATCTAGTTTAAAAAAATATGTTTGACGTGTAAAAGTGTTTTTTTATCATTTGTGGAGGACAAATTATTATTTTTTAATTAAAATAATCAACTTAATATAACTATATATTTTTAACATCTTTAAAATAATAATAAATTAAATCCATTTATTTCAGACTAATTATTTGTCCATACTTGTTAGTGTTATTACATTACTTTACTAATTAAAACTATTTCTATTATTGACAAATCACATGGTCAGGGTAATTAAGATTAACTGTTGGTAACACTGTCACGGGCAATGTGAAAGGTGAACTGCCAAAAGTGTCAAAAGTGTCACTCACTGTCAATAATTATTTGTCAAACAAAACATCTCATGTCGGCCGACCTGCCGACCAGCACTCCGCAGCGAACATTGTTTTTACTTGTGTATTGATAGTTGTTGAGTTTGTTGTGCTAAAAAATAACTTATCATTGCGTTAACATCGTGTCCAGTTGAGTCTTCAGATTTCTGCACGGTCAAGAATTCTTATAGAGACCATTGTACTGTTTCTGTGATGTGGATTGTGTAGAACGTTTTTACGACTACGGCTTGTGTTCTCAGTGCAGTAAATCACCAATGATTTCGTTAAAAATGTCACGCTGTGGGAGTTGTGTCTACCCCGTCATCAAGTCGGAGAGGCAACGGATATAATGGAAGTCTTTCAGCACATTTGTATTTTGTTGTTTACAGCACAGCTAATACTAGAAGCTGTTTAACTATATTCAAAATATACATTTAAATGCATCATGATGAGAAAGTGGGAAAGTGTGTTGTACCACTCACTTGCGAACGATCACAATAAAGACTGAAGCTGTGGCGACACAGTGCTTCCTTACCTAAACCATTAGTTCCGCCGGCTGATGAGCTCCTACCAGGACATGGGTTACCTTGGGTAACCTTGGGACCACGGTTGGCCGAAGTAAGGAAAACCTGTTCAGGTGGAGATTCATAGACGACTCCGCCTTGGAGTGTAAATGTTGTGCTGTTCCACAAACGATGGGATGGGACACTTAATATCGTGTCCCGTCTGCTGCACGTTACTGGAACTGAAGGACGCTGGTGATGGCGGCAAACAAGTAGCTGAATTCTGGGCCGAGTCCATTTAGATTGCTATCGACACGCTAAGAGGAAGATGATGAGATGAGAATTAAGAACCACCAGTTATACTTTTCTTAGTTTGATTTGATTTTGTTTGTGACTTTTGCCTCTGTGACAATGTGTATTTTCTATTAAACTAATACAATATGTATATTTTCTATTAAACTAATGCTAAGATCAATTTCTTTACTGAATATGATATATCTATTATATTTATTTTTAGATGTTAGTCGTATTATGGGGAGCATGTAAGTAGGAACGAAATATGCGAAATTGAACTAGCAAAAGACATTGAGGTTGACTTGCCGTTGGTACTGGGAACGGACACGTATTTAGTAAGGGGAAGAATTAAATCACGACATGTCAGTACAAAGGTTAGGCTTTTTTTTTTTGCGGATGGGAAATCATCAAATGACTCCTCCCGCTCTGGGTGGAGCGGAAGGGAGTGTCAGACTCTTACTGACTAAAACCCACCCGTGTTCCTTCCTTAGCCCTTTATGTTTCGGGCCAGCGGTAACCCTTTCGGACAATCCCGCTGACCCGGCAGGCTTCGGCCCTAAGGGGCCCCTCCTCGATGCTGACATCTCTTTGAGGCGCGCGTGGAACACGTACGCGCCGTCCGGCACGGGCCTGGTCCTGATCGGACGGTGAGCTACCCATTACTCACCGCCCGCAGGCCCGCGCCTACGGTGGCCGGGAGTAGTCACGCGGCTCCCGACGCCTGGGGCGTCCCCCGCGGCGGCTGAGACGGGAGGCTCTCTCCCTGAACCGTCCCGCCACCTCCTTCGCTAGCATGACTGCTTCGCAGAAGGAGGTGACTGCCTCCCACTCCCTCTCGCCCCGGACCATGGCTTGCACCAGGGCCGGACGCGAGAGGTCGCCGTCGCTGCCGATCGCCTCTACGAGGACACGGCGGTGCTCCGCCCAAGCGGGGCAGACCTCCACCGTGTGCTCCACCGTGTCCTCTGGGCGATCCTGGCAATGGTTACAATGGCAATGGCAATGGGACAAAGGTTAGGCTTACATTTTAATTAATAAGTAACTCAGTAGGTGATATTAATAGCTATTATTGCAATTGTTTGGTGGGTAATCAGACAATGGGATGATGTGCTCTCATTATGACCATTTTGTGGTATCTTAGTTGGGCTCGATTTAGGTCTGTGGAGCCACCGGCTCCGCTTTTAGACGACATATTTTATGAATATGATGGTAATATGAACCAATGAAACTATTGCATTCCTATATTCAAGCAATTTATTTTCTATTTCCTATCAAAACCTACATTTAGCATGACCTACCTTTGTAATATTATTTAATTGGGATCATTCGTTGATTTATTGGAACTATTTTCTGTTGTTTTATGTGAATCAAATCATATTGTTGTAAAATACTGTTTTTTTGGTGGAAGATTTGTTACAAAACTAACCTCAAAACTGAGCAGAAAATCAAAGTACAACATAAACCCCACAAAATAAATGGATAATTTTAATTTCCTATGAAAGTACGACATTACCCCGCTTTTATATCCATTTTATGGTAGCATACAAAATTGTTTGATGCGCAACGGCGGTCAGTAGAGAAATGAGCAATTTCCTTTACAATAAAATAGAATTGATTCTAGTCGCCCCTTCCAAGAGGTGGTTTTCGTATGGAGAATAATGGGCAAGAAATTCCACCCATGTACGTAAACAAAATAATAACACCGCAAAATTCCGTAATGAAAGGACAAGCAAAGAATATTTTTCATTCAATAGAGTTATATCAGTTATCCCTCTAGTTCTAAAAAGCTTTTTTACCTAGCACGACAATTTGCTAAAAACAACCGTTACACTTTCTGCTGGATAAGCAATGGAAACATATTCCTTCGTAAACAAGTAGGGGACAAGCAGCTACTAATACAATCAGAAAAATGTCTTCAAGATCTGTCCAGCATTAGTATCTGACTAGCTAAACTTGTGGCCTTATCGCCGATTTTTGTCGTATACATTTTTTATTTAATTTTTTTTTATTTTTCAAACATAGTTATCAAACTTCACACATACACACACCATGCAAGATCAGCATACAATATTATTTTTAATATACACAACTCACACATAACAACAAAATACAATCGCATATTAACACACAAAACATCCAATACAAACGAGCGCCGTAATACTATAAAAGACTCCAACTATAGACATAATTACAAACTGATTTGGTTAATGTTCGAATGTTTATTAATACTCTAAATATTATAAATGGCTATCATAAACAATATTAATAATGACCTAGATCAGATAAATTTCGGAAACTCCTTTAAATGTAACCCTGAAGACTGTCCCAAATACATCAACTCAACTGAAAGTAATATAAATATACTACATTTAAACATACGTAGCGTAAACAAAAACTTTAACCAACTTCAAGTATTGCTGAATTTGATAAAAATAAACCTTGACATCATTGTTTTGACGGAATGCTGGCTAAGTAAAGTCAATACACTACCTGTCCTAGACGGATTTCAGTCTCACTCGTCAGCGATCAACGCTAACCAAAACGATGGAGTTATAATATATACAAAATTAGGGTCACAAAGCTCCGTGTGGGAGCCGTCTTTTGAAGGGGGGAATTGCCTAGTATGTCAAATAGACAAAAAGTTATCTGTGATTGCCGTTTATCGCTCCCCTTCTTTCAATTCCAGAGAGGATTTCAACAATTTTACGACAAGTCTGTGTAATGTGTATCAGAAAGTATCCTCCAGCCCTACTACCGTCCTTGTAGGAGATCTAAATATAGATATAAGTCCAAGCTGTAGTAACGACCAAACCTTCGAATACCTTACCATTAACGCCTCGTATGGGCTGATGCCGACCCACCTATTCCCTACTCGATTGGAGCACTGTATTGATCACCTGCTCCTCAAATCTAACTATCGATCGACCACACTTGTATTGGAATCCCATATTACGGATCACAAGCCGGTTCTGTTATCGATAGCTCACGTTAGTCCGACAAGGAAAATGAATAATGTCATCACCCGCCTAGATTACGAGGCCATTATTGTTGAGCTAGAAAACACGGACTTTGCGATAATATACCAAATTGATGACGTAAACGAGTGCATGAATAGATTTATAAATATTCTGAGATCAGTAATTGCAAAACATTCAAAACAGGTAAAAATTCCCAGGCAAAAAAGAACAATTAAGCCATGGATGACCCCCGGTCTATTAAAATGTATAAAAAATAGAGATAAAATGCACATCAACACAAAAAAAGCCCCTGATAACCTAATCCTCAAAACAACATATACTCGCTACAGGAATTTCTGTAATAACTTACTCCGAAAATTAAAAATAGCTTACGAAACGACAAAATTAGAAAAAGCAAGAAATAATCCTAAAATCTTATGGAACACAATTAAGCAAATAACAAACACGCAAAAGACTCATATCAGCCCTTCAGAGCTACTCAAATTAAGAGACGATCCTAAATCTTCCTTAAACGAGGTAAATCACTTCCTTAGTAATGTAGGTAAAAATTTGGCCGCACAAATTGTGTCACTGGCACCTGGACAGACACCAGCAGCAGGTGATCAATCTCCTTCTTCTCAAATCCAAAACAGAACTCATAACACAACGGGGAGTTCTCTTGCCCTGTTGGAAGTGGATGAAACAGAAGTGGAATCTCTCATTTTGCAATTGCGTCATGACTGCGCCGTAGGTTGGGATGGGATCTCATCCATATTGTTAAAAGCATGCCGACATGTATTGGTTCCTCCCATAACCTTTCTCTGTAATCGCAGCCTTCAAACGGGTGTATTTCCGGATGCCCTGAAAAAGGCAATAATACACCCAATCCACAAGGGAGGGGACAGAAACTGTGTTAATAATTATAGGCCAATTTCTGTCTTGACTGCCCTTTCCAAAATGCTGGAGAGGATCCTGGCAAATTCTCTAAGGAACTTCCTGAACAAACACCACATCATTGCTGAAAACCAATACGGCTTTCGTACAGGTGTGTCGACGGAAGATGCGGTTTTAGACTTTACGCAACAGGTTGCCAGGAAGCTAGACAACAAAACTAAATGCCTGGGGATCAGTCTGGACCTTTCTAAAGCCTTTGACACGGTTTCTGTTCCCAAACTTATTGACAAACTGGAACGAATTGGGGTGCGTGGAATACCACTTGAAATTTTTAAAAGTTACCTCAATAATAGAACGCAGATTGTCAAAGTGGATACTTATTATAGTGACGAGGAGCCAATAACGTACGGCATCCCCCAAGGTAGTATACTCGGCCCCATACTCTTTCAAATCTATGTCAACGACCTCTGCAGGATGAAACTGCCTAACTGTGACATCTATGCGTACGCGGATGATACCGCGATCCTCGTTTATGCTCCTACTTGGGACATGGTTAAGACTACTGCAGAGGAAGCCCTGTCCAAAATAATGAAATGGCTGAACTCTAATCTTCTGACACTTAACTTAACTAAATCCACTTACATCCCTTTCGCAATCCGACGTAACACGAGACCGTCTCATACCTTTAGTATTGCAGCCCACTCATGTTCAAATCCATTAGCTTATTGTAACTGTCCAACTCTTACCAGATCTGACAATATAAAATATCTCGGAGTCCAGATTGATGATGGACTAAGATGGGACAAACAGATTGACGCCCTTGCCACAAGAACAATGCGCCTTATTCACGTCTTTAAGTCACTGAGGGAGTCGGCCAAACTTGACACTCTGAAGATGGTGTATTATGCTCTTTGCCAATCGGTTATTGGATATTGTATTACTGCATGGGGCGGTGCAGCAAAAACTAAAATGTTAAGAGTAGAAAGAGCGCAAAGAGCCATACTCAAGGTAATGACTAGGAAACCCTATAGATTCCCAACAACTGAATTATATTCTAACTGCAAAGTCCTTACGGTACGTCAGCTTTTCGTGCTTCGATCGATTCTAAGAACTCATTCTAAGCTGCCGCCGCCAAATCTAAATAAGCGACTACAACTTATCAGGGGATATCAACATAAAACCGCCTTCGCAACGCATCAATTTTATACTCTAAGTAATTATATTTATAATAAAATTAATAAAGAATTAAAAATCATAAAACTAAACACACACACGGTAAAAACTAGAGTAACTGAGTGGCTACTAGAGAGGGACTATGCCTACACGGAGTCTCTACTAACATACATCACCTAATCTCTCACGCGTTCCGATTTCGATATATAAACACACATTTAATCATGCGCGCATGCACCCACACCTTATCACACATGCACACACTCACACACACCCTCACCTTCCACTACATACTCACACACCCTCACTCACATTTACACACGTCAAAACAGAATCACATAAATTATTGCAGCGGTAGAACGACACTGTTCATTAATTGTTGTAACAGTAATAGTGGATAAGAATTTCGTGGCCGAACACTGTTTCTCAAAATACAGGTTATCACCTAGTTTGAGAGGCAGGGTTTTAAACATTTTGTTACAGATTTTACAACAACAAACCCTAACATAAATATGTAACTATCTACCCATTGATTCTGTAACTATCTGTATTCTTTTTTTTTTATGAATAAACATATTATTATTATTATTATTATTATCAAAGACTTCATTAATACAAATTGTAATTGTGCAGTCTACAGTACAAAAAATAGGTTTATGTCGTACAAAATTACATGCTTAAATTCTGAAAGAGGTATTCGACATTGTACGAGAGTGCTAAGGATATTGTAATGAGGAGGTACCTACATTAAAATAATTGGCGCTTCACGACGTAAGTACGGTTAATTCTATAACTGCAAAGGTTTTTGTTAAGGCACTGACGATAATTTTAGTCCTGGGAATTCGTTGAAATTCATTTTGGCTGAAATATAATTATTGGCAATTATACAAGCGGCCCTGTTTGATGGTATCTGTGACAGCATACAAATTATACAAATCTAGCTTATTGATTCGGTAAATTAGTAAAGTGACAGCGGTACGTAATTCATCATCATCATCAGCCTACTGCCACTGCCCACTGCTGGACATAGGCCTCTCCAATTGCATGCCGTTTAGTTCGATGATTGCTGGCGCACACTGCGAATATTGTCGCTCCACCTAGCTTTAGGACGTCCTACCTTACGTTTGCCGATTCGCGGTCTCCACTCAAGAACACGTCTAACCCAACGGAGTGACCATTGGGGTAGACGTGTTCTTGAGTGGTTCTACGGCTTAAATGGCCAATTGCCACTTCAGCTTGCTTATTCTGTGAGCTATATCGACAGCTTTGGTTCTCTGCTGGATCACCTCATTGTGGATTCTATTCCTCAGAGAAACTTCAAGCATAGCTCATTCCATAGCTCGCTCAGCGACCTTGAATTTATGAACCAGTCGGTACGTAATTATTGCGGTATCGCGCAATAATTACGTACCATTCCTCACATTGAGCAAATTCATACAATACAAACACGCAAGTTAATAAAAACACGTAAACGTCACAAGCCATACAGTGCAATCATTCTAATTTGTCGTTTCAGCCGATAGACGTCCACTGCTGGACATAGGCCTCCCCTAATTTTGGGAGGGTTTGCCATAATCGCCACGCTTGGCAGGCGGGTTGGCGATCGCAGTATGGTATGATGGTGGAATACATAGAGAACGCTGCTGCCCATTCTCCGGTATGACCCTTAGTCGCCTTTTACGACACCCACGGGAAGTAAGGGGTGGTAATCATTCTAATTATTATGAAATAACCAAAAGTTGAACGTAGTAAATTTAAAATTTTCAAAAACTTTAAAACTTGACTTTAATTCGCACAAGTTATAAGTCACATTTTTACTCTTTTTCAACCCGGGGTCATTAAGTGTAGTCAGCACCTTAAATCCAGGTCGTGTATGAGCGGCCATAAAAGTTACGAAAGTTGACGGCATTCTCTTTTGTCACATTTGTCGAAAAGATTTTTACTTTTGTGTGATTATGCTATTACCATTATTAGTATTATTACATTAGTGGTCCTCAGAGGGAAAAAAGTTGGTCCTTTGGAACTTGACCGGTGTTCGTCGATTGTTTTATGTTGCGTAGACAGTAGTTAGTATATGTATATTACGGGTTTATTTGTTTCTATGATAGTTCTCTGTCAAGATACTAAGCATATTTAAATAGAGTGTAGAAGAAATATGTGGCCATATTTAAAGTTGTGGTACAGACCAACAATCTGAACAATTTTCTCCAACATCGTAATCCCGAAAAATTATCAATCACACATTTCTATAATTATATTAAAAAGTTTTTCTAGATTATTATAATTATTTTAAGGTATTGTGCAATAAATGAATAAATAAAAAACCGGGCAAGAGCGAGTCGGACTCGCTCACCGAGGGTTCCGTAACATCCGGGTTTATGCATAAGGTTTATGTTTATGAAATTAAATGTTTTTTTTTATATTTGAGTTGGTTGAATAAAAGGTAAATGGCGGTTTACGATTTATGACGTATTAAAAAAAAACTACTTATTCAAACCAATTTTCGGTGGAATTTTACATGGTATTGTACATCATATATTTTTTTTAGTTTTATCATTCTCTTATTTTAGAAGTTACACCGGGGACGACACACATTTTACCACTTTGGAAGTGTCTCTCGCGCAAACTATTCAGTTTAGAAAAAAATGATATAAGAAACCTCCATATCATTTTTCAAGACCTATCCATAGATACCTCAGACGTATGGTGTAACGAGTCTTTTAAGCCTGTTACATGATAGCGCGTTCTTTGCTTTAATTTGTAGGCAACAGGGTGGTGTTGCCATGTAAAAATTCATTTTTTTGAATCGGAAGTCGTGTAGTGGTCACACTGATTTTTTCTTTTTTTTGATGCTGTCAGTTGATTTTGACAGGGCACTTTTCCGGCCGAACCTTTATATAAAATGGAGTGTTTTTAGAGCTCCTATTAAAATCTGGAAGTTGATACTTCCAAACGACTACATCCAGTCCTAATTATGTGGTAGCTGATTTGCCCTTGTCAGCATCATAATGGGATTGTCCATATTTTGTAAAAGGTTGGTAAAATTCTTCGTGGTTTCATACCTACTCACGTGTCGCGTGGTTATTTGGATGACAGACGTTAATAGTTTTCGATATTTGTTTCAGGATCTTTTGAACCTTATATATTTTTTGGATTAATTCATCTACTGATGTAAAAGCTTTTTTTTTGGAAAAGAAACGGTGAGTTAATTTGCATTTGGTCGTAAACATTCCGATCGGCATTTTTGTCGACGCTGAACATCAGCTAACAATTATTCATGTTTGATTTCAGCCGTGAGGCGTTTCTTATTTATTTTTACTTCAAGACTTAAATTTTTAACGCTAGCCCCTACCGACATATATCATGGACCGCCTGACGTCCCCGCGAAGATCAAAATCACCAGGGTTTGCCCATTCGGTTTGTTAGATTATTCGCCGGAATATGGTATGGTTTATAATACTTAACTTAAATTGACAAAAGTGCAATAATGACAGGACAAAAATTAATTTCTATTCCATCTTAGTTTTACACCAACTGTTAATATTGGAAAGGAATTTTCTTGTATATTGAGACCAGCAGCCTTCGGGTAATAAAATCGTTCAATAACTTTTGTGTCGATTTTTATTGATACTCCCCGCTTGAAGATTAAAAGTTTCCAGCCCCGCAGGTTAGTCTATCCTTGGCATAGTTTGGTGTGTGCTCCTGGCGCCCGAATTTTCACTTCTACTTATTGTTTATTTATTTGGAGTACAACACACACTTTAAAATATATATTTTTTATTATTACAATTGTCGCTAGATTATCTTTTTTTTAATATTACAATTGTCGCTCTGCGAACAGGGACTTGAAGTAGGTTTGTCTGGTACCTTATACTGTCATTATTGCACTATTAATTAATTAACTTATGAGTCTATTGTTTGCATTGGTTTGTTCTACATTGTTACTTTAATAACTTTGTGTTTATTTTGATTTTTGACTCATAAGTACTACTTAACTTGGTTGACTCATAAGTACTACTTAACTTGTTTAACTTAATTTGGTGAATCTTTGTAAACAATGTTTGGTGTTTACAATTGATGATTTTGTTTAATATCATGTTTTTTTCTTAGCAAAACCAACAGAAATGTATAGCATAGACTGCGTTTTGTTGTTCTCAACAGTAAAGTTATTTTAAAAACTAAGTTTAACTTTTTAAGTAAATAATTTAATCTAATTGTTAAGTACAATATTGTGCATTTAATTTATCTAGATTTAAACTGCTTGTAAGTGATTATTGCACTTTTAAAACGATAAAATTAACATAGTAATTTTTTATGGGATTACCCACATTGACTTTTATAATTAACCTCAAACTTGAGAATTTATTTTCAAACATTTAACTTTTTGAAACTTAGTTTTTGCTTTTCGTTTGCTATTCGCCTTGCTGTTTGTTCATCATGGACACTTGGGAATACATAAAACTTTAAATAAATTAAAACAACATTATTTTTGGAAGGGAATGTTTAATGATATTCATCAATACATTTTGTCTTGCGATACCTGTAAAGCTTATAAACATACTACATCTCCACCTTTTGGTATGATGATTAATCCTAAAAAGGTTGATCGTCCCATGCTTATGCTCTCAGTTGATATCATAGGAATTCTACCTAAAACTTATTCTGGTCATAGATACATACTTTCGGTCGTAGACGTTTTTACTAAATATTGCTGGTTTTTTCCAATGATCAATGCTACCACTAGAGTAATTTGTAAACATTTTGAAAAAGAAATATTTCTCAAGTTTGGTTGTCCAAAAATAGTAGTTTGTGACAATGGAACTCAATTTACTTCAAAACATTTTGTAGATTTTTTGAAAGGTTTTAATATAACCAAAATATTTTATAATACTTTGTATACGCCTCAAAATAATCCTGTTGAGAGATATAATAAAACGGTCGAAACCTGCATATCGTGTTTTGTTAAAGATGATCATAGAACTTGGTCAAGCTTTTTGCCCAATGTTCAATTAGCTTTAAATAATAGTGTAAACCTTGCTACTGAGTTTACTCCTAACTTTCTGATGTTTGGTAGGGAGCTTATTCTTGATGCGTCATTACATCACTTTAGTAGTTCTGTTGATAACTTATCTCAACTAGAAATTTCAAATAGAAATGCTTATGCAGTTTCTCTTAATTCACTTAGTGATATTTTTGTTAAAGTTCAAGCTTACTTGTTAAAGGGGTATAAGCGTAATGCCGCTTATTATAATAAGGGTCGGAAAGTCATTTCTTTTGATGTGGGTGATGTGGTGTGGAGAAGAAGTTTTCTTCAATCTAATGCACAAGCATATTTTTCAGCTAAACTTGCACCTAAGTTTGTAAAATGTAAAATAACTGAAAAGGTTTCAGATAACGTTTATGTTTTGAAAGATTTAAATAAAGGTTCAGTGGGACGTTATCATGTTAAAGATATTATTAAATTTTAATTTGGTTTCCAAGTGTTAGGTCTTGATTTTGATAATTTTGTTTGAAGGCCACTTTTGACAGTGTGATGTACGAGAGGATGGATGATAGGTTATCAGTGGTTTGAAAGATGTATGTTAGGTAATTTCTTATAAATTTGTTGAATTTGAGACATTCTAAAAATAAAACTTAGGTCATTCTGGTTAATTTAATACTATTTTTTTTTCACACCAAATATTTTTCACATCGAAGGATCTTATTTTATGTTTTGTTTGTTTTTGTTGGATTGTCTAGGATCTTATTCTTCTTTTTTAAGGGTAACCTACCTGTTTATATTTTATTAAGATCTTATACAACCCTACAGTTCAGGTAATTTCTACCTTGAGGTTAAAAAACTTAAATTCAATTTCAAGTTTTTGTAATCTTTTTTTTCTCATAGTTTAAAATCATTCTATTTCCTCTTCGTCATAAATAGTAATCGATTTTTAAATCTATTTTGTGCTGCTCGTTGACAGAATTGTTTCTCATTTTTACTGGAGTTTCATTCTTTTTAATGATCGGATTTGACTTTGTTAGTAACGCGTTCATCCTGGACTTTACTTTTTGGGGGTCATTCTGTAACCTTTGTTACAAAATGCCTTATTATTTTTTGGATCTTGGTGTAACTTTTGACCTTGATTTCGACTCTTTTCCATTGTGTTGGACTTTGTTGTTCCAATCACGATGCGAGATTTTGTTTTGACTTTCGTCATTCCTTTTCCTTTGCGTTCGGAAGTTCGGTGGTGGTATGCCGGTCGCATTGTGAAGCTTTGGCTTTCGCCTTTTTTGTTATTGAGATTTCTCATTGGAGATCTCAATGTTTTTTTGTGTTTGTCTGTGTTTGGGAGATTGGTAGTGTTGAGCCAGTCACAGCATTCACATTGTTTTACAGCTATTGTGCTCGGGAATTCGGTGGTGATGAGCCGATCACAATATGCTTTCCTTTGTCTCGTTGCAGGTTGTGCCTGTAACAGTATTTTAAATAAGGTCTTTCAGCTTTATTTAAAAACTTTTGTTCGGAGTTTTAAAATTTTTTGGATTGTTGAATACGGAGTTAGTCAGTGGCAATAGAGCCTAACTGCACTCATAGAGATGGTTGTGTTGGAAGCGGTTGACATAGTAGTCAGTGGCGATAGTGCCTAACTGCACTCAAAGTTGTACTGTTCCAAGTGGTTTGAAATTTTTAGTCAGTGGCGATGGTGCCTAACTGCACTATAAAAATTGTAGTTTGTTTTGGTAAATTGTCCGAATTTGTTTGAAATTTTTAGTCAGTGGCTATAGTGCCTAACTGCACTGTTTTGGAGTTTTGGAGCGCTAAGAGATTTCTCTCTTCGTTTCATTTAATGAGTTTTTATAACTTATAATTTTTTGTTTTTCACTATTTCGTTTTTGACTTTTTGTCATTTATATTTTTTTTACTTTTATTAAATTCTTGAGATTTTGTCGTTTGACATTTTCAGAGTTGATTTGCACTTTGAATCTTATATGATTCTTTTTCTTTTTTTGAATTAGAAAGTTGTTAAGACTGCTTTATTTGGTTGAAGATTTCTTTCTAATAAAAGAAAGTTCCTTTCTTTTATTTTCGGGAGGGGATGTAATGTAACGAGTCTTTTAAGCCTGTTACATGATAGCGCGTTCTTTGCTTTAATTTGTAGGCAACAGGGTGGTGTTGCCATGTAAAAATTCATTTTTTTGAATCGGAAGTCGTGTAGTGGTCACACTGATTTTTTCTTTTTTTGATGCTGTCAGTTGATTTTGACAGGGCACTTTTCCGGCCGAACCTTTATATAAAATGGAGTGTTTTTAGAGCTCCTATTAAAATCTGGAAGTTGATACTTCCAAACGACTACATCCAGTCCTAATTATGTGGTAGCTGATTTGCCCTTGTCAGCATCATAATGGGATTGTCCATATTTTGTAAAAGGTTGGTAAAATTCTTCGTGGTTTCATACCTACTCACGTGTCGCGTGGTTATTTGGATGACAGACGTTAATAGTTTTCGATATTTGTTTCAGGATCTTTTGAACCTTATATATTTTTTGGATTAATTCATCTACTGATGTAAAAGCTTTTTTTTTGGAAAAGAAACGGTGAGTTAATTTGCATTTGGTCGTAAACATTCCGATCGGCATTTTTGTCGACGCTGAACATCAGCTAACAATTATTCATGTTTGATTTCAGCCGTGAGGCGTTTCTTATTTATTTTTACTTCAAGACTTAAATTTTTAACGCTAGCCCCTACCGACATATATCATGGACCGCCTGACGTCCCCGCGAAGATCAAAATCACCAGGGTTTGCCCATTCGGTTTGTTAGATTATTCGCCGGAATATGGTATGGTTTATAATACTTAACTTAAATTGACAAAAGTGCAATAATGACAGGACAAAAATTAATTTCTATTCCATCTTAGTTTTACACCAACTGTTAATATTGGAAAGGAATTTTCTTGTATATTGAGACCAGCAGCCTTCGGGTAATAAAATCGTTCAATAACTTTTGTGTCGATTTTTATTGATACTCCCCGCTTGAAGATTAAAAGTTTCCAGCCCCGCAGGTTAGTCTATCCTTGGCATAGTTTGGTGTGTGCTCCTGGCGCCCGAATTTTCACTTCTACTTATTGTTTATTTATTTGGAGTACAACACACACTTTAAAATATATATTTTTTATTATTACAATTGTCGCAAGATTATTTTTTTTAAATATTACAATGGGTTTGACGAAAAAAAAATTTTTTAGTTTCAGTTCTAAGTATGGGGAACCCCAAAATTTATTGTTTTTTTTCTATTTTTGTGTGAAAATCTTAAAGCGGTTCACAGAACACATCTACTTACCAAGTTTCAACAGTATAATTCTTATAGTTTCGGAGAAAAGTGGCTGTGACATACGGACGGACAGACAGACAGACGGACAGACAGACAGACATGACGAATCTATAAGGGTTCCGTTTTTTGCCAATTGGCAACGAAACCCTAAAAAAGAGGTGGAAACATTCAGTCGTGGAGTATCAATCGAGCTAGTCACTTTTCACGCAACCCCCATATTAGAACCAGTAGGCGTAGATAACTCTAATAATGATAACGATATCCGTTATCATTTCAATTGGAACATCGTTATCAATTGATTTAATTAATTTAATATTGGATGTGCAAGCTTAGTTATCTTGTGACCTTGCTTCAAGTGCTTCATAACAACAGTTTGTTTGGTTTAGTTAGAGTGTGGACTATTTTGTCTATGATAATGTCTGACGCTAATAGTCAGACAAATACTTTTTATTAATGTTTTGTTTGTCTAACGAAAATGTTTAATAATTTATAAAGGTATGAGGAACAGGGTGTAAAGTTCACTCATACTCTATGGAAAAGGGAGGATCCTCCGACAAGACGGGTGTTGTGTCTGGCGAGCAACTGCCCGATGATTCATGTCGGGCCGTTGTATCTATGCTAGTTGCGCGGTAAACCATACTTGCGAGATGCAGGATTTTGCGTGACGTCAGTATGACGCGTTGTTCGCATGTGGCGTTGTAGAGACCGCTACAAAGGAAATAAGGGAAAATTAATTTAAGCTGGTAATATACAGGTTGAAAATGGCCGAATTGATTCTATGGTGACATGAAATCCTTAATACGTCAGTAGTATTTTTATTAATAATGTTTTTAAGGGAGTGATCGCCCTAGGAGGATATACATCATCATCATCTACTCGTACCTAGCCTTTTCCCAACTACGTTGGGGTTGGCTTCCCGTCCAACCGGATGCAGCTGAATACTAGTATTTTACATGGAGCAACTGCCTATCTGACCTCCACAACTCAATTACCTACTAGGTAACACGATACTCCTTGGTAAGACTCGTTGTGAGACTTTCGGGCTTCCGACCACCCTAGGAGGACATACATAATAATATAGTGAGCTTTTTATGATGTTCTTAAGAATGGTACTAGATACGCACCTTTGCGTAGTACTCGCAACCGGTGTATATGGCGTGTATGACCTTTTTTTTTTTTTTTTTTTGAGGATGGGAAATCATCAAATGACTCCTCCCGCTCTGGGTGAAGCGGAAGGGAGTGTCAGACTCTTACTGACTAAAACCCACCCGTGTTCCTTCCTTAGCCCTTTATGTTCCGGGCCAGCGGTAACCCTTTCGGACAATCCCGCTGACCCGGCAGGCTTCGGCCCTAAGGGGCCCCTCCTCGATGCTGACATCTCTTTGAGGCGCGCGTGGAACACGTACGCGCCGTCCGGCACGGGCCTGGTCCTGATCGGGCGGTGAGCTACCCATTACTCTCCGCCCGCAGGCCCGCGCCTACGGTGGCCGGGAGTCGTCACGCGGCTCCCGACGCCCGGAGCGTCTCCCGCGGCGGCTGGGATGGAAGGCTCTCTCCTTGAGCCGTCCCGCCACCTCCTTTGCTAGCATGATTGCTTCGCAGAAGGAGGTGACTGCCTTCCACTCCCTCTCGCCCCGGACCATGGCTTGCACCAGGGTCGGACGCGAGAGGTCGCCGCTGCTGCCGATCGCCTCCACAAGGACACGGCGGTGCTCCTCCCAAGCGGGGCAGACCTCCACCGTGTGCTCCACCGTGTCCTCTGGGCACAATTCTCGTAAGTTTAAGAACGTTCACAGTCTGGCCTCAATCTAATATTTAGTATTTTTAGTTTTAGGTTTTGCTCAGTGCAATTTAAGGTTTATTTGTTTTTAAATAATTTACGTTTTAAGATTTCTCAATATTTAATCTAGTTTTATATAATTGGTTGCAATTACTCACCTACTCCTAAATAAACTGCAGTTGTAAGTAGCACTATATGTCACAACTCTGGTCCCCAAGATACAGGCACCGCCTAGTTTGGGGACCGCCGTAAAGATCCAAATGATGATCGCTAACAGCTACAGACCGCCGTTAAGTTAATTATAAGTTAGTACATGTAACATTGGTTTGTAACATTGGTTTGTAACATTGGTTCAATAAATTCAAATTCAATCCCAATCTGTCAAAAATACCTCTATTAACCCTACATTTTTGACAAGTTTTTGAGAATGATCATCGCTGAGATGAGATTGAGATTAGATTTTTAACATTTTCAATTACGGAAATACCTATTGGCCCTCTGATGTAAGAATGTAAACAAGACAAAAAGGAGTAGCTAAGGATCGCAGCAGGTGGTGTTCTGTAGTTTCTGCCTACCCCATGAGAAGAAGGCGTGAGTTTATGCAGTCTATTCAAATTTATGTTATTTCAAGTTAAACAAATTTCAACTTTATAATAATGGTAATTAAGTTGATTTCAGAGTGACTGGCACTATTGAAAAAGTTATAAGAATGTTTGAAGTTGTAGCGTGAACTTAACTTTATTTTGTAAGAATTAAAGTTATTTTTCCATAAACTCATATTTGTTTACATTTTGGCAAATAAATCGCGAATGCAGCTTAAGTATGTAGGTTTGTATTATTATTTAATGGACATAATAATAAAACTTCTACACAAAACCATTTTTACATCAAAAGATAAAATCAAAGATCAAGCAAATATCACGCAAGAAAAATCATAAACAAAATGGTCTGTAAGGGCTCTAGGTGGAAAAAAACAGAGGATTTACAATGTAAACAAATATACAAAGAGAAAATAGTACAATCGTTTTATCGACCATGACAAACAACATAGAGAAGTGCACATCAATATGATGGCTAAAAGAAAACCAAAAGGGTATTTGACTTTTTTTGCAAAACAAAAAGTTTATGACAAAAAGTACTTATGCGAGTTGCGTCGCTTTTAAAAATCATTTGAAAGAAAAATGTTTTGTAACATAGACCATAATGAATGATTTTCTTCCCTGCACCTTCTATTCAACCGTCTTATATTCCCAGCTGTCTTCCTCTTTATAACTACAAGGCACAGCCGTCCATTGCTTGCAGACGTCGCCATACTAACCCCATTCCACTTCCGTCCACTCCCCCAGCGAGAACTTAGCTAGACTCTTCAGTCTACCTGTATACTATATATGTAACTGTATGTATATAGGTGGTGATATACAACTTTTTTTTAATATCTGATAACTATTGTTTCTTACAACTTTTTTTAAATATCTCATAAGGGTTGTTGGGCCCCTTAGGGCCGAAGCCTGCCGGGTCAGCGGGATTGTCCGAAAGGGTTACCGCTGGCCCGGAACATAAAGGGCTAAGGAAGGAACACGGGTGGGTTTTAGTCAGTAAGAGTCTGATACTCCCTTCCGCTCCACCCAGAGCGGGAGGAGTCATTTGATGATTTCCCATCCGCAATAAAAAAAAAAAAAAAAAAGGGTTGTATAATAAAATTATTCGTTTGTAAGCGCATCACTTCAGAACGGTTTGAGCTATTTGGCAAATTTTTGTTTTAAAATGTTCGTAATAGTCCGAAGTTGCCGGGAAAATTTAAAAAATCGGGAAACTGAAAGTGCCTTTTAATCTTTTTTTTAATTTTGTTAAAACTATTGTCTGTCGGGTCAGCTAGTTATGAATTGGTTCAGCGTTAAGTTAGTAAGAAAAAATCATTTGTTTTTTGTCACATAACACTGACAAACATGACCACCCAGCGCTGTGGCATTTATTTCAAAACTCTTTATGGATTGTGACTGTTCCATTCCTGAGTCTAACACATTTTGGAGGTGTGTCACAGGGTTCAGTTGATAGATATTGGCGCCGATTTCCTTGTTCACAAACTAAACTAAATTTAACTTCAGTGCATCTTTTTCTTTCTATTTTATTAAGTAAAGGACAGAAGATAAATATTAGTTTAGTCCTGTCAATATTAGTTTTTAGATAAATATTAGTTTAGCCTTCCTCAAAAATTACGAAAAGATTTTTTAAATCCGACTATTATTAAAGAGCTTAGCGCGTTCAAACAAACAAAAAAACAAGCAAACTTTTTAGCTTTATTATTAGTATATACAGGGTTATTGGTAAAACATCATCATTATGAACAAACAGGAAATCGCGAAAAAAAAATCAGCTGTTCCCTACATTTTGACAAGTTATATGAACATAAATGTAGAGAACAGCTGATTTTTTTTCACGATTTCCGGTTTGGTCCCATAGTAAAAGTTGTTCATAATGATGATTACAATGACCTCTTAAGAGATTGTTGGTGTGTTTCCAATAACCCCGTACAGATTTCTCAAAAATACTAACACATTTTTTTAATCAGTAGACAATAATTTATTGTACTCAGCATTACGCTTTTCACAACCAACCACAAAACTATCCAAAGTTCGCTGTATTTACCAATTAAACGCCTTCGTCAACATTTTGTCAGCACAATAAAAAAGCTAAGAGCTTGTTATTTGTTCAGCGGGACCGCTAACAAACCGGTGGTTTCATTATGAAGTTAGAAAAACCCGCTCATGAGTGTGGAATATTTTATTTTCCTGCCCGTAACGTAGCCTATTTAATTCTGGCATACGGAGACCAGTGTTTCCGCGTGCATATGAGAATAGAGGCTGTTGCCATTTTTGAACTGCTGTATTATTTAAAAGATTACATTTTTAAAAGGTAGACAGTGTTGAACAAGCTAAATGGGGTCTGAAATTTTGAGAGGGTCGATATTGTATGTATTCTTAATTAAGTCTGGCTGGTCAAAACCAAGGCTGAGTGTTTTGAAGCAACTTAGAGAGAAGCCTATGTCTAGCAACGGACTGCGAGAGGCTACGTTCATCGTCATCATCATTTAAAGCGAAAGACGTCCACTGCTAGAAATAGGCCTCTCCAAGCACCGCCACTTCCACCGGTTCTGAGCATCTCGCACCCAGCGTATTCCTGCGGCCTTTAGCAGGACATCGGTCCACCTTGTGGGTGGCGTTCCAATGCTACGTCTTCTGGTACGCGAACAGATAGCAGATGAGGCCGAAAGGTGCTGGAGTGCAGAGGCTACGTAATTGAATTAAATTCCTTTTTTTTCAAATTTTATTAGCATCTATTCAAGGACAAAAGAGCAAAATACATACTTACATATTGTTTACTGGTTAAAAGGAAGACGACGGAAGTACTATAGTCCGCGCGGAAGTAGTTGGCTGCCCCTTGGGTGAGGGCGGCGGGGTTGCCTGTTGTTCGCAACGCACGTACTGAGTCATGACAAAGCGAAGGGGCGCGGGGGCGGGGGCCCCTCCGTCCTACCTCTCACATACCTAAGGCGCGGCCAACTAGTTCCGCGCGGACTATACCATAAATCTAAAATAAAGAAAGTACAAATCATTCTATCCGAGTTGTAAAACAAAAAAAAAGGGGGAGGCATAGAAAAACAAATGAGAAAACATAAAGATAAGGAGGCAAAATATTGATAGCGGACGATTGTCCCTTTTAGGCGAAACACGTTTTCGCTCGGGCGATTTTAATGGGTTTTCATATGAACCTCTTTTTGTGAAGGTCCTTTTCCCCGTCGGTATATTTAATAGTTATTTAAATAAAAGAAGGAGAGTATATTTACATTTGGAACCTTTTTACCATTAGTTCCGGACTGTATGAACGGTATAGGTAACAGTTTCGTGTGGTTTTTTGTTACAAATAGTCCACCCTGAATCCAGTATCAAAAGTTTACGAAGAAGAGAAGAGAAGCTATTCATGAGGTTAGGAACCTCATGAATAGCTTCTCACCTCTAAAAAAACTAACTGTAGGCACCTTGATTTTGCAATACTTTGGAGTAAGTAACCTCAAAATAAGGTGCAGCATCCTTCTCTTGTGTTTTAATAACAACTATCTAACTATATTATAGTCAATTTGATTCGTCGCGTGGGTACACATGGATACAAAGAAAAATGACATCTTAAATGATTAAGTTTTTTTTTTTTACTCTACAGGATAAAATTTTAACCATGCAGTGCGCAAACTGCAGCCATAAATTTATTCAGCATATTATGATTTTAGACCTCCTAGCTTATAAAGGAGATTGGCAGAAACCCATGTATTTTCAGTATCACATACAGGCTTACCGTTTCAGAGAATGAATATATGGATTTAAATGCTACAATAGAGTCTATCAAAATATGTAATGGTAAGACATACATTAGACTTGGGAATATTAAATTGATATAAACATAACCTCAGGCTTCAGGTTATCATCCTCGGCAGACAAGACAATGCCGGCGAAGCCGAAGGCCAATTACAGTATATACACCGAAGATCAACTGCCGACATTGTTATAGCATGAACAACATTCACAGATCATACATTTACAAAAATATCACGACGATTCTATTTCATAATGTGGCAAGCAAAGCCGATGTCGACCATTCTGCCAATGTCAAAAATGAAGTAAAAATACCATGACAATGACGCTATTAGATAAATATTTTTTTGTATTTGACATAAATGACAAACACTGGCGCGTAATACATATAATAATATAATAGGATCTTTTTAATGCGTTTTGTTTTGCGTTAGTGCGTTTTATTTCCGTAACGGGGCTGCACCCTAAAATCATGTTTTTTTTAATTACTCCCAACAACTATTAAAACATTTTAGCTTGGAAAATAATTACGAATATAAGACCTATAATTTGCATATAACTAGATTTTGAAACGTTTGGATTTTGATGAGGTACCCAACTCGCCAATTTCCTTTTTCGTCGGTTATAAAAAAAATGTTCCATACATTTTGGCCGCGTAGGTATTGCACTTTTCTATGAAACAGCAGGATTTTTTAATAACCGACGGAAAACTTTTACTTTAGGTCTGGATTCATGTGCTGAATCCGTGGTTACAGTTTGCGCACTGGCTAAAATTTTATTCAGAATATTCAACACGTTTGCCCGCTGATGTAAATGATGATAACAACTACTACAGGCCAAATTGGTTAGCTAAAGATATTATTAATAATGTCTTCCTTAATCTCCTGATATAAATTACAGCGTTATTTGCGTTATACATTCTCGTGATAAACCCTTTGAGAGCGTAACTGGGACGCCAACAATGAGCTCGATCCACAATCCTTTGCTTCCTATAAGACAAAACTCGTCTGAAGCTTGCAGACTGGCTCAAAGGATTAACAATGGCTTAGTAACGAAGATAAGTATAAAGTACAGTATCTTGATACCGAAAGTATCACACGATTTAGAAGTTTCTGAAAAGAGAAGTGCTTGAATGGTCCTTCGTGTAGATCATTGTCCCTTATTAGACAATCATTTTAGCAAACATTTACCCTTTAGAAACCATCTTGGTTCAATACGACCGCTGATTTAATATGGACAACCCAAAATATATCTTCTCCCATAGCGATAAAATTTGGGCGCAAAATTTGGACATTATGCGTTGGACATAAATCTTTGATCAAGATTTACATCCAAGTCCTTCCAACGCCCTTCTTAGTAGAACTATAACTTACGTTTATAACAAATAGAATAGATATAATTTATTTGTCTATACAAGTTTCTAAAAGAGTACGTATGCATTAATTTTGGCATCAATATGATCTTGTTCTATCATTTTGATTTAGGATTTATTTATCTCCTAGTCTGTTATCCTGTACCTCATAATGGATGGTAATTATTGTATGATTTAAGACGTCTGGATAATGTCTTGCATTCTCTTGTTTCCGCACGAGCTCAATTTGTGATAGTCTGAAGACTGCCAAAGAAAGGAACAGGTGAAACTGAACGGCCAACCTGTTAACTTTGACCTGATCGGATGCATAAACAAAACGGTTTCTTCTTACGATTTTTTTGAAGGAGTTAGCGCTTTAGCTTATACGTTCCCCCGAAAGCACGTAGAAAAATAATGTTACAGCCAAATTAGAGCGATTTCAAATTATCCATAGAAACAGAGATTTCCAGTCTTTTTTTAAATACGACATTTCGAAAATGTTCCTAACCTTTTGAATGTCCTAAGTTACACAGTTCGATATAAGCAATTGTCTTTCTATTGTGTCTCTAATTACGTCATTCAATGAATTAAGTAACATTTTAGACCTTTGTATCCTGCTTATACGTATGAAGTTTAATTAAAATCTGTTCATTCATTTCGAAAAACAAGGGCTTGAAAGTTTGTATGAGATGCCGTATGGCGTAAACGCTCTTAAATGTGAGTGTGGCGCAAATTCTGAAGATAAAACTGTCTATGTCTTATGTCAGCAAATATGGTACCCATTGGCGTTTTATATCAATCTGGTGCCACAGCTTTTAAAACAAAACTTTTATGATTTCATCATCAATCATTCATTAAACCGCAGATTGTATCTGCCATACCGTACTGAACCTTATAACGTAGGTACCTAACTAATTTGGTACGTGAACGATTTAACCCTTTTTGGCGTCTCTCTAGCCCTGTCATCTTCGTAACACGCGGCACTTTGAATTTCGGATCGAATGTTGTTCCTTTTCATTAGCTAAATTATTCTGTGAGACTCGTCAAAGCTTCAAAATCGACACAACCCATTGCCGGGCGTCCATTATAAACCGACACCTGTGTACCTACTACCTAGGTACTATAATTTCTTGGGTTTGTAATAACTTTGGGACCTTAGTCATTATCCCCTATCCGACCCAACATCTCTGCGACGTGTGAGGCTTTAATCTGGGTTCCTAAACTGATGAACGAAACGTTATATTTATTACTAATTGGTAATGCTAAGTTACCGGTTAAAATGGCCACCTACTGACCTAAAAAAAATGCAAATTGCAATACAACGAAAATTCAGACATAAAAGTTTCATAATCATAATCATTTATTTGCAATTGGTATTGGTACAGTGAAGTTTGTGTGGACTAGTCTGTGTGGTGCCGGACTAGTCTGTGTGGTGCCGGACTTAAAGAATAGCACCACCCCTTACTTCCCGTGGGTGTCGTAAAAGGCGACTAAGGGTCGTACCGGAGAATGGGCAGCAGCGTTCTCTATGTATTCCACCATCATACCATAGTGCGATCGCCAACCCGCCTGCCAAGCGTGGCGATTATGGCAAACCCTCCCAAAGTTGGGGGAGGCCTATGTCCAGCAGTGGACGTCCATGGGCTGAAACGACGAACGACGACAGTGAAGTTTTATAATACATAGTCAGACATTTGACAATATATGTAATGCTAGAGTATAATATTTTATGTCCAATGGTATGCTTTAAATGCTAGTTTCTTTTATTCATTAGTTTCTATTTCTCATATGCTTGCAATTTTATATGTTAATAACATCATAATATATAAGTATATAAGCCTATAAGATAGCTTTCGTCATTGTTTAGTGAACACAAACAATTCGCAACAGTACTCAACAGTCAGTAGCTTATGGGACCAGAGGATTAATCCTTCATTTCAACGTTAAGACCTCCCCAACCGTAATCCGGGTCAACTCCGCATTATTCATATACAGCATGCCCCTAATTCTATATTCACTTTCCTTTTTTGCGTGTTAAACAATGAAGATTTTAAATGTAGGGAGAAATATACTGGATGAAACCGAAAGTGTGCTGTATCTACATGAAATGTACCTTTGAATGAAAAGGAGAAATTTTAAGGAAGATTTTATCGTTTGATTGTGAATTTAATCTTTGTTTTATTATTATGTCTCCAGAGAGTCGCATTCATTCGGAATTTAGCCTTAATGCTGCTGTTTTTGTTAAAATAAATGGAAACTGAAGAAAAACAATACTGTATTTTAATTTTGATAAGAATTCTAAACCTCGGCGGCGTGTCTTACTGTTTTTTCTCTTTTTTCTTCTATATTTCTTTCTTCCTTTTGAGCCACAACATTATGTGACTGTGTTTGTGTTTCATCATGTAATGTTAAATTCTATAAATACATATTTGTTACGGCCGCGAATCATATTTTAATCAACGTACAACTTAATACTGACTAGCAAATTGCAAAAACCGTTAAAAAATTGAATTTCGCGGGCTACCCTGGCGCTTTCGCCTTAACATCCGAATTATAACGGAATGATAAATATTTTGTAAAACGTGACAATCCCACTAAAGTACACTGTCCTTCAAGATACAGGATTTTCCTAGTTTGAAGGGCAGCTCATGTGTAACAGTCATACCCAGATGGGTAATAGTGTAAGTACTACACAGCACTAACAACACTGATGTTACCTAGTCTTAGTGTTTTGGTAAGTAGTTGATTCATCATTTCAGCCGAAAGACGTCCACTGCTGGACATAGGCCTCTCCCAAAAGGGGGAGGTTTGCCATAATCGCCACGCTTGGCAGGCGGGTTGGCGATCGCAGTGTGGTATGGTGGTGGAATGCATAGAGAACGCTGCTGCCCATTCTCCGGTACGCCCCTAAGTCGCCTATTACAACACCCACGGGAAGTATGGGGTGGTGCTCTTCTTTAAGTCCGGCACCACACAGACAAGTAGTAGTTGATTACTTACTTATAAATAATAATTATAAATATCTCCTCAGGGCTCTCTCCTAATCCTCTTGCTGCTACAGGGTTCATAATGATCTAAATTTTATAGTTACCACCTAAGTATACATTATGGTAAAGCAATAAAGATATTGAGTATTTATTATTGAGTACTTACTAATTAACCTTCTGAGCTGTAAGCTCAAACTCAAAGCAGTTATTTCAATTAAACCATTTACACGCACGTTTGAAGATTTATTCCGATCGGATAACCTGATCGGATCTCCTGCTGGTTATTATTATGTTATAATTTCTGTCTGGTCCACTATAACTAGGTCTGTTCTCCTTACTTTTTTGACAGGTAAATACAGTCAAAAATAGTTGTTCATGTAAAAATAATTGTCAAGGAATCGGTCAGCCCGAAAATATGAAGCTAGTTAGCCATTCCAAAGAGTCTTCATCATCATCATCATCATTTCAGCCGAAAGACGTCCACTGCTGGACATAGGCCTCCCCCAAAAGGGGGGGGTGCAGTTACTGGAGTCGCACCGCAACGTCAACTTCAAGGCGTTCGTGGTGCGCATACCAACATGCTACCTGCACCTGGTGATGGAAGAAAGCTTTTGGCCGCAGGATGTGGTATTCCGCCGCTTTCGCGGACAAGTGCCACCAGAACGCACAAAGACTTAGTGCAACTAAGTGATACTAACATAGTTATTAAGTTTTATTTACTAACAAAATTGTTACTATATTATTATGTATACTTAGGTTAAGGTATGTATCTATGGGTCATTGTTACCTGATAATAAATGGTTTATTATTATTATTATTATAATCGCCATGCTTGGCAGGCGGGTTGGCGATCGCAGTATGGTATGGTGGTGGCATGCATATAGAACGCTGCTGCCCATTCTCCGGTACGCCCCTTAGTCGCCTTTTACGACACCCACGGGAAGTATGGGGTGGTGCTATTCTTTAAGTCCGGCACCACACAGACAAAGAGTAGTAGGTACCTATGGAGAAGAACGGGCAAGAAACTCCATAGACTTTTAAATATATTGTAGACTTTTAAATGATATTGTTACAAAAATATTACTTACAGCATTAATGTCGAATTTATAATGATTTCAAAAAAGACGTACACGTTAAAAGCTTCCAGAAAACAGGAAATAGTAACAAAACAAACAATCCATAAACATAATAATAAAAAATAAGCCGAGGCAGCTAAGTGATGTCCAATCCCAACTAACTACGCCTGTTCACGAACATGACGCATGGATATTCAGCTCAACCATTTTGAAGGGAGCTAAATGATCCAACACACGCGCCACCTTGAGCGAGACATGTGTGAGCATGACATACTATCAGCTGCCAGTACATTCATTAATAAAAACGTGAAATGCCTAGAAGCTTTTAAAATTTCCTTGCGATACCAAAAATAAGTCCTTCGTCACCTTTACTTAAACGAACACCGTGTAGGTAACTCATAAGTAGCCTCTTGTTCGTTACAAAATGGCAATATTTATGTTACGACCATTTTCCGCGCCTCCCAGTGAGAGCGTTTTAGTGTAGTCTCGTTAAGTGGGCCAACTCTTATACGCCTCATGTTTTTTAACTAAAGCTCGCTTGTATATGCAAAGAAATTCTTCTTTTTTAGCTGGAATTAATTTACTTTTCTAGTGCTCTCTGTAAATATATAGTTGCTTTTCGTGTCAGTTTAGTTGGGTCCTTAGTTATTAAGGAGCCTCCCCGAGTGACGTACCCTCCGACCTTATCGCATGCTAATGGAATACTGACTTAACTCAAAAAAGACGATTTTTGGGAAATCGCAAAAGAAGATCTTGCTCTGAGGAGTTTTGCTACTTGTTGACGCATAAAATTAAAACTGATTTGATTATTAATTAATCATGAATGCTTGTATTTTGAACGTATGATTAACTATTGATGAGATCTGAGTAAAAAAAATTAAATTTCTGACCTATCTACTAATGGATCAATGTTCCATTAGGCATGCGTTATGTTACGTCCGGCGTACCCTGGGCAATCGACTTCTGTCGATTAGCTAATCCTTTCACCATGATCCGTCGTCAGAAATAAAAGTCTGACAACCAGTTTTACCGGGGCGTATCGTGTTACCCAGTTACTGGGTTATTGAGGTCAGATAGGCAGTCGCTCCATGTAAAATACTGGTATTCAGCTGCATCCGGTTAGACTGGAAGCTGACCCCAACATAGTTGGGAAAAGACTGGTTGATTAATATTTAACTAAGAGAAACCTCGATATTTTGAATTTTTGATAACGTCTCGCCATATCAGTCGATTGAACCCATGCGAAGCAGGAGAGGATCGCTAATTAAAAGATATTTTATCAAAAACGTAGTTTTCCTATCTAGTCTTGGTAGAAAATGTACAAAAACTCAGTCTTGTCAGGAGTCAAAGTAACGTCAGGTGTGTTGGTTTCAGAAGTCAGGATTCGTTGTTGACTATCTTTTTAATGTCATCCTTAAGTAACCTTTAACGCCAACCATGTTCAACTGAGCCTATCGTACTTAAAAAAAATGCAAATTTTCCCAGATGATGTATTTCTGTTGCCGCTATAACAACAAATAATAAAAATAAAATAAAGTTAAAATTTAGAGGGGTTTAAAGAAACGTTTTTTCGGCGTTTTATGTTTGCGAGTCCGACTCGCATTGATTACACAAAGTCGTGTGTTCAAAGAATATGTTGACTTTAAAAACGATTTTTAAAGTCAACATATTCTTTGAACACACGACTTCGTATTTATAATCAATAAAAAAACGAAGTTAATTCATTAATGTTATGCAAAGCTTTAATTTTATTAAAATAAATATGATTATAAATAAAAAATATAATAATAGATTTATAATAATAATATAATAATAGATTTATATTAATAATATAATAATAAATTTATAAATTGTAATTACAATTATAAATATTTTCTATCCCACCCACACCAAAAATAAGGAACACCCACGTATCAATAAATCTCTTATACAAACACAAACGAAACCTACTCGTAATTAGCCCAAACTAATGCCGATTTTAATTATTCATGAAGGCATAAAGGGTGAGGCAGACAGTTAAATAAAGAGGTACCAGTCAGCTGATACGGGTTGGACACGGGGGAGTGTGGTAAACACGCCGGGAGTGTGCTGGACACGCCAACGATAAATCATAAAGAATGCCCTATAAGTGTGCCCCTTTTTGAACCTTAATATGGATATGGACTTTTGATGTCAGTGTGCAAAGAAACTGGGTTAAAATTGTTTGTTGAGGTTTTGTTTATAAGTAATGATGTTTTGTGTTCATTGGGAGTAGGTTTGTTGTAAAAAGAGAATCTTTGAAATGACAATGTGTTTTTACGCGTCTGTCTGGGGCTTCGAATGATTTTGAAACTACTTGGAAGAATTCTCAAAGAAGGTTCATAATCAACATCCATCAAAATAATTTTCTTTTTTAGTAAACCGAATAGGCTACTATGCTCATCAGATTGATTGATTTATTTATTATTTGTATTGATTATTTATGTACAGTGGGCTGCATCAATTGAGTACCCCAGTTGCTAGATACTTTCAAGGGGGGTGGATACCCACATCGTGAAGCTAACTGTTCTACACACAGTAATATACAAATAAGAAATATTAGTCATATTTGTCGTCTCGTAGACTGAACATAGCTCACCCAAGCTAATAAAAATAAGATAAAGTTAAAATTTAAAGGGGTATAAAAACAACGTTTTTTCGGCGTTTTATGCCTTATGTCTTATCCGTATACGTATATATGTATACGTGTACGTATACGTATTTAATATTATATACGCGAAAGTTTGTGAGGATTGATGGATGGATGTATGTTTGTTACTCTTTCACGCAAAAACTACTGAACGGATTAGGATGAAATTAGGCACACAGATAATTTATAACCTAGGTTACCACATAGGATACTTTTTATCTCGGTAGTACGTTTTCGTGGCATAATTTCCTCCCATGCGGGCGATGCCGCTGGCAAAAGCTACTTAGGAATAAAGTAAAGTAAAGTGATAAAATAAAGTGGTAAAGTGATAAAGTCTCGATAGCCAGATATTGTAATAAAGTTTTGTTACTGCCTGAAACTTATTGAATAGATTTAATTGCTTATATTGTCATAAAGTTTTGTTACTGCCTGAAACGTATTGAATAGGTTTAATTGCTTACAAACTATTAATTGAAATTGGATAATTATTATCTCCAATATAAAAAAAACATAATTATTACCTTCTCTCCTTCTTCGTCTTAGCGATTATTCCCTTTTATCCTTTTACTAACTGCGCCCCGCGGTTTCACCCGCGTAAATGTCGATCCCTTGGGAATATCGGGATAAAAAGTAGCCTATATGACAATCCAGGGTGTCAGCTACCTCCATATAAAATTTTATCAAAATTGGTTTAGCCGTTTGAGCGTGAAGAAGTAACAAAATTATAAACACATACACACACACTTTATAATTAGTGTGATATAGGCTTCGACCAGAATTCGGCCACTTCGACAGCGTTAGGTTTGGCCTCGCAAAGGTCTTCCATAGTGCAGGTGTTTTTGTACAGAGGGCACGACAAGAGTTGAGGCATTGTTTGTGATGTGGCTCTACAGTCGCACCGTGGCACGTCAAAGTACCCCCCCACCTGACTCAGTTGTACCGGCAGAGACTCATCTGGCTTTTCAGTTGGATAAGAGATTTCCAGGTGAGCCAAATAGTGCTAAAAACCTTCCAGCGGGACACCAACCATTTTACCTGAAAACACTGCTAGGTGCTCGTAAAAATATAAGGGTGAAAAACCCACGACGCGTGATCGAGGTCAAGTGCAGAACTATTTATTACTTAACAAAAAAATTTAGCGTTAAAGTTACCCAAACATAGTCAATAATAAACACAAGGTTTCCTGGAAGAGATCGCAGAAAGCGATAATGCCGCCCATTGTATATTTGCTTGTTTTTAATGTACAACGCCAGCGCATCAAGCTACTGCAATAGATTTTCAACTTTATCGCTAACGCATAAGGTTCAAAGTTTATTGGAAAAGTTTGACAGTTTCGGGTAGCTTGATGTGCTGGCGTCTGTACACACACGTAGGACCTACGTGAGTAGAAAAAGCAGAAAATAGAGCTATTCTTCTATAAATTATATATTCAGCTTTCAAGTTCTATATCTATCAAGAATGTTAGCCTTGCTACAAAATATTGCTTAGGAAAAACTTATAGAACATTTAGAAAAATAAATACGTGTAGTTTACTTCAAGAAAGGTAGAAAATAAACTTAATAATACTCTAGACTAAATAATACTCAGCTTTTTATTACTATGCCTGTCAAGAAATGTAGTCCCTCTATAAATTTAGCTTAGGAAATCCTGACAGAATTTGGTCCATTAGAAAAATAAAAACATATTTACATCAGAAAATGTATAAATTAAATTTGTTCGTCCATTAATATTCAGATTCCTTTATATATACCTGTCGAGAATTCCTGTCCCTCTTTAGATATAGCTATGGAAATACTAATAGATATTAGTCAATTCAGAAAAAAAAATTGGAAAATCCAAAAGTGCACGACTCATAATGCTCATTTGATCGTATATAAAACCATAGATATAGATATTATATTATTTATTAGTTAGTTTTTTAATTAATTATAAATAAACTACTTTGAATAAAAGAGCCATTTTCAATAGGGTTCCTCTTAAGGGTGAAACCATTATTATTCAGCTTTCTATTCTAAACCTATCAAGAATTTTAGTCCACCTCCAAATATAGCATAGGAAATACTAATAGAATTTAGACCCTTCACATGTCGCGCGTACAGGGTATGTACCGATAACTATAGAATTTCTATTGTGTCTGCTAATTGGACACGCGACGGGTTAAGGGCTGATTTTTCAATTGACAGATAATTTTTATTCGTAGAATAAAATTGACCATTAATATTCAGCTTTCTATTCTAAACCTATCAAGAATTTTAGTCCACCTCCAAATATAGCATAGGAAATACTAATAGAATTTAGACCCTTCGCATGTCACGCGTACAGGGTATGTACTGATAACAATAGAATTTCTATTGTGTCTGCTAATTGGACACGCGACGGGTTAAGGGGAATGCTCCAACCAGCCCGCGAAATTCAAAATTTCTTGCGTTTTTTGCAATTTGCAGGCCAGTGCTAGGTTGTATGTTGATTAAAATATTATTGCGGCTGTAAGACGTATGTAGTTACAGAATTATCATCATCAAAATCACCAATACAACCCTCCAACTTCATAAAGGTGTAAGAACAAAAAAAAAACAGAAAAAGTACCTAATTCCTACAGCTTTATGAACTTAGAGCGTTTTATCGATGATTTTGATGATTATTATTCTGTAACTACATAAGTTTTACAGCCGCGAATAATATTTAATCAACATACAATCTAGCACTGGCCTGCAAATTGCAAAAAACGTAAGAAAATTTGAATTTCGCGGGCTGGTTGGAGCATTCACCCTATGAGCTGATTTTTCAATTATCAGATAACACAAGTCTGCAAAAAAAAAAAAGTTGAGAGCTGTTTTGATTTTTTGGCGTAATTCTTATGTTTTTGGGTGTGCTGAATCCGAAAATGACTTTCATTTGCTCGTAGAACGTCACGTTTTCTGACAATATAGGTATCTATGTTAAACAAGTTATCACCTTAAAATAAAAGATAAATACAAAAAAAAAAAATTTTTATTTATAATTGCGTAACGAAACTTATTTTTTTATCTTAAATACATTCGTAAGTAAGCACTAAACACGTTTCTTTTTCCCAGTGAGACTCCTTTTGGTACATTTTCGCTTGTAGGAAGCATATGGAAGGTCTCTCTGAAGCATCCAACAGTAGTCTGGTATCATTGAGACGCTCCATCTTCCCTGGTATCTTTTTTCCATCTCCTTAATATCTTGGTGAAATCGTTCACCTTGCTCTTCACTCACGTCTCCTAAATTTTCTGGAAAGTAGTCGAGATGGGAATGAAGAAAATGAACTTTTAAACTCATTAGGCAACCTAAAGCTTGAAATGCTTTTAACATTCTTTTGACGATTTGTTTGTTGTCAGGGTCTTTGTTATTGCCTAAAAAATTTTCTATGACCTCTTTGAAGGCAATCCACCCTTTTCTTTGAGGATCCGTCATAGTTGTGATGAATTGTGGATCAGTCATAAGCCGTCTAATATCTGGTCCAGTGAAAACACCTTCTTTCAACTTTGCCGTTCAGGGCGTTCTTTATTTAGAAAGTAATGATAGTTATGGCCTGAATACATTTAAAAACAATTATCAAAATAAAATTGTATTTATTTATTTATGACTTCAAGTTAGCCCAAAAACCCCTTTTTGTAATAAAATTTTGCGTTTAGCAAAATAACGTGACGTTCTAGAATTTTTTGAGTATTTTTTCAGCTTTCAGAACACCTTAATACATATAAATCAGTTGAAAACATCCAGACAGCATTTTTTTTGCAGACCTGTGTAATTTTTATTCGTAGAATAAAATTGACGTCTGACAGATTTTGTATGGAAGAACTGTCAAATGATCAAAATTATTATCTGATAAAATTATCCGGCGTTGAAAAAATCAGCCTTTAGACAAATAACTTACGTGTATTAAAATTTACATTACTTCATCATAAAATATAGAAACAGATTTGTTCGGCCATTCTGTTTCTATAACTAACAATTATTTCTAGCTCAACGAAATTTAATAACTCACCGATCTTTCAGGACCTTCCTAGTTTGTATTATATCTACACCCACATATTATAAATACACACTTCGGAGAGACGGCAATACATCTTTGGAATCTCCTAAGCCCTCGTATTAATGCGGGGTGATATAGTAGTGATGGATGACATTCCACTGGGAATGAAAAATGTGTGTGTCGCTTAGTCTTGAAAATACGTCATAAAGATTAGTTTTAATATAAATTACGGCAACATATTTTTAGCAGGACTAAAATAAAATTCAGCTTCTGACACGATTTGAAAGTGTAACTGAATGTTACTGAATTAATTAAGGTAATTCAAAATTGAGTACTACCTAGCATAAAGGTATTGTCTAACCTAAGACCTTAAATTCTAGGGTCTTCGAACGAACGTGCGGAGTAAACCAAAAAAAAACCAAACGGTTCTAATATTGAAATTAGTTGTTTCGCACAAATTATTGAATTAGTTATGAGTGATACTTATTATATACTAGCTGACCGAGACTTTGTGCCGCCTGAGATTCAATAGAAACGAATGTATGAGAAAATTAATTATCTTTATAAATATAATTATAATATTACTTTTTCATGAATTTTTCCCATATTTTAATAGTTATTCTGCTATTCGGGGCGGAGACAAATCGAACAAATCAAAGATCATAGAAATCGGTCCAGCCGTTCTTGAGTTATAAATGGTGGAACGAACCCGATTTTTTTATTTATATATATATATAGATAGATTATATACACTAGAGTTATTTGTAAAAGACTAAAAACCTCACAGGACTATATAATCATCATCATCATCATCATTTCAGCCGAAAGACGTCCACTGCTGGACAGGCCTCCCCCAAGCACCTCCACTTCGACAGGTTCTGTGCTTCTCGCATCCAACGGGTTCCTGCGGCCTTCACAAGGTCGTCGGATCACCTTGTAAAATACTCATATCATAAATAACAACTTTTTTTTCTCAGACACACAGGAAAATGTTTGTATGTGTACCGTATCATTTAAACAAACGTCCGGTCTGCGACAGTAAGATAAGAATAATGTCTTTTTTTCCGTTTTTTAAATTAAAAATTACAGCATGAGAAATGGAAGTGTTGGGTGTGTAATGTTGGTATAATGTGTGGGAATGTTTTTGAGTTTGGAACGCTGTACTATCTGTATTTTGTGGCTGTACTTTGAGTTGTCATTGTTACCAACGAATAATTTGGTGTTGTGATGTGTCATGAAGAGTGAAAGAATGTGTTTTGAGCATAAATTTATTTGAATTATTGCCTTTGCTTTATAGTATTTTACGTTTTTACTAGCCCAAGGCAAGAAAATTATATTAACTTACCTCTCTTCTTCTTCAACGTAGTACTGTTGTCAAAGCGGTCGTGGTCCTTATTAGTTTGTGTCTAGGGGCTGATGCGAATCGCCTCACGATTTCTACCCACTTATTTCGATTTTTTGTATTGTTACTGACAGCTGGCATCAAACGAACCGAGCGCTCGGCGCATCCTGGACACACCCAACACCTTATTTGACTGACTAATTCTTCTTAAGAGCGTTTACGCCGTACGGCATTTCATACAAACTTGCAAGCCCTTGTTTTTCGAAATGAATGACCGATTTAAATGAAACTTCATACGCATAAGCAGGATACAAAGATCTAAAAAGTTACCTTGTTAAGGCCGCAGAAACTCGTTAAATGCGAGAAGCACAAAAACTGTCGAAGTGGAGGTGCTTGGGGGAGGCCTATGTCCAGCAGTGGACGTCTTTCGGCTGAAATGATGATGATTATGATGATGATTAATCGACAGGCATAAATTGAACCCTGTCAATCAAAATATGACAGTTTAAAAATGTGGTGGCGAATCATAATATTTTGTTTAACATACAGTGTGACACTGAGCTGCAAATTCCAAAAACCCCAAATGCCGAAAAGGTAAAAAAAACTAGTTTATTTAATACTAGCTTCCGCCCGCGACTCCGTCCGCGCGGATGTCGGTCTTCGCGTGGATGGTTTATTTCTCCATTTTGAGTAACTCTGACAATGACATCTTATAAATATCTATTGGACCCAAATACAGCTAAGCCTATAATAATTAAGGAGATCCCTCTATTGAGCTACTGCTGTTGAGCTCGCGTTCTGTAGTAAGTATTTTTTCCATAGTAATTCCGACCTTGATAAGTAGCATGTAGCAGTAAATTACTGACAGTGACGAAAAGTTTGCAATAATAAAAAAGTGATCGTGACAATGCGACAGAAAGTTAATTGAGAGCTTCAGCATACACAACATTGTTAGTGAGCTCGTCCGGAATATGAACATGAAGATTTCTTGGACTGCTCACATGGGAAAGAGCTACGTAACGTTGCCCGTGTGAAAAACAACTCGCGGTAAGATCTACGCCAGCAACTCCTAGGGTCTGACCTTGAGCCTTATTTATTGTCATGGCGTAACACAAAGCTACAGGAAACTGTATTCTCTTAAATTGAAATGGAAAATTATCCACTACGGGTAATACAACGTGTGTTCGCGGTTCTACAGAACAACGTCTATGAATAAAACCGAAAAATAAGATTTTTTTTTCTACGTATTTTTCCAGGATAAAAAGTATCCTATTTTATGCCCAGGATAATAAGGTATAATTATACCAAGTTTCATCGAAATCGAACCGTTAGTTTTCACGTGATGCCTGCATATACAGACAGACAGACAGACAGACAGACAGACAGACAGACAGACAGACAGACAGACAAAAATTTTTTTAATCACATATTTGGGTTTGGTATCGATCGAGCAACACCCCCCGCTATTTATTTTTTCAATATTTTCAATGTACAGAATTGACCCTTCTACAGATTTATTATATGTATAGATAATCACTTCAAAAGAACCTTTCGGCCGCTTTCACCACAAGCTAAGTGATCACCCAGGAAATCAATTAACCTTTTTCGAACGTCTATTGTTTAAAGAATACAATGGCTTTTATTTCGAGACAAAAAACTGAAGGTTCATGTTATTCAGCTCCCCATAATGGAACCAATTGACAATGATTTACACAAGAAAAATTTGAAGTAGTGCAAAGGTTTGGTACCCCTATTCTATACTTTCCAGGGTGGCGCCATCGAGATTCAGCACATGATTCTACCCTAGCATAGAAATGTTTTCATTAATCATTCAATAGTAGGTTAGCCGTTTGTGAACGTTTCATCTATACTGTCTTATTTATTTTTCAAATCAATCTGTTCTGTCGACTATTTAGGCATTTCTTTGATTATTTGACACAACAATTACAATTCACAAGCTAACACTAAAATATTTATATATTATATTTTAAAATAATAATATATTATATTAAAATATATATAATTTATATTATTATATTTATATTACACCGTGTTCCTCACGTTATCCCTAAACTTTGTCAAACTCTTCTATAGCTTTTAAAAATTAAATCTAACAAAGTAAATAGTACTTAAAAAGGCCAAAAAATAAAAAATAAGAATTCTTTATTGTGTCCGTAATGAAAAATGCTTATTTCCATGGTCTGAACATCTGGTCGAAGTATATGTATATCGTCCGGAACACGGTGTATAATAAAAAAATAAATAAAATGTCAGGAGCTCATTAGGCATCAAACAATTCGATAGCATCGCTGTCAATGGCATTTCTGAATTGAAGTTGACGTAAGTCTGAACACGCGTTGATCAATAATTACGGTTTGTTTTTTTGTGTAAGACCTGCTTTCTTTATACCTATTCTTTGTAGCATATCCCTACATACCTTCAAAAGTACCAACTGTTGATAATGAATCTGTTCAGTTGGATTCTCAATGCTTGGTTCAACACCGAGGGTTGAAAATCCAGTGCGCGATTAACCGATTCCGGGGCAGTGGTCCAACTGCTCTGTCCAACTAGTTGGACCATGGGTCTTTACTAGGGGCAGATGTCCAACTTTAAAAATAGTTGGACCACAGCACCTCTTGAGAGTTCCGTGGTCCAATTCATTTAAAAAATAACTTGCCAACTCTAAAAACCTCAACTGCATCTTTATGTGTGTATGGTATCTACCGGTTTACGGTTCTATTAAACCTCTTTGCAGTAAAATAACAAAATTAATGTCGGGCTCGGGAGCCGCGTGATGACTCCCGGCCACCGTAGGCGCGGGCCTGCGGGCGGAGAGTAATGGGTAGCTCATCGTCCGATCAGGACCAGGCCCGTGCCGGACGGCGCGTACGTGTTCCACGCGCGCCTCAAAGAGATGTCAGCATCGAGGAGGGGCCCCTTAGGGCCGAAGCCTGCCGGGTCAGCGGGATTGTCCGAAAGGGTTACCGCTGGCCCGGAACATAAAGGGCTAAGGAAGGAACACGGGTGGGTTTTAGTCAGTAAGAGTCAGACACTCCCTTCCGCTCCACCCAGAGCGGGAGGAGTCATTTGATGATTTCCCACCCGCAAAAAAAAAAAATGTCGGGTGACTAATTTTTAAACTTTATTTTTTTACAATGTTTTACAACGTTCAACGAAATTTTTCTAAAGCATGACCTACACTAATATCACCTCGTAGATCTACGCGAGACACAATGGCTTTTTAATTGTGTCTGTAATTACGTCACACAAGCGATTAAATCCCGCAGCGATATTTTTACATACGTGCAAACGTGGTCTTACGGCAGCTACACATCACTGTACAGGTACAAATTAATACATAATGTATGAACAGATGTTTCAGTGATAAATGTGGCATAAATAATATCTCTCCATACGTAACGTTTTAATTTCAGTAATTTATAGACAATTTGTATCAAATTGGCGTAATTTATTGGTGTAATTGTGTGTTGAGTGTAATTGATTTGGGAGTTATTCGTACTCATTGCTAATAAGTATTATGTTTCATATTTCGTGTTTGGGATTTGTTTTTGAACGTCATTTTGTAAAAAGTTATGGAAATCGGCTAAATATTGTAATTTACATGCGTTTTAAAAAAGCTCTGTCCGCAAAAGACCATCTCAGACATCTACATGTTCTTCATATAACCTGACCAAGATTATGTCTGAACTTTAAAAGAGACTGTGACCTCTGAGTTTGTTTCGGCCTTTCTTCTCAGAGTAGTCAGGTAGGAAAAAAAACATGATTGACGTGTAAAAGTGTTTGTACAAACCTACTTACAAATAAAATAATTTATCATTTATCGAAAGACAAAGAAAGAAAGAAAAGAAATCATAGTGTGAATATTTTATGAGCTATGTGATGTAAAAAATAATCATCACTATTCTCTATGGTTTAATTTATTTGCTTGGTATTAACAACTTAACTCTTTTCCTGATGTTTTGCATATTATTATTATGTTTGCATAAGCAGCTCATAATTTTCCCACTGCTGGGACACCGGCCTCCTCTCTTCAAGAGGGAGTGTTATCTACCACGCGGTGGGCCCGCGTGGTAGATGTCACATGTCTTCCAATTTTTGGTTCTAGGACATGCCGGCTTCCTCACGATGTTTTCCTTATTTATTTATTTATATATACTTAATTGTACACCAAAAAATGCATAACAAAAAAATACGATTTCTAATACAAAACATACAATGGGCGGCCTTATCGCTTTCTGCGATCTCTTCCAGGCAACCTTGGAATGGACAGTGAATGCGTGGATATAAAAAATGGGGTTGTCAGTGGTGCAAAATAATATACTAAAATATCCTTCTCCGTTTTGTGATGAAATTATTAACACAAAGGAAAGCGTTTGTCTGGGTTCGAACCCATGACCTTTAACTCGTAAGTCGGGCCATCACTACTGAGCCACTGCTCTTATGATGGTGTTGCTTTTGATTTCCTGATGTTAATCTAAATCAACTCCACCAAAAAACACCATCCGCCAAAATAGGAGACCACATTTTTATATCACATTAAAAACCATTGTTGGTCGTAAAAATAATAATTAAAATGGCGTACTAAGCCATTATTACGTCACTACAGCCAGTAAAGGAGCAAGTACCTACCAACCTTTATAACTGCTTACTCCTTATGATGCCTATCATTCAGGTTAATTGTTTACTGGCCTTATGGGTCATAACAGGCCATTTGTATGGGTACAACATGCCGTTTGTCATTTGTTTTCAGATAGGATTAGCACGATGGTAATCCCAGGGTTATTATTTTTATGGTTTTTATGGTTATTCCAGGGTTTATGTTCAAACGGACATGTCTCGAGGCGTGAGGGAGATTCTATTGAGCGCCTTGTCGTGCAGGGTAGAGTGGAGGGTACTAGACCACACGGACGCTTACCCATGAGATGGACTGACCAAATTAAATACGCAGTGGGTGGTCCCTAGTATGAGTGCACAAAAAACACCCGAAATCGGTGAAGGTGGCGAGAAATCGTGAGGCGAATCACATCAGCCCCTAAACAAGAAACTACATGAGGACCACTACTGAGAGAGAACCCTCTTTATCAATAGACCTTATATAGGCACAAGCGCCATAAGCTCTTTGGGAGGCGTCGCTGAACATATGTAGCTCTGTTACAACAGGCGAGTCACATAGAACCTGCCTCGGGAGTGTAAATGTAGCTAGGCTAGATAGATTATTGGAAAACTTACGCCAAGCTCTTTCTATTTCCTCGGAAAGAGGTTCGTCCCAGCCAACCTTGTCAAGCCAAAGTTGCTGCATTATTAATTTAGGAATAACAATACAGGGACTGACAAAACCGAGTGGGTCAAAGATTTTAAACGATGTTGATAAAATCTAGCGCATCGTAATTTTGTCATTGATAAGGTAAGGGTATAAGAGTGCTACGAAGAAGAAGAATCCCAGGGTACACCCCTGATAGAATTTATTACTTTTATGGTGTAATAAATCTTGGGAGTCTCATTTACGACAAGACAATTGAAGTAGATATGTAGATAAGTACTTAGGGGTTAATCCATCTTGGATTGTAATCTCCACGTGTCATTAAATTGTTAGAATGAATGCGTAGATTTGGACACGAGGTATTTAGGCTGCTCCAAGTTACGTTTAGGAATAAAATAAAATAGTTTATTCTGTAAATGAGAAATCGGAATCAGGTAGGTACAGCCACGAGCATAAGTATGCATGTATACATTTGGCTTTATTCACAGGCGATTTTCTCCTTTATTTTTGAATGAAACTTTATGTTATTACGAACATAGTATTTTCGAACCTATAGGTTTATGTAAAGTGTCGTATTTCAACTTTGCATTCGTTATTTCGTAAAAAAATCTCAATTAAAAGTTGCCAAGTGTTGACATATTAGTAGGGTACACCAGGGTGGGTAGGTACACGTCATGTTCAAAAAAACAAATAATATGGTCTGTTTCGCAAGTCCAGTTAAGTTAAAATTTACCATCATTATTATTCGCGGTTTAAGCATAAGTAAGTAATAATTATAGAATCGTAAACAGCGGGGTAACTGCGTAACAGACTGCTGTAGCAATGGCTTTCATTTTGACAGTTCAATAACATTTACTGCGTTATATAAATTGTTGAGCAGATAATTTTTGCTGCGCCCTGCGGTTTCACCCGCATAAGTGTCGATCCCGTTAGAATATCGGGATAAAAAGTATCCTATGTGTTAATTCTGGTTATAAACTATCTGTGTGCCAAATTTTATCCAAATCCGTGCAGTCGTTTGTGCGTGAAGAAGTAACAAACATACAAACACACCCACAAACTTTCGCCTTTATAATATTAGTAGGATGGATTGAGGGGCTCGTGGCTAAGTAATAACGCTGCGCTTGCCGTGATTGGTCCCTGGATGGGTGACCATCTTTACATACCAAGACCACTCAGTGTCTCGGAAAGCACGTTAAGCCGTTGGTCTCGGCTGTCATTCGTGGATCTTTGATAGTCGTTACGGGTGATCAAAAGCCCGATAGTCTCATAAGCGGCCCTAGGGCGGTGCCAGGCGGTGCAGCGGCACCGGGCACCGTGCTGGGAGAGGCGCCTCGACCTCCTCGTACTATCATCAATGACTGGTGACTGTTCACCAGGCTGTCTGAATGACTGGTGTCATTGATGATAGTAACTTACTATAAAGCCAATCGTCCAGAAGCAAGCAAGAGCAAGGAAGCAACTGCATATGCATATGTATCATAGGATCATGGTAATAGAGGGGCGCCATGGTAATTTTTATTTTAATTTCTAGGGCCGCCGCTGGATAGTCTAACAACCAGTCTTTACAAGGGGTATCGTATTACCCAGTCACTAGGTTGTGGAGGTCAGATAGGCAGTCGCTCCATGTCAAATACTGGTATTCAGCTGCATCCGGTTAGGCTTGGCAGATGATAAGGGCAGGATAGGAGGAGGAGCGCAGTTTCTGACTCTTGAAGAGGTTCGACTTGCACCTAGCATAGCTAGCCGACCTCAACTTAGTTGGGAAAAGGCTAGGCAGATAATGATGATGAAGCAATGGAGTAACAATGTCCTTCAAAATGATTCGAGATTAATTCAGATCAAAGTATGTATTATGAAGAAAAAGAAAATTTACTAACTGTATTAAAGTAAATATAGGTATACAAATTTCACGTATGTTAAATATTTATCAAGTTTAAAAACTAAGTGTTAAGCTACTCAACTTAAAATTATTCGTCTATTGTCAACTTTAGATTATTTATTAATTTTAAAAGACTATTTTAGCTCTTCTCGCCTGAAACACAGGACTACCTAGTTCAGGCACTTAAGTCTTAGCAATATAATTTTTATTTAAGCAAAACTGTACTAATTTTCATGCCTTATAATTTTTGAATAAATATATTATTATTATAATATATTATTATTATTACTATAGATTGTGATTGTTACGCGATTAGGGCGCAGCTCCAAAAGCAACTAAACTGAAACCATTTTAAGACCCACTTGACATCGATAATGACATTGTAATAAGAACCTCTTGTCCCTGCAATTAAAATCTGATTAATATTCCCGTTTATCTACGAGTATATCCTCTTTTACTGATGAAAATTATATCGCAACGAGCAATATCCAATTTTTGAACGATAATTAAGAGGCAACTGTTACTTTACGCATCACACGATATTAAAATTTGTCCCAATTTATCAATATTGCGTTATTATTGTTTAACAGTTGCTGATGGATGCTTCGAAAAATAATTTAACCCTTAGTCTGCCGGAACGTAGATCTACGCGAGACACAATGGTTTTTTAAATTGTGTCTGTAATTACGGCACCCAAGCGGTTAATTGATGCTATATATACTACTAATAATAAAGCTGAAGAGTTTGTTTGTTTGTTTGATCGCGCCAATCTCTGGCACTACAAGTCGGATTTGAAAAATTCTCTTTGTATTTGTTAGCCCAATTCTCGAGCAAGGCTATGGCTATTTATCATCACGCAAGACCTTTAGGAGACAAACAAAAAGAAAAAGTTAGAAAGAACGCTAAGCGAAAACAATATATAAGCGCGGGCAGGCGATGCGATTCGATGGAATCGGACAGAAGCTATTAGTGTAAAATATTATGATGTTTGCGTTTGCGTAATACGCATACCAGACATTATTAAGTTGGTAAAATAAGTTAGACCTTGAGAAAAAAGATCCAAAAGTAAAAAAAGTCAAAAGTCATTTATTTGCATAAATAAGGTACAGAAGGTTGGTAAAATATACAGAATTGTTCTCTTATTCTGCCTTTAATTTCGGCGTGCAAATATAAAATAAGGCTACATATTTTATTGAAATTAGTTATTGATCATAATCATGCAGTCAGTAAACAGATAAACCCATTAAATTTGTGTCATTGAATTAAATAAATGTCACTTTAAAATTAAAAAACAAATAATAAGTAATAAAAAGAATAATCATAAATGTCAATAATAATCATGTCAATAATGGGAGGGATTCGGCACACAATAATAATAACCATAATAAATTAAAATGACCCTGCAATTTACAATACTTACAATTTATAATCCAAAAATTCATGTACACTATAAAAGCATTTTTCAATTAAAAACCTCGTCAAATGATTTTTAAATCTAGACAATGGTAGCGTTTTTATAGAATTTGGTATTTTGTTATACAACTTTATGCACATAATATAGCTGTTGTTGCCTGTCAATGTGAGATTCGTCCTCGGTTGAAATAACTTATTAGTATACCTAGATCGTGGGGCATAGTAGCTTGTAGCTTGTTGAAAAAGTCTCTTATGTTTGAAAACAAATATACACGATTCTAATATATAAATACACGGTAGAGTCAATATTTTATATTTCCTAAAGAATGGACGACATGATTCTATTTGCTTCAGCCCAAATATAGCTCTTAGACACTTTTTTTGCATTACGAATGCTTGATCAATCTCCACACAACGACCCCACAGGATAATACCATACCTTAGAGTGGAGGTTATATAGCCATGGACAGCCGTTATTGCAGCATTTCTAGATACCTCGCAGCTTATACGCCTCAAAGGGTATATAAAATTATTTATTTTAGCACAAATGTCATTTATATGATTTTTCCATGAGCAAAATTTATCCAGATTTATTCCAAGAAACTTAACAGAGTCAGTTTCTGCCAGGGCGACCCCTTTATAAGATATATTTAAGGCCAGCGGTTTTGATCGACAGGTATGAAATTGCATAAACTTTGTTTTATTAATATTAACTTTTAAATTATTAGCCTCTAGCCACTCTATAGTTCTTTGAAGAGCAATATTTATTTCTTGTTCGTACGAACTTTTATCTTGTCCTTTAATTATAATTGTAGTATCGTCGGCAAATAGTACACATTTATGATTTATAACTTCTGGGAAATCTTTTATGTAAAGCAAAAACATTGGCGGCCCTAAAATACTGCCCTGTGGCACGCCATATCTATTAAACATAAACGAAGATTGAAGTGATTCTAACGTTTTAGTTTGGTCATTATACTTCGTCACTTCCACTGATTGTACTCTATCGGACAAATAAGATTCCAGCCAGTTATATGCCGTTCCTCTGATTCCATACCTGGAGACCTTTTCTAATAATCGTTCATGAGAGACATGGTCAAATGCTTTACTCATATCCATGAATAAAACTGTAACAGGTATTTTTTTGTCAATACAGTCTGTTATTTCTTTTATTAATTGAAAAGCTGCTAAAGATGTACTTCTATTTTTACGAAACCCATTTTGTTCATCCTTAATAATCTTGTGCTTTTCAATGAAATTTGTTAATTTGTTATGAAACGCTTTTTCAAAAATTTTAGAAAATATCGGTATTAAAGTTACGGGTCTGTAATTGTCCATTTGAGTGCTATCCCCTTTTTTAAATATTGGTTTCACTACTGATCTCTTTAATAAATCGGGAAATAGCCATTAGGTACCGTACTTTATTCTAAAGCTTTTATTGAACTTTTAACTGTGGAACTTAAAATATATATACGTTTTTATTAATAAAACCTTATAAAAAGAACACAACACAGGTAGCAATAACAATGTATTTGTTCCAGCCAAATATATACCTTACTTACTAAACTATACGTCCTACAATAAAACAACAAAATATCAAATACGAACCAGACAATATAACTACACAAGCGGAACACCGTTGTCTACGAACACAAAGCGGCATAAAATGATCATGTTCATAATTCTATATAAAAGCAGAATGTGGATTGTAATTTCCCCTGTAAAATAGCTTTAACCGATCCCACATTGTTTGAGCAATATTCGCTTCATATCACATGAGTAAATACTGAACAGAGACCAAGCTTTTACAAGCCCACGTTAGTATACCGCTTTCATTTGAATGTTCCAGTAAACTATCCAAATGATGTTACTAGATTTTAATTTATACATTTCACAACAAAATAAAACTAATTCTAAACGACTGAACTTACAACTTTGTCACACTTAGAACAGCATAGCTGTTCTCAACCATCTGCAAGGCTATCGTATCGAAAATGACACTTTTCGATAAAAGCTTATTCGCCTTGCCCCTGACAGCAAACAGCTGTCGGAAGAATAGCAGTCGACTATTTGTTTTAAACTTCTGAACAGCGTTTAGATATTCGATACGGTACGGAAGCATATCGAGTGGTTGTGAATAGCTATGCAGCTCATTATAAACATGTACATTATAATTATGCGAGACGAAAAGCACACTACCTATCAAACATTTTAAAGAGGAATTCATTTCCAAATAATATAATAATTTTCAGTTAATTGAAATAGTGAAAACGGTAAGTAGAGTTATTATTTTCCCACATTACTCATACCATAAGGTAATGAAAAGTACTCACCTGCACTAGAAATTAATAAATGCGTTTAGCGCGAAACATAATAATAATAATTTAAAACATCATTCTCTATCTGATCTGTGATTTTCAAACGATTGAGAGAAACAAACAAAACGATGTTTTAAATTCGTTTAGCTCTTATCATGTTAGTAATTTGTGACTCAAGTGGGCCTAAGTATTTTTTAATGCCAGTACCATTCAAAGAATTGGATAAAATCTGCGGACGTGACGTTTCACGCGCACATAATCGTATCAAACCAACCAGGGGCCGTATTGTCTATGACACAATGAACGAAACCCCGCGAAATGAATGCGAGGTTGGCGAAATTAGCTAAGGAATTGACGTGATTTCGAAGTAAGGAATCATTGAGTGGTCATAGCGAATTAGGGCCTAGACGAGTAGTCAGTCGCCAGCTTAGTCTCTGTAGTCTGCATACTCTTGAACTCAATATGAAGCCGTGACGCGGCGCTTCAGTTAATGGGTTTCGGTTTAAATGTGCTGTTTCACGCCGGAACGACAATTAAGCTTGAGGCATGGCTATTGTATTGATATCTGTACGTACTATTAACGTAAAGGTTCACAGAAATGGAGTATGATTTATTTATGAATTTCTACGTCGTATTGTTAAGACTCTGAAAGTAATGACTAGCTCGCTATAAATGAACTGTAATTCTGCTAATTCAGTTAATGAACTGCTCGCATGTGTTTATAGAGACCCCAATATTTACGGCCACAATGAAAATGGTCTCAGTGAAATAATTTAAAAGTTCTTAAGAAAATACTATCTGTATCAACTAAGTCGTCATCTGTCTAGCCTTTTCCCAACTATCAACTATGTTGGGGTCGGCTTCCAGTACAACCAGATGCAGCTGAATACCAGTATTTTACATGGAGCGACTGCCTATCTGACCTACACAAACCAGTTATTGGGTAATACGGTACCCCCTGGTAAGACCGGTTATCAGACTTCCGGACTTCTGACTACCCGTAACGACTGTCAAAGATCCACGAATGACAGCCGGGACCAACAGTTTAACGTGCTTTCCGAGGCACGGAGGGGTCTCGGTATGTAAACATGATCACCCATCCACAGACCAACCGCGGCAATCGTAGCTTAACCTGATCGATCTGTGCGGCTGTTATCATTTAGCCACGGGCCCCTCAATGTATCAACTAAGTATAAAATATAATAAATACATCTCGAATAAAATATTTCAGCACCGAATAATAGAAAAAACAAAAACTTCCAATATGAGGCACGTTTTTGGGGCATTTTGAGATCAAGTTTTAAAATATTATTATTCATTACGTGCTATGTGATTTTACGAATTCACAGATTTTAAAGTATGTATATAATAAAGTGTAGATTTTTGTTATTACATTATTTTCCGCTTTTCTTTGATAGTCAGTTTTGTCTCTATCTTTATTCTAAGTTTAACATTTCACAAATAAACTAATTTGTTTTTAAGCCAAAATACAACAGAGGGCACATTTTTTTAGATTCGCACTGGCACCCACCATTTCGTTGTTGAAAGTATGTCATGGACTTCGCCAAATTTCTCGACGTCTTGTCACCGAAGTACGTGGCAGGTCTACTGAAGTCGTAAATTACTAATTTTTCAAGAGGTGGACACTTTCATTTGTTTATTTAAATTGTGCTGAAAATATAATAATCAGCTCCGAGGCAACTTTAAGATGGACATAGTTTAGCAGAAAGCGACTCAACACCATAAAAAGTCATTTTTGAATAATCGAGGTTTTAAGTTTAGGGGTGTATTGCTGCAATGATGTTGTATTTAGAATATTTTGAAATATTGTCACCTATGGGCTAATATTTTCATGAGTCAAGTTGTATTACACAGACTAACGCATTTTTGCGTGTCCTTTCTGTTGAACTACGTCCACTGATGCAACAGAGGAAAAACCTTGATTTGAACTAAAATCTACGTAATAATTTTGTTATACAAAAGTCCAGTATGCGAGTATATCGCATATTATAGCCATGAGTTCGGCACATGATACTAGAATTTTATCAAATCATGAGCTGAATTTAGGGTTACAGTTTGCGCGTCGTTGTCCCCGCTACTCTGTATAGGTACCTAAGTAAGCTATTTTTTTTTTTTTTTTTTTTTTGTATTTGTTGTTGACTTGAAAGAGCATGGCAGTTGAGAACGTGTCATGCTTACTTAAATGTCTCACCGATGGTGGCGCGTGTGTTGGATTATTCGGTTCCCTACAAAATGGTTGAGCTGGATGGTGCTGATCCACGCGTCATGTTCGTGTACGGGTGCCGTCGGTTGAGACTAGTCATCTCTTAACTGCCAAGGCTTATTTTTAATCTTATATTTTGAATTGTTTCTTCATTTGTCTTTTTTTTACATTGTTCTCACATATAGAAGCAACAAGAATAATGTAGGTACCCAGGATTTTGTAATAACTTGATTTAAAAGAGTGTCCATGGAGTTTCTTGCCCGTTCTTCTCCATAGAGATCTACGTTTTGGAATGGGCAACTAGCTTCAACTTTCTGACTAACTGACAGACTATTTAATTTTGACAATTCAAAAGTGCATGTACAAGGTTTAATTGAAATAAATGCTTTGAGTTTGAGTTTGAGTACGTGCCATAAAAATAAAATAAATACATAAGAATCCTGAACCCGAAATTATAACACAGAATAAATATCTAAGGCAATCTTACAGCGAAATCAAACGGATTATATTTATTTACTTCGTATATTGCCACTTTCATCTTTTGGTTCACAAAGTCCCGAATTCTTGTAATAAATATTTAAAAGAGAAATAGCTAAATAAAGATAGTCCGGGTATCATCGCTTTCAATTCGGGTTATTCCCAACTGTAATAACATAATGCTCAAAGATTTGTATTATTTATGTATGTGTTTGTCAAAAATCTTGCCATTATTATTCATAGGATACGATATCGAAACGGGAGGCTATAATCCGAGTTTGATACGAAAAACTGTATAAAAAGCTGTAAGCTAAAGCAAAATCGTCGAGTTTTATGAAAAAAAAAACCTTCAAATCTGTTTCTTTTCTTTTCAGATCGGAAATTTTCTTCACCAATCAACGACACTAATGAAGCAATCCGCAGACGGGATATTGGAGTAGCAGCCGTTCGCGCCACCTTCCGCGCGCAATAAAACAACACCCCAGCTGACACCGCCAGAGACTCCACTCAAACAAAAACAAACCCTATCACAACGGCACAGAGACCACAGTCCACCAACATCCCGCAGTCAAATGGCTCTGCTCCGAATTGAAAACACAATCCAAGCAATATGTCAATTAAAGCCCATTCTCAATTGTAATCAAGCGCGCTATTCTAAGACCAAAAAGCTACGCGACGAGGTCGTATTTCAGACTTGATTCGTTTACGCAATTTAGGCATCGTAGCTAAACAAAGAGAGAAACAAAACCAATGTATGGTTACGTCAGGATAACGAACAAATTAATCGTCACCCAAACCAGGGATTCGTATGGCGACTCAAAGTCATAACTCCTACTGTTCACTGCCTAGCTTTGTTGCTTTACCTTCGTGTCTTCTCGTACTGGCGTCTATTCTGTTGCAACCGGCGCTTGCCTCGGTTGAACTAGAATCAATCCTAAGTCCAGAGTTCAATATAAGCAACCCCAACTCAACGGCCAACTGGACTTTTCTAGACGACAATTCCACATTCTCGAAGCAAGGTCACATAAAGCATTCAAAATTTTCCATACCAACTACTATTTTCTTGGCCACACTATTTTTGATAGTCATAGTCGGAACTATAATAGGAAACGTACTAGTTTGTGTTGCAGTGCGCTTAGTTAGAAAATTGAGACGGCCTAGTAATTACTTGATAGTGTCGCTGGCAGTGAGCGACTTGTGTGTGGCGTGTATAGTGATGCCAGTAGCGGCAGTGTACGATATTATGGGAACCTGGCCTTTCGGACCGGTCATATGTGACTTTTGGGTGTCAAGCGACGTCTTATCCTGTACTGCTAGCATCCTCAACTTATGTATGATCTCTGTGGATCGATACTATGCCATAACGAAACCTCTAGAGTATGGTGTAAAAAGAACGCCTCGAAGAATGCTCTTTTGCGTCTTCATTGTATGGGTTAGCGCAGCATTCATATCCCTCCCGCCGGTCCTTATCCTAGGTAATGAGAAGACTGAAACCTCCTGTTCTGTGTCACAGAATAAGGCGTACCAAATCTATGCGACTTTTGGTTCGTTCTACATCCCGTTGACTGTAATGGTCGTGGTCTATTATAAGATATTTAGAGCTGCTAGGAAGATTGTAAAAGACGAGAAACGTGCTCAATCGCATTTGGAGACGCACTGTTACTTGGAGATAAATGTGAAGAACGGTGGGGCGGCGGAAGCGAAGCTCTTGGGCAACCAACCGGCGCAGCCTCCCCCGAGAGGATCCACAGCTAGTACCAACACAACGGTGAGCTTATTAATTTTTTTTACTAGCCCTACACTGTCACACTGCTGAGCAAAGGCCTCCCCCAAATCCTTCCAAGCATCCTTTTTTGAAATGGAATTGGGCGGGTCACGCCGGCCACATGCACAGTGACCGCTGGGCAACAGTCTTTACACGGTGGATGCCTGAGGGTGGATGGCGCCGAGCTTTATCAGTTATTTTTCAGTTTCTCCTGGTGCCTCTTCAATCACTGAGATTTAGTCATCAACTTTGAATACTCCTCCTTGTCCTTTGCAAGACAGAACAGCTCAAATATTGTAGCCAATTTAATCTTCTAATACATTCTTAGTTAATAAATATTTAAATAAGAATCTAGCAAGGGCTTATTCTACCTTAAATTGTTTTCTGTATAATTTAAATATCTGTTGCGGATTAAAGGAAGAAGGCTTTTAACATGATAACTGCGGAAGCAATCTTGGTAACTGCAGTATGAGGAATTGTTTGCTTATTAGTACTCCTTTGGTGTAACGTATTAACAAAAAGCCTGTAAGATTTTTCTACTTTCACATAATCATCCGTATCTCGTATGTCACACTGAACTGTCAGTGTTACTTGCTATAAGCAAACCCTCAACTAAATTTCTATGAATTATTGTTAACAATTTTTCCCCGAATATTCGAACAAGAAAACATCATTCCTCAATACAGACGTCTTCAACATAAAAACGTGTATTGTGTAACATATTTATTTTTATTTTTGTTACAGTGTAGCGTAGACAAAACAGAAAGCACAATCGGGAGGTGTTTCAGCGGCCAAAGAAAGTCGAACGAGTCCCAGTGTCCTATGTTGCAACAACCAAAGACTCCCACGAAGCCTATTCACACTATAAACCGGTCGCCAACACAGCTGGTGCCCGGCAAACTAACAGTTAAAGAAAGGCAGAGACAACCCTCAGAGAGCAGTCAGAAGACTACGACGAACAGAATCCGCTCGTCGCTCTCAAATTTTGCTCATAAAAGCCATATCGCCAAAGACTTACTGCATCCACAGAACGCAGTACATCAGAAGAAGCTACGGTTCCAATTAGCCAAAGAGCGCAAAGCGTCTACAACCCTTGGTATAATCATGTCAGCATTCGTCATCTGTTGGCTACCATTCTTCGTGCTAGCCCTGCTCCGACCATTCGTCAAAGAAGATGCGATCCCTGACGCAGTGAGCGCACTCTTCCTCTGGCTGGGCTACCTAAACAGTTTGCTCAACCCGGTCATATACGCGACTCTGAATCGAGACTTCAGAAAGCCGTTCCAAGAGATCCTCTTCTTCAGATGTGGCAATCTGAACCACATGATGCGTGAGGAGTTCTACCACAGTCAGTACGGTGATCCTGATCAACACTACTGTGTGAATAATACTACCAAAATGCATAACTATGACGAGGGTGTTGAAATAGTTTCTGCCATCGATAGAGAGGAGACACGAGCTTCGGAGAGTTTTCTATGATCGTCAATGCCAGAGGTCGATACCAGAGACCTAGATACTGTGATCTAATTAAGACTTTTTTTATATAGAACCGCGGTCTAACAGTGTTGATTTTGTCGATTTCATTCGTTTTAATAACTTGTGTATTATAAAAGGCTGTTTCTACCCAACTAGTCGTTACTTATGTAAATGTAATCAAGGTTTCGTTTGATGATGTGAAATACATAATAGTAAGCCATTTTATATCTGCAATCAGAGAGTGTGACATGTGTTTTAGATAAAATAGTAGCTATTGTAAATATTAATAATTATTTAATAATAAGGCGATGACAGTGACATGGCGATGTGTCATTATTGTTATCTGTCAAGTGTAAGTTAATTGTATAAAACATTTCGATTCGGTATTCTAAAAACATTTTCTCTTTGCAAATATAAATGGACCTCAAGTAAGTTGTACGATTTTATTATTAAGTAGGTATCGTAAGTCACATGGTACATTACGTCACTTTATCAATAAATAGAATAATAATGGAATGTGAATGTATTATTATTATTTAATAAATTTGGAATGACCAAAGAGGTATAATATTAACTAGAAACGCGAGGTTTTATAAGTATAAGATGTTGTGAATTTGATAAACATTAATAGAAGTGTATTATATTGTTAAAATAATAAATGATGTATATGACATTAAGTTAGTCAGAAGTATTAATCCATGTGATAGTAGATATAGAATTCTATTCTTGGTTAGGTTTCTTAGTATTTCTATTTGTTTTGTATACTTAAATCTTTTTATTTGTATTTGTTTATCAGGTATATTTTCATATAATATATGTATAATTTAATGTAAATGTAAAGAAGCAAAGCATCTTTCAGAACTACATGTGAATGAAGTTAAAAAAAATAAGGCACTGCCAGATTAATAATAATTAAACAATTATAAAAGTGTAATAGCCATAGGATTGTAGAAAATACATCAGCATTATATCTTCAACTATTAATTATAGTCCCTGTGCTAAACTAGCTGTCAGCCTATCTTGTGTCATTATTAACTTTATCTTATTATGAATAGAGCTCATATTGCCTTGTATAACTTTGATAGAAACTGTGGTTCAGAGTTGCCTTCTTATGATATTCATTTTCTTCTTCATAATTTATTAAGATTAAACTATTCTACTATTGTATGTGTTACAAAGTATATATTCGTTAATACGTAATTTAATTTAATTCACTTCTGTTTCAAATTAGAATAACTTAAAACAAAAGTCAGTGTTGTAAATATTGTTAATAATACTAATGACATTATAATTATGATTAATAATAAAACGGTTAATAAGTATAAATAATAAGTGAATATATTGCAGAAACCGTGTGGGGAAACTACGCTTGGAAAAAATAATTTGACAGTTCAATTGATGTTTTTATTAATAACGTACGTACATACTAAAATTTCTTTGGTGTAGTTTCTTTCCATTTGTGAATATTGTGGTTGTTATTAAATAGATGTATTAACAATAATTGATTGGCCACAACTTTCTCAGTACTTCTAGGTCTAAAATTCATTTTGTAAATCTTATAGTTAGGATTAAAGCCATATTCTGCCATCAAAATATATTTTTCAATATATATGTTCCTTGAAAGTTACATTTTGTTCGTTATTTAACGTTGAAGTATTTTGAAGTTTCAGTAAATATGTAATATAGTAGCAAATACATATTTTCCATCTGTGATTGAGAAGTATTTCTTGATCCAATATCTTCAACGTTTTAGAAGCTTGGACGGTTAAGTCACTCATGATATTTTTAGTAGATATTATAGGAAAGGTCTTCTCAAATTCTTCATTTCATTTTTGTAGACCGAGAATGAAAGTGATAATTTCTGCATTCTATCATTACAAACAGAAAAGCTTTTTGCGTTGCTACATAGTTACAAATCGTTCTGGCTTGTACATATCCCACTAAACCAGAACTTGGTCAGATCAAGTCTCTGATCAGTAAAATGGTTGGGAGACTTAAACAAAAACGTCTTATCCTAGAGTATTTTCTCTCCTTCTTTCCTCTTCTTCATTTGCAATCGGCTATCTCATAATCAGATAATCAAAAGGCTTTCATAAATCTGTAAGAAGTATTACGATTGGGTCAAGAGGTCTGGTGGATGTAAGATAATTATAAGGAACACTGCAGGCAAAGTTCCATTATTGTCTCCTGATTGTTTACTTCCCCTTCCGGCTTTATTTTCATCTTAAACCCAAATTGTTGTAAGTATTTCACTTTAAGAAGTATTTATTAGTTTTTAGACTAGATGCTGATAATCCTGGCTGCAGCATCAGGCCAGACTTATGTCAACATTGCATTGAACTTAAAATTTAGTCCTGTTTAAAATGAGCCCAAACACGATTACGGTGCTGTAATTTCAAGGTTTGTACTTTTTCTGATGCTCCTGGCTTCAGCATCAGGTCTCTATGTACTTCGGTGTTCCTCATTAACAGTACGTTTATCCACACATCGAGCCCTTTTCAATAAGCCTAAACACGATATATCTGCTGTTAGTTGTCGAGGAGTTAGGTACTCAGCAGACCATCCTGACTGCAGCATCAGGTCATAACTTGATGATCATAAGACCAAATGTGGCAAATGCCCTATCAAACATAAAAACAATTTACTAAAACAGTCCTTGCCTGTTCGAGTAACTTCTTACTGTTAAGGAATTGTACCTTCCATCATCAACCCAGCTACCTGAGATAGTGACAACCATACGCAAATACACAAGATACTTCATAAAATATGCGAAAAACAATAAGTGAGCCTATAAAATTTGAGGGTTGCCCTCGATTTCTCTAAGATCCCATCATCAGATCCTAACTTGGTGACAATGGGACCACCTCAGAACTATTTACTTTCGAACAAAAAAAGAATTTTGAAAATCCGTCGACAATTGGCGGAGTATTCGATGAACAAAAAAAAAAAAAAAAAAAAAACATACAAACATCCGAACATACTACCTCCTCCTTTTTGTGAAGTCGGTAAAAAAATAAAATAAATACTTAACAAAATAATTATTCATGTCATTGTCTAAATAAAATTCATCAATGTCAATGTGTATATAAAAAATCCGGACATAATCTTTGAGGACCATGTAGATTAGTGTCTGAAATGATCTTTTGAGGAAAGAACCACACAGATTGAGTGGACCTGTCCAGTCAGTGCACGCATTTGTCGGTAACCGTGCAGCTCAACTCAGAACTTAACTATCTCATATTTGACTTCACCTTTTCCACAACAGTTTTACAGCATATCATTAATGACTTAACATCCAGCTTTCAATAACAGTTGTTCACCATATTCCAAAGTTTACGATTACCTCCATAAATTGTAAATAATTAAACGTATACTATAAATAGAGCTCGTTAAGTACAAAGCACCTTTACGTTTGTTAATTCAAGATTTATTTGTGTTCCTTAATATTTATTTATCTAATGTATTTATTCTATCGATAATCTAATGTAAGCTAGGGGTTACAACATTGAATGTATAAAAAATTAAAAGTGTAAATAAAATAAGTGTACATTCCTTGTTGTGGCACTATCAATATAGTTTATGTACACATTTGTGAATGTTGTCTATTTTAAAGTATATAATATCGAAGAATTACCTATTACTTTTTGTATTTAAAAGTCAACTCCGATAATAAGCAACTTCAGCAAAGCATTTGATTACCCGAGCATCTAAAATTATTGTAATATCTGTTAAACCATCATACGAGGAAAGTGCCATCTTTCCATGTTTAAGAAAGCAAGCAAAGTTATATAATAATATAGTGTTTACCACATCAAAACAAAGAGGGCTTAAGTCATGATGGTATACCATAGGGGTTCGTCTTTGGTCCGTTACGGCATTCCTTGTTTTATCTTTATATAAGTCTTCAAAAAGTATTCCTAATTTCATAAAATATGTGTGCCTCAATATATTCAAAAAATAACATAATTCACAATTGTGTACATTTTTAGCATTGACGTCGTGTTACGTATGTAACAATGTACATTATTAATGTATGAAAAATTTTCATAGTAGTGAAACGAATGGAATTCTTATCTTTTGGCATTGTTGTATTTTTCTTATGTAGGGGTCCTAAAAGCGACGAAATAAAAATTAGATTCGATGTTGTTTTGTTTTATTTTCTTCTTCACAAATACTCACTACTTACGCAAAAACTATAGGTACCTAAACTTTTGAGAAACCAATGAGAGTTAAACCAATGTATTTATTAGAAAAACATTATCAATATCTTCAATCAAAGGACAGTGATATAAAGTATGAGGAATTTGAAATTTCTATAGAAAACTTATTTTTCTAATAACTCGTTTTTAAATCAGAGTCCATTCAAAATATGTATTTGGGAACCTAGACATTCTGTAATCCAATCGGAATAAATACACACTACATTAAGAATATGTTTGATTTACAAATTATTTTGTTATGACGTTTGTATGAACTAGGATGCTCCGCCGGCCCCTTCAGAGAAATTTGGATCTGTACCTACCAGTCTATTCTGTAAAAATCTCACCGTGATAACATACGAATAGGTGAAGTAAGCTGTACTTCCACCTGACGCTAGGGATGGACACTCGGGACAGCTCACTTCAGCACAGTTTTCACGGTCAGATTTCACAGAATACATCGGCAGCATATGCGCAAAGTCACTGTTTTGCCGATAGTCGGCATCGTTTTTGCGATTATTTACCTCCTTATTATTAAAAAAAAACTACATAATAACAGTTTATTTCAAATACAAGAATGGCTTTTTCTAATAAAAGGCAGCAAGTAGTAACAACATCAACTTTTGAAATGGTTAAATAATGAATGCTTGCGTCATTAACTCATTAATTACCATAAACAAAAGATATTTGGCAATGACTTTCCGACCTTTACCTACGTTGATTTATCAATATATATAAAACTGAGTTCATTAACCTAAGCCACCTGCTTAATATAGTAGTTAATTAGTAATACAAATATGCGTTGGCAGGTTGAGTAGTACGCGCCTGTAGTTGACGCTGACGACTAAGCCGTACTATTAATAGATAAACTTTTTTTTGTGAATCATGTAATATGTACCTGGTACTAGCTTTTGCCAACGGACTGTCGAAAATTATTCTACAGCAACGTACAGTCACCCTCAAAAAGATAATTATATACATCGACAAAAATTAATTTGTAGAAAAAATTATCGATGTATACATCTTTTTAGGAAAGACTGTACTACTGGGATAAAAATTCAGGTCGTGGTCTACCTGTGAGCCTAGGTACCTATCAGTACGCTCTAATCAATAGCATATCGACCGCACCGCACCATCAAGCACCGTCCGTTTGCTAAACAATAAATGATTTTATTTCTAGTAGGTTTGTACATCAATCATATTTTTAAAAATAGACGAGTCCGGCGTTTCCTATCTTTAAAACTCACAGGTCGCAGTCTCTTTTAAATTCCAGATATAATCTTGGTAAGATCAGTGGACGACCATGTAGATTGGCGTCTGAAATGGCGTTTTGAGGAAACAACAACACAGATTGAGTGAATCTGTTCTGTCAGTGCACGCATTAAAAGCAATTGCATGCAGCTGAGATAAGAATATAAAGAGGGATGTGTTGTGTTACACGAATGGATAGAATAAGAAATTAGTACGTTATGAGGAAGTCTGAAAGTAGTACGCCGAAGGGGATCGTATTACCCAGTAACTGGGTTGTGGAGGTCAGATAGGCAGTATCCATGTAAAATACTGGTATTCAGCTGCATCCGGTTAGACTGGAAGCCGACCCCAACATAGTTGGGAAAAGGCAAGGCAGATGATGATGAGGAAGTCTGAAAGTGACACCTGTGACTGAAAAGTTGTGTGGAAATCGGTTGTCTTGGTATGGGCATGTGATGCGCAGGAATGAGGAAAGTGTTTTGAGGAAAGTTGTGAGTATGAATATGGAAGACTATAAGTGTGTGAAAGATGATAATTATGGCTAGAATGGGAGTAACTACCGAGATGACGACTAATAGAGAAGTAGGCAATAAAAATACATGTTGCGTCGACCCCAAGTAATTTGGAATTAAGGCAGGAGAATGATGATGAAGATGATCTACAGCCGCTGTACTCACATATTTACCAAAATAAATCATGACCTCTGAGTTCATGTTCAAAAGGTTTACTTACAGAAATAGAAATCATTTACAAAGTCTTGTTAACGAATTCATTAACTGAGCCGTCGATACAATCTCAAAATCCACAAGCAATCAAAAACAACAACAATCAATCTACCTAGCCTTTCCCCAACTATGTTGGGATCGGCTTCCGATTTAACTGGATGCTGCAGAATACCAGTATTTTACATGGACGAACTGCCAATCTGACCTCCACAACACAGTTGCTGGGCAACACGGTACCCCTTGGTAAGACTAGTTGTCAGACTTTTGGCCTTCTGACGACCCGTAACTACAGCTATTTTTCTTAGGCAATACGGTACACGTACGGAATTGTAGTACGAGTTACAAACAACAAACTGCGTAAATGGTAATTTAGTTCGCTTCGTTGTGTTTTCGGCAAGGAGTTGCTACGGAGCTGCGCATCTTCACGGATGGATCTAAAACAGGTAGTGGCACAGGTGTTGGAATCTTTTCGGAAGATCTCAACATACATATTGCCACACCATTGGGGGCCCACAACACAGTGTTCCAGGCCGAATGCATGGGTATTTCTCTGGCAGCTTCAGCCATTATGGCTAGGGAAGTAAAAGACCACTCAATCCGCATACTCTCAGACAGTATGGCTGTTCTGCAAGCGCTGAACAGTTATACAGTTGACTCTGGGCTAATATACGAGTGTCACCAGCGCCTCAACCAGGTGGGTAACCTCAATAAAATAACCATTCAATGGATCAAAGGACACAGCGGTTCGCTGGGCAACGATGCAGCCGACGAGCTTGCCAGGAGAGGTTCGAGCATGGCACCAGTGGGACCTGAGCCCATCGCGCCACTTCCCTTCGGGTTTTTACGCACTCTGGTAAGGAAACGCACCAGAGACCAACACGACAAACTTTGGACGGAGCAAGGCGATTGCAGGCAGGCTAGGGAAGCACTTCCCACTTTGGATCCCCGCCTCACGAAACAGGTTCTCCGTCTAACTAAACAAAAGCTGCGTATAGTTACGGCAACTTTAACTGGCCACGGGTCATTTAATAAACACCTCTATGTCATAGGAGTAACAGACAGTCCGCTGACCAGGGCCTGCATGGAGGATGACGAGACAGCGGCACATGTGCTTCTAAACTGCCCGGTGTTCACCACGTACAGGGCAAAGTACTTCGGTAACCCAGGTACCCTACGCGAGACGGTCAGCAACATCAAGGCGTTGCTGGCCTTCCTTGAGGAGCTGGGGTGGATCGAATAATCGATTTTCCCACCCGTACGCAAAATACGCGCATTGACGTGGAGTTGCGGAAACCAGCCCGTAATACCGTAATACCAATAATACCAAGGAGTTGCTGTATGTATTTTTTGGAGAAAAAACTTAAAAAGTAAGTAAATTCCACATTGTTTTTATTACAGATGCATGTTCTAAGACAAGGGGTTAACACAGTATGTGGTCAAAAAAGGTTTGGTGTTTTTGACGTTTTATTGTGAATAATAACTTTTTTCATATTCTAACCTAAAAACGGTCGTTGGAGATTACATCATACTTTTTGTAATTGATATGGCCATCTCTCCCGTGCATTTGGAACAGACAGGTGACCTTAATCCCGTAATTCCGTCGAATCTCGGACAGCAGTTGCGAAAAAATACCCATGGATTTTCACGATTTCTCTGGAAGTGAAGTAGACGAATACGAAGTGGACAACTGCCGACGCTGCGGCGAGAACTATTATAAGACACAACTAGTCGAAGATTGTTATGTAATATTTGCAAGCTGGGTGCACGAAAACCGCACAAAGTTTGAAGACATGTGCTCAAACTGCGGAAATGAAGAAAAAGACCTCTTTTTTTTCCATAACCTTCGTTAGAGACAGGAAAGGTAAAGGAAAAGGCAAAAAAAGTACAAGCCATCTCCCCCCAAGCCCTATGGTCATCACTCACGGACACTTTAGGTGAGATGGCCAGTCGTATTTTTTTTTTTTTTACCTATAATATTTCTATGTTATGTTGATTCAAAGACCGTGTTCAATTAAGATTTTATAACAAATATAGGTACATATTGTTTTATTTGTGATTAAAATGGTTGTTTTATTGTACTTGGTTTTCTGACTATAGATATTTAATGTTAGTAGGCCATCTCTCCCGGACTTACCATAATGGCTTTCATTATTCCTTATTACTTGATGAGAATGGCCACGCATCATCGTCGCATGTTATGTCCAAAAATAAATCATCAAACCAATGACACTGACGTTTTACCTTGAATTTTTCTATCACATGATGTCAGTAGGAAAGGAAGTTAGGAGACTGGCCCGGAACATAAATAGCTAAGGAAGGAACATGGGTAAGGTTTTAGTCAGTAAGAGACACTCCCTTCCGCTCCACCCAGAGCGGGAGATATCATTTGATGATTTCCCATTAAGAAAAAAAAAGGTCAAGTAATGAGCGAAGGGTTTTTCTGCTGTACCTACCATATAAAATACTGGCTTCTGCCCGCGACTTCGTTCGTGTGGAAGTCGTTGGGAACAATTGAGATGCCAGCCGCAGCAGACAAAGATAAGTAGTTCTGACGACTTACGTTTGCTCTGCTGCGCCCGGCATCCCAAGAAAAACCCTTCGCTTGCTTCGAATTGATTGGACAAATCCACCAAAGACAGCTCTTTAGTGGATTTATCAAATCAATTCGGGTGAACGCGTAAGACTTCGTTTATACAGATGGAACCTTTTTCTTGAGTATTTTTAACAGTCTGCTCCCTTATAATCTAAGTTGATCAAAAACTCATATTCAATTTTATATTTATTCAAAAATAATGTTCGCACTACCCACAATACTCAACATAAAATACCAATCTACAATACCTCATAATCCCGAATTATTTCCTTATTTTTCGAGCTAATAGCGTATTATGCTGGAATATCCACTCGTAAACACCCATGCTCATTCGAGCATGCTCATCCGGATCGAGTTTCAGTATTTTGTTTCGTGTGAGGTAGCGAATATTCTTGTGCCCTACGTAAAAGAAAATGTAATAACATTTGCAAAGGAAATCGGTATGTTGTCTATAATCTTATTCCGAGATTCGAAGCCCGTCTCGTAATGGATGGATTATATTAATATTATCGCTTCAAACAGCCTCTCAGGATTTTTTTGATGCCGAAACCGTTTTTTTTAGGGTTCCGTACCCAAACGGTGCCACCGGGACCCTATTACTAAGGATCAGCTGTCCGTCTGCCAGTCACAAGGCTGTATCTTTTAAACCATAATAGGTAGACTCCTGAAACTTTCACAGACTGTCTACACACTGTGAAAATTAGCATAAGTAAATAGACTATAATTTCTACAGTACCTATATGTATATGATGGTATGTATTTGGTGCTTAAATACAACCTTTATGAATACTTTGAAAACTAGATAGTAGAATTACGAGACAAACATCGCACAAATATTATAAAGGCGAAAGTTTGTGAGTGTGTGTGTTTACATGCTTGTTACTTCTTCACGCTCAAACGGCTGGACCAATTTTGATAAAATTTTGTTTGGAGGTAGCTGACACCCTGGATTAACATATAGGCTACTTTTTATCCCGGTATTCCCACGTGATTGACATTTACGCGGGTGAAACCGCGGGGCACAGCTAGTTGATTTATAAAAAGAATAGAAAAAACAACGGTAGGAAGGAGATTTGGATGACAAGCCTAAAGACAAGGATAAATACGTAGAAACATCTTCTAGGTATGATTATAGAAACAATATGACAAACTGTGGTGTTATTTACTCGTCCCGGTACCTAACTGAGAGCTCGTAAACCTACTATTATAACAACAAATAATAAACATAAAATAAATGTTAAAATTAAAGAGGGTTCTCCATATAAGCAATAAGTACAAAAACGTGTTTTTTTTGGGGCGTTTTTGCTGGATTCCGACACGGAACCCACGGTTCTTTAATGTGACAAGGTTTCAGCTTAAGGATTACAAAATACGTTAAATAACATATACTAATGTAATACGGTACTGAAAAGAATTATGATTTTTATTCATAGGGATTTAGAAGGATTGTCGAATCCGCTATTTTACAAAACAGCTCCGTTGTGTAAAACAACTGAACGACGCTTAGCGGTTTTTCATAATTAGGCTGAACTTTAACACGCATTTAAAACGTTTTGCATTTATCAATGAAGCAGATCAACGATTACAGGTTATGTAAAACAGCGTGAAATTGAACGTCAGATTGTAGTTTCTAGTTCAAAGTTTTTTCTCTGTGTGTCATAACAACAATAATGGTGACCGAAACAGAAATAAATACAACGAGTAATATGAGTTAAAATGACCTTACCTCAAGTGACAACAGTGTTTTTAAGGACAATATTAACTAAAGGTTATAAAAGTTTCATAAGTGAAAACTTACTTAATTACTGAGACTACAAGTCATTCTGCATTACGTATAAACGTCTCAGTAGCAGTTTTATTAAACTTAGCGCAATGGCAATACCGCTGAAAGTCGTTTAGTTGTTTTACATACCGGAGCTGTTTTGCAAAACAACTAGCAGTTTTGTAAAACAGCAGGTTCGAAAATCCATGTGCGACAGATATACCTACTATCTGACTTGGTTGACTAGCTGTTTTAAACTTAATTGAAATACAGTTAGGAACACTGTTATCCAACAACTCAATTAAAAAACAATCCAAATTAATTACTAAACTTCATTCACTTATTAATAATGTTTATTCAAATCTCTCTTTGCAAATGAACAGGTTAATATATAAATTTATGAGCAATTGCTGCAGAAGCTGTAACTGCAGTTAACCGCTGATCCTTTGACCTAAAGTCAAAGCTTGGCAGCTAGCAGGCGGAATGTCAAAGGAATCTTCAATGTAGACTCGAGTAGAAGTTTGTTGGTATGGTTGCGCAAGAGAAGTAATTACAGAAATGTATCCGACTTCCTACTGCAATATTAATATTTATTTTATTATTAATTAATATTTAATTTATATAAAATATCATACACGCGAAAGTTTGTGAGGATGGCCAGATGGATAGACGATTGTTACTCTTTGACGCAAAAACTACTGAACGGATTTAGATGAAGTTTTGTACACATATAGTTTATAACTAGGATTAACACATAGGTTATTTTATATCCCGATATTCCCACGGGATCGAAACTTATGCTGGTGAAACCATGGGGTGCTGCTATTCATTTATACATTACCAGCGGCTAACCCTAGGGGGTCACCCATCTAAGTCCGTCAACGAAGATACGAGAGTACGGTCCCATCCGAATGTACCCGTTTGAACCGTTAAAACAAGTATGAAATTAAATTTTCGGATGGGCAAATACGTATCGCAAGTAGACACAACTGTCAAATCGTGTTGTCTTTCATTCTTAGGTTAGGCCTCGAACTGATCATATATGTCCGTAATTGATACGGAGAAGCAAACGCTTGTAACTTCTACAAAAGCTATGGATTTCGTGCTTCAGTAGTAGACCCCCTTCGCAAGATTTTTACGACTTGAGAAAACATCAAGATTTCTTTATAATATGGAAGTTCAATCATCATCATCATTTCAGCCGTCCACTGCTGGATATAGGCCTTCCCCAAGCACTTCCACTTTGACCGGTTCTGTGCTTCTCGCATCCAACGGGTTCCTGCCGCCTTCACAAGATCGTCAGACCACCTTGTGAGAGGCCTTCCAAAGCTACTTCCGCTACGCGGTCACCACTCCAGAACCTTTCGGCCCCATCGGCCAACTGTTCTGCGAGCAATGTGCCCTCCCTACTACCACTTAAGTTTGGCAATTCTTCGGGCTACGTCGGTTACCTAGGTTCTCCTGCGGATTTTCTCATTGTCCTCGTTGTCAAAATTGGCGCGAGCGAATTTCACGCAAAAAGTGTTTGCACAACCTTAGCAACTTGTCTGTGTGGTGCCGGACTTAAAGAATTGCACCACCCCTTACTTCCCGTGGGTGTCGTAAAAGGCGACTAAGGGTCTTACCGGAGAATGGGCAGCAGCGTTTTCTATTTATTCCACCATCATACCATACTGCGATCGCCAACCCGCCTGCCAAGCGTGGTGATTATGGCCAACCCCCCCCAAAATTGGGGGAGGCCTATGTCCAGCAGTGGACGTCTATCAGCTGACACGACGACGACGCCGACGACAACCTTAGTCTTCGCTAAACCTAATAATATTTCTATTCTACTATTTTCTCTACGACAATCGCTATCGCCTACCTACGTCTTTGGTCGGATTGTCCCGCTGCCAGATTGCGCGTTACCTAATAATTTTTGAACACGCTTTCATCGCCTCCCTATTAGCAAATTGGCTTCAAATGACAATGATCTCAACACGCTCGCCTATAGACATGTCAAGTGTTTTGAAAAGTGGGAAGAGTATGTGAAATGACTATAATTCAAATTCAAATTCAAAAACTTTAATTCGAGCGAAGACTCATATAGGGTTAGTAACATTGTTCTTACTAACACTTAGTTAGTGTTAGTAAACAACACGATACGATGGCACATGTAACTGACAGCAGTGAATTATATACGGACAGTCCACTCTGTCAGCAGCAATCATTTTCAGAACCCTGTTAGGGCTGGCCATGACTCGAGTCACCATCGATGCTGCGCGTTTGCGCATTATTATGTAAAAACAGTCTACACGCGCCGCCGCAAACATCCCTGACGCACTCCAACGCCATGGCAACCCCATCAGTTTTCTGAATGCATTTTGAAATTGGACACGAAGGGCTCCATACGATGCCCGCGAATATCCCTCCCACAAGCTGCACGTGTAGAAGGTGGAACAAAATGCTCTAAAGAGCGTCACCTTTACGTCTGCTGTACAACGTGCAAAATAACTACTGATTAGCGATATTTCCAATAGCCAAATGGCATATGGCGAAGATATTTCTAGGAGACGTTGGCCATAAATCATACATTATCTTTTGCTTTTTCTTCATTTTCTCATTATTCCTGGTTTCGATTCCCAAGTTGGGCAAAGTGTTATTGCAGTTTTCTATCTGGAATTTCTCAGAAGCAGCCCGGAGCTTGGATTTGTTGACCGGTTGATGGCAATAGAACTCGTCCCCTGATACATTTGGCTTAAACATAACTGGCAAAATGTGGGTGCACTAAAGGTATATCCACACTTCGGGGAAACACGGCGTGAATGATCTGTGTTAAAAACAGGCTTACAAATATTTGAATCAACAGAAGGCCCTTTGTCCAGCCTTCTATCAGAGATAACTATCAAAGTCAAAAGTGTATGAAAACGACATAGCTACGGAAAGCCCTAGCGTCTACAGAAGACAGTACTAATGAAATTTGTGACGCTGAAAGCGCGTTCAGCGCACTTTTCTGTCACAGGCCATCAGTCGAAGTTGTTAGTTTCTATATGTAATTTTGTCTAAATGCGACTAAACATTGACACTCACTGATACGCTTGGTTTTTATAAAGAGTATCCCACAAAAACATTTCATGTTAAATGTTGCCAAGACGAGACCATGTAGCTCGCACTGTCAAAAAGTAATCAGATCTCATGTAGAGCCAAGCTTTTAACTCTACACGCCCTAACTTTACAAGGCCTAACTTTGTAAACTCTACACCTTAGTCAAAATATATGTCTTGGCCATTTCGCTACATTCACATGAGCGTAAAGTGAAAAACTCTCATACTGTTCTGTTATGGACTTTTACTCCTGAAATTTAAACAACTCTACACCTTAGTCAAAATATGTGGCTTGGCCATTTCGATACATTCACATGAGCGTAAGGTGAAAAACTCTCATACAATAGTTCTTGTAGTAACGAAACGGCCAAACCACATATTTTGACTAAGGTGTAGAGTATCTGGTATAATCCAAACCCAAATTAAGAAGGTTCAAAAATACGACAAAGTGCTTCGAGAAAAGGTAGGTGCCCTTACGCTTCGCTTGGCTCGTCTTGGCGGGGGCACTCCCGTGCCCCCAGATTGACAAAGCCACCTCCTTTTTATAGCTACTTGCAACAGGATTGACATTACCATATATTATTATAATCTTTCCGTAGCTACATAGTTCCTATACACTTTTGACCTTTTCATCATAGTTATCGCTGATAGAATGTCCCTTTGTCTAGGTCTCACGACTGTAAAAATCACATAAGAAAAAACAACGGTGTTCTATTTCTAACTCATAGTTATAATGTTTTGTAAGGGAAGAACGATTATGTAAGTACATTTGTATTACATTTACATTACAGCGTCAATCTTTTATGACTATCTTAATATTTTTTCTAACTTCTTCTATGTTCTAAATTCATACACAACACACGCTCATCCAACCACCATTACTTTTACTTGTCTATTATGCAATGACGTACCTATACGCCTGTAAACATTATGTGCTATCATTTCCATAACGATGCTGTTATGCTAAGCTTTGCTATTATAAATAAATAAGGCGTGCGTGATGATCATCGTGTCCTTTTGTTAAAATTTTATTAACAGATTAATTTAGCGGAAAACATTATTTTGGAGTGGCAGTAGTCATTATCTTGAATTGGCGAACGAGACTTTCTAAGTCCAATCCCCAGTCGGAGCACTTAGGTGAATTGTAACGCAAGCGTATCAGAATTTAACTTTTTTGAGGGATTTACACAAATACCTACTAGCAATGAGCAGTTTGATTATACCTAAACTAAAAAAACACTACACGATGTCTACTGAAAGAACGACTACGAAAACACTCGGGGCTGCTGACTTTAGTATCCATCATCATCACCAGCCTATCGCAGTCCACTGCTGGACATAAACCTGTCTCAGGCTGCGCCATAGGACCCTGTATTGCACCATCCGTATCCAAACTGTCCTAGCCACCTTTTAAAGGTCGTCGGACCATCTAGCTGGGGGGCGTCCCACACTACTTTGCCGATACGCGGTCACATAGTGGCTAGTCATAGGTATCTCCAATCGCACATAGAAATAAACAATAGGTCACATTTATTTGGGTCCATATTGGCTCACCTAAAGTTCTTTACCCGAAATTGTTCTTCCTAATGATTTGTAATCCGAATAATCAGTCTTCCTAAAATTTTTCATCCTAACGTTTTCATTCATACTATTTGTAGTGCTACGGGCGATGTTCATAACACTCATGTTTCCGAAAATTTTAATTAATAATATCATTAATGTACATATATTTAAACTCCTACTGTTTTTTATCATAACGCTTTTATCCCTAAACATAATTACCATAATATTAGAAGATGATATTTATAGTTTTAATTTGAGGGTATGATTATTATTTGGGGGTATGCTTTACAGTTGGTTTAATACTCAAAGGCTTTATATAACGTACTGAGTTGTGTCTATGGAACCACTGTACTTCCACACCTGGCGCTTTTTGACCTAGCTATTTTTTTTGGATAGAATAGACTCTTTTTAGTGTAAATTTGAAAACCGCAAAGTTCGCAAAATCATAGTGGCCGAGAAAAGAAATACCAAAGTTTTTTTTTTTATCTACAAAAATATGTGGTTAGGCGTAGTCGACGGAGCCCCGCTTCGCGGGGCCCCTATTTCTGTCTACAGGGTTTAAAGGAACCTAACACGAAGGGGATGACGGGGGCTCGTTCGCTCGCTTTGCTCGCTCACTCGAGCCCCCGTCATCCCCTTCGAACCTAACCTGTCCGAGTCGGGGTGCCCCAAGTCCCGAGCTCGCTTCGCTCGCTCTTGCATCCTAAGTTGTCGTTACAAATGTGTTACTTTTGTAATTACATTATGTTGGTTACCGCTATAAAGAAACCTAAACAAAAAAAATCTATAAAAAGAAATTTAAACAAAAAAGATATGACTTTGAATAATAGTGTAAAAGATGGTTATGTTGAGAAAATATAGGAAAACAAATAAAAGTATAATAGATGTTTATTGCTACAGACATTATAAAGTTGAATGCTTCGGAATTATGAACATTAGAGACAGAGTAGTTAGGAATTGTGATTGTTAGGATGACAAATTTTAGGAAGAACATTTCCGGATTTCCAATTATCGGAGTTGAAAATTTAGGTGAACTTTGGCGCACCCCATTTATTTGTAACCAGTTCATGAAATAACACCACCCAAGTGCAAACCACCCAAGAAAAAAAGAAGCACAAAAAACCACCCAAGTGCGAGTCGGAGTCGCGACCGAAGGGTTCCGTACCATTATCTATAAAAACGGCAAAAAAAACATGTTTGATGTTTGATGACAGACGGACAGTGGAGTCTTATTAATAGTATCTTTTTATACTGTGATAATAGGGTCCCGTTTTTACCCTTTGGGTACGAAACCCTAATAAAAAAGTGAAATGTTATAAGTAACAACAATAGTATGTGCCTCACAACTTAGACTGGAATCCGACCCTAACATACTCGTAGTTGGGAAAAAGCTTGGCAGATAGATTGAGTGTCATGCTTCACCGTCACAGCTGCGCCAATAAGGTCCATTACAGTATTTTTGCGAGACAGATGCTGTCTGGCGCTGGTTTTCTAATGAACATTTAAGGACAGGTAGGTATAGGTATGTTAGTGTGATTAAAATGAAATGTACTTAAATAACAACTGATTCATACCTAACGACCAAGCTTCAGCGATCAATGAATGCATTCTCGCAGAAATTGAGGGAAATGAAGTGATCTATACTTCAATAAACACTGTTGTCGACCAAGATGACGCCACACATTACCCCGTAGAATTTCTCAATTCCCTCAGTGCAAGTGGACTATCAGCGCACACCATTAAGTTAAAGGTCGGTGTCCCAATTATGCTTCCTCGGAAACTCACTCCGCCGAAACTGTGCAATAGGACCCAGCTCAAAGCCGTCTCGCTGCAGAGAAATATCATTGAGACGGAAATTCTAACTGCCCGTCCCGTCCCCGGGCTCTTAGAATTCGACATCAGACGTTTCAGATCTTCGATTTTGACGACCCCGTTATCGCTGGCATAAGCAATAGGATCCGCGTACGAAGTCGCGGGCAGAAGCTAGTACCTAATAAAAATGGCGTCGAAAAATGACTGGTAAAGTACACATCGCCACCCCCATCCCCATCCCCCTGGCGTCATTGCCACGTTGTACTTATTTATGGTAATGCTTAGCCTCTGGCCGAGATAAAAGTCAGTCACGGGAAGTGTCAACAAGCCGTTTGGGGATTTCCTTATAGAGACTATAATAATAATAAACCATTTATTATCAGGTAACAAAGACCTATAGATACATACCTTAACCTAAGTACCTATACATAATAATATAGTACCAATTTTGTTAGTAAATGAAACTTAATAACTATGTTAGTATCACTTAGTTGCACTAAGTCTTTGTGCGTTCTGGTGGCAATTGTCTGCGAAAGCGGCGGAATTCCACATCCTGCGGCCAAAAGCTTTCTTCCATCACCAGGTGCAGGTAGCACGTGCACCACGAACGCCTTGAAGTTGACTTTGCGGTGCGACTCCATTATCCACTCGACTGGTCGACTATGACCACTCAGACCCCACAGACCGAACCTCGTGGGGTTAGAACGATTAACTCGAGCCTCTTCTACTCTCATCCAGCTACTGTCAAAGTTTTTAAATTATTGTCCAGCACGCATACTTGTATGATAGAGGTCAGTGTCCAGCACACATGATTTTTAGGGTTGCGTACCCAAAGAGTGCCAACAGAACCCTATTACTAAGCCCCCGCTCATTGCCCGTCCATCTGTCTGTCACTGGACTGTTTCTCATGAACCGTAATATTAATATGTACACAGTTGAAATTTTCACAGAGTGCGTATTTCTATTGCCGCTATAAAAACAAATAATAAAAATAAAATAAAGTTAGTAGCATTGCTTGCAGAACAGATGGCCGATGGGGCCGAAAGGTTCTGGAGTGGCGACCGCGTACCGGAAGACGTAGCGTTGGAAGGCCTCCCACAAGGTGGACCGACGACCTTGTGAAGGCTGCAGGAACCCGTTGGATGCGGGAAGCACAGAACCGGTCGAAGTGGAGGTGCTTGCGGGAGGCCTATGTCCAGCAGTGGACGACTTTCGGCTGATATGATGATGATGATGATGCTGTAAGTTAGTAAAAATTAAAGGGATCTCCGTACAAGAAACGTGTTTGTTTCGGCGTTTTTTGTCTTGTGGTACAAAACTCTTCATGTGCGAGTCCGGCTCGCAAATGGCCGATACTTTCCAACTTACGAACAATAAATCAATTAAAACAACATACTCCGACCATTACAGACCCTCCTCAAAGTTCGAGACAGATGGTCCTTCGAAGTTTCAAGTGAGTCTAGTTTCAAGCGTCGTCATAGCACCTCTGGGACTGACAGTATTACGTGTAAGTGTGACGTATTGAGGGACTGACCTCATACGTTTTGTGAACTATGATCGTGTTCATTTATTAGCATAGAACGTCATGTTGTTTTGACTGATTTAGGGGTGAGGGTTGACGCAATAGGATACTTTACACGCTTTATGACCAAGAAGAGAGATTAGAGGAGTGATGGCTGAGTGGTAACGACCGCGTCTTACGAGTTGTAGGTCGTAGGTTTGAGACAGACAGACAACTATTAATCTACATTTTTCCTTTTTTAGAGTTCCGTACCCGAAGAGTAAAAACGGGACCCTATTACTAAGACTTCGCTGTCTGTCCGTCCGTCTGTCTGTCACCAGGCTGTATCTCAAGAACCACAATAGCTAGACAGCTAAAATTTTCACAAATTATGTATTTCTGTTGCCGCTATAACAACAAATACTAAAAATAAAATAAAATATTTAAGGGGGGCTCCCATACAACAAACGTGTTTTTTTCGGCGTTTTTGCCTTGTGGTTCGAAACCTTTCGTGTTCGAGTCCGACGTCCGACCCGCACTTGGCCAGTTTTTTTTTTAATTTTACATTATCCTCTCCTCTATACTCGAAAGCAAACAGTTATTCCCTGAACTAAACAAATTGTAAGAGAATCCTTAAGGATGCCCTCCAAAGTATGTCTTATGAAGATACAGAGAATTTACTAACTGTGTTATAGTAAATATGTAACCGGCAAAACCCGATTTTAGGATGAACTAGTTTCGCCTAGGACAAACCAGTTCTCATTCGCTCGCTCTTGCATCCTATGGCGACGCAGCCCCGCTTCGCGGGGCTCCTATTTCTGTGTAAAGGGTTTAAAGTAACCTAACAGAACCTAACCTCGGGGTGCCCTTCGCTCGCTCTTGCATCCTAGGGGAGGTAAGCCTAAAACGGGTAGCCCGCCTAAAACGGGTATGCTTTTTAAATTGCGCACCTTTATTGCTAATAAGAATGTGTGCGTGCAGTGCGCGGCGCCTGCCACTCTCCAATCACAGGGAGCCGGCACGCTTCTCTGGCGGACACTAGTTCACGGTAAGATAAGAAAGAAGTTTCTTGCTATTTCCACTAAAAAAAATTGAGTTACATTACTTTTGAATACTCGAAAATGGTTTACAATATGTTCTTACTAGTTTTGTGTTATGATTTTGCAACAAATAGGCGTTTTATTGGTGTAATAGGTTGGCGTTTATTATTTCGGTTTTAAGGATATGAGTCGATTGAAAAAAATACATGCTTGTGGGCAAAAAGGGTATGGGCAAAGCGGGTGCCCGTTTTGCCCATACCCGATTTGCCCTGTATAATTTCATTGACTGCTTATTAGTTCTTTTATTTTTGCAGATGGTAAATAAATACAAAAGAAAGACTGCAAATGCATCGTGGGATGAAGGAGTTATGAAGCTTGCGATATAAGAAGCTCTCAAAACTTCCGTCAATGGTGCAGCAAAAAAATATGGCATCAACCTTTCGCCTTTACAGATACATATAAAGAAAGGATGTCAAAAAAAAAACTAGGAAAATTCACAACAGTTTTTACAGCAGCTCAAGAATTAGAGCTAGTTGAGTATCTATTTCACATGGACAATCTGTTTACGTTGCCAACTCATTACGTTGTCTACAAAGTGCCGCAACCATTCCAAGAATACTGGTCCATTGATCCAAGCATTGTCACTGCAAGTAGCTGATGATCCTGGTGGAGCTCCATCTGAGTTATGATTGTTATGAAACAGTTCTAGTCATTGATTGACGTTAATCTCATGTAATTCAGTCCCTACCCGCTTTGCCCAAAAGCCCTACCTGCTTTAGGCCCCCCCTACGGGCAAAACGGGTAATTCGAATGGTAAAGATTCTTGTTATTTTTTTATTCTTAATGTACAAAACTACTAAATATGTCATTTATTTTATAGTCCTTGATAACTAAACATTTCAAAATATACAAATAAATTTTCAATTTATATCTATAAGTTGTTTTTTTTTACCATCAACCTTAGCTTACCCGTTTTGGGCTACTCTCCCCTACGTCGCCTATCGACCGACCGCAACCATGCAACCCGTGTAGAGAGAACTGGTTTGGCCTAGGCGAAACTAGTTCATCCTAAAATCGGGTTTGGCCGGTAACAGGTATACAAGTTTCACTTACGATAAGTACCTTAACATAATAAGTAATTATTTGTCTATTGTCAACGTTTTGATTTATTTAAGACTATGTTAGCTCTTCACGCCCGAAACCTGTGTTTCCAGGTAATCCTATGATTACCTAATTCATACACGTTAGTCTTAGGAATATAATTTACATTTAAGCAAGATTGTACTAAGTTTTTATGCCTTCTAATTTTTGATTATTTTATTAATCTCTCTGTGAAAATATAATTGGGGGATTACAGGACCTAAACCAAAAAAACGCAAGTTTTACAGTAAATAAAATTATAAAAATATATGATATTCTTCAGGATATATTATTTATGCTAGTTAGATAGTGTGTTGAAAACATAATACAACAAATTTTTCGATAAAAAAAATCATGAACATACCTCTAAAAACTTTCTTTTTACAATAAAAACCATAATAATATACAAACAATCGTTCTGGTTTTTGTCAGATTATTCTACAAGCAACATACTAAAGCACTAGCCGTCTTATTACAAAACGAGTTCTAACTTTAGACCTAGGCTAAACCTGCGAGACAGTTACTGTATTTTAAACTTTATTGCGACGAATGGAAAGTTCTTAATGCAAAATTGACAACATAGACTCGGGTTTAACGTCGGTTTTTGTGATAAGAACAGTAACTTTGTCGGAATAAAGTTCGAAATTTGAAAATTGCTCGATCGTTTAAACCTGGGTCTAAAGATAAACTTTGTTTTGTAATAAGGCTGTAAGTGTTTTATTTTTTAGTCCAAAGAATTGCTTCATATTTTGCGTTGTGTCATCGCTTCTCTTTCTTTTCTATGCAGTCCGACAGTGACCGCGTTTCAGGTCATGTAGTACCCTTAAACAGAATGAACAAAAGTAGGTTTTACACATACTCTTAACATGTTACCGTCTAAATAAAACATAAATTATTATAATGTAATTCAAACTCCTGCATAGCTATTCACAATCATTCGACACGCTATCGTATCGAAAATGACACATTTCTATAACCTGATTTGCGTTGCCCTCAACAGCAACCAGCTGTCGGAAGAAGTGGTTGTCTATTCCATTTAAACTGACAATTTTTTCGGGTGTTGGACTATTGTGAACATCGTTTCGAGGACTCCTACAATAACATTGATTGATGTTCGATACGGTACGGAAGCGTATCGAGCGGTTGTGAATAGATATGATGGTAGGATCAATTCTGGCAACAGAATGAAAAACTTTGGGTAAAAAGTACAAAAACCTAATTTTAGAAATTGTTGAATAGAAATTCTTGAATAGCGTGCCACTGCTGGACATGTCTCTAAAGTAGCGCGCCACTGCTTGGCATAGGTCTTTTAAATAGCAAGCCATTGCTGGTCATAGGCCTCTGAAATAAAGCAACACTGTTTATTTATTTATTTACTGTTATCTCTTAAATAGCGCACCACTGCTGGATTTAGGTCTCTTAATAGTACACAACTGCTGGATTTAGGTCTCTTAATAGCACACAACTGCTGGATATAGGCCTCTTAATAGCAAACAATTGCTGGATACAGGTCTTTTAATTGCACACAACTGCTGGACATAGGTATTTTAATAGCACACAACTGCTGGACAAAGGTCTCTTAATAGTACACAATTGCTGGACATAGGTCTCTTAATAGCACACAACTGCTGGACATAAGTGTCTTAATAGCACACAACTGCTGGACATAGGTCTCTTAATAGCACACAATTGCTGGACATGGGTCTCTTATTAGCTCCATAGGTCTCTTAATTGCACACAACTGCTGGACATAGGCCTCTTAATAGCACACAACTGTTGGACATAGGTCTCTTAATAGCACACAACTGTTGGATATAGGTCTCTTAATAGCACACAACTGCTGAGCATAGGCCTCTCATTAGCACACAACTGCTGCATACAGGTCTCTTAATAGCACACAACTGCTGGACATAGGCCTCTTAATACCACACAACTGCTGGACATAGGCCCCTTAAATAGAGCACCGCTGCTGGACACAGGCTCTTTATATCGCTCGATCCTTAGCCACTCATTAAATATTTGATTGATGATTTTATTTTGTACAATAATCCTTTAACCCAGGTGACCCAATTTCAACAAGCCTTTTTAGGTCACCATTGTAAAGTTTATCACAAGTCAATCTATTACAGTCCTTAATAAATTGATGGGTTATTAATTATTATTAACCTACTTCAAACGATTTTAAAGTTAAACAGTATCCTACGTATTCCTTTGATCCTGTTTCAATTATATTGGACTTGAAAGTTTTATGATTGGTACACAGCCAAGTTTAAAAACTTTGGCAATATGATTGCCTGCAAATTAAATATGACAGAGAAGACATGTGTCTCTCGTTATCATCAGCCATATTTTAATTACTGTGGGCGTACAATGGGTAGTGTTTGTTATTGCACAATACAACACAACAACATTTTGAATGTTTTTTTTTTGTTATATACACATTGACATTAATGATTTTTTTATAAACAAAAGTAAAGTATTATATTATTTTATTTATTGTGAATGTGAAGACGATGTGGATCATTTTATTCATTTTTTTTTTTTTTTTTTATTCTCTCTGTTCTGTTAGTTTCTTTTCATGGTCTGGCAGTTTGAGTAATTTATGTGACCAATCCAAATGTCCTTCCTTTAGTAGTAGTATTGCTCGTCGAATCATTGAGCTCCTTAAGTCTTGAGTTGAGCTGCACGATTTCTAACAAATGCGTGCACTGACTGGACAGGTTCTCTCAATCTGTGTGGTTCTGTCCTCAACCATCTCAGACATCGATCTACATGGTCTTCTTAATTATAACCTGACCAAGATTATGTTTGGACTTTAAAAGAGACTGTGACCTCTGAGTTTGTTTTGGCCTTTCTTCTCAGAGTAGTCAGATAGGAAACGCCGACTTCATCTAGTTTAAAAAAAATATGATTGACGCGTAAAAGTGTTTGTGCAAATCTACTTACAAAATAAAATCATTTATCAATAAAAGAAACCGCGGGGCGCAGCTAGATTTATAACTAGCTGCGCCCCGCGGTTTCTGCTGCGTAAATGTCGATCCCGTGGGTAAATCGGGATAAAAAGTAACCTATATGTTAATCCAGGGTGTCAGCTACCCCCACACAAAGTTTTATTAAAATTGGTCCAGCCGTTTGAGCGTGAAGAAGTAACAAACATATCACACACACACACACACACACACACACACACACACACGCACACACGCCTTCTTCCAATAGGGGTAAGCTGGAATTACAGGACCCTAAACAAACACACACACACACACACTCACAAACTTTCGCCTTAATAGTTTTAGTGTGATAGAAAAACCGTTTGCAGTTCCAATCAAATTATACGAACAAATTAATCACACTAGCGAATCACGACACAACTAGATACGGAACGCGAGACAGTTTCTGAGCACATGTTGTCCGTACGATGTCCAAGGATAAAGTCAAGACAGTCGCTCCTCCACCTTGCTGCTCGCTCTCGTCGACTCACACGAACGTCAGACTAGACTCTGTTGAGCGCCGCCCGATGGCGCTGGCGTACCGGATACGACTTGATTGCGACAAACATTAATTAGCAGCTTGAAAAAACGATAGTTTTTCATGATAAGTACTACCTATATGACTTGATGGCACGGTTGGCGGAGTGGTTAAGCGATTGATGCTGCGCTGCGTGTCACGGGTTCGATTCCTGCACGGAACAAACATTTATATGACCTACAAGTAGTTGTTCCGGGTCTGGCTTTTTGTGTGTGTGAGTTTAAATGTTTGTAAACGCACTCACAATACAGGAATGATTCCTAGTGTGGGGCAACGTTTAAAAAAAAAATATTCATAGTAGTATTAATTAACATCCCTAAAATATCTCAAGCGCCAGACAAGCGAATACGCAGAATAAATAACATAACATCATAAAATAACATAATGCCTACATTCCCCGAAAGGCTAAGCAGAAGTACTCCTGTGGGTGTCGTCGTCGTCGTTTCAGCCGATAGACGTCCACTACTGGACATAGGCCTCCCCCAATTTTGGGAGGGTTTGCCATAATCGCCACGCTTGGCAGGCGGGTTGGCGATCGCAGTATGGTATGATGGTGGAATACATAGAGAACGCTGCTGCCCATTCTCCGGTACGAACCTTAGTCGCCTTTTACGACACCCACGGGAAGTAGTGGGTGTACTTTATAGTAAACTATCGCCAGTTATGTTTAGATCTTATAAAATAGGGGGCGAGCCTATTGCTATCAACGGAGGTCAAATTAAAAATTCCGGGCTGTTCCTGAGAAATTCCATTTGGAAAAACCCAATAACACTTTGCCCGCTCCGGGAATCGAGTCCAGGACCTCGTGCTCAGCAGTAGCGCTTGCAACCACTAGACCAGCGAGACATAAAGAAAATATAATTGAATTCGATATAATCTGTGCTAAATAATAACAGCCGCACAGGTCGATCGATTACGTTAAGCTACGCTTGCCGTGGTTGGTCTGTGGATGGGTGACCATCTTTACATACCGTGACCCTCCCCCTGCCTCGGAAAGCACGTTAAGCCGTTGGTCCCGGCTGTCATTCGTGGATCTTTGACAGTCGTTACGGGTAGTCAGAAGCCCGAAAGTCTGACAACCTGTCTTACCAAGGGGTATCGTATTACCCAGCTGGGTTGTGGAGGTCAGATAGGCAGCCGCTCCATTTAAAATACTGGTACTCAGTTGCATCCGGTTAGACTGGAAGCCGACCCCAACATAGTTGGGAAAAGGCTAGGCAGATGATGATAATCTGTGTTCGCGATTGAATTGCCAAAACTGTAAACAAATATGAATTAATGGAAAAATAACTTTAATTCCTACACAATAAAGGTTAGTTCACGCTACAACCTCGAACATTTTTAGGGTTCCGTAGCCAAATGGCAAAAACGGAACCCTTATAGATTCGTCATGTCTGTCTGTCTGTCTGTCCGTCCGTATGTCACAGCGACTTTTCTCCGAAACTATAAGAACTATACTGTTGAAACTTGGTAAGTAGATGTATTCTGTGAACCGCATTAAGATTTTCACACTAAAATAGAAAAAAAACAATAAATTTTAGGGTTCCCCATACTTAGAACCGAAACTCATTTTTTTTTTTCATCAAACCCATACGTGTGGGGTATCTATGGGTAGGTCTTCAAAAAAGATATTGAGGTTTCTAATATCATTTTTTTCTAAACTGAATAGTTTGCGCGAGAGACACTTCCAAAGTGGTAAAATGTGTGCCCCCCCCCCCTCTAACTTCTAAAATAAGAGAATGATAAAACTAAAAAAAATATATGATGTACATTACCATGTAAACTACCACCGAAAATTGGTTTGAACGAGATCTAGTAAGTAGTTTTTTTTTAATACGTCATAAATCGTAAACCGCAATTTACCATTCATTCAATCAACTCAAAAAAAAAAAAACATTTAATTTCATAAACATAAACCCGGATGTTACGGAACCCACAGTGCGCGAGTCCGACTCGCTCTTGCCCGGTTTTTATTACTTTTGCAATAGTGCTAGTCACGCTAAATTTAACTTAAGTAATTACCATTGAAATGAAGTTGATATCTGTTTAACTTGAAATAACATAAATGCCAACATACATTTGCATAGACCTTTTTTTTTGCGGATGGGAAATCATCAAATGACTCCTCCCGCTCTGGGTGGGGCGGAAGGGAGTGTCAGACTCTTACTGACTAAAACCCACCCATGTTCTTCCCTTTATGTTCCGGGCCAGCGGTAACCCTTTCGGATAATCCCGCTGACCCGGCAGGCTTCGGCCCTAAGGGCTAAGGGGGCCTCTCCTCGATGCTGACATCTCTTTGAGGCGCGCGTGGAACACGTACGCGCCGTCCGGTACGGGCCTGGTCCTGATCGCACGGTAAGCTACGCGCGCCTACGATGGCCGGGGGTCGTCACGCGGCTCCCGACGCCCGGATCGTCTCCCGTGGCGGCTGGGACGGGAGGCTCTCCCTGAGCCGTCCCGCCACCTCCTTCGCTAGCATGACTGCTTCGCAGAAGGAGGTGACTTTGCAATAGACCTTAGGTTACCTATTTCTAATGTTTTTATAAAATTTGGAAGCTTATCGTGTGCTGTGCCCAATTTGTTTTATTTCTTTTACAGAGATACCTCTATAATTGTCGAATTGTTTACTCGTTTTGGTATGAAAAGGCTGTGCAAATAGGCGTGCCTCGCTGAAACGATGGTCGCGTGGACTGTCCTAACTTTAGCTGTGGCTCATTTTTCAGTCTAGTCTACTTTGACAATAGCGTTTTGACATGAAGCCTTTCGTGGTTACTACACATTAAGCACGACGAGAATATTTGGTGAATTATTATTGTTTTTGTCTCATGATGGCTTTATTTTGGGAACGGTAGACAGACAGTCGCTCCATGTAAAAAGACATAGTGGTATTCAGCTGCTGCATCCGGTTAGACTCGAAGCCGAGCAACATAGTTGGATATTGGCTATGCAGATGATGATTCCCCAGGGATGTGCCGTAATACGCGTTGCACAAAGAGCGTTTCGGCTCAGTCTTTTGAGTGGTACCGGTGCCCCTTCCATGTGCAAATAGTGACCACCCAGGTGGTTTTAGTGAGATAAAAATCTCACAAAGTCTTATCCCTAAAGCATGGGCACCTTTTGAAGGTGTTCCCCCGAAAACATAAATAAAGGAATGGATTGGGTATAAAATAATTAGTTTTAAGTTTAATGGAGAAAAGCTTACTTGTCCTGCCAAAGACACGTAAAAACTTTTTTGGTAATTATACTAGACCCTCTGCACTAGATAACCATTGTTGTGATTAGATAATCACAATCAAATCGCGCAATCAGATACGCGCAATCAACCAATCAATCAGAATCAGGTTGCGCGGTTGTCAATATCAGACCACGCGGCTGTAGGTTATTCAGTGCATAGAAGAGGGAAATATGTATTTATTGCTGCTGCATCCGGGCTGAGCAAGGCCTTACTGTATAAATATTATAAGCTATATAGCAAGCCAGCTGCTAAAATCATTGTTTATCTTGAGTTTTATGCTCGCGTGTCACATACATAACCTCATATTGCATCTGTCATTGTGACACGCATGTCTTGTCTCTCTGCCTGTAAACCGCTGCGATGTATTGAGCTTCGCAATATCCTGCTTTCTACACCGTTCCTTGGTCGTGGAAGGAATGAGGCTGGAAACATCGTACGTGACTTGCTGCTTTGGCATTCCTAGTAACATGCGCACCCTAACGCGCCTTCCAGGGTCCTGGCTTCTACGTCCCGGCTTTTACGGCCAGGCTTCTATGGCCAAGCTTCTACGACCAGGCTGAGGGCAGGACGATCTCATCAAACAGTGCGCTCCATACGTATTTGAACTGCGCGCTGCACGTGGAGCTGAACTGTGCGCTGCGTGACACTGACCCACGTGCTACCGGCGACCTACTGCCGCTGTTGTTGCGCCGCTGTCTGCGGCCTGCTGAGGGCTAGACCGGCCTTCTGAACCCGTGCCGGTGTCCAAGCTCCTGCGCCTTGGAGTGCCAAGGACGGTACCTTTCCCAACTTACACGTGCTAGTGCTCAAAATTAGTGTGTCCTTACACGCGACCCAGCCTACTACTACCTACTGTAAACAATTATAATATGTTTGAACTTTTCCCATAAGTGTTTCTCTTAACGCTAACCTATCAGTTAATAATAATAATAACCTCCCCGACCGTTTCCGGTCACGGTGGTCAATCTCAAAGGAGATTAGCCTGGTACGCAGGAGATATTATAGTGCACAAATGTGTGCGCAAACACAGGTGCACTCTCTGTTCCTTTACTCTCATAGTCCGATGGGACGCCAATCCGACACGATCGGGGAGAGTTCAGGCGCAGGACCAACGGCTTTACGTGCTTTCCGAGGCACGGAGGTATTAAACCGCCAACTTCCAAACTTCGGACTGTTACTAAGAAACTCCTAATGAAAAACCCAATAACACTTTGCTCGACCCGGGAATCGAACCCCACGCTCAGCAGTCGTTCTAGCAACCACGAGACTAACGGGGCAGTCCAGTCCAGTCGGGGGCCTATCAGTTAACGGCCTGCGCAGCCTGCCTGCAAAGCCTTAGCCGTTACTACCGTTGATTTTTTGCTATCTTATATTCCCATGTAAGTAGCTCATGAAGAATAAAGTATTTAAATCTCAAAGAGAGAAATCTCCCCTGCATTATCGGAATCTACCGATCTACAGAAACAAAACAAATCGCTTTCGACATCATTTAAATATTGCATAAGTACACATATTACAGAATGGGAATGCCACAGACGAACATAATTATTCGTACTCGGTGTTCTCGAACACGTAGAGTGTACTTACATACGTATTCGGATCAACACAAGAGCTATCAGGCATCAACAGCACTCGACTACAACTGCCAGAGGGTTGTTGTTGTTTACGTAATACGTTGCAATACAGTTCAAGTTTCTGCACCATCTGTGAACTGTTGAATAGTCGTGGTATTCTCTAATCGTATTATACTCGTGCTTTTATTCGAGTATATTTGAGATCGGCGCAGAATGTCTTCTTTTTTTTATTATAGATACATCTCTATTATACAAGGTGTCGGTAACGGAAAAAACTGAAAATCCGAAAAGGGGTCAACTAAAGGGGTTAAGTAAAAATTGCGAATCATCCACTGATGGGTAAAGGCTTCCCTTTTCTTCTCCCATATTTCCTGGTTCTCTCGTCCAGGTTTTACCAGCGACTTTGACGATATCGTCAACCCAACGCGGATATCTGATCACAGTATAAAATGAAATTGTCTGATTGGATCTCTTCACTGGATTGTTATTGGTAAAACATTGACAACCTCTTAAGAGGTCATTGTACTCATCATTATGAACAACTTTTACTATGGGACCAAACCTAAATTCGCGAAAAAAAATCAGCTGTTCCCTACATTTTGACGAGTTATATGAGCATACATGTAGGGAACAGCTGATATTTTTTTCCCGATTTCAGGTTTGGTCCCTTAGTAAAAGTTGTTCATAATGATGAGTTCAATGACCTCTTAAGAGGTTGTTAATGTTTTACCAATAACCCTGTACAGGTAAGCTAGGCGATAAAATTCACATTGAACGATTAGGTATGCTCCTTTATTTATTATTGCAAGTTCAGAACAACACGTAATACATTCTAACAAACTAATATGTAGCAGAGATTTGAATTTCAAATGAAAGCTCAAGGCAATGTGTACCTATTATTATAATTACTGTTGAAACTCTGAAACCTACAATTGTTAGTAGTTTCAATAACCTTTGGATTACGTGCATGTGTACATAAATATTGATTTTCAAATAACTCGTGGAATGTACACAGCGTTCGCAATTTTGTTTTCAAGCAGTAAGCAAATACGAGAAGATATGTGTTCTTAGAAAAATAACTTTAAACTGAACTATAGGTGTGGGGGACACCTATAGTTCAGTTTGCGCTACAACTAAATTTTTTATGAGTTCTTATCGCTAAAAGTGAACTTTTAAACACAACCTTTGGACGGTACCTCTTGGTAAGACTGGTTGTCAGACTTTCGGGCTTCTGACGTCCCGTAACGACGGTCAAAGATCCACGAATGACAGCCGGGACCAACGGCTAAACATGCTTTCCGAGGCACGGCGAGGTAAAGATGGTCACCCATCCACGGACCGACCGCGGCAAGCCTTGCTTAACCCGATCGATCGACTCATGTGGCTGTTAATATATAGGTACGAACCCCTCCGAAAAGCGACTTCAATGTATAATAATGTATTTCATCCGTAAACAAAGTTTTCGCAATCTTGGGACTCGAAAATCGTTCTCTTCGTCATAATAAACTCAATAACATTTAAATATATAACTAGCTATATCACTTCGCCTAAGTTAGTCTTACAAGGATATTACTTTCAGAAGTAATGTTAAGTGAGCAAGTACGTAATTCGTGTTAGGAAACTCATAAGTTATATTAACTTCTACCCTACTGGAAATTTATTTTATGGGAATAGAGACTTGTGTATTGTTTTTTTAGATTTGTTGCGCTGTAAATAAAAGGGAATCGAATTGAAAATAAAAAAAAACCTCGTGGTTAACTCTTTTTGTGCAAGAGCGACACTCGTCAACGGCAGAGGTAACTGAAGCCGCCGACACGCGTTGAAGCCTTCCGGCCAGAATTTGCAAAAGCTGATAATTTTGAAGACTAATTGCCTTCCAAACCAACAAAGTGCAACTCGAAGCATGGACTTTTTAATAAAATAAAAGCGAAATACCTACTTTGATTCCGGTCGGAGGAAAGATTGATTTATACAAGGCATTCAGCTTGGCTAAACAAAAAGGACACATTTAAGACAGTGTGTGTGTGTAACTATTGTTATTCTATTAGAGGATTCGGATGAAACCTCATAGTTTAGAACCTGAAATTGACTACTTTTAACCATTCATCCAGTTTAACGCGAGTAAAGCCGCGGGACACAGTTAGTGCATAGTAAATTATGGTTATTCTATTAAATACATATATTATATTTTCTATACAATACTGATAACAGACACTACTACTACACCTACTGAGAGGAGGCCTGTGTCCCAGCAGTAACTATCAAGTTATGATGATTATGACCAGTGATCGGAATAGGCTGAGTATATAAAAATAATAATATAATAAAGTTTTAAGAACAGAGACGAAAATCGGAGACCTCCTTATGACAACATTTTTTTACCGGTAAATTTACCAGAAATTTAATTATTTTAACTTTCAATATCTTATTTTATCAACATTATAATCCGATCACTAATTATGACTGATGGTAAATTCACATGATAAATTATTTTGTCGTTGTCTTATTATGAACTGGCAACACTGTGCGTCGAAGTCGACGGCTGCAGCTGACTCTGCCGTCGCCCGTCTGCGCATGAGCACTTAGGTATAGAAAATAGTCCTCTAGACCGTATTTCGGCCATGGTGACCAATCTCAACCGAGACTAGCATTCGGCGCGGGAGACATTATAGTGCACGTGTGTGCGCAGACGCAGGTGCACACCCTCTTCCCTCACTCTCGTAGTCCGATGGGATGGCACGAACTTTACACTACACATATCATCTGAGCACATATAGGTACATTAACAAATGGCAACTGTCAAAATGGTGCTGCCGTAGACTCATAGCTAGTTCTCAAACAAGTTATAAGGCACAAAGTGCAAAATGCAAAGCAAGATACAAGGCGTGAAGTGGTTTTGTCTTACTTTTGTGAAAATGACTCGTTACTGTTTTCCTAAATACTAAGAAGTTGGAGTCCACCACTTTTCTAAAGCCTCTACAATTAGAAGATATTCGTAAAGTATTTTTTTAAATAAAATTTAGTTCGAGGTTAAGTCGGAAACATTTTGAGGAAACTGATTACGAGGAAATAAGCTTATTTCCTCACATTTTAAGTTTTTTATATTCTGTCAATTTCCATGTTAAATACATAATTCATAAAGGACTGATTTTTCAATCGACCGATAATTTTTATTCGAGGAATAAAATTGACGTCTGTTGGTTTTTGAATGAAAGAACTGTCAAAAATTCAATATTATTCCTCCGATAAAGTTTTCTGGCGTTGGAAAAATCAGCACTTATTATATTAAGGGCTGCTTTTTCAATCATCTCATAACTCGAATAAAAATTATCGGTCGATGGAAAAATCAGCCCTAAAACACAGAAAATACATAAAACTAAACTCATGAATGGACACTAAAACGGAATGAATGGACGAAATGTTAAATTTATTGTAGGCCATATTGCTATGGTCACGCCATCTAAAATTAACTTGACCGACTTTCCCCATTAAGTTGAGAAGTAATGGCTGAAGTAAGTAGCGGCATGAATTCAAAGCAATAAAATGTAGAATTATCGACGCCATTAGAAAAAAATCCGGTTGATATATTTCACACGATGAAAACTAAGCCTTGTTTCTTCAGTAGTAAGTAGAAGTATTACTTCACACAATTAATTAACTAGGTACGGTACGGTAGAACAGACAGTGTCTTTTAATGAAATTAATAGCTACGGACATGATTAATGCAGTCACTAGCTCTTTAACAGTTTAAAGAGCAAAAAGTGTGTAATTCACTATAATTAGTTACTATTTCCTTGTCCACGTTAAATCGACGATTATCTACTGACAATGAACGCTTACTAATCGTGAAAAAGATTATGGCAAACTTTCCACGATTGTCCATCAAATAGTTTAGTAAGTTTTTAATGTTTTTTTTACAAAAAAGGGCAATTCGTTCTATTTATAAATTAAGTCCCAGACACTCCCTCAGGGACAAATTTAAAGAGATTAATATAATGACTGTGCCTTCTCAGTACATTTATGATAATCTTTTGTATGCACATAAAAATATTAATCTGCTAAAAAAATACAGTGATATCCATAACATAAATACTAGGAACAAACACAAATTTGTTGTTCCTACAACAAGGTTTAAGAAAATAGGTGGCTCGTTTAGATGCCAATGTATACGTTTTTATAATAAACTTCCTAGCCACATTCAAGAACTAAGCCTTAATAAATTCAAAGCTTTTATAAAGCGAAAACTATGCCAGAAAGCCTATTATACTGTAAAAGACTATATTGAGGACAAAAAGGCTTGGGATTGAGCTGCTCCAATAGGTTTAGACAGTGAATGTTATTTTGCAATTTTACACTTTAATATTTTCTTTTTCTTTTTTAAGTATCTATTTACTTAAACAATGACATAGTACATTTACTGTATAAAGTATTATGTTATTTTAATTATTGTTAATGTGAGGACTATGTGGATCATTGCTTACATTTTAATTATTTATTTATTTATATATACTTTATTGTACACCAGAAAAAACATAACAAAAAAAATACGATTTTTAATACAAAACATACAATGGGCGGCCTTATCGCTTTCTGCGATCTCTTCCAGGCAACCTTGGAATGGACAGTGAATGCGTGGATATAAAAAAACCGGGCAAGAGCGAGTCGGACTCGCTCACCGAGGGTTCCGTAACATCCGGGTTTATGCATAAGGTTTATGTTTATGAAATTAAATGTTTTTTTTTATTTTTTTATACTTGAGTTGGTTGAATAAAAGGTAAATTGCGGTTTATGATTTATGACGTATTAAAAAAAAACTATTTACTAGATCTCGTTCAAACTAATTTTCGGTGCAAGTTTACATGGTATTGTACATCATATATTTTTTTTAGTTTTATCATTCTCTTATTTTAGAAGTTACAGGGGGGGGGACACACATTTTACGACTTTGGAAGTGTCTCTCGCGCAAACTATTCAGTTTAGAAAAAAATGATATTAGAAACCTCAATATCATTTTTGAAGACCTATCTATAGATACTTACGTATGGGTTAGACGAAAAAAAAATTTTTTAGTTTCAGTTCTAAGTATGGGGAACCCCAAAATTTATTGTTTTTTTTTTCTATTTTTGTGTGAAAATCTAAATGCGGTTCACAGAATACATCTACTTACCAAGTTTCAACAGTACAGTTCTTATAGTTTCGGAGAAAAGTGGCTGTGACATACGGACGGACAGACAGACAGACAGACAGACATGACGAATCTATAAGGGTTCCGTTTTTTGCCATTTGGCAACGGAACCCTAAAAATGGGGTTGTTAGTGGTGCAAAATAATATACTACAATAGATACATAGATATATACATGTATAATGCTGTATAATAGATACATAAATAAATACATACTAAATATACATATAAACAACGAAAATAAATGATGACTACAGATTATTGCAGCTACGAAAACAAGATCACAACAACAAGTAATGTTCCTTCACGAGTCTCTTAAATACAGCTAACGATTGCGCGCGTTTTATTTGAACTGGCAATGCATTCCATAAACAAGCGGCCTGAACAGAAAAGGATTTGTCGAAAAATGTTGTAGAATGCATTGGCATTTAATCATGGTCTGGCAGTTTGAGTAGTTTATGCGGCCTACCCAAATGTCCTGTCTTTGGTATTGTTCGTCGAATCGTTGAGCTCCTTAAGTTCTGAGTTGAGCTGCACGGTTACTGACAAATGCGTGCACTGACTGGACAGGTCCACTCAATCTGTGTGGTTCTTTCCTCAAAAGACCATTTCAGACATCAATCTACATGGTCTTCACACGATCTGACCAAGATTTTGTCTGGACTTTAAAAGAGACTGTGACCTCTGAGTTTGTTTCGGCCTTTCTTCTCAGAGTAGTCAGATAGGAAACGCCGACCACATCTAGTTTAAAAAATATGATGACGTGTAAAAGTGTTTGTAAAAACCTACTTACAGAAAATAAATCATTTATCATAATGGCGCCCAATGAAACTTTAATCGACCTTCCTTCTTCTTTTGGGGTTCCGTACCTCAAAAGGAAAACGGAACCCTTATAAGATCACTTCGTTGTCCGTTTGTCTGTCCGTCTACCAAGGCCCATTTTCTCAGCAGCGTGTGGAGTTATCGAGTTGAAATTAATATCAATACTCAAGGTTGCAATCCTTGAAGCAGAGAAAACATAAAACTTCTTCTTCTTCAGTCAACGCAATCAAAATATAGTGGCGTTTATGTTCCGTTTAGGTATGCCGCATATTTTGACAGTCTCATAGGCTAATATTTTATAATTTGCTTTGCGCGCTATATTTCAAATATTCGTGACGATACGTTATACAGCATGTATCAGACAGGTGTGGTAATTTTTAAGATTGTGGTATAGACCATCAAACAGAACAACTTTCTTCATGGGACCAACATCGTAGTCGCGAAAAAATTATCAACTGTCCCATAGAAAACTTCAACACCTACTCGACCCAAATGTGCAGGACGGCTGATTATTATGAGAAATTTGATTTTTTTTATTATAAACTAGCTGACCCGGCAAACGTTGTTTTGCCACCATACTCCTACCCTGCTTCTACCCTACTCCTAACCTACTCCTACACTACAAAAAAAAAGTATCATATGTCCGTCTCCTAGCTACCTCTCCACCAATTTTCAGCCAAATCGGTTCTGCCGTTCTTGAGTTATAAATAGTGTAACTAACACGACTTTCTTTTATGTATATATACCTATATAAATATCAGAAATCGATACAGTAAACGATTCTGAACAAACTACGAGTACTTTCATAGTGTGCATTAATTCATTTACACATTATACAGTCTCCGCTACTCTTCAAAATCAATTACTATTAAAGCAATCGACAACGCCAATAACCATGTCGTGTTCAGTCGTAATTTTATATACAATGTATGACGTCACAACCGTTACCGCGAAGCGAGTGACATGACATGGAGTCGGTGACCTGACTTCTGAGAACTGATCGGTGTTGACTTCGAACCTATAACATCAACTTTTGTTTTTATATTGTTTGGTGGCAGGATAGTAAGGTTGAAAAATAGTCATAAACTCACACTTTCCCATAGGCTTAAACTATAGAACGCCGTGAGAACGATGCAGAACGTTAAAAGCGTCCGTAATGAAAAGACGAAATAAAAAAAAAAACAATTCAAATAGGTATTAAATTAAAATAAGCCATGGCAGCAAAGAGATGACCAGTCCCTACTGACGGCGCCCGTTCACGAGCATGACGCATGTATTAGCACCATTCAGCTCAACCATTTTCAAGGGAGCTAAATGATCCAACACACGCGCCACCATCAGCGAGACATTTGAGTGAGCGTGACATACTCTCAGCCGCCAGGGCACATTCAAGTCAATAAAAGGCGTACCCAGTAAATGGAAGCTTTATAGTATGTACATAGTACTCACACATGTGCTATTCAATTATACAATACTAGGTGATTGAATTTATATAATGCAAAAATAGTATTTTAAAATCTTCAGCAGCTCCAACAGTTTTTTTCAATGCTAATCAATTTATTTGTGCGTCCTTATGGAGCAGGACCAGCGTTTAGCCACGCATTTTTGTCAGTGATGTAATCCCCCAATTTATAATATGCCTGGCTGCATAGTGTGCGTTTTATACAAGATTTAAATTTTGTTTCATTCAGTTCAAGTATGTGGGTAGATATTTTATTGTAACATTTTAAACAGTAGCCCATGACAGACGAGTCTACTATTTATATTCAAGTCCATCTGATGCATTTAGTGCATTTTGCCTATCAGTAGGTAACCTAACAACATTGTCGCAGTTAGATGTGTACTTGAGCTTTGTCGATGCCAGATTACAAGCTTAACACGTTGAACGCCAGACAGCAGACACAATAGAAAATCTATTGTTCGCGGTCACCGGTGACCGCGTTGGCAGTCAAAGCCTTAAATAGGTACTGATGACAAAAATTCAGTTAATCCCATAATAACAATGTGGGGTAAATTGACAAAAATGTGAAGCAGATCCCTCTGCTTCACATTTTTATCAAATCCAATTAAACCACATACGGGGATACCTCCCGGTATCCATCAGAATCAGAATTTATTTATTTGTAAGAACCAGTCTTGTGGTTACATGCTCAAAACTTCTTATCCTATGCCTCTAAACTGGGGTCAAAAACCTAAGCACGAAATCCGTAGTTTTGGCCGAAGTTACGGACGTTTCATATTCCGTATCACTTAAGGTGATAAGATTAGTCCGGAGCCCGAACTAAGTATTAATGACAACACAACTTGGCAGTGTCCCTAATCTCGATGTATTTTGCCGTCCAAAATAGTTAATTCGTCACTTGTTTCGAAAGAACACAACTTTTGGACGGGCCCGTATCTTCGTTGACGGACTTAGAGAGTGGACCAGCTGGTCAAGTTTTGGCATCAATGAAGTCAGCAAACTGACCCATATTTTACTTTTTACTCTTTCTCATAATTATTCTTTCATAATGTTTCCTAACAGTTTAATTCATTCAATTAACACAGGGCAAAAAGGTAATTGCTTAATTTGTTTAGAAAACGTTTAAAAAGACAGCAGGTTAATATTAATTTGCACGTATTGTTACAAAATTCAGGGTTGCCATTATAAAATTAACATCCCTTGTTTTTTATGGCCGTTTCACTCAATTTTTGCAAGTTATTCATGAATCTGAAAATACCCCAGGTGCGGTTTTTTTCTTTACTTTAAATTCAACGATTTTTTATTTGGACCTCCAAAATTTCTAAGTCTTAACTACATAATTATGATAAATGAATGATACACATATTCAGCCCATCTCTGTGAGAGGGGATGGGCCGTAATCTACCATGCGGGTCCAGTGCGGGTTGGTAGATGTCACATATGTCTTCGAATTTTTGGTTCTAGGACATGCCGATTTCCTCACGATGTTTTCCTTCACTGTTTTGAGAGCAATGGTGATGATATAATTTACACAAAGTAAAGCGCCTAAGTTCGAACCTACGACCTAAAACGAATGGTAAACAAATTTAATTTATATTTAGTTTTGGTGTTACCTGTTTCTACATTTTTAATTAAAATATTGCAGGTAGTTAAGGTAAAAAAATTGTGGAACTTTTTGCTGGGTGTACGAAACTCATATTCCAAATTGGCATTTCATCTGAAAGTATTTTACAATGTTACTAGGAATCCCTATTACCAAATGCCAATACATTTGGTTTAGTACTTATACTACTAGTACTATACATACGGATGTATAGGAAACCTTGTAAAACATTTTAAAAGAGTAACGGTGGCGTTTATTGCCCATTCTTCTCCATATGAACACTACTTTTTGGACGGGGCAACTAGAATCAATTCTATTTTACTGTAATTTTTACGTCCAATGTGCCTAGTTGAAATGATATGGATATGATTTTGTCGTAAGTCAAATTATTTGACTTTGACTTACGACAAAATCATATCCTCCAAAACTGTAGCCAGAGCCGAATAATCCCCAGACTGAGGTACTCTAAAGGCGCTAGAAAAAGAAAAAAAAACGACTACTCTAAAACACCGACAACGCCGTGGAAGTGGCAGAGTTTTGGGAAAACAAGATTTAAAATACAGTCGTGCCAGCGACACGAAGAAGGCGCTACGCCTAATGCCCTTCTGACTGCCAAACCTGAATGAGATATGTTTGCGGATGAATGGAGTAAAGTTATGCGGATGTATGGTGTTCTGTGAGAGAAAGGATGCAAGAAAGTCCACTGTGCCATGTAATTTTTATTTTTTTTAAATTGGTTCATGTAATTGGTTTTGTACCGATTTAATTAACTAGAAATAACTAAATAAATAAATCTTTTTCATCTAATTAATTTAATAATACTTAGTGCTATTCAGAGGACGACATTTTACTTGATCACTATTTAAATTAAAATATTTATACCCTTATAAGGAACGTTATTTTAAGTTTTTAAACGTTAAAAATGTATGGTTAAACAATCGCTTATCATTACTTAGATTTAAGCAACGTCAATAAATAAACCCCTGACCCCTGAAAAACCAGAAGAAGAGACACATGAACCAATTAGAATTCGTGAAAATCAATTTCCCTTAATTTAGAAAGAGACAAGTGCCGACAGTTTCCTTATTGTTCGCCACAGGAACACAATAAGTCTATAAATAGCCTTAAACTGTCCATTACGGCCATTGTCGGCCATTGTGGGCCATTTCCACGCACCTCCCGCCTGAGTGATTCCATTCTACGTTACACACATTGATTAATGGCGAATCCCTTTCGCGCCATTAGGCACGATCAATCATCGGTGATAAGCTTTAGAGTTTGGTCTCATGTGGTTGCCATGTTCTTTATATGGAATTTGTTTTAATTGCGCAATTTCTGTTGCCATTAATGACAGGTCAAATCACGGTGTAGATCATAGATTCTCAACCTTATTTAGCCCACTTTGAGATTTTATTTTTTTTTTTTTTTTTTATTTGTCGCGAATCTGAAACAGCTATGCCACGAATTATTTAAACGTGATATTATATAGTCGTAATCGTAAAGCAGGACAATAATATCTCGATTAAACCTCACGAGGGGGCGTTTTCACCCACGTTGAGAGCCTATTGTGTAGATGGGTAGATATGACGGCATAGCAAGTGGCGCCGTCTATGTTTCGTTACAAAGTTACTAGAATCACCGAAGAGGTCGGTTTAGAGTGACACTGGCTGGTGACAGTCTCTCTAGCAGAGCGTCGCATCGATGGCTGCGTGGCGGCTGTCGTCTGATGACAGAGATGATATCAGGTGAGCCGCTGTCGAACCACGTCCACGACGAACTGCTATATGCTGGCACATTCTTGATGATATTCAAGGTGAATCATTAATATGATGACCACTTTTGGTAAGGTCTATCCCTCGCCGTTGGATAGAATACTTTTTAAAAAAGATGCATATCTGCATGTAGCAAATCTCAAAACCGATCCTTGCCTAAACCGGGTTAATCTGACTAGCCGTTTTCCAACTACGTTATTTTTTTTTTCATTTAAAATCAATACTATGCAGCTGAATATGGTAAGTAACCATTTACCATATTTTGACATTATTATCTAATTCCCAGAGACGGAAACAATAAAACAGTATAAGGTTGGTATCTACTTCTACTTTCCACATAGTTACAAGAAGTACCCAAAATCTTAGACGGGTTGTGTTGTGCCTGTTCACGAACTTGACGCATTTATTGATTGAACACGCGCCACGATCAGTGAACGTGTGAGTGAATATAACATTCTCCCAAAAGCCAGTGAAGTAAGAGAATGGATGGAACTGATTGAAAATTGGAAATTCTGCCATTATCGATATATATAACTCTATTATACATACAGGGTGATTGGAAGATGGGTGCAAAGCTTTAAAGCGCGGTCTTTATCGGACATAGAAAAGAAAGAGAAGCGCGATGACACAACGCTGGTAATTTATTGCAAAATATGAAGCAATTATCTAAAAAATTTAAATACTAGTACTTTAGTAGGTATGTGGCTTGTAGAATAATCTGACAAAAAATCATAATGATTGTATGGTTATGGTTATGGTATATTAGTATGGTTTTTATTGTAAAAAGAAAGTTTTCAGAAGTATCTTCATGATTTTTTTCTATCATATCAAAGTAGTTTTGTTTTCAACACACTGTTTACCTAGCATATCCTGAAGAATATCATATTTTTTTTTATTTTGTTTACTGTAGTCCATCATATTATACTTTTATTTTTGCAAAATCTTGTGTTTTTTGTGTTTAGGTGCCCTAAGCCCCTTAAGACGGAGATAGTACAGACAATTTAGAACCATTTACCTAAGCCATGGTTGTATTAGACGAAGTCTTACTTATTTTCTTTTAACTCATTTTTTTTTTCTTTACGACAATTTCTAAAATGTTAAAAAAACTGCTAATTTATGGCCAAGTTGAATGATAAATAAATTCATTTTTAAGTTATTAAATTAAAGTAATGTGTAAGCAATCTAGCGAAACATATTTTAGGCCTCTGTGTCATTAGACATAAAAAAAATAAAAATTAGGTAAAAGAAAAATGGTAAGACTTCGTCTAAGACAACCGTAGCTTAAATGGTTCTAAATTGTCTGTTTTATCTTCGCTTTAAAGCTTTGCATCCATCTTCCAATCACCCTGTATATGTACTTATTATAAACTGAAGTCGCTTATCGCATTATTCTTCTAAACTACGCAATGGATTTTGATACGGTTTTCACCATCATTTACATTTATTTACAACATTATTTCGGAAGGTTTATCTGTGTCATTACTATTAATTTTAAATAAATAATAGAAAGGTTGAAGTTTTGTCGAGTCATTTTCCATCAGGTAGGATCGAGGTCAAGAGGAAGTCCGAACAGCAATAAAAAACGAGAAAATAAAAAAGTCTATAAATCCGCACAAATCAGGGGCGAATCTCTAGTATAATGTAAATGAGATGATAAAGAAACAGTCGTTAAATAAGAATACATGACCACTTAGGCTGGCCATACACGGACTGCTCCAGCAGTAAGCAGTGGTCAACATACACGAACTGCTCGTGCAGTCAAATTCAACCGCTTAAAGCTGCCATTGATACCCGTCTGCTTGCTACTGCAGCAGTCGGTATCAACCGCTCTGCGATTTAACACACGCGTCGTGGAATAAAGAGCGCGGGCGGAGGTAACTGCGCGAGAGAATTCGACAGCTTGAGCAGTCAGTGTATGTCTGGCGACTGCTCGACCGCACGATGAAATTTCATCCGGCTGCCGACCGCCCGAAGCAGTCGTGACTGCTCGAGCGGTTCCGTGTATGTGTGTATGTAGAAGACAGTAGTTTGCTATGCACTCGCAGCTTGGAGCAGTCGATACTGGCTGCTTCAAGCTGTCCGTGTATGGCCGGCCTTCTTTATTCAATTTTGTTTCTCAACTATTCGTGCAACACTGACCCTTCAATTCATATTCCGGTGTTTTGAAAGAGATTTGTCTGAATGCGCCTGACAATTACGTATCGCGGCGCCGGATCCAACGGTTACTAGCAGTGCCACATGCACGAACCAACTTGCTCAGCAAAGCGCCACTGACGCGCGCCTTACACGCACTGAATGACACGGCTGACAGGATCGATTTATTTTCATGCTCCCTGATTTCCCTGAATGAATTCACAAAAATATTTTTTTAAATGTGTTATGTTATTTAAGTTAGTTATTTAATATAGTCTAATTAAAAACCACGCTACCACATTAAGAATTTCGTGTAATGATAGCAGTGTTTGTGATAAATAAATAAATAAATATTGCTGTGTTAGACCACTTACAATACAGCTCGATTGTCGCCGTTGCTGATTGAATAGCTTTTACCAATATTGTTTTGTTTGAACCACTGATAGAATTTATATGTACAGTCAACAAAGGAGATAAGTATACAGGAGCGTCGGATATAGTTGAAGTTTACTAAGAAACCGATGGATGTTCTCGAATAAAATTTAATTTTATTAACAGAAAACAAACAGCTCATTTATTAAGTTAAATTTCAGTCCAGAACATCCATCGGTTTCTTAGTAAACTTCAACTATATCCGACGCTCCTGTATACTTATCTCCTTTGTTGACTGTACACCGATCGCTATTCTATCCGAAATGTATTCATCGCCTCTCTAAAAAGATCCAGCGTCAGACAGCGTCGTCCGTCTGACATTATTACTGAAATTATACGGCGCGGCATTTTTGGTTTGGTTTGTTTTTTTTTGTTCGTGTTTATGGAACGAAGTTCTTCATCACACGTTTACTTTGCACACTAAGCCACTATGAGCTAGACCGAAAAACGTGCAACATTTTGACCGTCGCGACACTTTTGGTATAGTATTGTGTTTGTAGGCGTTTCATATCAGCAGCTTTGCAAGTGTGCCACAAACCACTAGCTATTTATTATTATGATTCCTTTACCATAATAGCATCATCATCATCATCATCATCATCATCATCTGCCTAGCCTTTTTCCCAACTATGTTGGGGTCGGCTTCCAGTCTAACCAGATGCAGCTGAATACCAGTATTTTACATGGAGCGACTGCCTATCTGACCTCCACAACCCAATTACTGGGTAATACGATACCCCTTTGTAAGACTGGTTGACAGACTTTCGGGCTTCTGACTACCCGTAACGACTGTCAAAGATCTACGCATGACAGCCGGGACCAACGGCTTAACGTGCTTTCCGAGGCACGGAGGGGTCTCGATATGTAAAGATGGTCACCCAGCCACAGACCAATCGCGGCAAGCGTTGCTTAACCTGACCGATTGACCTGTGCGGTTTGGTCATCAGCCTATAATGTTCCCACTGCTGGGACACGGGTCTCCTCTCTGTGAGAGGTAGTGGGCAGTAATCCACCACGCGGGCACAGTGCGAGTTGGTAGAAGTCACATGTCCTCGAATTTTTGGTTCTAGGACTTGCCGGTTTTCTCACGATATTTTCCATCACCGTTTTACCTTTATCATTTCCTAATTATTTTTTATTTTAGTAACTCTCAAACGTTGTTTATTTATTTCGCTGCGGTGCTATTCTGGAAAAATCTCACCGTGAAAACTTAGGCGAAGTGAGCGTGGAGTGAGCTGTCAATAGTGTCAATTCCTAGCAAAAACAAACTCACTTCTCCTAAGTTTTCACGGAGAGATTTTCACAGAACTAACCAGTTGTACTTGTTATTTAATACATAATATACAGCGTATCTAACCGGGTGCCCCAGGACACTTCTCGTGTTTTCGTTATGTTTACCGCGAATAAATGTATTTTCTTTCTTTTTATGGAAACTCCTCCCTCCGCTCCCTCCCTCTCACTGAGAGGAGGCCTGTTTCCCATTAATGGAAACATTATAGGTTTATTATACTATGTTATGCTTATTCAAACCCACAATATAAATTACCAAGATACAAATTACCAAGATACAAATTACCAAGATGACATAAATGTATGGCTGGATGCTGTACGTATACATCCACCTGACATAATTACTTAGTCGCTCCTTACGATACCCACGGGAGAAATGGGGTGCCCTACAAACTGTCAGTGAGAACGGTCGGGACCGATGGCATGACGTTCCCATTCTTTTGTTATCTGCAAAGAGGTTCGTTCGTTACAAGCATTAGCTGTAATTTGTCATATGAAATGGTTTTTCTATAGATTCTGAACTTTTGAACGAATTACAAAAGAAGTTTGAACGACGACGTAGGCTTAATAATTTCGTAGATAGCGTCGCCGTGCAATGAAATTGTTCGTGATTGCACAAACGTTATTTTATAGAGGATGGTAAAAACTGTCTGAAAAATGGCTGTCATTGACGTTCTCCGCTACTTGTCATCAATTGAAGGCATTCACCTCAAAGCTGTGCACGGATGTTCTAAACAAGCAATACAAGGTTTTCTGTACAACAAATAAATAAAAACAAAAACAATTAGTTTTTCTTTACAAGGTTTTCACTGCACGGCGAAGATAGATAGATCGACATAGCTTGGCTTGAGCATCACTAAAATAATAGAACTCCATGCATTCCTTCAATTAATAATTAAATGATAAATGATTTATTTTCTGTAAGTAGGTTTGTACAAACACTTTTACACGTCAATTATATTTTTTTAAACTAGGTGGCTATTCTGAGAAGAAAGGCCGAAACAAACTCAGAGGTCACAGTCTCTTTTAAAGTCCAGACAAAATCTTGGTAAGATCGTGTGAAGACCATGTAGATTGGTGTCTGAAATGGTCTTTTGAGGAAAAAACTACACAGATTGAGCACACCTGTGCAATCAGTGCAGGTATTTGTCAAAAATTGTGCAGCTCAACTCAGAACTTGAGGAGCTCAATTAGTTGATCGATCAATATTCTGTCTGTCGCAGTCCACTGCCGTTCATAGGTCTCTCTCAAGTTGCACGTCTTCCAAGGCATATTTTGCTAATTTCAGCAATTAAATCAACATTAGGTTCTCCTTTTCCCAACTATGTTGGGGTCGGCTTCCGGTCTAAACGGATGCAGCTGAATACCAGTATTTTACGACTGAATATCTGACCTCTATAACCCAGTTACTGGGTAATACGACACCCCTTGATAAAACTGGTGGTCAGACTTTCAGGCTTCTGACTACCCATAACGACTGTCAAAGATCCACGAATGACAGCCGGGACCAACGGCTTAACATGCTTTCCGAGGCACGGAGGGGTCACGGTATGTAAAGATGGTCACCCATCCACAGACCAACCGCGGCAAGCGTTGGTCTGTGGATGGCTGATCTACAAGCTTAACCTGATCGATCGACCTGTGCGGCTGTTATTATTTAGCCACGGGCCCCTCCTTGGATATAATAATCTAATCAATCTAATATAATCTAATCTATATAAATAAAAGAAAAACAACATTTATAACTACAGAACGGCAGGACCGATTTTTATGATCTTTAATTTGTGGGATTTGACTCCGTTCCAAATAGCAGAATAACTCTTAAAACATGGGAAAAGTCACGAAAAAAAGAAAATAATTCACTGTCTCATACACTCGTTCTTATTAATCTGAGTCGGCACGCAGTTCGTCGGGTCAGCAGGTCCCCGATGAATGCTTACAAACGAAAAAACTAGCAAAATTCGCATCCTTCCTCACTTCTCCCCATTTTAACCGAATTCAAAAAAGGAGGAGGTTCTCAATGCGATGTACTTTTAAATTTTTCTAACTCCGTCATTTATAAACCGATTTGTAAATTTCTTCAGTTCACTTCTTTACTTTTAATAAAGGCCTTTTGTGTCTCCTATTTAGCTTAATAAATATCTAGGGGCTCATGTCTCAATGATAACAGCCGCACCGGTTGATCAAAGGTCAAGTTACGCTTCTTGCGTTCAGTTTTAGGATGGGAAACCAGATACCCCTCGCATCGAGACCTCTCGGAAAGCACGTTAAGTCGTTGATCTTTCCCAACTTTGTTGGAGTGGGCTTCCAATCTAACCGGATCCAGCAGAATACCAGTATTTTTCATGGAGCGACTGTCTATCTGACCTCCACAATCCAGTTACTGGGTACGACTTGTTAAGACTGGTTATCAGACTTTCGGACTTCTGACTACCCGTAACGACTGTCAAAGATCCACAAATAGCCGAGACCAACGGCTTCCTGCTTTCCGAGGCACCAAGGGGTCTCGGTATGTAAAGATGGTCATCCATCCACACACCAACCGCGGCAAGCGTAGCCAGATCTACCGACCTACCTATGCGGCTGTTATTATTTAGCCACGGACCCCTCTTTGAAAGATTTGAATATATACTACATGAACATCCACGCGTCCATCAGTTGAACATCCCGTTTTAATTTGTGCTACGTCACTCAGGAAATGACATCGTAATCAAGGAAACTCAACGCTCATTCGTCAGCTGTTTGTTATTTCATCGCTCTTTTGTTTTGTGGCCAGTATTAACATAACATACCATCTCGCATGTCGGTAAAAGGTGTATAGTAACCAAGAAGTTATGTTCCATTTATTAGGGGGCGTTCCTATTTCCATCAACCGGGCACAAGTTCATACTCCGGGATGATACTGGCAAAATTCCTAATGGAAAACCCCAAAACCACTTTCCTGACCTGATAATAGAACCCAGGATCTCACGCTCAGCTCCGTTGGTCTTGTGTTCACAAGACCAACGAAGCATTCAGCATTTAATAAATATCAAGATAAAAAAGGATAATACTGTTTTCGTGGTCGTAACAAATGTGGAAATGATCGGATGTTAACACGGTAATGGGAAAATATTTGTTGAATGGGGTACCTAATGTGGATGTCGGTTGAGTTTTTCTTTTCTTTGCAAATGATCTATGTTTATTTTATTCGTTTCATTTACAGCTCTGCGGTAGATGCAGTTAAGGAACTTAGTTTGGATTGATTTGTTATCTATGTGTATCAAACTTACAGAAATTGTTGCCGAAAAAAGTTAGACAATGTTGGCTACGACGCGACGTAGCAAGCTACGAGATTCTCATAGTAGATAAATAAAATTACATGATATTTTCTGAAACATCTATTAATTGTGGTTGTTTTGTTTCTGAAGTCGTTTGTAATACATAAGGCTAGGCATATAGCTGTTTTCCTTAGCTCAGATTTTTTCCGACAAAAGTTGTGTACAGATATTCCAGGACAGCACGACTAAAACCAAGCTTCCTAGCTTCCACATGAGTAGACAACGTTTGTCCACTCATGTGGCTGGTGTGTTATGTTTTATGTGGTAGGTTTTTTGTTCATTTTATGGTTATGGGTCCTTGTTGTCTGAATTCAGTGATTTATTATTATTACTTTAGGGAGTTAATATTTTTTAAAGCACTCAGTTGCACTTAAATAGTTTATGGACACAATATACGTAAATCAAGATACTCCTATGAGATAATAAAGGATTTTGGAGCCTTAAGAGGCTTTTGTAAGAGTTATATTGCACGTCTGCCACATTTATTATGGGCCAGACGTGCAACGTAACTCTTAGTAAACTTCGTAAATAGTTGCAAGTATCATCTATGCTGGTAGCTGTTTTGGGAAATAGTTTTTTTTTTAATGTATTAGTCCTTATTTTAAGGACACAATCACAAAAAATCACAATCATGGTAAAATAAAATTATTAATATTAAGGTTTTTTTTTTTCGGGTGGGAAATCATCAAATGACTCCTCCCGCTCTGAGTCGGAGTCGGAGTGTCAGACTCTTATTGACTAAAACCCACCCGTGTTCCTTCCTTAGCCCTTTATGTTCCGGATGCTGACATCTCTTTGAGGGTTTTTTTTTTCTTTGAGGCTTTTTTGAAAAATTAATGAAAAGAAAGCTAATCCTTATATTAAGGATTAGCTTTCTTTTCATTAAATTTTCCATAAATTTTACCTTTAAAGTGTCAGTCAATTTTTTTTATAGCCATGTCAATTTTTTACAACAACAACAAGTTTTCATAAGTCAACCGTACAACGGGGATTACCCCGCAATACACTATCCAATGCAATGGGTTTCATTTTGACATTTCAACAACACTCATTGCGTTTTTTACGATGTTGAGCAGACACATTTTTCGAACATATGATGCAATGGATTTGCAATATTTTTCAGATTGAGATTGATAGTGTATTACGCAATTAGAGTGTATTTTAAACACATAAAATATTAAAACCTTACCTAAATATTACAGCAATCTCACGTATTCAAGAGCGTTGAGATGCAAAATTACCTTAAGTAAAGTATTACGGAACTATTTCTTTCAACTTCGCACGGAGTTCGAGTTTGCCGAGGAAGCTCGTTTATGAAATAGATAGCGAGTTTTCCATTACAAGTTTCCCTCTCTGTATTAAAAAATAGAATAACAAAACGGTGGAGCGTCGCGCTGTTGTGTTATAAATGACGGCATTATGTCAAGTTATGCCAATGAAAGTGGGGTTGGACTTCTCACTAATTTTATTTATGTGAAACAAAGGATTTTACATGTTACGGTTGAACTATGAGTAGTACTCTGGAGCAGTAGTGGCCCAGTGGAGCAGTGGTAACGATTGCGACTTACGGGTCGTAGGTTCGAACCCAGACAGGCGCTTTCCATTGGGATAATTTCCGACATCCACACAGATGAAGCACAACAACTTCACTGATATATACATACTAGCAGCACCCCGTGGTTTCACCATCATAAGTGTCGATCCCATGGGAATATCGCGATAAAAACTATCCTGTCCTTCCCCGGGATGCAATCTATCTATCTGCCAAATTTTATCGAAATCCGTTCAGTGGTTTAGGCGTGAAAATGTAACATACAGACAGACAGACAGAGTTACTTTCGAATTTATAATATTAGTCCCTCCCTCTCTCCAGGTCTCACTCCCTGGTCCATAAAAGCCGAACATTGTCGAGCGACTCAACCACGCACCATAAACCAACTGAAATTACTACCTATTCCATATTCAAATCCTTGGTTCCAATTGATATTAGTTACACTTAAACAAATTTCCACTTAAATTAGTGTGAATTAAGTTAATTTCAGTATGAGAAAACTCATAAAAAAGACTGAATTTCTAACTCAAACTGAACCTTCTATGTGTGTTAAAAGTTATTATTCTAAAAACACATGTTTGCTTACATGTTTTGGAACTAAATTGCGAACGCAGTATACCTAGGTGTAACGAAGCGTGGAGGAAGCTTTACTTATCATAATGTTATTACAGGCAGTTGTAAAGCCACGGATTAAGGCCGTCTGCACACTCCGAAACTTGTTGCTAACGCTTCAAGGTTAGAGATTAGCGCTTTCGTGTGGAAAATATAAGGGCTTGATTTAAAATCTAAATGGCGTTGTTTTGAGACCCTTAATTATGGTTTTATGAGGTCAGGCCTTCTAATAAAGGAAAACATTTGGTATTTTTACTAAATTTATTAAGACTTTATTCGTAATAAATGACCTAATAGGAATTAAGTATATTATAGATTAGAGAATTATATTATAGTTTAGATTTACTGATCGCCTTCAGTTTCATTCTTGTTTCAATCTTATGACGTAAGGTTTTCCCAGAAACATAAATATTGTTGAAAAACTTTTATTGACTACAGAAAAGAGGCTGGTAGTCTCTAAACAATGTTATAACCAATTTTCGGTACACAATTTTGTCAAAAATGGTTTGTCTATTATTATAATTGTACCAAGTTACTTACGAACTTTGTTTTTCCTTCTATTTTCATCGTAGACAAATTATCAGCCTAACAACGTTATGAAAATGTTGTCTGTGTGGTGCCGGACTTAAAGAATAGCACCACCCCTTACTTCCCGTGGGTGTCGTAAAAGGCGACTAAGGATCGTACCGGAGAATGGGCAGCAGCGTTCTTTATGTATTCCACCATCATACCATACTGCGATCGCTAACCTGCCTGCCAAGCGTGGCGATTATGGCAAATCCTCCCAAAATTGGGGGAGGCCTATGTCCAGCAGTGGACGTCTATTGGCTGAAACGATACGAACGTTATGAAAAACAATGAAACAATCAATACGTCAATCTAAGTTTAGTTCAGTAACTGTGGCTGATCAAATATGGATGGGAGTGCACTTTGTAATGCCAGGATATGTGGGTTGTCAGCTAGACACGTATGGTTAGCAGCAAAAGTGGGTTCTCATGTCCAAATTTAGAAATACTGTACTTACATAACATGCACATAAGTATTTTATTAAGTTGTAAGTTTTTATTAAGGTACTTACATTACTTGCACATAAGTTTTTATTAGTTAGAAATTTAGTAAATAGCTTTCAGTGGTGGCGATACTTCAAAGTCGAACTATAGGCCGACCGCTGGGGCTTACAGGATCTAAACACAAAAAACGCAAGTTTTAGAAACAATAAAAGTATATGATCGACTACAGTAAACAAAATCAGAAAAGTATATGATATTCTTCAGGATATATGCTAGGTAGATAGTGTGTCGAAAACATAATACAACTAATTTGATATGATAGAAAAAAATCATGAAGATACCTCTAAAAACTTTCCTTTTACAATAATACATACAATCATTCTGATTTTTTGTCAGATTATTCTACAAGCAACATACTAAAATACTGGTGTTTTAATTTTTTAGTCCAAACAAAAGATTTTTTGTAATTAAATAATTGCTTCATATTTTGCAATAAATTACCAGTGTTGTGTCATAGCGCTTCTCTTTCTTTTCTATGCAGACCGACAGTGACCGCGCTTTAGGTCATGTAAGCCTGTCTGTGACGTTTCCTGCGGTGGCTGGGCGGTGCGGGAGGGGTGATAGTTGTCACAAGTTCACGAATCACTGAGCTCTCGCATCACGTCACCACACCCCTGGGAAAATATGATGAAATAAATTACACAACGTAAAGTGCCTGCATGGGTTCGAACCCACGATCTACAACTTGTAATCCGGGGCCGTTACCACTGGGATACCACTGCTCTCCCAAAGACAAGAAATAAGCTAATCTAAATATATAAAACTCAAAGATGACTGACTGACTGACATAGTGATTTATCAACGCACAGCCCAAACCACTGGAGGGATCGGGTTGAAATTTGGCATGCAGGTAGATGTTATGACGTAGGCATCGGATTTTGATAAATTCTACCCCCCCGGGGATAAAATAGGGGATGAAAGTTTGTATGAAACTTTGTAAATTTTAAACCGATTGGGCTGAGACTTTGCATGCATATAGCTACTATGACGTAGGCATCCCCTAACAAAGGATTTTGATAAATTCTACCCCCAAGGGGATAAAATAGGGGATGAAAATTTGTATGAAAGTTTGTCAATTTTAAGCCGATCGGGCTGAGACTTTGCATGCATATAGCTACTATGACGTAGGCATCCCCTAAGAAAGGATTTTGATAAATTCAACCCCCATGGGGATAAAATAAGGGATGAAGGCGGATGTAAATGTATAAGTTTTTTTTAATAATACTTAACGCGAGCGAAGCCGCTGGCAAAAGCTAGTAAACTATAAAAAAATACTGATGTGCTTCACAAGTTTTTTGAATTTCACCGAATACGAAAATCTGTTAACGAACCGTTATAGCTATCCTGTAACTGTCATAAACGTTTAGTGTAAGTAATACTTTTGTTGATGACTGTCCAAAATTAAAGTTATAAATAGAAACACTTAGAAATCTGGCTACCAAAGTGGTTTTAGAATGACAAAATCTACACCAACTGTTCATTTAGAAGGTCGTTGAAATGTCCATAATTATAATATAGCAGAATAAAAATGATAATTAGTCAAATGGGATTGGGCGGGTCACATCAGTCGTATGCACGAAGACCGCTGGGCAAAAATCTTCACACAATGGGTGCCTGAAGGTGAACGGCGACTCCGAGGCCGGCCCAGAAAGCGCGTAATGCGAGGGCTGGTTCGAGGTAGCGCGGGAAAAGAGTTCCTCGAAAGATTTGAGGGAAGCCTTTGCCTAGCAGTGGGGCAGAATAGGTTAACAAAAATATATCAAGTTTAAATGCTGAGAGAAGAAAATCTTTAAATTCCAGTTCACCCACTTTCCATAGCCGCCATACATATTACAAATGGACCCACCAGCTCGCGTAGCATGACCATTCTTCTGTTCTTCTATCCAACTCGCCATCTTGGGGCGACACGTAGACTCGCGTTTCTATGAAGACAGAGACATTTATGCTTTCTATAGCAACGGAGAGTAAATTTTAAAATTATTATATATTTTTATCTAAGTCAAATGTGATGAAGACTATTTGACACTTGTTGTTGTGTTTCTACTACTTTCGACACTTGGGGGTCCAAGAGTCAATAGTAGAAAAATATTGGTGGTGTGACATTATAGACTTTTGTCGACCAAAGAATAGAAACATTTATCCTCTTCATCGCCATGCTTAAGACGGTAGAAATATTTTATACAATCTGTCATTTTGTCTATTCTTCCGTCGACAAAATCCGTTTCTATGCTGTTCATGCTACGCGTGCAGCACGCGTAGCATGAACACCGGTTTGTCGACGGAAGAGTAGACAAAGATGACGTTCCGTGTAGACAGTTCGACGGCAGCAAAGTAGAAAGAGTCAACTGCACTTTTTACGAAATTCTCATAATTCGACTCAAAGTTCTTTGTTTTGTCATACGATTTTATTTTCTTTTTGATTCTTATATTAAGTCACATTATAAGGAGGGGTCCGTGGCTAAATAATAACAGCCGCAAAAGTTGATCGATCAGGTTAAGCTACGCTTGCCGCGGTTGGTCCGTGGATGGGTGACCATCTTTACACACACACATCACATACCGAGACCTCCGTGCCTCGGAAAGCACGTTAAGCCATTGGAATTTTGGGAATTATGTTTTTTTTCCTGAGATTTTGTAGATAACCGTATATACTTTGTGGTCGTCGAGTAGAAAGTTTTCTACTGTCTTTAGCGATTACAAAATCTCTTCACTACCTTAGACAACTGACAGTTGTCAATGTGATTTTGACATTTGGGATAGAAAACTTTCTTCTGAAATAATCTACATATAAAAGGACCTAGACAAAGATCGTTGGAAATGAAAGACAAAATGACAGATTGTAGAAAGATTTCTAGGCGGTATGTCAAAAATGAAGAAAACAAATGTCACTTTGTATAGAAAGCAATGTGTCTACTCTTCGTAGAGATAGAAGTGTACATGCTACGCGTGCAGCACGCGTAGCATGAACACTTGAGGGCTCCCGGCACTAAACGTGTTAGACATGGATAGTCCTGAAAATTTACTATCAACTTAAATTATCCGTGTATTCAAACCTCAACCGTCATTCGTATCAAATGGCTATAACACAGCCAATTTACATAGTGTATCAATATCTGCTAAACAATACATTTCTGTGTATCTACGCTCTCGGCCATCAAAACCATTAATGGACTTACAGCTACAGGTACACGGTACCTAATAGCTGGACAGTAATTGGAACCTCTCAGGCACCTGCCTTAATTGGTTCAGATTAGTAACGCTTGCCTACCAATAGGCTCCGTCAATCACTGTGAGAGTGGAGTGGCTAGAGGGATTTAGTGGACGACAGTAACCAGTTGTGGTTGGTCGAGGGGCTCGTAGCTAGTAGTAATCAACGGGAGATTGTCCTTGGGTGAACTTGCATTGTGCATACAGGAATAATCATCGGTTTGTGCCTCATTTCATTAAAAACCGCCTAAACGTACCTCTGCGAGTTGGCTTCAGCTCCTCGTAGGGCCTTCAAAGGCACGAAACCTGAGGGTCCTGTGAAAAGTCAAAGGAATAAATGCATTAATAAAGACTTATATAATTAATAAAGGATATAGAAACAACTGAGTCAGTTTGCATTTAGGTTTAGTTATGTATGAAATAAATGAGTATAATAATACTTAAGTCTTGACTATGATGATAGAATCTTAGACTTCTGAAAGCCTAACCTAGTCTCTTTATCTGTCTTGTTATTTCGGTCAAACATTCACGATATTTAAGTAACTAGCTTCAGCCCGCGGATTCGCCGTAAGTCTATTGATGGTTTTAATGGCCGAGAGCGTAGAGACACAGAAATGTATTGTTTAGCTGATTGACACACTATGTAAATTGTTGATACGAATGACGGTTGGGATTTGAATACTCGGACAATAGTCAATTTTCAGGTCCAACCATGTAGGACTATTGCAGCGCATGGAAAAAAAGATTTTCGAAATCGAATCAGTCCACTGGGTACGTTGAATTATGGGAGGACTATGGCCCCTGCCTGACCAATGTTTTATACGTACACAGATAATATATATACCTTCCTAATGATCAAATAACACGAAACCATATTACAATCTATAATAGTTAAGCACTGTTCCGTAATCACAAACAACCAATCTAGCACTTTCCCTACAAAATATTCCGAAAAACTGTAATCCAACCAATTCTATTTCAAGCCAGTTACAAACTAATGGTAAATGCTTCGGGTCGGCGCGGTAAAACGTAACAAAGGGTCGACGATAAAGAGGGTCAAAGAATTGTGTCAGTTTTGTCAACAGGAGTAGGGATGTAACATTTAGCGGATTACAAGAATTTGTTGCGTATTTAAGAATTATTTAATTACGTTTATATTTATATTGCAATGTGAATTATAACTAACGTGAAATTGGCCATAACATCCCACCTCGGATTTGCTGGATTTGTTTTCTTTTATTATTTTTTTCTCCTGACAGTTCATTCTGTTGATATGTATGTATTTATATATGTATTAGTATTTATTCTTGTATTTTATAGTCATTTTCTAGCTATCTATTCCGTAGGTATGTTGCACCTGCCACGTTTTGTCTGTGCATCACCCTAAAGTTGACTGGTAGAAAATGCCTCAGGCATTAAGTCCGCCTTTGTACAGTATTATTTTACGTGTGCATAAAGTTTTAATAAATAATAAATAAATAAATATAAAATTCAAAATCCTGACCGACTGATATATCAACGCACAGCCTAAACCGCTGGTCCTAGAGATATGACTTTTGGAGGGTGTGTTCTTTGTGAGACTGAGATCAAACTGTGAACGTTCTTAAAATTACGAGAATTACCCCTCTTATTTACTATTACTATTATTATACAGGGTTATTGGTAAAACATTAACAACCTCTTAAGAGGTCATTGTACTACTACATTTTGACGAACATAAATGTAGGTAACATCTGATTTTTTTTTCGCGATTTCAGGTTTGTTCCCATAGTAAAAGTTGTTCATAATGATGAGTACAATGACCTCTTAAGAGGTTGTTAATGTTTTAAAAAGTTGTTAATGTTTTATCAATAACCCTGTATAGATGTCACATGGTGGGACGTCATTACGTAATTCTAGAGGTAGATGCTGAAAATCAGCGCTGTTGACGATAGGTTCGTCCGAAGTCATAGCATTTTGCTGAGCAACAGCCTGTTTATGCACAGATGCGACGCATGGATTAAGGATTATGGAGTTAAGAACTCCATAATCCATAATTATTGTTATTTTTTTGTTTGAAAAGAAGTTGTTTTTCGACTCTGCATTTAGCATTTTGTTTTTGTTGTTTTTTTATTGCCAGTGTCGCGGGTGCATCACCTATTCATTTGTATTGGCAATGTCAATTAATGTAAGTTGTCTTTGGTCCCTGGCCCTGAAATCAAGCAATGGACAAAGAACAATGCCCACTTTCCGTACATTTAAAAACCTGATAATGAAAGTTAATGTATAGTTATAAGGTATAGTAGAAAGAGTACCTGTAAGATTAGAAAATAATATCATATAGTAATTTTTACGATTTAAAGCCTACAAAGGCCAAAAAATATTAATGTTACTTTTTAGGTTAGGATTTGCCTTTACGATAGTTTGTTTACATATAAAAAGTCTAACTTTGCTATTGTATTGTCAAAAGTGATCACTTGCCTACCCATTTCGTTGACCGCAGTACATATATACCTACCTACTACGTCATCCAGAAATTCTGCTGGAGCAGAGATATTGTTTTGAAACCTAGCCCATCTCAGTAGTTACACACACAAAATGGCACAATACACAACGAGACGCAAACGCAACAACGAAGTCGCAGAACTGTCGAAATATCTAAAATATCAATTATAATCTGCATAATTAATTTACTTAATTATCATGTTATTTTGAATTGATGCACAGACTAATAAAAAATAGTTATTGATTAAATAAAACTTAAAATAATATATAAAACTCAGAAAAAGAGTTGAATAAAGTCAAGAAGCAGTGTGTAAAACGGAACGTTGTAAAAAATGAGTAGTTGGATGCGTTCAGGGTAATTGAGATGCGTTCAAAATAAGGTAATAAGACATAGAGTTAGCATAAAGAAAAATGAAAAAATTGTTATTTCCTGGCCTTCTTTTAAAATTGTGATTAGCGGAATGAATGTACAATTAAATTAGCTGAATTTTAATATTTATTTCATTTCTATACATTGTCAGGTGAAAAATGGGCATCCTTCTTTGACAACTTTTTATATGCTTTTGAGTACGAGGGTATTGGCTACTTTGTATGTGTATATTTTATGTCTTTTTTTTTATAACGTACGTTTTGTTTGTGCACAATAAACAATTTTTCTTTCTTCTCTAGTTTGATGTCTATTGTTTACAGTCTATAAGACCATGACCTCCGCAATACTATCTTTAACTTTACTTTTTTAACTGAAATTCTTAAACGAATTTGAAAACGCCCCGATTTATTTATAAATCTCGTGAAACGAATACCATTTTGATCTCAGCGATCAGAATGGTATTCGTTTCACGAGATTTCGCGACACGTCCTGACTTTTTTTCCGTGACGACGACGTGGCGTTCTAACGGGACGTGTCATAGTCAATCTTGAATACAAAATTCAAACGAAGTGGGATACCAAATGAACAACATAAAGCTAAGCATGCATAAATGAAGAACACGAGGAAAAGCGATCGCGTTTTTTAGTAAAAAAGAAGGAGAAGCAGATCTTATTTACCGTATAAATTTAGCTTGAATAAAATACTTATAGAAAAATATTCAGTAACTTTCGTTTGTATAAAAAAAAAACTCAATTTAAAGTTCTTCTGAATTGGCCACCCTGCATTATAAGCATGTCAATTTCAATCGCAAATACACCTTCTAACTATTTCACTGACTCATCATCATCATCTGCCTAGCCTTTTCCTAACTATGTTGGGGTCGGCTTCCAGTCTAACCGGATGCAGCTGAATACCAGTATTTTACATGGAGCGACTGCCTATCTGACCTCCACAACCCAGTTACTGGGTAATACGATACCCCTTGGTAAGACTGGTTGTCAGACTTTCGGGCTTCTGACTACCCGTAACGACTGTCAAAGATCCACAAATGACAGCCGGGACCAACGGCTTAACGTGCTTTCCGAGGCACGGAGGGGTCTCGGTATGTAAAGATGGTCACCCATCCACAGACCAACCGCGGCAAGCGTAGCTTAACCTGATCGATCGACCTGTGCGGCTGTTATTATTTAGCCACGGGCCCCTCTATTTCACTGACTAATAAAAATAATTGTTTTCTAGAAAACAAGGCATTTCAACACCAATTATCCGTCATCGCGTGCTCAAAATCTATAAAACAAATATATTTGGTACAAAAAAGAGCAATAAGCTATATTTTTCTCTATAAACCAGTGTTATAAATATGTACCTATTTTTATAACATTAGTACCTACAGCTTTCCCAAGAAAAATATGCGCTTCGGGAATCATCATCTATCGTCCGGAAATACGAACATAAGATGATGAGATCTATCTAATAAGCAGATGTTGCCGACATGGAAGTATTGCCTATTTCGTATTACCATGTTTCCCAAAATTTTAGATAAACAACCCTATGCAAGTTGAAAAACCTTTTCAAAAGTTTTGAGTGACAAAAGACGATCTGCGATCGGAATAGTTAAGTTAGGTTTTTGCGAGTTTTCCCACAGTCGGGACTGAGGACAATGTGCGAAAACCCCTTACCCTCTCTTCGATAATATATATGCGTAATTATAGGTACCTACTACAAAAACTAAGAAACCTTACCTCAGTGATGCAAAGTTGGTGCCAATTCGGAAAGGCGAATGTTACCGAAGCGCATACCTTTTCTGGTTTACCTGTACTTTAGTTTGCATACGCGGTCAATGATACATATCTACGGCCAATCAGTCAAGCGTTTGACCCAAAACGTAGCACAAAATAATATTAGTAAGACTTAATTAACATTTGTATGAGCCTCTGTGATAACATCTAAAAGGAACACGCTACCACCTGTATTTGTCGTAGTTTTTTTTAGCATAAAACGCCACCCTTCACTAAACGTATAAATGTTTTATACGGACAGTGATGTGGTAGTATATTTGACCTCGTAATGGAGTTAACACCCACACCCTAAGGTTGAATTTCACTTGTACGTCACAAAACGTCAAAGGTCTAGTTTTGCATTAAAACCAATATGACAGTCAGTTAGTTCCTATCTTAGCGAAATTTCAATTCACTGGAAGTTTTTGTCAAAAGTGCGTGTAAATCAATTGCGACTATACCTGTAACCATTTATTTTCAGGGACATCATTTACTACATTTATTTCACAGACGAAATAATATTTACCTAATATTATAAATATTGACACGAGAGAAAAAATATGTTTTTTTTTAACAATTATAATGCTGTAGTGTGTGAAGTTAACAATCCTACTTTTTATACGTACGTGATCGGACGGTATTTTACGGGAGTCTTACCAAGGGGTATCGTATTACTCAGTAACTGGATTGTGGAGGTATTCAGCTGCATCCGGTTAGACTGTTGGGAAAAGGCTAGGCAGATGATGATGTGATCGGACGGTATTTAGTTGCGAAAACGTACGTACGTTTTCGGAAAGTTGGAAGTCGTTAAACAGTTTCAATATAAATTAAAAATTTAAAAAACCCCCGACACAAAAAAAATAATAAAATTAAATGTAAGTAATTGGAAAAGGATCAAATAATTTAAAAACCCCCAACTTAAAGAATCTAGGTAACGAGACTAAAACAGATAAATTCATATGGCAGTCGGGGGACCTCTTAGCATAGAAGGTGTTCCACAGAACGGTCCCCCGACTTCCATATTAATTTATCTGTTTTAGTCTCGTTACCTAGATTCTTTAAGTTGGGGGTTTTTAAATTATTTGATCCTTTTCCAATTACTTACATTTAATTTTATTATTTTTTTTGTGTCGGGGGTTTTTTAAATTTTTAATTTAATTTTTTATTTCATGCTTTTTGTACGGACTCCTTAATTTTTGTATTTCATATCTTTTATTTTCTTGCGTTTTAAGATTCAGGTAATTTGGTGTTTAATCAGGTTTTTTATCCGTCAAAAAATAATTATTAATTTATAGTTGAAGAATAATTTTTAAGACTAAACAGATTTTTTTGTTTTATTATATTCTTTTTCTAGTTCTTCCCTTAGTTATTCAACTTTCGGACAAGTATTCCATATCGTTAGAAGGTATTTAGATCTTGATTGATTGAACAGACAAAAAAAAAATATTTTGTAGTTTTTAGTTTTCATTTCGTTAGTTAATATTCCTCATTCCCTTACAATATAGTGTACATTATTCTACTTGTCAAGCCCTTGCATTTGATACCTATATTGAAGGAGTTGTGAAAAAAAATATAATTCGCCATTTTGTGGTGGCGGCCATCTTGGATTTGAAATTTGTAATAGCGTATAGTATTCTACTAGTCAAGCCCTTTCATTTGATACCCATATTGAGGGAGTTGTGAAAAAATATGTACTCCGCCATTTTGTGGCGGCGGCCATCTTGGACCGATTTTCATCAAACATAGCTAAGAACACTCTCGACTAATTCACCTTTCAAACAAAAAAAACAAAATCAAAATCGGTTCAGCCGTTCGGGAGCTACGATGCCACAGACAGACACACACACACACACACACACACACACACAGACACGTCAAACTTATAACACCCCGTCGTTTTTGCGTCGGGGGTTAAAAAATAAGACTTAGAATAGGATAGCAAATGTTTATTAGTATCCATATCGTAACATGATACCCCTTGGTAAGACTGGTTGTCAAACTTTCGGGCTTCTGACGACCAGTAAAGACTATCAGAGATTCACAGGGGTCGTGGTATATAAAGATGGTCACCCATCCACGGACCAACCGCGGTAAGAGTAGCTTAACCTGATCGAACGACCCGTGCGGTTGTTATTACTTAGCCACAAGCCCCCAGCAATTATGTGGTCAGCCATGATAATGGAACTATAGTCCACGCGGAACTAGTTGGCCACGCCTTAGATATGTGAGCGGTGGGACGGAGGGGCGGGGGCGCTTTGCCATTACTCAGTACGTGCGTTGCGACGAGGACACTAGAAATAACATGAAAAATTATAGATCAATAGCCCTGATTCCGGTATTATCTAAAATAGTTGAGAAAGTCATATATACACTATACACCTATACACTTATCTTGAAAGAAATTATATTTTTTGCGACGAGCAAAGAGGTTTTCGTAAGAACATGTCAATTAACCTAGCTATTTATGACTTAAGTATGATATACCCAAGAGTAGATTCTAAACAGCCAATTTATGCTTTGTTCATGGACATGTCCAAGGCATTTGATTTTGTCGATCATGCGATACTCTTGAACAAGTTGGAAACCCATGACATTAGGGGTATTGCCCTTGACCTAATAAAATCGTACCTTAGCAACAGAACTCAAATAACTAAAGTTAGTAGAACTTGCACATACACTAAAGAAGAAAAAAAAATTTGTGCCACCCCTAGGACGGTAAAATTTGGAGTACCACAGGGCCAGTGTTTTGGGACCACTTTTATTTATTATATATGTAACCGATATGCCTAAGTCGACAACTAATCGAATGATACTATTCGCAGACGACTGTACAGCTGTTTACAATAATAAAAATGATATAAATACCAGTCTTGGCTCAATAAAATAGGTTAAAAAGCAACAATTTAATAATAAACTTAGACAAAACTAAAATAATCCAATTTAAACAACGTACAAATTAGAAACTTAATACTAAAATTGAGAATGAAAGAAAGAAAGTCGAATTGACCGCGACAACAAAATTTCTTGGTCTCCCTAAAGACAATAATTTAAAATGGCAAAGTCAGGTAGAGTTTGTCTGCAAAAACTATCACAATCATCCTATGCTCTATATATGTTAGCAAAAAAAGTTAGTCTGTCGACGTTACTTGTGGCTTATCATGGATATGTTGCTTCACGTTTGAGGTATGGTATTATCTTTTGGGACAATGCTACTGGGATAAGGTCTTCAAATGTCAAAAAAGATGCATCCGTGCAACATGCGGTCTACAAAAAACTGAGAGCTGTAAGCAGTCTTTTACAAAACTAAAAATACTCACAGTACTATCATTGCATACTGTACATATCTTAGAAAATGCCCTTTTTATCAAAAAACGTCCATATTTATTTGTTACCTGTTATCACAAATAAACTGTTTGATTTGATTTGATTTGCGAACAATAGGTCCCCATTGCACCCAAGGTGCGGCCAACTAGTTCCGCGCGGACCATAGTAACACCTACGATACTATTTTTCGACACAAAACTATGCACTGTTTGTTTATCTTCGAGCGTAGCTATTTGTCTCTGTCATCAAAGCGATCGTGCCACAGCGAAAATACATTTTTGAAACAGTTTTGTATTTCATTATCTTTTGTTTGGAAAACATTGCCAGGTTTCGAGGTTTTTTGCAGCAGACATTTCTAATTTGACGTTGGGAGGCTATCTAAGAATATACAGGGTGTAAAAAGACCCATCACATAGTCGCCATTTACGCATTCTTTACGTCAAACTAAGTTACATTTCATAAAAATAATTGCTGGGAAACGACTTTTATTTTTGGTGAGAAAATTTGCTGTTTGCGCAATGTAACGCACGCAAAACATTGTGCTTATGGTGCATGCAATGGTTCAGGGGTCGTGGGGGTATTTAAAGTCGTATTATACTATTAAAAACTTGTTTTCGAGAAATTTTGACCTTCAATATTCAATAACCAGAAGGCTCCCAGGTATGGTCCAGTACAAAAAAATGCAGCCTTCGTTAAGTGTCATTTTACACCCGTTCATCATCTGCCTAGCCTTTTCCCAACTATGTTGGGGTCGGCTTCCAGTCTAACCGGATGCAGCTGAATACTAGTAGTTTACATGGAGCGACTGCCTATCTGACCTCCACAACCCAGTTACTGGGTAATACGCTACCCCTTGGTAAGACTGGTTGTCAGATTTTCGGGCTTCTGACTACCCGTAACGACTGTCAAAGATCCACGAATGAGAGCCGGGACCAACGGCTTAACGTGCTTTCCGAGGCACGGAGGGGTATCTGTATGTAAAGATGGTCACCCATCCACAGACCAACCGCGGCAAGCGTAGCTTAACCTGATCGATCGACCTGTGCGGTTGTTATTATTTAACCACGGGCCCCTTTTACATTCGTTAATAAACAATCTAATAAAATTTACTAACTTATTAATGGGTACTTAACAGTATTTTTATTGAGCCTACACTGTCCCACTGCTAACCAAAGGCCTGCCCCAAATCTTTTCCAGAGCCATCTCGACCCAACCCTTACGGTACGCATCGACGTTATCTTGTCATCTCTCTTCCCATCATCATATACGTATATTTTCCGTCATATCGCAGCTTTTTCTAACACCCATTATACAAAAGTTGTTCCTCGAGGAATAACTTGGTCACGATTCTGGCCCATCTGTCTTAATGCATCCCATAGATGTGAGCCGCCCAGTTCCATTTCAGGCTCGCAGACTTTATCGCCACTATCGGCAATACCGAGACACGGTCATAATACAAAATGGAAATAATATTAAACCGACAGCTGTAACAGTGTTATAAAATATTTCAACGAAAACGTTGCCGATTACTCGAAACGCTTTTTGCATGTCCAGAGCTTGTCGCTTTTCGTCTGCCTAACTTAATATTACCGTTTTAACACCCCAGTCACAAACTTCAAAGTAGCGACAGAAATAAACATTGTTGTGTAAAATAAACAGAGCCGTTCGCCATTTATTATGACAAATGGAATTTAGGTTTATAGGACCGAGCGGCCTCGACCCATGGAATAGGAAAAATGGAGTGTCTACACTTTTACGTTCATTTTGGTTTAAAAGTCGTTAAGCATAATTGGGATCTTTCTAATCGTGACCCGAGAAAAGTGTAATATAAAATATCTTTCTTCGAAGTAATGTGTTTGAAAAGTGCGTGATGGCACTGACAGAGAAGACACCACCATAGCGGGCATGATCAGCTTACGTTTGCCCCTGCGACATAGTATCCTGTATGTTTCCCATCTTAGGGTAAGGGCGGGCGTTTTGAGGGACTGTCTTAAGTAATTTCGACGTTAAAAAAGTGCTGATTCCCAGCCTTGTTTGAATAAATGACTTAGCTTTTATTTTTGATTTCACTGTCTCTATCCCGGCACAACGCAGCGATCGTCCATGATACGGCAATCTACATTCGGCTATGCCAAAGTGGCCTGGTCAGTGGGAAGCTGCTCAATTCTGTCGGACATTAGAACTCCATTCCTTCTTCCTCCATGTCTCAAAAAGACATCTCCTGACGTCCCACCCAAATTCCCTAGACATTGTCGATCTATTAAAGTGGCTCTTAGGAACCTCAATTGGCTCCATAAAATTAATAGCTGTTCCCCGACAATATTAAACTTCAGAATTGGAATAAATAAACTCGTCATCAAAAGACAATCAAATTGTTCCATTTAATTTAGAAGGTGCTACAAGGCGCCGCTGTGAAAGTTTAATTGTTAACATACTGTCTGTCTAGACTAAAATTAGACACCTTAAAATGACTTAAGTTATTTAACTAGCTTGAATTTGGTGTTCGCAGCTAAGTATTTGGTTTATAATAATACCTAATAATAAACAAGTCAAGTATCTTGACTTGGCTCGCGAGGTTGTCGACATGTGGGATGTTGACTCAGCAATCATTGTGCCGATAGTCGTAACAGCCAATGGACTGATAGCCAAGAGCCTCGACCAACACCTGAAGAGGCTCTCGTTGGGCAGCTGGATCAAGGGCTTGATTCAGAAAGCAGTACTTTTGGCTCGCATTGTCAGGAGGTTCCTCTCTCTGGAGCCCTGACCGCCGGTAGCTTGGACCCTGTTCCCGTTACCGGTGGGCTACTATTTTTTATATTTTTAAATGTTTTTGTGTTTTTATATTCTAATATTTAAAAATATAAATTATATGTGTATAAAATTAAATAAAGGGAATAATAAGGATAATAATACAGGGATAATCGTCGGTTGGTGCCGCATTTCATTAAAATTTCCTAAGGGGCCTCTGCGAGTTGGCTTCGGCCCCTCGTACGCCTTCCAAAGGACCGGGAACCCCATGGTTCCGAGATATATAAATAAAATAATAATAATAAACATTTATTTTAGAATTACTTCCATATTTGTTAAACTAATGTTAGTAACATTTAGTCTAAGCTGTGTGTGTCAGGCACGTCGATCCTGGGGAATGTCTACTTGACTGCGTGCAGTCGTATCCACCACCCCAAGATCGGAGAGTCCCACCTATCAGCCAACAAAAACCCAAAAAAAACTCTACATATGAAAACACTTACGTTATTTCTCTAGAGCTGAAAATAGGTATCTTTTAAATATGTCAGCTTATAAAAATATTTGAATTGATATGCCGCAGTGTTTTAAGATTCGAATAAATTTGAAGTATATGAATGAAAACTTGAATTTCTTTAGAAACGGGTCGGTTGTGCATCTACATATCATATCATATCATCATCATCTACACACAAACTACGCATCACAATTACGTCACACAAAATTAGGCCTTAATTTATTAAGGCACCACAGGCAAGCCCGGTTAAGCAGAAAGCAACCTCATAGGTTGAACTGCGAGATGGCATTACAAAAAAAAAAAAAAATACACCAGATACGACACCCGACTGGTTGGAGGATCCTCTCTTTTCTATGGAAGATGAGTGAACTTTACCCTTGTTCCTTATGAGGAACCTCTATACGGTCAAATGACGGTTGAAGTGTGTGTAAAAAAGTCGAGAGATGTCGCGGGACATCCAGTTGGAACGAAGTTCCTTTCGCTGTATTTTATATGTATTTTAAATAACAGGCACATTGAAATAAATTAACAACATTTAAGAGTAACTAAATGAAAAAACAATATAGTCTTGACGATCAAAATGCTACATTTTTTTCGGTCTGAGCTCTCATATGCCAATGAGAGAATAACGTACGATAACGAACTTTGTACCAATAAGGGCTGATTTCAACAAAGCCAGATCTTTTATCTGTGAAGTAAAATTGACGTCTGACAGTAATTCTAGTATGGAAAACCTGTCAAAAATTCAAAATTGATTCTCAGGTTAAGACTTATTCTAGGTATAAACTTTTGTTGGAATTCGCCCTTAATAATATAATTTATGTAATTACCTAAAAAATGTGTTTGATCCAAATAGCCTGTTAATCGCAATACCATAAACTACTGTTTTGTCATTTTGCCAAACTTACTTCAATTTATTCATTTCAGGTTCAATTATTTATCCATGTTTTTTTTTTTTTTGTTAAAGACAGGACACTGATACATTGCTTTAGCACCTTTGAATAACACCTAAGTTATATTTGGTAGATGATTTCAATTAAAGTTTGTTCCTTGTCTTAACACAGGCTTTGTGTAAACCTCGTTTTATTCCTACAGTTCACCTAAATCAACCCAACATACGTTTCAAAATGAACTCCCTTTCTAATAAAGCTGTTTCTATTTTCGTCATACCGACGACGCGGGGCGTCTATTTTATAACTGCTATCTCCATGTCATGAACGTCTAATAAATGTCAACAACCTTGAACCCTTGCCTTTGTGGTTCGTTCAAGGCTCCCTTGTCGTTGACAAATGATTCATGAGAAACAAAAGACAGAGGAAATGCTTTCAGCTTTCGTCATGAGTGTGTATAACTACGTAAGGTATAATGTGTGTGACTATCTTTGTTTGTGTATGTGTGTCACTGTGTCTCTTAGCTCTAGGGTATGGATATGACAAGAGAGTAGTAATTACGCATGACGAAATTATTTAGGGTTGCAGGGACATGTTACGATGTATTCAGAACATAATTCTGAACACCCTGCGTTGAAATTTTACGTCATTTACGAAAAACAAAATTGCTGTTCCATACATTTTGAGCACCTGCTGCATTTGCTGTTCCAAAATCAGGAATTAACTTTAGAATTTCATATATCCACATAATACTTTTAGGTGTGTCGGCATAATTCTGGAAGCAAGCTGGTAAGATCTTGTAAAAAAGAAAAGAGCCAAATTGATACTTGGTAGGCAGTACGTACGGCCAACCCGCCTGCCAAGCGTGGCGATTATGGCAAACCCCCCCCAAAATTGGGGGAGGCCTATGTCCAGCAGTGGACGTCTATCGGCTGAAATGATGATGATGATGAGGCAGTACGTTGCCATTGTCAATATCTAACAAATCGTTGTTATAAAAACAAGTTTTAAAGTCTGTATGGGTCTCGTGTGTCGTCGCTATGAGCGGCGGATATATTGAACTTATTCATATACTATTTTTACTACTTAACTACTTACTTACTTACTTTTTTACTATTTTAACTTTGTACCTACCATATCCGACGAAACCGTCAATCCGGTGTCTCTGTCTTTGTCTACGGTATTCCGTAGACAAAGACAAAGACACCGGATTGACGCATACCGGATTTGACGATTGCACAGCTGAATACAGCTGCGCAATCGTCAAATCCATACTAATATTATAAATGCGAAAGTGTGTCTGTCTGTAACCTCTTTACACTTAAACCGGTAAACCGATTTAGATGAAATTTGGTATAGATAGGTATAGTTTGAGTCTCGGGAAAGGACATAGGATAGTTTTATCCCGAAATTTCCACGGGATCGACACTTATGTGGGTGAAACCGCGGGGCGCTGCTAGTCATAATTGTTGACATAATTTGTTATGGTTTGTTTATATTATTATGAACTTAAGTGATTTTTACTATCAATTATTGTCTAATAAATTGTAACATAATTTATTGAGTATTCGATGTACGCACTAATTGATTTTGGCATCTTATCTCGATAATTGTAACCGATGTTTTTGCTCAAAACAATTGATGACATGTTATTTTGATTTTAAAATGATTTACTTTGTTAAATCTCCATTGTTTATTTAAGACAATTATTCTTGTAATATTTGATCACTTATAATGTAAGTCTTATTAGATTTATCACATTTTTGTATTTTGTATCAACTCAAGTAAACACGTTGACGTACTTCCGTGCGTCATCGGACAGAGTTGTTGTGGGGCGAATGCGTAGTGGGGACAAACCCCTTAGAACTGGCCGCATTAGTTTGTGCTAGAGTCAGTCGGTCTTCGGACTCGACTCTTGACAGAGCACTAGCTCCCGACAAACCTGTCGGTTTACTAAAGTTTAGCCTTATACCTGTATTCTAAATACGCTATATTTGGGTGGCTCTGTCACTATACGAACAGTAATCGATCCTACGATTTGTTCGCAATTACTTTGTTACTGTACATCATTATTTTACTGTGTATCTAGTTGTGTTATGTACCTACAGTGTGTGATTTGCTAGTGTGATTATTTGTTCATGATATTATAATCTGATTTGAACTACAAACCGTTTTTCTGTTGCGCAATAACCAACACTACCCACAGTACGTCCACAGCAGTAGTAGTTAAAATATCCCTGACAATATCGAGACAGACCTTAAATTCTACCTGATCCGATATATATAATATTGTGTTTCCCAAACAAAGTAGTAGTAGTTATATTAGTCAACACGCCCTGGTACATTAGAAACTTCCACCGGGACCGGTAGATGGATCTCTCGTAAACACAGAAAAAACGTATACCGTCGGGGGATCGCCTGTCAGAAACGGGGCTCCTTAGGCAATACTCGCACGCACACAAACTCGTAATATACTTAATAGAAAGAGAAAAAAGTCAACGTGACAATTTTTACCAGTCGCGCCAGGCCATGTAGGAGATGGCTGAACAAACTGGTTAGGTTCTGTCCAAAATGGAAGGAGTAAGCGCGGGCTCGCTTAAGATGGAAGGAGTGGGAGAGGCCTTTGCTCAGGAGTGGAACAGAAAAATGCGAAAACCTTGTCAACATACTCAAAGATTATAACTGTCTTTCCGTTAAACGTTAACGCTGATCGATGAGCGACGCTTGTAATTTGACATTTCTGTTTTATACGTAGCTAGCTAGTAAGTAGATACTTATAACATGGTGAGGGGCTGGTAACACAAAGTAATCGATTGGTTGCCATGTTAAGGCACGCGGCTATATTTTTAACAGAACAGGCTAAATTAGTGTGTACTGTACTAGTACAACTTTGCCCGACCCTACGGGGAATACAGGCATACTGGTGCATTATATTATGTTTATGTTATTCCTTCAGTGGGAGTTTATTTTATAAATTATAAATAGCAGATTGTTTGCCAAGGGAGCAAATAACTATTTTGAAGGCGAAAGTGTTTCTTTGGATCCAGAGCGCAGCGAGGGATTCAAAGTACGTCACTCGAGCTTAAAATAGTGTTGCTCCCGAGGTGGATACGCTACTTTTTATCACCCTCTATGACAAAAAATAAATAAGTGCAATTTATGAATAAGAATAGTACGTTTGTTTATGTACAGTCAACAAAGGAGTTAAGTATACAGGAGCGTCGGATATAGTTGAAGTTTACTAAGAAACCGATGGATGTCCTCGAATAAAATTTAATTTTATTAATAGAAAACAAACAGCTCATTTATTAAATTAAATTTCAGTCCAGAACATCCGTCGGTTTCTTAGTTAACTTCAACTATATCCGACGCTCCTGTATACTTATCTCCTTTATTGACTGTACATACAATTTTGAGTAAACAATTACGAACGAAGGCAGAATGCTTTTCGCGCGTTTTTTTATTTTTTACAAACTTTTTTAATTTGGCTCGCGCGCGTTTTATCATACAGCCTGTTACTTGTTCATACAATATTCGTGATTGATCTCTTTGGTGATTGGAACTTTTACTAACAATATCCACATTCCAAATTCAAATCACTTTTAATCCCTAGGGATTAAAGATCTATTTTTTAAGAGCTAGTGTATTCTTCGTAAACAGGGACTCTGTTTACGAAGAATACACTAGCTCTTTTTGAATAGATGTGATAAAAAGTATTTTTATTGTACGGAAGTTTTGTATTTATTGGACAATTAAGGTGCGCCTGAAATGTACCCAATAAATAAAAACACAATATCATACATTTTGCGCTTGGTGAAAAAATGTTTTGTCTTTTGGCATTATTATTACCTATTAATTAGGTTAGCAATTAAAAAAACAATGCAGCACGTTAACAATGGATTTTCATACGCTTTTTCAACCCGCAAATTCGTACAACAATGTTGTGTTGTAATTTCTGCATCATTTTTAAAAAAGTAATAAGGTACAGACGGCAGCTGCTGCAAAGATTTTCACTTTATTGCTAAAGCGTAAGGTTCAAAGTTGATTGGGAAAATTTGACAGTTTCGGGTAGCTTGATATTATGTGCTAGCGTCTGTACTTTCCGAGCAAGTACTTATAATATAAATTATATTTTTTTCCAGATATTTTTAGACTTACCTAAAATCTTAACTTTTAGCGTTCTAGAGAAAGAGTCTTGCAATACCTGTCACGTTAATATAAGTTTTTGAGAGACCTGTAGTATAATATTATAATGTAAAAAATATCCGCCTTTCTGTATAGCTAGACTAGCGCTTTGCCTGTGACTTCGTCCGCGTGAATCATTATCCAAAAAAATTTTCAGAGGACAGTACGTTTACTGTCCTCTAAAAATTTTAACACCCGCCCCCGTTCTATATCTTACAGGTCAAATTTCCAAAAACCCCTTTTTAGTGCTACCTTACAGTATAAAGGAAGCCGTGTGCAAAATTTCACGCTTCTAGTCCCAGTAGTTTCGGCTATACGTTAGTATGCCGGTCAGTCAGTCAGTCAGTGTTTTTTTTTTATATATGTTATATAGATATAAAGTGACTAGGATGTCAACAGATACTCAATACTACCATAAACAAATAGCCTTACTCTATGTATCTTTCTAACTAGATATAAACTATCTAAGATGTCAACAGATACTCGATACTATCATAGACAATCCGTCTCTTCAGAAGTGACAAGCACAATGGCTATGACAGAACAGCCCCGATTAAAGCAAAGTGTCGTCATTATCAGCAGGTCGAAGGTCCCTGGGACTGTCACTGACAAACGATGTCGGAAAACAATAGGACTTGTCGTGACACGTTGGCACTCAGACGACTGACCGCTGGAGAGAGGTCGTTAATTTGAAAGCTGACGTTTTCTGGGCTCCTGTAATTTACGGACCGTGTTTGTTAAGGCTACGATCGGTAATTCGCATATTCATTGGGAAACATTGTAGTACAAGATGTTGTTCTGATGCGGGTTATGTGATTTTAATAAAAATAATAACGGAGTAATCAACTTGTGTCTTGGTCAATTCAAACGAAATAGGGAGATAAAGGAGATCAAAAAATCTTTCTACAGCATAATTCAATTGCCCTAAAAGTTATGAATATTTTTGTACACCGAGTTCTTTTACGACTAAACTAATTTAAAAAAAAGGTGATATGAAACAATAAAACAAACGGTGTTGTAGGTATTATTACTAGATTATGTATCAGCACTACAAAAGTTCTATTTCTATTCTATTGAACCAAAATTCAAGAGCAATAAATGTTTTTCCAAATATTTTTGAAGCGTTACCAAAAATTTTTTCTCACTTTACAAGCGTTGGAAATGACCTCCTTTATCTCCCGATTTCATTTGACCCACGACTTTTTGACCACCCTGTATAAAAACCACTGCCATAGATAGAATAGAAAACTTTTATTTCAGACAGGAGTCCATAACAATTTTACATAACTTCTAGCGTTAGTAGGTTACAGATACAGATTAACATCATCATCATCTGTCACGCCTTTTCCCAACTTCACAACTTCTAGTCTCACCAGATGCAGCTGAATAGCAATATTTTACACTAGCTTCTGCCCGCGACTTCGTCCGCGTGAAATTCGTACTTTCCTCCTAATATTTCGAAAATTTATGTTTATGATCTTAACATTTATTTAGATAAATAAGTATTCGGGCCAATTTTTAAGTTTATAGACCAAAGAGTTTTTGTACTTTTCAAATAAACTATATCCCCCGCTTTTCACTCCAACAGGGATGGAATTTTGAAAAATCGTTTGGGATGCATGTGTTCATAACTTGACTCAAAGACCCATACCCATTTTCGAGTTAATGGAAGCAGGCAGTAAAATCCAACCCATAAACTTTATTACTCTTTTCCAACTTGGTAGGAGTCGATTTTTGAAAAACCCTAAAACACACTTTTTTTGATTTTTTTTTTGTTTTCAGGGTATACTTTCCAGGTGGTCCCATTGTCATCAGGTCAGGATCTGATGCGGGGATAATGGAGAAATCGAAGGAACTCTTTAAATATTATAGGCACACCTATAGCGATTTGGGCAATTTTTACAGTAACTCGTGCATTTGCTCTCGAAAGCACTATTTGGTGAAGTGGAACCGATGATGAAGACCACAGATGGCCACCGGAACTACTCCATAATAAGTATTTCACGGGTTGCGATTCGATTACTTTAACATGGTTGCTAAGTAATTTATGCTCGTCACAATGCGAATGGTGAAATGGAGCTGATGGTGAAATACCAGGAGAATTCCTCAACAATTAATGTCAGTCATGCATCTGGAAAAGCAATATTTTGGTAAAGGCGATGAGCAAGTTGATATTAGGATGTTTTAACTTAGATACATTATAAACAGACCCACTAAAAAGTGAGAAATAAAAACGTTATAACAAAAAAGAAAACCGACCTCCAAAAAAACACTACAAAGTGAAAAATAACTTTAATTTCGGAAGTCGGTGGCAAAAAACTTAAATACAGATCCAAAGACACCGACTTCCGAAATTAAAGTTAGTATTTCTGGAAGTCTATAAAGTTTATAAACCAAATAAATAAGATTTTTCATATAAACAGTGTCCCCTCTTTTTATCCCCATAAGGATGGAATTTTGAACAATAGTCTGGGATGTTTCGATGACTTTTTTTTTTCGTGTGGCAAATCATCAAATGACCCCTCCCGCTCTGGGTGGAGCAGAAGGAAGTGTCAAACTCTTACTGACTAAAACCCAGCCATGTTCTTTCCTTAGTCTTTTATGTTCCGGACCAGCGGTAACCCTTTCGGACAATCCCGCTGACCCGGCAGGATGTTTCGATGACTCGACTCAAACATTATTTATACCAATTTTCGAGCTAATCATGCCACGCAATAAAATACTCCCCTGTGAAATTGACTACCCTTTTTCACGCAGTTAGGGGTAGATTTTCGAAAAACCTTGATACACATTAGTCTTTATTTTTAGTTTTAAGTATACATACTCAGTTTCGAGCTAATCGGACAGCGCGTTAAAATTGTTCCATACAAATTTTGACACCCCCCAATCCCCAATCCCTTTTTAGAGAGTAGTTTAGAAAAACAAAAATTGCCAAACTTCATAATTTACTTAGATAAGTATTCGTGCCAAGTTTCAAGGTTATAAACTCAAGGAATAAGATGTTTCATACAAACAAAATCCCCCCTTTTCCACCTCCTTAAAGGTTGAATTTCCAAAAACCCCTTCTTAGTGGATAACTACTCTTCACAAAAAATACACCCTCCAAAATTCATATCTCTAGGACCAGCAGTGCAGGCTGTGCGTTGATAGATTATATAATATAATTAAAAACAAAATTTCATTCCCCTTTTCACCCCCTTAAGAGCGTTTACGCCGTACGGCATTTCATACATACTTTCAAGCCCCTATTATTCGAAATTAATGAACCGATGTTAATTAAACTTCATACGCATTAGCAGGATACAAAGGTCTAAAAAGTTAGTAGAGAACATTTTCAAAATGTCTTATTTAAAAAAAGATAACTGGAAATCTCTGTTTCTATTGAAAATTTAAAATCGGTCTAATTTGGCTGTAACACTATTTTTCAAAAATGTTCTCTACTAACTTTTTAGACCTATGTATTTTGCATATTCGTACAAAGTTTCATTAAAATCGGTTCATTCATTTCGAAAAATAAGGGCTTGAAAGTTTGTATGAAATGCCGTACGGCGTAAACGCTCTTAGGCGTTGAAATTCTAACAATACCGTTGCGTTACCTTCCAACCATAAATAAGCCTAGATTTTTACGTTGCGTTACCTTTACGTTGCGTTACATTTTTACGTTGCGTTGCGTTACCTTCCAACCATAAGCCTAGATTGAATTTTGTGATTTTTACTTCGAAAATTAAGGACTTTCCATACACAACGCTGAGACACTTGTTAATTAATTTTAAATCCTCAGCCTAAACACAAAACTTGAAGATCCTAACTTCAAAACTGACAGACTTTCATATAAACTTCCATCCCCTATTTCACCCCTTTAGGGGTAGAATTCCCAAAAATCCTTTCTTAGTGGATACTTACTCCTTACAAAGAACAAACCCTCCAAGTTTCATGTCTCTAGGACCAGCGGTTTGGGCTGTGTGTTGATATATCAACAGTCAGTCAGTTTACCATTTTATATATATAGATAGAAGATAAAGAAAATCGAGAAAAGAAATGCCTAACCTATACCAAATATAATACTTATAATATTTATATACATACCCTAAATACAAATTAAGATAAGTATACCGAAAATCAGGGAAATAAGTGCCTAACCTATAATAAATGCTTACAATATTTATTTACAAACCCTGAATAAAAATTAAGATAAGTAAATACCCAAAAATCCAGGAAAGAACCGCCTAAGTCAGTATTCAAGTGAATCGCAATAATCAAAAGCAACTATTCGCCTATACTCTCCAGGATACGTGCGTTCGCTGAATACCTTAACAAATGTTCGCCGTGATTCTTTAAATTGACATAACTTTTTTATTTATGAACCGATTGACATGAAATAAACACTAAATGTTAAGTGAAGCTTACTACAATATATTAGTGAAAACCGCATCTAAATCGAATAAGCCGTTTCTGATATTAGCGTGCACAAACACAGCAGACAAACAGACAAACAGACAAAAAAAAAATGTAATTACAATTTCGGGTTCGGGATCGATATAATAACAACCCCTGCTACTTTTTTTAAATATATTTCCATTGTACAGACACCACTTTTCTACAATTTTATTATATGTATAGATGAAGCAACTGCCTATCTGACCCTCACAACCCAGTTATTGCGAAATACGATACCCCTTGATAAGACTAGTTGTCAGGTTTCCAGGCTTCTGACGATCTGTAACGACTGCCAAAGATCCACCAATGACAGCCGGGACCAACCGACCGACCGACTAGAATCAATTCTATTTTATAGTAATTTTTGACGTTCAAAAGTACCTTTTATGTGCCTATTTGAAATAAATGCTTTGACTTTGACAACGACTTAACGTGCTTACCAAGGCATAGAAGGGTCTTGGTATATTGTTGACACAGGTTAATATTACATAATTAAAATTCAGCGTGGAGCTGCATTCACATCCGCAAAATCCAGGAATCTCACCGATCTGCGAATACACTGAAAATACTGTTCCTGCTGCCGCGAATACGCGTCATCAGGGATGCACATCCTACTTATAGACATAGACATGCGGGATTTAGCTGCTCCCAAATATAAGAAATAAAACTAAGTATTCGTGATCCGAGGTTATACAGTTTAATCAGCAAGACTCCGGAAAAATCATACTTTTTGTCCAAAGAAAAATATACTGTAAAGAATGAAGCTTTTTCTTTTCCAGACAGTTTTTCTGTATGATGTGAGCCCGATAAGTTCATCTTAAACCTAGGCTAGATCGTGTCAAAAGCAAGAAACAAGATACGACAAGCCAACGACATCGATCACAAAGACAGACAGAGTTGTTTGTCAAAGTAATTCGGTAAAAGGATTCCCGCGTAAAATACTTTATCTGCTAATGGACAAGTGTCTCATATTACTCTCTGCTATACCAATTTATCTAGCGGCTTCAATGTCCCTCAAGTATCACTTTCCCTAACGAATGAGATACCAACTTATACGTATTATACGTCTCTAGGGCTACCACACTGGCATTTGACCAACTTGAGTAACAAGTTTCTTACAGAGTTGATGACCCTAAGTGAAGGACGGTTTCTCGTTAGCAAAGTTAGGCATATAGGTCGGTGGGCATTAATTTGTTTGTGGCAGCCCTAACGTTGTATCTATATATAGCGGTTCCTGTTGGCGTGCACTTATGTAAAATTTGTTCGAAAATCGATAATTTATAGAGAGTTAGAACTTTAGGTGCCTTGACATGCGAATAATGATAAAGTTGATAAGTCAGAGTTAGCTGTAGTGGTCGCAAGTATATTCAAATTCAGAATCTCAGATAATTATCAAATTTTGAGAATACAAACTCAACGTTATACTTACATAAATGTAAAGGTTCTAATTCTACTGCAACCGAAGTTTTAGAACATTTTTATTATAAACGATCAATAACAAAAACTGGCCAAGTGCGAGTAGGATTCCCACACGAAGGGTTCCGTGCCACAAGGCAAAAACGCCGAAAAAACCACGTTTGTTCTATAAATAAATATTTAAGGGGAGCTCCTTAAATATTTATTTTATTCTGTTTTTAGTATTTGTTGTTATAGCGGCAACAGAATTACATCATCTGTCAAATTTCAACTGTCTTGCTATCATGGTTCATGAGATACAGCCTGGTGACAGACGGACAGTCGGACAGTGAAGTCTTAGTAATAGGGTCCCGTTTTTACCATTTGGGTACGGAACCCTAAAAATCAACTTACGGCCGAACCCAATTACCTATCTATCACCAGTTTTGGCATACTGGAGGTAGAAAACCTATCTCTGGTTTTAACGTCCCAATAATCTATATCAGTCCCGATCGCGGTACTTACGCTCATATGCCTCTGAAAAATGTAATGCGCATGTTCACTATAATTATGGTAATACCACCCATGGACTCCACGAGACAGGCTCGACCTAGTGTGGAGTTCATAAGCAACATCATTCCTTCGCGTCTGTTTGTTATTTTTATTATTTTTTTTTTTTTTTGTAAACCTAGCTATTAGAGTAGACTTTAAGGAAATGTAAACTATTTTTGGCAAATAAACATTATTATTATTATTATTATTATTATTATTATTATCTGAATGATTATATTATACTGGCAGTTATAATTATACTGGTTATCATCAGTAGCGATCGATCTGCCATTAGGTTATTGGGTTCGGCCGTTAGACTGCATAATCCTAATTAAGTTATGCATAAAACAAGTACCTAAACGATGCATAATAAGTTATGGAAGAGCGGAGTCTCCTAACACAGGCTTATCTGCTTAAAAGGAGGCTCTTTTTAAGGTTTACTTATTACATTAATAAACCATTTTTCATTTTTTCATTCATTTAATTAAGTGACAATAGGTACTGTCTAATAGGGATGAGGACTTTTTTCTCAATTTTAAACTCAAAAAAATATTTGTTCGTAAAATAGTGCAAACAATATTGTGAAAAGTCTAAAAGTTTAAAAAATTGATGAAAGCTTAAACAATTGCCAAGTTATAAACATTTTAAAATAATTGCTAGACAAAGACGGCTCTACAAGTGACGTCGTACTAGCGCTAAACAATGACCGTAATGACCGACGGCAATAATCCTTCCATATTTCCATCGATCTTACAGATTTTTTCGATTGTCTCATTTCACTAGCCTTCTTTGAAATCACATTATTTGTTTGAACATTTCTAATATTAGTTATCGGTCTGATGATCATGGCCTGCAACATAGTATTTTCGAAAATGCGAACCCAACGAAACCGACTTCCGAAAGTAAAGTTATTTTTCACTTTGAAGTGTGTCTTTTTTGGAAGTCAGTTGAATTTTTTTTTTGTAAAAAAGTTTTTTGGGTTAAAAAAAGTAGGTATATGGGCTGATTTATCAATCGACAGATAATTTTTATTCATACAATAAAATTGACGTCTGACAGATTTTGTATGGAAGAACGGTCCAAAATTTTAAATTATTCCTCGAAAAAAAGTTATCTGGCGTTGGAAAAATCAGGCCTTAAATTTCTTTGCCTACGTCCGTCGGTCTTTTAAAATGAAAACTCTTTGGAACAGGCAAACTAGGCTGACTTTGTAGTGTGTCCTACTTTCCTGTACGCAAAGAAGCGTTTATTATGCAAATACATTAACGCCTGCGCGAACTTTTTGCGGAAAGATTTTTTTTAAATATTTTTTTTTCGTCTCTCTTTAAATAAAAATAAATTATATCATAAGTATTGTGGCCCCTTTTTCATACGTTTAATACTTAACATTAACAGTTATTTGTAGTTTCTTATACAATGTGGAGATGACAATGCGACAATAAATGAAAATACTGGCAATTTAAACTAATGCGTAGGAATAGGGGCACTTAGGAATTACATCCATACTTTAATATTATAAATTCGAAAGTAACTCTGTCTGTCTGTCTGTATGTTACCTTTTCACGCCTAAACCACTGAACAGATTTCGATAAAGTTTAGTAGAGAAATAGATTGCATCCCGGGGAAGGACAGGACAGTTTTTATCCCGATATTCCCACGGGATTGACACTTATGCGAGTGAAACCGCGGGGCGCTGCTATTAACAAATAAATCATAACATTGAAAATTTAAAAGTATTCAAACTAAATAGTAGTGGTGGGCCGACCAAGGGTTTTGCCAATCTTTGACTAGCAATAGTGATTAAACTATTGTATATATTTGATTGAATATTTGGATACAAACTAAGAACCTCATTATATATAAGCAGCTTGATTTGTGTCGTAGTGTCGTATCCACCTTGTATATTCCATCACCCATTCCTGACTTTAGCTTAGCAATTTTCTTAATTATTATTGTATTTATTCCTCAATTTTCATGATTGCACTTATCACTGTTTGTCTCTGCATCACCCAAAGGTTGACTGGTAGAAAATGCCTATGGCATTACGTCCGCCTCTGTACATTTATGTGCTTAAAGTATTAAAATCACACTAATATTATAAAGGCGAAAGTTTGTGAGTGCGGACATGTGTGTGTGTGTTTATATATTTGTTACTTCTTCACGCTCAAACGGCTGGACCAATTTTGATAAAATTTTGTATGGAGGTAGCTGACACCCTGGATTAACATATAGGCTACTTTTTATCCCTTTATTTGCACGGGATCGAAATTTACGCGGGTGAAACCGAGTGGCGCAGCTAGTATTCATATATTTTTCTGATTTTGTTTACTGTAGTCGATCATATAATTTTATTGTTTCTAAAACTTGCGTTTTTTGTGTTGAAGTCCTGTAAGCCCCTTAATGAACAAGCTGTTGACATTCTACACGAAATTCTTTAAACTCCATCCTAAATAATTTACTTACTTTGTAACAGAATTTATACTAATCAGGGCTTTGCAATCTGGTAGGCCCTTCAACATTAGCAGTCACGTAGGTACTCCACAGAACCCGTCCATATTGTAATTGAAATCGTATTGTCCCTTTCTAGTCTACCAGTTGGAAAGAGACGGCATGTAGCTTTAAGTAAATTAAAACTGGATTAGTAAAGTAACGAGTTTAGATTACTTTGGGTAAGTTACTAAGTAACAGTTTGTTTAGTTTTGTGAAATTGTTGAAACTGGATCCATTAGAAGTTTGACTGCCGAAAATCTTGAAATTTCGAAGATATTTTAAACCTTGCATTTTCATAGCTTTAACCTCTCTGCTCGACTAGATTTTGACATATGACGTACCAGCTGACTCGACGGGATGTTACAAATTACGTCATGGTATTCAGGAATTTACTTCAACTTTCAGCATCCGAATTTATTAAGAAAAATGTTTTACCGCGCCTATTTTGTACAATAAGTTTGTGGCAAATATCTTTAATTATATGCTGAGGTTAGTCAAACCACGTCAGTTTACTGCGAAAGTTGTATAAAATAGATATTACTACACCTATCCAAAAGGTAGACACCTTAAACTCGCTGAAAATATGTACATAAACCACCTAATCTCTTGGTGAAAATATGCAAAAGGGAAAAATAAAGATATTGTCATTCTCTCTGCATTCTTACTTTTACGATTTTTCGTACATAAACTACATATAAAACATGATCAAATCTTGATAAAAATTACTAAAAAATGTGATGCGACATGACACTTCTTAGTGCTGACCATCCACCCAATTTTCTTATTTCGATTCAAAAAATAATGTCATAAAGCCTAATCGATAATAATCGATGTTTAAAAAAAATAAAAATGTTTGCAGAAACTGAATAAAAACTCTTTGGTATATTTTTCATGAAGTAATTATTTTTTAAAATATAATTATTTTAATAAGTACATACACGTACAGTGTGGATAGGGGTGTAACTTTTTCTGGTTCCCTACGTCCGAATGAAAAAACGGAACCCTTATAGGATCACTCGTGTGTCTGTCTGTAGGTCTGTCACAACCGATTTGTTTCGAATCGACTGAACCGATTAAGTTGAAAGGTATACATATAAATTTCTGTGACTCAAACACGGACGTGTAACATAAATAAATTAATTTTGAAAGCGGTCACTTTTTGAAGTGACATTAGAAAATAAAAAAAAGCCTTGCTTACGTAGGTACCGTGTAATATATCAAATGAAAGGGCTTGTCGTGAGGGTCACATATGTTCGGGATGTTATATTCAACTAGATTCTGCCGGCGACTTCGTCCGCGTGAAATTTCACCCTCCCCTCACTCACTCTTGTAGGGGTGGTCAAAAATTCTAAGTATAAAATAGTATGTGTATGTAATAATAGTATGTGCGGTATCATGAAAGAGCGCAGTTTGTACAATCTCAAAAAATTTTTCTTTTTTTTAGCGCGCGTAATTCTCGACATTTGATGTAAACTGTAAAAAAAATATGCCCCCCCCCCCCCCCCCCACCTTATCTCCGAAATTTGCAAAAAGAAAAATCTGAAATGATTCTATGTGATAGAAGTTTATGTAAAGATTACAGGAAAAATAAAACAAAGTCTTTATATAGCACACTTTTTCGGAAATCATCAACAAAATTAATCGGTCAAGAGATCGCGCCAACATAAAACTGCAATATTCTACACCGCAGTGCACAGTGCTAAAATGACGAATATAGGCCACGACGATCAAAAATGAAAAACATGAAGGTGCGGAACCCTTGGTGCGCGAGTCCGACTCGCTCTTGACCGGTTTTTTTTTTAATGTTATGCTTAAAACACTTGTTATAAAAATAAGATTTTTGGCATTTTCAATCTCAAATAGCGGTCAAGGGGGTTAATTGCAGACTTTGGCTGTAATAGTAAGAAATGGTCAAGATGTTATTCCCCATAAGAAAACAGTAGGTACTTTTCTTTTCTGCCAGGCACTTTAATTATTGGGTATGTTATGAACTTATGAATGATGAGAAATAGAAATACAAACTTATTTTTGCAGTCGATCAAATTAATGATTTGCATTGTGCATGCGTAAATATTCAACCCAACTACGGAACCTTTCACTGTGCGTGGTCCGACATAAACTTTTTTTAAATTTCGTTGGGAAACTACCACAAAAAAAAATCTATTACTCAAATAAACTAATAGGAACAAAAACTACCAAGCTCATACAACTAACAAAACATATTGAAATGTAAAGTGATTGTGGAATACCCAATTTATATCATTAATTTATCATCATTCCCAAACTTTTGCTAAACCTACCAAAAAAAAATGTATACCGGGCATTCTGTACCAAACTATTAGAAAGTATCAAAAATAAATAGGAAGTACAATAAATACAAATAATTTAGAACGGCGAGCGCAGTCCGAAGATAAATTCAAACATAGAAACAATTCGGCGCGAAATTCAATAAATGAGTATGGTCAAAAGTCCTCAGCCAAACTTTTCCTAAACCTACCAAAAAAATGTATACTGGGCATTCTGTACCAAACTATTAGAAAGTATCAAAAATAAATAGTAAGTACAATAAATAAAAATAATTTTGAACGGTGAGCGCAGTTCGAAGATAAATTCAAGAAACAAAACAATTCGGCGCGAAATTCAATAAATGACTATGGTCAAAGGTCCTCAGTTATTGACTTAGTTTCAATATAGGGTTCAAAAAAACTATTAGAATAACATTAGAAAAGCATAAATCATTATTATAAACACTGCTTATTTTATTTAATGCTTAAAATAATTTTATTTCAGTTTCCGAGTATCGATTTCCGAAATTCAACATACCTATTAATTATCCATGTCAATCAAAATTAAAAAAAAATCGTTTAGCATAATCGCTTTCGCACATCATTACTATAAAAAAAACTACAATGGACGGCGATTTTGAACACAAATTGAGTAGCGGTAATGAATAATACGTGTTATTTGACCTGTGCTTCAATATTACGTTAACATTTGGGCATTTTCGTGTTGTTTATAATATTTTGAATAATATTTGTCACATTTTAAATCTTACCTACATGTGTGTGCGTGACATTTGTGAAAAGTTAAATGTAAACACGCACGATTGGCGCGAAATTTCGACATTAGATATCAAAAAACTTCATTACCGCTACTTATTTAACTTGAACAGTGGATGAATTCGTCAAATAATTAAATGATGTATTATTCTCTGCCCCTGTGGTGGAGTTTGGATGTTCGAAATCCCCAATTTTTATGTTTTTTAGCCTCGACCACCACTGTCAACAAAATGGCGATTATCGCATTTACAGACTTGAATTTAATAAAGGTAAATTAATATGCTTTTTTTTTTTTGAGGATGGGAAATCATCAAATGACTCCTCCCGCTCTGGGTGGAGCGGAAGGGAGTGTCAGACTCTTACTGACTAAAACACACCCGTGTTCCTTCCTTAGCCCTTTATGTTCCGGGCCAGCGGTAACCCTTTCGGACAATCCCGCTGACCCGGCAGGCTTCGGCCCTAAGGGGCCCCTCCTCGATGCTGACCTCTCTTTGAGGCGCGCGTGGAACACGTACGCGCCGTCCGGCACGGGCCTGGTCCTGATCGGGCGGTGAGCTACCCATTACTCTCCGCCCGCAGGCCCGCGCCTACGGTGGCCGGGAGTCGTCACGCTGCTCCCGACGCCCGGAGCGTCTCCCGCGGCGGCTGGGACGGGAGGCTCTCTCCCTGAGCCGTTCCGCCACCTCCTTCGCTAGCATGACTGCTTCGCAGAAGGAGGTGACTGCCTCCCACTCCCTCTCGCCCCGGACCATGGCTTGCACCAGGGCCGGACGCGAGAGGTCGCCGTCGCTGCCAATCGCCTCTACGAGGACACGGCGGTGCTCCGCCCAAGCGGGGCAGACCTCCACCGTGTGCTCCACCGTGTCCTCTGGGCGATCCTGGCAATGGTGACACCCGGGCGTTTCCTCCCGCCTGATGATGTGCAGGAATCTCCCGAAACTTCCGTGTCCGGTGAGGACCTGCGTCAGGCGGTAGGTGAGGGCGCCGTGGCGCCTCTCTAGCCACTCCTCAAAGAGGGGTCTTATCGCCGCTATCGCGGCGTGCCCTGCGCTGGGTTGCGACAGTCGCTCTTTCCATGCCGCCATGAGATCGCGCCGGAGATCCGTCCGCTCCGCAGCGATTTGCCGCGGAAGCGGATCCTCCCCCCGGCGTAGTGCCTCCGCGCGCCACTCATACAGGCGCGCGAGGACTATTGCCTCCAGATCCCATGGCGGCAGTCCGGCAAGGAGGCTTGCCGCCTCGCCAGAGATCGTGCGGTAGCCCCGGATAGCCCTTATGGCTACCACCTTCTGGGGCGCGTTCAGGTAGTGGGCGGCTCGCCGCCGCAGTGAACGCGCCCACACCGGGGCCCCGTATATGGCCATGGACCGCACGACCCCCGCGTAAAGCCTCCGGCAGGAGGCGTTTGGCCCCCTCAGGTTGGGCAATAGCCGCTTGAAGGCGGCCCCGGCCCGTTCCAGTTTGGGGGCCAAACGTCGGAAATGCTCCACGAAGTTCCACCGGCTGTCGAGGACGAGACGCAGGTATTTCATCGTCATCCCGACGCCGATGTGAACCCCTCCTACCGTTAGTTGGGATCCCGATGGCGGCGCGTTCCGGGGCCCATGAAACGACATGGCCTCGGACTTGTGCAATGCCACCTCGAGACCCAACTGCCGGATCCTCTCCACGACTATCGCAACCCCGCGTGTCATCGCGTCAGCCGCCGCCTGATGCGACCTCCCCTGCGCCAGGACCAGCGTGTCGTCAGCGTAGCAAACCACGCTGACGCCATCAGGGAGGTCGGCGCGCAGCACCCAGTCGTACCCGATGTTCCACAGAGGCGGCCCCAGGACCGATCCCTGTGGGACACCGCACGACATCTCTCGCCGGTTCCACTCCCCATCGCGACCGGGGTAGCTGACGGCTCTTTCCGTCAGATACGCCTCGACTATTCGACGGAGGTAGGGCGGCACCGGAGTGCCACCACAATGGTGCTCCAGGGGAGGGTGTTGAACGCGTTGGCGATGTCGAGTGACACCGCCACGACGACCCCACCCTGGGACACCGCGTCCCCCGTCGTGAGGGCTCTCACGCGCATGATGGCGTCCACCGTCGAGCGCCCCTTGCGGAAACCGAACTGGCTGTCCGCAAGATCCATTAATATGCTTGCGCGCTAAATATAAAATATTTAATGGCGTTAACTTAAGAGTTTTTTATCCAACTCTCTTAGTTAACGCCCATTCATTAGATTGGATGGGTAGCATAACAAATATTTACATAATCAATGTAGGGTGTCGTATGTCGTAATTCCTGGGTCCAATGGGACCCAGTACCGAGCCGGCGGAGGTTCGTGTGTTCGGGTCCATTCGGGGGCGCCCCCGAACTATACGGTTAAATGTGAATTATTGGTTTGAATGAAAATTGAATTACTCGTAGGTAGACCACATATTCTAGGACTTTTTATATTTACTTTTACTTACAGATTAATTATAACAATAACCCTAGAAATAAGGAATATAAAAAAATACACGTTGTATAGTATAGTTGGTTAATCTTTTAATTAAGTACCTATTCTAAATATAAATTTTGAACAATTTCTTAAGGTTCAGTAAAGCATCATACGAGTTTTGTGCCGTGTCCTTGAGGGAGGAAAACACGTTTAATTTTCTATAAATATGCTTATCCTTCCTAAAATAAGTCTAGTTAGGTACCTATGTGTTTAAAGTTTATAAAAATAATAATATTTATGTAATGTAACACCCTAATACTTACCTACTCCTAAAGTCCAGGCAGGATTTTTATACAATTAAGTACCTAATCAATGAACAACGTTTCATCAATGAATCTCTGATCTGGCTTGCTTTTATTTCCCTTAAATGGAATGAATATTTTGTCGCGCCCCTGTACTCCTAAAGTAGAAAATGAATTAGAAAATTCACATTCGCATTCGCAGGCAGTAAGTACATTATCATAATGATACTTTGTGATATTTGTCGTTTACGTCAAATTGCATGGAAAATATGACGCCTTGCTACATTGAAGTCCGAAAGTGTCTTCAGACTTCGTATTTTTTTGATACGATGCTTGAAAGATAGTTTTTATTTTTAACCGACTTCAAAAAGGAGGAGGTTCTCAATTCGACTGTATGTTTTTTTTTTGTATCTTTATTATATTATATTATATTATTATTATTATTCCCTTTATTTCATTTTATACACATATAAATTATATTTTTAAATATTAGAATATAAAAACATAAAAACATTTAAAAATATAAAAAATAGTAGCCCACCGGTATCGGGAACAGGGTCCAAGCTACCGGCGGTCAGGGCTCCAGAGAGAGGAACCTCCTGACAATGCGAGCCGTGTCCAGAAGTACTGCTTTCTGAATCAAGCCCTTGATCCAGCTGCCCAACGAGAGCCTCTTCAGGTGTTGGTCGAGGCTCTTGGCTATTAATCCATTGGCTGTTACGACTATCGGCACAATGATTGCTGAGTCAACATCCCACATGTCGACAACCTCGCGAGCCAAGTCAAGATACTTGACTTGTTTATCTTTCTCGGCTTTCACGAGGTTCTCATCATGCGGGACTGTTATGTCAACAATCATTGCGCGACGCTCTGATCGATCCACCACCACTATGTCAGGCTTATTGGCAACAATAGTCCTGTCAGTGATGATGGATCGATCCCAGTACAATGTGATATTTCCATTTTCGAGAACTGGGTCGGGCACATACCTGTAGTACGGAACCTCCGATTCCACAAGGCTGTATTTCAGAGCAAGTTGCTGATGAATTATCCTGGCTACAAGGTTGTGTCTATGCAAGTACTCTCCGTTAGCTAGACGAGAACACCCGGAGATAATATGTCTGATTGATTCTCCCGGCCGGTGGCATGCCCGACAGATGTCAACCGTGCCGTCGTTGACAATAAATCTTCGGTAATTGTTCGTCATCATAACTTCGTCCATAATTGCATAGACAAAACCTTCGGTTTCTCCAAAGAGGTCACCGAAATGCAGCCAGGCTACGGACGCTAGTAAATCTACATCGGGTCCATGTAGGGCCCGGAAAAAGCGTCCGTGAAGCTCCTTACTCTGCCATACCTCCATGCGATCATTAGTGTCAAGCACTACTGGTTTGCGCCAGTTCTCTTTACCCAAGGAGAGCGGGGTGAGGCCCTTGTCCACCGCGACTACATCCCGATGCATCCCCACGTCGGTTTCTAAGAAATATTCCCTGAGACTGCATATCTCGCGATTGTGGAGAGTCTTAGCGTTTAAAAAGCCTCGACCTCCACACTTTCGCGGGATATACAGCCTCATTACCGATGACCGTGGGTGATGCATTCGATTTGCAGTCAGCAGTGTACGGACCTTCCTATCCAGGGCGTCGAGTTCGGTCTGAGTCCATTTGAGTATGCCGAAAGAGTACATCAGAACCGGCATGACCCAACCATTGAAGGCGCGCACCTTGTTTCCGCCTGAAAGAAGACTATTAAATACTTTTTTCAGGCGGCCAAAGAAGCGCTCCTTCAATGATTGCTTCATGTCAGTAACATTGATGCCCAACGCTTCCGACATACCCAAATACTTATAGGTTTCGGATGCGGAGAGGGCTCGAAGGTTTGTGGAATCCGAGAGTTGGGTCCCCACGGATTCCACAATCTCCCCTCGCTTTACATGCATGACCGCACATTTGTCCACACCAAATTCCATCCTGATGGCGCTACTGAAAGTTTCAGTAATTTTCAGTAGCTCCATCAGTTGCAAGTTGTTGGGAGCAAAGAGTTTTAGGTCATCCATGTAAAGGAGGTGAGATATAACCTGACCACCTCTCCTCAGCCGATAGCCTAGACCTGAATCCTCCAGCAATGTGCTTAGAGGATTCAAGGCTAAGCAGAACCAAAGCGGACTCAAGCTGTCGCCCTGGAATATGCCTCACTCGATCCTTATCGGCTCGCTATTCCTCTGGATATTTCGACATCCTGGATAGCGAAGGACCGTCCTCCATTGCCCCATACACGACATCAGGAAGGTGCGTAGAGTTGTATCTACTTTATACAACTCCAGCACCCTCATGAGCCATGTATGAGGCACCGAGTCATAGGCCTTCTTATAATCTATCCAACATGTCGACAGATCCTTTCGGGAACGACGAACCTGTTGGCTAATGGTCATATCAATGAGGAGCAGCTCCTTAGTACCCCGGGACCCGTTCCCACATCCATTTTGAGAGACAGACATGATGGAGTTGGTGTCTATATGTTTGTTAATTTTAGCTCTCAAAATGGATGTAAGAACTTTATAGACCGTCGGTAAACAAGTGATCGGTCTATAATTTTTGGGATCCGCGGTACTACCTGACTTATGGAGCAGGTGGGTTATTCCCGTCGTTAGAAACTGGGGCAGCGATCCTGACTCTAAGGCTGACTGGAACTGGGATGCCAAGCGGGCGTGCGACCCTTGGAACCATTTTATCCAAAAGTTGTGCAGTCCGTCCGGCCCTGGAGATTTCCAGTTAGGCAACGGACGGACTGCACGAGCTGCTGGGGGCTGATGGTAAGTACCCCCATTTCTGGTATTAGATCGCACGCTCGCTCAATCTTCGCAGTCCAATCACCCTCGGTGTGACTGACAGGCACCGACCAGATGTTTCGCCAGAACGAACACATGGCGTCATCATCCGGCAGGCGCGTGTCAGTAACACCTTGGTCCGGTCGCTCCCAAGCCCTATAAACCCACCTTTCATCATTCTGGAATGTGCGATTCTGAGTGTACCGCTCCACTCTCCGTCTGTACCGACGAATACGGTTTGCCCATGCATAGATCTTCTGCTTCAGGAAGTCGATACGCTCTGTGACGCGGGACAAATAATCTCGAGAACTAATATCAGTTCCCGAGAACGCCCGCCTCACAAAGCGCATCACTCTAGGGCGAGTATTGCCCTCCCTGAAGCAGATTAACTTGCCGATGAGTGCTCTAGCCTCACCGATACGACACTCAATCCTGCACTGCCAAGCTGATACAGCTGGTTTTGGTCGTGGAGCTCTGTCACTGTTGGGGAATTTGACATGAGCTACATGACATGCCGCTACAGCTGCACAGTACAAAATTGAATGGGTATCGGTGAGGTCTTTGCTGTTGTTAAAACAATTTGACAGTTGTGAGTCTAGAGCACACACCAGCGCCTTGTTTTTCTTGTGCATGGGCAAACGAGGTAAACGTGGTCTGAGTCCAGGCGGAATAGAACGGTACTCACGGAAAGCATCCTCCAAAGCGCTCCTCAATCTTGCATTACACTGGGAACTCACGGATATAGCCTCGTCATCATCCTCTACATAAACATGGTCGGGTCGCGGTGAAACACTGGGTACATTTTGCAGTTGCACCGCGATCAATGACGAAGCAGGCGTAACATGGCTATTCCGTGATTCGAGGCGTAGTCGATCAAGTACGACGTTATCCAGCATATGGTTTCGCTGGATGACCCGCACCTGATCCGACAGTCGTTGCGCCGACACGTTGACAGCCGGCTCAAGCACCTGAAACAGAGACAGCATCCGACCACGGTACGCAGTCAAGTTACTTCCCCCCTCTGTAGCCCCAAAGTATGCGCGCATGACATTTTCATTGACAGTTTGTGTCCATCTCATGCGCTGCACACTTCTACCGGGAGCGGGGACCCTATCAGAGGCCGGTGGGCCTCGGAGTCCTAAGCTGGCCGGTGGTCGGCCTCTTCCGCGTCGACATACTGGTTGTGGTGTCGTCGGCGGCGAAAAGTATTCGTCGCTCGAGCTCGACGCAACTGCAGCGGCCGGTCTCACTGAACTCACGTCTGGAGCAGGATCCGGCAACTGCGAGGCGGAGCTGAGCGACGAACCCGAAGATGTTGGGTGTGTGTTTTTAAGTAAATTTCGTGCCCGACTTCGCGTCAGCATCTCCGTGTCTCAGTGTCAACTGACTATTTCATTTTGATTCTGTTGCATCTTGGTGCTAATATTTTTCTTCAAAAATGGTAGATGGTAGATGGTAGAGCACATATCAAAACATTATTTCTTCATTATTTATGTTGAAAAATAATATAAAATAACACGGAGTAAAATTTTTGCTACCGTCAGCTTGACAGTCGGGCCACAGATTATTATTATATTATTAACGCGATATTTTCGGCAATTGTATATTGATTTCAAAAATTATTTTTTTAGTGGATAGAGTTTGCCTCCCATATAAATTTTATTAACTTTGCTTGGGTAGTTTTTGAGTTCGCCTCAATAATACGTATTTTTGCCACTTTACATTGATGATGTTTTAATGACTTCTTGTCACTGATATTTTTTATAGCAAGTAGTGTTATACGAATGTTGTGTGGGGAAAGTACAACTTAACCCGTTGTATGTCGTAATTACAGACACGATTTAAAAAACATTGTGTCTCGCGTAGATCTACGTTCCCGGCATACTAAGGGTTAAAAGTGAAAAATAAAAAGACTGCAAAGTGAAAAAAAACTTTTTACAAAAAATAAACAACCGACTTCCAAAAAAGGCACTGCAAAGTGAAAAATAACTTTAATTTCTGAAGTCGGTGGCAAACAACGAAAATGCGAACCCAACGACACCGACTTCAGAAATTAAAGTTATTTTTCACTTTGCAGTGCCTTTTTTGGAAGTCGGTTGTTTATTTTTTGTAAAAAGTTTTTTTTGTTGATATAATTTTTATGATTACTGGCCACTAGCCCTGCCCGTGTGATAAATTAATGTCGCCATTGTAACGGCACGTTGTATACTGTTTATTTATAATCGTGTTTGAAGAAAAGCGTGAACTTATGATTGTGTCAAATCAAATCAAAACTAACTTCTATGACAACATCTATGTACCAATTATTTACCCATGTTTGCAAAGAAATAAATGATTTGATTTGATTTGTGTGTGTACCTACCTATGTAGGTATGCCATTTAATTTTATTTTTAAATTAAATTATTATTATATATTTTTTAAATTGTGTTTCTATGGATCGTGTGGTCTGCAATAAAGATTTTTATTTATTAACCTTTTGAACGCCACGGTCGGGTATAGACGACAAATGAAAACGTGCCCAACATGCGTTTTCTTGTCGGCTGTAGACGACCGTGGCACGTTGGGCACGTTCTCGTTTGTCGTCTATACCCGACCGTGGCGTCTGGCCCAAAACATACTGAAAGTACATGACGAAGGCGCATCGTTTTCCCTCTGCATACTATTGCCACGTCTGCGTGCCGTCCTTGTCTCACGTCCCGTTTTTGTGGGCCATGCCTAACAAAGTTAGAGCAGTTCATCAAAACAGTTTTAAAACTTAGCCTACGAATAGCTGCTGTCGCATTGAATATTCTCGTGAATTTATTTTAAAAATTGTTTAATAATATTAATTTCCCTTGAGATGGTTATGCTGTAGATGTAAGAAACAAATTTTTTAAATAATAAATAAGTTATCTTGTTCCTTCTAAGTCGAATTGAATTTTAATGTTTAAGCATGAAATAAACGCACAAATTCGTACCCGAGGGTGTTACAAAAACTTGAAAATAAGTTTAATTACGGTGCCCTAAGGGCTGGTTTTGCAGTCACCAAATTGATCAGTCAGGGTCAGGCTTTTAGAATAATCTTTGTTATAATAATTATTACCTCCTTTCTAGAGAGGTAAATTATTTCATCACAACTGATCTAAAAACAGTGAAAGAAAACATGTTTAGAAACAAAAAGACACTTATTTATCACAAGTAAAGCGCGTGTCACTTTGTGATAAAAATACTGTAACATGTAGGTATGTGTTCAAACTGGTGCGAATAGACACGTGGCTTTCTAGTTAAAACAATCAACGCACGCAGTCGTCTCCCGCATCCCGCGCGGGATTACCCTCGGTTTGAACATTCCTTACAAAAGAAGGATACGCAATATCCGCAGAATGTTTATTTCTCTGCGTTAACGGACTATCAGCGGGTGAACACTGATTGGCCGACAAATAGATACCCTTCGATGTAACATTGGAGGTCATCGAAGGTCGGAGGTCATCGGTTGTCCTATATTTTGATTGTATCGTCTCATTCGTATTGTTGTATTGTAGTCCAAGCTTAAAACGATATTATTTTTGAAGGAACAGCGGGGTAATTGCGTAACACACTATCAGTAGCAATGGCTTTCATTTTGACAGTTGTACAACATTAATTGCGTTATTTACGTTGTCGAGCAGACAAATTTTTCAAACATATGAAGCAATGGATTAGCAGTATACCTCAAAATGATTCCGATTGATAGTGTGTTACGCAATTAGGGTGTCGGTCATTTTTAGGGTTCCGTACCCAAATTGTAAAAACGGGACCCTATTACTAAGACTTCGCTGTCTGTCTGTCAGCAGGCTGTATCTCAAGAACCGCGATAGCTAGACAGTTGAAATTTTCACAAATTATGTATTTCTGTTGCCGCTATAACAACAAATACTAAAAACAAAATAAAATAAATATTTAAGAGGGGGCTCCCATACATCAAATGCAATCAATTTTATCGATATCAATAATGGCAACAGGTAGGCACTTGATATATTCACAAAATACTCTGTTGTATTTTTACTTTAATAATAAATAATAAAATTAAAATAAAATAAATATTTAAGGGGGCTCCCATACAACAAACGTGTTTTTTCGGAATTTTGCCTTGTGGTACGGAACCCTTCGTGTGCGAGTCCGACTCCCACTTGGCCAGTTTTTTTTATTTTAAGGCTTATGAAGCATCTATCTTGTCTACCTTGTTTTTTGTGTTTTTTACCTTCTTAAGTCCTAAATATTTTTTAAATTCATAATCTTCAGTTTGACGGGAGTGACATACCTGGCCGGGGGAGCGTGACGAACTATGCAAGAGTTCCAGAACCCTGGTCAAAGGTAGTTGAAAAACACACTGTAGTTTTTGTCAGTAAACGCCTGCGCCCACTGGCGGCACGGTAGGGCAAGGGATTTTTATGAGCTGAATAGGAATTTAACTTTTATGCATGAAAATACAATTGGAATTTCAATGACGATGCCTAAGGATGGGGTGGCCTGCCAAAGGATATCGCGGCATCGTTGTCGAAGAAATTTTAATTTTATTGTCATACTATTAAGTTATATTTCTATTTGTGGCATAAAAATCCCTTGCCGTGGCGTGTCGTGAGTGCAAGCCCTAAGAATCTGACAGACCCGTCCGTCCACCCCGGCCAGTGGGCGTAGGGTTTAACTGACTGAAACCACACGGTGTTCTTCAACTACCTTTTGCCGGGACACTGGAGCTCTTGCCACGTTCGCGACGCTCCCCCGGCCAGGAGTCCCCGCCACGCCCATCAGATCCACCCCAGCACGCGTAGCATGAACACTTCTATCTCTACGAAGAGTAGACACATTGGTTTCTATACAAAGTGACATTTCTTTTCTTCATTTTTGATTTACCGCCTAGTAATCTTTCTACAATCTGTCATTTTGTCTTTAGTTTCCAACGATCTTTGTCTAGGTCCTTTTATAAGTAAGTAGACTATTTCAGAAGAAAGTTTTCTATCCCAAATGTCAAAATCACACTGACAACTGTCAGTTGTCTAAGGTAGTGAAGAGATTTTTTAAGACAGTAGAAAACTTTCTACTCGACGGCCACAAAGTATATACGGTTATCTTCAAAATCCCACAAAAAAAAACAAAATTCCTAAAATTCCAATGGCTTAGCGTGCTTTCCGAGGCACGGAGGGGTCTCGACAAACCGGTGCTCATGCTACGCGTGCAGGGCAGAGGACATTCATGTAGATTTCCACACGAAATAAAAATGGTAGGATAATTTATCATACATACCAACCATCTATACTCGTAAAATTGTCAATATTTATAACTTTTTGTCTTACGAGAAATACGGCAATATTCCTGTACGTCGCCACCTCTTCTAACTTGCACCAACCCCAAAGATTCGAGGAAACAGTAGTAACAGATAAGCACAAGCTATTCCGTCGGCACGTGTCGAACTGTCGATGCCTCTCCACCAAGACCTCTCCATGTTATCGAGATACGGAAGATATTCGGCTCGAAGGGTATCGCATTCATACGTGTATACTTAGCTTGAGGAATCCTGGAACTACGGCGGATAATTGAATGACATTGGGTATTGCAGGGTTCATGAATTCAGTGGAATTCGCCTATTCTTTTGTTTATAACGGACTTCAAAAAGGAGGAGGTTATAACTCGTATGTTCGTCTGTATTGTTTTTTTTTTATGTAAGTGTGTTTATATTATAAAATATTATAAATATTTCCGTATTCAATATTTAAATATATTCGTATATTCAATAGTTCAATATTTCAATATTTTCGTCAATTGGAGACCGATTTTAAAAATTCGTTTTTCATTTTGTAAAGAAAGCTCGCGCGGTGGACCCATGTAATTTAATTAACTTTGCTTGGGTAGATTGTGACTTATTTTTGATAATACATATTTAATCCACTTTGATGATGTACCTAATAATACTTTGTATCACTGTTGTTTACATAGCCATAACTAAAAAGTGAAAGATAAAAAAAAAACAACAAACTTCTAAAAAAATAACTTTAATTTCGGAAAATTAAAGTTATTATGATTTATAATTGATGATTTTAGTCTAATGAAGTAGGTACTTCGTCAAAATGTGTTGTTATCCATCATTTTCCACAGTCAAATCACACTAATATTATAAAGGCGAAAGTTTGTGTTGTCTGTGTGGTGCCGGACTTAAAGAATAGCACCACCCCATACTTCCCGTGGGTCTCATAAAAGGCGACTAAGGGGCGTACCGGAGAATGGGCAGCAGCGTTCTCTATGCATTACACCACCATACCATCGCCTGCCAAGCGTGGCGATTATGGCAAACCCCCCCCCTTTTGGGGGAGGCCTATGTCCAGCAGTGGACGTCTTTCGGCTGAAATGATGATGATGATGATGATGAAAGTTTGTGTGTGTTTATATGTTTGTTACTTCTTCACGCTCAAACGGCTGGACCAATTTTGATAAAATTTTGTATGGAGGTAGCTGACACTCCAGATTAACATATAGACTACTTTTTATCTCAATATTCCCACGGGATCGACATTTACGCGGACGAAACCGCGGGGCGCAGCTGGTTATAGTATCATTATCTAATGGTCTATTTGGGTTGTAGAGCAAAATCTACTCATTTCTGACGAATAATAGCTAATATCAAATGTCGGCGCTTCTGTCTGAGGGACTAAATGGATGTTATTTACTTTGATTGTTTCCATCCCACGCAGTTTTGTGGTGTCTAATGTCTAGTTTTCTTTGTACTCTTTTGATAATCTTTGTTTATTCATTAAAAGATATGGATAATCTTGAGCACTGACTTACGTTACGAGTCGTGAGTTCACAGGCAGGCACTTTATGGTGAAGGAAAACATCGTGATGAAAACTGGCATGTCCTAGAACCATAAAATTCGTAGTCATGTGACATTCACCAACCCGCATTGGGCCCGCGTGGTGAATTATGGCCCACTCCCTCTCACAGAGAGAAGGTCAGCAGTGGGAAAACTATAAGATGATTATGCTATATGCAATGCTAACTACTTTGAGTAAGGCGCTTTACTTTGTGTAAATTAAGCCATCACCACTGCTCTCAAAACGGTGAAGGAAAACATCGTGAGGAAACCGGCATATCCTAGAACCAAAAATTTGAAGACATGTGACATCTACCAATCCGCACTGGGCCCGCGTGGTAGATTACGGCCCACTCCTTCTCACTGAGAGGAGGCCTGTGTCCCAGCGGTGGGAAAATTATAGGATGATTATGCTATATGTAATGCTAACTAGCCAACTAGTAAAGCGAATGCGCTAATTTATTAATCTGCTCGAGGAGAGAAATTTATTGACAAGTTTTTATGTCTAAAACCTGGAGCTTTTTTCGCGAGAACATTAGGAATTTGCAAAACATAACACATAACAAGATTGAGCTGCAGATTCGGAGGATCCTATGTACACAGCCATAACTTGAACAACGTAAGCGACAACCCGCAAGAGTTAAGTTGAGACCCGAGCGGCCCCACCCAACCCGTGCTGCTGCCGCTTTAGATCGCTCTCAACGCCTCAGTACCGCGCGCTTACCTTCATCCAAGCGAAGTCTCAAGTTAACTCTTGCGAATTGTAAGCACCTACACCACTTACATTAAACAAGTACGCTGAACTTCATACGATCGATGACAAAACGAAGACATTTGATTTTCACCATTTTGGCGCTGATAGCAACGTGAGCGTCTGTTGAACTAATATTTTTGATAGCGAGTTTTACAAATTGCGCATACTCTCATGATAAAAATGTAGTACCTAAACACTAAATACACAAACATGTCTTATTACACGATTTAGACCTAAATCATCACCTATTCTGTTGCACAAGCTTGAAACCATAGGTATCAGAGGCACCCAGCTGAAACTATTTAAGAGCTATCTAGAAGATCGTACCCAATGTGTAAGAATTGGAGATGTTCTCAGCGAGGATAAAAAAAACACGTCCTTCGGAGTCCCTCAAGGAAGTATTTTAGGGCCTACATTATTTCTGATATACATAAACGATCTTTGTAATCTAAGCCTAGATCATGGCCAAATTGTTTCTTATGCCGACGACACTGCCCTTCTATTCTCGGCTGACTCAGAAAAAAATGTCTACAAAGTTGCACAACACGGATTTAATATTGTTAATAAATGGCTTCACCTTAATTCACTAACACTAAATGCAGACAAGACACATTATATTAAGTTTTCGATGCGCAAGCAAACATCAACTGGCTCTACCTCGACATTATATGCTCATTATTGCACAATTCCAACAGATAACCAATGTGTTTGTCCTAAAATTAAAATGGCAAATACAACAAAATACCTTGGTGTTATAATAGATGACACACTTTCGTTTAAACAACATATAGAAGCTTTAAATAATAGAATTCGCAAGTTGATATTTGTTTTTAAAAAGTTACGCTGTATTGCTGACCCAAAATTAGTTAGACAAGTTTACTTTGCTCTATGTCAATCGATTTTAACTTACTGTATTACCACTTGGGGTGGAGCGGGTAAAACAAAGTTACTAACCATCGAGAGAGCTCAGAGGGCGATTCTCAAAGTCTCTACTTTCCGCCCTTTCCTTTTCCCTACTAACCTCCTGTACAAATCTTGTGAAGTATTAACAGTTCGACAGCTATTTATTATGGGCATTGTATTAAAACAACACAAAGCTCTACCCTACAGCGCTAGATATACTAATAAAAGACGTAAAGATATAGTTTGTCCACAAATTTCAACAAAGCATGCCTTTATATCCAAATTTTACCTGTACCTTGGACCTCTCCTATATAATAGACTAAACTCGAAAGCAAACATTTATTCTGTGAACTATACAAATTGTAAGAGAATCCTCAAGGATGCTCTCCAAAGTATGTCTTATGAAGAAACAGAAAATTTACTAACTGTATTAAAGTAAATATAGGTATACAAATTTCACTTATGTTAATATTTATCAAGTTTAGAAACTAAGTGTTAAGCTACTCAACATATAATTATTTGTCTATTGTCAACTTTCGATTATTTATTAATTTTAAAAGACTATTTTAGCTCTTCTCGCCTGAAACACAGGACTACCTAGTTCAGGCACGTAAGTCTTAGCAATATAATTTTTATTTAAGCAAAACTGTACTAATATTCATGCCTTATAATTTTGAATAAATATATTATTATTATATTATTATTATCAAAGACGCACGAAAACAACACAACGGTCATTATGTATGTAACAAGCAATGTGTCATTAGTTCTTGAGACGCTCGAGCGGGGATCGCTTTGAACACAAAATACAGATAGTACAGAAGGCAATCTACATACAAAGTGCGCTCGAGCAACGCACACAGAGACACCGCTCACGGACACGTTATCTCGAATGGGTTGGGAGTAGTGCGAGCGCGGGCGCCATCCGCTTGAGACACGCGTCTCTGAAGTGCAAAAATTGAGCACCAAAAAAGTGGCTATCTAAGCTCGATTTATACAATGGTTTCCTATTTTGAATCAGTATAAACGAAGTAACTTTTTTGTAAAGTAAATTCACGCCACCAACTATTACGTAAGTTGAAAACATATTTTTTTGTTTGTGTAGATATTGTGTTATTTTTAGCGTCATTTGATAGTTTTAGGTCTAAAACGGATAAGGCAAAATAAATTGTATACCGTTTCGAAGTATTAGGGATTTTATATGTTTTTGTTCTGTAAACTTTTTGTATATTTTATTGTTTTGTTTTAATATTGTAGAATAAGCTCAACAATAAATCAAACAACAGATAGATACGAGTGCCACTACCACTATAGTTTTTTTGTGCATAAGCCAAAGTTGACAATCCTAGCGCGACCGCCGAGCGTAGTTATGAAAAGTGAAGTACGTACATGCCTTCTGTAGGTACTCTCCTGTATTTTGTGCTTTGAATCAGCACAAAAAAATAACTGTCATTTCGTGTAGTATATTTAGTCCAGCATACTTGTATAATAGAGGTCATTGATCTTACCCATTTACCGACGATGGACTACGGAGTTTTAAATTTTAAAATAAAAATGATTATGCATACAAAGGGAAATAAAATAAAGGTTGTACAAATATACACCCTATTAACGCTGTTTGCACATCAACGCTTACCTTTGCTGTTTCCCCGCAAAATGCGGTTCTTGTTCAAACATATTTTTCGGCTGTTTGTAATAATTGATACACGTTTCTGTAATCGTCGGAGGTAGTGTGAAAATTGTGTTATTAAATAATCCTAAAGTTAGCGCCAAACACAGGCACACAGGCAGATTCAAACACACACACAGATCACAGATTCACACACACAGGTTCACAGATGTAAACACTGTGTCTAAAGACTTTGGTAGACGGGATGGCAAAGTGCACCATATTAACATAATTATTCAAACTTTGGACTCATTCTCAAATACCACATCGGAACTTTCAAGATAGTTGCGTATTTCTAGCTGTCTGACGTAGATATTTCTAAGGTATCTTCAACCCTGCCGTGTCAGCGGAATTGTCCGAAAGGGTTACCGCTGACCCGGAACATAAAGGGCTAAGGAAGGAACACGGGTGGGTTTTAGTCAGTAAGAGTCTGACACTCCCTCCGCTCCGCCCAGAGCGAGAGGGGTCATTTGATGATTTCCCACACACAAAAAAAGGTATCTTCAACTAAGTAATGTTATAAGTACAATTTCATCAGTCAATAATTGTTGGTACCTACCTACTCAATTTAATTGGTGTCCAATATTGATAATTAATTTCCTCAACAAGGTTATAACAGAAAATTAATTAAACCTATAGTTTATTGATCGCAATAGGTAGGTACCTAATTATATAATTTGACAGACATATTCATTACTTGCAGCGCCCCGCGGTTTCACCCGGATAAGTGCCGATCCCGTGGAAATATCGGAATAAAAACTATCCTATGTCCTTCCCCGGGACGCAATCTATCTCTCTGCTAAATTTTATCGAAGTCCGTTCAGTGGTTTAGGCGTGAAAAGGTAACATACAGACAGACAGAGTTACTTTCGAATTAATAATGTGATATAGATAGGTACCTAATGTACCTACAATTGTTTGTTTCCCTAACAGGAAAATAAATTACTAAGAAAATAAATTACTCTGTTACCCGTCCGTCTGTCACATGGCTGTATTTATATTTAATTTTGTCATTTCGGAAAACCGTATACTTAGAGCAGCAGTTTTTTTTCATCTGCGATTTCAGGTTGGTCATACAGTAAAAGTGTTTATTTTGTACCTACAATTCCTATTGTGGACCTAATGTATTATGTACTAAAACCTTCCTGAAAGTATATAGATCACATTAATGAAAGAATTATCAAAATTGCTTCATTAGTTTTTATGAAAATGATGGACATATAAACATTTATATACATGCATTAGGTAGGTATACATACATACGGATCGAATACAGAATCTCCTTTTTTGAAGTCGGTTAAAAAGAGGCTGTAGTAGTAAAAGGGTCCCGTTAGCACCCTATGAATACGAAAACCTAGGCACTTATCCTACTTTAATAAGCTCTCAACTTAATAGATCCGCCTTTGACCTAGAATAAATCCCTATGACATCACCGAAACTACATTAAAAGTTTACAAATCGTTTCGTTTATCCTATACAGCGTAATGCGGTGGACAGCCGACCGCGGCTAATCCGGGCACTGACGTCATTGGCCTGCCCGCCAAATTGCCCAGAAAACCGTCTGACCACAGGCAGACATGCCCAATGTTTTCGCTTATAGACATTGTATTGTGAATTTATTGGTTTTGTTGTGTCCTTTGTTATGTACAAACTGCAGTGAATCTTTTGTTTTTGTGTGAGATCGTTTGATAAAACAGATAAGTATTTGCGATTATAGATCGACTAGCATCACATTGATGCTGTGCATGTAAGAAAACAAATTGGATTACATGGGTTGTGATTATCGAACGGAACCCTATTTTTTTTCTAAAATAAAATCCTTTGCTTTAGTTACTCCTTATGACATGAGCTATCTGCCTGTGAAAGTCTCGTCAAAATCGGTCCAGCCGTTTCGGAGATTAGTCAGAACAAACTGACAGTCAAAAAAATGTTTAATTACTTTTATATTTACTTTCACAGGCATTTAGTAAAAAGCTGTTATTTTGACATTACAAACAGACACTTCAACTTCATTTATTTGTATAGAAGATAGATTCATTGAGTGTCAGTAATTTTCATCGTCATCCTTCTACCCTCATCTCAATTTCCAAAAAATCAATAACTTCATTCAATCAATTGATCACAAACAATCAATCACCATCTCATTTTTTTCTTTTCCATACATCTCTTTTAGCCTCCATCTTAAGAGGCACCGACGCGCGACGTTCCAGATAGTCATTATATTTGAAAACTTACTAAAATTTATATTTTTATCACACTAATATTATAAAGGCGAAGGTTTGTGTGTGTGTTTATATGTATGTTTGTTACTTCCTCACGCACAAATGGCTGAACGGATTTAGGTGAAATTTGGCACACAGATAGTTTATAACTAGGATTAACACATAGACTACTTTTTATCCCGATATTCCCACGGGATCGACACTACGCGGGTGAAATCGCTGGGTGCAGCTCTTATTTAATAAACCATACCCACCACCATCGTTTCTTTGGCATTCCCTACTCTTATTAACCACGCACGTTCATACTACAAACTTTCTTTTATTATTATAAAAAGTTATTAATTTATTTACACCCAAAGTTACGTTAAAATGAGCAAGAAAAACGAATCTTTGTTGGCACATAATGTTTTAATCGCTTTTTATTTTACTATACTGTTTCCGCACAGACCCAATATAAAGACAAAACGATATCACGTTTGACTTTGGATGTACAGACGTCAGCACATCAAGCTACCCGAAACTGTAAAATTTTCCCAATCAACTTTGAACCTTATGATTTAACGATAAAGTTGAAAACCTATTAAAGAAATTTGACAGATTGTAGTAGCTTGAAGTACTTTGACCTTTTTTTCCATAAAATCATTCATCCGCGCATTAGTACATAGTTCTGCCAGCAATCAATTCAGAGTGTGTATTGCAGCGTAGGTAATATTTGCTAGGTATACAACAAAACGTATGGGATTAGCAGATAACGGTGCATTAGGCATTAACGGGTTGTCGGCTCAGCGGTAAATGGGGATATTACAAACCATTTCCATTTAGTTTACATACAGACAGGATTCGCGCAGCTTATTGTTGTAAGCCCGTAGCCGTGTATTGGCTTTGTTCATTCGTGTAGAATATGTTCTATATGAAAAAAGGAACAACTGGCATCTAAAATGTTGTCTGCAAAAAATTCACTACGCTATAATTTTCAACCAACTTTTGTAAACATATGACGGCGCAGTAAGTGGCGCCGTCTAAAGCCTCCTCTACACGTCGTCAGATTCATCAGCAGATGGCCATCTGCGAATGCCTCCGCCGACGTGTAGACGGGGTAATTTGCTAGTCTGTGGTAGGTATTTAGCCACTACCGACGTCATCTGCTGATGAATCTTTCTACGTGTAGAAGAGGCTTAATAGTCCGCGCGGAACTAGTTGGCCACGCCTTGGGTGGGGACTGGGGTGAGGGCGGCGGGGTTGCCTATTGTTCGCAATCCACGTACCTACTGAGTAATGACAAAGCGCCCCCGCCCCTCCCTCGCTCGTGTCACATAGCTGAGGCACGGGCAACTAGTTCCATGCGGACTATATTTTTGATACGAAACGTTTCTGAAACCACCGAAGAGGTGGGATAAGAGTGACACTGGCTGGTGACAGTCACTCTAGTAGAGCGTCGCAACGCATCCATAGTTGCCTGGCGGCTGTCTTCTGATGACAAAGGACGTTAGGGAAGCCGCTGTCGTACCACGTCCACGACGAACTGCTATATTCTGGCAAAATCCTGGTGATATATAAACTGCATAATCACTAATACGATGACTACTTCCGAGGCTAACCTGTGCCGTTTCATATTTTAAATGAGTTGTTTTTAGGGTTCCGTAGTTCCTACAAGGAACCCTTATAGTTTCGTCATGTCCGTCCGTCTGTCTGTCCGAGGTTTTGCTAAGAGGCCGTTATTACTAGAAAGCTGTAATTTTGTAGGATTTCGTATATCAATTACGCCGACAAAGTGGTAAAATAAAATTTTGGAAAATATATTTTTTTAGAATGAGAGATGAATATTTTTTTCGTCGTCCACCCCATCGTGTGGGGTATCGTTGAATAGGTCTAAAATGACTTGGGGGTTGCTAAAATTATTTTTCGATTTAATGCTCCATTTACGAAATATTAAACTTTAAATTGTAAATTTTTGTTCCAGTAGGGCGTCCCCCCCTCTAAAACCTAAACTGCTAGTTTGAAAAATCTGGAAAAATTCACGATGATAGTGCATTTAATGAACTTTAAAGGAAAACTATAGCGGTTAAGATAACTTTATTAGTTTAGCAGTAATAGTCGCTGAACTTGGGTGTTGGATAATTTTGTAACAAATACAAAATCCTTAGCATTAATCCTTTAAAGTGACTAAGATGAAGTAGTTGCTAGTTTATAACGGGTAAAGACTTGCATAGAAAAACAAAATATGTTTTTTTTTTGTATTCAGAATAAAGAACAACAGAATCGTACTACATTGTGATAACGGGCTACTACAAAACCCTACACTGTGCGTGGCCCGACACGCTCTTGGCCGGTTTTTTTTAATATTGATACGCTCACGTTCGACATTCGTTCGACCATTATCTCCCTTGAAAGTGATGATGTGGTCGACGATGGACGCTTAAAGTAGATAATTCATTCTCGTCTTAAAATCTCCGAGATTACAGACTTACAGCTTTCTGGAAACACAGGCTGATCCGGCAAGGAATCCCCACGGCTTAATAAGCCGTACGCATAATGAAACTGTTCCCAAAACATTTTGTGTGCATGGGAGTCCCAATGTAATTAAAATGATTTACAGCGATCAATAACAATAATATTTGTACACTGATTTATTTATGTAATAATAAAAGATTTAAAAATAAGGCATGCGATTCCGAATCCTCCAAACAAAATAAAATAAAAAATAAACTCGCCTTTGTGCCTTTTCTATACAGAACATTTTATACGTGGCCAGTAACAACCTCGGGGCTATAAACCCACTAAGGGTCGCAAGCGGCCTGCATGTCACATGTCATTTTTGTTCGTATTTCAAACATAAAGTAAATGGCCTGTCCTGATAACGTCACGCTGTGAAATATTCCTGTTTTAAAAATATTAAGTATTCCGAGAAATTATATTTTCGGATATTCTAGCTGGTACACACACACACACACAAGAAAAACATAAGAAACAACATAAGAAGTTATATTTTTTCTGAAGATTTCCGGACTTTTCACAGCGACATTCATCATCATCTGCCTAGCCTTTTCCCAACTATGTTGGGGTCGGCTTCCAGTCTAACCGGATGTGTGTCGGGCCATTGCTGGTTGGTAGATGTCACATATCTTCGAATTTTTGGTTCTAGGACATCCCGGCCGGTTTTCTCACAATGTTATCCTTTACCGTTTTGAGAAACAAAAACAATTGCGTGTACATTAAACCGCACATCTGTGGGAGCAGTTGGACATTGATAGCGGCTCTATATCAAGCCAGTAAGGTTGATTTTCGTAGCGTCAACAAAACTGATGGCCAAGATATTTTGTTTCCATAGTAAAGCAAAACAATAACAGAACAAAATTACAAGAGAACCAAAACGACCCATTCAAGAATCAATATTTCTTGACCAAGACCCAAATGCTGCAAAATAGGGTAAACGCGATCATTATACGACGCTTACAAGTTTTTGTGTTGAAATTGTCCATAAAAACCCGCGTTTCATCCGCCTACTGTTGGATCTACCCCAATTTTCTATTAGTGTCCCGAATGGGCAAAAACGCGTCCATTTTCCTTGTACCCTTGAGAAGGGAAAAAATGTTCTACTGTTCATTTGAGAACAAATGTATTGGAAGTTGGGACTTTAGTAGTATAAAAAAATCAGTGGAGACAGTTTTGGGTTATATTGAATGGAAGTATAACTTTATGAGTTATAAGAATAGATTTAACATAACTTTAATAAAAGTTTTTGGTGTTTTGTTAGGAGCCACGTTAATTTTAACGAACATGTCCAGAAGCCAGCACATCAGGCTACTACAATCTGTCAAATTTCTTTAATAGATTTTCAACTTTATCGCTACAGCATAAGGTTCAAAGTTGATTGGGAAAATTTGACAGTTTCGGGTAGCTTGATGGCGTCTGTACCTTCAAGTTTTCGTATAGAGCGATTTAGGGATTTTGTCAAGAGATTTCACACCACTTGAGAACCACTTGTCCAATTTACGTGATTAAAAAATTTAATTCATAGATATTTTATCTTATCCAAGCACAGCTATTTTAAATGAAAGTCAAATAGAAATCATTTGTTTCAAATAGGCAAACAAAAGGCACTTTGAACCTTAAAATTATACAATTCGTTTACTTATTTTTGACAAGACGACTAGAGCTGGCCCCACTGAGTGTACAGAGGACTATGCGGTATTGTCATAACGTTCCATACAAACCAAGTGTGTTACCGTTTACTCGCACTAGAGTGGGTCTTTTAAATAGCTGCAGTAAAAAGACACTTCTTACTGTCATTTCGTTAAAAAATGTTGTCGCACTATCTCTTCTTCTTCTTAGCGTGTCGATAGCAATCTAAATGGACTCGGCCCAGAATTCGGCTACTTGTTTGGTGCCGTCACCAGCGTCCACCATTTCCCGTAACGTGCAGCTGACAGGACACGCAGGACACGATATTAAGTGTCCCATCGTTTGTGGAACAGCACCACATTAACAATCCAAGGGGGAGTAGTGTATGAATCTCCACATAGACAGGTTTTCCTTGCTTCGGTCAACCTGGGTCCGGAGTCTGTTTAAAGACTTCCAGGTTACCCAAGGTAACTCATGTCTAGGTGGGAGGTCTTCAACGGGTGAGACGAACGGTTTGGGCAAAGAAGCACTGTCTCGCCACAGCTTGAGTCTCTTGTGATGGTTCGCCAGTGAGTGGGACGACACACTTTAAAAAACTGTTTCGGCTTTAAAGCCTTTGTGGCACAAGGATGTTGTCGTGCAAAGGGTGTCGTCTGTCGGAGACCATTTTGGCTCTTTCGCTGGAGCTTGCCACCGCTCTGAGAACCACTGGTGGCGCTATTCCTGCTAGTGGATACAGCATTTGTACCGTGGTTGGTTTTTGGGCAGCAAGTAACGATCCGGCACGTTTCATTCAAAGCTGTATCCACCAGCTTTGCATGCGCAGAACGGCTCCATACGGGGCACGTGAATTCTCCCGCAGAAAAAGATAGCGCCAGTCCAGTAGTCCGCATAACGTCAGGCGAAGCACCCCATGTCGATGAGACCAGTCGACGAAGAAGACTGTTGCGACCTTATGCTTGATATTCTTGCAGTTTTTGCTGAATGTTAAAGACCTGTCCAGGGTAACACCAAGATATTTAGGGGAGTTGCTGTGTTCGATGGACACCCCATCCCAAACGATGTTAAGTTTGCGGCCCGTGTGTAGGTAGTTTCATTCACAGCCTCGATATGTTTCAAAGCATGATCTTTTCTTTTGAACTTTACTCGATTATAAAAAAAATACGAAGACAGGCCAATTTTGACCGTTTTTCTAATCATACTAAAAAATAACAAACTTTTACTCCCAAAAAACATGTAGATGTCATGCTGTTGTCATGTCATGTCGCCGAGGAGTTTTGAGGAGTGGTTCGCTGGAATTCTACCTAACCTCAAGCTGAACGCAATAGTAGTTATGGGCAATGCGCTTTACCAGTCCAGAAAGATTGAAACAAGAAAAGATATTTTTGTTTCATATTTTACTCTTAAAAATAAAAAATATGTTTTTTATAAATTAAAGTTTTCATTTGGAATAACGTTTACTATACAGCGTTATTTGCAAAACAAGCGGCCACTTGGCATTTTGTGGTACTGGCCACTTTGATCGTAAATATCTCAATTGTGGAGCTGCTGGAATGTCTCAGACACTCGCCATACTCCCCAGAGCTTGTTCCAACAAGGTACCACTTTTTACGGAATTTATACAATTTCTTGCAAGGGAATAAATTCAATTCTGATAAGGCAATCACAACCGCCTTCAACATTTTTATTGATTTTTGCTCCCACAATTTTCTAAGCAAAGGAATCAATGAACTACCTTTGAAATACCGGAAGTACAGATGTTAGCACATCAAGCTAACTACAATCTGTCAATTTTTTTTGATAGATTTTCAACTTTATCGCTAAAGCATAAGGTTTAAAGTTGATTGGGAAAATTTGACAGTTTCGGATAGCTTGATGTGCTGGCGTCTGTACATAGATAACAATGGTAAAATAAAATGTCAATTCCATATGTAAGAACCTCATTAAATATACTATCCTCTTTTATAAAATCAATTTAACAGTGATTGATTTTGAACCGAATGTTAATTGAATGGATCAATCCTTTGTTCACATCGCTATTTAAATTTTTTTACAAAGTGGTAACACATAAGCTGTCATTTTACAGGAGCTAATTAAAAATCCGACTGTACGTTATTTCTGTTTCTGTAACTGCCCGTGACATCACAGTGGGCCCTATCAGAATACCAGCGCTGTAACATTTATTTTTTAAATGTCGCAGCATCATGCTGAGATAGGAGCCTTTTGGCCTCGTGTAGGACTTTCTGTTTCATTTTCCTTTTGTTATTGTTATTTTTTTTTTATATACCTTGTTTTTTTTTTAATTTTACTGTGTTTAGTTTATTTTGTGATCTTCCTGTACGAGTCGCAATAAATACTTTTTCTTTCTTTCTTTCTTTACGACACAAATGATGTAGGCACTGCAGTGATATTTTGTAAAAATCTCACCGTGATAACTTAGGTGAAGTTAGCGTGGAGTGAGCTGTCAATAGTGTCAATTCCTAGCAAAAACAAACTCACTTCACCTAAGTTTTCACGGTGAGATTTTTACAGAATCGACCGGCAGGAACTGACGGCTTTGAAGGCAGTCCGCGACAGATGTCTTTCGCTCAACTGACGGGAAAAGTGCCTTGAGTCCAGAGGCCGCCGAGGCATCGGCAATGATAGCAGTACTAATACAATTCGTGGCCCTGAAAGCAATGCCACGTTTAGTCCTACCGTTTCTAGACGCTGCCGGCGCGGTGATTTTGTATTCTGTGTCCATACATAAAGGATTAAAAACGACAGTCAGTTGGATATTATTGTCTGTCTACCTGACTCAATCCCTTAGTGGCGTCCTACGAAGCTTGAGAGAGATGAGCTGACGTATTTATATTAGAACTAGTTGGGCCCCGCGGTTTCACCCGCGTAAATGTTGATCTCGTGGGAATATCGAGATAAAAAGTAGTATATATGTTAATCCAGGGTATCAGCTAGCTCCATACACGTAAAAAACGTAAGAAAATTTGAATTTGGCGGTCTACCCTGGCGCTTTCGCCTTAATGAGATTAAGTCCAAAAGTGAACAACGATTTCGTAACTAATCCTAACCTATTTACAGTACAGCCGGTCTATTCTGTAAAAATCTCACCGTGAAAGCTTAGGTGACGTGAGCTGTCATTCCACTTGATGTTAGGGATTGGCACTATTGAAAGCTCACTTCGTCAATATTTTCAGGGTGAGATTTTCCAAAGCGTGATTGTAAAAGGTGTGGGCGCCGATGACTGTCTTAATTTATAATATCATATAGATAGGTATAATAATATGTATGTGGGTTGTGTGCATCTTGTAAGAAAATAAGTAATTAACAAATAAATCAACAATAAATAATTATATAAAATCATTAAATATCATAACTTCTACGTTAGAATATCTTATAACTTGTTTTCCACAAAATTATCTAACTGAAATTAGGACTGTACTTGTGGAAAAAAGCGTAGGTACATATAAGGCAGAAAGCGTCCCAATTATTCCAAAGAATTACCTATTAACCAACGCAACACGTACAAAAACGTTATCCCTCCTTCAATCTTCAATAAAATATCCATTTAAAAGCACTCGTTGACAGACCTACATACAGTAACAGAGCTACATACGATGGAGCAATATTTTCTCTCCGGTACAACCGTTGCGCTCGAACATATCGAGCCAACGACTAGAAAATGTTATTTCTTACCTCAAACCGAACTATCGTGTCACCGTGCTCGCCGTGCTTCATGTTGTGGAAACATACAGAGGGTTATGCTGCCTTTTGTGTGGTTTTTGTACCCTTTATAAATTCAAATTCAAAGCATTTATTTCAATTAGACCTTGTACAGGCACTTTTGAATTGTCAAAATTAAATAGTCTGTCAGTTAGTCCGAAAGTTGAAGCTAGTTGCCCATTCCAAAACGTAGATCTCTATGGAGAAGAACGGGCAAGAAACTCCATGGACACTCTTTTAAATCAAGATATTATAAAATCCTATACATGATATCATTATTGGATTAGGATTTGGACTCGTTTTCTCGTTCCTTTCAAAATCAAAATCAAAATGTTTTATTTCACATAAACCTACATGGGCACTTATGAAACGTCAGAAGCTAGGTGCACGGTTCCAATTGGTCGTTTCCTATGGAGAAGAACCGGCAAGAAACTCCACATCTTTATGTATCTATTCCAGACTACCTACAATATTTGTCTGTCCTTCCCCTTTTTAATCCATCCAAAGGTTGTCTTTAAAAGATCACTCTTAGCGATAAGACTGCCCATTGTGTCACCCTCTGTAAAATGTCTACATTATTTCTTTATCTGTAATTTATATGGTGTACAAAATAAAGAGTATTCTATCTATCTGACCGATTGGCCGGAGAAAACACAAAATAAGGAAAATTGGAAAAGTATGAGGGAGACCTTTGTCCAGCAACAACTTCGTCGTTTCAGCCGATAGACGTCCTCTGCTGGACGTAGGCCTCCCCCAATTTTGTGGGGGGGTTTGCCATAATCGCCACGCTTGGCAGGCGGGTTGGCGATCGCAGTATGGTATGATGGTGGAATAAATAGAGAACGCTGCTGCCCATTCTCTGATAAGACCCTTAGTCGCCTTTTACGACACCCACGGGAAGTAAGGGGTGGTGCAATTCTTTAAGTCCGGCACCACACAGACAAACAACTTATCAAAACAAAAAATACATGATAAACGATACATACATAGACAGGCTAAACGAATAAGTACTTATACAAAATTATTACGACCAAATGTTGCATTTGAGATTAGGTATGTTTTTTTTTTTTGAGCTTGGCAATCGAATGTATGTGATTACTTATGTGTGAGTAATTATGCATGTTTAATAAAAAATCTTAGGGAAACTTTAATTTGTTTTTAATTACGATACTATCATGTGGATTTTTGATGCTGTAGCGGTATCGGCATTCTAAAGCATAACATGATTGTGATAGTTTTGAGTAGGTACCTACCTGTATATATAAAGAGAAAAAAAAAATTTACAAAAAAATTTCATCCTTAGATTTTAAGGGTCTTACCACAAACACTTGGACACTTGATCAACGGACGTCTAATGTCAGCCTTACGTCAAACTAAACGCTGTGTTTAAACAGTTAAAACAGTACTCTTTCCCGATTTCGCCAGTCACAGCTTTATCATTATAACTCTCTGAGGCCCATTCCTGTACAATAGATTAAATAGAAAACTAAGTATTTATAAACTAAATTACTATAGCTGTAAACAAATTATATTTAAATATTTATTAACCATCGACTATGCACAGACAGAGGACCTACTTATTGACTGCAAATTTAACATGCTATTTTACTTTATTTACCTATGTTTTAATTTAGTTTTTACGTTATACTGATTGTTAGTTTATTACATCAAATACTTATATGCACTTTGTAGCCTGAAGCACAGGTTCAACCTAGTTCAGACAAATTAGCAACTGTGCGCTATTTTATTTTAATTGTTAAGCTATTCTTTGTAAATGTATCCTTGTTATAAATAAACGATTATTATTATTTTTTATTTTTTCTCGGAACCATTGGGTCCCGGTCCTTTGGAAGGCGTACGAGGGGCCGAAGCTAACTCGCAGGAAATTTTAATGAAATGCGGCACCAACCGACGATTATCCCTGTATGCGCTATGCAAGTGCACCCAAGGATAACCCCCGGTTGGTGTAGGACTATTGCAGGATATGGAAAAATAAAAAGTTGGACTATGGGTTTGGGTGGCTAAAGTGGACTGGTTACCAAGAACTATGGAATAACTATGACCCCTGCCTGATCAATCATCTTCTGCGTGATTGTTCATAATAAAGCCCCGTATATTTCCTTCAAATAATAAACAGTAGATACGTAGATAACAACACATCCATCGGATAACACCGTCGGCTCAGTGTTTACAATCAATATTTACGTATGACTGGGTCGACGTCAATGCGACGAGTCGATTCAACGTTCCGTTTACGTTTCCATGTTACACCTGCCCAGTACGAAGGCGCGGAGCAAGCGGTAGATTCGATTTTTGAATCGAAAATAAAACTATCCTACAGCTTTTTTTTTTTTTGTTTCAGGATGGGAAATCATCAATGACCCCTCCCGCTCTGGTGTCAGACTCTTACTGACTAAAACCCACCCGTGTTCCTACTTTAGCCCTTTATGTTCCGGGCCAGCGGTAACCCTTTCGGACAATCCCGCTGACCCGGCAGGCTTCGGCCCTAACGGGCCCCTTCAACTATCCTACAGCTTAATTTGAATTTTTGCGGCAAGCACAATTAGGGTAGGGAGGGCCCAGAGGGTTTTTGAGCAAGCATATACAGGGCGAACAGTTCATAGCTGAGTAAGTGCGGCATGATGAGAGAACACTCAAAATATATTTATAAAATTTCAAATGAGAGCCCCGTGATCAGAAGACCACTTAGATTTCGGAAATTTTATTTTATTTTATTTGGGAAAAAAACGACATTACATTAAATATAACACTTATCAGTAACGGTACTTATAAAACAAAATCAATGTAATAACCACAACATTTTCCACATATTAACAAAGGAGTACGCTATGATGCGGATTTATCGGTATTTTTTTTTCTTTTTTTATGGAGCAAAAATAAAGTGATCTTCAGAGTCGTTAACCCATACCTAATGACTGAAGTAGTCAAATCTGATGATGGAATTGTGGGATTTCCCTAAATCTTTCCACTTTAAAGTTTTAAAATATATTTTCGGTGTTTGCTCATTATTTGATAGAGTAGGTGCGGCCACCTACTCTATCAACTTTTCACCATGCATATGCTTGCTCAAAAACCCCTGTGGAATTCACTATCATAACACCCATAGATATGAATCTAACTACTATTGTATACTATGAATCTTCAAACTAAATCAATACTTATTATGAAAACTAAAATACTTACCTATCTAAACTAAAACCATTGCATAGAATTTTTGTTGAAAATGCTACAAGCACAGTTATCATGTGCCATAGATATATTAAACTCTTAAAACTAAATAAATAATATTATGTGCGAAATGCAGTGGTGGGTGGTAAAGGGCTCACGCGTTGTAGGCTCGAATTACTTCGTGTAAAAATTTTCATCACCACTGTTATAGAAACGGTGAAGGAAAACATTTGTAGGAAAACCGCCATGTCCTAGAACCAAAAAATCAAAGACATGTGACATGTACCAACTGATGAACCTGTACTGGGCCCGCGTGAAAGATTACAGCCTACTCCTTCTGGAAGAGAGGAGTCCTGTGTCCCGGAAGTGGGAACATTAAAGGCTGCGTATATGAGTAGTTAGCTGCGTTTATATTTTAAAATCGTTCGAATTTATTTCGCACGTTCGTGCCAGGCCCACTGTTACTAAACATTAGTATTTACGGACTAGAGTTGCAATAAATTTTAATGACTTTCAGCGAACGCGGTAGCTTTGTTCATAATTAAATGTTGTTTGAACGGGCAAAGCTATGTGAAAAGCAAAAGAGAGTGTGAGTGAAGTGAAGTCTCTTCAAAGTAAGAGTGAACAGGCTTCTTCTGGGTAAGCTCACACCATCGTCGACTTTGTCTCTGTCACCTCTGACCTAGACTAGAGTCGAGAGCAAACCAATTTCAAATAAAAAAAAAGAAAACACTTGCAGTATTGTTATTTCCTACGTTAGTTTGTTTTCTGTGAAAAGAAGTCAAAGGACGGTCAGAAGCTTTTTCACTCACGTTTAATTGAGAGCGCGTTAGAATGTTATATGGGAAAAGTTATAGCGCCACCTGGTGGTCACAGGAGAAACCTAATTTCTCTGATTAAAATTTTGAGTACCTACACATAAAGCACTAATCAAAAACCAGGACATTATAAAGTCAAGGTCGAAAGATATATGTATACGCCTTAGATGTACCTCCACCCTATGAACCGACACAACACAACATAATCTTTTTCGCAACTATAAATTTTGATTTAGAAGACATGTGACATCCACCGACCCGCACTGGGCCCGCGACGTAGATTATGGCCCACTCTTTTTCACAGAAAGGAGGCCTGTGTACCAGCAGTGGGAACTTAGACTGACTAGCTGCGCCCCGCGGTTACACCAGCATAAGTTTTGATCTCGTGGGAATATTGGGATAAAAAGCCTATATGTTAATCCAGGGTGTCAGCTACCTCCATACCAAATTTTATCAAAATTAGTCCAGCCGTTTGAGCGTGGAGAAATAAAAAACATATAAACACACACACACACACTCACAAACTTTTGTCTTTATAATAGTAGTGTGATTATGCTGTGCTTATGCTCGGCCATCGACGCGCAAATTTTAAACGGGAATTCAACACCTGATTCTGGACGCCTAGGCTAGGGGAATTTATTAATAAAAAACAGTGGCACTCTGGGAGTGCTGACAGAAATGAAAAGAGAACACAAATAGAATACTTTGCCATCACTCACTACTTATCGGATTTACATTAAAACCGAGTACAGCCCGAGGACAGCCAAAGCGGGTATTTTTTTAATCGTCTTATAAGTAGCATCGTGTCTCAGATATATCACGTCGAAGTAAGCTATTGTCGAAGTACATCATGTCGGAGTAGAGTACGTCGAAATTGACTCTTGTCGGACTACCATTGCTGTCGAAGAAGCATGTCGTCGCAGTCGCATCGTTTCCTAGTTAAGTCATGTCGAAGAAACGCTTTGTCGGAGTTCAGTAGTGTCGGACTTCAGTAATTACGAACTAAAGTATTGTCGAAATGAAGACGTGTCGGAGTTCCATATTGTCGGAATAAAATCTTGTCGTACTACGGTTTGTCGAAATTCAGTTGGTAAGTCGTTTCACTTCTTCCCCTTTCATGTACCCTACTAATTACCTCCTAGGACTATTGGGCTTCAACTCGTTGGAGGTTAGACGTGGCTTTCAACAGCTCACAGTAGCCTGCAAAACTCTCAGAGGACGCATCGACAGTCCTGAACTCCACGATCTTTTCCGTCGGCTATTTGTTCCCGACAAATACATCGGACATCGTCTAAGCCGTCGACACAATCTGTTTGCACCGCCGTCATCTAAAACTGTCGCCAGAGCTGAGTCCCCTGTGTGTCGTACTCTAAGGATGCTTAATGCCCTCCTGGCCACCAACCCTGAATGTGATCTGTTTGCCGATGAATGGAGTAGAATTATGCGGGTATGTTTGATGTTTTGTGAGAAGAAGTATGCTGGGGTGTCCTCTATTATATGTTAGTAGTTGAACATTTTTTTTCTTTCTTTTTTTTTAATTGATGTTACCGTTTTAATTAACAATAAACAATTACGGTAACAGTGGCGCGAGTTCAATGGTTTTTTCCAATCTCAAAAAATGTCTAACGCGACTAAAGAAGTTTTCACTTGCAAAAAACTGGCCAAGTGCGAGTCGGACTCGGACACGAAGGGTACCCGTACCACAAGGCAAAAACGCCGAAAAAAACATGTTTGTTGTATGAGAGCCCCCCTTAACTATTAATTTTATTTTAATTTTATTATTAAAGTTAAATTACAACTGAGTATTTTGTGAATATTTCAAGTGCCTACCTGTTGCCATTTTTGATATCGAGCAAAAAAGGGCAAAAAAATCGCGTTTGTTGTATGGGAGCCCCCTTAAATATTTATTTTATTTTGTTTTTAGTATTTGTTGTTATAGCGGCAACAGAATTACATACTTTCTGAAAATTTCATAATACATAATTTGTAAAAATTTCAACAGTCTAGCTATCGCGGTTCTTGAGATACAGCCTGGTGACAGACAGACGGACAGACGGACAGACAGCGAAGTCTTAGTAATAGGGTTCCGTTTTTACCCATTGGGTACGGAACCCTAAAAATTAGCTGTAACATAGTAGAGTGCCTACGCCATACGCGCATACCTACGCGGTCAAAATGTATGGAAAAGCATATTTTTTATACCCTAAGAAATTGTCAACGCTACAGTTTCAGAATCATGTACAGACGCCAGCACATCAAGCTACTACAATCTGTCAAATTTCTTTAATAGATTTTCAACTTTATTGCTACAGCATAAAGTTCAAAGTTGATTGGAAAAATTTGACAGTTTCGGGTAGCTTGATGTGCTGGCGTCTGTACTTACTGAATCCATTGTTACAATTTGCGCGTCGATGTCTCTGCCAGCCTGTCTAGTCGTGCTGCGTTCTGCAGCAAGCTTTTTGTTGAAATAATAAAATTCGACTTTTACCGGTCGCTAGTGACAACACTATTTTTGTAGTATTGCACTAGCAATGGCGCCGATTCTGTTGTTCACAAACTAAACTAAATTTAAGTTCAGACATCTTTTTCTTTCTATTTCATTTAGACAAGGGCAGAAGATAAATATTAGTTTAGTCCTGTCAAATTAGTCAGCGCCCGGTGTAAATTGACGTATTTTTAGTAGCCAATTTTTTAATCTCGTCTAAAGTTGTGCATGGAGTATCTTAGTTTGACAGGACTAAACTAATATTTATCTTCTGTCCTTTTCTTAATAAAATAGAAAGAAAAAGATACATGAACTTAAATTTAGTTTAGTTTGTGAACAACAGAATCGGCGCCAATGTCTAATTGTTCTTCTTCTCTGTGGAATCTCTTATAAAAAACTACGTGTCATAAAAATTTCTTTTACTCTTTTTATTAAAATACATCACTTTTCCCTAACCTTACAAATATCGATTCCAAGAAAATGTTCACTTATTTCTAAAACGGTACCGCAGTCATTACCATGTTGTTTCCACAAAAAAAAACCTCATTCGTTCTCTTGGGTATCATAACAGGCAGAACCCCTGAAAAGCCGATTTTTATTAAAAAGTTTTAAACTCCTAAAACTGAAATTCCCGTTGAGCTAGTCTTCATAAAATGTTTATATACCACATATTTTTAAATTTACTTTTAGAAGCCGACGCTAAATTAACATACAGCCTTGCTTGGCAATATTTAGAATAAGCAAGTAAGAATATTATTTAGCCGCATAGGATTAAGCTTCAAAGTGATATGACTTAAGCTCATTTCAGACTACGCTATAGTATAATAACATAGCATATATGCTATATGTTATAGTTTATAGCACAACAATATCGCTTGCCATACATTTATTTAGAACACTTTCACACTTTGCTATACTATATTCTTAGAAACCAGAAGCGGAATATATTGAAGAACAAATTACTAAATGACCTACAAAGTTACATTTCTTACAAGTAATTTTTAATTAGCAACAAGCACATAGGTAAATAACAGGTGCATAAGAATTATAGAACACGGGCCTAATCAACACTATAACGTACCTAGACTACGCCCATTGCATCCGAAAACCCACAGAGTACTTTTTGATAGACTGACGAAACCCGCAGCAGACCAGCGCCCATTGACAGCGCACCATGCCTTTTTTTAGGGTTCCGTAGTTCCTGCAAGGAACCCTTATAGTTTCGTCATGTCCGTCTGTCTGTCTGTCTGTCCGAGGTTTTGCTAAGAGACCGTTAGTACCAGAAAGCTGTAATTTTATAAGAGTGCGTATATCAATTACGCCGACAAAGTGGTAAAATAAAATTTCGGAAAAAAAAATTTTTAAGGTGGCTCCCGTACATGTGAAGTGGGGACGAACATTTTTTTCGTCGTCTACCCCATCGTGTGGGGTATCGTTGAATAGGTCTTCTAAAATTACTTGGGGGTTGCTAAAATTATTTTTCGATTTAAGGCTTTGACTGCCAACGCAGTCACCGGCGACCGCGAACAATAGATTTTCTATTGTGTCTGCTGTCTGGCGGTCAACGTGTTAATGCTCCATTTACGAAATATTAAACGTTAAAGTGCAAATTTTTGTTCCAGTATGGTGTCCCCCCCCCCCCCCCCTCTAAAACCTAAACTGCGAGCTTGAAAAATCTGGAAAAATTCACGATGATAGTGCATTTCATGAACTTTAAAGGAAAAGTATAGCGGTTAAGATAACTTTATTAGTTTAGTGGTAATAGTCGTTGAACTTGGGTGTTGGATAATTTTGTACCAAATACAAAATTCTTAGCATTAATCCTTTAAAGTGATTAAGATGAAGTCGTTGCTTGTTTATAACGGGTAAAGACTTGAATTGAAAAACGAAATATGAATTTTTTATTTTTTTATATTCAGATTAAAGAACAACAGAATCGTACTACATTGTGATAACGGGCTACTACGGAACCCTACACTGTGCGTGGCCCGAAACGCACTTGGCCGGTTTTTTATAAACTGTCACTCGGACCGTGTAGGTTGGAAGAAGGAGTATCTAAGAATATATTATTTAATTGTATGGCGAGCGATATTGTTGTGCTCTAAGCTATATGCTATTATATTATAGCGTAGTCTGAAATGAGCTTGAATTTAACTTGTTACGTTGTATTACCTACAGCTAGGTTACTTAAATTATTTGATAGTGAGGTCCAAACTAGACAGTTATTCTGTCCCTTGGGGCTCGGGAATTGCTGAACATGATCGGTCTAGGATCTTGCAAGACTCTCACAATATAAACTCAAGGCGAAATCATAATTAACACATGCATTAGAAAACCAAGTTCGACCAACTGATTGAAAACATCGAGACGAGACGATGATGGTAAGTAGCTGCCAATCTTCTACGCAGATGAAAACATACCTAATGTAACACGATCACAAATCAATTTGCCTAGCGTTTTAATAATAATAAAACATTTATTTTCGAGCAACATCGGCTAATAACGTTAGTAACAATTCACTTACAAGCTATGTTAGTAATATTTACATAAACATTCTAACTAATAAACAACTACGTTCCTATTAGCAGGTACACTGAAAAAGTGAAGGATAGGGCAATCCAGTTTGCTAGCAATGACAACCAGGCGGTTTTGCTAAGTAGTTTTTTTTTCCTTCACATACATACAGAGCATACTTATATGGACAACGCACAGCCCGCGTGCTGGATGCGGCCCGTTCCGCCTTTTGATCCGGCCCGCAAAATATTTTCAAATCGCGCGTGAAAAAAGGATATTCATTCTCAGTTCACGCCAATAATTTTAAGAAAGACTAGCATTCTTCCAGGTAGATTCAAACCTAACGCGAAAAAATATATAATGATAGATGATACTTTCATGATAGATGTTGTCCACTGTTTGTTTTGCGTACCTTTTTCATATAAGATTGCGGTGTCTACAAACAATGTATAACAAAATGTGTTAAGTCACAATTTTATCGCAACTTGTTTATTTTCTACCTCTTAAGTACCTATGGCCCGGGACTTCATTAGCGATCATTAGTGGTTTGCCCCACAACTTTCTAAAGGTTGCCCATCCCTGGTTAAAGGATTACGTTTACAGATTTCTTTTTCCCAAACCATATACGTTGTAAGGGATATAAAAACGAGAACTTGAACCACGGATTCAGTACATGATTCTAAGCTCTCCAGCGTAGAAATATGTAGGTATTTCGATTTTAAGAAAAACAGTCAGTGCAAAAGAACAATATCTACACGAACAAAATGTATGGGAGATCTTCTTCATTTATCAAAACAGACGAAAAATTTCTACAGAGCGTAGAATCGTGTACCGAATCTTTATTTTAAGTCTTCGTTACGATGTATTACACCGTATTAGAATAAGAATATAATTATCATGCCGAAATATGAGCCAATCATGTTATGTTATTAATATTTTTCTTTCTTTTTGTTATGGAAGAGCGAAGTATTCTAATACAGGCATTGTTTGCTTAAAAGAAGGCTCCAATCACAAACTAAATTGTTGTTATCTTGTTGAAGAAATAAACAATTTTGAATTTGAATCAACAAGGTGGTAGTGGGGTTATCCATTGCACCAGACGTGAATTTGAATCAACAAGGTGGCTATCCAGTGGATTTATCGTTCATTTCAGTTTCGGTATTCGTTGTGGTTACAAACTGCGGTGTATTATAACGTAAGGTGCTGCGGTGTATTACAAGTAAATATTTTATGGTATAAATAATTATGATACTTTTATCAAATTATTTCTTGAGTACCATTTAAATTTTCATGCATAGAGCATAGAAAAAATTCAAAGAAAATTCGACAAAGTGATCACTATTCCGGATAGATTGTCTAACAGATAAAGAGGTTGGGTACAATCCTGTAATCCGATTATTCCGGCAAACCCAAATAGATTATTTTTGTATGTATGTATGTATACCTACTTCACCACGACTTAAACTTCTGAACCGATTTTGAAGATTATTAGTTAATGTAAAGAAATTTTTTCGGGTTGGTATATGTCCCTTTTTTTTTGAGGAATGGAAATCATCAAATGACCTTTCCCGCTCTGGGTGGAGCGGAAGGGAGTGTCAGACTCATAGGTACTGACTAAAACCCATCCGTGTTCCTTCCTTAGCCCTTTATATTCCGGGGCAGCGGTAACCCTTTCGGACAATCCCGCTGATGGTATAATATGTTCCTTATGGTGGCTTTTTGACGGTGAATATTGGAAATATATATAAATGTGAATGGATAAAGTGGTTTGCTTTTTATTGATGTTTGCTCCATAATTTATTGTTTCATGTTTTTATTCATACATTATGGAACGAGGTTTTCAGATAATGTTGATTTCTACTTATAATAGCCGTAGGTTCCTATCCACCTTGAGGGGCTTATGACTAGGTAACAACAGCCGCACGGGTCGATCGATCAGGTTAAGCTACGCTTGCCACGGTTGATCCGTGGATGGGTGACCATCGAAGGAAGGCACGATAAGCCGTTGGTCCCGGCTGTCATTCGTGGATATTTGACAGTCGTTACGGGTCGTCAGTAGCCCGAAAGTCTGACAACCAGTCTTACCAAGGCCACCTCAGCAGTCTCGGCAGTCATACATGCAGTCGCTCTATGTAAAATACTGATTATTCAGTTGAATCTGGTTAGACTGGAAGCCAACCACAACATAGTTGGACAGGCTAGGCAGATTAATGATGATGAGGTTCCTACCTACCTATTTTAATTTTCGTTCATCATCATCATCACTGGCAGCTTTGTTCCAACCACTGCATTGCTGACTAACAGACCTCCTACCTTTTGTGCCACTCGTGTCACGAAAAGTTAAAATCGCGGACCTGGAATCTTAGAGCCTAGATACTACTAGATACCTCACCGTGACGCCATGGCTGCGCAGCCGGATCTCGTCGCCGGTTTGATCCGCTTTTTCTTTTGTTACAGTTGCCTCTGTCGTCGACAACGTGTCGCTCGTGTATTTGAGTACGGTGCTCTAATACACGAGCGGCATGTTGTCGACGGTTGCAGCTCCCTCTGTCGTCGACCACGTGTCGCTCGTGTATTTGAGTACGGTGCTCTAATACACAAGTGGCATGTTGTCGACGGTTGTAGTTGCCTCTGTCGTCGACCACGTGTCGCTCGTGTATTTGAGTACGGTGCTGTAATACACGAGCGGCATGTTGTCGACGGTTGCAGTTGCCTCTGTCGTCGACATCGTATCGCTCGTGTATTTGAGTACGGTGCTCTAATACACAAGTGGCATGTTGTCGACGGTTGTAGTTGCCTCTGTCGTCGACCACGTGTCGCTCGTGTATTTGAGTACGGTGCTGTAATACACGAGCAGCATGTTGTCGACGGTTGCAGTTGCTTCTGTCGTCGATAACGTGTCGCTCGTGTATTTGAGTACGGTGCTCTAATACACGAGCGGCATGTTGTCGACGGTTGCAGTTGCCTCTGTCGTCGACAACGTGTCGCTCGTGTATTTGAGTACGGTGCTCTAATACACGAGCGGCATGTTGTCGACGGTAGCAATTGCCTCTGTCGTCGACAACGTGTCGCTCGTCTGTACGCAGACTAATGGATTTAACGTTAAGTGCAGAGGATCTAGGCTGGTGTGGCTGAATATGAATTAGCTATTTCTGTATATATGAATATTATGTTTAAAGCACTCGCGTTGAAGCATAATTCCAAGACCTATGGTGCAAAGTACTTTTGAATAAAAAAATTAATGAATACATAAAACGACCGGTCGATGGCTGAATTGTATGATTGATGGGGAAAAACATTAATGCCTCTTCTTCAAACAAATTAACTATACATCAATCAATTAATTGCTACCAAAAAATAAACATGGCGCAGTCTTAAACAAAGGAATTTCTACTTGGAAAATTAACACAGATTACCCTTTATTCCTTAACAACAGAACGTTTCAAACAATATGTAGGTACACCATGATAAGTAAATCTTGTACAATAGCTGCTAACATTACAATTAAAACCCTTTTAGGGTATTTACAGCGCATATCTTCGGCTTCAGCAAGGGTCGTTTATACTGTGGAAATGGCACATCTGGTACATACAATTATATTAGGTACCAATGCGGTATGAAGAGGGCCTCGTGGTTAAATAATAACAGCCGCACGAGTTGACCGAAGGTTAACCAATTTTGGGTTCAGCTTCCAGTCTAATCCGATGCAACTGAATACTAGTATTTTACATGAAGACACTGCTTATCTGACCTCCACGACCCAGTTACTAGGTAATACGATACCCCTGGAAAAGACTAGTTTTCGATCTTTCGGACATCTGTCGACCTGTAACGACTGTCAAAAATTCACAAATGACAGCTGGGACCAACGGCTTAACGTGCTTTCCGAGGCACGGAGGGGTCTCGGTATGTAAAGATGGTGTTCATTCTAAAATGCATGCAAGAATTACTAGTTAAAGATCACATAGAACCTCATTCAAGTGAGTGCTCACTATTCGAAAGCGCATTCATTTGTTTTTAAAAGTAAATCATTGCAAATTCAGACTTCGACACTATTCGAATTTCGAAGTAGGTAATCTTTAGAAAGTATGGACCGAAGACGGAGTACTTTTTGATAGACTGAAAGGACCGACGACCTTAAGAAGGTGGCTCCGTGGCTGGGACGGACTGGATGCAGAAGGCGGAGGACAGGGTGCTGTGGCGCCGCGTGGGAGAGGCCTATTTCCAGCAGTGGACTGCGATAGGCTGAGTTGACTCAATTCCAGTGATTCATTCATTCTCATTTAGCCCCCACCATCGCTAAAGCTCCATTTACACGATGCAAGCTTCATGCCTATAGCAAACAATAAAATTGAGGCAACAAACGACTTGCATTGCATCTTTTATTGTTGCTTCAACTTATGGTATACCGCAGGCAATTAAATCGCATCGAGTAAATTAGGCTTTATTGCAGCAATCAAAGAACGGTACATGTTTACGAAATAGATTAATGGCCCTCCCAAAATCTTCCTAACTACACATAATGTAGACCACAATATATTATAATGACATTAGTTGACGGGGAGATTGTTCCCACGATCTTCTATAATCCCTTTTGACATTTATGAGAAACCCTTCCGTGGCCGGAAACTAGAATGTTCCGTCTGAAATATTGTCTTACAAAACTATAAATGAACACTTATTTAAAACGTCTCATAAAGAAGGTATTGAATATTTTTATATAGATAAAAATATTTAAGTAACAATATAATTTTTTTATTTCTTTCGTGCCATTTTGATTTTTTTTTGGCACTGATTTAAAGAGGCAGTTGTAAATAGCGGTTTTGGTAAGTTAAAAATTATAAATGGCACGTTTAATAACTTGTTCAGCAGTTAAAACTAAGCAGTAAAGTAAACAAAAATGAGTAATAAAAAATAATGAAATGGATCAGTGAATATATAATTGAGTGGGAAAATAATTAAATGGGCGGTAAAAATGAATGAATGGGCAGTTACGTGTGGGCAGTAATGAATCGGAATTTGTCGGTAATAAATCTCATTCTAAGCAATTCTATAAACAATGAGGTGGTAAAGTAGTTTTGGGTGTGTAGTCGACGGAGCCCCGCTTCGCGGGGCCCCTATTTCTGTCTACAGGGTTTAAAGGAACCTAACACGAAGGGGATGACGGGGGCTCGTTCGCTCGCTTTGCTCGCTCACTCGAGCCCCCGTCATCCCCTTCGAACCTAACCTGTCCGAGTCGGGGTGCCCCAAGTCCCGAGCTCGCTTCGCTCGCTCTTGCATCCGCTATGATCTGCCGAACTATTTAGCGAACCGCCCATTCCATCATTTTTACCGCTCATTTAGTTATTGGACTGCTCAATTATTTTTAGAATTGACATTGTATGATAAAATAACAGTCTAATTGATCTTTTATTACTGTCCATGTTTTACTGTCGCAATAATTAATCAACCGCCATTAAATTAAATAACTGCTCAATATGTTTTTCAACTGATCATAATAACATCTCTCAAAAAATTAGTTCCCTTTTTTTTTTTTCAAAATTGCGGCTACTCATGAAACCTACATAATCAATGCAAACGGAAAATATAATAGGATCAAAAATATAATATCACGAAAAGTGATTTTATTTTATACAGTACCTAGAAGGGAAAACAAAATACATACAATCAAAAACAATTCTCTAATTTAAATATGAACTTGTACAATACGTAGGAGATAAGTTTATTTAGTTGTTGATCAATTGGTCCACACAGTTTTTCGAAAAGATCTCTCAATCCACACGCACACGTCACTAACTATGTATAGACGCCAGCACATCAAGCCACCCGAAACTGTCAATTTTTTTCAATCAACTTTGAACCTTAAGCTTTAGCGATAAAGTTGAAAATGTATTAAAGAAATTTGACAGATTGTAGTAAATGATAAATGATAAATGATTTTATTTTTGTAAGTAGGTTTGTACAAACACTTTTACACGTCAATCATGTTTTTTTTAAACTAGATGAGGTCGGCGTTTCCTATCTGACTACTCTGAGAAGAAAGGCCGAAACAAACTCAGAGGTCACAGTCTCTTTTAAAGTCCAGACATAATCTTGGTCAGGTTATATGAAGACCATGTAGATCGATGTCTGAGATGGTCTTTTGAGGAAAGAACCACACAGATTGAGAGGACCTGTCCAGTCAGTGCACGCATTTGTCAGAAATCGTGCAGCTCAACTCAAGACTTAAGGAGCTCAACGATTCGACGAACAATACCAAAGAAAGGACATTTGGGTAGGCCACATAAATTACTCAAACTGCCAGACCATGAGAGAAAAAAAAAAAAAAACAAGTAATAGAACAGAGAGAAAAATAAAACATAAAAAATTAATAAAATGACCCACATCGTCTTCACATTCACAAATCACAATGTAAAAAAAAAAAAAAATTTGTATATATAATACTTTACAAAGTAAGTAAATGTCATTGTTTATAAAAAAAAATCATTAATGTCAATGTGTATATACAAAAAAAAAAGTCATTCAAAATGCAGAAATTTGAAGCAGCTCAATCCCAAGCCTTTTTGTCCTCAATATAATCTTTAACGGTATAAAAGGCTTTCTGGCACAACTTACGTTTAATGAATGATTTGAATTTATTGAGGCTTAGATCTTGAACGTGGCTTGGTAGCTTATTATAAAAGCGTATACATTGGCATCTGAACGAGCCACCTATTTTTTTGAGCCTTGTTGTAGGTACAACAAATTTGTGTTTATTTCTAGTATTTATATTATGGATATCACTGTATTTTTTAAACAATTTTATGTTTTTATGGGCATATAAAAGATTTTCATAAATATACTGAGAAGGCACAGTCATTACATTAATCTCTTTAAATTTGTCTCTGAGAGAGTGTCTCGGACTTAATTTATAAATTGATCGAACAGCTCGCTTCTGTAAAACAAAGATAGTCTGAATATCGGCGGCATTTCCCCACAATAGAATACCGTACGACATTACACTATGAAAATAGCTAAAGTACACTAAACGGGCAGTCTCTATATCAGTTAAATTACGAATTTTTCTAACAGCATATGCTGCGGAACTTAGCTTTTTTGACAATTTATCTATATGTGGACCCCACTGAAGCTTAGCATCCAAAGTTATGCCCAAGAATACTGTGTTGTCTTCAGGATTCAATTCCTCGCCCTTTATCAACACATTAGTTTTCACCTGCCTAACGTGGGGTAGCGTAAACTTAATGCATTTGGTTTTTTTCTCGTTTAAAAGCAAATTATTAACATTGAACCAGTGGACTACTTTCGAGATCGCGCTATTTACATCGTCAGTAACCAACTGCTGACGTTTAAGTTTAAACAAAAGAGAAGTGTCATCTGCAAATAACACTATATCATGATTATCCTTTATGAGGTACAGCAAGTCATTAATATAAATAAGAAACAAGAAAGGACCAAGAATTGAGCCCTGTGGGACTCCCATTGTTACTATAGATCCGGGTGATCTTTTTCCATTAACGTCAACGCTCTGAATCCTTTTACTCAAGTATGAAGTAAGAAGATCCAGAGCAGTGTTTCGGATCCCGTAGTGGCGGAGTTTCCTGATTAACGTTTCGTGAAGAACGCAATCGAATGCCTTGGACAAATCACAAAAGATGCCCAAGGCATCGCATTTATCTTCCCATGCATTATAAATACACACATCAAAAGTGTCTAGGGATCAAGCATTTTTATGCGGATTTCTTGAGATTGAGATGTGGCTTTGTAATAAATTTATGATTTTATAAATTTATATGGATCCTTTTTGGTGCATTTCATAATTTGAATCAGGAACTGTGAATCAAATTCGAGTAAAAGATGAAAATCAGCTGTCAATATTTTTCCTATAAAAACATACAACGCATTGAAGACATTATTAGTGCTACTGTTTCCCTACTACTGATTAAAACCAACGTTATTATGGAGCGGCGACGTCATTTAAGCAGGGAAGAAATGCTCAGAGCCGTGGGAATGATAGAAGCTGGTTCCCGGCAACGTACTGTGGCTTTAGCTCTGAATACAAGTCAGAGTGTTATCAGTCGACTTTGGACACGTTACCGAAGCACTAGTACCGTGGCTGAGCGCCATGGAGGACGGTATCGCTGCACCACACGGAGACAAGACCGATACATTCAAATCTTAACTCGAAGAGCTCCAACAATAACCGCCATGATGTTAGCCGTGAGGCTTCATCACTCTTCAGGGAACTTAATTAGCGACCAAACAGTCAGAAACCGCTTGCATGAAGTGAACCTTCATTCCCGAAGACCGCTACGGGTACCACCTATAGCAATGCACAATCGTAGGATTCGATATCAATGGGCTCTTGAACACAGAAATTGGGCAGAAGAACAATGGCGTTTCGTGTGCTTTTCTGATGAGTCTCGTTTTGGTATGAGACCGGATACAAGACGTATACGATACTGGAGAACCCCTGGACGCCAACAGCGATTAAAATCCTGCCAGGAAGTCCATCCTTATAGTGGTGGAACCATCATGGTATGGGCGGGTATTTTGATCGGCGGAAGAACTGAGTTGATTTGGATCAGAGGCAACCTCAACGCTCAAATTTATGCTGAGACGATTGTATCAGACGTCATCGTTCCTCTACAAGTGCAAATCGGTCCCTTATTTCAGTTAATGCATGATAATGCACGACCGCACACCGCAAGAGTTGTAAGACAGACTCTCGCCGCAGCTAACATCAATGTCCTGCCCTGGCCTGCTCAGTCGCCAGACTTGAACCCGATTGAGCATGCATGGGATATGCTACAGAGAAGAGCTCTGCCGAATATGGAGGGTATCCAGTCGCAAGAAGACCTTTTTTTGTTGTTGCAACGAACATGGGCGGCCATTCCACAGCGTGATTTGGATGAACTCATTTTGAGTATGCCAAACCGATGTTCTTGTGTTGTTAGTGTTCGCGGTAGAAACACGGATTATTAATTGTTTAAGTTACCCAATAAAATTTTAAAGAAAACTGTTATTTCAGTCTTTTTTTCGAACTTTTGTGTTAGTGGTTCAAATGTCTAAAATCCCTTTATTAGGAAAATGGCAAATTTCTTTATTAATGCAAAGGTGACTTGGTTTATCGTTACTGTGACAAACGAAAACACTTTATTTGATGAATCCTTAAAGAAAATTTTAATTAATATCAATCAGGAGAAAAGTTATTGCAAAAATATATGTTGATCCCTAGACACTTTTGATGTGTGTATGTCCTAAAAGTTCAACACCGGCATCAGTAGTTGAACGACCCCTTGTAAAACCGAACTGTTTGCTATGTAATAATTTATGTTTATTAAAAAATCTTTGCATTTGGTCTAAAATTAATTTCTCAAAAATTTTACTAAAGGTAGGTAGTACAGAAATAGGTCTATAATTTGTGGGGTCTGATGTACTACCTGATTTAAACAAAGGTATTATTTTACTATTTTTCATAAGGTCAGGAAACTCCCCATTGTCAATACAACTATTAAAGATAAGAGCTAGAGTAGGTGCCACAATGTCAATAATAGACTTAGCTACTTCTACAGAATTACCCCACAGATCTGCAGTCTTTTTTACATTTAAAGTGTGAAAGGTTTTAATTATATCTCTACAGGTAATATATTCAAAATTAAATTCCGAATCGCAACCATTAACATTGTCCTTAAGCAAAGACTCAGCAACAGAAGGTGATGAGTTTAGTGATTTAGTAGTTGAAACGGGAATATCTGAAAAGAAATTTTCAAATGCCTCGGCGACTTGTGAGTCTGATTTTATTATGTTGTCATTAATAGACAGGCTGTAGTCAGTATTTCGGTTACTAGATCTTCCCGTTTCACTATTAATAATATTCCAAGTCGTTTTAATTACATTACTGCTGTTTTTAATCTTTGAACCCAAATAGCGTGACTTGGCCATATAACAAACTTTTTTAAATAATTTTGAATAATTTCTAACATACAAATTAAGTTCATCAGTGTTAATATAAGTCCTTTCATTGTACAATTCATAAAGCCGTGTTCTACTTTTATGAATACCAATGGTAGCCCAATCACTGAACGATGCATTGCTATTAACTGAGATAGTCTTGGGAATAAAGGTGGAATCAAATTGTTTACAGTATACATTAAAAAAAATTATCATAAAGTTGATTAGGATCAGCATGATTAGATAAAACTGGTAGTTTATTAATGAGTTTACCTTTAAAAGCCTCCAAGCGACTTGCAGTTTTGGGGTTAACAGTGATATCCTTTTTAGCCACTTTTTTGTTTAGGTTTTGAATAGTTATCCTTTGCCCGCAATGATCAGAATCTAGTAAAGTTATAATTTCTTTGTGGCTTGGTATAATGTCTGTATAAATATTATCTAGGCATGTGGCACTAGTAGGGGTTATTCTTGAGGGGTGCATGTTGAAAGCCTCCTCGCGGCGCACCCTGGGCAACGTCAGCACCAATTGCCCACTGGTTCTGGTGGACTCTTGGGGCTGGCGGCTAATTTTCAACACACGGGGAAAGGTCATGGTTCCAATCACCGATCATCCTGGATGGTCGGTGAAGGGAACCGGGCTATAGATGGTCATGCGTCTACTCCCCCTCTGCTTACAGAGGGAGGTGAGTGGGCGCAGACCGTCACGGGGCGGTACCCACGAGAGTGTGGGCGTTGGAGGGTGTCCCATGCCCGCGCTGCGTCTGTCCGGCATCCGGCGGCAGCGTGGGGACGCCGGGGCGGCGGTTGGTTCTGCCCAACCGTCGGCCACCCCGTAACCTTGAACTCAGGACCGGGGGTCCGGGCCACTGAGGTCCGGGCCGCGAGGAAGACAACCTCTATAAAAAATTACCCCAATCCCAAGGTCGAGCGTGCCGAGGGGATGAATGGCCGGAGGGGATCCGGTCGTTAGCGCGAACAGGGACCTCACCCTTAAAAAGGAACACAAAAAATATGGAATCGACAGACGTAACAAAACTACCCCAGGGCGGTACCGGCTGCTCAGCAGCCGGAGAATCCGCCACGTTCCCTTCGGGAACGTCAAGCCCCCATTCGTATTCTGGGGGGGGCAACGAATGTCACCCATCTGCCAATGGCAACAAGAGCCGAGGAGGCTCCTGTCCCGTAGGGGACCAAAGAGAGGTGAGGAGAGATGCGGGCTCGGAGTCTGACGCCGCATCTGGAGGCACGAGCACGGGAGGCTCAGGGAGCCCCTGTCGTGCCAAGGAGGCCGCTGCGAAGAAGAGCAAGCGGCCAAGGTCAGAGGACAGCCAGGGGTCGTCCTCCGACGGGGAGCTGGCCTCGGCTCGGAAGATCCCCACCAGTAGACGGGGTGGGGTCCGAGAGCGAGGCAAGGGCAGGGGCCTCACTGCCCGTGAGGCGGCGGAGAGAGCGGAGGAGTCCGCAAAGGAGGAGGGGACCGGTCGCGCGGTCGCTTCGGGGCCCTCTGGCGACGAGGCGGGGGAGGCTAGTGACCCCGAGGCGGACGGCAAGCGCAGGTTTGCGGCGGTCGTGGAGGCCGCGATCCGAGACGTGGCTTTGAAGAAGCTCCAGGCTTCTAAGAACAGGGCCGTAGTCTCGGCGACGGCCTCCATCATGGCGGCAGCGGAGGCGGCCAACTACACCGGCCCCTCGGCCGGCGAGGTGGCTGAACTGCGGGCGGAGGTCGCCCGCCTTACGGCTGCCATGGAGCATCTCCAAAAGGAGAATGGGAGGCTCCGGGCAGACCTGGCCGGCATGCGGGTCACCGGGGGCGCGCAGGTGAAGACGCCGAGCCAGCCCGTCCCAGTAGAGAACCAGGTCCTCAGCCTGGTTCGACAGGAGTTGGCGGCCTTCCAGGCGCGGTTTTCCGTCCTGGAGGGCATAGTCCTGCGCCCCCCTCTGGCGGGCGGGACGGCCCCGGGTCCGAAGGCGGCCTCATACGCGGCCGCTACGGCAGCTGCCGCCCCTAAACCCGGGCCGTCCGGCCGGGCCCAGGCGCCGGCAAAGCCGGCGTCGGCCAAACCAGCGTCGGCCAAACCGGCGCCGGCCAAATCGGTGCCGGCCAAACCGGCGTCGGGCAAACCGGCGTCGGCCAAACCGGCGTCGGCCAAACTGGTGTCGGCTGGAGGAGCCCCGGCGCCGGCTGGCGGGGCCCCGGCGCCTACTGGCAACACCCCGGCGCAGGTCCGGAAGAGAGGCAGACCGGCAAGGGAGGCGAAGGCCCCAGAGCCAACGCCCCGCCCCCAAAACCCTCCCACTTCTCCCACGACCGAAGCCGAATGGCAGGTGGTCGGGGAGAAGAAGAAGGCGGCCAAGGCGGCCAGAAAAAAGGCGCAGAGGCGGCGCCGCAAGGAGAGAGCCGTCGCGGCTAGGCTCCGCGCCCCGAAGACCGCGGCTGTAGTAATAACACTACAGCCGGACGCGGTCAAAAGGGGCGTCACGTACCGTGACGTGCTCTCGAAGGCAAGGGAGACGGTGGACCTCCGGGAGCTGGGGATCACCGGGGGCCTCCGGCACAGGGTGACCGCCACTGGCGCCCGCATGCTGGAGATCCCCGGTGCGACAAGTGGCCCCACCGCTGACGCCCTAGCTGAGAAGTTAAGGGCGTCCCTCGATGCGGACGAGGCTCGGGTCTCCAGGCCCGTCAAGTGCGCGGACATGCGCATCTTGGGCCTGGATGACTCCGTTACGGAGGAAGAGGTGGTGGCCGCCGTCGTCAGGACGGGCGGGTGTCTGGCCGAGCAGGTGAAGGCGGGCACCATACGTCCTGACTTCGCGGGGATGCGAACCGTAACGGTAAGCTGCCCCGTGACGGCGGCCAAAACAATTGTGGAGGGCCGAAAGCTTCTGGTGGGCTGGGTCTCAGCGCAGGTTAAACTGCTGGAACCCAAGCCTCTGAGGTGCTACCGATGCCTTGTGGGACACCACGTTGGCATCCAGTGCACCTCGGAGGTGGACCGCAGCACACTGTGCTTTCGCTGCGGTCAGCCCGGACATAAGGCCGGCTCGTGTAACGCCGCGCCGCACTGCTTCGCATGTGCGGCTGCTGGCAAGCCGGCCGATCACCGGGCGGGGAGCAAGTCCTGCGCTCCACCCGCCGGAACCAGGAGGAAAGGCAGGCCCTCCGCCACCGTCGCCACCACCACCGTCGCCGCCGCCGCTGCCGCCGCCAACAACGCCGCTGCTGCCGCCGCCACCACCGCCGCCGCCGCCGCCGCCGCCACCACCACCGCCGCCGCCACCACCACCGCCGCTGCCGCCGCTGCCGCCGCCGCCATCGTCGAGGGGCCCTCACAAGGGGCCCGGGAGGGGGCTGAAATGGAGGAGTAATGGCTCCCCTACGCCTCCTCCAGGCGAACATCAACCACTGCGCCTGCGCTCAGGACCTGTTGCTCCAGAGCGTGGCGCAGTGGTCGATTAACATCGCCGTGGTCGCTGAGCCGTACTTTGTCCCGCCCAGGGATGACTGGGTGGAGGACCTGAGCGGCTCAGTGGCCATACTTTCGTCGGCCGCCGCCGGCACCCCGTCCCTCGAATGCGTCACGAAGGGACAGGGGTGCGTAGCAGCACGGTTCGGAGAGATAGTAGTAGTGGGGGTGTACTTCTCTCCGAACCGAACTCTCGCCGAGTTCCACAACTCTTTAACAGAGTTGAGTGTCGTCGTCGCCAGAAACCATCCCTTCCCCGTGCTAGTGCTCGGGGACTTCAATGCCAAGAATTTGGCCTGGGGTTCCCGTTACACGGATGTGCGGGGCAGGATGGTGGAGGACTGGGCTCTGGAAACAGGCCTGGTCGTCCTAAATCGGGGTTCTGTTCCCACGTGTGTGCGGATGCGGGGTGAGTCCGTGGTGGACATCTCGTTCGGCAGCCCCGCTCTGTCACAACGCGTCATTGACTGGCGCGTCATGGAGGGGGTGGAGACCTACTCCGATCACCGGTATATCCGGTTCGACGTCTCCGCCCAGACCTCTAGCGCGCTGGTCCAACAGGCCCCGAGTGGTCCGCGGTGGGCGCTGAAGCAGCTGGACCGGGAGCTCCTCCTGGAAGCCTCGATCGTGCAGGCCTGGGTGTCATCACCGGACAGGCCTGCCAACATCGACGATGAGGCGGAGTGGTTCCGGGAGGCCATGTCCGAGATCTGTGACGTGGCAATGCCCCGAGTCCGGCCAGGACGCGCCCGACGTCGGGTGTACTGGTGGTCGCAGGAGGTGGAGACACTACGCAAGGCGTGCGTCGATGCGCGACACCTTTACACCAGGCACCGCAGGCTCCGCATTCGCCCTCCGGATGCGGAAGCCACGGAGGCGGAGCTGTACGAGGGGTACAGAGCGGCGAAGACCGCCCTCCAAGAGGCTGTCCAGCGGGCCAAGGATGTGGCCCGCGAGGAGATGGTGGAGACTCTGAACAGAGATCCGTGGGGGCGCCCTTATAAAATGGTGCGGAATAAACTCCGCACCTGGGCCCCCCCGCTGACGCAGAGTCTCCGCCCCCAGCTGGTGGAGGAGGTGGTGAGCGCTCTGTTCCCTTCACGGGGGGAGCACACTCCCCCGCCCATGGCTCCGCCAATTGCGGTGCCCGAAGCGGACCACGCGGACGACGACGACATCCCTGCTGTGACCGGGGTAGAACTGAGAGCGGCGGTAGGAAGGCTGAAGGCCAAAAATACCGCCCCAGGACCCGACGGCTTGCCAGGTAAAGCCTGGGTCCTGGCCTCGGGGGCTCTCGGGCCTCGACTGGAGGCGTTCTTAAGCGCATGTTTGGAGAGAGGCCAGTTTCCACGCCGTTGGAAGACGGGGAAGCTGGTCCTCATTCGGAAGCCAGGGCGCCCTGCGGACTCTCCGTCCGCATTCCGGCCCATCGTGCTGCTCGACGAGGTCGGCAAGCTCTTTGAGAGAGTGATTGCGGGCCGCCTCGTCGGGCACCTGGTGAGGACGGGGCCGGATCTTGCGGACAGCCAGTTCGGTTTCCGCAAGGGGCGCTCGACGGTGGACGCCATCATGCGCGTGAGAGCCCTCACGACGGGGGACGCGGTGTCCCGGGGTGGGGTCGTCGTGGCGGTGTCACTCGACATCGCCAACGCGTTTAACACCCTGCCCTGGAGCACCATTGTGGAGGCACTCCGGTATCACCGGGTGCCGCCCTACCTCCGTCGAATAGTCGAGGCGTATCTGACGGAAAGAGCCGTCAGCTACCCCGGTCGCGATGGGGAGTGGAACCGGCGAGAGATGTCGTGCGGTGTCCCACAGGGATCGGTCCTGGGGCCGCCTCTGTGGAACATCGGGTACGACTGGGTGCTGCGCGCCGACCTCCCTGATGGCGTCAGCGTGGTTTGCTACGCTGACGACACGCTGGTCCTGGCGCAGGGGAGGTCGCATCAGGCGGCGGCCGACGCGATGACACGCGGGGTTGCGATAGTCGTGGAGAGGATCCGGCAGTTGGGTCTCGAGGTGGCATTGCACAAGTCCGAGGCCATGTCGTTTCATGGGCCCCGGAACGCGCCGCCATCGGGATCCCAACTAACGGTAGGAGGGGTTCACATCGGCGTCGGGATGACGATGAAATACCTGGGTCTCGTCCTCGACAGCCGGTGGAACTTCGTGGAGCATTTCCGACGTTTGGCCCCCAAACTGGAACGGGCCGGGGCCGCCTTCAAGCGGCTCTTGCCCAACCTGGGGGGGCCAAACGCCTCCTGCCGGAGGCTTTACGCGGGGGTCGTGCGGTCCATGGCCATATACGGGGCCCCGGTGTGGGCGCGTTCACTGCGGCGGCGAGCCGCCCACTACCTGAACGCGCCCAAGAAGGTGGTAGCCATAAGGGCTATCCGGGGCTACCGCACGATCTCTGGCGAGGCGGCAAGCCTCCTTGCCGGACTGCCGCCATGGGATCTGGAGGCGATGGTCCTCGCGCGCCTGTATGAGTGGCGCGCGGAGGCACTACGCCGGGGGGAGGATCCGCTTCCGCGGCAAATCGCTGCGGAGCGGACGGATCTCCGGCGCGATCTCATGGCGGCATGGAAAGAGCGACTGTCGCAACCCAGCGCAGGGCACGCCGCGATAGCGGCGATAAGACCCCTCTTTGAGGAGTGGCTAGAGAGGCGCCACGGCGCCCTCACCTTTCGCCTGACGCAGGTCCTCACCGGACACGGAAGTTTCGGGAGGTTCCTGCACATCATCAGGCGGGAGGAAACGCCCGGGTGTCACCATTGCCAGGATCGCCCAGAGGACACGGTGGAGCACACGGTGGAGGTCTGCCCCGCTTGGGCGGAGCACCGCCGTGTCCTCGTAGAGGCGATTGGCAGCGACGGCGACCTCTCGCGTCCGGCCCTGGTGCAAGCCATGGTCCGGGGCGAGAGGGAGTGGGAGGCAGTCACCTCCTTCTGCGAAGCAGTCATGCTAGCGAAGGAGGTGGCGGAACGGCTCAGGGAGAGAGCCTCCCGTCCCAGCCGCCGCGGGAGACGCTCCGGGCGTCGGGAGCCGCGTGACGACTCCCGGCCACCGTAGGCGCGGGCCTGCGGGCGGAGAGTAATGGGTAGCTCACCGCCCGATCAGGACCAGGCCCGTGCCGGACGGCGCGTACGTGTTCCACGCGCGCCTCAAAGAGATGTCAGCATCGAGGAGGGGCCCCTTAGGGCCGAAGCCTGCCGGGTCAGCGGGATTGTCCGAAAGGGTTACCGCTGGCCCGGAACATAAAGGGCTAAGGAAGGAACACGGGTGGGTTTTAGTCAGTAAGAGTCTGACACTCCCTTCCGCTCCACCCAGAGCGGGAGGAGTCATTTGATGATTTCCCATCCACAAAAAAAAAAAAAAAAAAAGGGGTTATTCTTGTTGGCTCCAAAAATAGGTTTAGAAGATTGTAGGACTGAAACAGACTTAAAATTTTACTACAAGAACCTGAGTTTTCTAATAAATTGACATTAAAATCACCACAAATGATAACGGACTTGTTTGAGTTACAAATCCTGTGTAACACTTCATCCATTACTTTTTCAAAGCAGTCATACAATCCTGAAGGGGGTCTATACACGCTTAATACAATAGAGTGCTCCAATTCTATACAGGCAATTTCAACTGTACGCTCAACAGATAGGCTCACAATATCTTTACGATCTTTAAATTTGAGCTGGTTACTTACTAAAATTAATGAGCCACCGTGTATAGCATTTATTCTGCTAAACGAACTACCAACCTGGTGATTATTAAAATTGAACAAGAACTGCTGGCTTTTCAGCCAATGTTCTGTTATACAAAGAATGTCAATACTATTAAAATTCATAAATAATTCTACTTCTAAATCTTTGTTCATAAATCCTTGAATATTTTGATGCACTAGGTTGATACTATTTACTGAGTTTAACTTTTTTTTTGAGTTATTTTTACTATTATAGCTAGAGGTTGCCTCTATTGTCTTAATTTCTAATTTAAATTATTAACAATGTCATTAATAGTGACCAAATTATTGGCAGAAGTATTTATAATATTGTTGCATTGCTCAAAAGAAGCAAGTTGTTTAGCCAAATTTTTGGCTGTAATAGAAAAAAAATAAGATAGCGACACAGCTATCTGTCTTTTATAATAGTCAGAAAGATAGTACATAACATTGTTATATCTATCTTTTGTCAAATAAAAATTATTACTAACATAATTGTTAATATCAACTAAATGGAACATGTTATTATTAAATGTCAAGTTATGTAATGTCATATTCAATTCAAATCTTAAGCTATTTTCTTCCTGTGGCAAACTGTTACTATAAGGAAATGTAAACAACACAACTTTTCTTAAACTAAGGTTGCATAAAGTTCTATGATACTGGAGCAGTTCTCCTTTGTTTAGATTTCCTCTATTACCCATAAAAATTAATAAAGTTGTATCCTGGGTAAAGTTACATTTAATAATTTCTTTCATAATATGAAACAAAGAACAACCAGGCATACAGTAATTTACTATTGAGTGTCCTGGATATTCATCTGTCAATAAGTGACCTAAGTCCTTACCAATCTCATCACAAAATAATACAATATCATTATTTAAAGTTTGTTTACAATGTTTATACGAACTATTAATAGAAGGAATTACCAAATCAACACAGGGCTGCAGTAAGGTGGTATTGCAAGTTGACAATGAATGGTCCGGTGTAAGCACATTAGATGGTGTCTGACAATGCTCACAGTTGTTTTTTTGTGAGTTTACTAGCTCATTCATTGCTAACACATATTCCCTCATTAGGTCTTCAGAGGTATTATATTTGTTGGTCATTGAACTAAGTTTCTCCTGTAGATGGTCAAGTTCAGATTGCAAGGTTTCTGTGTCAATTTTGTACTTCCTAGTACTCTGCTCCAAATTATAAGAATACATGTCTAATTGTTTGAGTAAATTCAACCTTTCTCTATTCAATTTAACGTTTTTGATAAAGAACTTTTGTCTTTTTACCATTTTTTGTGTTTTGACAATGTATTTATTAATTTTAATGTATTTTTTAAGATTATTTTTACTGGTTACTACCCTCACTGAATTATATGATTTTGATTCATCATCAGCTGTCAAATCAATAGTGTATGTGGGATTTATGGCAGAAACCATTGACGGGGCAATAGGCATCAATTCATTGAACAGACTTTGGTTCAGCGAGGCGGTGATGTTAAGATTGGTTGTCTCAAGTTGTGTTATTTGACTTTGAGCCTCATGTAGCTGCTGTTGTAATGTATGTTTTTGACTAAGAGCTTGTTCATACTCTGTGCTACACTGGCTGAACCCGTCCACAATAAGTTGAAGTCTATCCCGTTCTTCTATGGCATCAGTGTATTGAGTATATATCTGAGCCATTTCAAGTTGTAACTTCCTATTCTTGTCGTGGGCATCAAAGAGCACCCTTTCATTGTCTTCTATTTCCTTAATTAGTTGGTCACAGGACTCCTTTGACGCCTTTAAGGCGCTCAAAGCCTCATTGAGTTTGGACTCTCCGAGGCGAGCACGGGCGCTGCGAGTCATAATCATGATAAAACTAGTAAGGAAGCGACAAGAAATTAGAAGAGAGAAGGTAGTTGTGGCAGCAGTTGAGAAGATGATTAGTTTTAAGGGAAAAATGAAATTTAGATGCAATTCTAAGGAGTTCTGTCACCAAACCAAAGTAAGGTTATGTTTACGTTCAAAGGTCATTGGCATCAATAAGTAGCCTTACTAAAAATGAACAAACTAATTGCTGTTGAAATTGTAGTACGTAAACAAACTAATACCAAGCAGAATATAGAGTATTGTACCTGATATCGAGATGACAATGCAAAATTCACTTGTGCCGGCAACTGTCACTGATTCACATTGAAATATTTACAATTATTTGCACTAGTTATGTGAATCTAACACAAAATACACATTATTATCCTATTTACTTGAGGAGTAATTGGTAATAGGCCTAAAAAACAAACGAAATTTAATATTTAAGATTAAAATTACGAGAACAAGTTTTTAACAGCTGTTAGCTGTAGTGTTGCCACAGGAAAAAATAACCAGTAGCTTGTTGTGCTGGCGTCTGTACTTTATTACTTGTTTTTAGCATAATCAGCCTATAATGTTCCCACTGCTGGGACTCAGGCCTCCTCTCGGTGAGAGGGAGTGGGTCGTAATCCACCCAGTCAGCCCAGTGCGGCCCAGTGCGGGATGGTAGATGTCACATGTCTTCCAATGTTTGGTTCTAGGACATTCCGGTATTCTCGCGATGATTTTCCTACACAGTTTTTAGAGCAGTGGTGTTCATTGACTGTTTGATTACTTGTTTTTGCTTAGACTTATTCAAAATATCATCTTCAACATCATGTCAGCCGAAAGACGTCCAATGCTGGACATAGGCCCCCAAGCACCGCCAATTCGACCGGTTCTGTGCTTCTTGCATCCTGCGAAGTCCTGCGATCTTCACCACCTTCAAAACATAACTAACTTTATTTGAATAGGTTGGTAAGATTCAAAATTGACGTCTGACAGATTTTGTATGGAAGAACTGGTAAAAATTCAAAATGATTCCTCTGATAAAATTATCCGGCGTTGGAAAAATCAGCCCTAAGTGGTATAACTAGGACAGCACTAGTTAGGAATAAATGGTGTGGAAAAATCAGTGGTGTGACAAACGAGAAAGAAAATCCTGTTTGTCATCAACTCAGCCTATCGCAGTCCACTGCTGGACATAGGCCTCTCCCAGACTGCGCCACAGTACCCTGTCCTCCGCCTTCCGCATCCAGTCTACCCCAGCCACCTTCTTTAGGTCGTCCGTCCATCTAGCTGAGGGGCGTCCCACACTACGCTTGCCGATATGCGGTCTCATACCGCGGTCTCGGCGGTTTGTCATACTGATATGATAATCGAGTGTGACTACGAGTCGGCGGAGAAGGGAATGCTTAATCTTACCAACTAGTTTACCTTTTCATTTTCGTTTGAAAGAAAATTTCGCAAATTCGAAAAAAAATTGCACTCGTGCGAAGCTGGGGCGGGCCACTAGTATTAAATAAAGTTCCATACACATAATCCTTCCGTAATAAATTGTCTAAATAAATGATTACGTCAACTGGACCCGCGGGTCCAGGTTCCGAGTGGGTCCAGTTGGCCAAAGACTCATTATGGTGAATACCGCATGAAAATCTATTGTGTACTTTAGAAGATCTAAGCGGTCACACAGACAGACACGAAATGTGACTTTGTTTTTAACTGTTATGTACTCTTACACACGTTGAATCTTTTTACTGCCTCTTTTTATCTACTCTCCTATCGCAAGTATACTGGAAGAGATTCTTTAGAAATAAGCATCACCTTTGTACGCATTTTTCTGTTCCTTTTTTCTAGTCTGGTTTTATATAGATGGTTAAAAAATTAAAACAGTTCAGAAACGAATAAAAATATTCCTGTCTAAATTGAGTCGTTGCCCGGAATGTTACCATTAATATATTTCATGTTTTTTTTTTGTATTGTATATATTATTTCTTATTCTGACGTCATCACGTCAACGCCGGCTGTCGCTGAAAACCAGCGCTGAGGCTCTGTCTCGTATAGGGTCTTAGCATTATACTGAGCGATGGCCGTTTTGCGTAGATGTAACGCATACTTTCTCCCAAATTGTTATTTTGTTTTATTTTTGTTTGTGTTTTTATTTTTATGCGTCATGTTTGCCGCAAATAAACGTATTTTCTTTCTTTCTTTCTTAAACTAATAATTATAATATTAATAAGGAGAAAAGAATTGATTTTTTGTTTGCGCTAAAACGGCTGAGAGGATTTGGATGAAATTTGGCGCATGTGTCTATACCTGGATTAGGACATAGAATACTTTTATCTCGATATTCCCACGGGATCGAGACTTATTCGGATGAAACCGCGGGGCGCAAGATAGTCATTCATGTTTTAAAATTTACACAAAAACACAAAAAGAAAATTGTGCTGACTATCAATCAAATTCATTTTACTGTAAACGATTCGAAACATCCACAAATAAAAGCAAATATATATATTTTTTTATATTCCGTTGCTGACGCGCGTTTTACCGAGAAGCGATACATTTTTTAATCCAAATAGGGCTTAAATCCAGCACACTATAACCATACAGCCGGTCGATTGTGTAAAAAACTCACCGTGAAAACTTAAGTGAAGTGAGTTTGTTTTTACTAGGAATTGACACTATTGACAGCTCACTCCACGCTCACTTCACCTAAGTTTTCACGGTGAGATTTTTACAGAATACCACCGCAGGTACATTTTTGTCAGTGGCTTTGCTTAATGCATAGAATCGAATCACAAAGGTATTTTGTTATTTCGCAATAGGTACGTCACGCTTTTCTGTGACTTAAGTAGTCCACTTTTAGGGTTCCGTAGTTCCTACTAGGAACCCTTATAGTTTCATCATGTCCGTCTGTCTGTCTGTCTGTCCGAGGTTTTGCTAAGAGACCGTTAGTGCTAAAAAGCAGTAATTTTGTAGTAGTGTGTATATCAATTACGCCGACAAAGTGGTAATTATTAAATTTTTATCAAGATACAACCTGACGCTGATCTGCAAATTACAAAAAACGTAAGAAAATTTGAATTTCGCTATCTACCACCCATTCACCATAAGTGGATTAACTTACTGAAGTCACACATATCGTATACTATTTTTTAGCTCTTGTGACCTAAACCCGCACTTTATGTCACGCTTTTCTTCCCACGATGGTCCCTACCAAAATTACCTACTTAAGTTACCCGGAGGTATTGTTCGAAATGGCCACCATCACATTCTTGGCACAATCGAGAACGACGCAGCAGGTTTTCTTTCAGCTTACGTAACACTAACACATTCGTTTTTAAAGTGTCGAAAGCACTAATGATCCTCGCACGTAATTCTGTAACACTCGTCACTTCCTCCTTGTACACCAACCTTTTAACGTCTCCCCACAAATAAAAGTCTAGAGGCGTCAGGTCCGGAGAACGCGGAGGCCATGCCACTGGTCCTCCGCGACCGATCCAACTCGCGTACTTGCCGACCATAGTGAGGGGGGACACCGTCCTGCTGGTAATAAAGGTTGCGATGGAGTGCCAGGGGAACATCCTCCAACATCTCCTCGACAACGTGACGCAACAGCTCCAGGTATGTGGCACTGTTGAGGTACCCATCGATGAAATAGGGTCCAAGCACGTGTTCCCCTATTATGCCAGCCCACACATTCAGTCCAAACCGCACTTGGAACGCATGTCGTTTGGTTACGTGCGGGTTATGGTCGCGGTGAGCCCACCAATGTTCGTTATGAACATTGTAGACGCCAACTCGAGTAAATAAACACTCGTCCGTCCACAGGATATTGGCGTCTTGGTGTTCCAACAACCAGCGACAAAATGTAACCCGCACGGCATTATCACCTGGGTGAATGTCTTGTGCCTTGCGGTAGTGGAATGGGTGTTGCAGCTCACGCTTCAGTAGGCGCCACACTGTAGTGTAGTGCACTCCAAAGCGTTGACCAGCCTCCCGCGTGCTTGCCCGTGGGTCTCGCTGGAAGTATTCCAGGATGTCTTCCTGCAAGGCGACAGGCAGGCCTACGCTGCCGCGAGCTTGAGCATGCCGGGGAACGTCAAACTGCCGATGATCCCGCAGTCTCTGCGTAGCAGCCAGCATCACGCTCTGTGACGGGGGTTCCCGATCGGGATACACTTCCACGAACATCCGGATGACTCCACGTAGGCTGTCTCCACTGATGGCATACAAGCGGACCATCTCCACCAACTCTACATTTGAGTAATTGTCCGTCATTACACTTTGTACCTACACGTCTCGATGTACGGAAATTCGCAAAGCGCACTCCCGAACGCTTCGGTGAGTTCAATCGGACTGTCGGCGCCGGCGCCGCGCAGCGGCGCCGGCGCCGACATATAATCGATATCTGAATCTGTGCCTGTATAATCGATATCTTTAAAACGATATATCTTTCGGGCAGCCAAAATCAATAATATTAAGGTAGAATTAAGGTATTATAACACTAAGTAGGTATAACATTCCAGGAAGTAGCCTATCAGTTTGGTCCCTCCATCTTGATATCATGATGGAGGGACCAAGCATTTTCTTAAAATATTATGTATATGATGAGGTAGCTAAAATTATAGCAAAGGTAGGAAATAGTAGATTAATGGTATTATTTTTTTATATATGTATGACAGATATTGGAGATTTGGTCCCTTCATTTTGACGCTCACCGCAAAGTCCACTTAAAAACTGTTTTTAAACGTCATTTTTTTTTTCAATTAATAATAACAAACAAGTAACCAATACAAATAAACAAACTATAGGTAGGTACAACTATTATTCCAACGTTTCGTTAATAATAACATACCTTGGGGACCACAGTTTCACAAACAATTGGTTGGGTTGATTTCGTACCGATGAGAATATATATATTTTATTCATTTGTTATTTTTCCCAACGAAATAATACGTAGTTATTTTTCCATGTCGATGTTATTTTTCAGATCAAAATAAAAGATATTTTTTCTGTGAATGTTGTGGTGGCGTGGAGCTTATGGCCTTCGTGGTAGCCTGAAAAACCACATACAGTATTAAAAAAGTCAAATTTTTGTGTCTCTCTGTGTAACCGCTCAGGGGGCCTAAAAAGGCCACTTTGGCAGAATCATAAAAGGATAACTTATTGGACAGTTAACTTTTAAGTTAATCGTATCAAATCCCATAGGTGAAGCATTTTTCAGTTATTTTTCTGTGCTAAAATACCAGACAGATAGATAGATAGATAGATAAACCATTTATTTGGCGCATACAAAAAGACAGCACAACACACAAAAGTACAATATTAGAAATATTATATGATAACCAAACTACCCACTTATAATATAAAAACAAGGTGCCGATATAAAAACAAGATGAAAAACACATCGAAATAAAAGTGACACTATGACGAATAAGTACTTAAAATAAAATTAATATTAATAACGAAACGTACACAGTGCGGTGTGCGTCTCAAGGTTGCACCAAATGGGAGTCCAGCTCAGCATGTGTCAGGCAAATGTACCTGACGCTGATATTCTGCTGGATCCCTGCAGTGACACACGGACGCTGAAAAGACGAGATGAATTGGTGTTGTGACTGGTGTTAAGTGCAGAGTGAAGTTTTGTAAGTATACCCGACACTTTAATTATGTATTCTACAGTAAGTTTTGCATTGGGAAACGTTCTTGTTTGTAGGCGTGTTAGTATAGTGTTTTGATTACTTGATTTTTATGATTATTATTTATAAAGTTATAGGTATGCAGTATAATGTGTAAATGAATAATATTATGATTATAGTGGCGTAGGTGCGAATAAAATAAAACAATTTGGCTAGATTAAGATTAAAATTAAATATGTTTACAATAAATAAATATAGGTAAATAACATGTGTAAGTATTAAAAGTATTGTAAATATTCAACAAGAGATTCACATGCTACTCAATTACTAAGTTTGTCCTTGTTCTCAGGTTGTAACCTCGTGATACGCTAAATAGACAGATTGATTCGAGAGGAAAGGACAGCCAGCTATATAATGGAGGTGTTTGAAGCAGTCATCCCTAGATTCCTCTGCGAGGTGATAAGAAACTGCCTTAGTCGAACTCTGAAGGTACCAAGAAATTTAAGATTCCTTATCGGCGGGGGAATATTGTTCCAGCATTTAGATGCAGCATACCTAAAACTTCCCCTGAAAGCAGCTGTCTTGTGTGATTGAGTGGAGAGTTGCTGCGAGCACTGTCTACTTGCGCATTCTCTTCTACTCGCGATCCAGCTCAGTTTATTGTACAGATAGGACGGCTGCTTGTACTTTATTACTCCAAAAAGTAGGCATGCCAAATGCAACTTACGACGTGATTTCATCTTGAGAATTGAGTGGTTATTTAAAAATGGTGTTACATGACTTCTTGGCGGGATTGAGAAGCAGAATCGCGCGCAGGCGTTTTGCACCCTCTGGATCAGTCGATCAGTTCTTGCCAGTAGTCGTGGGCCAATAACTACATCCACATAATTCAGGTTTGACAGCACCAGAGACTCAGCCAGCTGGATCCGCAGTTCCTCTGACAGATAAGGCCTTATTTTATAGAGGACCTTAAGCCGGTAAAAACAAATGCGCACTGACTCTGCCACGTGCGCTTCGTATCTCAACCCAGTGTCCAGGTTGAGACCTAGATTACGTGCCTCACTGACTCGACTGACCGACTCACCCAGCAGGGTAACGTTAAGTGTTGCTGGCACTGCACTAATTTGGTTCTTAGTTCCGAACAACATGTATTTGGTTTTAGTTGGGTTAAGTACCAAACCGTTGTTTTCAGCCCAACATGCTATCCTGTCAAGATCATCATTTAGATCCTTAATCGCGATGTCATAATCACTAGGCTTAAAGGAGATATAGACTTGTACGTCATCAGCATAAATATGGTACCTACATCGCTTTAGGGAAGTTATGATATCCGCACAATACAGTATAAAGATGATGGGACCCAGTATAGAGCCTTGCGGGACTCCTCTGTAAACAGAAGTGAGTGATGAAACAAGAGATGATCCATTGCTCAGTCGTATTTCCACACGCTGCTGACGGTTGGTGAGATAGCTTTGGAACCAGTTTATCGTATTTTGGTCAAATCCATAGTAGCTAAGCTTTGACAGAAACAAATCTATATTTATGCAGTCAAAAGCTCGCGAAAAATCGAGTAAGACGAGAAGTGTGCATAGGCCCTTATCCTGTGCTGACAGAATGTTATCCGTCACGTCCAAAAGAGCCGTTGAAGTACCACGCTGTTTGCGAAAGCCTGACTGAAACTCAGGAAGAATGTGTTTATCCTCTAGATATTTTGAGAGCTGCTGGCATACTGCCTTTTCAGCAATTTTAGAAAGGCAAGGCAGAATGCTAATAGGCCTAAGGTCTTTTAATTCTGTTGGATTTGTTTTTTTAGGCAATGGCCTAACGATAGCAATCTTCCAGACGTCAGGGAAGGTTGCTGAGACAATTGAGTTGTTAACAATGTCAGTGATGACTTTCAGTGTATGTGGGAGTGTAAGCAAAAGCATATCCAATCAATCCAATCCAAATCCAATCCCAATCTCTTTTATTATACCTACGTAAAGCAGCGAAAAAAAGAAAAACATGGGCTGTCTTCGCCATATTGTAATTCATAATGTTATTTTTTTATGATTCTCCAAAGTGGCCTTTTTAGATCTTCTAAACTACACAATGGATTTTCATGCAGATTACACCATCAATACCATCAATAAAAAATATTCTGGAAGGATTTTGTGTATAAAACTTTATTTAATATTTCACTTGGATATAGCTTAGTGTCATGATTTCCAAATAGGTATTAATAAGATTTGTAGCGATTTTAGATAAGTACTGAATTTTAAGGTTTATGATTTTTAATAGCAATCAATAAAACTGTTTAATTAAGTACACCGATTATCGGTACCTAAGTATAGTCTATTTGAGGAATTGATCAAACAACAAGTTGACAACACTCGGCCAGCGCGGGAATTTTTAATCTGTACGGCCGTACGGCGAAGGGAGCGACCTGTATTAATTTGGCGGTGTAACATCGGTTGTTTAAATAAATAATTGTAAAACAGTGACTTGAGTTTTACTATAAAATATATAATCGAAAGTATGTGTTTTGCCTCAAATTATTTTTTTATCAGTGTATTCATGATGTTTTAAAATATAACTCATTATATACTTATGGTCAGCGGGATTGTCCGAAAGGGTTACCGCTGGCCCGGAACATAAAGGGCTAAGGAAGGAACACGGGTGGGTTTTAGTCAGTAAGAGTCTGACACTCCCTTCCGCTCCACCCAGAGCGGGAGGAGTCATTTGATGATTTCCCATCCGAAAAAAAAAAAAAAAAACTTATCTCATTCGACAGCTACCGTAAAAGTACTGGTTTTTTTAACGGAACGGAATAGAAACTCTTCGGGCTTCGAAACCAAAAGGTTGTCTTCAGTCTTCAAAAAGTCTATGTTGATATTATATTGAGTACCTATGTAATTAAATAGTTTGTTAAATATTGCCATATACCAAGTTTGTATATGTGCATGAATATAATAGAAAAAAGACGTATTCATTTTATCAAATATCTTGATGTTTTGACATATCGCCATTGAACCCATACGAACCACTGAAAAAAAGGGTCAACTTTTTTAAGAGGTAAGCCGGAGTAGATAGATATCTCTAATATGATTATATTATTTGTCTATAGATTACTGACTGTGCCATTTTTCAAAGGGAAGCCGGTAGGGATCACTACGCCACTAGTATACACACGTCCATAATATGTGACATTTGTTGTCAGTTATCACTTTACCATGTAGATTCGTAGAACAAACAGGATAACCAATTTTATTTCCATTCCTTTCCCACAAAAAAATACATAAGTACAGCTACTTAACTTTCATTCCGCGATTATACATCGTACAAAATTAAAGTGCCAATATCATCATCATCATTTCAGCCGAAAGACGTCTTCTGCTGGACATAGGCCTCCCCGAAAAGGGGGGGGGGGTTTGCCATAATCGCCACGCTTGGCAGGCGGGTTGGCGATCGCAGTATGGTATGGTGGTGGAATGCATAGAGAACGCTGCTGCCCATTCTCCGGTACGCCCCTTAGTCGCCTTTTACGACACCCACGGGAAGTATGGGGTGGTGCTATTCTTTAAGTCCGGCACCACACAGACCAAGTGCCAATAGCGTAAATAAAAAAAATGTGTACCACAACAAATACATAACACATCTGACATCACACTAAATTGTAAAGGAGCGAACAGATTATATCTGCTACAAAAGCGGTCGGATATTATTGCTGGTAATACATACCTACTTGACCGGAAATTACCTACCCTTCCACACAATGGGACACAAATTGACAGTAGACGGCTTCAGGCGGAATTACCCGATTATGAACGAAGAATAAAGTCGTTTATGCGGTTAAGACTTTCACTGGGAAAAAGATATTACCTACTTCTGTTTTTCAACACAATTTGGGGTTTTTGGGCATTTATTATAATAATAACAAAACCGGTCAAGTTCGAGTCGGACTCGCGCACCGAGGTTTCCGTACATATTTATAGGTATGTAAATAGTATATCACAGGAAAAAGATTTTATTTGTAATGTAACTAGGATTTTTCCTTTGTTACTTCTTGCCAAATTTCATGAATCTAGGTCAACGAGAAGTGCCCTATAGGTTTTGATTCCCTTGCGAGTGTCAAAATATGCGGCATAAACGGAACATAAACGCCCGTATCTTTTGATTGCTTTGACTTAGAAGTTTGATTTTTGTCACTGCTTCAAGGGATTGCAGCCCTGAGTATTTGATATTAATTTCAACTCACAACAGACGGACAGACAGACGGACGACGAAGTGATCTTATAAGGATTCCGTTTTTCCTTTTGAGGTACGGAACCCTAAAAATGAGAAAAAAAAATATTTTATTTTAAGGATACGAATAATTTACTCTATTATACTATAACCGCTACAATTTTGTCTGTGTGGTGCCGGACTTAAAGAATTGCACCACCCCTTACTTCACGTGGGTGTCGTAAAAGGCGACTAAGGGTCTTACCGGCGAATGGGCAGCAGCGTTCTCTATTTATTCCACCATCATACCATACTGCGATCGCCAACCCGCCTGCCAAGCGTGGCGATTATGGCAAACCCCCCCAAAATTGGGGGAGGCCTATGTCCAGCAGTGGACGTCTATCGGCTGGAACGACGACGCTACAATTTATATACATATTTATATTTCACCGTATAATTATGGACATCAGAAACTTTTTACGAAAATAATTAGATCGATTATAAACTAACGGTGTTCACAATCATAAATTATTTAGATCGCAGCGTCAATACTAATCCGAACAATACAATACTGATCCGCCAAGGCGCCAACTTTCTTTTGATTATTTTATTGGCATCTAAATTATTACTAAACGGAAACTTCAAGTTGTACTTCCGTTTGTCTACTCATGTGGCTGTACGCTTGAGTGAGGTCAATATAGGAAGTGGCAACCCTGGGTTGACGGCGGCCACTTGTCTGTTAACATTTGACATTATTGAAGTTTTGTGAAAAAAAAATGTGAGACCTCAGAGCCGACAGAAAACATTTTTGGGTCGAGACGCGCTTGCGAGAGGTTGCTTTTGTCTGTATTGAATTCACCGCGTTTCCGTTTTCAAATCTGATTGCATCTGCCTAGTTTCGTGACAGTTTTGTGATTATTGAACTGTAGTGCCTTAAGAGGAAACGCGGTCGGAGAGACTTTTTAAAAAAGCCTAAGTAAAAAGTCATAATTCGAGGTTTGGCTCCCGCCTATTTTCTCCTCCAATATTGGACCAATTTAAAAGATACTTCATAAACAGAATAAGAAGGATATATACTGTGTCCCTATGTTTTTCTTTTTTCATTAATAGTTTTCAAATTTGTGCACTAGGTCTCTGTTTACAGCGGCAATTTTGTGCATTTTTTGGGGGTTCTAGTGCTTATAAAAATAATGTATCATCAAAAAGGAAAACATAGGGACACAGTTATATCCTTCTTATTCTGTTTATGAAATATCTTTTAAATTGGTCCAATATTGGAGGAGAAAACAGGCGAGAGCCAAACCTCGAATTACGACTTTTTACTTAGGCTTTTTTTTAAAGTCTCTCCGACCGCGTTTCCTCTTAATAGACGTTTGTACTAAGTGCTTTGACTTTTATTTCGGTTACCCATCCATCACGGTCAACCACTCTGATAACGAGGAAATGAAGCTGCCTTCCTTATCAACCGGCCCCAAAATTCAATGATAAGCGGGCACCAGAGAGTGGACCTGGTCATGAACACTCGAGAAAAAATAATGAAAACAAAATAACTCAATTTTTTTAATAATTACAAAGTGGACTGAATATAAAAAACTTTGAAATTTTTAATGAAAAAAATAATTTTGATTGATTTTTGTGTAGAAACTACAGGCATTCTGAGATTTTTAAGGGTTGTGGTAGCAGTGCTACTTAGTTTGCGGTGTCAATTTTCGAGGGATTTCAATGTATTTTATGTATTTTTCGGAGTCGGGGTGCCCCAAGGTTCGACCTCGCTTCGCTCGGTCTTGGACCGACACTTAGATAAATTTCTCAAATAAATTAAGAAAGTAATTATCAAGCAATGTATTTTGTCGTGCGTTATTTATGCTTTGCGTTGTTTTACCGCCGAGGCAAGAATATCGACACGTTGCGACCCACACTAAAGGCCTACCCACCTTCTATCCGGTCGTCGTCCGGTCTCTTGCCATCGTCGCGAGTATTATTATTTATGAATAGTTTTAGTTAAGTTAGAATATAATTTTGTTATTTTTATTAATTAATTAGGTATTAATTATAAATCTAAAGAAATGATAAATTCAGTATAAGAATAGCTTAACTTGGTAATATTCTAGCAGGTTAAGATATTTTCATACTGCCTACGATACTTAAAAGTAGACATGCACATCTAGTAAAGCCTTTAAGGCTTTACTTAATGTACAAAAGTTACCTAATATTAAAATTCAAACGTATCTCGCGAAAAACAAATATGTAAATTCGAAACCAAAACCTATTTTCAAAGGACTTCTGTTACAAACTTCTTGATACAAGAATAAAATCGCGGAACGTATCAACTGTCGATATCGTAACGGTCTCATGGCCCCCGCACTTACCTATAACTTATGGTACTTGTGGCAGTAACCGAACGTAAACATGATAGTTTATAGCCACACAGGTTTGTACTATGGAACGCATTCTGTGATACGCTTTTATAGTGAGAAGAGAAAATAGATAAGAATACCTAGACCTGCTTGTTTTGTCTCTGCATCACCCTAAGGTTAACTGATAGAAAATGCCTCAGGTGTTGACTCCGCCTTTGTAAAGTATTTTTTTTTTACTTGTGAAATAAATAAATACCTACAGTCCTACCAGGATCTTTTGGCACTTAAAATATATTGACAGGCACGTCGTCGTCGTCGTTTCAGCCGATAGACGTCCACTGCTGGACATAGGCATAGGCAGGAACGTGCTTGGCCCTAATTCACTATGACCAGTTAACGATTCCTTACTTCGAAACCACGTCAATTTCTTACCTTATCACGACATGCTAGTAACGTATTCTATATGATGTATTTTCATTTCCTTCTTCACGTTCTCGCCTTCCCGACAACCGCAAACGCATTTTTCTTATCAACTCTGATTCGACTCGCTTTCCGATCCATTTCTTCTGCTTTTCCTTCAGCTTTTTCCAAATAATTAGGATTGCTGCAATGGCGGTAATTGTCAAGGCCGCCGCCAACAATATAGTATTTATCTGCATGTGTGATTTGACCACAGTATTACTTCCTCCCGATGCATTTTCCTCCTTATCTCCAGTTTTTGAATATGATTTTCCCATATTTCGCACTTCGTTACGCACTTCGCTAAAATCACGTGTTGAATTCATGGTTACAGTTTGCGCGTCGATTTCGGGCTACCACCTGATAGCCGTACCTATCCGTTAAGTAATTACGAAGTCCGCTATAGATACCTACTACAAATTAGGGTTTTTGTCTAGGTACACATTTTACTACCATCCTTCTGCAATAAAACTCTTTGTTAAGGACGCCTTTACGAATCTAACAAAAATAAGCCGTTTTTCGGTGCATTTTGCGGCAAAATGAGACGAAACCAAATGTAACTAATAATTACCACAGATAGATTACTCTTTCATCTCCAAATGGTAGCCATTTTTTATTCGAAAATGTTGGTTTATAATATAGTAAAAAATAATTTCCGTTGCCTCTTCACACAAAATCGACGATATCGTGCTGTCTTTGGGATCATTTTTCTTCTATTTAATAACATAAACATATTTATTTTAAAATATTTTATGTAAGCAGACATGTTCAACTCAAAAAGGTAGCCAAAAGAACTATCAAAATGTTAAAAATAAGCTCAGAAAAAAATAAAAATCGGAGTCTATTTTTTCACATATTTAGCTGTAATACGTGAATCTTATTGGATTGAAATAAGGGTTATTTTACTGGTCACTGTCTCGGTTTATTGCACAAAAATTTGTAATAAAATATTAGTCTGCGCTCGGCCGCCGTTGTGAGTGGACTCTGTGTCGGTTGTAAGCAGCAGCTTGTGCTAAAAGAAGATCGCTGTACGGATACAAAATATTTGACACACAAAACTTGATACTTCACGCATTCTGTATGTACCTATTACCCAAGGAAAGATTTGATTCAGTCTTATAATTTTTCTAGAAGTAAGTAGGGTTTATAAATTAATATTTCGTTCTGGACTTGCTGGAGTGACCTGCACAGCAGGTGTACTTCGAAGACTGCTACTGGAACTAACAGCCGAGCTGAGGAGTTATTCCGGTCTGATCCCCTGAAGACTTACAATATTTCATGATGGGTGTCAATTTCGTGGTTTTCGAGGGTGCTGAAACCGATAGTGAGGTCCAAATGAGAATCCAAGATGGCGGATGTGAAAAATGTTACAATATTTCATGATGGGTGTCAATTTCGTGGTTTTCGAGGGTGCTGAAACCGACGGTGGGGTCAAAATAAAAATCCAAGATGGCGGATGCGACAAATGTTACAATTTTTCATGATGGGTGTCAATTTCGTGGTTTTCGAGGGTGCTGAAACCGATGGTTGGGTCAAAATAAAAATCCAAGATGGCGGATGTGAAAAATTTTATAATTTTTCATGATGGGTGTCAATTTCGTGGTTTTCGAGGGTGCTGAAACTGATGGTGGGGTCAAAATAAAAATCCAAGATGGCGGATGTGAAAAATGTTACAATTTTTCATGATGGGTGTCAATTTCGTGGTTTTCGAGGGTGCTGAAACCGATGGTGGGGTCAATATAAAAATCCAAGATGGCGGATGTGAAAAATGTTACAATTTTTCATGATGGGTGTCAATTTCGTGGTTTTCGAGGGTGCTGAAACCGATGGTGGGGTCAAAATAAAAATCCAAGATGGCCGATGTGAAAAATGTTACAATTTTTCATGATGGGTGTCAATTTCGTGGTTTTCGAGGGTGCTGAAACCGATGGTGGGGTCAAAATAAAAATCCAAGATGGCTGATGTGAAAAATGTTATAATTTTTCATGATGGGTGTCAATTTCGTGGTTTTCGAGGGTGCTGAAACCGACGGTGGGGTCAAAATGAAAATCCAAGATGGCGGATGTGAAAAATGTTACAATTTTTCATGATGGGTGTCAATTTCGTGGTTTTCGAGGGTGCTGAAACCGACGGTGGGGTCAAAATGAAAATCCAAGATGGCGGATGTGAAAAATGTTACAATTTTTATGATGGGTGTCAATTTTGTGGTTTTCGAGGGTGCTGAAACCGACGGTGGGGTCAAAATGAAAATCCAAGATGGCGGATGTGAAAAATGTTACAATTTTTCATGATGGGTGTCAATTTCGTGGTTTTCGAGGGTGCTGAAACCGATGGTGGGGTCAAAATATAAATCCAACCATCGGTTTCAGCACCCTCGAAAACCACGAAATTGACACCCGACCTTACCTCCGGACCTTACCTCCGGACTTGATGGAGTGACCTGCAGGTGTACACTCCGAAGACTACTACTGGAACTAATAGCCGAGCTGAGCTAGGTGTGCCGAGTATGTGCTCGTTTTCTTAGTTATGTTGAGACCTTACCTCCGGACTTGATGGAGTGACCTGCAGGTGTACTTCGAAGACTCCTACTGGAACTAACAGCCGAGCTGAGCTAGGTGTGCCGAGTATGGGCTCGTTTTCGTAGTTATGTGGAGACCTTACGTCCAGACTTGATGAAGTGACCTGCAGGTGTACTCCGAAGACTGCTACTGGAACTAATAGCCGAGCTGAGCTAGGTGTGCCGAGTATGTGCTCGTTTTCTTAGTTATGTTGAGACCTTACCTCCGGACTTGATGGAGTGACCTGCAGGTGTACTTCGAAGACTCCTACTGGAACTAACAGCCGAGCTGAGCTAGGTTTGCCGAGTATGGGCTCGTTTTCTTAGTTATGTTGAGACCTTACCTCCGGGCTTGATGGAGTGACCTGCAGGTGTACTCGAAGACTGCTACTGGAACTAACAGCCGAGCTGATCTAGGTGTGCCGAGTATGGGCTCGTTTTCTTAGTTATGTTGAGACCTTACCTCCGGACTTGATGGAGTGACCTGCAGGTGTACTTCGAAGACTGCTACTGGAACTAATAGCTGAGCTGAGCTAGGTGTGCCAAGTTTGGGCTTCTTTTGTTAGTTTTGTTGAGACCTTAAGAATAGGTAGGCAGGCACTAGGCCGGGTCTAGTCTAGGCAGATGCGGTCACTAATCGGAAACATAAAACAAAAGTTTTTAAAAAAAAAAAAGATTACAGCCGCCATCTTGGATTTTCATTTTGACTTTGTTTTCGGCTCCAGCACCCTCGAAAACCATGAAAACGACACCCATGATGAAAAATATAAAAAAAAATACAGCCGCCATCTTGGATTTTCATTTAGACCTCACTATCGGCTTTAGCGCCCTTGAAAACCATAAAAACGACCACCCATGATAAAAAAATTAAAGCCGCCATCTTGGATTTTCATTTGGACATCACTATCGGTTTTAGCACCCTTGAAAACCATTAAAACGACACCCATCACCCATGATGAAAAATTAAAAAAAACTACAACCGCCATCTTGGATTTTCATTTTTATCTCACTATCGGCGATCTCAATATCCGTCACTTTGCACGGTCAAAAATGTAATTGACAGGCTTATGGTGATTTATCGAGGTAGCCACTGCTAATATGCCTTTATGCAATGCACGACACTGCTTAGTACGTTATCCTAATTGCGTAACACACTTGGAATGGCAATCCATTCAGATTTGACAGTTCAACAATATCCATTGCGTTGTTTTTGTTTTACGATTTTTTTAAATATATATGAAGCAACTAGCTGTGCCCCGCGGTTTCACCCGCATAAGTTTCGATCCCGTGGGAATATCGGATAAAAAGTAGCCTATATGTGTCAGCTACCTCTATACAAAATTTTATCAAAATTGGTGAAGCCGTTTGAGCGTGAAGAACAAACATATAAACATACACACACACTCACAAACTTTCGCCTTTATAATATTAGCGTGATGAATATTGTAGCATTTGTACTGTTTGCCTTGTAGGGTGTGTGCCAAATACACGTATTTTCTTTTCAGTTTTCGAGAACCTACTTGCATTTGATACCATAGCAAATTTATTATATAAAATACGAAATAAACCGAATAAAACAAGCCTGTTTTATATTTGTTTTCAATAAGCTCGTCCGCAAATTGTTAATACATAGGTACTTTGGCAACTTGTACTTGATTAATCACTATCCAGTGAAATTAAGTAAATAGCATTCTACTTATATGAACACTTCACATTACCTACAAACTGTTTGAAAACAAATCACCGTAAACTTAAAAAAAATACATGGCAAAAATAAAATAAAATTAGGCTCAAGTATCAAGTCGTGTCAGTTTACTCATAATTTCACCGCTTCGCGCATGTCGCTGTGTGTGTGAGCCGTGCACGTGTAGTAGTAAGACTCAATACCTAAAATTGAAGCGCGTCATTTCGTAAACGCGTCCTTAAAGAGCTTGTTCGGTAAAACTACAAACGTACCAATGTATGCTAGCAACAAAATGAAAATATTTCATTTCACATAAACCTACACTGGCACTTATGCATCGTTAGAAATGTTGAAATGTAATGGTTTAATAACAGGCACAAATGAGACATTCCAGCTTTGCGTCTGGAATGGCAACGGACGCCTATCGTATGGTACAGTCGAGTTCTTTAATATCTGAGCATGTTCATGAATCAAAAATATATATGCAATGGTAAGTTTCATAAAACTCTAAAGAGCTTGTATTGCATAATTATACATGCTTATAGTTGTCGCAATATTATGAACTTTTTGACGTTCATATATTTTAGAAGTCTGAAAGGGCCAATATATTAATGAACTCGACTGTACCTATTGCATATTATTATATATAAATATGGTACCTATTGCATATTAATATGTACATATTATTAGATATATATATATTTTTATTATATTTATATGGGAAATATAATTGCTTGTCGATAATTTTATGTCAACAATTTAAACCAAAAGGCTGTAGGATAGCTTGAGAGCAGTGGTGGCCCAGTGGTAATGGCCCCAACTTACGATTTATAGGCAGATTATAGCCCATTCCCTCTCGAAGAGAGGAGGGCTGTGTCCCAGCACTCGGAATATTATAGGCTGATTTTGCTATAGGATAGTTATATTTGCGATTAAAGAATCTATAGAATTAACGCTATGTTTAAGTCACCCGTACCAAAGCTTCTGACAAAAATCCCATTCTTTTATCCGACTTCAAAAAAGGTTCTCAATTTGGATGTTTATACTTTTATTTATTTATTATTTATTTATATATACTTTAATATACAACACAAAAATACACAACATGAAAAAGATACATCAAACACTACAAAATATACAATGGGCGGTTTTATTATTTGATTTGATGATTTTTTAAATTCACTTGCGTCTTCAATATAATATCTAAAAGTCTGTCCTAGCCTGCCAGTTACCAGCTGAACCTTTGAATGAGTAATCAGGAAACTGCGCCAACTCCCAATTACACTGCCGGCAAACTTTTCTCTACTCAAATATTAAAAAGGCAATTCAAAGTTTTCAGTTAAATGCCTTGTCTGCGATATGACGTGGGGGACTACCGAGATGACGACTAATAGAGAAATATGGAAGAATAAGACATAAACATAAACCAAGGCACTTTTGAATTGTCAAGGGGTCAGTTAGCCAGAAAGATGAAGCTAGTTGCCCATTACAAAGCGTATTATGTAGGTACCTATGAAGAAGACCGGCTAAGAAACTCCATGTACCTACACTCTTTTAAATCAAAATAATATGGTTACAAAGTATTGGTTACATCATTCATGTTAAAAATTATGCATGTCAGAACGACGCATGTAGCGCCGACCCAAAAAAAAATATATATAAGGGAAGGAGAATAATGATTATGACTTGAAACGTCAGAATCATTGACATAATCACGTTATAAAAACGTCCATTTCGGAATATTACATAGGTACCATGACATAACAATAACATCGCGACTGTAATCCCCAAAGGCCAAATCCAAAGGTCAATGGCGAGAGTTGCCCCTCGCGGTCGAATGAAGAGATCCGTAGCGTAGTAGAACTAAGATAACCGATTTTGTTTTTCAACGCATGTCTTTACTAGTTATAAACAAGCAACTACTTCATCTTAGTCACTTTAAAGGATTAATGCTAAGGATTTTGTATTTGGTACAAAATTATCTAACACCCAAGTTCAACGACTATTACTGCTAAACTAATAAAGTTATCTTAACCGCTATAGTTTTCCTTTAAAGTTCATGAAATGCACTATCATCGTGAATTTTTCCAGATTTTTCAAGCTAGCAGTTTAGCTTTTAGAGGGGGGGGGACGCCCTACTGCAACAAAGCTTGCAATTTAAAGTTTAATATTTCGTAAATGGAGCATTAAATCGAAAAATAATATTAGCAACCCCCAAGTCATTTTAGAAGACCTATTCAACGATACCCCACACGATGGGGTAGACGACGAAAAAAATATTCATCCTCACTTCACATGTAGGGGAGATACCCTAAAAAAAAATATTTTCAAAAATGTTATTTTACGACTTTGTCGGCGTGATTGATATACATATTGGTACTAAATTTCAGCTTTCTAGTGCTAACGGTCACAGAGATTAAGCGAGGACGGACAGACAGATAGACGGACGGACAGACAGACATGGCGAAACTATAAGGGTTCCTAGTTGACTACGGAACCCTAAAAATGCGAGAGCCCCATGTCCAGCAGTGTACGTTTTGGGCTGAAATTATAATAATGATGATGATGAAATCTCCGAAGGGTTAGCCAGAAGTGTACCTCTAGTACTACTATTTTTTCCGTACCCAATGGGTGCCCGTTCGTCCGCCCTTCCGTCCGTCCGTCCATCCGTCCGTCCGTCAATAAGTCCGTCCGTCCGTGTGTCTGTACAAATGCACACTCTGAAAAGTTTATTTTCAGAGTGTGTATTTGTACTGCCGCTATAACAGCAAATAATAAATAAACAATAATAAAAACTTTTTACAAAAAAAAAAACAATCGACTTCCAAAAAACACACTATAAAATGAAAAATAACATCAATTTCCGAAGTCGGTGTCGTTGGTTCTGCATTTTTGTTTTTAGACACCGACTGTTGTTGACCAACCGACAGTGTTTTTTTTTTGGAAGTCGGTTGTTTTTTTTGTACAATAAGTTTTATTTTTCTCTTTTTGGTAGTACCTACCCCGCGCAGATTCATATAACACTACTTGCTATGTAAATATCGGTGACAGGGAGTTATTAAAACATCATAAATATAAACTAAGTGCAAAAAAAATTGTGTTTTTGAATCTAACTCAAAAACTACCCAAGCGAAGTTAATAAAATGTATTTATCTTATCCATTAAAAAAATAATTTTGCAAATCCGTCTATAATTGACGGATTTATGCCCGAACGTACATAAAAATACATAAACGTCCAAATTGAGAACCTCCTCCCTTGTCGAAGTCGGTTAAAAATAAATAAAGTAAAAAATTATAGGGAGTCTCCATACAAGAAACTTGTTTGTTTCGGGGTTGTTTGCCTTATGATAGAGAGCCCTTTGTTTGTTCACATAAATCGACAAAGTGTTACATCAAATTTTATTTTTTCCTTTATTTGGTATGCAATAAAGAGTTCTCTCTCATCTATCTATCTAATATAGATAGCCGTTATCGCTTATAGCCCTGTAGAGAATCATTGTTCGGCTTTGGCAGATATCCAGGCCATTTCTAATAGTTGAATGTGTTCGAAATGGAATTTATACGTCTGGGATACTGAAGTGGAAATCATAGACGTATTTCTAGAATACTTGAATGTCAATAATAATATGATTTTGTATTTAAGTACGATTTTACTTTTGTGCATATGCTTTTATTCGTCTTTTCAAAGGGTTTTACTATTAGCCTGTGTTCACACGGATGTGGGTAAGAATACCGCGGCGGGTTTTTTTTGCGCACTGGATTTTGACTTGTCGGTGTTAAGCCAAACTGTGCCCATGTAGGTTTATGTGAAATAAAATATTTTGATTTTTAATTTCATTGAGAATCCAACAGAACACATCCCAGCGCGTTGAAAAACATGCTGTTGAATTTTCAATTCTCAGCGCTAAGTAGAGCGTTGAAAATCCAGTGCGCATAAAAATATCGCCGCGGGAAAAACGCGCCCGTACGTACCTGTGCTTACAGTTGTTCCATTTTTAATCTTTTTATTCTTAAATTTTATTAGAGGCTTTTTTATCTACAGTGGCATGTCATTAGTTGTTCCATTTCATGAGAGCAACGCCATCAATTTCAATTACTTCTTTTAGATAAATACACCAACAGAAAACGTAAGGTTGCATAAAAAACACATCTTGGTACATTTAAATTACCTTGTGCGTAGTCACGGAGGAGTTATCTGACGATGTTGATATAGAGAGGTATCGGAGGGCTCTGGCGGTTCTATGTAGGTAATATGGTAGCCCGCAGGTTTGTGTAAGGATGTAAAAGTCGCGCTTTTCAAGGCATACTGCCAAAGCTTCTACGCGTGCAGATTGCAGGTGAAATATACGCAGCGAACCTACAATGTACACATCAATGGATTCAGGATATTGATGGGGTTTCCGTGCCTCTACAACGCTTCGCAGATGTTCGCGGACGCCCGTGTTGACAATTTTCATGGCATTATGAGAAAGAGAACAGCGTCAATAATGGGTAGATTGCGCGGAAGCTTCAACAGCATCCTGAAAACATTATTAGACAAAGTGGACAGTCCCTTTATAAGACACTGGGTATGGAGACACGTGCCAACGTGTGTTGTTCCACGCGCGCTGCAGAGGTGTCAGCATCAATGAAGGGGCCTGTTAGGGCCGAAGCCTGCCGGGTCAGCGGGATTGTCTGAAATGGTTACCGCTGCCCCTGAACATAAAGGGCTAAGGAAGGAACACAGGTGGGTTTTAGTCAGTAAAAGTCTTGACACTACCTTCCGCTCCACCCAGAGCGGGAGGAGTCATTTGAAGATTTCCCATCCGCAAAAAAAAAGCCTCATCATTTTCAGTTGTTTTAGCCTGGAAAAGTTTACTAACATAGTTTTTAAGTCATTTTTACTAATACTATATGGATTGTGAGTACTTGTAGTCCGAAATAAAGAATCATCACAATTATTTCAGCCGAAAGACGTCCACTGCTGGACATAGGCAGAACACGTCGAACACACAGAACCGGTCGAAGTAGAGGTGCTTGGTGCCAAGCACCTCCACTTCGACCGCTTCTGTGCTTCTCGCATTCAACGGGTTCCTGCGGCTTTCAGAAGGTCGTCGGTCCACCTAAAAAAAAAGAAAGAATACAGGTATTATATTAAATAACCTTAACATAAAACCCACGAATTAATTACAGTCGATGGCACCATCACTTACGTCGTTTAACACTTATTTACACTAAACCGTAGATTCACGTGTCAACACCAATTCAATGCATTTAAATGTTCGCATTTGTACGCGTATGGAACGCCGTAACCGTAAATTAACCGCGAGTTAAGCCGCTTTATCGAAATTGGGTTATCTGTTTACTGAGGTATATCGTGACTATGGGTTTATCCTGGGATGATTAGTACTGAGTGTATGTGATTAGGTGATTAGGTGAAGGGAATGTGTTACACAGGAGCATAATATGTTGGTTACGGAAGTGATCTAAGTTTAGTTTAACCTGAGTTTTAGTTTCACAAACAAAAATAGAATTTTACTGTACATTTTCACGGTTCGTACTTAGGTATAGTGGGTTGATCTAAAAATAGAATGATGTTCGTCTCACTTAGACTATAAAATTATCATAGTCTCGTCATCATCTGCCGAGGTTTTTCCCAACTACGTTGGGGTCGGCTTCCAGTCTAACCGAATGCAGCTGAATACCAGTATTTTACATGGAGCGGCTGCCTATCTGACCTGACAACCCAGTTACTGTGTAATACGATACCCCTTGGTAAGACTGGTTGTCAGACTTTCGGGCTTCTGACTACCCGTAACGACTGTCTAAGATCCACGAATTACAGCCGGGACCAACGGCGTGCTTTCCGAGGCATGGAGGGGTCTCGGTATGTAAAGATGGTCACCCATCCACAGACCAGCCGCGGCAAGCGTAGCTTAACCTGATCGATCGACCTGTGCGGCTATTATTATTTAGCCACGGGCCCCTCAAATTATCACAGTCTAAGCAATCTTATTACAAAACAAGATTTAACTTTAGCCAGGGCTTAAACCTTCAAGCTAGTTTTTATATTTCGAATCCTATTCCGACGAAGGTAAAGTTCTTCATACAGATCTGACAACTTAGTAACTAAGTACCGGACTAAGTTGTTAGTTTTGTATCATCATTACAGCCGAAAGACGTCCACTGCTAGACTTAGGCCTCCCCCAAAAAGGGGGGGTTTGCCATAATCGCCACGCTTGGCAGGCGGTTTGGCGATCGCAGTATGTTATGGTGGTGGAATGCATAGAGAACGCTGCTGCCCATTCTCCGGTACGCCCCTTAGTCGCCTATTACGACACCCACGGGAAGTAAGGGGTGGTGCTATTCTTTAAGTCCGGCACCACACAAACAATAGTTTTGTATACAAATTCAAAATTCAAACTTTTTATTTCAGACCAGTGGATACCTATAAACTTATCCGTTCCGTATAAAATAGTCCTCCAGACCGTATTGCAGCCATGGCAGCATTCCAATCTCAACACAGACTATCCTTCGGCGCGGGAAATGTTATAGTGCACAAGTGAGTGCGCAGACACAGCAGACAGTGCTATTCTGTTAAAATCTCACCGTGAACCCTTAGGTGAAGTGAGCTGCCAATAGTGACAATCCCTAGAATATGGTGGAATGACAGCTCACATCACCTAAGTTTTCACAGTGAGTTTTTTACAGAATAGACCAGCTGGTGCGCTCTCCGTCCCCTCACTCGGTATCGGTTTTGTATATAGAATTGTATTTCAATCACAGTTACGTTTGTTACAATAATTTAAAAAAATAAAAAACCCGGCTGCGGTAAAAAACTTAAGTTAAAAAAAACAGAAAAGCTGAAAACAAGCCCATTTTAAATTAAATAAAAGTTGGAAGCAGGCGGGACCCATACCATTTTTATTATATTTTCAAATACGAATGGGTTCCCGCCTGCTTCCAACTTTTATTTAATTTACGTACATACATACACTCGAAAACATAAACCTCCTTCTGACGCAGTCGAGTAATAAAAACTGGCTCGTTGGTTTAATCTATGTCAAAAGTGTTTTGTAATAAAAGCGCTTAGGTTTATTATCCAACCTGCTTCAATTGTTTTTCAAAACTCGCAACTTGTTTTTTTAAGCTTTGTAAATGATATTAACGTAAAAGTATCAGCCTATATTTACGTAAAGTTTTTTAATTAAAAAAATAATAGTATAATGTTCTTGCTAACACAAATATTAATCAAATAACTCGCTCTGCATCGGTTAGCTACACACACATTGTACCTACCTAATGAAAACCCTAAAACACATAAAACAAATATTAAGGGGTTTACAGAACTTATACACAAAAAATGCAAGTTTTAGAAACAATAAAAGTATATGATCGACTACAGCGGTGCTATTCTGTAAAAATCTCACCGTGAAAACTTAGGTGAAGTGAGCGTGAAATGAGCTGTCAACAGTGTCAATTCCTTGCAGAAACAAACTCACTTCACCTAAGTTTTCACGGTGAGATTTTTACAGAATCGACCGGCAGTAAACGCAGTCAGAAAAATATAGGATATTCTTCAGGATATATGCTAGGTACCTAGATAGTGTGTTGAAAACATAATACAGTTAATTTGATACGATAGAAAAAAATGATGAAGAAACCTCTATAGACCATGCGTCATTTTGGGCCCACTTTTTCAACATTGTTCAACAGTGATGGATTATATGTCATATGAAAGCTCTTGAAGTGTACTTTATTTCATTCTATGGCAGGTAAGTTCAAATCCAGCGCAAAAATGGTTATTTTTGCGTTTTTTTTTTAAATGTTCTACATTGTGCAACAGTGATGAATTATATGTCATATGGAAGCTCTTAAAGTGTACTTTGTTTCATTATATGGCAGCTAAGTTCAAATCCAGCGGGAAAACGGTTTTTTATGCGTTTTTTAAATGCGCCGTTTTGAGTACACTTTTTCAACATTGTTCAACAGTGATTAGTTATATGTCATATGAAAGCTCTTGAAGTGTACTTTATTTCAAGTTCAAATCCAGCGCGAAAATGGTTATTTTTGCGTTTTTTTTAATGTTCAACATTCTTCAACAGTGATGAATTATATGTCATATGAAAGCTCTTAAAGTGTAAGTACCTACTTTATTTCATTCTATGGCAGCTAAGTTCAAATCCAGCAGGAAAACGGTTTTTATGCGTTTTTTAAATGCGCCGTTTTGGGTACACTTTTTCAACATTGTTCAACAGTGATTGGAATTCAGCACTGTTGGACAATGTTGAACATTTTTAAACAACGCAAAAAAAAAAACACTTTCGCGCTGGATTTGAACTGAGCTGCCATAGAATGAAATAGAGTACACTTTAAGAGCTTTCATATGACATATAATTCATCACTTGAACAATGTTGAACATTTTTAAACAACGCAAAAAAAAGAACACTTTCGCGCCTGATTTGAACTTAGCTGCCATAGAATGAAATAAAGTACACTTTAAGAGTTTCATATGACATAGCTTTCATCACTGTTGCACAATGTTGAAAATTTTTAAACAACGCAAAAAAATACCATTTTCGCGCTGGATTTGAACTTAACTGCCATAGAATGAAATAAAGTACACTTTAAGAGCTTTCTTCATATGACATATAATTCATCACTGTTGAACAATGTTGAACATTAAAAAAAAATGCAAAAATAACCATTTTCGCGCTGGATTTGAACTTAGCTGCCATAGAATGAAATAAAGTACACTTTAAGAGCTTTCATATGACATATAATTCATCACTGTTGGACAATGTCTTTTTTAATTTTTTAGTCTAAACAATAGATTTTTTGTAAATAGATAATTGCTTCATATTTTGCAATAAATTACCAGCGTTGTGTCATCGCGCTTCACTTTCTTTTCTTCGCAGTCCGACAGAGACCGCGCTTTAGGTCATGTAGTCGCCCTGAATATTTATTTTCAGAAACATACCAACTTGTACTTACATAATACCGTCCTTGTCTTATACCGCAATACTTACCCAAATTACGTATTCGACCTTCCTTTACAAATCTGCAAAAAATGTCTTGCACTCGCTTAAAGCGAAAACAAGCGATGTTTTATGTAAAACCCGGTCAAGAGCGAATCGGACTCGTGCACCGAAAGTTCCGTACCATCATGTTTTTAATTTTTTTTTCATCGACGAGGCCTACATTCGTCAGAGAGTTTTAACACTATGCACTGCGGTGTAGAATATTGCAGTTTTATGTGAGCGCCATCTCTTGACCGATAGTGGAATTAATGTAACTTTTGTTGATGATTTCTGAAAAAGTGTGCTATTTAGAGACTTCGTTTTATTTTTCCTGTAATCTTTGCAAAACCTTCTATCACATAGAATTATTCCAGATTTTTCTCTTTACAAACTTCGGAGATAAGAGGGGGAATGGTATTTTTTTTTTATATATTTCATCAAAAGTCGAAAACTATGCGACCAAAAAAAAAGACAAAAATGTTTGAGACTGTGCAAACTGCGCTCTTTCTTGATACCTACCCCACATGCCCTAGTAGCCCCACTTTGAATTCTTCAGACCCCCTTTCAGTCCATGTTGCAAAAAATATACATACATTTTTATTTCTTTCTTATTTGCAAAATAGTTGGGCAAACGTCATCTAAAAATGTTCCTTTCAAGTTGATAGCATTAGTAGTTCTCGAGATATCCAGCTATGACAGACAGACAGACAGACTTAGTCTCACCATAACTAACTAACTAACTACTAACTAATTATTTACTAACAAAATTGTTACTATATTATTATGTATACTTAGGTTAAGGTATGTATCTATGGGTCTTTGTTACCTGAAAATAAATGGTTTTTTTATTATTATTATTATTATAAGGGTTCTGTTTTACCATTTTGGTATGGAACCCTAAAAAAGAGAACACCAGCTTAGAAAATTCTCTTGTCCCTAATATGTTGACTTTTAATTAAGATGATGAAAACCAAGTAAATTTGGACCTTATTATTATACGCACAGGTTTCTCAATAGAATGTCGGGGGTTGTTTTCTTAACCGGCCTTTAGGGCCTGATATAAAGTGATCGCGGGAGATTATTCCCATCTCAGCGGTTTGTGGCCAAGTTGTACACAAATGGAGGAAACGACTAGAGGTGGCCGTAACTACTATATAATACTGCGGTGGCTTACAATTTATCCCTTTAAATCAATATTTATATAACAGCCTTCGGTGGTGACACTTTGACCTCGTTGTAGTGCGGAGTTTCAATTTAATAAGAGGCCAGCTTAAACTAGTTTTTTTACCACTGATGTGGGGCAGCACGTCAGTAGCTGAACCTACGCCAAATATTTTGGTTTAAAAGTTAGGCCTCTTGAAACCCAAAAACAATATATGTAGGTACGGGATGGCACACGTGGAACATCGACGCGCATTCTATTACCATCTTCTTAGCGTGTCGACAGCAATCTAAATGGACTCGGCCCAGAATTCGGCTACTTGTTTGGCGCCATCACCAGCGTCCATCAGTTCCTGTAACGTGCATCTGACAGGACACGATATTAAGTGTCCCATCGCTTGTGCAACAGCGCCACATGGATGCAGTAGATGATTCTGAATCCACCATGCCTTGAAGTTTTTCACGAAATTTTTTTACGCTGGAAACATGTGCCATGTGGCCAATGCATAATGGCCATGTTTTTGTGTAGGTACCTAATTTAAACAATATCATTATGAACAACTTTTACTATTAGACTTATCCCGAAATCGCGGAAAAAACAGCTGTTCCCTATAATTTTGTCAAGTCGTTACGGGTAGTCTGAAGCCAGACAACCAGCCTTACCAAGGGGTGTTGTGTTACCCAGTAAGTAACTGGATTGTGGAGGTTAGATAGGTCCCTCCATGTAAAATACTGGTATTCAGCTGCATCCAGACTGCAGACTGGAAGCTGACAGCAACATAGTTGGGAAAAGGCTAGACAGATTGAAATCAAGGAAAGAATAAGCAGTTTCCTTAAAAATCTTTCGGTATGCGATTAAAAATGTGTGACGCAACAGGGTGTAGGTTAAAAATCAAAAACCCAACTAAAAATCAAATAATTACTCACAGAAATAAAACAAACCTTCTATCAAATAACTTAGGGATCACAGGTCACAGCTGTAGGTACATAACAAGCTTAATATCGGTCAGTTTAGGCCAAAAGGTTAAAGGGCCGAAACCAGGTCGCCGAAAGTTCCGGCTCACGGCCTCCGTCAACAGTAAACAAATTACTGGATTGTAGTTCGGTGCAACACTGACCTGAAATCGGATGAAAAATATTGAGCGCCGTGTGTTTAGGGACTATGTAGGTTCAGTCAGCAACAAAAGTCGATTAACACTTAAGTTTTTCTTAAACTCAGTTATTGAGCAAAATATTAACACTTCAGTTTCTTTAATCTCAGTTATTGAGCAAAATATTTGGTCAAAATTGCATTGTACTTCATCGTCATCTGCCTACCCTTTTCCCAACTATGTTAGGGTCGGCTTCCAGTCTAACCGGATGCAGCTGAATACCAGTATTTTATGGAGCGACTGCCTATCTGACCTCCACAACCCAGTTACTGGGTAATACAATACTCATTGGTAAGACTGGTTGTCAGACTTTCGGGCTTCCTACCTACTAAAATTGCATTGTACTTCTGCTGCAATTTTGATGAAATATTTTGCTCAATAACTGAGATTAAAAAACTGAAGTGTTAATCGACTTTTTTTGCTGACCGTACAAAGTATTGTTTTAGAGTTAGAATTTTTAGTCATAAATTATATTACTTGAGAATGGTGGCGACGCAGTGGTAACTAACGGCCGGGGCTTACGAGTTGTCGGTCGTAGGTTCGAACCCTCAGGACAGGCGCTATTTCATCACCACTCTCGGACGATTTTTTTGTGCCCTAAGAATCTTTCCCCCTTTTACTTTTTTATATATCTACTTGTACATATTATTATTTATTATATTATGCAAATAATACGGTTTTATGAAAATAATAAAATGTTATATCCACTTAAAAAAAAAACAAAGTAAAATTACCTTCATTATTTTTAACACCCTTTAAATATTCAACTCTGGTTCTTACGTTTCATTACCCAACCATCCGCCGTCACTGACAGGCAGAAATATTCAGGAAAAATTAAGTCACGTAATTTCCAATAACATGCTGGTTTCACACAATATTGTTCTAGTCATTTACGTGTGTAAACTGTTACTATATACACACATCAAAAGTGTCTAGGGATCAAGCATTTTTATGCGGATTTCTTGAGATTGAGATGTGGCTTTGTAATAAATTTATGATTTTATAAATTTATATGGATCCTTTTTGGTGCATTTCATAATTTGAATCAGGAACTGTGAATCAAATTCGAGTAAAAGATGAAAATCAGCTGTCAATATTTTCCCTATAAAAACATACAACGCATTGAAGACATTATTAGTGCTACTGTTTCCCTACTACTGATTAAAACCAACGTTATTATGGAGCGGCGACGTCATTTAAGCAGGGAAGAAATGCTCAGAGCCGTGGGAATGATAGAAGCTGGTTCCCGGCAACGTACTGTGGCTTTAGCTCGGAATACAAGTCAGAGTGTTATCAGTCGACTTTGGACACGTTACCGAAGCACTGGTACCGTGGCTGAGCGCCATGGAGGACGGTATCGCTGCACCACACGGAGACAAGACCGATACATTCAAATCTTAACTCGAAGAGCTCCAACAATAACCGCCATGATGTTAGCCGTGAGGCTTCATCACTCTTCAGGGAACTTAATTAGCGACCAAACAGTCAGAAACCGCTTGCATGAAGTGAACCTTCATTCCCGAAGACCGCTACGGGTACCACCTATAGCAATGCACAATCGTAGGATTCGATATCAATGGGCTCTTGAACACAGAAATTGGGCAGAAGAACAATGGCGTTTCGTGTGCTTTTCTGATGAGTCTCGTTTTGGTATGAGACCGGATACAAGACGTATACGACACTAGAGAACCCCTGGACGCCAACAGCGATTAAAATCCTGCCAGGAAGTCCATCCTTATAGTGGTGGAACCATCATGGTATGGGCGGGTATTTGGATCGGCGGAAGAACTGAGTTGATTTGGATCAGAGGCAACCTCAACGCTCAAATTTATGCTGAGACGATTGTATCAGACGTCATCGTTCCTCTACAAGTGCAAATCGGTCCCTTATTTCAGTTAATGCATGATAATGCACGACCGCACACCGCAAGAATTGTAAGACAGACTCTCGCCGCAGCTAACATCAATGTCCTGCCCTGGCCTGCTCAGTCGCCAGACTTGAACCCGATTGAGCATGCATGGGATATGCTACAGAGAAGAGCTCTGCCGAATATGGAGGGTATCCAGTCGCAAGAAGACCTTTTTTTGTTGTTGCAACGAACATGGGCGGCCATTCCACAGCGTGATTTGGATGAACTCATTTTGAGTATGCCAAACCGATGTTCTTGTGTTGTTAGTGTTCGCGGTAGAAACACGGATTATTAATTGTTTAAGTTACCCAATAAAATTTTAAAGAAAACTGTTATTTCAGTCTTTTTTTCGAACTTTTGTGTTAGTGGTTCAAATGTCAAAAATCCCTTTATTAGGAAAATGGCAAATTTCTTTATTAATGCAAAGGTGACTTGGTTTATCGTTACTGTGACAAACGAAAACACTTTATTTGATGAATCCTTAAAGAAAATTTTAATTAATATCAATCAGGAGAAAAGTTATTGCAAAAATATATGTTGATCCCTAGACACTTTTGATGTGTGTAGTATATACCAACTCTTTGCATATTGAAGTTATTTTTAGGGTTCCGTTGCCAAATGGCAAAAAACGGAACCCTTATAGATTCGTCATGTCTGTCTGTCTGTCCGTCCGTATGTCACAGCCACTTTTCTCCGAAACTATAAGAACTACACTGTTGAAACTTGGTAAGTAGATGTATTCTGTGAACCGCATTAAGATTTTCACACAAAAATTGAAAAAAAACAAAAAATTTTGGGGTTCCCCATACTGAAACTAAAAAATTTTTTTTTCGTCAAACCCACACGTGTGATGTATCTATGGATAGGTCTTCAAAAATGATATTGAGGTTTCTTATATCATTTTTTTCTAAACTGAATAGTTTGCGCGAGAGACACTTCCAAAGTGGTAAAATGTGTGTCCCCCCCCTGTAACTTCTAAAATAAGAAAATGATAAAACTAAAAAAAATATATGATGTACAATACCATGTAAACTTTCACCGAAAACTGGTTTGAACGAGATCTAGTAAGCAGTTTTTTTTTTAATACGTCATAAATCATAAACCGCAATTTACCTTTTATTCAACCAATTCAAATATAAAAAAATATAAAAAGACATTTCATTTCATAAACATAAACAGAAAGAAGAAAGAAAAAGTATTTATTGCGACTCGTACAGGAAGATCACAAACTAAACTAAACACATTAAAATAAAAAATAAAAACCAAGTTATATAAAAATAAAAAATAAAATGAAAATGAAACATGAAGTCCTATACGAGGCCAAAAGGCTCCTATCTCAGCATGATGCTGCGACATTTAAAAAAAATAAATGTCTCAGCGCTGGTATTCTGATAGGGCCCGCTGTGATGTCACGGGCAATTACAGAAACATAAATAAATAACTACTTAAGTAAAATATTAGCAAATAACAAAATAAATTAATTTTATAATCTGCGCCAGACGTAACCTTATTACTTGTCTATGCCTTGAACGCTAGAGGCACTCTGGTGTGTCTGTGGCATAGCTATGACAAGTAAATGGACGCAGGCGCCGACCATAGAGCAAGATTATGTAAATACAAAGTGAAGTAAATTTTAATACATTTCATATATATTAAACATAAAGTTACGGCTATCTAGTGGAACAGAATTAAAGAGAATATACAATAAAAGTGGAAGGTGGTAGTCAAATAACAGCATGGGTGAAAAGGAAAATAGAAATAAACTAATGTTAAGTGTTAGCGAGTGACAAATTTTTCATGAAACAAGTGACAACGAAACAAAACATTGTGTCAATTCGTGTGATACTGCCAGTAAAAGTGTGGAATAAACAATAAAATTAATCAAATATCGAACATGTACGTAATGAACACAAAACAAAAACAAGATACGAAACAACTGCTGTGCCTGTCCAGTGAATAAACGCTGCCAAACGCTCGGACTCGGACCACCATTACTAGCTGCGTGCAGATCAAGGGTAGGTTCAAAGTTTACCATCTTTTTGAAGCTGCAGTAAATACTGTTTAAATTTTAACCTAAAAGTACCAACTGTCTAAACCTTATGCATAAACCCGGATGTTACGGAACCCTCAGTGGGCGAGTCCGACTCGCTCTTGCCCGGTTTTTAACCGAGTGCGCGACGCAAAGGAGGGTTATGTGTTTATCAGCCTATGTGCATACCTATTATGTATGTTTGTTCCATTGTGGCGCTCAAAACCAAACGCATGTACCGAATGAAACTTTTATTTTCTCTTGACTGTCAAAAAGAGTAAACCTAGATAATGTGGATAAGAGAGAGATTAAAACAGAAGACGATCTAACAGGGGACCAAGGAGGAGGGGGTTCAGGGCGGGGTCAGACCGGAATAAATAATTTTTACGATTCTTACGTTTATCGATTTTTATTGACTGCTGTTGTTTTTTTATGAATAAATAAACTTATAGTAGAAGAGGTACCTACCTGCGGCTCGATTTTTGAGGTCAATTTTACACCGTTGCTTGTAGTTTTCAGACGCCGCACCCAAGCGAGATTCCAAAGTTACAGCAGGTCAAAGTTGTAAAAAAACCGAGAAAGTGCTGTTCCCAAGATAAACAACAGTACACGTGGCGCCATCTATTATCATAATAACGTTATTGTTGTTTTCCTCAGTAACAGTATTTTTTTTCGGGATGAAAGGTACCCTATGTCCGTTTCTGTACACCTGGCAACGGATAAGCAAAATTTCAGGATGATCGGTTCAGTGGTTTACCCGTGAAAAGGTTACAAACTTGCTTTTGCATTTATAATATTAGTTGGGATTAGTTAGAATACTCTTAGTTTGTTATTATAATTGTTAACTTTATAGACAGACTACCCACGGTCTGTTACCGAAGGATTCTCGGTTACTTTGGTCACATCGTCGTTCGTCGTTTCAGCCGATAGACGTCCACTGCTGGACATAGGCCTCCCCCAATTTTGGGGGGGGGTTTGCCATAATCGCCACGCTTGGCAGGCGGGTTGGCGATCGCAGTATGGTATGATGGTGGAATAATAGAGAACGCTGCTGCCCATTCTCCGGTAAGACCCTTAGTCGCCTTGTACGACACCCACGGGAAGTAAGGGGTGGTGCAATTCTTTAAGTCCGGCACCACACAGACAAACTTTGGTCACATTGCCCGTCGGGAACCTGATAATCTAGAAAAGTTGGTAGTGATGGGCAAGGTAGAGTCACTGGACTGTTTGTTACGACCGCCCTGAGAGAAGCTGAGAACCGAACGAAGTGGAAAAACATCGTGCATAAAGCCACGAATGCCTTTCAGGGACACGACCTTCAGTAATGAAGTACGCGACCAAGAAGAAGAGAACTTTATTGTGCATGCTGTAGTCTCCTAAAAGTGAAGAATTAGGTACTGGATTGCACCTACTTAATATGATTTTGTCCATTATTTATGTGTCACGTTTTCTGTTATGCAGGGTGACAATGGCAAGCAATTATTGGTTACAGTTTACTCGTTGATGACCCGACGAGTAAAGTGTAACCTTACGTAGAAATTTTTCGGCGATAAAAAAACTGGCCATGTGCGAGTTGGACTCGCACACGAAGGGTTCCGTACCACAAGGCAAAAACGCCGAAAAAAACACGTTTGTTGTATGGGAGCTTCCCTTACATATTTATTTTATTTTGTTTTTATAGCGGCAACAGAAATACCTACATCATCTGTGAAAATTTCAACTGGCTAGGTATCACGGTTCATGAGATATAGCCTGGTGACAGACAGACAGACGGACAGTGGGGTGTTAAAAACGCGGTACACGGGTACGAAATATTTTAAAGCAGGCAGGGGTTCAGAATCATGTACTGAATCCAGGTTGCGCGCCGATGTCCCTGACACACTGTATGTTTTGTTGGAGATTCTAAATAAATAAATAAATAGGTTATATCATTTTAGGGTTCCATACCTAAAGGGTAAAAACGGAACCCTATTACTAAGACTTCGCTGTCCGTCCGTCTGTCCCTGTCCGTCTGTCTGTCACCAGGCTGTATCTCAAGAACCGCGATAGCTAGACAGTTTAAATTTTCACAAGTTATGTATTTCTGTTGCCGCTGTAATAACAAATACTAAAAACAAAATAAAATAAATATTTAAGGGGGGCTCCCATACAACAAACGCGATTTTTTTGCCTTTTTTTGCTCGATATCAAAAATGGCAACAGGTAGGCACTTGAAATATTCAAAAAATACTTTAATAATAAAATTAAAATAAAATACATATTTAAGGGGGGCTCCCATACAACAAACATTTTTTTTCAGCGTTTTTGCCTTGTGGTACGGAACCCTTCGTGTGCGAGTCCGACTCGCACTTGGCCGGTTTTTATTGATTACAATCAACTCACCCTATTGCAGTCCACTGCTGGACATAGGCCTCTTCCAGGCTGCGCCACAACTGTCCTCCGCCTTCCGCATCCAGTCCGTCCCAGCCACTTTCTTTAGGTCGTCCGTCCATTTAGATGGGGGCCGTCTCACACTACGCTGGCCGATACGCGGTCTCCACTCAAGGACTCGTCTGCTCCACCGGCCATCGGTCCTTCGATAAACATGGCCAGCCCACTGCCACTTCAGTTTGCTTACTCTGCAAGCTATGTCGGTAACTCCGGTAGGTAGGTATGTAGGTAATAGGTACAAAACCTTTTCCGTCTGAAGCTAGGAATTTCAATGTGATTTATTTATTGAAGAATGAAATATTTTTATATATAAAAGGTAGGGTACCTATAAAGCTTAAGCCTGGCTTTCACGTCAATATCGTTTGACGTAATGATTGATACTCTTATTCATTCACTTAGTTTTCTTTTTCTAATACATTTTTTATTTCGTTAAGAGCGTTTAGGTACGACGTACGACTAATATTTTTGTAAAAATACAATTTAAAAGAGTGTCCATGGAGTTTCTTGCCCGTTCTTCTCCATAGGTACCTACGCTTTGGAATGGGCAACTAGCTTCATATTTTCTGACTGACCGACTTCTTGACAATTCAAAAGTGCCTGTAAATGGTTTAATTGAAATAAATGGTTTGAGTTTGAGTTTGAGTTTGACGTACAGCACTTCAGAAAAACTTTCAAGCCCTTGCTTTTCGAAATTAATGAACCGATTTTAATAAACACTTTATACGCATAAGCAGGACACAAAGGTCTAAAAAGTTATAGAACATTTTAGAAAAATAGTGTTACAGCCAAATTAGACCGATTTTAAATTGTTCATAAAATCAGAGATTTCCAGTTATCTTTTTCAAAATAAGATATTACGAAAATGTTGTCATATGGTGCCTACAGATTTACTCGATTATTGACGATCAAATCATTGATAAGTTTGCAGACATGGGTATTTAGTACATAGATATTTTGTTATAAGTGTCCACCGTGTTCTACCGTCACACATGGGCATGCAAATCATATTATTATGTAAGTAATTTACAAAAAAATACACTTTAACACTTTACACTTTGTACTTTGGGTTAGATAAGTCTATACCTATTAAAGATATCTTCAGATTTCTAAACCAACCAGACATTTTCATTTTCATCATTATAGAGATATTATAATTTTAAACAACAATTAGAAAAAAATAAATAAATACAAAATACTAATTAATATCAAATCATTTGAATTACAGTACAAAATACAGTAATACAAAAATGTCAACAAGGTTACAGTAATAAAAAAATAAAAATCAAATAAAGATCAAGATGAGTGATAAAATAAAATCTAGTATAATGTGTTAGCAACCGATATCGATATCTTAAATTTTGTCGGTCGCCACTGTGGATCGTCTTTGTCGATCAACAAGTGATTGTAGACATCAAACAAATATGCCAATTTTTTTCGCAGCTACATTGGTCTAACCGGATGTAGCTAAATTCCAGTCTAACCGGATGTAGCTAAATTCCAGTATGTTTTATGGAGCGACTGCCTATTTGACTCCACCTACCAGGTTTTTAACCGACTTCCAAAAAGGATTGTTAGGTTGAGGTTATAGGTTCGACTTTATTATATACTAGCTGCTGCCCGCGACGTCGTCTGCGTGAAAGCTCTACAGCACCAAAAATACCTAAGATGCCAGTGTCGTTATAGCATAATAAGTAAACAACTTTTAAAATAGCATTAAAATAAAAAATTTTTTGCAAGCGAAGCAAGTGAAGAGAGTTATATGGGAAACCTGCTGAGTTCAGTCATAATATGTGACTGAAGGAAATAGAGAAAATAATGCAGAAATACATTCCAGGACACAAAAGAGTAAAAATACGTACAAAGGTATCATACCTTACAACACTTCCCTATAAACTACGCTGGTAGTTATGCTGCCAGGAGCCAAAATGTAAAGAGAGTCAGGACGTGACGCGGGAGCAAGTGACGTACAGTTGCCCGTGTGAGAAGTAACTCGTCCTGAGGTCGACACCCGCTGCCCTCAGTGTCTGCCCCTGCGACTTATTGATGGTCATCGCGAAGCAAACACTCACGGGGAACGGTACGCGCTTGAACTGGAACGGGAAGTTAAGAGATATGAGGGGAATGCGTGGTATAAATTCTGCCTCGCCGACGCCACAACCCGTAAGAATTTCCGCCTCAATGGGGTGTCTGTGGAGCGAGATGACTTTAAGGCGGGTCCCGTTACACAACTTCGAAGAAGATAGGTTCCGAAGAAGCATAATCATAATCGGTACACCGACCTTCAGCTTGATGGTATGCGCTGGAAGTCCACTTGCTGACAGGGAGTTCAGAAATTCCACGAGATAATGTGTGGCGTCATCTTGCTCGACAACAGTGTTTATCGAGGTGTAGACCACTTCATCCCCTCAATTTCCGAGAGAATGCATTCGTTAATTGCTGCAGCCTGATCATTTTGGGCGTCAAAATGGCCCGCTCACACACCCAAGAATTCTGCTGGTGCAATATACGACTGATGTCCCCGACACACAGCGAATGAGTTCTTCTAAGCTGGATACCACTCCACAGAGTAACTCTGGAAGCACCACCTGTCCACCTCTCTCTTCTGGTAGAGTGCCTTCGCCAAGACTTAGAAGGACATCGAAGAATTCTTGAGCACGTGCATTGCCGCCGAGCCGCGCTCTCATATTAATGGTCAAGCGCAGCGTACGAACTCGTGACCACAACGAAGATCGTTTCAACGAAGCATTCACCTCGTCAGCCCTCGATCCCCGCGTCACCACGGGAAGCCTTTGCCGGAAATCGCCACTGAACAGAACTGTGACACCACCCATCAAATGTTGTTCCTGCGGATGTCCTGCAGGGTTCTGTCCACGGCCTCAACTGCCTTCCTATTGGCCATCGTACACTTATCCGATACGATCAGAGAGCAACGTGTCCCTTATTGCTGTTACGTGGCACACCACAAACAGGCGTTTCGGCGCTCTCTAAATCGATGGGAATTTTAAACATGGCATGTGCTGTCTTGCCACCCGGAAGCAGTGTGGCAGCGATTCCTGACGACGCTACAGCAATAGCAATTTTGCCTTGCCTCCTGACCTCTGCAAGTATGCCAATGGTAACAAATGTTTTTCCTGTTCCACCAGGAGCATCTGAGAAAAACATTTTACCCTGGTTTTGCCCGACGCTTTCAAGGACGGTGTCATAAATTTGTTTTTGCTCTGAAGAGAACAAAGCAACATGGTCATTTCGTATGGTGGTCATTGTCATTGTCTCAGCGTTATACTCCCGATTTCCGGTCTTGATGCGGTGATGATTGGGGAGCTGGTAACCCATATTCGATTAGTAAAATGACCACATCTTGAAGTGAACTGAGACAGGTGTTCAGCACGCGTTCATCAGTTACTTCGACTTCGTCTCCAGTAGCACGCCTCAAAGCTCGTAGAAAATCTTCAGACAGATGATGGCGATACTTCTTCCACAAAGCTACCGGGTTCGCAACTCCACAATACACCAAGACAGATGACGGCAAACAGATGACGCATGCGGCTGGGACTGTCACTGACGCTCGTCTCCGCCAGGGTGTCATCCCAATTTTGGTCACCGTCGAAAAGGTGACGTGCTATAATGCTATTTTAAAAGTTCTTTACTTATAATGCTATAGCGACACTGGCACCTTAAAGGTGCTGCCTTCACGCAGACGTCGTCGCGGGCAGCAGCTAGTTAGGTATACGACATGTAAATATATTAATTACCAAGCAATAATCACACAGATAAATACCGTACAAAAGTATTAACTGTCAATGTTCATTTTGTACTAACAACATGAAATTGATGAAGAAATGATCATCATCAATGAACATAACTTTTTGTAATACTTAACACCGCATTTTTTTTTAAATTGTCTTCCTCAACTCTGTTCAAAATTTTGAGGGTTTTGTTGGAACTTGAATTTGTCAAAACGAACTATACGATACAACTTTTATGAAGAAAATGCACACTACCATCTATGAATTTTAAGAATAACTAACTACTAACCTCGCCAACATGATCCAATTTAAATTATTAATTTCCAAAAAGTGTTAACATGTGTTGATTTGATTTTTATGAAATCTCATAGATGGCGCTGCTTCAAAATTGTCTTTATACTACTAAAATTCATTAAACTATGTTTCTCTGTCCAAGTTACTTAAATGGCGTAGTTTTTATAGTGTAAAGCTAGATAATAGCATGGCTTACTTAAAAACAACATTTAAATATGCGTCGTTAGATTCCACGCTGTCACAGAATGCGTAAGAAAAATAAAGATTCACAGCTCCTCCCCCGTAGGTGATAGCGTGATAATATGTAGCCTATATGTTGACCCGACCTCTTAGTAATATTCATGCAAAATTTGAAGTAAATCCATGCAGTACTTTTTGAGTTTATCCCGGACATACATACAGACAAACAGAGAAACAGACAAACAGACAAACAGACAAAAATTCTAAAAACTATATTTTTGGCTTCGGTATCGATTGTAGATCACACCCCAAGTATTCTTTTAAAAAAATATTAAATGTACAGTTTTGACTTTCCTACGATTTTATTATATGTATAGATGTTTTTTTTATGTATGTTCACCGATTACTCGAAGACGGCTGGACCGATTCCAAAAATTCTTTGTTATTTTTTTGAATCGGTCTCGAGGTGGTCCCATTGTCACCAAGTCGGATTCTGATAAGGGAATCCCATGGAAATCGAGGGAAACTCTCAAATTTTATAGGCACACCTATAGCGGTTTGAATATTTTTTTTCACCTATAGCGATTTGAAAGCACCATTTGGTGAAGTGGAACTGATGATGAAGACCACTGATGGCCATCGGAACTACCCAATAATAAGTATTTCACGGGTTGCGATTCGATTAGGTACTTTAATGTGGTTGCTAAGCATTTATGCTCGTTACAATGCGTATTTTGAAGTGGAGCTGATGGTGACTTCTCAATCAGCTCCAGTTCTTCTGGTTCTTACTAGAACTCCTCAACAATTTACGTCCCTGCATCGGGAAAAGAAATAATTTGTAAAAGGTGATGAGTAGTTGACATTAGGCTATTAACTTAGATTAGTTACAAAGTGACCCCCACTAAAAAGAGAAAAATAAAAACTTTTTTACAAAAAAAAAAACAACCGATTTCCTTCCGAAAAATACTACAAAGTGAAAAATAACTTTAATTTCGGAAGTCGGTGGCAAAAAACTAAAATACAGATCCAATTTAAAGACACCGACTTCCGAAATTAAAGTTATTTTTCACTTTGTAGTGTTTTTGGAAATCGGTTTTTTTTTGTAAAAAAGTTTTTACTAGGTAACACGAAACCCCTTGGTAAGACTACTTAGTATACAGACTTTCGGGCTTTTGACTACCCGTAACGAGTGTGTGTGTGTAACGAATGACAGCCTGAACCAACGGCTTAACGTGCTTTCCGACGCATGGAGGGATCTTGATATGCAACGGATGGCCACCCATCCATGAACCGACCATGGCAACCGTAGCTTAACCTACGATCGACCAGTGCGGCTGCTATTATTTTGGCCTCCGACTGTGTAGACATTAGTAGTTGATTTATCGATAATCGAGATACATGTTGATTTAATGCTTGATATTTATCGATCGTTAGCAGGCGTCCTAACGATCGATAAAGTCTGTAAGAAACTGGCAGATCTTGTTGATCATTGAAACACTGCATATCGAAGCACAATACCGATCGTCAAAAATCGGGAATATCTGTGGGCACCATTTCACTATACTTTGTCAAAGTCATCTCCCCTTTGGGCCTGATGTAGATCAAGCCGGATGCGTTTGAATATCCTGTATCGAAAGCCGATGTCCAAAGTCAGACAGATTGTCAGATTTTCCGGTTTTCGACGACCTGCCACGACTATTATAGATAGACAACCGGGTCCCGTGTTTTAACTTGCTCTCCGGTTGAATAAAGAGGGTTTTTGTTAAGATAGGGCTGATTTTTCAACGTATCGTTATCTTATATCCGCGGAGTAAAATTGTCCTATGACAGTTTTGTACAGAAAAGCTGGCAAAAATTCAAAATTATTCCTCGGCTAACGATATGTGGCGTTGAAAACATCATCCCTTAATAAATCGCGAAAAAATCAGATGTTCCCTACATTTGTGTTCGTATAACTCGTCAAAATGTATTTTTTTTTATATCAGGTTTGGTCCCATAGTAAAAGTTGTTCATAATGATGAGTACAATGACCTCTTAAGAGGTTGTTAATGCTTTACCAATAACCCTGTATAATAGGGGGCGAGAGAATATTATTAGAATCAATCACACCAGACAATCAATCCAGATTCTTGGCTGCTACTGAGAACCAACCACTACCGTTTTTATTTACGCATGATTCCCAACAAAAAAAAATCGCACGAAACACTACAACGTTAATTGATCGCACGTATATTGTATGTATTGGTTATTGACCCGTGTAAGGCCCGAGTGCAAAATTCAATCAAAACTGCGGGCACCATGCCGCAACTCGATTGGTACGAAAGTGAATTATTCTGCCACTTCTGGTTTTAAAATTCACAGGAAAATTTCAATAACCGGATCTAAAAATATGTCGAAGGATTTTACACACACTCCCGACTGACCAGCAGGTCAGGCGGGAGTGTGTGCGATAGTACCTCAAATGTTTGAAGTACCTATATGTGGCTTTTCTAAGTAGTATGGAATTCACTTACTTAATTACACACACTGCGAAACTTAAACTTCTCCGCAAAAAAAACGTCCACCATTCATTCATTCCATGGGAATTACGAGTATCTCTATTTAACAGGTTAGGATGGGTTTTTTCGTAATTAGAACCTAACTATGTAGCCGAAGGGTTATTTAATATATACCTTGTGACATTAATTTGCTTTGAGGCCTTATTCTCGTCGCAGGGGGACCAAGGGTGCCCAGACACGGGGTCGTCTGGCGCCCATGTGCTGGTTTGGTCCCTGGGGTGGTCACGGCGTGCTATGTGTTATGGTGCGCCGCGCCTGTGTTGGGGATTACTCCCCAGAGGAGAGTCACACGGATGAGTGCTAACGCGTGCCCGTGTTCCCCCCGTAAGCGGCAGAGGAGGACACCGTGGAGTTTTAGTGGGTTAGAGTCCCACATAACTGAACTATCTCCCCTTAGTAGTGCAGAATCATCATCATCATCATTTCAGCCGAAAGACGTCCACGGCTGGACATAGGCATCCCCCAAAAGGGGGGGTTTGCCATAATCGCCACGCTTGGCAGGCGGGTTGGCGATCGCAGTATGGTATGGTGGTGGAATGCATAGAGAACGCTGCTGCCCATTCTCCGGTACGCCGCTTAGTCGCCTTTTACGACACCCACGGGAAGTATGGGGTGGTGCTATTCTTTAAGTCCGGCACCACACAGACAGTAGTGCAGAATGCATGAGCATTTCTGCACGATAAAAAAAGGCCTTATTCTCTATGACACAATGAACGAAACCTCGCGAAATGAGCTCGAGATTGGCGGGATTTGCTAAGGAATTGACGTGGTTTCGAGTAGGTACCTAAGTAGTGAATCAGGGCCCCGAAGTGACAAACCGTACATTATGTTAACAGGCTGATATTATTATTTTTATAGAAGAGTAGCTGACCCGACGAACTTCGTAACGCCTCAGAATTAAATAATGTAACAAAGTTCATTAACTAAAAATTTACAGAAAAAAACCAATAGGTACGGCTATTATCATTATCTGTGTCTCGCTGCTAAGTCATATGTGAACGCACCTTGTTTGACAGGTACGAACAGTTTGCATGGGATAATAAATTTGTTGCTTTTAGTATTTTTCTTACAAATTCTTTATATTTTCTCAGCTTTTAAACCTTCCTTGGACTTCTACAAACATTTATAAACCAAAATTAGCCAAATCGGTCCAGTCGTTCTCGAGTTTTAGTGAGACTAAGAAACGTCATTTCATTTTTCGTCATTTCATCTCTTAAGAGGTTGTTGATGTTTTATCAATAACCCTGTATATACAGCTGATTTTTTAAAAGCTATATTAAAAGTTGTTCATAATGATGAGTACAATTGACCTCTTATGGGGTTGTTAATGTTTTACCAATAACCCTGTATAGAAGATAAAACTATTGAGGATACGAAAGCTTTGTATAGTGTGTAGGTAAAAGAAATAACTCACAATTTACTACAATAGGATTTTTCATCACTATTGTTCAATATCGGGACATCGTTCGACTTCTATAAATTGTTGTTAGCAGCGAAGAAGGTTTGACTTTTATATTTATAACTTCAAAACATCTCGGCTGTCATTCGTGGATCTTTGACCAGACCAGACTTACAAAGTGTTATCGTATTATCCAGTAAGTGGGCTGTGGAGGTCAGATAGGCAGTCACTCCATGTAAAATACTGATATTCAGCTGCATCCGGTTAGACTGGAAGCTGACCCCAACATAGTTGGGAAAAGACCAGGCAGATGATGATCTTCAAAACATTCAAAACTTATCTGATAAGTTATCGTTGTCGTGGTTTAAAAGCACATAGAAGTACTTGTTAGGTGTGCAAAATAGAGATTATTTAAATAAAAATAATGCGCTAAGGAAGATCAAAAAATTCAAATTTTCATTACGTTTTTTTCATTTTGCAGTTCAATATCAGGTTGCATAATTGATCAAAATATAATTTGCGACATTAAAAAATATGTATTTACTGAATATCATTCTTTAAGTTATAACTGGACAGAAACTTCATATTTTCATGAATTTTTGCGGTAGACTCCGGTTATTTTTATTTTAATCATATTTTTCAGATCATATTCTTGTTTCGCATCAGAACTTACATATTATTATGTCGTGGTAAAAATATTGGCCAATCAGCAAGGTGGTTTCGGGCTTGCGGCTAACAGCCATCGAAGAATTTGGGCACGTTTTCTTAAAAAATACTCTATTAATCAAATGTTTTCTTCAGATTATATTAGATTACTTTTATCTGACGAATAAAATATGGGCGTTGAAAATTTCCCTTATTTTAATGTAAGCTACATGCCTAGTTCAATTAAAGAATTAAACATAAACTTATTTAAGAAAAGGCTTAAGTCATTACTGTTGAATAAAGCATATTACAGCATTTCGGAATTTTTGACAGACAAAATGTAATGACTGTTTCTGACCTAAGTTAGTAATCTTTGACCTGGTATGTTATTAAGCTCTAGTCCATTTTAACATTGCACATTGACATTTTGACATCGTGACATTTTTATAGGTATTTTTTTTTTCTTTTTCTTTCTTTATGTTTACACATTATTTGAATATTGACGTAGTAATTTTGTATTTTTTTTCTTTTGCCATTTATATTTCTTACTTTTTATTATTGAAAATATCAATTAATAATATAATTATGCGTTTAATTAATGTAATTATGTTATCAATTTTAGTATCAAGGACATCCATTATCAATTTATTAATATCATCATATTTGTACGCCTTCTGGTATAACATAGCGCGCTTGTAATTTTTTTTTTTATAACAACTATTGGTTGTACCTATGTTAACAAATGATTAAATGACTTTATGACTTTAAGGGGCTTACATGGCCTAACGCGCGGTCGCTGTCGGAGTGCATAGAAAAGAAAAAGAAGCGCGATGACACAACGCTGGTAATTTATTGCAAAATATGAAGCAATTTTTTAATTACAAAAAATTAAAACACTCGTGTTTTAGCATGTTGCTTGTAGAATAATCTGACAAAAAACAGAATGATTGTATGTAGGTATATTAGTATGGTTTATATTGTAAAAAGAAAGTTTTTAGAGGTATCTTCATGATTTTTTTCTATTGTATCAAATTATTTTTATTATGTTTTCAACACACTATCTACCTAGCATATATACTGAAGAATATCATATATTTTTCTAATTTTGTTTACTGTAGTTGATCATATAATTTTATTGTTTCTAAAACTTGCGTTTTTTGTGTTTAGGTCCTGTAAGCCCCTCAAGCTATTTATAGGTACAGGAACTTAACTACAATTAAGTAAACGATATTTTTCAAGTATTTAGATTTGGGAAATAATAATGTTACGGTTATTGCACCTATTTCGAGTTGGTGCAAGTTTTCAATTTCATCAATTGAACTGAAATGTAGTAAAAATTCCTTCTTCATTTATTGAAAAGATACCCAATAAGTACCACGTCTACAACGCGGGCGATTGGTACTTACATCTTACGAGAACTGGCCTTCCATACCTAATAATACTTTAATTTCCTACTTCATGTAATTTGGGAACAAAATGGAAGACGACGAGACAGTTGTATTGAAAAAGTCGAAACTGAACGATAAGGTTGTGGCACAATGTACCCGAGGTCTATTCGAGAAATAACTGAGTTTTTTTATTAACTGAGTTTTTTTAACTGAATGTTATTCCACGGATAAAAGTTATATGACGTTGGTGAAATCAGCTCTAAGTAGTAGGTATGATGTATTTTCTTACTAGCTTTTGCCTACGGCTTCGCCCGCGCGGAGGACCGAAATTATCCCACAGAAACGTCCTTATTACCTACGTTTAAGAAATATTTTTAAGAGCGTTTACGACGTACGGCATTTCATACAAACGTTCAAGCTCTTGTTTTTCGAAATTAATGAACCGATTTTAATGTAATTTCATACGCATAAACAGGATAAAAAGGTCTAAAAGTTAATAAAGAAATTTTTTCTGGTACGAATCGGCGACAAACCGTCATGTTTACGTACGGTTACCAACACAGTTACCTCAAGTTACTGGTAAGTCCTTTGAAAATATTTTTGGATGCGAATTTTGATGTGAATTCTGTACATTCCCAGTGTACCCAGCCATGGCTTGTGCCCTTTCACCATTCGTCTCAGCACAAGCGCAGAGTAATTTCTACTTACTGCCAAGATACCGACTCACTTGATTAAAGTTCGCGCAGTATCGGGTCGTGGGAAATGGAAATATTTCCAGTGAAATCAAAATGTTAATACAGGTAAATCCACAGGTTTTACCGACGAACGGGTAACGGATTACACAATTGGTAGGATAGACAGAAGGTCCACTTTATATGCTGAACTATAATGCACGTATTTATTATAAAGGGTTGATTTTTGAGACTGCCTGCCCCGTCTCGAAAATGTTGAAAATATTTTAAAATGTCTTAATCAACATTTCGCTCTTTTTTCGCAATGCGCCCGAAACGGTCGCGCGTTAGTAGAGATGCCGATTCGATACAGTCGCGCGTTTGCATCGTCGCAGAAGCGATACTGTATCGCTTCTGTCGCGCGTTGCAAATGCGACAAACGGTCAAAAGTATCGATACAGTCGCGCGTTGACGAAACGCGCTACTGAGTCGCTGCAAAAAGTCACCGTGGGCGATCACCCGATAGAATATTTCCAGAACTTGTGAATGCAGCAGTGGCGAAGGTTCCATACAACCCGAATCCTACCGGTTTCCCTTTGAAAAATTTTCACAGTCAGTATTCTATAGACAAATAATATAATAATTTTAAAGATATCTACTCCGGCTTACCTCTTACAAAAATTGACCCTTCGCTACTGGAATGCAGTTAGCTATTTAATACTCCAAACAGAAACGCGCGACAGCATCGCTACTAATGCGCGTTAGTCGCATTTGCAACGCGCTACAGAAGTGAAGCCAACGCGCTACTAACGCGCTACAGCATCACGACTCTATCCATGCAAACGGGCGACCGTGTCGGATGACATCGGGGAGAGAACGGAGGAAGGGTGGCACGTGAGTGGAGACGCTTCAGCTGCTTAAGTAAAAGCAGCACCTAAGACAACGTGACTAATGTTGCCTCAACGGAGTCCATCTTGCAACTATGGCATTTTTATGCCGTTACTGAATCGCGTTTGCATCGCGACAGTATCGCGTTTGCATCGCGACTAAGAATCGTGGTGTGGGCGAGGGCAAACAACTAGCGACCACATCGCGACTGTATCGATGCGAACGCGCCACAGCATCGCTACTGCATCGCTACAAAAAGTCGCCGTGGGCGAGGGGTCTATGGTATGTAATATGTTTCACGTACAGGGAGTGCAAGCGTTCCTCGCTTTGCGATCTCCGTACGTACCTACTCTATGTGTGCGTGCGCGTGTTTCGTATTTCAATCGCTGTATGGAGCCGACCTTCTGTGCCTTTCTATTCTGTGCTACTGAGCTCTCATTTCTTTCAAAATTGTACGTTGGTATATAATATAGCTATTCTGTTCGGATGTGATCTTTCCCTTCATTCAGGCGTGATCTCAACTTATTGAACAGGTCTGCATTGCTCTAAGAAATGAGTGTTGCGCGAGGAGCGATTGCTTTAACGCAGACACTATGGATTCCAGATTGGATACGGAACCAATATCATTTAGAAAAGTCTTTTTTACGAATAAGAAGGCGCAAGGTTAAAATTATCTCTGTTCAAAGTGCGTCTATTAAAATAAGATTTTGGTTGTGGGTGTGTTTTGTGGTTACCTAAGCAGTGCAAACAGGACCCTATTTCTAGCGTGCGCCATTTTACTTTACCTATGTCTATCATTCCACACCACAATCGCAGACCGGGAAAAGCGGAAATAAGGAAGGGAGGCCTTTGATCTGCAGTGGGCCGCCCTACCAAAAAATGTGTCTATCTGTCACAGTTCTCGTTGCTTTTTTAGGGTTCCGTACATCAAAAGGAAAAAACGAAACCCATATAGGATCACTTTCTTGACCGGATCTCTATGTCTGTTAAGACCCTTTTTCTCAAGAACGCGTGAAGGTATCGAGTTGAAATTAAAATCATATAGCCATGTATACAGTCCCTTGAAGCTATGAAAAAATCAAACTTCTAAGTTAACTTAAAAAAAACCGGGCAAGAGCGAGTCGGACTCGCGCACCGAGGGTTCCGTAACATCCGGGTTTATGCATAAGGTTTATGTTTATGAAATTAAATGTTTTTTTTTACTTTTGAGTTGATTGAATGAATGGTAAATTGCGGTTTACGATTTATGACGTATTAAAAAAAAACTACTTACTAGATCTCGTTCTAACTAATTTTCAGTGGTAGTTTACATGGTAATGTACATCATATATTTTTTTTAGTGTTATCATTCTCTTATATTAGAAGTTACAGGGGGGGGGGACACACATTTTACCACTTTGGAAGTGTCTCTCGCGCAAACTGTTCAGTTTAGAAAATAATGATATTAGAAACCTCATATCATTTTTGAAGACCTACCCATAGATACCCCACACGTATGGGTTTGATGAAAAAATAAATTTAGAGTCGGTTCTAAGTATGGGGAACCCTACAATTTATTGTTTTTTTTTTCTATTTTTGTGTGAAAATCTTAATGCGGTTCACAGAATACATCTACTTACCAAGTTTCAACAGTATAGTTCTTATAGTTTCGGAGAAAAGTGGCTGTGACATACGGACGGACAGACAGACAGATAGACAGACGGACAGACAGACAGACAGACAGACATGACGAATCTATAAGGGTTCCGTTTTTGCCATTTGGCTACGGAACCCTAAAAAGATACGGCCGTTTATGCCGCAAAAAACGTATATTTCGACACCCTCAAGTGAATCAAAATTTATAGGGTACTTCCCGTTGACCTAGAATTATGAAATTTGGCAAGAAGCAAGCAAAGTCATGTAGCACAAGTAAAGGAAAAATCAGAAAACCGTAAATTTGTAGTTACAATAAAACATTTTTTTTCATTTCTCGTGATAAACTATTTACATACTTACCTACTTTGTACGGAAACCTCGGTACGCTAGTCCGACTCGCACTTGACCGGTTTTTTTTCACTTTATACGTGATACTATGGGCCGGCCAAATGCGTGTCGGATCACACACAGTAAAGGGTTCTGTAGTCGGGATAAATCTGTACGGACGCACAATATTGATTTCATCGGCAGCAAAAATAAGATTGTATTTCTCATAGAAAATGTGAAATACAAAGTAGGTAATTCTGCGGTTGCCATTTATCTCAAAAACTACACGAGTTATCTTCTTCAAAACAATTTTCGTTGAAAGTATTTCTTTATTAAAGTTATACCTACTTCATTTTTTAGGAATTTTCCATCGTGTAGGTAGTTCAATGAGTTGAAAGAGGGAATTTTTTTAGCGACTTCAGAAACGCATGATATCTCACCAACTATAAATAATTGACTTAAACAAAAAAGTCATTTTGAAATATGATCATTTTTATTTTTATTTCCGGATCCAACTACACTGATAGTTCCTTTGTTCTGAACCCACCTTCATTCACCCTTTTACTTAGCCTACACTGTCCCACTGCTGACCAAAGGCCTCCCCATATCCTTCCAGTCATCCTTTTCTACAGCCACCTCGATCCAACCCTTACGGTACGGCGTTTAGGTCGTCCTAATCAAAATAGTTCCTGTTGGTACACACACAATACACCTAATAAATCCTCTCAACTGCATCTAAATTCCGCTCCAATAATAAAACAATACTCAGAAACAAGCTTACAAGCGCCTTAAAATAAACAATTGAAAGCTACATTTATGAATTTCAAAGAAAAACTTACATTTCACGACATCTCGAAACTGTAGCAAGCTCATTTAAATGTGCCTTGAATTCAGAGAAGCTTGGCACAATTTTAAAAAGCTTTGTTACCTCTGAAACACGGGAACGAGCTGAAACTTTCAGTGTGGGGGGCTGTGGAACTGGAGAAAATAAATATAAAGTTTCCGTAATATTCTTTTGAACTGTAACTGAATTTAAATAAGGTGCTTTGCCACTACTGCAGCAATTGGATTGGAAGTGGAGTTGCTCTTTTTCCCCGATTGCGGCGGAACCCAAAAGGAGGTAAAGTTTTGTTTTTTATGAATGAAATTCTGTTATTATTAGCTGATTGCTGTTATGATCTTATTAAGTTTAAAGTACTAGTTTTGTTTTCTTTCTACATTTTTGTTTTGAAGGTAAATAAATATTATTGTAGTATAATAAATTTAAGTGCAGTTTTAAGCGGTTCTTGTTGATGAAAACCGCACCAAAATTCATGCGCGTAGCTTACGTGAAAACCGTGGTCATACAGACAAACAAGAAAAGTGACTTGGAGCGGAATGAGTGCCAGACTCTTACTAACTAAAACCCACTCGTGTTCCTTCCTTAGCCCTTTATGTTTCGGGCCAGCGGTAACCCTTTCCTTTAATTTTATACCTTAGTCTATAAAATATTTATACCTAGATGCTATAAAAATATGCCAGACCATTGAGACCGGGTCACCGAACAACTTGCCAAAAGACATTTAAATTCAAAATGTTTATAATTTTGCTTTGTTAATTTAGATTGAAAAAGTTTGTTGACAACTTTTAGACGGAGGACGGTAAACAGATATACATTTACTTCAGGTCAGCTCAGATTATTTAAAACAAGTTCAGAAGTTATTTGTCGCATAAATAATTTGTTTACTTTTAAGAAAAGAGGCTTTTGAATTGGTTTGTGTCTTAGCTAATTTTCGAGAAGCGTTTTTATTTTCCAAAAATTTTACTCTTATTTTGTTGTTATGTACCCACTGCTCGGATCAAAATCAAAATCAAAATGTTTTATTTCACATAAACCTGCATGGGCACTTATGAAACGTCACAAGCTAGGTGCACGGTTCCAATTGGTCGTTTCCTATGTAGAAGAACCGGCAAGAAACTCCATGGTTACTCTTTTTAAAAATAATTGGCTTTTACAATGTTTCCAGATTACAGTAGGTATGGGAGGACAGCGCAGGCCTGTCAACAAGTACCAAGTACTTGATCAAGTAGAAAATGGTCTACAGATCTAAAGTCTATAAGGCCTACAAAGTCCTCACATTTACAAAATAAGAATCTATCAAAAGGATAAATAATAAAAAATAATAATAAAAACCTACTAAAACCAAGTGTTATGATTCCCATTTAAACCACTAATAAAGAGGTGTAAATTTTCAATTGTCTATAAATAATGTCAAATAATAAAGAAATTATGTCAAAAAGTATGTAAAAAAAAAATTAATCATCGTAATTTGAGAGCAGTTAATAGACATTTACATAGTTATGCCGTTAATGAGAAGCCAGGGAAGCCACATGTGCAGAAGGAATTATTGCCAGACTAGCTTGTCTTCAACGTAGTCTTTAATCTTATAATATGCTTTTTTGATAAGGACACGTTTGATGAGGGTTTTGAACTTTCCATCGCTAAGTTCTGTAACCGGCTTTGGGAACTTGTTATAAAAACGGATGCTGTTTACAAGAAATGACTTGCTAGTTTTAGTTAATCTAAATTTAGGTAGCACAATTTCATTTTTACTACGTGTATTTATATTATGGAAATCGCTTCTTATTTTGAAGAGTCCTAAGTTTTTGCGAACATACAAAATACTTTCTAAAATATAAAGAGAACAGAGATACAGGCCTCCACTCTTCGAGGGGGATTGGGCTATAATCTGCCACGCTGGACCAGTGCGGGTTGGTAGCTGTCACATGTCTTTGAATTTTTGGTTCTAGGACATGCCGGTTGCATCACGATGTTTTCTTTCACCGTTTTAGGAGCAGTGGTGATGAAATTATTTACAAAAAGTAAAGCAATCTTAATATTAAGATACTAACAAAATTATGGGTAATGTGCCTGAATCCATACTAATATTATAAATGCGAAAGTGTGTCTGTCTGTTACCTCTGCACTATTAAACCGCTAAACCGATTTAGATGAAATTTGGTACAGAGATAGTTTGAGTCCCGGGATAACGTAGATAGTTTTTATCCTGATATTCTTACGCGATCGACACTTATGCGAGTGAAACCGCGGGGCGCTGCTAGTCCATACTAATATTATAAATTCGAAAGTAACTGTGTCTGTCTGTTTGTATGTAGCATTTCACGCTTAAACCACTGAAGGGATTTCGATAAAATTTTGCAATGAGGTACATGGCATCCTGTGGAAGGACATAGGCTATATTTTGTCCCGGTAGCCCGTTCCCGTGGATAATTTCTGACATTCACGCGGGCAAAGCCGCAAACAGAAGCTGGTTCACTTTAAGTCTAGGTTTCCTCACGAATGCTTTTCTTCACCGACGTTAGTAATTTCCAAGATAAATTCTGCCAGCATCATCCCACTGCTGGGCAAAAAAGGCCTCTCCCCATGATTTCCAGCTCTTTAGATCCAGGGCTAAAGTGGACCACTGCTCATTTGTTTTCTCCAGCTCGTCGCACCATCTACGGGGTCTGCCGCGACGCCTTTTAGCTTTGTCAAGGTTCCACGTAATGATTATTTTGGCCCGCAACTCATTAGGCATACGACTCGAGTGACATAGACACTCCCACTTCAGCTTAGCGGCTTTTTGAGTAACGTCAGTAATCTGTGTTTTAGAACACAGTGTGGTGTTGCGAAAATGATCTTTCCACAGCGGTGGCCCTAGAATTTTTTTAGGTGGTGCTAAATTGCCCCTGTAAAAATGATTTGTACCTAAATCAGCACAGGTTTTTTCCAATATGGACCTTTCCGCGCCGCCCGCACCGTTCGTGCGCCCAAATATACTCCGCGTCCGCGTTTTATATATAATAGTTACTGATGGTAACTATTGTACGCCCGCATTCCCCTTAAACTTAAGGGGAAGGTATATAAAACCATGATTAGACCTGCTGTCTTGTATGGATCAGAATGTTGGGCCACAAAAGGGATGAATGAAAGGCAATTGCATGCAGCAGAGTTGAGAATGCTAAGAGGGATGTGTGGTGTTACACGAATGGATAGAATAAGAAATGAGTACATAAGAGGAAGTTTGAAAGTGGCACCGGTAACTGAAAAGTTTTGTGGGAATCGGTTGTCATGGTATGGGCATGTTACGAAGAAATGAGGAAAATGTCGTGAGGAGAGTTTTGAGTACGGATGTCGATGGCTATAAGAGTAGGGGAAGACCAAAGAAACGATGAATGGAATGTGTGAATGATGATATGGTTAGAAAGGGGGTGACCACCGAGATGACGACTAATAGAGAACTATGGAAGTAAAAGACATGTTGCGCGGACCTCAAATAAATTGGGATAAGGGCAGGAGAATGATGATGAATGATGGTAACTATTGTACGACCACCAGGCACTAGTCAACGAATACGATGACTGGTGCTTGGTGGTCGCATTTCGATTGATTACAGCGCCCCCCCATGACGGCGCCCGGTCTGTCTTTCAATTTGACGCCTAGAATACTGCGCTCGATTACACGTTGGCAGACATTGAGAAACCTTCTGAAAGTAACTAATTTATTTATTGTTTCCGACAGCTGAAGCACCAGTTACTAAGACTTATAATTTATTTATCCATAGAACTTGGGTCACTCAATTAGTAAGACGACGTATTTGTGCGCTAATGACTCAATCCATTAATCGTGTCTTGGTAGTAAGAAAAGTTTTTTAATTAATTCTCGAAATGTAAGCACACACTGTTGGATGTAGCTAAGTAAATACTGTACTTAATACAAGAAAAAAGGATCCCATTCTAAGGGCTGATTTCACCAAAGTCAGTTATCTTTTATCCGTGGAATTAAATTGACGTCTGACAGTTTTTGTATGGAAAAACTGACAAAAACTCAAAATTTATTCTCGGGATGTGACCTATTGTATACTCCATTGGTTTAGGTAATTAGAAAAAGGTAAATAAATCGTAAATAGGGGTTTTTATAGATGACACTTTCTTGTTTAAAAATACTTATAACCAAATTAAAATTATTTTCATGCTTTAAAATAGTTTCCTTTTTTATTAGTGTGTTAAACTTTATCATTTATTCGAAAACTTCTCTTCGTAGGTGTAAATGTTTGAGCACAATTTTTTACTTAGATTTATAATAATAATATAATAAGAAAGAAAGAAAATAAGTTTATCGACCAATTTGTAAGGCACACAATATTCACACAAAATAAAAATAAAAACTGAAAATGGTATTGTGTGCGTAACGGCTGCGCCATAGGCTCAAATAATTTGTAATCTGTCTATTGTAAAGAGCCCAAAAAGACAGGTTCTCTAAACCTTTTAAAAATACAACGAATTATATAACGTTGCTAAATTGAAGTGTACAACTGTGACGTAGCATTACAAATTTATGCTTGTAGCCTTGTTCAACATATAAAATGATTTTAAAACTGGTTACAAAAGGTTTTTCACTACCTAAACCAAAGGAGTATAGGTATAAAAGTTTGGTGAATTTCGTCCTGAGTGACATATACCTAAGGCAATTAGGAATAATGTGACTAAGTGTGGAAGTAGGAAAGCCCTCACGGAAAGTTTGTAATCAATGAATGAAAAGACTTTTTTATTATTAATTTAAGGAAGTGTGTTACGGAAAATGTGTAATATTCAAAGCCACGAACCTCGAACGACCACGAACTCCAAAATACTGCAATTCCTTCAGGGGATTTTCCTCTCTAGTGAACCGTTTAGCCGTTCCGCTATAAGATCAAAATCCAGGACTCTGAAATTGTAAGGATTCCATCGCACAAAATTGAACGGTCTATTTACTAGTTAAACGTTCCACTGTAAGACTTTTACTGTTTACTTGATGCAAGAAAACTTACGACTGGAGCCGAGTACCTACACGATTCAGCGCCGAATAGGTATACGCGATTCAGCGTCATCCACCGACTGGAGCCGAGTATTCAGCGTCACCGAACCGAGCATCACAGTTCAGCATCGTTCACTGTTAAAAAAAAAACCGGGCAAGAGTCCGACTCGCGCACCGAGGGTTCCGTACCATCATATGTTTTTAAATTTTCACCTGCGAGGCCTATATTCGTCAGAGAATTTTAACACTGTGCACTGCGGTGTAGAATATTGCAGTTTTATGTCAGCGCCATCTCTTGACCGATAGTGGAACTAATGTAACTATTGTTTATTTATTTATTTATTTATTTATCTTTAATTCAGGTAGAACCCATAGATTTGTTAGTATTCCTTAACCTATGTTAGTATAATAGACTATGACACACAACGAATTATTTACAAAACAATACTTAATTTCGCCACCTCGTGGCTACACCTGGCAACCGTACATGCACTGCGCACAGGTGCCCCATAATGTGGCCTTCAGTCTTACTAGCAACAATGCTCAGGAGACTGTTGTCGCCACCCCTCATCCGACGCAGCAGCGAAGCAGATCTTTTACGAATAATCGCAAAGAAGTCGTCTGTACGCGCTGCTGCGAACATCCCTGATGCGCTACAGAAACGAGGTAGCGCCAGCAATATCCTAAAAGCATTGTTGTATTGAACACGCAGAGCATTAAACGCTTTCTGCGTGTATCTGGTCCACATATATTGTTGATGATTTCTGAAAAAGTTTGCTATTTAGAGACTTCGTTTTATTTTTCCTGTAATCTTGACATAAACTTCTATCACAGAGAATAATTTCAGATTTTTCTCTTTGCAAACTTCGGAGATAAGGGCAACCGTATTTTTTTTTACATTTTTCATCAAAAGTCGAAAATTATGCGGCCTAAAAAAATGTTTGAGAATGTGCAAACTGCGTTCTTTCATATGATACCCCACATGCCCTAGTAGCCCCACTCCATCCAGCTGTGACAGACAAACAGACAGGCTGAGTCTCAGCATAAGGGTTCCGTTTTACAATTTTGGTACGGAATCCTAAAAAGCGCAAAGTGCGGTTAAAGAAGTTTTCACTTCAAACAAACTTACTTTATTGTGGAATAGTTGACTGTTTTTTTTTCAAATTGATTCATCGTTGTTTCTTCATATTACCGTGCCATAACTATGACATTTCCAAAGTCATTTTCAGCATAAGCTTAAGGGGGACTTCCACCAATGAAACTGATCGCGATCAGCACATCTAGACTAAACCGTGTTAAAGAGCTGTCAGTGTCATTATTGTTGTGGAATATTGACACCGACAGCTACTGAACGCGGTTTAAGTACTAAGAGCGAATTCTTTGGTGGAATTCGCCCTTAGTACTTAGCACGCATATCAAGTAAGAACATAATTAATTAAGTTCAGTGCTTACGTAATAATTCAAGTGCCAAGGTACTTTATCAACCCGTTTCACTTAACATACGCCTAACAAGAAAGGTGAGGTAAACCAAAATTCCATTTGCGATCGCAAGATGTCTGGTATTTTACGATCGCAAATGAAAAATAAAATATTATGTGATAGATAATTTAATATTAACAGAATAACGTTGTAGTAAAACAGATATTTATGTAGCCCTTCGCTTTTTCAGTGGACTGGAAACACATCGACACAGCTAGAGAGGGAGAGCAATAGGAGTTTTTCTATCAAAAGTAACTGAGAAACACTCTAAGGCCTCCCTTGCACTACAAATCACTAAATGCGTTTAACGCTAAACGTTTACAGGGTGGCTGTTACCATGGATTCAATACATATTCTGAACCCCTCTACGTTGAAATTGATCGTCGGTTATTTTAAAAAAATACTGCCTGCATACGTACGTGCTGCATGCATATTTGCCTGTATACGTTTAGCGTTAAACGCAGTTTGTGATTTGTGGTGCAAGCGGGCCTAACTATAGAACAGCACAATCAGCCTATAATGTTCCCACTGCTGGGATACAAGCCTTCTCTCTGTGAGAGGGCACGGGCCGTAATCCAACAAGCGGGCCCGGGCCGGTGAATGGCACATGTCTTCGAATTTTTGGTTCAAGGACATGCCGATTTCCTCGCGATGTTTTCCTTCACCGTTTTGAGAGCAGTGGTGATGAAATTGTAACGCGCCAGCCTGCATACAACTCGTGAAGGCTCCTTCAAACAGGCGCGACACGCGACAAAATCGCGCGCGACAAAAAGGCACCGCAAGTTGCACAACGAGCGGTGCCTTTGTGTCACGCGCGATATATCTCGCGTGTCGCGCCTGTTTGTAGGAGCCTTAAGTCGGTGCTGTTACAACTGCTCCTATGTGTAGTGCATCCGTTATTATCCGAGCAGTCTGGTCTCAATGAAATATTCCACCGACTCAGGCCTGTATATGTATAAAACCATCAACACTCTTTACATGATAAATATTCATCTCGACTAAATGAGACCTCTCCATACCCCGTCACTCCCTTTTAATTTATTCAGAACATCGATCTACCTGCTCCTAACGAAGAAACACTTTTATACCAAGCTTTAAAAGCAAACCGTGTCACTAAGCCGGAATAGTACAAAAGACCCACTTCTTCAAGAAGTTCAAACAGCAATCAAAACTTAAATTGTAGGTACGTATATTCTTCGATAAACAATCATGAAAGCTTTCTTCGAGTTAAATGACTTCGGAAATGATTTCATTTTGAAAAAGTCTTGTTTTTTTTATAAATATAGAGGATAGACACCACTTTATCATTCCACTATGTAATCCTAGAAAAATAATCTCTCATTCTCTAAATAGTATAAAAAACTAATTTAAAAAATAAAAAAACCCGACTGCGAAACTGAAAAGCTAAAAACCAGCTAAATAAAAGTTGGAAGCAGGCGGGACCATTTTTATTATATTTTCAAATTCAAATGGGTCCCGCTCGCTTCCAACTTTTATTTAATTTAAAATGGGCTTGTTTTTAGCTTTTTAGTTTCGCAGTCGGGTTTTTTATTTTTTAAATTACTCTTTTATTTCCAGCTTTTTAGTTTACAAATGTGAAAGATTTTGCCACAGATATCCGAAAACGATTTAGTTCTCGGTACTTACGTGTTTTTTTACGATTTGTCACTTCGAATTACTTTTAACCATACAAGTTATATATATACTTTTGTAATCACCTTTTAAATCCCTTTATTTTGATACCTCGGATTTGAGGAAAAATCATTTTCGTTTGAAGACATTTTGCGCCAAAAATCGCCCATTTAAATGTTTTTAATTTTTGATATACCCAGTGTCACTCTCACAATTAAGACGACTCTAACAGCACCTCTCAAGCTGAAATCGATCAAGCCGTTTAGGCTACAGAGCGTGCCAAAGAAATAAACATACATACATACACTCGAAAAACATAACCCTCCTTCTGACGCAGTCGGGTAAAAATCATTTTGAACAACCGGTTTTGTCCGTCGGAGGACTGAAGGCCGTTAGAGCTGACGTGGCCTTGACTATTGTAGCATAGCATCGAACGCCCCTCGGTTAGATACCATGACAACCTTCAAAACGCAGCTGGAACAGCCTGGCGGAAGGCGGACATTCCTAAAACCATTAATTCAGTAGTTTCTTTTATTGTGTCTGCAATGTAACAATGTTGCATAAAAGGAGGAAAAACAGTGTGTTTTATGATCCTTATTATCGCTGGTAGCTGAGAACAATCAGACGAAATGTGTCCTCTCGGCAAAATGGGAGACTTGCAAGTGCTCACTCTTAACACTTCGCGTTCTTGACGCCGAACACATTTTACGTTTATGTTTCGCTATACTTTATTCTTGTGAAGATGTTATGATGATGGATGATAAAGACAAAATAAGCTTCTTTTGCACCCATCTCTAAAAAGTTACCTAGTCTTGTAGTAAAAGTTTTTACTTAACTACTGGTGGCTATATAAACTATATTTTTTCAGCAAGCTATATACAGGGCGAAAAGTTAATAGCTGAGTAGGTGCATCATCATCATCATCATTTCAGCCGAAAGACGTCCACTGCTGGACATAGGCCTCCCCCAAAAGGGGGGGTTTGCCATAATCGCCACGCTTAGCAGGCGGGTTGGCGATCGCAGTATGGTATGGTGGTGGAATGCATAGAGAACGCTGCTGCCCATTCTCCGGTACGCCGCTTAGTCGCCTTTTACGACACCCACGGGAAGTATGGGGTGGTGCTATTCTTTAAGTCCGGCACCACACAGACAAGGTGCGCACAGACGGAGTAGGTGCGGCATGATGAAAGTACACCGAAAATATATTTGAGAAGTTTCAGATAAGAACCCCGTGGTCCGGAGTCCACTTTCAGATTTCGAAAATGAACGATAAATAGAGTGATCTTCAGAGCCTTTGCCTTTGTTTTTGCCTTTGCTTTTTTTTTTCTATGAGACGATTTCAGTTGGTTTGCATCATCATCATCATTTAGATCATAATATATTATGGAAGGCTTATGTGTTTAAATCTGTACATCTGTACTCATGAGCCTATTTATGCGCATAAGATTTTTTTGCTTTATCTAAGTCGAATATTTCTGTAAAGATAAAGCAAAAAATCTATCCATGTGATGTTTCGTATAAACAGGGAGCTGGACGCCTGGTATATACAACCACTGCGTCGACTGCTGGGAGGACACAGCCCGGTGTACGCTGGCAGAGTGTGCCGCTTGGAGGAGCCGCGCCGTACCCTCATCTCAGGAGTAGGCAGCGAGCTGTCGCTGCCGGCCGTAGTCGACTCGATGGACGGCAGCGAAGAGTCCTGGGACGCGGCGGTTTCCTTCTGCGAAACACTTGTCTCGCAGAAGGAGACTGCGGGAGAGGGAGATCTCGTCCACTCACCCGGCCCGCAGCAGGCGGACCAGGCGTCGGCGGAGGGTGGACAAAGCCCTCTTCCAGCCCCCCGAAATAGGTCCAGGGGCGAAGGACTCGAGGACGTCCGTCTCCCCTACATAGGACGAGGAGGTCCGCAGAAGCGTAAGAATTTGACACACCCCTCCGCCCCCCTGGGGCGGAGGACATCCTTGAGGACTTTCCACACCGAAAAAAAAAAGGTGCCGTCTGTTATCGTAAAGGGGAATTGTTTTATTATCTCAACATTCGAGATCAGGCCGTCCATTATGGTACGATAATAGTCGGTAAGAATCCATACCTTGCAGTATACAGTATACCTACCTACGAGTAACTAATATATGTATATTTAATTTGCCTAGTCGCCGAGTCCTAAATCATATTGTTTTATGTAGGGTATTAATGTAGGGTCAAAGTACGGTACGTTGGTAACATTAACAAGAGTTATATTTGTTTTCAATATTTCAAAACATTGCCAGGCTGAACAAGGTACACTGCAGCGCGGGAGGATCGATATATAGTGTCAACAATGACGAGAAATCGATTTCAAATGGCTGTTAAAGTCAAAAATCACCTTCTACGTGCTGGAGGGAGCAATCCGAGCGCGTGTACAGTGTGGCGGCGTCTTGCTGAAGCAAAGTTAAAGCCATTCAGACCTGCAAACGGCCCAAAAACTCTAAAGGCAGCATCAAAATTCAAGGCTGAGTTACGGTAGAGAACACATGAATTGGACTCTGGATGACTGGTCAAGAGTAACGTTTTCAGACGAGCCGAGTGTCATGCTATACACGCAAGATGGAAGGCAAAGAGTCTACAGAAGACCAAGAGAGCGCTATAACCAAACTTGCATTGAAGAGAAAGTGCCATACGGCGGAGGCTCCTTACACGTGTGGGCTGGAATTCCTTCCGAAAGCCGCACCATGCTAGTGATAATAGAAAATGACACCTTAACTGCAGAATAAATGTGATATGTGAAAGAAATCTTAAATGAGTATGTTGGTCCATTTTTAGTAAGCATGGGCTAGAACGGCATGCTATAAATCCTCTATTTTTTTTTTCTGAAACAGTTAGCTTATTATTATTATTATCCATTTATTTCAGGCATGAAGGCCCATATAAAACACATACAATACAATATTAATAACTTAAAAATACTATAAATACATACACACATTATAATTACACTAACAAACTAAAGCACACGAAGTGTCTGCGTCGCCAACATTAAAACGACGAGTGTTATAGGAACCATAATATCATCCAAACACTGACCTCTTGTATAATACAGGTCAGTGCATCCAAACGAGTGTTACTATAATGTTGTACTTTATGGAACTCCTTTGTTTTTTCGATCCCTTCCTTACTCATCAAACAGCCACATTCTCACTACTCAATTCGTGGTAACTTTATGAATTTCAAAAAAGAACAATGTCATACACGCGCGATCCACTACCACAGCGCCATAATTTAAAAAAAACTTATAAATTATTCGAATTCACGCCATATCCCGCCATTTTGTTCGATATTAGTATTGGAAAAACTTTGTTGTTCACAAAAATGAGTGATACAAGCTTGATAGTCAGCAATTAAACTTTCCATGAATTATTTACATAGAGTTCTTACAACATTTTACAGCACCCAGTTTTTCAGAACCTTTTCTAGAGGATTCATATCACGAGTAGATTTTTTTTTTTTCAGTATTGTGGCAGTATTGTGACATTCGACTTCGCCTCGTGTGATAAACCCACGTTCGTGTTTTAATACTCTTTATTATACAACAGTTGCACAAATAACTATTTTGGGACTACCTAAAAATGAAATAATATTACGGAAAGGTAATGTCATATCAAATCAAAATTAAGCGCAGCAGCATCTCGGTAGCTTTTTTTGCAGACACCTTAAAATCTGACGGTATTTTTTCGTTCTGAAAAGTTGAACCTTATCGAGCATAAAGTCGTTTTCACGTCAAAAATTACCAAAACTTCTACTCCCTTTGAAACCTCAATAGCGTATTACCTATAAAGGGACCCCTTTTGTTTCAAGGCGGTAAAAAAATCCACCAGTATAATCTGTATAATATGGTGCAGTAACGTTTTGTGTGTAGGTACTGAGAAAAACAAAGGGTAATAATAAAGATAATTTTATTTTGCAAGTATAGGTATAAAAGTTAACAAAATGATGACAAGTTCAGCCATATTTTACCATGTAGGCATGCAAAAGATACACAAAAACATACTAACTTAAAAAATATGTTTCATTAAGGAACGTACTTAAATTATAATAACCCTTCACCACTAAAAAGCTACGAAGTCTTATTTTAAATAAAGAAATAACTAGACACAATTATTATAAAACTCTTATAGTAAATTATAAACTACTGTGAACAGTCCAATAAAACAAGAACATAATAGAACAACGGTTTCGCAATTCGGGAAATTTAATTCAATTTATTCATAATATCCGGTCAGGTGAACTTGTCCATATCCTTCCCATGCTACATAGCAAAAACCATAGCCGACGACTCGCCAATACCCTGAAAATAGTTTTAATAACATACAGGTCACCTTTCACAGATAATGGAAAATGTTTACAAAATGAGATGACGGCGCCGAACTAGCGATACATACATTTACTATTGCCGCGTGTCCACTGCACGTCAGTTACCCGAGCGCCGAGATCATGGCCCCGAATTTTCGAATAGTTTCGAACTTGACCCGAGATTGTAACTGACCGATGTGCGGCTATACAAAACACGTTTGATCTTGCCCACATACTGATAATTATCATACCGGCGCCGTTCGTCCGGCGTTTATTTTGTACACATGATACTGAACTGCGAAATTCGGTCAAGGTGCAGAAACGATCGCAGTCACCGGGACGTCAAACGTTCAGTTCAAATAATTAGTTTCTCGTTGCCGTCCCGTCGACAGTGGCGGTGGAAAAACGGCCTAATTCTTCGTACTCTGTGAATAAAATATTGCTATCCTTACGAGAGCTACTAACAGTAAGAGAGCCACTTTCATTGTTTTTCTATTGGCATATTGCTATCCTTATATGGGCAGAATATATAGGTACACACGGCGACATATCCAGCTATACCTTTCCAGTTTGGACATGCTGGTTTGAACAGGTCCGTTGCATTCCACAGATTTGGCTTGACCCAATATACTTTTTTTTTTCTGATGCTGAACGTACTTACAAAATGAAAGTAAAAATATTTGTAATGAACTAAAATGTACTGAATACAATTTTCAATAAACATATACGTTGCATTTCAATTTTTTCTGTTTTCGTAAAAAAAAATCTAAAGCTTTTAAGTTCTGCATATTGTTAGTTTTATTTAGTACTAGCTTCCGCCCGCGACTCCGTCCGCGCGGATGTCGGTCTTCGCGTGGATGGTTTATTTCTCCATTTTGAGTAACTCTGACAATGACATCTTATAAATATCTATTGGACCCAAATACGGCTAAGCCTATAATAATTAAGGAGATCCCTCTATTGAGCTACTGCTGTTGTTCTGTAGTAAGTATTTTTTTCATAGTAATTCCGACCTTGATAAGTAGCATGTAGCAGTAAATTACTGACAGTGACGAAAAGTTTGCAATAATAAAAAAGTGATCGTGACAATGCGACAGAAAGTTAATTGAGAGCTTCAGCACACACAACATTGTTAGTGATCTCGTCCGGAATATGAACATGAAGATTTCTTGGACTGCTCACACGGGAAAGAGCTACGTAAAGTTGCCCGTGTGAAAAACAACTCGCAGTAAGATCTACGCCAGCAACTCCTAGGGTCTGACCTTGAGCCTTATTTATTGTCATGGTGTAACACAAAGCTACAGGAAACTGTATTCTCTTAAATTGAAATGGAAAATTATCCACTGCGGGTAATGCAACGTGTGTTCGCGGTTCTACAGAACAACGTCTATGAATAAAACTGAAAAATAAGATTTTTTTTTCTACGTATTTTTCCAGGATAAAAAGTATCCTATTTTATGCCCAGGATAATAAGGTATAATTATACCAAGTTTCATCGAAATCGAACCGTTAGTTTTCACGTGATGCCTGCATATACTGACAGACAGACAGACAGACAGACAGACAGACAAAAATTTTTTTAATCACATATTTGGGTTTGGTATCGATCCAGCAACACCCCCCGCTATTTATTTTTTCAATATTTTCAATGTACAGAATTGACCCTTCTACAGATTTATTATAAGTATAGATAGCTTCCGCCCGCGACTCCGTCCGCGCGGATGTCGGTCTTCGCGTGGATGGTTTATTTCTCCATTTTGAGTAACTCTGACAATGACATCTTATAAATATCTATTGGACCCAAATACGGCTAAGTCTATAATAATTAAGGAGATCCCTCTATTGAGCTACTGCTGTTGTTCTGTAGTAAGTATTTTTTTCATAGTAATTCCGACCTTGATAAGTAGCATGTAGCAGTAAATTACTGACAGTGACGAAAAGTTTGCAATAATAAAAAAGTGATCGTGACAATGCGACAGAAAGTTAATTGAGAGCTTCAGCATACACAACATTGTTAGTGATCTCGTCCGGAATATGAACATGAAGATTTCTTGGACTGCTCACACGGGAAAGAGCTACGTAAAGTTGCCCGTGTGAAAAACAACTCGCAGTAAGATCTACGCCAGCAACTCCTAGGGTCTGACCTTGAGCCTTATTTATTGTCATGGTGTAACACAAAGCTACAGGAAACTGTATTCTCTTAAATTGAAATGGAAAATTATCCACTGCGGGTAATGCAACGTGTGTTCGCGGTTCTACAGAACAACGTCTATGAATAAAACTGAAAAATAAGATTTTTTTTTCTATGTATTTTTCCAGGATAAAAAGTATCCTATTTTATGCCCAGGATAATAAGGTATAATTATACCAAGTTTCATCGAAATCGAACCGTTAGTTTTCACGTGATGCCTGCATATACAGACAGACAGACAGACAGACAGACAGACAAAAATTTTTTTAATCACATATTTGGGTTTGGTATCGATCCAGCAACACCCCCCGCTATTTATTTTTTCAATATTTTCAATGTACAGAATTGACCCTTCTACAGATTTATTATAAGTATATAGATTTTTTTTGAAAATTAAAAGATATTGTTCCTTCGTTTCCACCGAAATAATAAAACGTACTTACGATATTTGACTCTACAATTTTCTAAATATGCATGGCAATACGTGTCCAAAACTTTGTAATAGAGTGGAGAAAACATTACGCAAACGGGCATAGGTGCAGTCCTGAAAATAGAAACACATAGTTAAGGAAAAGGAAAAGATTTTTTTAAACAACCAAACCAATTAAATATTTTATTATTTGGAAAATGGCAGTTCTCATGTCGCTTATTTTCAGAAGCGTTCATAAATGAAACGCTAAACCTAGGACAGTAACAATAGAGTTACCATATTCACCGGAATATGGTATTTCTATAATACCTCTCATATGCAAATTACCTTACCAAAATCTCATGATAATGAGCAAATTCCATTGCTCTTTAAACAAAGTTCTCTCTTAATTTGACTGAGATCTAACTTTTGAGAGTATTTTTACGAATGTACGCGAAGTCTAAATGCGACACCCAGATTGCATGGAGTCTTGCCATTCTTCTTTGTATATCAAACGTTTGTGCATTGCATCAGACTGCATCTGATTCTCAACCGAGAAAGGACGGCGTGATCAAAAAGCCTTATCCAAATTTACTTGGGGTCGGTATAACACACAACTTTTTCTTCCATACTTCTCCATTAGTCGTCATCTCGGTAGTCACCCTCTTTAGTTTTTAACCATATCATCATTCACACAGTCCATCCATCGTGTTTTTGGAATTCCCCTACTCTTTTAGGCATCGACATTCATACTCAAAACTTTCCTCACGACATTTTCCTCATTCCTCCGTATCACATACCATACCATGCATCGGACATCTATGATACCATGACAACCGATTTCCACACAACTTTTTAGTTACTGGTGCCACTTTCAGACTTCCTCTTATGTACTCATTTCTTATTCTATCCATTCGTGTAATACCACACATCCCTATAAGCCTTCTCATCTCAGCTGCATGCAATTGCCAAAAGGCAATTGCATGCAGCTGAGAAGGCTCATCATCCCTTTTGTGGCCCAACATTCTGATCCATACAAGTCAGCAGGTCTAACCATGGTTTTATATAACTTCACCTTAAGTTTAGGGGGAATGGGGCAGTCGCAGATTGTTCCTGTGACCTGCCGCCATTTCATCCATTCAGTGTTAATTCTGTGCTTAACAAAACGATATACTTCGCCATCGCTATGACAAGTGAAAACCGGAACTTTGCCAGTAACTCCGCAAATGCGGGACTTCCGCAAGAGATAGTACCTCGTCCTCCACCGTACCCCACCTCCGTAAGTTTTTAGTTTTTAGCGGAGTCGTAACGGAAGTTTCTTTACTTGTTGTCATTGCGTACGACTACACGACTCATAATCTTTGAAAAATCATGGAACGACTGCCTATCTGACCTTCACAACCCAGTTACTGGGTAACACGGTACCCCTTGGTAAGACCGCTTGTCACAACCTTTGGGCTTCTGACTACTCTTAATGACTTTCTAAATGTAAATACGAATGACAGCCGAGACCACGAGTTTTCCGAACCACAGAGGGTCCCAACCATCCGCGGATAGACCTCGACAAGCATAACTTGACCTTTGAACGAGCCGTGCGGTTGTTATTACCGAGCCACAAAAATTAGCTGTTTCATAAATGTTGACCGCATAAGTCTTGCACTTTTGTATGAAACAGCTGTGTTTTCTTTTTGATAACCGACTAAAATGTTCTACACTAGGGGTGTAGAATTCATGGTTACAGTTTTGCAGCGATGGCTCTGCCACCCTGTATAAAAAAAAAAGTAAGTATAGAAACAAAAGTAAGTATAGAAACAAGCAAACAATATTTCTCAAAAAACTATTTTACGGCCGTGTCAACGGTGGCGATTTGTTTGTGGCTTATAAAAGCCGGCTTTATTGAACAATTGCTCACCTGGTACTGAAGGCAGCGGTGACATGAGAACAAAAACTTGGAATTTCGAGTTAGATCGCCACCACATTAAAAGAAATTAGCATTGTTTTAGAAGTAGGTATGTATTTATGTATGTACTAGCTTCTGCCCGCGACTTCGTGCGCGGATCCTGTTGCTTATGCCAGCGACAACGGGGTCGTCAAAATCGAAGATCTGAAACGTCTGATGTCGAATTCTAAGAGCCTGGGGACGGGACGGGTTGTGGTGTCTCGCCGACACAACAACCCGTTAGAATTTCCGCCTCAATGATATTTCTCTGCAGTGAGATGACTTTGAGCCCCCCCATTGCACAGTTTCGGCGGAGTGAGTTTCCGAAGAAGCATAATTGGGACACCGACCTTTAACTTAATGGTGTGCGCTGGTAGTCCACTTGCACCGAGGGAATTGAGAAATTCTACGGGGTAATGTGTGGCGTCATACTTGTCGACAACAGTGTTTATTGAAGTGTAGATCACTTCATTTCCCTCAATTTCCGCGAGAATGCATTCATTGATCGCTGAAGCTTGGTCGTTTCTGGGTGTTAAAATGGCTCGTTCACACACCCAAGAATGTTGGTGCGGTATCCTATTGATGTCCCCATACACCAGGCGAATCAAATCTTCTAAGGTGGACACCACTCTCCTAAGTACCTCAGGTAGAACCACCTGGCCACCGTCTACTGGTAGCGTTCCCTCACCCAATTTTAAGAGAACATCAAAAAATTCTTGGGCGTGTACATTCCCGCCAAGATGTGCTCTCATATTCATCGTTAAGCGCAACCTATGAATATGTGGCCATAAGAAAGGGTATTTAAAGAAAGAAAAAAGAAAGAAAAAAAGTTTATTTGGACACAGTTCGTGAAATACAAAATTAACAAAAAATAACAAAAAAACAATAAATAGTATGTGCCTCTCGGCTGCGCCAAAAAGCAACAAAGCATTCACCTCATCAGCCCTAGTTCCTCGCGTCACCACAGGCAGCGTTTGTCGGAAATCGCCGCTAAGCAGAACTGTAACGCCACCCATCATTTGCTGGTTCCTGTGGATGTGCTTTTCTGTTCGCCATAATGCATTCATCCCACATGATTAAAGAGCAATCTTTAAGCACGCGCCCTTTGTCACTGTTGCGTGACACTCCACAAACAGGTGTTTCATTACTCTCTAAATCTTTGGGAATCTTAAACGTTGCGTGCGCTGTTTTGCCACCAGGAAGCAGTGTTGCGGCGATTCCTGACGATGCTACTGCAATGGCAATCTTGTCTTGCCTCCTGACCTCTGCGAGAATGCCAGCGGTGACAAATATTCTCCCTGTTCCACCAGGAGCATCCAAGAAAAACATTTTACCTTGGCCGAGCCGAGTCAAGGATGGTGTCAAAAATTTGCTTTTGCTCTGAGGTAAACTTATGACCATGTATGACCATGTCTCATGGTCATTGACGACGGTACTCATAGCTCTTGGATCATAATTTATTTCAGAGTTGTACTCTCTGTTTCCAAGCTCTTGTACATCCAGATGTAGTGGAGTCGGTAGCCCATAATTCACCAGAGAACTGCCGCAGATCGAAATGACCATATCTTGAAGTGAATTAGGGCAACTGTTTAGAACGCGCTCATCAGTTGCCTCAGTATTATCTTCAGTAGTGCGTCTCAGACCTCTTAGGAAGTCTTCGAACAGAAAATGCCGATATTTCTCCCATAACAGAAGCGGATTTGCAATACCGCAGAACACCAACAACCAACAACCACCAACAAACAGATGTCGCAAACGACTGAGATTGTCACTAATGCTGGCCCTCAAGTGCGTTGTCCCAGTGCTGATCACCGTCGAGAAGGTGGCGTGCTACGCAAGCAGCGCGGTATGTGGGATACTCAATGTCATCGACTGTCCTTAGAAACGCAAATGATGTTGGGCCGTGCACTGTGTGCAGTAACATTCGCAAATAATAGCACTCGCCATTATTTGGGTGCACAGTGTAAACCCGTCCCAATGCGGTGTCCTTAAAAAATCCCGGAAACCCGTCCACGGCGTGTCCGCATCGACGTCGATTAAATACACCTCTTTGCTTGTCGTACGTGTAGTACGACGGCACCTCATCATAGGTGAGTGATCTAGCAAAGTTGTCCCCTTCACAGAGTCTAAAACAGGCCAATTTCAGTCTATCAAAAAGTACTCTGTGAAGGCCAACAGGAAAATTAAACACATCAACCAACACAGACAACAAAGGTAACCCCCGTTTCTATAGGATGAGAGCGGCACATCGGCACCTATAACATCACTTTTTGGGAACAAAACCATAGCGCGATCTAACTCGACGCCAACGCCATCTAGTTAGAAAACGGAAACTACATATTATTTACCCAAATTAATTAAATTATGAATAAAACTAAATTGTCGTTAATTTAACAGACAACTACATTAGTTTTGCATTAAATAAAAAAATATGGTAACAGCAGCAAGGATCAAAACTAAGAATTACATACTTAAATGAATTACCTACAACAAATGTGCTTGGTAAGATATAACTTAGAACCAAAAGTTTGACTTGACTTCATGATAGTGTAGCTTGTTGTACCGCCAATCAATCTGTTTAGTAATATTGGTGTGAAAATCTCCATACAATTAGATAGGACATGTAAAGTTCTCAGATTTCATAACAGTATCGTTCCTAATGCACATAAAAAATGCAAAAACTAAAAAAAAGAATTTTACGATTTTTTAAAACAATAATATGGGATTTGAACTCGCAACACTTAGTGCGCTAAACGGTCGCCTGACCTTACCGCTAAATTCCCCGTTGACATATTGTTGAAATAGCTGTTCCCTTGCAATTTATAATATTACTGCCCCGCTCCTTAATAAAAATAGCGTGATTATTATGTTCCCAGAGTTAAAGTTTTATTTTTAACTAAATAAATAAATAAACATGTAATTTTGTGCATTCAATTATTTTGTGCATTCAATTACGAACAAACACATTTTAAAATCAATATTGCTTACCTCCCATAACATACGGCGTGATAATATGTAGCCTAAAGCCTTCCTTGGTTTACTAAGAACATTTTTGCTGAATTTTAATTCAATCTATCCAGTAGTTTTGGCGTGATGCCGTACCATACACACAGACAAACAGACAAAAATTCTAAAAAGTCACTTTCTGTCATCAGTTAAGTTGTTCTAACAAAAGCCACTAATTTTTTCTCGAAAATTCACAATGTACAGTTTTTCTTTCGTTACTGTTTTATTATATGTATAGATTTTGGGACCAAGGACAATACAGTCTATTTAAAAAAAAAGTGAATTGATGAGATTAAAAAGCGCGAATCTCCGACTAGTAAATAGTTATCTGTGGAAATAAAGCACTAATGGATTAAAATAAAGAAAAAACACGCGTTTTTAATACACTACATTATGGACCTAAGCGGTTCAATAAGAGCCACTTTACGAGCAAGTGTGTTGAAATAGTACATTATGATACATGTGTGCTATGTTGATCATTATGCTCGAGGCGGTATTATTCGCGCGAGCCGCAGGCGAGTGCGATAAGAAAGCCGAGAGTCTAATGATCGATGCACACGCGTTTCATACGACGTTTTTCAACACACTTGCGAGGAAAAAACTGACTTGTATTGTTAAATATTAACTTGTATGGAAAATGGCGCGCTGGTTTTGTCTTTCCGCCAGCACTAGCAATGCGCGCGCAAGTGTAAATAAAAGCACTGACCACAGAGCATGTAAAAACAATTGCAAAAAAAAACAATTGTAGTTTAGTTAGTATGGAATTAGAAAGTACTATTGGCATAGAGAATTATACCTACGTTAGTTCAGTGAGAATCCGCAATGATAGAACGCCAGTCAGGGTCTTTTCCGTTTGGTTTCGGGTAGGGACCACGGACAATTTTAGGTGGATAATTAAAATTTTCTTACGTTTTTTGTAATTTGCAGGTCAGTATCAGGTTGCATCTTGATCAAATATGATTCGCGACTATAACGCGTTAGGTTAAACGAGGGACATACTTTGAGGGGAGTTAGTACTCATGAAAATGAACAACTTTTAATATGGGATTAACCCTGAAATCGCGAAAAAAAATTAGCCGTTTCCTACATTTATGTTCGCATAGCTCGTCAACATGTACTGAACAGCTGATTTTTTTTTTTGCGATTTCAGGTTTGGCCCCATAGTAAAAGTTGCTCATTTTCATAAGTACTAACTCCCCTCAAAGTATGTCCCTCGTTTAACCTAACGCTCTGTATATGTATTTACAGAATTATAGTCATTAGAATAGAATCTTTCTAGTTAGATTTTTCCCTAAGAACTTTTCCATAAGAAAGATGTATTAATGATTCGAATGATTATAATTCTGTAAAGATGTAGGTACTTGTTAGAGTCGCAAATCATATTTTGATCAAGATACAAACCTGACACTGACCTGAAAATTGCAAAAAACCTAAGAAAATTTGAATTTCGCGGTAGACCGCGAAATTCATATTTTCTTAGGTTTTTTCGTACAATTTAAGGTGAATGCGCAGTGGTCTACCACTGCACCTTAAATTGTCCGAGGTCCCTGCGCATTCACCTTAAGGTAAATAAATATTAGTTAATTTTGGGACCAAGGACAATACAGACTATTAAAAAAAAGTGAATTGATGAGATTAAAAAAGTGCGCATCTCCGACTAGTAAATAGTTATCTGTGGAAATAAAGCACATGTGGATTAAAGTAAAGAAAAAGCACGCGTTTTTAATACACTGCATTATGGACCTAAAAGCGGTTCAATAAGAGCCACTTTACGAGCAAGTGTGTTGAAAACTCCTTTATTTGTTTGTTACTATACCTACTACATAATAATCAGTATTGTGTATTATATATTTCTGCTTTATTGTTGCAGAGAAAAACAGTTGTTCAATGGGTACAACGATTTGAAGAGGAGGGTTCTTTGCAACACAATAAAAAACTGGTAGACCACGACTTATGAACACATTGCAGCATCAAACCATGATAAGGGTGTATGAAGAAAATGGTTTTCTGCCGACGAACCACTATGCTGGTTTATTTGACACAAGTGTTGACACTGTCCGTAGCGTCGTGCTCTTCATAATGAAGGGCTGCATTATCGGAGGCATGCTGTGAAACCCTTGCTCACGGAAAACCATAATGGGCAAGATTACAGTTCGCTTTAGAACACATAAACTTTGATTAGAATAATGTCATCTTGTCTGTCAGATGAAAAATCTTTTAAGTGCAGTGAACACGGACGTTTATGTTAGTGGCGTCGAAATAAGAGGCTATACACAAATGGTCACGTAGCTACGAGCTATTAATAAATAATTATACTTAATTAATATTATTTTACTTAGTTCTTATTATTTATATTAATTGGAGACCAGGTTATGTGCGTATAACCTATTACTTACTTACGTATTTTTATTAACTTAAAAAGTTATGAACACTTCAAGTTCAAAAACATAGTTTTTAGTTTTTTTATGTTACGTATTAACCATTTGATATGATTTTGTGCAATTTTGTAGTTTTTAGCCTACCTATTTAATACGTTTGACCTTCGTGATAAAATAATCTGGTCTCCTGTTTGTTTTTATTGAAGTTACATAAGCTTCAATCCTCTTTCCGATTTTGGATCAAATACTTAAGCTCAATAAGAAGTTATACATAAAATTATAATGCCTACGACAATTAATAAACTGACTGTTAAATTTTAATAATAAACTGTAAGAAATAAACCTCTTTTTTGTTTGGCGAGCCCACAAGGCGAGCCTATTTACCCGCGATAACTATTTTTTCCTCTTGTTAAGTAACTACCAACACGAATATTAAATTATTAAAAATACCCACTCGTTAGCTTAATGACTATACTTAATTATTCCTATCGGTTTCTTTTATTATTTTTATCATTTAAGCTACGTATGCTGGTAAATGTAATGTAATAATTAGATATTAATAAATGTATTAGCTGTGTAACTCCTTGCTCAATACGTTTCTTCCCAGCTCGTTTCGTAAATGAGTCATAGTTGTGAAAAAACCAACGCCATCTAGTTTATTTTCGAAAACTTGAACTTTAAACGTTCACAGAAAAATAGACATTAGGGTTATCCATGGTATTTAGCAGGTGAGTGTACATATTAAAGAGTATTCTATTCTATTTTATCTCTTCCTATCGCAGGTATGCTGGAAGAGATTTCTTTAGAAATAAGCATGACCTTAGTCCCCATTTTCTGTTATTTTTCTTGTCTGTACATAAATGTTTCACTTAGGGCTGATTTTTGAATCATCTGATAACTTTATTCGAGGAATAATTTTGAAATTTTGACAGTTCTTTCATACAAAAACTGTAAAACGTCAAGTTTATTCCTCAAATAAAAGTTACCGGCGATGGAAAAATCAGCCCTTAGTTGGAGCCGATTTTGTTTATTAAACCTCCGTTAAAACTTACAGAGGTAAATGCGAAGCCGGAGGTACGACTTCTTGCGGAAGTTTCGCATTTGTGGAGGCGGAGGCGCTGTTCCATTTTCCATTAGAAGTCTACTCCAGCTTCCGCCTGCCACCTCTGAGAACTGGCTTCCGTTACATCCTTAGTTTATATAGTATTTATATCTCACGATGCGACACGTGCTTTACTTGAGGTTAACAAGTGTACAAATACGCTGTGTGACTGTGTGTCTGTCGGAGCTCTCGTACCGACCGAGACAATGGCGAAGTCAGAAGCGTGTGTTATGCGCTGACACTACTCGTCTTACGCACAAATTCACAGCGTGTTTATACACTTGTTAACCACAAGTAAAACGCGCGTCGCTTTGTGAGACAATAATACCGTACCTCAAACTTATTGTAAGTTTTGTTTTTTTATATATGGTTCACTTACAAGCTTGTGATGCATTTGGTAAAATCATCGTAGCATCGATCGATTTCAGGTGAGTGCATCCACTGCTGATTTTCATAATGAAAACTCACGGTTGTGTAACTTCCAACATCCAAATTTAAAGCGTCATTTATCTTAGATTGAGGCAAATCCGTGACATTTCCGGTCGGAGCTGTCATATGGGCTTCATCCTCCGCTAAAAAAAAAAATAGAATTAAAGCATCGAAATTTTGGGTCACACCAGCGACGTTGCCAATCACTTTCCTTAATGAAAGGCTCTAAAACTGATTTACAACACGTTAAATTAGATATAAATTATATAAACAAACATAACATCACGCTTATAATAGTTACATCCTTATCCAGCTAGTTAGAAAGAAAGAAATAAAAATGGTTATTTGCGGCAAACATGACGCATCAAAAGAAAGAAAACACAAAAAAAATATTAACAAGTTGGGAGAAAACATGCGTCACATCCACGCAAAACGGCCATCGCTCAGCATAATGCTAAGACCCTAAATAATGATTATTATGTACTGTATGGAACCACACAGCATGGAATCACCTAGCCATCTCTGTGCGCGCGCAGGTACGCACCGCGGCAATTTTTTTTTTGCGCACTTTTTTTTTCGACGCATTATTTAGTGCCAAGAGTTGAAAATCCAGTGTGCGATATACCTAATCCCGCCGCGATATTTTTACGTCAGTGCCTAGGTGGGCTTAAGTACCACATTCAGAGTCAGTCGGCATGATCAGTTCGCGTGGCGACCCACCAAGTCCCAAAAAAGAATAGCGTCATACCGACTTATTACTTATTCGTAGGTCATACTAAACCACGAATTTTTATGCCAAACATATAAGAGTCATATTGCCCAGACATGATGCAATTTTGTAGTAATCACTCCAATCAATAAACCTTATTACAATAATATAAGAATCAATGCAGAAGAAGCAATGGTCCTCGTTGGGCTTGTACTGTGGCACAAGCCCAACGATAACCATTGCTATTTTACTTTGTGTTCAGAATCGCACAAATACATTTTTTTTTTATTATGTAAAAATATACGTAATTATCTAACATCCGTAACCCATTTAATCTTTGTAACTTTGTAAAATTCGCACTCCAGAGCCACAAGATACAAGCGGCACTTAGGTTGTAGCTAACTGAATATGTTACATTGTATTATTACGCCAGATGCGACCATCTGACCCGTTGGTCACTGTGAGCACCCACACTGCTCCCGCCGCAGTACCCGTGCCTATAAAGGAAACGGGCCGGGCTGATGAGGACGGCTTTGTGACGGTGCTAAGGAGGAAGCGCCGACAGAGTAGCTGTAAGAACCGCTGCGGCAAGGCTCCTACGGAGCCCAACGATAAACTGCGTGCTGCGAAGCCGAATACTCCGGTGTATATTTCCCGCCTCCACTACACCACTGATGCGGAAAACATCGTGACGTACGTGCGCCAAAGGTTGAAGTACGCGCCGAGGGTGCAGCTGCTGGAGTCGCAACGCAACGTCAACTTTAAGGCGTTTGTGGTGCGCATACCAACATGCTACCTGCACCTGGTGATGGAAGAAAGCTTTTGGCCGCAGGGTGTGGTATTTCGCCGCTTTCGCGGACAAGTGCCACCGGATCGCACAAAGACTTAGTGCAACTAAGCGATACTAACATAGTTATTAAGTTTTATTTACTAACACAATTGTTACTATATTATTATATATACTTAGGTTAAGGTATGTATCTATGGGTCTTTGTTACCTGAAAATAAATGGTTTATTATTATTATTATTATTATTACTTTGCCCGGAGAATTGCCAAACTTAAGTGGCAGTGGGCAGGACACATTGCTCGCAGAACAGATGGCCGATGGGGCCGAAAGGTTCTGGAGTGGCGATCGCGTACAGGAAGACGTAGCGTTGGAAGGCCTCCACAACCTTGTGAAGGCCGCAGGAACCTGTTGGATGCGAGAAGCACAGAACCGGTCGAAGTGGAGGTGCTTGGGGGAGGCCTATGTCCAGTAGTGGACGTCTTTCGGCTGAAATGATGATGAACACGATGATTTATTTATTTAAACTTTTCGCAAAAAGGTTTAAAGGCGGACTTAATGGCATGGCCTTGGGCATTAAGAATTATTATTAGGATTTTTGATGAATAAAAAAAATGGAAAGAAATGCATTCTTCAAAATTACTCAAATTGTGATTGATAGTGTGTTACTCAATTAGGGTGCTGATCATTCCAATTGACCGTGAATTTGGTATGTTAGTGCGTGAGTCCGGTATGTTAGTGCGCGAGTCTGGTATGTTAGTGCGCGAGTCCGATATGTTAGTGCGCGAGTCCGGTATGTTAGTGCGCGAGTCCGGTATGTTAGTGCGCGAGTCCAGTCCAGTCCAGGGAGCACGCACGCAAGCACTTACTCGTTGTTATTATGCCGGGAGCCATCGCCTGTTGTCTGAGTGACTTAAAGAACTGACAATTAATTGGCGCCGTTAATATTATAATGCATAAAATGTAAAACACAAACTTATATATTTCTAACATTACTAGTTGTTAATTATTCTTTGTTAGATAAAACCTCTCTAATACAGTTTCAACTGAGAAATCAGCTCTAACATCAATCCTCTTGTACCCACTTACAAAAATCGGGCAAGAGCGAGTCGGACTCGCTCACCGAGGGTTCCGTAACATCCGGGTTTATGCATAAGGTTTATGTTTATGAAATTAAATGTTTTTTTTATTTTTTTATACTTGAGTTGGTTGAATAAAAGGTAAATTGCGGTTTACGATTTATGACGTATTAAAAAAAAACTACTTACTAGATCTCGTTCAAACCAATTTTCGGTGGAAGTATACATGGTATTGTACATCATATATTTTTTTTTGTTTTATCATTCTGTTATTTTAGAAGTTACAGGGGGGGGGACACACATTTTACGACTTTGGAAGTGTCTCTCGCGCAAACTATTCAGTTTAGAAAAAAATGATATTAGAAACCTCAATATCATTTTTGAAGACCTATTCATAGATACCTCACACGTAGGGGTTTGACGAAAAAAATTTTTTTTAGTTTCAGTTCTAAGTATGGGGAACCCCAAAATTTATTGTTTTTTTTCTATTTTTGTGTGAAAATCTTAATGCGGTTTACAGAATACATCTACTTACCAAGTTTCAACAGTACAGTTCTTATAGTTTCGGAGAAAAGTGGCTGTGACATACGGACGGACAGACAGACAGACGGACAGACAGACAGACAGACAGACAGACAGACAGACATGACGAATCTATAAGGGTTCCGTTTTTTGCCATTTGGCAACGGAACCCTAATAAAAACGGCCAACTCGCTCACGAAGGGTTCCGTTCCAACGTATAATATTTAACACTACATTTTTTAAAACACCTTTTTTTTTAATTAAGTTTATTATTTGTTGTCATAGAAAGATAAAAGAAAGAAAGCAAATACGTTTATTTGCGGCATACATGACGTATAAAAAAAAACACAAACAAAAAAACGGACATCGCTCAGCATAATGCTAAGACCCTATATGAGACAGAGCCTCGGCGCTGGTATAATGGTCATAATAGTACACACTCTGTAAAAATTTCAGTGTGTTCAGTCAATAATCGCAAAAGTTTGTCCCATAGCTCGATAGATGGCGTTGCGCTGTTTAAAGACGCGCTATGGGTTCGTTACACACGATTAGCTTTATGGAGCGTAATATTATTAAAATCATACAAGCATCTTGTTACGGCATTGTACAGACGCCAGCAAATCAAGCTACCCGAAACTTTCTTTCCCAATCAACTTTGAACCTTATGTTTTAGCGATAAAGTTGAAAATCTATTAAAGACATTTGGCAGATTGTAGTAGCTTGATGTGCTGGCGTCTGTACAAAGTGTCTACCCTATTACGGACACGGTTCAAAAGAAACAGCCCTGTGGCAGACAGACCGACGGATAGGCAGCGGAGCCTTAGTAATAGGGTTGACACACTTCGCCACCCTAATTGCGTAACACACTATCAATCTCAATCTGAATCATTTTGAAGGATATTACTAAACCATTGCTGCGTATGTTCGAAAAATGTGTGTGCTCAACAACGTAAATAACGCAATGAATGTTGTTGAACTGTCAAAATAAAAGCGATTGCTACTACGCAACGGGTACAGAACCCTAAAAAGTACTCATTAGGTGTAATTAACACTCCGCCTATTTGCGATAACTGTAATGATTTCCGAGTTATTGTGATTTGATTAGGTAGGTATATTAATTAGTGGATGTTATGTAGAGACATAACACCGCCACGACATGCCTTGTCTTTTTTACCCTCGGGGAAAAAAGTCAAGGTGAAAAGAGTTTCACCTTGCCTTTTTTCCCCAAGGGTAAGAAAGGTAGCCCGTGAAATTCAAAAGAACATTTTAGGTCCGTGGCCTTATACTTTCCGCCATTTTTTTTTTTTTTCAAAATGGCGGCCACGCCTCAAACCTTCAAATCGAAAGCTGACATCAACGCAAACAGAAAACTTAATGAGAACAAAAAACCCCGTAAGTATCACGTTTAAGAGATATTAAAGTTCAAAAGTGATCACCTGACGTCCATATTTTAACTGAGTTCAAAAAAGGAGCAGGTTTTCAATTCGGTTGTTTTTTTTTTGAACTTGCTTCAGTACATCTTTTTGCAAAGGTGTTTGAAATATTCACCCTGAATGTTTAAAATAAGCAGTAGGCATACCTGGCTCCTTTAACTGCCTTTACTAACGTTTTTTTGCAGTTTGCAAAACATATTTAGAACGACGTTATCTGTTGTCCTGCAAATTGCAAAAAACGTAGCGTGGGCTACCGCGCTGCCCTAACGCGTTCGCCTTAAATTCATTATCAGTCTAGGTTTTCAGGGTCGTTTTATAACCTCAGTAGCTGTTGCTCGCGACTTCGTCTGTATGTCAAAGTCAAAGCATTTATTTCAAACTAGCTTTTGCCCGCGGCTTCGCTCGCGTTAAGTATTATTTATAAAACTAATACATTTACATCCGCCATCAGCCCTTATTTTATCCCCATGGGGGTTGAATTTATCAAAATCCTTTCTTAGGGGATGCCTACGTCATAGTAGCTATATGCATGCAAAGTCTCAGCCCGATCGGTTTAAAATTGACAAAGTTTCATACAAACTTTCATCCCCTATTTTATCCCCTTGGGGGTAGAATTTATCAAAATCCTTTCTTAGCGGATGCCTACGTCATAACATCTACCTGCATGCCAAATTTCAGCCCGATCCCTCCAGTGGTTTGGGCTGTGCGTTGATAGATCACTATGTCAGTCAGTCACCTTTGAGTTTTATATATTTAGATAGGCACTTAACAGGCACTTATGAACGTCAAAAATTAATAAAATAGAATTGATTCTACGAATTTCTACGAAATTCTACGAATTACTAAAGTAGTTTTCGTATGGAGAAGAATGGGCAAGAAATTAAAAAAAAAAATGTATTTTGTATTTCATAATTTTTTCCGAAATTCTCAGGAACTTTTGTCGCCGTCTGTAGGCTTTGTACCTTTAAGAGGTGCGTAAACGATAAATAAATTATACAAGCTTTTTACGTGAAAAGGCAAGTCATGTAGGTAAGTGTATGGGGAAAATATAATTCAGGACTGAAAGTCAAGAAAAAGTGAAGAGGCAGCTAAATTCCGGTAAATATTTTATTTTCGAAAACGTTTTTACTCAAGATATCATTAACGCCAGTATGATCTTTAAGGGTAGATGAATTTCTCCAACTGAGGACTTTATTAGCCTTCCGAATCTTACAAAATTCCTGCGTGTCTATGTTGTAAAAATAGCGGCGTAGAAACGTAGGTGTTATTCCACCAGGACCCGAATCGCGAAATACACTTTCCTTTACAATCTGAAGGATTTTGAAGGATATTCCTAATCCATTGCTTCATTTGTTTGAAAAACTCGTGTGCTCGACAACGTAAATAACGCAATGAATATTGTTGAATTGTCAAAATAAAAGGCATTGCAATTGTACAGTCACGTGCAAAAGTATGTATACACTTGGCTTTATTCAAAGGCGATGTTCTCCTTTATTTTTGAATGAAATTTTATATTAGTAGGAACATAGTATTTTCGAACCCATAGGTATCTATATGTAAAGTGTCGTATTTCAACGTTGCATTCGTTATTTCGTGAAAAAATCGCAATTTAAAGTTGCCAAGTGTTGACATATTGGTGCTCGTGACTGTACGTGTGTTACACAAATACTCTGCCGACTGTTAATAAGGAATATGTATTTCGTCCCTATATTTGTATGTATGTGTGATATATTTGTAATAGTGGGTATTTAGGATTAATTCATTGGTACGTTACGAGCCGCGCGCCAGTCGCCGAATATACGTCTATCAGTGAAGTCTGTGTTTAATTGTGCTCCCGATAGTTCCAGAAGTTCCCATATCCTTCAGTGGCGACGAGGACAGACGATTCTACGCGTGATACGTGCAATAGTAAATAATTAAATAGGAACAGTATCATCAAATTAATCGGAAATGTCGATCGGTAAAATTGCTGAGTTCAAAGTCCACAGTGACGATTGGCAGTTATACGTGGAACGTTTAGAACAATATTTTTTAGTAAATAAGATCCCGAGCGAATTACAAGTGCCAACATTAATAACAGTGATGGGGGCGGAGTGTTATGAACTTCTGGTTAATTTGTGTACGCCGGTTAAACCAAAAACCAAAACGTTAGCACAAATCGTTGACGTCATGGAAAAACACTTGCAACCAAAACCAAGTGAGTTGGCAGAGCGATACAAGTTTCGGCACAGGAAACAGAAAGAAGGTGAAACTATATCGGAATACGCGGCTATCTTGAAGAAGATGTCCAAAACATGTGAATTTGGGTCCTGGCTGGAAGAAAGTTTGAGAGATCAGCTAGTGTGTGGCATAACAAATGAAACCATACGACAACGATTGTTCGCCGAAAGCAATTTGGATTTCGGGAAGGCGTATAAATTGGCGGTTAGCATGGAGGCAGCAGAAAAAGACGCTGCGGCCGTTGAAGGACAGAGCGGGTCGAAAAGCGAGGGTGCATCCACGACGTCGGTGACGTGTCAAGCGATGTCAGCGGGCTCGCGGCGCAGGGGTCCGGCGGCGGCGGCCACTCGTGACGTCCGGGAAGCGACAACACCGTTCGATACTACGACGTCTAGCGGACGGGGGCGCGGCGCGCGCGCATGGGCTGCGCCCGCACCCATGAAGCTGGGTGAGCGCGCGCAGCAACAGCAGTGTCGAGTGTGCGGCGCGCGTCACGACGCAAGCAAGTGCAAGTTCGGGCGTTATGTTTGCCGAGTTTGTAACCAAGTAGGACATTTGCGACGAATGTGTCCGAACTTATCGGAACACTACAACGTGGACGCGCTTCAAATAAGAAATTCAAATGAAACTGATGGCGCGGAGAGCGACGAGGTAATACTTGTAGATGTTTGTAAATTATCAGCGATGCAGTGTAGTCCTATTTATGTGGAACTGAATGTAAATGGTATTGACATTAAAATGGAATGTGACACCGGCAGCGCGGTGTCATGCATAAGCAGGGAGTGTTATAGTAAATTGTTTAATGATGTAACAGTTAAGCCTAGTAATTTAACACTAAAGTATTATACTGGCGAGTTAGTAAAACCCCTTGGAGTTATACAACCATTAGTGAAATATAAAAACGCGCATAAGCAATTAGATTTATATGTTGTTGAGAATGGCAAAACACTTTTACTAGGCCGTCAGTGGATGGCAGAACTAAAAATACAACTACCTACAGTAACCTATGATTGTAATAATAATGATGTTGTGATGTTCAAAAACAATGTATTTGATGTGGCTGCTTTCAGTACCAAATACTGTGAAGTGTTCGCGGACGGTCTGGGGCGGTTCACCGGCGGCACGGTGAGCGTGTGCGTGCGCGAGGGGGCGCGGCCGGTGTTTATGCGCGCGCGCCCGCTGGCGTACGCGCTGCGCGAGCCGGTGGAGCGCGCGTTGGAGCAGCTACAGCGGGACGGCATTCTCTCTCCTGTGGAGCGTTCTGACTGGGCAACACCCATCGTGCCGGTCGTCAAGAAGGACGGTAACATTAGAATTTGCGCAGATTATAAATTAACCTTAAACAAAGTTATAGAAGTTGACCGTTATCCGTTACCCCGAGTAGAGGAAGTACTACTTCGTTTGAAGGGTGGCCAGCATTTCAGTAAAATTGACCTTTCACAGGCGTACGCTCAATTTGAGCTGGATGAAACAAAAAAATACACAGTGATTAACACTCATAAAGGATTATTTATGTATAATAGGCTAGTATACGGGTTAGCATCAAGCCCAGGCATGTTTCAAAGACATTTAGAGCAGTTGTTTGCAGATTTACCACATGTGGGGGTGTTTTTGGATGACATTATTATAACGGGATCCACAAACGAAGCACACATGCGTAACTTATGCAAAGTATTTGATCGCTTGAACAAATACGGGCTCAGAGTAAAAAAAGATAAATGTGTATTTTTTGCTGAAGCGGTAAACTATCTAGGACACACGATTAGTAAAGAAGGGGTTCACACGTGCCCAGACAAAGTAAAAGCTATAGTTAAAACTCCAGCTCCCACTAATATTTCTGAACTAAGAGCTTTTATTGGTATGGTGATGTACTATGGAAAATTTATAAGAAATGTTAGTACAATTCTAGCGCCTTTGTATAAGTTACTTAAAGCTGGAACTTTGTATAGTTGGAATAGAGAATGTGAAGATGCGTTTAGTAAAGTGAAGCATTTATTAACATGCAGTGAAGTGTTAATGCACTACACACCGGAGTTACCTATAATTTTGACAACAGATGCGAGCAGTGTAGGCGTAGGAGCTGTGATATCGCACACAACAACAAGGGGCGAGCGTCCAGTGGCGTACGCATCGCGCGCGCTCACGGAAGCCGAGCGGGCATACTCACAAATAGATCGAGAGGCACTCGCTATTGTGTTCGGAGTTCGTAAATTTCATCAATATCTTTATGGTCGTAAATTTATATTAAGAACCGATCACAAGCCTCTTACTTATATTTTTGGTGATAAAGTCGGTATTCCGGTGATGGCCGCGTCTAGGTTACAGCGTTGGGCGGTGTTATTGGCTGGGTATAACTATGACATTGAATATGTTTCTTCGAGTAAAAATTGTGCCGACGCATTATCACGACTACCGTACAAAGGCTGTAAAGAAAATGTAATATTACAAAAAGAAAACACTTATGTTAATTTCGTTGAAAATTTTTTACCAATTACGAGCCAAGACGTTAGGAAAGCGACGGCTGTAGATAAAGTCTTAAGTAGGGTTTTAGTTTACATACAATCTGGGTGGCCTTCAACCTGTGTAGATGCAGAAAATATCAAACCATACTTCATGAGGCGCAATGAGTTGTATACGGAGTGTGGTTGTATTATGTGGGGTTATCGTATGGTTATACCATTATCGTTGCAGAATAATGTTTTAAAACAACTACATAGCAGTCACATGGGGATCGTAAAAACAAAAAGCTTGGCACGTAGCTATGTATGGTGGCCTAATATTGATGAAGCCGTGGAAGCATTATGTAAGCAATGTGAGACTTGTGCAGCGGAGGCGGACGCACCGCCGCGGGCTCCGATACAGCCGTGGCAGTATCACGCGCGCCCCTGGACAAGGGTTCACATCGATTTCCTAGGGCCATATAAAGGTCTTACCTTCTTAGTTATTATTGATTCTTCTACAAAATGGTTAGAAGTCTTTGAGATGACACGAACGAATGCATCAAATGTTATAAAGGTTTTAAGAGTTACTTTTGCAAGGTTTGGGCTGCCGGAGGAATTGGTATCTGATCAGGGCCCCCCATTCACTAGTATAGAGTTTAAGACTTTCTTAAAAAACAACGGCATTAAACAGTTTTTTTCACCAGCCTACCACCCATCATCAAACGGGGCTGCGGAAAATGCAGTCAAGCTTTGCAAGCGGGCTATTAAGAAAGCGCATAGGGACCGTGTAGATGTCGACACCGCACTACAAACCTTTCTGTTAGCATACCGGAACACCGTGCACTGCACTACCGGGGAAACCCCGGCTATGCTTTTGCAGAGACGTCCATTACGCTCCAGACTTGATTTACTGCGTACCAACCAGGTCATCAAAGACAGAGTCAATCAAGCCCAGAGACGGCAAATGGAATTCGCGGGGGGAACCGAGCGCAGTTTCAGGGAGGGTGACTCAGTTTGGGCTCGTGAGTATGGTGCTAGTGATAGGTGGGTGAAAGGTACCGTGGAACGGGTAGACAGTGCCCGTAGATACTCAGTGGTAAAGGATAATGGTCAATCACTAAAAAGACATGTAGATCAAATGCGCCGCAGGTCACGCTTATCTGATGTTACCTGTCCAGAGACTGAGGACAATACAGATAATGGGGGAGAGAGTGTGGTCGAGCCACTTAGCGAGGGGTTAGAACAGGTAGTAAAGGTAGCCTCACCAGAGGCGAGTCCCAGGAATAAGGGGGAAAGTTCAAATCCGGACATTAATACTCCTGAAGATTCTCTGGTTAAGTTACAACCACAATCTCCGCCGCCGGAGATTCGTCGTTACCCTAAGCGAACACGTAAACCAGTAGACAGATTTACAATTGTTTAACTAGTTAAGAATTATTATCAGTTTCATCTGATTGATAGTGATAAGTTGATGTTGTATCAGTTGTGTTTATTATTGTGTTGCTCTATAGATGTACTGTTGTATTGTGGTGGAGGTGTGATATATTTGTAATAGTGGGTATTTAGGATTAATTCATTGGTACGTTACGAGCCGCGCGCCAGTCGCCGAATATACGTCTATCAGTGAAGTCTGTGTTTAATTGTGCTCCCGATAGTTCCAGAAGTTCCCATATCCTTCAGTATGTATGAATGATTCTTTATTCCCTTGTATCATCTAAATGGCTGGATGAATATCGGTAGTACATATTGAGTTAAGACTAAATAATAACAGCCGCACAGGTCGATCGATCAGGTTAAGCTACGCTTGCCGCGGTTGGTCTGCGGATGGGTGACCATCTTTACATACCGTAACCTCTCCGTGCCTCGGAAAGCACGTTAAGCCTTTGGTCCCGGCTGTCATTTGTGGATCTTTGACAGTCGTTACGAGTCAGAAGCCCGAAAGTCTGACACCCAGTCTTACCAAGGGGTATCGTATTACCCAGTAACTGGGTTGTGGAGGTCAGATAGGCATTCGCTCCATGGAAAATACTGGTATTCAGCTGAATCCGGTTAGACTGGAAGCCGACCCCAACATAGTTGGGAAAAGGCTAGGCAGATGATGATGATGATATTGAGTTAAGACTAACATGTAACACTATTAATGTTTCATTAAGGGTGCCTTTCCACCCTCAAGGAGATGTCAGCACCAACTGACGGGGTCCGCTAGGGCCGATGCCCGCCAGGGTCGTGGGTTGTTCGAAAGAGATACCGTGGCCCCTGGCAACTGAAGGAACACGGGTGGGTTTTATTCAGTAAGAGTCTGACACTCCCTTCCGCTCCGCCCAGAGCGGAAGGGCTCATTTGATGATTACACACCCAAAAAAAAAAAAAAAGGGTGCCTTTCCACCAGAGATGTGCTATGCAGCTATGCCGCGAGAATGTAAAAGCTAAGCTACGAAACTATGTGACCGTTTCCACTGATGCTAAGCTAGGTACCTACCTAGCTTAGCATCAGTGGAAACGGTCACTCGCTCAGCTGCCTAGCTGAGCGAGTAAGATGTGCTATGAAATTGCGCCACTGCAAGGAAGCTGTGCGAGGAAGATGCGCAGATCGAGCTATACGACGTGACGTGTCGACAATAGGGAAGCTACACTGCTCTGCACATAGCCACATATCCATAGCACTCATTCATAGCTCGCATCCATAGCTCGCATCCACAGCACGCATCCTTCCATATAAAAAACGTAACTTAGTTGAATCCGTTTCTACCAGTACTATGCTATGTTGACCAATGAATAAGTAGGTATGATTGGTGGATATCACACGCTTCCATAGCACATCTCTGGTTGAAAAGCAGCCTAACAGCTTACTTCAAGCTCACTTCACCATAGTTCTCACGGTAAGATTTTAACAGAATGGTCGGCTAATTTTTTGCCCATTTTTTTGTTCCAAAGCAGTGCGGTTGCCAGCCATTTATATACCAAAGTTTTTATACAAAGTGTGGTCATTTCAGTTAATTTCCAAGAGCTCAGAGGCGCGCTCTAGTGGCCGCTGAAGGGATTAAGGCGCCAGCGTGATTGATAACGGACACGGCGGATAGAAACGCAATGAGCCGCGCTGGGGCCCTTCATTTGTTTCATTCGGGTCCGGATTTAGTGACAAGCGGAGTCTATATCTATGCGATGTATAAAACAAAGTCGCTTTTCGTTTCTTGGCGACCGCTAAGATCTTCTTAACCAAGCAATGAATTTTGATACTGTTTTCACCACCATTTACAGTTCGACCGTCGAGGGAATGCGTTCCTGACACCTTTCAGTGCGACAATTCTAGTCACACTAATAGTATAAAGGCGAAAGTTTGTGAGTGTGTGGGGGTGTGTGTGTGTTTATATGTTTGTTCCTTCTTCACGCTCAAACGGCTACACAAATGTTGATAAAATTTTGTGTGGAGGTAGGTGATACCCTGATATCATAACATAACATAAGTATAGGCTACTTTTTATCCCGATATTCCCACGGGATCGAAACTTATGCGGGTGAAACCGCGGGGCGCAGCTAGTAGCTAATAAAGATCAAATTCGCAAAACACGTATTCGTTTCTTGAGAATTTATTCCGGAAAAGAAAGATAGAAAAATAGGTTTATTTGTCACCAACACGTGCATATAAAAATATATGGTAGGACAAGGTTTATATGTATAAAAAAACAATATTTTATTTAGGTATAGATCGGAAATCTCTATGTTTGACATCGCACCTTTGCTGTGCGAAGCAGGTGCGGGTCGAGGATGAAGCTGAAAAAAGATGACCCTTTTTACCACTCGCTTCACTCATATAGAAAAGCCCGAACAATGAATCGTACCAAGGGGTGTCGTGTTCCCCAATATCTGGGTTGTGAAGGTCAGATAGGCAGCTCTGGGAGTCACTTCATGTAAAATACTGATATTCAGCTGTAGGGGTACCTACCGCCAAATACCGATATTTTACAAGGTTTAAAATGAATAAAAGACAAAAACCCGAATAAAAGACAAATGGCAGATGTTGACATCTGGGGGCCTAAAAAGGCCATTTTGGCAGAATCATTTATATAAAAGGATAACATTACGAATCATAATGGACAGTTAACTGTTAAGTTAATCGTATCAAATCCCATTGGTGAAGGATTTTTCAGTTTTTTTTTTGTCTGTGCTTAAATACCAACCAATCCAATCCCAATCTCTCTGACTATACCTAAGTAGTATATCGAAAAGTATATCTGTCTGTGTGGTGACGGACTTAAAGAATTGCACCACCCCTTACTTCCCGTGGGTGTCGTAAAAGGCGACTAAGGGTCTTACCGGAGAATGGGCAGCAGCGTTCTCTATTTATTCCACCATCATACCATTTTGGCAAACCCCCGCCAAAATTGGGGGAGGCCTATGTCCAGCAGTGGACGTCTATCGGCTGAAACGACGATATCGAAAAAAAGAAAAACACGGACCGTCTTCGCCATATTATGATTCATAATGTTATCCATTTATGATTCTGCCAAAGTTGCCTTTTTAGGCCTCTAGACCAATTGTTTTGGTTCCATTAACTTCCATTTAAAAAGGGGCGAATCTATTGCATAACTTCAGACTAGGCCTTCAGAAAAATTCCTGATGGACAAACTGGATAAAATTTCTCCCGACCTGCACGCGTAGCATGAGCACCGGTATGTCAACGGAAGAGTAGACAAAGATAACGTTCCTTGTGACAGTACGACGGCAGCAAAGTAGAAAGAGTCAACTGCACTTTTTACGAAATTCACTCTTTTACTTAATTTGACTCAGAATTCTTTGTTTTGTCATACGATTTTTTTTCTTTTTGATTCTTAATTTTTACTGACTGAGTCACATTATAAGGACCCGTGGCCAAATAATAACAGCCGCACAAGTTGATCGATCAGGTTAAGCTACGCTTGCCGCGGTTGCTCCGTGCATGGGTGACCATCTTTACATACCGAGACCCCTCCGTGCCTCGGAAAGCACGTTAAGCCATAGGTCCCGAATGTCATTCGTGGATCTTTGACAGTGGAATTTTGGGAGTTTTGTTTTTTTTTTCTACTGTCTTTAGCGATTACAAAATCTCTTAGTGTGATTTTGACATTTGAGATAGAAAACTTTCTTCTGAAATAGTCTACATAAGAAAGGACCTAGACAAAGATCGTTAGAAACTAAAGACAAAATGGCAGATTGTAGAAAGATTTCTAGGCGGTATGTCAAAAATGAAGAAAAGGAATGTCACTTTGTATAGAAAGCAATGTGTCTTCTCTTCGTAGAGATAGAAGTGTTCATGCTACGCGTGCTGGGGATTTTACCCAGTTTCATTTTAAAAGTCGAGTTTGCGACCACTAAATCATCGGATAATAGACAAATTAATAATGGTGAATTTTAGTTGACCCTCAAAAAACTTTTTGATGTTCCAATGACGATCACCATATTATTATTCAATGATTTTCTTTTAATGATCTATTTAAATTAAATTATGTATACCGTTTAATGAGAGCAGTGGTGGCGCGACTTACGAGTTGTGGGTTGTAGGTTCAAACCCAGACAGGCGCTTACTTTGTGTAAATTATTTCATCACCACTGCTCTCAAAACGGTGAAGGAAAACATCGTGAGGACACCGGCATGTCCTGGAACCAAAACATAATCGCTTTTTTCCAAGCTACATATCCCTATCCTTATGTTCTAATGGATTATGTAGCGACTGCTGTTGAAACACTAATACGTAGATACATATATGCACCAAACCGACCGACCGGCCCGATATGGAAATTGAGATTTATTTCACACGATATTTCTTTAAAAATGGCTAATATTTGAACAACGGATGACAGAAGGGCTTGACAGATTATTTTTCGGCGTATTTTTATCCAATTTATGTATTGTGTTAATATGGGTATGAGATAAAAATTGGGATATGGAAATGGGATTTATTGGATCAGCCGCGTTTAGAATGTGTCAAATATGAGCCCATTTTATCGAATAGAATCGATAAATTGGCTCATTCATTCGTCGGGTCGCGCCAGACCCCGTTGGAGATGGCGGGACAAGCTGGGTAGGTTCCGTCAAAATTGGAAGGAGGACGCGCGGGCTCGCGAAAGATGGAAGGAGTGGAGGAAGGCGTTTGCCCAGGTGTGGGACAGCGTAGCCTAGAAAAAAAACACACACACACATATTTAACACTCTATACAGAATGGTGATTAAGCTATCACATTTTACAATTTACAATCGACACACAGATAATTTTTATTTGTGGAATCAAATTGACGTCTGACAGTTTTTGTATGGAAGAACTGTCAAAAATTCAAAATTATTCCTCCGATAAAATTATCTGGGTTCGGAAAAATCAGCCTTAAAAAGCAAAGCGGTTATTACAAGTTGTTATCAGTGGGTTAAAATAATATAATAAACAATTTTATTAAAAATAGAAAACTGAAATTTTCAAACAAAATAAATAGCATAAAAATTGGCACAAAATAATAACCGTTGATATAAGGCACTAGACACGTGCGGAGCGATGGTATCAACAAATCAACACAATCTAAGGTATTGTTACCAAATAATCACAAATTAAGTTTAATTATGTTAAATACTATAGAATAGCGTCATCATCATTTCAGCCGAAAGACGTCCTCTGCTGCACACATAGGCCTCCAGGCCTGCAGGAACCCGTTGGATGCGAGAAGCACAGAACCGGTCAAATTGGAGGTGCTTGGGGGACGCTATGGCCTATGTAGAACACGTGGTTTCAATATATGTGATAACCTAATCGCTACACTGTATTGTTGAAGCGGTCCCAGCATATCGATTGTGCAGGCTCAATCCGTTGTTCTTAAAATAGATCGCCCCGGTAACCCATTTACACAGTGATACCGTCGTATTGTTGGAATTGATTTACTCTTAACGTAGACAAGTATTTTAATAACCATGGGTGGCTGTCAAAAAGCAAAATCAAAAGTAATTTATTCAAACTATGCTGAGTGTCAGCACTTTTCGAATGTCAAAATTACAAAAGACAGTCCCGCAAAATGCCTGCCCTTCACCACTTCCTAGTGCTTTCGCTGGGGAGAGAAAAGCCTCAACCAGTGGGGCTTTCTCAAATACATGGTTCGTGATTTTTTAAAGAAAAAGCGTTTAAATTATTCGTCAGTTAAAAAGCCATCATGATTTTAGAACCCCCAGAGATGTAACCTTAGAATAATAATAGGACCAATAACGGGCCGTAACCCCCTTAGCCAACATCTTTTTAACATAGGCGCCACAGACAGCCCCCTCTGTAGGAGCTGCCTTGACGCCGAGGAATCAGCCGCCCACGTCATCTTGGAATGCGAGGCCGTGGCTTCTCAACGAGCAGAAATCTTCGGAACAATGAGGTCGCTCCGCGAAGCCTATGAAACTCCCAGGAAGCTTCTGTGATTTTGGGTGGAGCTAAGCTGGGCTCTGTTAGCCAGAATCCCCACGCACAACGGACCGAATGGGAGTCTAAGTGCGGAAAAGGGAGTCCCATCATCATCATCATCACCCCCAGCAATGGAGATTTTTCGTCAGTTAAAAATAAATAAACGGCCCATAAATCTATACGCCCGGCGCTTTGTGGCAGCCAGCCTTTTTACCACTTACCATATTTTAGACTTACCTACAGCCTAGCATAAGCCATAATCAGCTTATAACGTTCCCAGGCCCCTCTCTGTGAGAGGGGGCCGTAATCTATCACGCGAACCCAGTGCGGGCTCGTGGATGACTCACGATGTTATTCTTCACCGTTTTGGAAGCAGTGGTGATGGAATAATTTACATAAAGTAAAGTGTGAAGTGGGTTCGAACCTACGACCTACAACTCGTAAGTTGCGATCGTTTCCACTGCCCCCCTGATCCTAGTAATTTATATTTGCGCAACTCGGCAATTATAGGGAACAGCAGGTTTTGTTTTTCACGATTTCAGGATTGATCCCCTAAAATTTAATCATAATAATGAGTAGGTACAAAAAAAGAGGGATCGATAACATTTTCAGATTTTCAATTAGACCTTGTCATGTAGAATCGTGACGTTTCCTTTTCCAATTAATCTCCAACACCTTGTGTAAAGCCCGTACTAGACGTCGCCAGTTCGCTGCGGCTCGTTCGATCTCGCTTGATTAAGAAATGCCTCCATAGTGCATACCTAGCGCTGTATGTGTGAGCCTCGCATTACTCCCACTGAATCTATTGAACCAAATAGAAAAGGCCTCCATTACGAAGATGGGGTGTTATTTCTAAGAACGCTTTGAGTATGACGATCTTTTCGTTTTTTTGTGTGTTGTATTTTTTTTTTTTTTTTGTAAATCAGATTACAGTAAAAAGGATTTGTTATTGAAGTTAGGAACTTACATTGAAGACTGCCTAGCTGGTCTACTTGTCGTAAGAGCTGCTACTGAGCATGAGATTCTGAGTTCGATTTCCAGGTCGTGCAAAGTGTTATTGGGTTTTTCAATTTCTCAGAAGCAGCCCGGAGTCTGGATTTGTACTTAGTGAATACAAATAGGCTGACCCTCTATTAGAAAAAAAAGAAAGTAAGAAAGAAAATACGACTTACTATGACGATGTCCTACTCCGATACGTATGTGCGGTATCTACAACGCCACATGCGAACAACGCGTCATACTGACGTCACGCAAAATCCTGCATCTCGCAAGCAGAGTTTACTGCGCAACTAGCATAGATTGTAACCCGACCATTACAGGATGAAAGAGCTTTTGCTCTACCTACTGCGCTGGCCACGCTTCAGTAAATTTATAAGGTATATAATCGGTTAGGGAAAGATTCAATTAAACAAGTACCTATTTACACAATACAAAGTTTATTGTAATAATACACAAATGAAGGTACACAAATAAATAATGTGGCGAGCCACCAAAGTAATATTTATATCTTTCTCCAAACACCTGGGCATTCACCCCCATACAACCAGTCTCCGTACCTGGTCGTACCGGAGTGTACGCCTGCATGAGACAATGACAAATTCTCAGAATCGCTATATCGAGTCCGTGAGATGAACCACTTAATAACTTTTAGCTCAACCGTACAAGTATCAACCTATTGGATTGTGCTCATATAGGGAAAATAAAGATTATGCAAAGCAAACCCGAGACACAATACTTTATAACAACTGGTCTTTTCACCTAGTTCCTACAAAAGGCCTAACTCTCTCATAGATTAAATTATGACATAGATCAACTAAATGTTCTCTCGGTATAAATAAAACCGTCAGTTAACGCTCTCAGACCCTCTCAGTTGACGGCTTTCCGGCCCTTAGCGTCGCTCGCAGGGTAAACCTGCGAACACACGTAGAACGTGGCCTACGGGCATAAATGGTGACGCTTGCGTTACCTGGAGCGACGAACTTCCCTCATCGCCTGGATTCGGCTAGGTAAGGCCTTCTTCGTCAACAGAGGACCACACCACAAGGGACAACCTTAAAGTTGCCGGCGCCCGGATCAAGTTCCAATCTTCTGATCTCAGGGCTGCTCCAAGGCTTCACGACTTAGTCGCGCATAGACCCTTCCGCAAAAGTAAGAGGCTAGCTTAACAACCAGACAGGATTCAGCTTCAAGCACTCCTAACAAAACCCCATCGGGTTATTTGGGAACGTAAAGGTTCCACCAGGAATAAGTCCCGCTCAATTGGCTCAATCAGCCTTTTCGCTCGAGTAAGGAGTCCAAATAACGGAAACCTCCCTTTGCTTTTCCTACCTATCTGTCAGTTCGAACTCCAGAATATTCCTCCACAGACTAAATAAATCTTATCGATTTGTGACTTTTCTATAAATGTTCATGATACACCACGACCCTAACGCCATCTAGTGACGCGGAGACTACGCTCCACGAGCCTGCACAGAACGACGACAAACGTATCTATTTTGCAACGTCACAAGATACAACGACCCGACATGAATCATCGGGCAGTTGCCCGCCAGACAGAACACCCGTCTGGTCTCCGGATCCTCCCTTTTCTATGGAGGATGAGTGAACTTTACACCGTGTTCCTCATACCTCTATACATAGGACTGATACATAACTGGCAAAATGTTAGTGTACACCTACGCAGACCCCCCGCATATTACGGGCGTGATGTTTAAATTCTTCAACACTCTCACCACTTATTACGATCGTATTTACTCAACTGCCAAAAGCTTAGGGTAATGTTTTTTGAGTGTATGTATTTGCCTAAAGCCGTGTTTTTTTCGAAACATTACACAAAAAACTGGCCAAGTGCGAAACGGAATCGCACGCGAAGGGTTCCGTACCACAAAGCAAAAACTCTGAAAAAAAACACGTTTCTTGTATGGGAGCCCCCCTTAAGTATTTATTTTATTCTGTTTTTGTATTTGTTGTTATAGCGGCAACAGAAATACATCATCTGTGAAAATTTCAACTTCTAGCTATCACGGTTCATGAGATACAGCCTGGTGACAGACAGACAGACACGGACAGTGGAGTCTTATAATAGGGTCCTTTTTTACCCATTGGGTACGGAAAACTAAAAAAAGCCAAAACAAAGAGGCGTGGCCATACACGTTTGTGTATGAAAACACGATGTTTTTGTTTCCGAACTTCATGGAAAACATTCCCCGCGCGGGTGAAGAGGGGGAGGGATTTGTTTCATTTCAACCGCCGCGCGCACCGCATACATCTAGTATTTAGCATTTTGAAAGCTTAATTCCAACTGACACAGGCTTTGAGGTTGTATTGTGTTGTGAATAATTGACACTAATCTAAAAATATTTGGGTTATTCCCTGAGTACCCCGATCCCCGAGTCCCACTTCCCGGAGAACCCCGAATACGATAAATATGATTACATTTCTTTTTTTTCTTTTTATGATACGCAAGAGACAGCTTGTGTATGAAAACAAATGTAATGTGTTTTTGTGTAATGTTTCGAAAAAACACGAGCAGGAGACACGGCTATAGGGAATGCAGAACCTGTTCTGTTTTAACCCTTTGTAGCCTCGTGTGACATTTCTGTAACAAACCTCAATAATCCCGCTAAAATAAATACTAAACATTTATGTTCATTCAAATCAGTGTTACAGTATTGTAACATACCACACCAAACATTTTAGTATCAAATACAAATCATAGATGGCGTAACTTGTTGATTATAGCGAGTTTGAATTACGTGCGTTGATGAAAGTGACAAGTTGAAACTCGTTGAAACTTTGAATTTTATAAAAATATACTAAAAGTGTATAAAATTGTATTGTTTTCGTCGAAACTTATAGGTAAGTGAATGATTTTGTTCATATATCGTTATCAAAGCATATTTAAGCTTTTTTATGTGAAAAACGTAACTGTATATGTAATGTTACATTCCCTAAAATGTAAAATAAATAAATAATAATAAATATTTTTTAATTTTTGAGAAATACGTGTTTTTTTATTTGTTTAAACCTGTCTTATCCCAAAATAATTTAAAATGGTATGATCTTGGGCTACAAAGGGTTAAAGAACCGGGATTTTCGGGTCCTTCTGGCTAAAGAACCGGGATTTCCGGTACTTTCGATAGTTTAAGTAAGCCTTTAAAAGATGAAGAGTTGAAACGGAGAAAGTAAAAGAAAGACGAAATGACAGGGCAAAATAAAAACATTTAAATCAAATCAAATAAAATGTTTTATTTCTTGTTTTATTGGTAACTACGCATATTCTACCAGCAACATCTTTATTAACATTAAAACATTTTTGTACCTACATAATATTTATCAGAAACATTTATTAAACATCTTCTCCAAACAAATGATTTAAATCAACATGACTCCTATTGCAAATTCAAATTCAAAGCATTTATTTCAATTAGACCTTATACAGGCACTTTTGAATTGTCAAAATTAAATAGTCTGTCAGTTAGTCCGAAAGTTGAAGCTAGTTGCCCATTCCAAAACGTAGATCTCTATGGAGAAGAACGGGCAAGAAACTCCATGGACACTCTTTTAAATCAAGATATTACAAAATCCTGGGTACATTATTCTTGTTGCTTCTATATGTGAGAACAATGTAAAAAAAAAAGAGACAAAGAGGAAACAATTCAAAATATAAGATTAAAAAATAAGCATTGGCAGTTAAGAGATGACCAGTCTCAACCGACGGCGGCCGTTCACGAACATGACGCGTGGATCAGCACCATTCAGCTCAACCAGTTTGTAGGGAACTGAATGATCCAACACACGCGCCACCATCGGTGAGACATTTAAGTGAGCATGACAAGTTCTCAACTGCCATGCTCTTTCAAGTCAACATAAAAAAAAAAATCATAATAAACGGAAACATGGTTCTTACATTTACAAAATTAAAAAATGCTTCTAAATTATACAAAACTATAGTTTGCAATTTATTTAAGAGGTTAATAGAATTTAAAAAAATAATAAAAAACAATTATATGAACTCATATAACTTGTCAGTAAACTAATTCTGGAAAAAGAACATAAACATTGTCTTGAGTTAATCAGGGCGACCAACTATTCTTATCGTTTAAGTAATCGTTGATGGAATAGTATGCCTTTGAACAAAGGTTGGATTTTATTTGAGCTTTAAATGTATTAAAAGGTAAATCTAGTAATGAAGAAGGTAGCTTGTTATAAAAGGTTGTACCAAGCCCAACAAATGAGTTATGAACCTTATGAAGCCGGTGAAAGGGAGCGCGTAGTTTGTCCTTATTTCTAGTGTTAACATTGTGAATATCACTGTATTTAGTATACAAGTGTATATTTTGCCTAATATATAAAATGTTGGCAAAGATGAACTGTGATGCAACCGTAAGAATTCCAATATCTTTAAAAATGCAATTCTGCATAACCAAATTTTAATTTAAAACTTGCGTAATATCTATAAAAAAAGAAAAGGAACAGTGGAGTTTTAGCGTAGCATTAATCAGTCTCAATATTATTGATTACATAATCTTAACCGACATTTTTTAAATTGTTATTTATTAACATAATTCATCATCATCATTTCAGCCGAAAGACGTCCACTGCTGGACATAGGCCTCCCCCAAGCATGTCCACTTCGACCGGTTCTGTGCTTCTCGCATCCATCGGGTTCCCGCGGCCTTCACAAGGTCGGCGGACCACCTTGTGGGAGGCCTTCCAACGCTACTTCTTCCGGTACGCGATCGCCACTCCAGAACATTTCGGCCCCATCTGCCATCTGTTCTGCGAGCAATGTGCCCTGCCCACTGCCACTTAAGTTTGGCAATTCTTCGGGCTATGTCGGTTACCTTGGTCCTCCTGCGGATCTCCTCATTCCTGATTCGATCACGCAGGGAAGCTCCATAGCTCTCTCCATTGCCCTTTGGGTGACTTTCAGCCTTCTTATAAAGCCCGTTGTGAGTGACCACGTTTCAGTGCCATAAATGATAAATGATAAATTATTTATTTCTGTAAGTAGGTTTTTACAAACACTTTTACACGTCAATAATATTTTTTAAACTAGATGAGGTCGGCTTTTCCTATCTGACTACTCTGAGAAGAAAGGCCGAAACAAACTCAGAGGTCACAGTCTCTTTTAAAGTCCAGACAAAATCTTGGTCAGATCGTGTGAAGACCATGTAGATTGGTGTCTGAAATGGTCTTTTGAGGAAAGAACCACACAGATTGAGCGGACCTGTCCAATCAGTGCACGCATTTGTCAAAAATCGTGCAGCTCAACTCAGAAGTTGAGGAGCTCAACGATTTGACGAACAATACCAAAGAAAGGACATTTGGGTAGGCCACGTAAATTACTCAAACTGCCAGATCATGATTAAAACTAAGAAGGAAAACAGAAAAAAAAAAATTACCCACATAGTCCTCACATTCACAATAAATTAATAGAAAAAATTTAAAAAAAAAATCTTTACAAAGTAAATATTCATGTCATTGTCTAAATAAAATTCATCAATGTCAATGTGTATATAAAAATCCGAACATAAGCTTTGAGGACCATGTAGATTAGTGTCTAAAATGATCTTTTGAGGAAAGAACCACACAGATTGAGTGGACCTGTCCAGTCAGTGCACGCATTTGTCAGTAGCCGTGCAGCTCAACTCAGAACATAAGGAGCTCAACGATTCGACGAACAATACCAAAGACAGGACATTTGGGTAGGCCGCATAAACTACTCAAACTGCCAGACCATGATTAAAACGAAAAAAATGACCCACGTAGTCCCCACATTCACAATAATTAAAATAATATAATACTTTATACAGTAAATGTACATGTCATTGTTTAAGTAAATAGATACTTAAAAAAAAAAAAAAAGGATGAAAATATTAGTGTAAAAAATAGAAAAATAACATTCACTGTCTAAACCTATTGGAGCAGCTCAATCCCAAGCCTTTTTGTCCTCAATATAGTCTTTTACAGTATAATAGGCTTTCTGGCATAGTTTTCGCTTTATAAAAGATTTGAATTTATTATGGCTTAGTTCTTGAATGTGGCTAGGAAGTTTATTATAAAAACGTATACATTGGCATCTAAACGAGCCACCTATTTTCTTGAGCCTTGTTGTAGGAACAACAAATTTGTGTTTGTTCCTAGTATTTATGTTATGGATATCACTGTATTTTTTAAACAGATTAATATTTTTATGTGCATACAAAAGATTTTCATAAATGTACTGAGAAGGCACAGTCATTATATTAATCTCTTATAAGTCATCACTGGCAACACGCACTGGTCAAAGACTTTTGTCTTGAGACACTGAGGTATGTGGGACGAGAAGATATTGCACAGCTTCCCGAACGCTGCCCAGCCGAGTCGGATTCGACGATCGACCTCTTTTTCGAAGTTAGACCTACCTAACTGGACAGTTTGTCCTAGGTAAACTTACTCGCCCACGACTTCGAGTGTAGTGTCTTCGATCTTTATGAGTGGGTGTTGCATGGACATTTGACATGACCTTCGTTTTCTCCATGTTCATTCTAAGACCCACTCTTTCGGAGGCTCTGCTGAGGTCATCGAGCACTGAGGTCCTCCATAGTCTCAGCCCTGTCTCACACATCGCTGCAAAAGGATAGGTTTCGAGGTCTGATCCTGGAGTCGGACTGACATTGTTGCGTTTTCGTACCGACACTTCAGCACCTCGATGTACCGATAGTCGATCTGGCACCGTTGAAGAGACTGTAGCACAGCCCATGTCTCAATCGAATCAAAGGCTTTCTCGTAGTCCACAAACGCTAGCAGAGAGGCAGGTTATATTCTTGGGTCTTCTGTATAACCTGTCGCAGCGTATGTATGTGGTCTACGGTGCTAAAGCCTTTACGGAATCCGGCTTGTTCGGGAGGCTGGAAGACGTCAAACCTGCGCGCGAGACGGTTCGTGATGACTCTCGAAAACAGCTTGTAGACATGGCTCAGAAGTGAGATGGGCCTATAATTCTTAAGAAGGGGATTGTCGCCCTTCTTAAAGAAAAGTATCACCACACCTTTGTTCCATGCCTGTGGTGTTTTGCCCTCGAATATGACGGAATCAAACAGCTTCTGAACGGGTTTTCCGCCGGCATTCAGGAGCTCGGCCGTAATTCCGTCATCACCCGGCGCCTTGTTATTTTTGAGCTGCTTCAGAGCCATCCTAATCTCGTACAGGCTGACGTCCGGGATGTCTTCGGTATAGTGTCGGGTCAATCTAGCTCTTGGATCGTTTGCCAGATCCATAACGGGATTACTTGTTAACGTGTATAACTGTCCATAGAACCTCTCGATCTCTCTCAACAGCTCAGGTTTGGCGGATACTGCCATCATCGGTCTTTAGTTTCGTAAGCTGGCTCTGCCCAAAAGAAGCAGTCTTGTTTGAGTCTTTTTTGTGAAGCACTGTCCACCAAAATCACAAACACAACGCAAAGCACAACATTCCGAAGACGCGATGGCCGCCACCAGCCCCTCCCGCACCCTCGTGCAGCATGCATGCTTCTTGTGCATGCTAGGTAGCAAGTGTATTCCACGCTTTAAGCGGTCGGGCTTTATGCTATAAAATTAGAAATATTCGAAACGCGATGTATCTTTTCCCGAAAGTACCAAAAGAACCGGGATTTGGTTTTAAAAACCCCGGTTCCAAAAACAACGCAAATTTCCGGTATTTCCCGGTACTTTCGGATCCGGAATTTCCCGGGACTATACACTACACGGCTAGTATACTTTTACACGCCTTAAGAGCGTTTACGCCGTACGGCATTTCATACAAACTTACAAGCCCTTATTTTTCGAAATGAATGAACCGATTTAAGGACGCTATCACATTTTGAACTCGCTCAAGTTTAGGTATTTGAAACGCAACACAACAACATTACGCGCACGCACACATTGAACCCATTGTCCGCTCGATTTTATACGTAACTTAACTAATCTTGGTACTTGAAGGTATTATTTTTTAATTTTACTGGTATTTATTGAGTAAAGTTAGTTGTTAGTTCGCAATCGAATTTGGTAACTGTTATTTGTACTTACTATGTGTGATAATCACGTTTATAGTATTGTTCATCAGTCATTACGTACATTACCTATGTAGGTGCCGAAAAACGACCTTAATATTTTAGTATTACAAGGAACATCTACGTTTATCCTTAGAAAGAAAGAAAGAAAGAGCATTACCTACACAATCAAATACTAGCCTGGGAGTTGTCGTAGAGTTTCGTAGTGATATTTAAAAATAATCATTCACTTATGAAAACAGTACTTAAGTATTTTATTTACTGGGGTGAGAGTTATTATTTTTTATAAAAATAAAAAACTTTGTAACAAAAAAAAAAGGAGTCCAAAAAATTAAAGTTAAAAAAAACTTTTTTACAAAAAAAAAGAACCGACCGACTTCCAAAAAACACACTTAAGTATAAAGTGAAAAATAATTTTAATTTCGGATCTCGGTGTCTGATCTGTAATTTAGTATTTTGCCACCGACTTCCGAAATTACAAGTTATTTTTCACCTTGTAGTGTTTTTTGGAAGTCGGTTTTTTTGTTAAAAAGTTTTTATTTCTCGCTTTTTAGTCGGGTCTGTTTATAATGTATCTAACTTACAATAACCTAATGTCAACTTGCTCATCGCCTTTTACAAAATATTGCTTTTCTCAATGCAGGGACGGTAATTGTTGAGGAGTTCTCCTGGTATTCACCTATCAGCTCCATTTTACTATTCTCATTGTGACGAGCATAAGTTGCTTAGCAACCATATTAAAGTAATCGAATCGCAACCCGTGAAATACTTATTATTGAGTAGTTCCGGTGGCTATCTGTGGTCTTCATCATCAGTTCCACTTCACTAAACGGTGCTTTCCGAGAGCAAATCCACGAATTACTATAAAAAATACTCAAATTGCTATAGGTGTGTGTGCCTATAATATTTGAAGAGTTCCTTCGATTTCTCCAGGATCCCATCATTATATCCTTAATGACAATGGACCTGACCACCTGGAAAGTATATCCCTTTCAAACAAAAAAAGAACAAGAAACAAAAATTTATTTTTCACTGTGGTTTTTTTTTTGGAATTCGTTTTTTTTTTGTAAAAAGGTATTTATTTTTCACTTTTTAGTTGTACCCACCTACTGCACACAAATGCATATAACACTACTTGCTATGTGAATATCAGTGACAGGAAGCTACTGAACACATCCGCGTATCCCTTTAGAGGGTACAGGCGTGATGTTATGATGTGTGATTGCGTAAAAAATGCATAGATATGCGATAGCAGCAATCGCGGTTGATTTGCTGGCATTTATTGAAGAGTTCCGTTGTCTGTCTCCGAAAATCATCATTAAATCTTTACGAAATTTAATGGGACCATTTTGAAATAAACCTCTTTCGAACAAAGAAAGAATTTTGCTAATCCGGCCGTCCGTATATGACGGAGTTATGCTCGAATATACAACCTCTTCCTTTTTTGAGGTCGGTTAAAAATTCACTCGCCATCTTGAATAAAAAAATGGATGTCATATTCGTAATCACCACCCCAAAATCGACTATAGTATCGAATATCTAAAAAAAAATAGTTTCCGTCATTTTTATTTGATTATAATTTTTTAACACAAATATTTATACAGTCTTTATCCGTCATCTACATCCATTAAACAAAAAATTACAACTAAGTATTTATTTCTAAGACAAATTCCAAAAATCGTACTTAATTTTATTTCGGTTCGAAAAAGTATCAACATCATACTGTGGAGTTCACAAAACGGAACTCACTTTTTAACGTAATTATTTTTTGCGAAAAAGCTACATAGGCGTGCTTCCACGGGCGCGTCTGAGCGCGGAATGACCGACCGGCAAGTGTCCGCGGGTAGAAAATGTATGGAGAAATTTGAGAGCGTTTCTTATTTTTCTCATAAATGAAATGTTATTTATTTATCTACAAAATATTTAGCTTATCTTTATAGAATTATATATAGGCAACAATATCTTCTTATTTTTAAGCTAAAATATGCATTGGATTTAGCTATATTGGGTTCTATTCAGACCCCTTTATATTTAATTTTTTGCGATTATTGTGATGGTAAAAACGTATTTGTGTGAAAATTTTGTATGGGGCTATTTAATTGCTTTGGGCCCGGTCTGGAGATGAATACATTATCTTTAATTTGAAACCAAGATATCCTCGCAGTTGTGACTCCAGTTTGTAAAAATGGTACCTGAAAAACACTGTTATTCGTGGAAAAATGTTATAGCGTCCTTAAATGAAACTTTATACGCATAAGCAGGATACAAACGTCTAAAAAGTTACTTACTCTGATGAAAAACACAATAACACTTCGCCCGACCCAGCCCGAATCAAACCCAGTACCGAACAGTAGTGCTTGCGACCACTAGACCAACGAGGCGGTCTAGTGTATAAATCATCGTTGTCGTAAACCTCTATAGGCCTTGAGGCCTGAAAAACCAATAACACACTACAATCTGTCAAATTTCTTTAACAGATTTTCATCTTTATCGCTAAAGCATAAGGTTCAAAGTCGATTGGGAAAATTTGCGGATAGCTTGATGTGCTGGCGTCTGTACTTTAATCTGTCACACCAATATAAAGGTACAGGAATAAATCATCTACAGTACCTACCATAGACTTTATCCTCACGCTTTTCGACAAAAAAAAACCTTAAAACGCTTTCGTGTTTCGACACGTTTACCGCTCTCCATCAAAGGTAAAAAGTACTATCAAAAACATAACTTGTAAAAAAGCCAAGTCTCGCAACTCAGTTTTTCTACCGCAAAAAGGTTTTGAGATACATGTATACCAAGTCGGTTAATTTATTCAATCCCTACTTAAGGGACTTTCTGTCTTAAGATATTACGTAATTAGCTAACCTAACAACATCTTATAGTGACCATATCAATAATAAAAATCTTTTATGTTTTAAATAAATAGATTGAATTGGCCTTCGCATGAAAACACTATGTATTTCACAAGTAATACATATTATGTTTAGTGCGATTGCCAAGTCAATCTATTTATTTAAAACATAAAAGATTTTTAATATTGATATGGTCACTATAAGATGTTGTTAGGTTAGCAAATTACGTAATACATATAACTTAAGACAGAAGGCTTCTAGTTTTATCCACAACGAAGTTATAGGTGGTCGAAAATGGCCTGAACTGCTTGGAGAAAAGGATGGTACGGCCGTGTCCCTTTTTGATCCACTTGGCGGGGGCGCTGCCATGCCCCAGATATGTCATTTCAAGGTATATTGTCGCGGCCTTATACCTTCACAAAAACACATTCTCTCTGAAATTGTCTGTATAAATTCAGTTTAGGAATAAACAAAAACTAATCTCTTAACTCGAGCCATAGAACAAGAATGTGTAGAAGCATAGAAGAGAGTTATGCCTATAATGTCGAGAGTAAGAAACGTTCAACGCAGTCAGATTTGCAGTGCCGGATTAGCCCATAAGCAAATTAAGCAATTGCTTAGGGCATCACGTCTCGGGGGGCACCATAAGGCAGAGACAGCACCGAAACTGTATTTGCTGGCACATGAATGGCAAGGCTGTTTATCAGCAAGATATTACAAGACCCAAAAGTCATTCTAGAGATGAGCGCCAATTGATGCTCGTCGATGTTTTGGAAAAATACGGGGCGACTAGTGGATAGAAGCCCGCCTAAAGGCGTGGATTGCTTAGGGCATCAAGTAGTCTTTATCCGGCAATGCAGATTTGACATGGAAAGTTGTAAATAAATGTGTAAATAAATGACCTTAGGCTTAAAGTTGAGGGACGAATTGTAGTGGATCCAGAGGAAATAACTAACTTACTAGTGAATCAATTTGACTATAAAGGTGCGACTGATGTAGACGAAGGAGACCGTGCTACGGCCTTTCTTCATCTATATACGGACAAGGTTGGCAGTGACATGCATATTTCTCCTACCACTCCAAACGAGATTTGCACCATAGTTAAAACAATGGAAAACAAACATTCCTGTGGGTATGACGAAGTGCCGATTTGTCTGTTCAAGGAGCACATTGAAATATTAGCCGAGCCTTTATCTGACTTCTTCAATAAATGTATAAAAGAGGCTATCTTCCCTGAACAGCTAAAAATGGCGAAAGTAATACCTGTATATAAGAAGGGAAGTAAGTCTGATCCTAAGAACTATAGACCCATCTCTCTATTACCGGTACTGTCGAAATTATTTGAAAAGTTACTTAAAAGTCGACTTTTAGCACATTTGCGAGTAAATAAAGTTTTGAATAAAAGATAATTTGGGTATCAAAAGGGTGTTGGCACTTCAGACGCCATATATACGTTATTGGATGACGTGATAAGCAAAATTAATAATAAAATGAGAGTTGCAGGGATTTTTCTAGATTTAAGCTCTGCATTTGACACAATTGACCATGAATTACTTCTGACTAAAATGTGTCATTACGGAATAAGAGGAAATGCTTTGCGACTATTCTCTTCCTACTTAAAAAACAGGCAAATGTACGTTGAAATTGAAAAAAATCAGAATAACTATAAGAAAAGGTATAAATCCAAAATTGTACGCATATCAACGGGTGTCCCACAGGGATCTATTTTAGGACCTATTTTATTTTTATTATTTATTAATGACTTGATTAATTATCTAAATACAATATTCCCGGACATTGAATTAGTAATTTTCGCAGATGACACAAATGCCATAGTGGCAGCTAATGACATGGTAGAGTTGACAGAAAGGGTAAATGCCACGTTACAGGCATTTCATGTATGGTTCACGGCAAATAAATTATTTATTAATAGTAAAAAAACACAAATAATGTTATTCAAAACTACGGCCCGTAACAAAGATAATTTAAATGTTGCCTTAAATGAAGTCGACATTGAGCTCGTTGCCGAAGTAAAATTTTTAGGTATACATATTGACCAACTGTTAAATTGGAAACCAGAATTAAAAGCAATTGATGCATCGGTATCGTCGGCATGTTACGCTCTGAGAGCCCTGAGAAATGAAATCGGCATAGATCAGCTAAAAATGGTATATTTTGCGCTAGTGGAATCAAAAATTAGATATAGCATACTTTTTTGGGGAAATAGCTTTGAATATAATTGTAGAAGAGCTTTCGTACTACAAAAACGTGCAATTCGTACCATGGTCCGCATCTCACAAAGGGAAAGTTGCCGACAACATTTTATTAATTTAGGCATACTTACAGTACCAAGTCTTTATGTACTGGTACTTTTAAGTAATATGGCCAAATACATACAGGACTATGAAACAGTAGACGAACGGCAGGTAAGGGAAGGCACCCGTAGACTAGACTTGAAGAATAAAATGTTTACTAAAAATAACCTAAGAATTGTTAAACATAGTCCACGATACCAGTCTGTAAAACTATTTAACAGGTTGCCTTTAGACATAAAAAGTACTGTCTATAGTAGCGTTTTCAAAATTAAACTAAAAAAATTCCTATTGAATAAGTGTCTGTATGCTGTAGAAGAATTGTAATTTTATTGAATTGTAATTTTATTGAGATAAATCATGGTTTGTTAAATTTTATGGGATTTTGATAATCCAGATTTATTGAACTATAAATTTAATAGTATCATTTTTAATTAACTCTGAATTTAATTTAATTTTAATTTTAATCATTTTTATTTTTGATTAATTAATTATTTTATTGTTATTATTTTAAATTTTAAGGGTTTGGTAATATTGTTTATTTTACAGCTGGTCGAAGTACCTACTATTGAAGAAATGTAAATCTGTTATTTTTAAATTGATGATTTAATTTATGACTGGATGAATGTATTTTTTTTTTTGTGTGTAAATTCAGATACAAGTTACTTGTTTATGAATAAATGACTATGACTATGACTATGACAACATTAACAAGAACACGAGAACAGTCTCCTAGATGCGTTACTGTAGTTGAACGTCGGAAATACAGAATGTTCCATTTCCTATCGCCTAAGAATACTCTAGCCACCCGCTTCGCAAGGTTTTTACGACTAGACAAAACATCAAGATTTCCCTGTATTGTACACAATTACACATAGACCTTCTGGAAGACATTCTCTAGATGATGGTAACAACCATCAAAATCCATTGCGCAGTCTAGAAGAACACCGCGGTCACATATGCAGACACGAAATATTATTATCACACTAATATTATAAAGGCGAAAGTTTGTGAGTGTGTGTCTGTTTATACGTTAGTTACTTCTTCACGCTCAAACGGCTGGACCAATTTTGATAAAAATTTGTATGGAGGTAGCTGACACCCTGGATTAATATATAGGATACTTTGTATCCCGATATTCCCACAGGATCGACATTTACGCGGGTAAAACCGAGGGGCGCAGCTAGTTACTAATAATAAAGCTGAAGAGTTTCTTTGAACGCGCTAATCTCTGGAACTACGTGTCGGAATTGTAAAAATGTTTTTGCATTTGATAGCCCTATTCTCGAGAAAGGCAATAGGCTTATTTAACATTACGCTTCAACCTTTAGGAGCCGAGCAAAAATATACAAAGTAGGAAACAACGCTAAGCGAAAACGAAGTAAAAGCGCGGGCGGGCAATGCGATGCGATGGGGTGGGATTGGGGTACAAGAAATTTCACGCGGACGAAGTTGTGGACAGAAGCTGGTTATTTATTTAAAATTGTCTGCCTATAGCTATCTCTCTTTATCTTATTGCTGCTGTGGTGGGACACAGCAGAACTAAGATAAAAGTCTTACACAAAAGTACTCCAAGTGATCATTACGAGTACTTCAGTATCGACGGCACACACACTTACAAATGAAAGTACGCGTCTATGCCATTTTTTTATTCTATGAGCCTAAAGTATTTTCAACGGAGACCTGTCGTTAGCATAACAAATACTTTCAAGTGATGGCCACTTGACTAACAGCAGACAGTCTTGAAGAACTGTTACCAGCGCCCTCTACTCCGTCCGTCATCCGTCAATCATAGGAAATTACCACATTTTTTCACTACATATGGGCCGCAAAGAAAGCGGGTCGGTTATAGAATCCTGAATGTCATTGCAGGGAAATTTGATTGCCCGCTCGTCCATTATTTGTCCAACCTGCATGTGTACTAACAGTTTTTTTATGTTTTACTAACAAATTATGGATTTATAATTCTTAAATAAAATGATTATTATTATTATAAAAAATGCGATTACTTTTAAAATATTTGAGCAGACCTTTTAAAATGTAAACTAAATTAAAGTTTATTTCATTATAAATACCTATAAGAAGAAGTAAAACCTTTTTATTTCGTTTTGGTGATTGTGTTAAAAACCATAAATAAAAATAAAGACGATTTTTTAAATATGATTAACTTTCAAACGATTTGTTTTAGTTTTGTTTCTGTTTATAAGTTTGGCATTCTTGTGCAGAAATTCATAATACATGAGTATTTTAATACCTTATTATGCACAGTTGCATACAAGACTTTATCTATGCCCATGATATTGAATCCTCTATAAAAGGTTCTGAAACAGTTTTTTGCAATACTACCTAATATCGAACAAAAATGGCGGCCGGCGGGATACGACGAGAATTCGATTATCCTATAAGTTTTTTTTTTTTAATTACGGTTCTGTGGTAGTGAAACGCGCGTGCATGACAATGTTCTTTTTTTACCGACTTCAAAAAAAAGAAGGTTATCAATTCGACACGCATGTGTGTAATATTATTGGAACTGCATTATATTCACATAAGACAATCTATTAGGGCTTCCAAACAAATATGCAAAATTTTAGAGATGTATGTACTTATGTATGTATGTCCAAGCATTTCTCCACAACTATTAATCGGATCGTGACCATTTTTTCTTAGCTTACGTTTACTTCAACTTAGGGAACAGTGCAGTTTCATCAAAATCGATTCAGTCATTTTCAAGATATGGACTGATACGTGTAAGTGTGACGGCCTGGCTTATTGATACGAGCTACGGGTGTAGTGTCAAAGGGAATTAATACATCTCAAAGCCTTGGTCAAATTCTAGTGCAATATTTACAACAAAACTATTACCTACTTATTACAAACAAATATTCCAGTTTTTACTTAAAACTAAAAATTACGAAATAAAAAGTAATTTAAAAAATTAAACCGCCTTCAAAAAGAAATTAACTCAAAATTATGAAATAACTTTAATTTCGGAAGTCGGTGGCAAAAAGTAAAACTAAATAAAATACAGATCCCAAGACACCGACTTCCGAAATTAAAGTTATTTCATAATTTTGAGTTAATTTCTTTTTGAAGGCGGTTTAATTTTTTTATATTACTTTTTGGAAAGGAGTTGCATAAAGTACAACATTATAAAACTCGTTTGGATGACATTATGGTTACTATGACACTGGTTGTTTTAATGTTGGCAATAAGCTAACTGTTTCAGAAACTTATATAGACGATTTATAGCATGGGTGTAGATATAATTGTTTATAAAACAGTCTTTATTTCATAAAGCTAGCTCCAATATTTTGGATGTTATTGAGGTTTTTGTTACCGACTCGCTTTCTTTGCGTCCCAGTGTGTTCTAGTCAATGATATTATAAAGGAAAGATTATGCTACGTTCATACTGAGCGACGTATTGTTGCGTTGTTATTACAAAGTACTTACTGCGATAGATAATACGGAACGTATGACACAGGAAGAGATAGCTATCTGTAGTGTATTGCTCGCTGCTATAAGCGGAAACTAAATGAAAGTACAACAATTGTCTGAATTTGTCTGCAACAATTTGCGCGCGCTAGTGCCATATCTACCTCTTTAATATAATATCATTGGTTCTAGTAGACATGTGTGACCTTTCATATTTGAAAATACGTAATTTTGCATGCTAACCATGCAAAATTATGTAGTTTCAAATATGAGAGGTCCAAATAAAATATCTTTATTAGGTATCTAAGTATTAGAGATATTTTACTAGTGTTTTAAAAACTCAAAAATATGCATATTTATGACATTTTTTAACCGACTACATTCTGCAACTACGTTTGGGTCAGCTTCCAGTCTAACCAGATGCAGCTTAAGGGGCTTTTTTTTGCGGATAGGAAATCATCAAATGACTCCTACCGCTCTAGGTGGAGCGGAAGGGAGTGTCAGACTCTTACTGACTAAAACCCACCCGTGTTCCTTCCTTAGCCCTTTATGTTCCGGGCCAGCGGTAACCCTTTCGGATCCCGCTGACCCGGCAGGCTTCGGCCCTAAGAGGGCTCCTCGATGCTGACATCTCTTTGAAGGGCGCGTGGAACATGATCTAAACCGCGATCACTGGCGGACTGCATGGACTGCATAGAAAAGAAAAAGAAGCGCGATGACACAACATTACCATTTATTGCAAAATATGAAGTAATTATTTAATTACAAAAAATCTATTGTTTGGACGAAAAAATTAAAACACTGTTATTTTAATATGTTGCTTGTAGAATAATCTGACAAAAATCAGAATGATTGTATGTACATATTAGTAAGGTTTTTATTGTAAAAAGAAAGTTTTTAGAGGTATTTTCATTATTTTTTCTATCGTACCAAATTATTATTTCTATCTACCTAGCTTAAATCCTTAATAATATCATATATTTTTTTGATTTTGTTTACTGTAGTCCATCATATACTTTTATTGTTTCTAAACTTACGTTTTTTGTGTTTTTTTTTTTTTTTTGTAAGCCCTTTTAACATTATTTTACATGGAGCCACTGCCTATTGGACCTTCACAACCCAGTAACTGGCTAACAGGATTCCTTGGTAAGACTTTCGGGCTTTTGACTACCCGTAACGACTCTCGAAAATCTACGAATGACAGCAGGGACTATGTGCTTTCCGAGGCACGGAGGGGTCTTAGTATAAAATGGATGGTCACTGATCCACAAACTGCTTGCCTCATCTATATCGATCCGTGCGGTTTTTTTACTTACATTATCGTTTTAAATTTTCACTAAATTATCAAATCAAATAAGATATTTTAAAACTTGCAGAAATTGCGCAAATACAAGTAGGTTAACCTATGAAATGCACTTCTCTTTTGTAAGAACCGATTCATTTTTCCTTCTCAGCGGGAACAGAAAAAATAAAAAGGTAAATGGAATCGACTGCTTATCGACTAGTGCTGGTCAACAAAAGGAAATGGATTACTTCGCTCCAGCTCTGAAAGATTGGCTCGAGTACTTTTACAATTAAACTAGTGCTACCCTTTTGAAATCTTTTATTTCTTTCTTTATTCTTTATCTATAATATAAAAGAAAGTCGTGTTAGTTACACTACTTATAACTCAAGAACGGCTGAACCGATTTGGCTGAAAATTGGTAGGGAGGTTGCTTAGAACCAGGAGACGGACATAGGATAGTGGTTTTTTTACGTTTTTTTTTTTGTTTTGTAGGAGTAGATTAGGAGTAGGGTAGGAGTAGGTTAGGAGTAGGGTAGGAGTAGGGTAGGAGTAGGGTAGGAGTAGTGTAGGAGTAGGGTAGGAGTAGGGCAGGAGTAGTGTAGGGGTAGGGTAGGGTAAGGGGTAATACACCACGAGAACGAAAACAAAACAACGTTTGCCGGGTCAGCTAGTTTTAAATAAGTTACCCACTGTGTAAGGTTTTGTCTGAAAGATCTTTTAGCAGATTTAAAAAATTGAGGAGGTTATGCATTCAGCGAGTATCTTTTTTTTTAATTTATGCGTGTGTGGATTTCTCCGTGATTACTGGGCCAATTTACGTGTTACTTTTTTTATTTGGAATATGAAACCTGCGTGGTGGACTCTTTGCTTGAGCCGTTTTTAGGTTAGCTTGAAAAATCTTTGTGTATACTGATGAGGTTATAGCTTCCTGTCACTGTTATTTACATAGCAAGTATAAGTGGTATACGATTTTTTCTGGAGTAGGTACCACAACTAAAACTGGTTTATTTTTAACTGTAAAAAGTTCTAGTGGCAATGTTCTGTACTAACTTTTAAGACCTTTGTATCCTGCTTATGCGTATGAAGTTTCATTAAAATCGGTTCATTCATTTCGAAAAATAAGGGCATGAAAATTTGTATGAAATGCCGTACGGCGTAAACGCTCTTAATAAAAAGGAGACGCGCACTTGGGCCCCATGACCCGAGCGTTTCGACCCCCAACGGCTCAAAGCTGTAGTTACCCATAGGGTTACAGTATTTGCGCCGCTTGAGGGTTTCAGCAGTCGCATCAGCGGCGCCAGCACAGCCCGCCGCCGCCGTGCTAGGAACATGATATGGCGCAAGGGTATCGACACAGGTTGCGTCCCACACCAGAGGCCCACCTTCCAAGGCAACAACGTCATGCCGTCTGGTCTCTTCCCATTGTCACGTACCAATTTGATTCTTACAGTTAAGTTTGTTTATTGGAGTTTTGAATCTTGATTGGCAGCTTGTTATAGTAATTGCTATAACAAGCTTATACATTACCTAAACTATCTTCTAAACTGTAACAAAGCAAGAACGCTTTGAGCAACATAATAACTTAGTAGTTTAAACTTACAATCAGGCTTACCTAAGTTTGTAGATACAACAATCATGCCATTGATAAATAGGGACAATTTATTATTTATGAAAAAATTAAATTGCGGGGTAATTGTGTAAGACACTAACGCATCAGGTATTATACCTGGCATATGCTGAGCTGACTCCCATTTGGTGCAACCATGAGACACACCGCCCTGTAGTGATCGACCGTTATAGATGTACAACATGAGTTAGGTGTCTCAATTTATCTTTTTAATCTTTGTTTTTTTTTCACCATTTTTTAATGTTTTTTAATACCTGTATTGTGTCTTTTGTTGCACTGAATAAACGTTTTATCTATCTATCTAACAGTAGCAATGCAGTTCGTTTTGACAGTTCACATTCATACTGTATCTCTCTCTGTCTCACTCTCTTTTTCTGTGTATGTTGTACGTATCTGAATCTGTGAGGGTTTGTCTATGTGTGTGTATTCATATTGTTGTGTTGATATTCATTACGTTGTTGAGCTGACAAATTTTTCGAACATATAAAGCAATTTAGCAATATCCTTCAAAGTGATTCAGATTGTGATTGATATTTATTATATATATTTGTTGTGTTTGATACATTATATACGCCATGATAATTATATTGTGTTTGATACATTATATACGCCATGATAATTATATTGTGTTTGATACATTACATACGCCATAATAATTATATTGTATTTGATACATTACATACGCCATAGTAATTATATTGTGTTTGATACATTACATACGCCATAATAATTATATTGTGTTTGAAACATTACATACGCCATAATAATTATATTGTGTTTGATACATTATATACGCCATAATAATTATATTGTGTTTGATACATTACATACGCCATAATAATTGTATTGTGTTTGATACATTACATACGCCATGATAATTATATTGTGTTTGATACATTACATACGCCATAATAATTATATTGTGTTTGATACATTACATACGCCATGATAATTATATTGTGTTTGATACATTACATACGCCATAATAATTATATTGTGTTTGATACATTACATACGCCATAATAATTAATAACATTAATATAAATTCTAAAAATGAACATGCAGCAATAATAATACAATTTAAAAAAAAACATGTATATAAAAATCAATAAAAATAAACTGCAATTTTTATTTTATAGAAACTTGGAATATTAATATTAAATTACAATTCGTCCATTGAGTACAAGTTACTGTGTAACGCAATAAAATTAGAGTGCTGATTTACAGAAATATCAACATCAGTCGTGTCTGCCACTTTCTAGATCGAGTGGACCAATGAAGCAATGACATTAACATAAAATGACGCCTGAATTCCTCGAAGGGCTAGGTAAAGACGTGTAAAGTCATTTTACTTATTTTACTAGTTATTTTTCTTAATGTAATAAATGGCTTCCTTAGCACAAAACTAGCCTCCGGACAGCTTCATTTCTTGCCCGTTCTTTTCCATAGGTACCTATACCTACCACGCTTTGGAACGGGCAACTAGCTTCATTTTTCTGACAACTAAACCCTTGACAACAAAAAAAGTGCTTGGAACTTAAAATAAAACTTGCTAAAAAAAAACAAAAACAAAAAAAGTGCTTGGAACTTTAAATATAGGTTTAGATACATAATTATATATATGTATATTGCTATAACTGCTCTGAGTTTTGAGTTTCGGAGAAATTCCTGAAAACAGTTACACTTTTGCCTGATCTGGAGATAGAACCTAGGACCATTTTCAGTAAACGTACGGTCAACAAAAGAAATAAGTATGCAGGATCGTCGGATGTAGTTGAAGTTTAGTAAGAAACCGATAGATGTTGTCGACTGAAATTAAATTTGATAAATGAGCTGCTTGTTTTCTACTAATAAAATTAAATTTTATTCGAGAACATCCATCGGTTTCTTACTAAACTTCAACTATATCCGACGATCCTGCATACTTATTTCTTTTGTTTGTTGACTGTACTTGCGTCTTGCAACCATTACATAACATGGCAATCCAATAAAACAAAATATTTTAATATGTTTTATAGGTATATCGAAAACGGGCCCGTGGCTAAATAATAACAGCCGCACAGGTCGATCGATCAGGTTAAGCTACGCTTGCCGCAGTTGGTCTGTGGATGGGTTACCATCTTTACATACCGAGACCCCTCCGTGCCTCGGAAAGCACGTTAAGCCGTTGGTCCCGGCTCTCATTCGTGGATCTTTGACAGTCGTTACGGGTAGTCAGAAGCCCGAGTCTGACAACCAGTCTTACCAAGGGGTATCGTATTACCCTGTGACTGGGTTGTGGAGGTCAGATAGGCAGTCGCTCCATGTAAAATACTGGTATTCAGCTGCATCCGGTTAGACTGGAAGCCGACCCCAACACAGTTGGGAAAAGGCTAGGCAGATGATGAGGTATATCGAAAACCTTATAACAATAAATCTACACATTCATCTGTAGAATAAATTACAATTAAATTAATAAGTGTGGATAATTTTACATGTAGGTAATTCCAGACATTAAAAGTGCAACGTCCTTCAGCTCCATACGAGATCCCCGAGTATGACGTAACCTTTCACCTATAGCTCCCTTTGGTCTTCTCTAATTTGCCTAGAAAACGCCCCAACAGCCCTTGAGAGGCAGGTGACGACGTGATGCGAATTACGAAATGGTATCGAAGGGAACCGAACCGTTTTACGTCACCAAAGCTTATTTAATACCAAAGAGGCTTAAAAGGCCTTTGATATCTTTCTTTGAATTTTTTAGGTGGACTGTGAGCTATCGGTAAATATTTTTTTAATGTTTAAATACGACCTTTTTGTTAGTTGACAGTATTTTTGACGGTGTGTTCTTTTGATAATTATTGAAGTGAAAACTTCTTCAGGCGCACTTTACGCTCATTTTGAACAGTGAACGAAACTGAACCGTCACGCTCGGGTCGGTGATGCTGAATCGGATATACTCGGCTCCAGTCGGTCGGTGACATTGAATCGCGTACTCGGCTCTAGTTTGAGTTCATATGATTCTTTATTTTTTTTAATGTATAATGAACTTTTTTAAATGCAGTGTTGGTGATTATTAAAATTTATTTTACTGAACTATTGACATATAATTATTTATTATTGATTATGTTGCATTTTAAATGCGTAATGAATTTTAAATATTAACTAACTTAATGTTTTTTTTTTATTGTTTTATTTATTATCACTGTAATATTTTCAACACAATGTATTTTGTTATGAAATAAATAACTTATGAGTGACTGAACTTATGACCAGTCAAAAATTATCAATTCTATTTATTAATGTGTTTAAGTGCAAATGGCTGCTACAGCCAGTGTGTTAACCGTCAGCCTTCAAAGCAAGAGTGAATAGGATTTTAATCAAAGATCGAAAGATAAAGGGATTTGGTAGGTCTATAGTTTCGGAGCCTCCTCATATACCTACCGAGGTTTTGTAACTCTAGGCTAAGCAGAAAAGTTATAGTTACAGCTCACATAGTTACAGCATACAGATCTGGAGACATGCTGCTCAACAATTTTGGATTTTTTATTTATAAAATTGATTCACCAAATTGTGAGGTGTGTGGCACGCTGGAAGATGTTTTACATTTACTGACGGAGTGTGTCAGATTTCAGTCTGCAAGAGAGGATTTAGTTTGAGAGCTCAAGATAAATATGAACGATGTTTGTATGTTCCATCATATCTTGTCGACACCTAACTCCGGAGCTGCTTATAGTTTAGTTAAGTTTGTATTATTTCGTTTTACGTTATATGGTCCGATAAGTTCGTTTATTATTAAGAAGTACTATTACGTTATACGGTCCGATGGGACTGGCATATACAATTGTATAAAAGTCCCTAATAATCAATATAGAGAAAAAAAAAAGAGTGAATTGGCAATCTTTTAGGCTTACTCGTTTCATCATAAACCTTATCTATCGCTTTTCAACAGACGAGATCGAGGTCAGGAGAAGCCCATTTTGCAATAAAAAATATGCTCCAGAAAAACAAATGACAAAATAAAATGTTGAGTGCAAAAAAAATACACCGTCTTATATTACTTAATAGAATTCGAAAAAATATTAAAGCTACACAGTCATATCCGATTTATAATAAAAATTCCTTTCATGGAGTCTTAAGCAAAAAAATCGCTTACTATTAATCACGGGCCCTTATAAGCCGAAAAGGTTTTAAGGAACATTCAAAATCTTCTTGGAATCTATAAAGGCTTTTGAAACGACAAATCTGGGGTAGAATATCTGCCGTGTGAAAGCTTAAGAAGGCCGGGATGAAGCACTCAGATTCAACGAGGACTATTTATAAAGATTATTACTGAGCCAAAGTATATCGACTTAAGACTGAATAAAGTCGAAATTCGTTTAAAAAGGAACCTCTTTTTATATGAGATGTAGATTCTTTGCTTGATTAATTTTATTCGGCTATTTAATGTTGAACATTCAAAAATAGTCTCTAAGTTCGTTTACATGAATCGGCTAGCAAAAACAAGTTTATAATACTGATCTATACTTAATTACAAGACACTGAGACACTTAACCCTTCCGAAATAAACTCTCAAAAATCAAAAAGAAGGTGAAAAACAGCATCAAAGTCCAAAGTGTGGTAAAGAATTACTAACTGCACAGACAGACACGAAAAGCGACTTTCTTTTATGCTAGTTATTATAGACTAGCGTCTTACCCCTGCTTCGCACGGTTTTTACCGACTTCAAAAAAGAAGGTTATCAATTTGACACGTATGTAGTAATATTATTGGAATTGCATTATATTCACATATATGACAATCTATTAGGGCTTCCAAACAAATATAAGTACAATTTTTTTTTTGTAGGTTAGTATGTATCTTTGTCCACGCATTTCTCTGCAATTATTAATCGGATCGTGACCATTTTTTTTATTGGCTTACATTTACTTCAACTTAGGGAAAGTGCAAGTTTCATCAAAATCGATTCAGTGATTTTCAAGATATGGGCTAATACGTATAAGTGTGACGGCCTAGCTTATTGATACGAGCTACGGGTGTAGTGTCAAAGGGAAAACATCTCAAAACCTTGGTCAAATTGTAGTGCAATATTTACAACAAAACTATTACCTATTTATTACAAACATATATTCCAGTTTTTAAATTACGAAAAAAAATGTATTAAATATAACCGACTTCAAAAAGAAATGAACTCAAAATTATGAAATAATTTTAATTTCAGAAGTCGGTGGCAAAAAACTAAAACTAATATAAAGATCCCAAGACACCGACTTCCGACATTAAAGTTATTTCATAATTTTGAGTTAATTTCTTTTTGAAGTCTGTTTAATTTTTACGACTTGAAAAAGCATTGGTTTTCTGTAGGTATTGTATTCATATAGAACTAGCAGCGCCGCGCGGTTTCACCCGCGTAAGTTCGATCCCGTGGGAATATCGGGATAAAAACTATCCTGTCCTTTCCTGGGACTCAGACTATCTCTATACCAAATTTCATCTAAATCGGTTCAGCGGTTTCAGCGTGAAGAGGTAACAGACAGACAGGAAAAAAAAGCAAACAGACAGACGGACACACTTTCGCAATATTACTAGCCTCCACCCGCGGCTTCGCCCTAGAGGTATGTGGATAAAAACTATGTCCTTCCACGGGATGCAATCTATCTCATCATCATCTGCCTAGCCTTTTCCCAACATAGTTGGGGTCGGCTTCCAGTCTAACCGGATGCAGCTGAATACCAGTATTTTACATGGAGCGACTGCCTATCTGACCTCCACAACCCAGTTACTGGGTAATACGATACCCCTTGGTAAGACTGGTTGTCAGACTTTCGGGCTTCTGACTACCCGTAACGACTGTCAAAGATCCACGAATGACAGCCGGGACCAACGGCTTAACGTGCTTTCCGAGGCACGGAGGGGTCTCGGTATGTAAAGATGGTCACCCATCCACAGACCAACCAATTTCACTATTCCCATAGTGAAATAGTGAAAAAAAAAACAGCTGCAGCAGGTTCAGGTTTGGTCCCATAGTAAAAGTTGTTCATAATGATGAGTACAATAACCTCTTTTAAGGATTAAAACGATCAAAATGTAAGGGTGTATAAATAGTATGGATTCAAGTAAAACTTACGGAATAAATTCTCTAAAAGGTGGTAAAAAATAATTACATCAAAATCCATTGTGTAGTTCAGAATTATAACCAAGGGCACAAGTGACTTCGTAACTACGAGTATGTACTAACGGGCTTATCCATAAAAATGTTTGCTTGCTAAAGTCTCGTTGTCAAAAATTGTTATTCATTAACGCATTTTAGCACTAAAATGTTAATTAAACCTATTATAAAAGTTCATTAAATCTACTAAAATGTTCATTAAACCTACTAAAACGTTAATTAAACCTACTATGAACGTTCATTAAACCTAATAAAACGCTCATTAAACCTACTACAAACGTTCATTAAACCTAATAAAACCCTCATTAACCCTACTATAAAAGTTCATTAGACCCATTAAAATGTTCATTAAACCTACTATAAACGTTCATTAAACCTAATAAAACGCTCATTAAACGTTCATTAAACCTAATAAAACGCTCGTTAAACCTACTATAAACGTTCATTAAACCTAATAAAACGCTTATTAAACCTACTATTAACGTTCATTAAACCAAATAAAACGCTCGTTAAACCTACTACATATAAACGTTCATTAAACCTAATCAAACGCTCATTAAACCTACAAGGGGTATAGGATAGGGGTATTACCCAGTAACTGAGTAACTGGGTTGTGGAGGCCAAAAAGGCAGTCGCTCAATATAAAATACTGGTATTCAGCTGTATCCGTTTAGACTGGAAGCCGACCCCAACATAGTTGGGAAAAGGCTACCTACTATAAAGTTATAAAACCAGACTTGGTCTAGTGGTTGCAAGCGCTACTGCTGAGCCTGAGGTCTTGGGTACGAATCCCAGGTCGGGTGTTATTGGGTGTTTCATCAGGAATTTGTAAGTAGCGGAGTCTGGATGCTGCGGTAATAGGCTCGCCCCTATTGCATGGGACTTGGTGCACCTATAGGGACACCTGTGCCTAACCCTTAAGGGGTTACAATAAGGGTGATGTTATGTTGGATAATACAAGTCCTATGAACATACCATTGGACCCGTGCCCAAACTGTGTTCATTTGTGTAAACTAAATCATGTACTAATGTAGATCATGTACTGATTACTACTAAAGTCATTGAATTTAATTACGTTCCCGTATTTACTGAGCTGTGAATTTGGATACTCTAGTAACCCGGTCAGTGTAAACAACCAACCGCCACCATCAAACGTTTTAGACGAAATAGTTTTGGGAACGAATTAAATGCATAATTCTGAGAAGTGATTTTGGTTCATTAGATTGATTGAAAGAATTTGCCATTCAACGTGGCAATACTACCAGTCTTCTGGGCACATTTTCAGATGACAGCGAATATACCTACAGTATGAAATTGAAAACTTGCGACAAATCGAAATAGGAGGTGCAATAACTGTTACATAATCACTATAAATTGTCATTTCCAAAATCTAAATTCTTTAAAAAAAAGGATGTAAACTAAGTTATTGCCTTCAAGTCCGCAACTACGTTTTGGTCAGCTTTCAGTCTAACGGTTAGACTGAAAGCTGACCAAAACGTAGTTGGTCTGGTTAGACTCTAACCAGATGCAGCTTAAGGAGCTTACATGACCTAAAAAAACACGGTCACTGTCAGACTGCATAAAAAAGAAAGAGAAGCGCGATGACACAACACTGGTAATTTATTGCAAAATATGAAGCAATTTATTTAATTACAAAAAGTCTAGTGTTTGGACTAAAAAATTAAAACACTAGTGTTTTAGTATGTTGCTTGTAGAATAATCTGAAAAAAAAATCAGAATGATTGTATGTATATTAGTATGGTTTTTATTGTAAAAAGTGTGAAGTGAAGTGAAGTGAAGTTTTAAGAGGTATCTTCATGATTTTTTTCTATCGTATCAAATTAGTTGTATTATGTTTTTGAACACACTATCTACCTAGCATATATTATGAAGAAGCACACTAATATTATAAAGGCGAAAGTTTGTGAGTGTGTGTGAGTTTGTGTGTGTGTGTGGATTTACTGGATTAACATATAGGCTACTTTTTATCCCGATATTCCCACGGGATCGACCTTTACGCGGGTGTAGCCGCGAGGCGCAGCTAGTATCATATAATTTTCTAAATTTGGTTTACTGTAGTAGATCATGAACTTTTATTGTTTCTAAAACAAGCGTTTTTTGCGTTTGGATTTTTTAAAAGGGTGATTTCCACCAAACGGCTCGCATCGACACAATCACAGTCTGAATGATTTTGAAAGATATTGCTAATCTGTTCGAAAAAATTGTCTGCTCAACAACATAAATAACGCAATGAATGTTATATTCAACTGTCAAAATAAAAGCCATTGCTACTTAAACCCAAATGTCCTGTCTGTTCGTCGAATCGTTGAGCTCCTTAAGTTCTAAGTTGAGCTGCACGGTTACTGATAAATGCGTGCACTGACTGGACAGGTCCACTCAATCTGTGTGGTTCTTTCCTCAAAAGACCATTTCAGACACTAATCTACATGGTCCTCAAAGATTATGTACGGTTTTTTTTATATACACATTGACATTGATGAATTTTATTTAGACAATGACATGAATATTTACTTTGTAAAGTTTTTTTTTTTATTTAATTATTGTGAATGTGAGGACTATGTGGGTCATTTCTTTTTCTGTTTTCCTTCTTAGTTTTAATCATGATCTGGCAGTTTGAGTAATTTACGCGGCCTACCCAAATGTCCTTTCTTTGGTATTGTTCGTCGAATCGTTGAGCTCCTCAACTTCTGAGTTGAGCTGCACGGTTTTTGACTGAGTTTGTTTCGGCCTTTCATCTAGTACATCTAGTAGTAGAAACGCCGACCTCATCTAGTTTAAAAAAATACCATTGACGTGTAAAAGTATTTGTACAAACCTACTTACAGAAAATAAATCATTTATCATTTACTGATAGTGTGTTACGCATCCAGCCGAAAATATCTCAATAAGCTGAAGGGCGTCTACAACTGGACCCAGGCCTCCCCCAAATATTGCCTCAACGAACGATCCCGGACCGTAAGACTACTAAGTGCTACTTTGCTAAATTAATCACTTACTTTGACGCTGATTGCACTTTTAATGAAAACTTAAGTTCGTCACATTAAAATTTAAGCAGTGATTTAGATAAGATGAAAGCGTCTGAGTGTGACTATTTCATGAAATCGTGACAGTTAAAGCCAATTTCTAACTGAAGGAGTAATATTTCTGATTTTAATGATTATAATGCTTCGGAAACCACGTTAAGAGCGTTTACGCCGTACGGCATTTTCCCCTAGCCCTTATTTTTCGAAATGAATGAACCGATTTTAATTAAACTGTACAAAGGTCTAAAAAGTTAGTAGAGAACATTTTCGAAAAATTGTGTTACAGCCAAATTAGACCGATTTTAAATTTTCCATAGAAACAGAGATTTCCAGTTATCTTTTTTTAAATAAGACATTTCGAAAATGTTCTCTACTAACTTTTTAGACCTTTGTATCCTGCTTATGCGTACGAAGTTTCATTAAAATCGGTTCACTAATTTCGAAAAATAAGGGCTAGAAAGTTTGTATGAAATGCCGTGCGGCGTAAACGCTCTTAAGCCGTTGGTCCCGGCTGTCATTCGTGGATCTTTGGCAATCGTTACGGGTAGTCAGAAGCCCGAAAGTCTGACAACCAGTCTTACCAAGGGGTATCGTATTACCCAGTAGCTGGATTGTGGAGGTCAGATAGGCAGTCGCTCCGTGTAAAATACTGGTATTCAGCTGCATCCGGTTAGAATGGAAGCCGACCCCAACTATGTTGGGAAAAGGCTAGGCAGATGATGAATGATTATAATTCTGTAAAGTACTCAATTAAGGTGCTGGGTATTGTAATTAGGTCTCAACTGTAATTTGCTTATCAAAAGCTCATATTTTTATTGAGGAGCAGTCGTTGCTCAGAGATAGCGACCCCCCGTTACAATTTATGGGTCGTCGGTTCGAACCCAAGCAGGTACTTTACTTTATGTATACATATACTAGCTGATCCGGCAAATGTTGTTTTGCCATATTTTAATATTTCTAAACTATTTCTAGCTACCCGGCGCTACTTCGTTCGCGTGGTGGACTCCCATTTGGTGCAACCATGAGACACACACCGCCCAGTAGTGATCGACCGTTATAGATGTACATGAGCTAGGTGTCTATGGGTTAATTTATCTTTTTAATCTTTGTTATTTTTTTTCACCTGTTTTTTAATACCAGTATTGTGTCTTATGTTGCACTGAATAAACGTTTTATCTATCTATGATACCCACTGCTCTCAAAACGGCCAAGGAAAACATCGTGAGAAAACCAAAAATTCAAAAACATATGACATTCACCAAACCGCACTGGGCTTACGTGGTGGATTATGGCCCACTTCACCCCTCAAAGAGGAGGCCTGTGTCCCAGCAGTGAGTCCGATATAGGCTAATTATGCTTTCACCTGTGACGAAATTACACAACAATGTTAATAAACGTGCCCGTGACCAATTTACATTTACCCCCTTACTAATAAACGTTGTATAGTGTCTGTATAGTTACACAACGCTTTGTCTTCTTCTTTCGAAAGTCAAATTACTGACGACTGAAAGAGAGAACTCGGTGTGTAACTATTTATCTGATATAATACCTAAATTAGTAAGGGGGTAAATGTATAGAATTTAAAAAAACTGTGACCAAATTACTCCGGGTCCAAACTACAACACCCGTATAACTAGACAATTTCGCAATTCCCAAAATAATGTTCATAATAATTCTATTCTGAACGTACCTAAGTTTCTGCTGTCGCTACGCCATGTGTCATATTGTGCTGTTTTTGCGCTGTCTGTAACGCTTTGTCGAACACCAGAAGACCAATTCTCGAAATTTAAAATGTTCAAAATCTAGTCTCAGTCTCATCTCGGCGACAAACAAATGTCAAAAACTTGTCAAAATGAAGGGAAATTAGAGGTATTTTTGACAGATTGAGACTGAGATCAGACTGTGAACGTGCTTAAAATTACGAGAATTGCCCCTCTGTTGTCAAGACAAAATAGCATGCAACCTATATGGTCAAACTAGCTGCACCCCGCGATTTCACCCGCATAAGTTTCGATCCCGTGGGAATATCGGGATAAAAAGTAGCCTGTATATTAATCCGGGGTGTCAGCTACCTCCATACAAAATTTCATCAAAATTGGTGTAGCCGTTTGAGCGTGAAGAAGTAACAAACATATAAACACACACACACACTCACAAACTTTCGCCTTTATAATATTAGTGTGATTGATATGCTGGCGAGTAGGTTTTGTCTCATTTATTACCAGCTTCTGCTCGCGACTTCGTCCGCGTGAAATTTCTTGTTCCTCCCACCCCGTCGCATCGCATCGCCCGCCCACGCTATTATTTCGTTTTCGCTAAGCGTTTTTTCTGTATTTTTTTTCCCGAAGAGTTCTAGTGTGATGTTATGCTTATAGCCTTACGTAGTTCCAGACTTTAGCGCGTTCAAACAAAATAAACAAACAACCCTTGTTTACAGAAGATTTGTTCACCTAAATCTTTTTCATTTAAAAGATAACGAGAAACTTCTTCTGCCATCTTTTTACTAAGTACTATACTTAGAGAGGCGCCCAAAAGCAACTTATAGGTACTACATTTGAAATAAGATTAGACGTTTAAATAAACCTTTTTTACAGTCTATTCAACCGATTTTGACTTCTATACCGTAGGCATAAGGATGGTATTAAAAGCAAAAAACCGGCCAAGTGCGTGTCGGGCCACGCACAGTGTAGGGTTCCGTAGTAGCCCGTTATCACAATGTAGTACGATTCTGTTGTTCTTTATTCTGAACGTAAAAAAAAACATATTTTCTTTTTAAATGCAAGTCTTTACCCGTTATAAACAAGCAATTACTTCATCTTAGGGCTGATTTTTCCATCGCCAGATAACTTTTATTCGAAGAATAAAATTGACGTTTGACAGTTTTTGTATGAAACAACTGTCAACATTTCAAAATTATTCCTCGAACAAAATTATCAGCCCTTAGTCACTTTGAAAGATTATTGCTAAGGATTATGTATTTGGTACAAAATTATCCAACACCCAAGTTCAACGACTATTACTGATAGACTAATAAAGTTATCTTAACCGCTATACTTTTCCTTTAAAGTTCATGAAAATGCACTAACATCGTGAATTTTTCCAGATTTTTCAAGCAGTTTAGGTTTTAGAGGGGGGGAGACGCCCTACTGGAACAAAAAATTGCACTTTAAAGTTTAATATTTCGTAAATGGTGCATTAAATCAAAAAAATATTTTAGAAACCCCCAAGTCATTTTAGAAGACCTATTCAACGATATCCCACACGATGAGGTAGACGACGAAAAAAATATTTATCCCCACTTCACGTGTAGGGGAGCTACCCTAAAAAAAATATTTTCAATATTTTTATTTTACCACTTTATCGGCGTAATTAATATACGCACTCCTACAAAATTACAGCTTTCTAGTACTAATGGTCTCTTAGCAAAACCTCGGACAGACAGACAAACAGACAGACGGACTTGACGAAACTATAAGGGTTCCTTGTAGGAACTACGGAACCCTAAAAAGTGGTTACAATACCAACTGTTTACTGCACTTGCCATAAGTTATGCCTCCAACGCAATAGAATTCAAAATAGGTTGAACGGACTGTAAGAAAGGTTTATTTAAATGTCTAATCTTATTTCAAATGGCGTATAGTTGTCCAGCAAGTGTTTTGTCTCTGTCGCTGTCTCCTCGTCGAGATTTGAACCATGACAGATTAGCGCACTCAAACAAAAAATCAAACAAATCTTGCTTATAGAAGATTAGTTTACCTAAACAAACAACTCTTGTTTACAGAAGATTTGTTCACCTAAACCTTTTTCATTTAAGAGATAACAAGAAACTTCTTCTGCCATCTTTTGACTAAGTACTACACTTAGGGCGCCCACGAGCCACTTAGTTGTCCAGAAACTGTTTTGTCAATGTCGCTGTCTTTCGCCGAGATTTGAACGATGCGTACAGTCACTAGCATAAGTATGTATACACTTGGCTTTATTCAAAGACGATTTTCTCCTTCAGTTTTGAATGAAATTTTATGTTATTACGAACAAAGTATTTTCGAACCCATAGGTTTGTGTAAAGTGTCGTATTTCAACGTTGCATTCGTTATTTCACGAAAAAATCGCAATTAAAAGTTGCCAAGTGTTGACATATTAGTGCTCTGTCTGTCTGTCTGTTGTGTTAAAAAAGTAGCGGTTCTGTCGCTCCCGTATACAGTCACTGTACACGGGAGCGACAGAACCACTACTTTTTTTTTTAATTTCGCCGCATTCATCAACATAGATTTCGTAGAGACGGTTGTGGTATTGTGCGCTTGTTCTATGAAACTGAAGACGAAACCCGTGGACAAAAAAGTGTACCAGCTTTCGCACAGACTTTCATACAAACCCCTATGGGTTTGTATGAAAGTGTGTGCGAAAGCTGGGACTAACTTGTCTCTCATATCAAGTCTATACTTGATATGAGAGACAAGTTAGTTGCGAAGACAAAAGTTGCTCGTGGCCTATTACATGTTATATATTTTCATGTAGGTGCTCAACACTAGAACTGGGGGCCTAAAAAGGCCACTTTGGCAGAATCTTAAAAGGATAACAGAATGGACAGTTAACTGTTAAGTTAATCGTATCAAATCCCATCGGTAAAGCATTTTTCAGTTATTTTTTTTTGTCTGTGCTAAAATACCAATCAATCCAATCCAAATCCAATCCCAATCTCTTTGATTGTACCTACGTAGTGCAGCGAAAAAAAGGAAAACACGGGCTGTCTTCGCCATTTTATAATTCATAATGTCATCCTTTTATGATTCTCCAAAGTGGCCTTTTTAGGCCCCCTGTTTAGTTGAATTAATGGGCTCATACTTAAGAGAACATTTTAGCGGAGAATTAAATTATACTAGGTTTTATTCTGTAAGTACGCACTAATTAGATTAACTCGGCCTTGCGTATTAATTAAAGTTTAGATTGTATTAGTTACTAGCTGTGCCCGCGACTTCGCTCACGTGAATGTGTCTGTGTATTATTTCGGCAATTTAAGATATTTACCATTTATTTACCATTTATGTACACACATATATAAACAGAAGTTTCATGATGCGCTTCACCTGGCCAAGGATAGACAGAGATGGCGAAACATCGTCAGGGAAAAGATGTTTTCAAGGGAGGATCACGACCCTCAGTAATGAGGAATACGACTTGAGGAGGAGGAGGATATAAACAGACAAGAAAAAAACAGAGCAGAAAAATAAGTACAAAGGTGATGCTTATTTCATAAGAAATCTCTTCCAGCATATCTGCGGTAGGACAATAAATAGAGAGGTGTAGACAGCGTGTGAAAGAGTAAAGGAGACACAAAAAATAATACATAAAATCTAAAAACAATTCACTTAATAAAACTAAACAAGTATTATGAGAATATACTTACTTACATACATACAAATACACATACATACTTCCAAAATAAATATCACTAGAATTTTAATAAATATACCGCAATCAAAATAATGAATGCATACACAACTACGAGTATTATAAAGTGGAAAGATAGTGTTCTTTAACTCTTCTTTTAAAAACTGCAACAGTTTGGCAGTCCCTATCTAGCTTCTCACTGCGACTTCATCATTTATCTGCCTAGCCTTTTCCCAACTATATGGGGATCGGCTTCCAGTCTAACCGGATGCAGCTGCAGTATTTACATGGGGCGACTACTATCTGACCTCTACAACCCAGTTACTGGGTAATACGAAACCCTTTGGTAAGACTGGTTGCCAGGCTTTCGAGCTTCTGACGACCCGTAACGACTGTCAAAGATCCACGAAAGACAGCCGGGACCAACGGCTTAACGAACCACGGAGGGGTCTTGGTATGTGAAGATGGTCACCCATCCACGGATCAACCGCGGCAAGCGTAGCTTAACCTGATCGATCGACCCGTGCGGCTGTTACACAAGCCCCTCCTCGCGACTTTTTGCTCATCTCGTAAGGACCTACCCTAGCGTAACTAACTACTTACTAATAATTAAGCTGAAGAGTTTATTTTTAGGGTTCCGTACCCAAAGGGTAAAAACGGGACCCTATTACTAAGACTTCGCTGTCTGTCCGTCTGTCCGTCTGTCCGTCTGTCCGTCTGTCCGTCTGTCCGTCTGTCCGTCTGTCTGTCTGTCTGTCACCAGGCTGTATCTCAAGAACCGCGATAGCTAGACAGTTGAAATTTTCACACATGATGTATTTCTGTTGCCGCTATAACAACAAATACTAAAAACAAAATAAAATAAATATTTAAGGGGGGCTCCCATACAACAAACGCGATTTTTTTGCCCTTTTTTGCTCGATATCAAAAATGGAAACAGGTAGGCACTTGAAATATTCACAAAATACTCAGTTGTATTTTAACTTTAATAATAAATAATAAAATTAAAATAAAATAAATATTTAAGGGGGGCTCCCATACAACAAACATGTTTTTTTCGGCGTTTTTGTCTTGTGGTACGGAACCCTTCGTGTGCGAGTCCGACTCGCACTTGGCCAGTTTTTTAGTTTGTTTGTTTGAAGGCGCTAATCTCTGGAACTACCAGTCAGATTTGAAAAAATATTTTTGCATTTGATACCCCAATCCTTAAGGAAGCGGGCAGAAGCTAATGCAAATACAAATTACTTTCAAAGACCATCCAAATTTTTACATTTTGTTCTACCCATGAATATAAACAACTTTCACTATGGGACCAACTCTGAAATCACGAAAAAAAATCAGCTGTTTCATACAAAACTCAATACCTACTTGACCAAAATGTATGAAACAGCTGATTTTTTTTCGTGATTTCAGAGTTGGTCCCATAGTGAAAGTTGTTTATATTCATGGGTAGAAAACACCATGTAAAAATTTGGATGGTCTTTGAAAAGTAACCCTGTATACTCGTAAATCATCGAACACAACCAGCCATAAAATACAGATTTCAATTTCAAACATTCAGCAACTCCTAGAATTTCACTGTTCATACCGCGTCATGTTTTGGATGGACAGATGTCAAGTGCCTTAACTAAGGGCCGTCCGGGCCCGTCCGTTTGCTCTGCGGTTGGTCAGGTTCAGGTCAGGACAACCCTTACTTTGTGCAGCTGACCCTTTGTGTGGGTGACAGCGTAAAAAGATATCAAACGGACGCGTGTTAATGTTTTTGTTGGCATTTTGCTCGCAGATAGACAGGTACTTAATAATAATAATCGTTTATTTATTAAAAAAGGGGATACATTTACAATGAATAGCTTAAGGGGCTTACATGGCCTAAAGCGCGGTCACTGTCGGACTGCATTGAAAAGAGAAAGAAGCGCGATGACGCAACCCTGGTTATTTATTGCAAAATTTGAAGCAGTTATTGAATGAGGGATTTTCTTTTTTTTTTTTTAACGCTTCCCTAGTCGCTGGATAGATGGTGCTGAACTTGGTAAGTTACTGCAAGGAACGGAACATCACATTTCTTTTTTATTAATTCACTTGGATGTAATTTTGGGATCGTAAAACGAAAGCAAACGAAACTGTCACTCAACGAGCGTATATGACGTGACGCAATGTTTTTTTTCCAAGCGTTTTGACTTTGGCACCTAGTAACGTAGTCAGTTCAACGCCATCTTCAGGGTTCTTGGAAACTATGTTTTTTTTTTAATACTCAAAAGAAAAACCTCTCATTACAAAAAATGTATTGTTTGGACTAAAAAATTAAAACAGTAGTGTATTACAGTAGTTTATTATGTTGCTTGTAGAATAATCTGACAAAAAATCAGAATGATTGTATGTATAAGTATTAGTATGATTTTTATTGTAAAAAGAAAGTTGTTAGAGGTATTTTCATGATTTTTTTCTATCGTATCAATTTAGTTGTATTATTTTTTCAATACACTATCTACCTAGCAAATATCTTGAAGAATATCGTATATTTTTCTGATTCTGTTTATTGTAGTCGATCATATACTTTTATTGTTTCTAAAACTTGCGTTTTTTTGCGTTTAGGTCCTGTAAGCCCCTTAACAATTAAAATAAAATAGCGCACAGTTTCTAATTTGCCTGAACTAGGTTGAACCTGTGCTTCAGGCTAGAAAGTGCATAAATGTAATAAATTAAAAATGAGTATATCGTAAAAACTAAATTAAAACTTAGGTAGGTAAATAAAAGTAAAATAGCATGTTAGCAGTTCTATTTGCTGACAATAAGTAGGTCTTCTGTCTGTGCATAGTCGATGGTTAATAAATAACTAAGTATGATTTTTTTACAGCCATAGTAATTTAGTTTATAGATAGGTACTTAGTTTTCTATTTTTTCTTAGTAATCTATTGTACTTACAGGAATGGGCCTAAAAAGTTAAAAATCTTTTTTACAAAGACATATTTTGAGGTTGCATTAGATATGCATACTAGATCATTCCGTCTCTTGATCTTCTCGTCTCTTAGTGTTGTCGGCATAGCAGGCAAGAATGGTGTGCTGTTTTAATACTAAGTGCATAATGTTTTCATTATGCACTTAGTATTAAAACAGCACAACACACTGGCGAACAGTTAGTACCTACATTGCAGGATTTATATAGCAGATCTGTGGGAAAAAGAAGGGATGGAAGTTTGCTACTTTTAAAATTGCTCTCTGGGGGCCTAAAAAGACTACTTTGGCAGAATCATAAAAGAATAACATAATGGACAGTTAAGTGTTAAGTTAATCGTATCAAATCCCATAGCAGAAGCATTTTTCAGTTATTTTTTTTTTGTTTGTGCTAAAATACCAATCAAACCGATTCAAATCCAATCCCAATCTCTTTGATTATACCTTCCTAATGCAGCGAAAAAATGAAAACCACGGACTGTCTTCGCCATAATTATTACGATTCATAATGTTATCCTTTTATGAATCTTCATAGTGACCTTTTTAGGCCCCCTGAGCTCTTTCAAGAGGAAGCAAGTTCCTTTTTGGTGCATATTGCACTAAATGCCATGCCGTGGTGTGTTTTCGATTATAATCTGCCCTTATCCCAATTTATTTGGGGTCGGCGCAACATGTCTTTTTCTTCCATACTTCTCTATTAGTCGTCATCTCGGTAGTCACCCCCTTTCTAACCATTTCATCATTCACGCATTCCATCCATAGTTTTTATTTCAAAACTATTTGTTGAAAGTGTAAACAAACCCTGTTCTGGTCTCGGTGCTATTTTAAGCTTTTCAGAAAAGCTGCACCCTAATTGCGTAACACGCTATTAACCGCTTGTGTGCCGTAATTCCAGACACAGTTAAAAAGCCATTGTGTCTCGCGTAGATCCACGTTCCGGCAGACTAAGGGTCAATCGGAATCTGAATCATTTTGAAGCAAATTGCTAATCCATTACGTTATAAGTTGGAAAAATGTGTCTGCTCAACACGTAAATAACGCAGTGAATGTTGTTGAACTGTCAAAATATAACCTATTCCGATTCATACTTGATGTGTTACGCAGTTGCCCCGCTGGGTCATCATCATCATCATCATTTCAGCCGAAAGACGTCCGCTGCTGGACATAGGCCTCTCTCAAAAGGGGGGGGGGGGGGGGTTTGCCATAATCGCCACGCTTGGCAGGCGGGTTGGCGATCGCAGTATGGTATGGTGGTGGAATGCATAAAGAACGCTGCTGCTCATTCTCCGGTACGCCCCTTAGTCGCCTTTTACGACACCCACGGGAAGTATGGGGTGGTGCTATTCTTTAAGTCCGGCACCACACAGACACCCGCTGGTTCAAATAAATGTATTGTCTTTCTTTTTCAGGCAAACAGCCACTAAAAGAAAATAGTAACACATTCATCTGTATTTAGAAGGTTTCATCCTTAAATTCTCACCACTTTTTTCTACAAATATTGTTTGATTATCATTGATAAATTGTATACGAAGTGCTTGGAGAAGGCCTATAATATAATAATAATATATTTATTAGACCAAAAATAATAAACTAGTTACACAATTTGTCTTAGCTACTTATAATTATTCTTAAGAGTAAATCAGTTACAAATGTGTCTTATTATTAGCATCTGTTGCTGAACTAGGTTTATAGCCTGTGTTTCAGCACGCAGCGCCTCAAGCCCTCGGACTGGGTATGCAAGTATGAGCTTAGCAACAAAAAGAAACAGTTTATTAAAATATGGACATAATTATTTTAACTGAAAGAAAGTTTACTGTCCTCTCGGTGTGTAAGGTGAAGGAGGTGAGTGTATGTGTGTGAGAGGGTGTGTAGGGAATTAAACAATTTTACCTAGTAGATTCTTTAGGTCAAGCCGTCAAACTATTGTATTACTATTTCAAGATGGTCAGCATATTTTCTGTTTGATCGTATGTCAACTTCCAAAGCCACTGAGATACAGAATTTTTCATAGTTGCTTTATTCATCGAGTATATTTCAAGAATCTTATTAATTTTGTCATATAAATAGGGGCCCAAAAATGGGTAAAATCTTCGAATAAAAGCAGTTTTTAGGTGTGATAACCTCTTACATACAGGTAATCCTTTCCGCCTTGTTAACAGGGTTGGATTGTACTCCAAGTTAACATGCTGTTTTGAGACGATACTCAAGACAAACAGTTGGCGTACAGTCAGCACCTCGCAGTATTCATAAAGAAGTATAGTAGAGTAGCGGAAAGGCTTAAAAGTACAGAGTTTCAATATGGTTCTTTGTGAAACCTCAAGTTGCTTTATTGTAGTCTTCGGTGCACCGCCCCAAGCCGATATGCAATATGTAATCAGTGACTGACAAAGCGCATAATAGATTTGCTTTAGGAATATTGGAGTCACTACGTGTCTCAATGTTTTAAAAATGTATGTAAGCTTTCGAATCCTTTTACTCAGCAGTTGAATGTGCGCTTTGAAGCTAAAATTTTCATCAATTAAAACGCCCAAGTATTTAATTGTCTTTGTGCGTTCTAAAGGATTGCATGAGCATTCAGAATAACTCAAAGCGTCAAGGGGACAGTTATGCGCGATTAGATTTAGACTCGCATGTGAAGGAGCACGGATCGAAAAGGTCAGGTACTTTGTTTTTTCAGTGTTTAAGGTAAGAACATTATCATAAAGCCACTTCTTTACCAAATTAAAACCCTCCTGGGCTAGCTGGTAAGTCTCATTCCATGTTTTAGCAGCGAAAATGAGGGCAGTGTCATCTGCGTATGAGATTATCTTTCCACGAAATGAGTTTAGACAAAGGAGATCGTTTATGTAAACGAGAAAAAGCGTAGGGCCAAGAATGCTACCTTGCGGAACGCCATAGGTCACTGGACGATCAGTACTAGTGTAGGGACCCACCTTAACACATTGAGTTCTGTCTGTTAGATAATCGGTCAAAAGGCTAAGTTGTTTCCCCCTAATACCAATTCTTTCCAATTTCTGTACAAGAATTGGAACAGAAACCGTATCGAAAGCCTTTGCCAAATCTAGAAATATTGCTATACATTTATTACCTTTATCTAAATTTGTGGCTATAAAATCCGTTAAATTGCTAACTGCGTCATCGGTGGATTTACCACGACGAAAACCGAACTGATGTTCAGATAGAATGTCTTTACTTTCGAGAAAGTTTACTAAACGTCTGTTAATTATTTTTTCTAGAATTTTTGAAAGCGAAGGTAATATTGAGATAGGCCTATAATTTTCAATACGGTCTCTGGCCCCACCCTTGTGAATTGGTCGGATCTGTGATTTTTTAAAGGCTAAAATTTACTAGACACATATTAAAAATGTAGGTTAAGTGTGGCACAAGAATATCCTTATGATCTTTCAATAACTGGTTTGACAAATTATCCCAACCCACAGAACAATCATTTTTGAGTGTAGCTATCAGGCTCATAACTTCCTCTTCATCCGTATCAAACAGTACAAGAGAGCTAAGATTTTGCTCACGGGATGGTTTATTGCTTTTGAGGGCCGTGGCTTGTACTCGCGCTATTTGTTCAGCCAATGATTTGCCAACGTTGGAAAAATAGTAATTTACATCATTTACAGAGCTCTGAGGACTGTCCGATATTGTAAGTAATTCCTTTGGATACTTTACATTTTTTGCTGAATTAGTTATAGTTTTTATTGTCTCCCACAACTTTTTGCTATCTTTACCAGCTTTTTGAACAAGTTCTCTATCATAATTACGTTTAACTTTCTTTAATATGGAGTTACAAAAATTTCTGTAGCGAATGTAGGTTGTTTTTATTATTTGGTCATCTGGAAACGATTTTGATTTTTTATGTAGTTTATCCCTGTTGCGTATGCAGCGCAACAGGCCCTGTGTTATCCATGGTTTGATAATCCTTTTGCGACGTGAAAGTGTAATGGTTTCAGAATTAAAACTCAAAGCGGTCTTTAATTCACCAATAACATAGCTGACCGCAGTGTCACAGTCATCAGTTTCATAAATCGGGGTAAAGTTAATTTTGCTTATGTCTTGAGTTAAACCCTCCTGATCTATTTTAGTGCGCGTTAAAATGGCATAATTACGCGACTGTTGCTTTTTCAAACAAAGTATGACAGATTTGTGATCTGTAAGCGTAGATTGCGGAAACAATGGTAATGGAAGGTAACTTGGTTTTCAAGAGCACATGATCTAAGCAAGAACCACTAGCATCACGAGTGATAAAAGCATGTGCTGGTAATAGACCGTGGTACGCAGTGAGAGCCAGATATTGATTGGAAGTCGTACTCAGATTCTCGGAAATTATATCTATGTTCAGATCTCCCATTATTGCGATATTTTTATATCCAGATAATTTCACCAAAGTCTCGTCAAGCGATGTCAAAAAAGGGTCAATGTTAGAATAAGAGGGGGATCGATAGAGAGCCGGTAACGCCGTGTCGTTGTTACCTATTTTAATCAAGAGGCAATTACAGTTTCGTATAATAGGTTCCTCAACACAAAAGCTTAGTTCTTCCTTTATATACACAACAACGCCATCATTTTGTAGAGGGTTTGATGTAGTCAAAAATGAACAATAACCGGTAATTGTGGGGATATAAGATACACAAGTCAGCCAACATTCGGTCAGGATGAGTACATCACAATCAAACCCGAGTCTGGTTAATAAAACCTGAAAACCTAAAAAGTTACAATTCCGACTACGAATATTTTGAGTAATAACTGACAGCGATGAATGTGGTGGGAATATTTTTTTGCAGTCATCAACTTTACATTCGCAAGATTCGGATACAACAAACTCATCGATGTTATTTGAAAGATTATCCAAATCAATCATTGGTACGGAAGTAACATATATGATCAAGCTGACAATGTTCCAGTGAAAATGAGTTTAATATGATTTTCAAATTTGAGTAAATATGATCTAATTGAAAGTTATCAACTTTAGAATTAAAAAGAAAGCTGTGGGATTTTACAATAACAAATTGCAGTCTGATCAATCTAGAGGCGGCAGCGGGTAAGGCATTCACTCTAAGAGAATCTACAGCTCGTACATAATCAAAAGTGTAAGGAGTAGTATGTGTACTTATAACATAGCGGTATTTTTTATGCATGCAAACTAAACTATGATAATAAACGGAACGTGCAAAAATTAACCTTATTAACCCGTTTATAGGAATAACTACCAAATAAAATAGTCATTCAGCTTTCCTGAGGTTATCGATATCCTTTTCAGAGGAAACTCTGATGTGTTGATCTTTTTCCTTTTTCCTAAGATAAATAACACCATGAGATGTCCAGCAGAAGGAGTAATTATGCTGTTGCTGAAACGTTCTGGACAGATAAAAAAGTCTCTGTGTCTTTGCAGTGAGAGTTTCCGACACAAAAATTGGTTTAACCGGACCTTCTAAGGCAAGGGTAGTTGTATTTAGTTTTTCACCGGGTTTCTTCGATTTATTGTAACGTTTGACGTTCCCAAGAATCTCTTCTTTACGTAAAACAGTCGTAAGTTCCACGATGATTGGGTTAGATGCATCTTTTGATTTTATTCTGTAAATATCCCTTACACAATTTTCATCTATTTGAACGTTGATAGTTTGTCCAACACGCTTCAGCAGAGCACACAAATCTTGCTTAGTTTCACCGGCGCTTTTCGGTACGTTGCGAATTTCAATACCTGTCGATCGAGACTTGCGTTCGAGATATTCGATTTTTTCTTCAAGAGACTCAATAGTCATTTTATCCACTCGCCTCTCAGATTCAAGCTTTGAAATTCTGGACAAAATCTCATCGTACTTAGTTGACATGAGCTCCACACTTTGCGTCAACTTATTATTTTGCTCTTTAAGGCTACTGATAGTTGTTTGTAATTCATCAAACCTAGCTGCCTGATCTTGCGAGAAAAGCGTGAACATTTCTTTAATGGCGTCGGTACTGCAAGTATCGAACTCATCAAATTTTCGCTTTTTGTTTCAATGTTGGAAAGTATTACTACTTTCCAACATTGACCGTAAATCAGGCGCGGAATCATAATGTTGAATTCCCACAGTAGCATTGCTTACACTCTCAGTGTTTGTGTCCTTGTTTGCGTCCAAGTTTTGCGGTAGTGGGGAGGTTGGCGGCGGCGGCGGCGTACGATTAAGTGGCATCTTGCTAGGCGAAAGTATCTTCGTCAAAATGTTATAACACACAACGCGGCGACAAGCTTGTTGAATATTCGGTGCAAACCAAGTACACTGTACACCGCAAACGCAGGCTGGAGGAGTAGGCGGAATGGCAATTATGGCGACTGTCCTGCTTCCTCGAGTGGGCGGGGCGCGACGAGGTCACCGGCGCATAGACAGTCGACGGCCGATCGGTAACAATTAATATTTTTAATTATCTCTACGGAAGATTAGCCGTTTTAACTTTGCGGTTAAGGGTTAAAGTTTCCTGCACACTTTTATGATTTTACGCGTTCACCGAACACACGTCCGCTCACAAGTAAGGTTTGGGCGAAGGGGATGTGCAGCAATCTTCCGACTGAAATGAGGATGTTAAGAAAAATCATGGACAAAAATTTAGGCTATAAAATTAACCTCAAAATATTGTCAAATGAAAAACATCTTTAAATTTATTTCAAATAAGAATTTCGCGTGAAGTTTCTCGCCGGTTGATCCACACTTCACGTGACCAGAAGGTTGGGTCGTTCTTTGGCCAAAGAATTAGCATTATCGTTTAACGGCATCCACAGATGTGATGTATGTTTTCTGATCCGCTTGTTTACATTTTCTTCAGATACTTTTGGAACAGACCTTACGCTTCGCTTGCCGCGCTTGGTCTGTGGGTGGGTGGCCAACTTAACATACCGAGATCCCTCCGTGCCTCGGAAAGCACGTCAAGCCGTTGGTCCCGGCTGTCATTCGTGGATCTTTGACAGTCGTTACGGGTAGTCAGAAGCCTGAAAGTCTGACAACCAGTCCTACCACGGGGTATCGTATTACCCAGTAACTGGGTTGTAGAGGTCAGATAGGCAGTCGCTCTATGTAAAATACTGGTATTCAGCTGTATCCGGTTAGACTGGAAGCCGACCCCAACATAGTTGGGTTGAGGAGATCGTGGAGTACATGCGTGTGAAGACCAACTGGACTTTGAGGATCGAGAAGTTGGAATCGCGTCACAACACGAACTTCAAGTCGTTCATGGTGCGTGTTCCGACACATCATCTCGAGAAGTTCCTCAAGAAAGAGTTCTGGCCGAAGGGTGTTGTGTACCGCCGGTTTCGTGGCCTGCCACGAAACCATGACACCAGTCATACATGACACCAGTCAGCGAAACACGACGCAGACACTTCATGTTTGTTAGTTTTTTTTTGTGTAGGTACTTAATAATTATAATGTTGTATGTATTTATAGTATTTTTAAGTTATTAATATTGTATTGTTTTATATGGGCCTTGATGCCTGAAATAAATGGTTAAATAAATAAAAAGGTTAGGCCGATGATGACTTTTGGAACAGACCATATCCATGTATGTAAGTATATTCATGTATGTATATTTATTTGTTCTTATATTTATATGTAATTAGGTATATATTATATTCATATTTTTAATAGGTATATGCGTATTTTTATTTTTTAAATATTTATTCCTCAATGTTCTTGATTGCACCTACCACTCTTTGTCTCTGCATCACCCAAAGGTTGACTGGTAGAAAATGCCTATGGCATTAAGTCCGTCTCTGTACATTTATTATAATAATAATAATAATAAACCATTTATTTTCAGGTAACAAAGACCCATAGATACATACCTTAACCTAAGTATACATAATAATATAGTAACAATTGTGTTAGTAAATAAAACTTAATAACTATGTTAGTATCGCTTAGTTGCACTAAGTCTTTGTGCGATCCGGTGGCACTTGTCCGCGAAAGCGGCGAAATACCACACCCTGCGGCCAAAAGCTTTCTTCCATCACCAGGTGCATGTAGCATGTTGGTATGCGCACCACAAACGCCTTAAAGTTGACGTTGCGTTGCGACTCCAGCAGCTGCACCCTCGGCGCCTACTTCAACCTTTGGCGCACGTACGTCACGATGTCTTCCGCGTCAGTGGTGTAGTGGAGGCGGGAAATATACACCGGAGTATTCGGCTTCGCAGCACGCAGTTTATCGTTGGGCTCCGTAGGAGCCTTGCCGCAGCGGTTCTTACAGCTACTCTGTCGGCGCTTCCTCCTTAGCACCGTCATAAAGCCGTCATCATCAGCCCGGCCCGTTTCCTTTATAGGCACGGGTACTGCGGGGGGAGCAGTGTGGGTGCTCACAGTGACCAATGGGTCAGATGGTCGCATCGGTTGGGCAGCGCTACGTGGAGGAGCTGCGGGGACGGGAGCGGGGCTACGAGGCGCGCTTGTAGCGCGCAACGCAGACTCAGCAATCGGCGCCGGCGACAAAACTGCTGACGCAAAACTCATGACCGATGTGTCTGGGCAGCCGACACCTCGTCGCGTATTTACATTGCTTACACGCGCCGATGACCCAATTAACGTCACAGAGTTGCGCAACTCATCGAGTTCTGTGCGCAGGTCTGCGACGGTGTTCTGGGATGTCTCCAACTTCCTCTGCACATCAGCTAGACTAGCCTTCAAAAGCACAATGTCCTTCAACAGGCTCGTAACGTCGACGTGGTCGAATGTGACTGGAGGTAACTTGTTCAGATCCCTCGCCACAAACGTCGGCACGTCGTCAGGGTCGGTAGCCTTCAGAAGCGTGATGATGTCTTGCACACTTTTCTTTGTCCCGTCGCGCCGACGAGACACCATCTGGTCGATTTTATTAAGCGACCGGAACAGCAGCCGCTTCGCAGCAGCAATGTCGTCCTCACTGAAGTTCGTTACACAGATCTGGATAGCGGACACCTCGTCCATCACATCCAGTTTCTGCTGCAGGAACGCCAGCAGCTCATTTGACACAAGTTTATCACTCATGGCAACAAAATTACGAGCGTCGGCTTGCGCCGCGCTATGCGATAATAATGATATTATGAACCGTGTCGCAACATCCGCCTCAGAGCGCGGTGCCAGACCGGTGCCGGTTTATGTGCTTGAAGTATTAAATAAATAAATAAATAAATATCCACGTCATACAATGAGGTATATTGGAACCAATATAGCTATTTACAGCAAATCCTTTTCCCCGATGAAGTTACGAAGGTGCTAACTCGGTTGTACAGATTACCGCTTGACCTACATTCAGTTAACCTGTTGTGAACAGTCAGTCAGCTAAAAGAGTTCATTTATTTTACTTCATTCATTCTTTTCCATATGCAAAATACGCGCATTGACGTGGAGTAGCGGACACCAACCCGTAGTACCTATTATTACCACTTATTATTAAGAGTTCATTTGATTGTCTACAATCTTAAGTAGATCGAGTCGAGATCGTAGACAATGAAATGACAGACATGGTAACTAGACAGTTTACAGTACTAGTAATACTATCTCTAAGAATAGGTACTGTATCAATGTGTAGCTACACATATCGTCGCTTGCGTGACTAAAAGTCGTATCTAATTTCTTAGCTGATTTGAGTTAGGACAACTACATTATTCTATTCGTGATTCTTTACATTTTGTTGCCTTTCAAAATGGTTATATTTTGAGATCCACATAACATAGAGGTAGGTAGGTACGACGATTAGTGAAAAATGTAAAGAATCACGAATAGAAAAATGTAGTTGTTCTAACTCAAATCAGTTAAGACACTTATGCGGGTGAAACCGCAAGGCGCTGCTAGTATTATATAAATGTGAAAGTTTGTACGCGTTTGTTACTCAATTACGCCAGTTGAAAGAATTTGGATAACATTTGGCACACATATAGTTTATAACCTGGATTAACACATAGGATACTTTTTACCCCGGTACAAGACATGATTTGGGTATTTTCCGACATACGTGCAGGCGAAGCCTCGAAAAAAAGCACAGTTAAATAAAGAACAACTTGTCGATATTAAAGAAACATTGAGTATCTAATAGACGATCATTACGACTCAAGAAAGTGGCAATTTTCGTAACGAAAATAGGGAAAATTGTTCACAAAATACAAACATAATGGTTTTCTATTTCGTTAGGTACATTTACGTTCAACTTTATCTTTTTGTAAGTTTGTTTTAGTACCTATTACAAAATGAGTTTATAAAGATAAATTGGTTAGTTTCTATGTTTCAAATGTCACAGAACAGTTCTGAGAATGGCTGGCTGACTGACTGTCAGCCACTGAACATTTTCAAAATTACACAAAAATCCTTTTGACAGATATTTTTTTGTTGTCAACTAGCTCACCCGGCAAACGTTGTTTTACCATATAAATTATTTCTAGCTGCCCGGCGCTACTTCGTTGGCGTGGTATCCTACGCCTTACCCTACTCCTACCCTACTTCTACCCTACTCCCATAGATACCTATATTAAATTTTTCTATGCGTAAGAACCATCCTCGTTTTTTTTTTCAGAATTGAGTCGTGGTCATTCGCAGTGTACAGACGTGCTCGTTAGCAATATATAATAATTACCTAGTTAAATAGTAGTGACCTCCTTTAGTGCATTACCAACGTTATGCAACTGTAATTTTGCTTAGTGTGTAGTTTCAGTGTATAGTGGACACGAATCATTGAACTCGTCAAAATACAAAATGGACAACAGCCCCTTTAACCCAATAGGGCCAGTGCCCCCCTCCGCTTCCCCGTCGAAGTCGACGACGCGGAACCCAGCCCTTGAGTCGGTCACGGCTGATGTTATTTCAACGCCTGAGATTCAAAAATGGATGTCAGCCATCGAATAGCACTTAAATGAAGTTTGCTCTATTGCCGCGGATGGCAAACTCAACTCGGAGCAGAAACTGAAAATTTCTACCCTGTGCCGTAAAGTAGGATCTGGAACCTCACAAATGGCAGTTCTATACCAGTCGCTGAAGCAGAAAGCCATTAACGCGTATAACGCGGTTGATGCCCTTCAGGAAAAGCGCGACCTGACGGAACATATTTCGGAGCTCAAGCAGACGATTAAGGACTCTGGTTCTGCAGGAAATGTTTCGTTTGCCGATATGGTAAAGAAGGGAGCAAATGATTTCGTTCGACCGAACAATTTAAGCTCTGTAGCTATTTATCCCAACGATAAATTAAAGTCAAGTGATGAAACAAAAGACCTCGTTCAAAAAATCATTCACCCTGATAAAATGAAGCTGCATGTACGTGGTGTCCGAAAGACCAAAAATGGAGGCGTTATTATTAGTACAGAGACGAAATGTGATGCTGACAAGCTCAAGCACGCAGTTGAGCAATCTACATCCGGACTTACCACCGACAAACCATACAAGCGCAAACCTCGGATCGTGTTTGTAGGTGTGCCGACTACTTTAGCTGAAATTGAAGTATTCAGGTGCATTTATGAACAGAACGTAGCCGATAAGTTTCCAGCAATGCCTATGGAGTCCTTTTTGAGCGAGGTTAAATTAAGCCACAAATCTGGGAAGAAAGATGCGTCGACCTGTAACTACGTCATTGAAGTTACAGCCAATATACGTAAAGCCCTATTATCCCAATCAAGGCTTTTTATAAATTGGACGTCATGCCCTGTCAGGGATTTCACCTTGGTCACCAGATGCTACAAATGCCAACAATATGGTCATGCAGCAAAAACATGCAGAGAGCTAAAATCTACGTGTGGTCACTGCGGTGAAGAAGGACACTCGATGTCAGAGTGCGCAAAGAAAGCTGACACACCGAAATGTGCAATTTGCTCACGCTTTAAAAAGCCCAATAACCACAAAACGGGAGATGCTGAGTGCCCTGCTAGAAAATAGCGGAATACAGGTACATCAACACTATCGACTACGAGGGCGCCTAGAACGTCATACTTAAGGCCAGACTTCCGGGTTTACTGCCTGCTACTGACTCAACAAAACACTGCACTGACATACAAACCCTCGATTTTGTTGATGTTGAAGCACATAAGTCGCCTGCAATAAAAATTGAACACATTGCCTCGAACGTGATTTAATTTTGTGCAACAATGACTTTAACCCACTTACCAATTTCTGCTGACACAAAATCATATCATGTGTTTAGCTAAGTTTTGAAGTGCAAGAAACTATTTTACGCTGACTCAATTATTCGTATACAATAAGACTTTTTGTTATTATTTTGTGTGATCTTTAAGGTAAATAGTATTTAAGTAAACTAGGTACTTATAAAATAATTAATTAGTAAAATTTTGTCATTATTTTAAGACTACATGTTAAATATTGTTAAGAATTTTATAGTCCTACAATTACCATTAAGTGTGCTCATGCCGCCTGTGATACAGGTTTATCCTAGTACAGGCATCTAACATTATTATACCTTTGTAAATAATTTCTAAGACTTTATGTAATAATTTTACCAATTTTAATACTGAATAAAACATTTATTATTATTATTTATTATTATCCTCGTACTTCAAGGAATATTCTAAAAAAAGAATTAGCGAAATCGGTTCAGCTGTTCTCGAGATTTGCGCGTAGCAACACATTCAGCGATTCATTTTTATATTATAGAATACAAAATTTGTTCGTTTTGTAACAAGAACAGTATTTTGATCACAGTTAGGTTCTTTTTACAAAAAACTGGCTCGATGCTTATACGACGTCTAAATCAACACGGCACGACACGTGTAATGCTGGGTGCAGGATTGGTGAAACGTAATATGAAATGTAACCGTAACAATCTCGTTACAAAACGAACTCTAACTTTAGAAATAAGTCTCAGTTGTCAATTTTGTATTAAGGACTTCATTTCAGTCAGAATAAAGTAAGAAATTCAAAAACTGTCTTGTAGGATAAGCTTAGATATATGTAACAAAATTTTGTAATGAGAGCATTAATGCCCGTTTTCACTAACATCTAAATGTAATGCCTAACTAAAAACGCGCTGTTGGATCTTCAACGCTCAGCTCAGCTCCGAAAGTTCAAAATGGAATAGCGCTTTTTTATTCAGCAGTTCATATAGGTGTAGCCTAGCGTCAGTAAAAACGGATATAAATATCTTGGCAACAACATTAGAAGGGAGATCAACAGGATCGTTAAATCCTTCCGAGCCTTGCTCACATCGTAAAAGATTACTTTGGGAGGAGCGATGCGTACCTCTGGGATCTTAGGATAATGATCTTGAGGGATTTGTCTACGTCACGTAGGTACCTATTGTCTATTTCAATAATATGTGATGAAAGTGTACACAAACCTCATCACATCATCATTTCAGTCGAAAGACGCCCACTGCTGGACATAGGTCTCCCCCAAGCACCTTCACTTCGACCGGTTCTGTGCCTCTCGCATCCAACGGGTTTCTGCGGCCTTCACAAGGTCTTCGGACCACCTTGTGGGAGGCCTTCCCATGCTACGTTTTCCGGTACACAAACCTCGTTCGAGTTAAATTCGTATGCAATAATACCTACTAAAGAGAATTAATAGTAACACATTGTATTTAGAAGGTTTCAACTTTACTACTCACCACATTTTCGAATAATAATTGTTTGAATAACATTGTTAAATTGTAATTGAAAATTCATCTACGAAAATAGAGGTTATTAAAATAACCTCAATTGACATAATTATAAAAATATTTTTAAGGTAAAATTATAATTTTAAATCACCTTAAAAATATTGGCATTACAAGTTGGCATCCACAGGTAAGTATTCTGATCCATTTGTTTACATTTTCATCACACACCTTTGGAATAGACTATACACGCGACGCCACTTGAAGCTATACATTTCCATTGTAATCTGACGTCACATTTAATAGGGTTTCCGTACAATGAGAGGTCAGATTATACTGGAAATTGTAATACCATAAGTATTACAATTCACTCAAGTAAATTGTAAGTAAAGGCCGATTAAAGGAGGAAGAAAGGTTCAAACGTTTCTTCCTCCTTTAATCGGCCTACTTATAAGAGATCAATTCGCTAAAGAGGAAATCCATATACTTATATTTATTGATGGCTTGGAAATAATAAGTATCCTTTTTGTGATACGTTTTATTTGTATTTATATCAGCAAATAAGTGTGCATCCATACGAGCGACATGCCGGTCGTGTATTACACGAGCGGCATGTTGTATGTTGTCGGCGGCAGCCGTCGACGCATGTCGGTTACCGCCGACATGCGTCGAGACAGTTCCATTTGCCTCTGTCGTCGAAGAACCTAAGCGGGTAGATCAGCGTGAAAAAGTGTATTAATTTAAGTTGTGATGTCAATTCCCTATTTGTTTTTACTGATGAAACTTACAGTTTGATTGGCAAATATTCAGTCACAAAGATCGCTTCTCTACATCATATTTTTTTTTAAAGTAAACTATGTTTCGTACTTAAACCTAATAACACTCAAGCTCGCAACAATATCTCTTTCGAAACACATCTTTTCCGTGGGATCCCTTCTTTTCGCATAATGTTCTTTTTCCTAAAATACTTTGGTATCACTATTTTGATATAATTTGTTTTGCCATAATAATACTTTGCCATATTTTTTTTTTGGCATACAGTTTATGTTGGCATAATAATCTTGAAGGCTAATTTGTTTAATACTAAGTTAAAGTACTTAAAAATTAAAGAATTGTCGTAAAAATTCAATATTTTGTGCTACTAGGCGACGTAGGATGTAAGAGCGAGCGAAGGGCACCCCGAGGTTCGGTTTGGTTAGGTTCTAAACCTTGCAGATAGAAATAGGAGCCCCGCGCAACGGGGCTCCGTCGACCTCACGTCGTTAGAAAAAAACATGCAGCATCCTAAATTTATGCTTTAGAATGTTATGCTTAATCATTATTATGATTAGAGAAATTATGCTTAAAAAAATTATGCGTAAGATATTATGCGTAAATAATGTTATGCGAAAATATAATTAGGAGAAACAAAAATATGCCATATTAGGTCTTATAATTTTATGCAAATGGATGGGAACCCTTTTCCGTCGCCCATCTCAAGGGATCGATCGTTCTTATGGTAACCACAAGAGGACCAAGGGAACCAAGGGAGAAACCCCGTATTTTTAAGAACGTCCGCACTCTAATCTCAGTGTCGAATCTGTCTGAAGTACCTCTAATTTACCAACTTTTATGACAAATTTTTGGCTTTAATTTTCGCTGAGATGAGTTTGAGACTAGATTTTGAAAGTTTTTAATTACAGGAATTTCCCGTCGAATGTCCTAATAGAGCTCGTCGCGCGAACAAGCGATCTTCACGATGATTTGTTCGGCGGACCCGTAGGGGCCGTCTCCACGAACGAGAGAATCGCGGCGATATTATCGTCGTGCGACGTATTTCTATACAATCTCTTAGAACGTTTTCGCTTCGATATCATCGCGGCGAAAATTTGATGGCACGGCGAGACTATCGCCGCGATTCTCTCGCTCGTGGAGATAGCCCCCGTAGGTACAATTGAACGCGACGATCGAGTATGCGCGCGACAATTGCATTCTACTAGAATACGGCCATATTCGTGTCCTAATATGACGCACGGACGTGATCAATATATCAGCATTTGTGCGTCATCTATACAAATAAATAAAATTGAAGTGTCTGTCTCTAATTTCCAACTAACAGTTTTTATAGTTATACGGCAATTGTAAGGAAAAAACATTTTTTTATTTTATTTTGTATCTGTCTGTTGGTTTGTTCTGCCTTATCACCGAAACGGCTAAACCGATTTTAATTAAATTTTGTATAGGAATACTTTAAACCATGGGGAAGAACATAGGTTAATTTTAATCGAGATACCACGCGGGCAAAGCAGTGAGCGGAAGCTAGTAATACATATAAACTACAACGTCGCATCGCTCGGGTATTCGCGCGATGGCATGGCCATACGCAGAACGAGATACGTGCAATCTCACGTTAAGTAAATATAACAACTTGTTAAGCAATTAGTCGTCCCTTTAGCCTGTTTACATGCGTCAACTAACTTATGAATAAAGGTACTAAATAGAACAATTTGCGTACCATATCCTTTCGCGAAATTTGAACAAAATCTCCATTTTGTTCAAATTTCGCGAAAGGATATGGTACGCAAATTGTTCTATTCAAAACTCTCCAGTTTTGTACTCTGTGGCGTGTGACGCAGTTAAAGTTATAACAGTACACAGTACTGACAAATGCTAATTTTAGTTTCAAATCGTACCTACCCATAAAGTGTAGGTACATAGTAAGCGAAATATTCAATTATTGTACCTACTAACTTGAATTAGGCTGTAATGGTAAACCACGGTTAAACTTCGACAGTAGCAGTTCAAACAATAAAGCGAAGTACTTAACTTGATTATTCATACCTACATTGTGTGACGTCATAACTTAAGTGAAATTGTGAGGTGAGTAGGGTACTGTGTAGTTAATATTTTATGGGACGGCAGGCCGTGTGCCCGATGGTTTTTGCCGAGGACTTCCTTACAAACTTTCATCGCGTTTTTAGCCTCTTTAGGGGACGCAATTCAAACATTATTTCCTTCCATGGTCACCGTCGTTACATAAGGAAATCTCGGGCAAAATTTCATTTTTCTATACCCAGCGGTTTAGGCTGTGGGTTGTCTGTCAGTAAATGAATGAATTTTGATTTATACTCTAAACTAGCAGCGCCCGCGGTTTCACCCGCATAAGTTTCGATCCCGTGGGAATATCGGGATAAAAAGTATCCTATGTGTTAATCCTGGTTATAAAATATCTGTGTGCCAAATTTCATCCAAATCCGTTCAGCCGTTTGTGCGTGAAGAAGTAACAAACATACAAACACACTCACAAACATTCGCCTTTAGATTATTGTGATACAAAATTAACACAACGTTCAAGAGCGTACCGAGAACGCTTCGCTAGTATAATACGCATCATGAAAGATGAGACCTGACGAGCTCAGTAGTGGGGCGCTTGCGCAGGTAAGTCGTGTACGAAATAGTTACCCATAATATGTCTATTCAGGGATTTATCGATACATTAAAATTCTTAACAATATTATAATATTTATTACGAAATAATAAAGTTTAAGATAAAAGTCAAGTTTCATCTTTCGTGGCGCGCATTGTAAGTAGTGTTTTTCCTACCACGTCTGAGCCACGCCCGTGTTAAGGCTCCTACAAACAGGCGCGACACGCGATATAATCGCGCGCGACACAAAGGCACCGCTCGTTGTGCGACTTGCGATGCCTTTGTGTCGCGCGCGATTGTATCGCGTATCGCGCCTGTTTGACAAAGGCTTTATGCGAGTTTTGCGCTTAAAGCTTTACACGTAAAACTGTCAATGAATAACTAAGTCTGAGCAACAAGTTTCTTTATGTAAATTCGGCTTAGTACCTACATCGCGCGTCGGGCAATAGGTACAAGAAAACTGCGAGTACTTTTTTTGTATTGCCCGAATACATTTTATTGTTCTAAATAAGTTATCTCACTTGTCCTTCAATTTCTTGTAAATTTAGGCGCCATTTCGTGGCGATTTAGTTAAACTACATGACGATGAAGTAAAACACAACAAAGTATCGAACATGACAGCCGTAACAATTGTACTGGCCATCTTTTACCAACCCGCCAGCACAGTTATACTAGCGGCATCTCACTAAACGAATAGCACAGACGCATCCAATTTAAACTGTAACATTAGGTCAAATTAGGCAAATAACTGCATCACTATAAGGCTCCGTTTACACGACGATGTTCAGTAGGTACCATATACCTACTTCTGTATAATTTTGGGATCACGTGGCAGTTTCACACTGCATTTGTTTTCCGTATGAACAATAGATGGTAACGAGTGATCCTTACTTCTTACCGTATAATTATTATAATGAACGGCGATCTTAATGTTAGCGAGATATATACCTAATGAGTGGTGACTATTGACGATAGACTTGTGGTAATTCTATAATAAAAAAAATATAAAAAAATATTTTATTATCAGGCATAAAGGCCCATAGTGTGTTAGTATAACATCTTACTTAAAAACTATATTAGTAACATGCACGAACACTAAAAAAAAGAATAAGACACAATCACAGGAAGCTCTAACAAGCTTTGTTGACAACATGTAAGTAAGGAGCTGTTAAATCCGATCTTGGGAGCCAATCAATGTCACCATTTTTCGAAATGAATCGACTCGGAAACGTTCTTTACAATGTGTCGATTGTGGCTCGTGCCATCTGACGTTTGCGTTCCCATTGAGGGACCACATTTGATTTTGAGCTTTTGAATGCGTCAGCTTTTAGTAAAAGCTCTCAAACAATTGTAAATTCAGCCTCTAATTTGTAAAAGTAGCCACTCAAAAGATACAATCGGTTAAAGGTGGTCCCTCAGTCGTGACTGACAGGCATCCATATCTCTAAATCTAGTTAAAATTTATAACTGCTATAAATGACTACTCTTAGTAAAAGATTTGTAAAACTAATTTTATGAATATCACCCCTTCCTTTTCACAGAATAGAAAGAACTAGCATGCGGAAGGTGATCCCTCAACCGATCACCAGAAGGTTCACATTGAGTGGAGACCACAATGGAATTTGTAATTTACTTGGGTCTAGCGTTAGTAAAAGTACTCGAACGATTGTGAATTCAACCTCTAGTTTGTAAAAGAAGCCATTCAAAAGTTACAATCGATTTAAGGTGGTCCCTCAATTGAAATGTTTATTAAAAGAAAAATCAATTTACGTAGCATGCGGAAGTTAAATTGACGAATGCTACAGTCTATGCTTTAGTAATTTTTTTTGCTAACGATTACTTTACTAAACAGTATCAAAATAGTTACCGTTTTATTTTAAATAATAATTGATTTCCTGGGAAGAAATACTAAGATAGAGGTGACCACACAGCAGGATTTTTTTAATAAGTAAAAACTAGTGACTGTTGATATTATTTTTAATTAATATTTGAAATCACTGAGCTAATTAAAAACACAGAAAGAGAAGAAAAAAAAATAACGATAATTAAAAAAAAAAAAACAAAATCTTACTCTGCAGTCCTGCACTGACAATGTAACTCTAAGGCCCCTCCCCCACATTAGGCGTGCGCCGGGCGCGAGCGTTCCTCGGGCGTGTGACCGACGCGACGTGCGCCGCGCAGTGAAATTGACTACGCGGCACGCACGTCGGTCACACGCTCAAGGAACGCTCGCGCCTGGCGCACGCCTAATGTGGGAGGGGCCTTAAGTTTCTAATTCAATCGTTACTGCTAATAAGACAGTAGCAAAGTGTATGAATAAAAATTTGTTCATTTGGAGGACTTTCATCAAATTTAGAAAAGACTTTAAGAAAAAGACTGAAGATAAATATTACTTTAGTCCTGTCAAATTAAGATTCTCCATAGACAAGTTTAGACGAGATTAAAAAAATTGGCTACTCAACATACCTCAATTTACATCAGGCGCTGACTAATTTGACAGGACTAAACTAATATTTATCTTCTCTCCTTTTCTTAATGAAATAGAAAGCAAAAGATGCACTGAACAAGGGAATCGGCGCCAATGACAAATGTTGTGTTTAGGTTTAGCGACAAGACATAAGAAAATTTAAACAAAATGTCTCTTTCGCAAAATGTCTACTAGTCGTAAAATGTCTCTTTCTCACAATGTCGCTTTCGCAAAATATCGCTTTCGCAGAATGACTCATTCTCAAAAGGTGGCTTTCTCACAATGCTTCTTTCGCAGAATGTCTCTTAGACAGACACAGTTTCGCATGTACCTACCTATAATATTAGTATGGATATAGTATGGATTAAAGCTCAGCTATAATTCACTAAATTCATTAAATTGACAAATGCTACAGTCTATCCTATAATTTTTTTTTTTACGAACGATTACTTTTCATGCAACATTTATATTATTAACTTTCACTTAAGTTTAACCAAAAGCCAGAGCCATCAACCTAAAGCCAATTCTATTCAGACAATTCTTTTCTCTGACAAAAACTCTGTCACAGTGTAGTACGTTTTATCTATTAAAAATAGTCTACTCTTAGACAGTGGTTGTCAAGTCTTTCGGACCACTTGGTAATTTATTGTAAACTAGCTGCTCGGCGCTACTTCGTTCGCGTGGTGTCCTAACCCTTACCCTACTCCTACACTACTACTACCCTATTCCTACCCTACTTCTACCCTACTCCTAACCTACTCCTACCCTACTCCTAACCTACTCCTACACTACTCCTACCCTACTCCTATAAGTAAATAAAAGTATTATATTTAAAAAATTGATAAAAAGTATCTTAATAGTAGTCTTTTATATATAATTCTAAGTACCTCCCCACCAATTTTTAGCCAAATCGGTTCAACCGTTCTTGAGTTATAGATAGTGCAACTAACACGACTTTCCATTATATATATAGATTAGTATCAACATACAGCCACTAGAAATTCTACTTTGTGGTCACCTCTTCTTAGTATTTCTTTCCAGGAAATCGATTATTATTTAATATAAAACGGTAACTATTTTGATACTGTTTAGTAAAGTAATCGTTAGTAAAATTTTTTACTAAAGGATAGACTGTAGCATTCGTCAATTTAACTTCCGAATGCTACGTAAATTGATTTTTCTTTTAATAAACATTTCAATTGAGGGACCACCTTAAATCGATTGTAACTTTTGAATGGCTTCTTTTACAAACTAGAGGTGGAATTCACAATCGTTCGAGTACTTTTACTAACGCTAGACCCAAGTAAATTTCAAATTCCATTGTGGTCTCCACTCAAGGTGAACCTTATGGTGATCGGTTGAGGGACCACCTTCCGCATGCTAGTTCTTTCTATTCTGTGAAAAGGAAGGGGTGATATTCATAAAATTAGTTTTACAAATCTTTTACTAAGAGTAGTCATTTATAGCAGTTATAAATTTTAACTAGATTTTGAGATATGGATGCTTGTCAGTCACGACTGAGGGACCACCTTTAACCGATTGTATCTTTTGAGTGGCTACTTTTACAAATTAGAGGCTGAATTTACAATTGTTTGAGAGCTTTTACTAAAAGCTGATGCATTCAAAAGCTCAAAATCAAATGTGGTCCCTCAATGGGAACACAAACCCATCTGACATGTGTCTTGCTGTTGGAACTTGTTGTTGTCTTGTTGGAACCACATGTTTCCTAAGCGACGAGGACTTGCTTTATCTGTTCGACGAGGAACTGCTTTATCTGTTACAATGCCATACTGCTCAAATTTATTCACTAAACGGGTTATTGTTAGCCGCGAAGGTGATTTCATGAAACAACTGTCATATTTGCCGCCAAAACAAAATAGCAGCAATAAAAGTTGTATACCTCCAAGTTGCCTACCCTGTTTTAACAATCCACTCACTCCGTTAGAAGCATGAGCTAAAACCATCACCATTTTAGCTGAAAGACGTCTATTGCTAGACATAGGCAAAGCGAATTCTCGCGACCTTTACCTGGTAGACAAACGAGTTTGTAGTGGACGGTTGCCAAGTTGGAAAGTAAAAACTTTTTTACAAAAAAAAACAACCGACTTCCGAAAAACACTATAAAGTGAAAAATAACTTTATTTTCGGAAGTCGGTGTCTTTGGATTTGTTTTTTAGTTTTTTGCCACCGACTTCCGAAAATAAAGTTATTTTTCACTTTATAGTGTTTTTCGGAAGTCGGTTGTTTTTTTTTGTAAAAAAGTTTTTATTTTTCACTTTTTAGTGGGTCAGTTTGTAATTTATCTAAGTTACAATAGCCTAATGTCAACTCCTCATCACCTTTTACAAAATATTGCTTTACCCGATGCAGGGACGTTAATTGTTGAGGAGTTCCCCTAATAAGAGCCAGGAGAACTGGAGCTGTTTGAGAAGTCACTATCAGCTCCATTTCACCATATGCATTGATGAGCATAAATTGCTTAGCAACCATATTAAAGTAATCGAATCGCAACCCGTGAAATATTTGTCATTTAGTAGTTCCGATAGCCATCTGTGGTCTTTATCATCAGCTCCACTTTACCAAATGATGATTTCCGAGAGCAAATCCTCAAAAAAGTATTTTCCAAATCGGTTCGTAAATCGTTAATGTAGATAAATTTTTAGGTTTTTGTTGATTTTTCAAAAACCGCTTGTCCGATTTCGATAAAATTTTCATGGGACCATTTGGGAAGCATTCCCTTTCCAACAAAAAAAGAATTTTTCAAATCGGTTGGCAAGCGACGGAGTTATGCGCGAACAAACATAAAAAAAAAAAAAAATACAAACATCCGAATTGAGAACCTCCTCCTTTTTTAGAAGTCGGTTAAAAAATACTTACGATTCATAATTATTGATATTACTTTGTCTAGAAAATCGATCAGTCGAATGTTGCAAAAGAGGACGAAAAGAGAAGAAAAAAATTTGATTCTTTGATGTGGTCTCATTCATACCCTAGAGTTATGGTATATTAAAAAACACCCTATATAGACGGATTTGCAAAATTTTTTTGCTTGTGTAGTTTTTGAGTTAGCTTCAATAATACGATTTTTTCCACATAGTTTATATTGATGATGTTTTAATAACTTCCTTAAAAGAAACTTCTAGTAACTTCCTTCTTTCAAAGTGAAAAATAACTTAGATGTCGGAAGTCGGTGCCAAAAAACGAAAATGCTGAATCAACGACACCGACTTCTGAAATTAAAGTTATTTTTCACTTTGTCGTCTTTTTTTTGGACCTGGTTGCTTTTTACCCGACTGCGTCAGAAGGAGGGTTATGTTTTTCGAGTGTATGTATGTATGTATGTATGTAAGTATGTATGTATATTTCTTTGGCACGCTCTGTAGCCTAAGCGGCTTGATCGATTTCAGCTTGAGAGGTGTCGTTAGATTCGTCTTAATTGTGAGAGTGACACTGGGTATATCAAAATTGAAAAAAATATTAAAATGGCCGATTTTTGACGCAAAATGTCTTCCAAAATAAAAATAAAATTCTCGAAACCTATCGAGTGGGGTATCAAAATAAAGGGTTTTAAAAGGTGATTACAAAAATATATAGGCTCGTACACACAGGCGCGACGCGACAGTGCGACGCGATTCTGCGATATATATCCGTAGAACAATTTCTATGGAAACGCGCGCGACACTTCACACTGGAGCGACTTGTCGCGCCGCGACACGGTCGCGGCGCGACGAGTAGCGCGACACCGTGTAGCCGCGATATCGCCGCGACGCCATACAAAATGAACATTTAGTATGGTGTCGCGGCGATATCGCGGCGATATCGCGGCCGCGACGCGACGCGAGAGTTCGAGAGTATAAAAGGCAGTACAATCCAAGCTGAGCTCAGTAGCAGACGATCTTCGTCAGAGGACGAAGGCAGGTCTGTGCGCGTTTGCCCCGCGGGGGTCCTAGGTTCGATTCCCCGGTCCGCCAACATAACCCAACCTAACCTAAGTAGGTACAGTTGTTCTATGAATCTTACGAAGGCGGGTTGGTCAGCCGTTGGTTGTGTCAGTATCGACTCCCGCCCGAACTGCCGGTCGCCCGGTCGGGCTACTACTGCAATTGTTTCGCGCCAAAAATTTCCGTCGCGTACCATCAACATAGAAAAACGTAAACAGAGAAAAGCTGTTCACAGTGAGGTCAGTAAGCAATGTTTAAATATTTAATTGTAACATTTAATACCTACGTGATTCTAATGATGCATTGTTTGTTTTAGAGTCTTCAAATGCAATAGAGAACATAATGGGGTTCTTAGAGCTATATGTTGTTTTAAGAAACCAACGGAATATGACAATACAGAAAAGCTTATTCCAGAAAGTTTTGAAAACACAACTAGCGAAACCTGGCGTAGTACATAAGTACATGCAATTAGCAAATTTGCATTTTATTAATAAAGAAGCTGAATATATTAAATACTGTGATAGGTACCGAATGTATCTTAATTTTATTTGTTAATATATGTAAATGAATATAGATCATGAAAAAATTATTTCATCACTAAACGAAACACAAATTTAACTAGGTAGGTGCCTACTTATATTATTTTGTTCAATAACGATGAACTTGCTAACGCTACATGCAGTTACGCACACAATGCGCGTGTCTGTCTAAGTATACTACTTACACAACTACAAGTATTGCTCACCCTTCGTGAGATAGAACAACTGTACCTAAGCTTGACCACACAAGCATGAACAAGGAAACTAGCGAATTCGGACGTGCTTTTATGATACTTAAATATTAATAAAAAAATCAAGATATTTTAATTACTTAGGGATACCTACTTAATTATTTAGTTAAAATTAACTTCAACCGAAACCGGGCAATTGAAAAAAATGCAATGGTCGGTCATTACTTCATTAATCATTATAAAGTAAAAAAGTCCTTATACCTACCTAACTACGTGTTGATTCCAATTCCGTTGCAATTTGCCTCCATAGCCTGTCTTTTAATCTGTTGTCTTTGTAGGAAGCACAACTCATCATCATCATCATCATTTCAGCCGAAAGACGTCCACAGCAGGACAAAGGCCTCCCCCAATTCTTCGGGGGGGTTTGCCATAATCGCCATGCTTGGCAGGCGGGTTGGCGATCGCAGTATAGTAACATTATGTTATTATAAAAAGTACAGACGAATTGAAAAACTCCACCTTTTTTTAAATCGATTAATACAAGTACACCAACGAAATAATATAAACGTTACCATAAATCAATTAATTTACCCACAAAAAAATGACGTTAAGTTGGGAGAATGAAACAAGAAACTGGCAACACTGATAAAATATGGCGTAATTTGGTGTTCATAAAAACAAAAAATAAATATATAGGTTTTTGGTTATCCATGTTATGTGAAGTGTCTGGTATTTTTTACCCTTCCTTTATAATTCCGGTACAGTTTAATAGCACATACCGTCATTTTATCGCTGTTATTTGTTTATTACTTAGCGCGCGTAATATGTGGGTAGTGAAACTAAAGCGGCACGATCGGCACTAATCGGCGGGTAAGAAAGAATAAGTTCTTACCCGCCGATTAGTGCCGATCGTGCCCAACAGTTGGCCGATATTTTTTGACACGTTTGCGCGCATTTGATGCTCTATCTAGACATTATATAATCAAAGGTTTGACGGTAAGTAAGTAGTTAGCGTTATTTTTAAGTGAACGTGAAACAACCCGTCCTAAGTAGTTTGGGCTCCGCTAGCAGTCGAGTGCTAGTGCTAGCAGCTGTGCGTGAGTCAGTTCGAATTCGACGTCTGAATGCAAACGGCTGTGTTAGGTACATTCAGGTACATTACAGCTCCCACAAAACCTCACGAGCAATTGCACTTGCGACCACTACACCAACGAGGCAGTCTGTTAGTTTATCACTACTATATTTATAATTAGGTCACTCATTAATTAACCCTTAGTCTGCCGGAACGTAGATCTACGCGAGACACAATGGCTTTTAATTGTGTCTGTAATTACGGCACAAGCGGTTAATCATTACACATAATAAGTTATAATTGATTATTTCTTAAACATACACACATACATAACATCACGCCTGTAATCCCCCCAAAGGGTTAGTAGATGCACTCACATTTCACCAGTTATGCTTAAACATAGCATTTACAACATAGCTTGAACATAATTTTACTGGAGAAGAATTCACGTAGATACCTATCGAATTAGTTTGCTAAGTAAGTTAATTAGAAGTAAGTATCTACCTAGGTTAGTTCCAATTTAAGTACTCGTATGTTGTTTCCACTTTAACAAATATCCACTGATTTCAAAATGATAAGTAAGTACCTACCCACCTACTGATAAAGGCCATACAAATGTGTTGCAGAAGAAAGTACGCATTACCTAATAAGTAGAAATTAAAGTTATTTTTCCGAATTCACATGAAATCCGTAAAAAATAAATCTTAACAATTATAATTAAAAAATCTTGGTTAGTAAACAAATACTTTGTAAAAGTAGGTACGTCTGAATTCACCAGTGTCGTCGTTCGTGCTTGTGTGGTCAAGCTTAGGTACCTAAACCCTAACCTAAGTAGGTACCTACTTAGGTTAGGTTGGGTTATGTTGGCGGACCGGGGAATCGAACCTATCCCCCCGCGGGGCAAACACGCACAGACCTGCCTTCGTCCTCTGACGAAGATCGTCTGCTACTGAGCTCAGCTTGGATTGCACTGCCTTTTATACTCTCGATCTCTCGTGTCGCGCCGCGGCCGCGATATCGCCGCGATATCGCCGCGACACCATACTAAATGTTCATTTTGTATGGTGTCGCGGCGATATCGCGGCTACACGGTGTCGCGCTACTCGTCGCGCCGCGATTCGCGTCGCGCTTGTGTGAAAGGTGTTGCGGCGCGATAATATCGCAGAATCGCCAAGCGACGTGTCGCGCGACAAGTCGCGCCTGTGTGTACGAGCCTATGTCGGAAACGTCATTAGTACGGGAGCTGACTTGACAACAGGAATCGGAACGCTAGCGCCATCTGGTGGCGTTGACAGAGTCTGGCCTGAGTTCGTGGGGGGTCGACGCTGGAAGGCAGCGCGAGAAGAACGGTGAAGCTCTCTTGGACATTGGACATCGTACGAACAACATGTGCTCAGAAACTGTCGGCGTTCCGTATCTGGTTGTGTCGTGTGCCTACCTAGTGTGTAATTTGCTAGCGTGATTAAATTGTTTGTGAAATTATAATCTGATTTGAACTGCAAACCGTTTTTCTATTGCGCATTATCCAACACACAACCCACTGTAGCCCACTGTAGCCCACTCTAATTCAAATATGGCTGATAATAACGAGTCACACTATACTTTCCCCCTCATCAGAAGTGGGATTAGTGTTGGTTCATGCGCAAAATCAGAACGCTAAAAGTGAAAGTGACCGTTGACATTTGATAAACAAAGTGCAAACATGCGAACGCTTATTAAATAATCGTGTGGATCTGTCCAAGTTCAACCCAGACAAACCAGATACGGATGCGCGATCATAGTACATGTTGTTTTGAGCATAGGCTGTATGCAGAAATACCTTTGCACAGTGACGCGCCAGATGCGCCCTACCGCCACGTTTAAAAAAAAAAAACAAGAAAAGTTGTGTGTCTGTAACCGGCGTTTAAGTTCGTCGTATCTTGTTTTCGTATTAAGAACACACGGTAGGACGCGTCGTGTGCAAACGTAACAGCACACAGTACGATAGCTGATGGCGTTTTGCTGAAAATTCACTGCAAGGAGGTCAACTTGTTGTGACCGTCATTAAGGCGCACAAAGGGAGCCAAGGACGTGGCGTGGAGCTACCAGTGACGTTGGGTGACTTGAAGAATCGAGCCAAGCAGCCTGCAGCCGTCGGTGAAGCCCTTCGTGTGCTGCAAGTGAGGGAATCCTGGACATGTCGCGACATGTCATGAGCCGCGGCCCGGTGCACGAGCAGTGGCAGCCAGGCAGATGGTGGAGGTGGACCGCGTGCTGCAAGCAGCAGCGGCGAGTGGACGTTTGCGTCGTACAGCTACTCTCAGGCACGTTAGAAAATAAAGGTGAGCTGTATTGTTTTGTTTACGATTCTGGTGCTGAATGCTCGTTAGTAAAAGCGAGTTGTGCAGCCAAATTAAGTGGCTAATGATTTAATAACGTTGTTGCATTGACTAGTATTTGGTCAAACGCGTGTATTCAGCACAGAACAAATCATATGTAGCGTTGCAATTAGCGAGCAAAGACTTAAGATTTTATACCCGACATTTACTGGCAAAGTAATATTATGATATGACAAATAAAGTAACATGTTGAACAGACCTAGTTTAAGTTTATTTTGATAAAGGCTCGTAGGCTTGTGACTCGTTTGGGTGGTGTGTAACTGGATGGAGGTTACATGTGGAGGTGACCGGATAGAGGTTGCCTGTTGTGTTAGTAACCGGATGGAGGTTACGTGTTGAAGACCGGATGGAGGTCGTTTGGTTTGATGCTTATGACTGGATGGAAGTTATAAGTGTGATGATATGGAGACCCAATGGAGGTCAGAGCATGAGCGCTGCAATATTTTAATGAGCTTTCTATTATTTGAATGAGTATGGGTGTCGTTCAACATGTCGCTTTGAGAGAAAGGGTTGGTAATGATTTTCATTAAAAGTAATTAACAAAAATTAAATTCTTTATTGCGAGTAACCATGAGACCCATACAGTGTTAGTAACAATAAACCAAACTTACAATAATTATGTTAGTGATACAATTACAACAATTTTCGCTTTGATTAGATAATCAAAGTTTATTTACATGGCTCTGGTCATTGGATGTTTTTGCTATGATTAATCAAAGTTTGTTTAGTTAAGAGGATTAAAGCTTTCTGTTTTCAAAAGTTAGAAGCCGTAAGTGGTCAGAATTGGCCGAGTGGAACATGCACTGCTGTTGGTTTTTTTTGTCGTTACAGGTTGGCGCGCGGCGGCGTGTGCGGGCGGGATGGCAGTGTCGGGCGGCGCTGCATTCTTTGGATCTCCTGTGGGAGTGCTCGCTGATCAGGGACGGTGCTTTTCGTGCAAGAGGTTTCACGACTTCTGCCAGAGAGGCAGTGACGGCGAGTGGATTGTCTACCGAATCTGGTGAGCCGTTTTCATTTTGTTTTGACTCTGGTACTGAGTGCTTCCCTGGTAGATAACAGTAAAAATGGTTACATTGTTGGGTGTAGCCCAATCTAATTTACAATGCAATTTTAAATAAACTCACGTTAGTTTAAGAATGATGTCAGTAGGTCATGTACCAGTCGAAGTAGATAGTGATCACAGTGGTGATGAGCAATGAGCAAGCCTATGTAGTGGGAGCCACGCGAGTAGGTGTTCTCTAACGGGCGCGGGCGTAGTAAAGTTGTGTGTAGTCACAGGGTGATGGATGTGGATCCATGCGCTGGATGTGTGAGAGCAATGTGGATTGCCGGTCGGTCGGAGCGCCGTGGCGTTAGAGTGGTTTACTCGTGTATGGGTTTCCAGGTGCCTAAGGCTCTTAGTGAAAAAGATTATTGTTGTAATGTGGATAACGATGGTACATGTCTATGGTTGATGTTTTTTTTTGCTATGATTGATTACAGTTTGATTACATGACTCTGGTTGAATCAAGTACGCTCATGACGCTAAGGCACATGCCATGGCACAGGCCAAGGGATCAGAGTATTACTGACGAATTTGAGGAAAGCCAAGTAAAAGTCTTGTTGATGAAACAGAGCAGAGATTAAGTCGTGTGTGTGTGTTGTGTAGGGTTTTGTGAGAAACCACAAAGTCCGTGAGTGACTTGGCGATCCGAGGGGATGCGCAAATGAATGGTTGAGTAACAGGAGGTTACTTGATAGTATGAGACACATGCACCTTAGTGGATTATTTAGTTTGTGATCTTGAGATTTGTTAATCAAATAAGGAGTAATGCTCTGAACTCTGCAAATTTTTAGGTTGTTCGAATTTTCATTGTGTTTTTGCCTGTACCATATTGGTCAGGAGTGACCGAGCTATGTGATACTTTGCGGGTATGTTTGTTTACAGATTAACACACGAGGACGTGTGTATCGCAGGATGACCGTGTCGGAAACGTCATTAGTACGGGAGCTGACTTGACAACAGGAATCGGAACGCTAGCGCCATCTGGTGGCGTTGACAGAGTCTGGCCTGAGTTCGTGGGGGGTCGACGCTGGAAGGCAGCGCGAGAAGAACGGTGAAGCTCTCTTGGACATTGGACATCGTACGAACAACATGTGCTCAGAAACTGTCGGCGTTCCGTATCTGGTTGTGTCGTGTGCCTACCTAGTGTGTAATTTGCTAGCGTGATTAAATTGTTTGTGAAATTATAATCTGATTTGAACTGCAAACCGTTTTTCTATTGCGCATTATCCAACACACAACCCACTGTAGCCCACTGTAGCCCACTCTAATTCAAATATGGCTGATAATAACGAGTCACACTATACTTTCCCCCTCATATATATGACTTATATGGTTAAAAGTAATTCGAAGTGACAAATCGTAAAAAACACGTGCCAAGAACTAAATCTTTTGCGAAATCTTTCACATTTGTAAACTAAAAAGCTGGAAATAAAAAAGTAATTTAAAAAATAAAAAAACCCGACTGCGAAACTGAAAAGCTTCAAACAAGCCCATTTTAAATTAAATAAAAGTTGGAAGCAGGCGGGACCCATTTGAATTTGAAAATATAATAAAAATGGTATGGGTCCCGCCTGCTTCCAACTTTTATTTAATTTAAAATGGGCTTGTTTGAAGCTTTTCAGTTTCGCAGTCGGGTTTTTTTATTTTTTAAATTACTTTTTTATTTAAGTTTTTTAAACTCATTAGTTGCGTTAGTCTGTAGTAGGTTATAGTATAAATAAAAGTCCAAAGACATCTTTTCCAAAAATCAGTTCCTAATAGACGAATGTGTGCACCCAGCCTTATGGTAGGCCTTGTGGTTTCATGAACTATTTGCAATTGGTGCATAGCTCACGAACGCACGGCTCTGTGGCAGCTAGTTGGGCAAGACTAATTACATTAAAATTCAAAGGACACTAACTAGAACAACGGGCTGAAAATTTAGCAACAGAACAGCATCCCGATTGCGTAACACACTCTATTTTACAAACCAAAGGATTCCTAGTCCATTGCTTCATAATTATGTTTGAAAAATTCTCAACAACGTAAATAACGCAATCAATATTAACTAATTGTCAAATTGAAAGGCATTCCAATTATTGTTAGTGTATACTGTAACTCGTCTGTGTGGTGCCGGACTTTAAGAATACCACCACCCCATACTTCCCGTGGGTGTCGTAAAAGGCGACTAAGGGGCGTACCGGAGAATGGGCAGCAGCGTTCTCTATGCATTCCACCACCATACCATACTGCGATCGCCAACCCGCCTGCCAGGCGTGGCGATTATGGCAAACCCCCCCCTTTTGGGGGAGGCCTATGTCCAGCAGTGGACGTCTTTCGGCTGAAATGATGATGATGATGATGATGATACTGTAACTACCCTGGGTGTGTAATATATGGCATAATATCAGATAGTCAAAGCTGGGCATTAACTCGTTAATCCGTTAATTAACGAAGTTTACATTTCGAGTAACGGATTAACTTTAAGTTAACTTAAAAATATGTTAACGTACACGTTGACTTCCGTTAAATTTCCCAAAGTCCGTTAATCGTTAATCCAGCACAGATTCAGACGAGAACTTCAACATATTATAGTGTATTATAGTGTGTGAAGAATATTTATAGGTATTATGTCAGATCACAGATGACTAAATTGACAGATAAATTGGACGGGTTAGTTAGTATCGTTTCGTCTTAGATGTAAGTGGACTATGTAACAATTTGTCTAAATAGTGAATATAGTGTTTCTTCCAGAACGCAACTATCTTAATAAAATAAATTCTAAATCTTAAAGCAAATGAATGAAAAAACATTGTTTTCAACATGCCTTTAATACACACTCTAATAATTATACCCGTCTTTTTTTTTCTTTTTTCACCTGTTAACTTCTGGAAGTTAACAGGTTAGAAAGAAAAAAAGAAAAAACTGTTGGTTCTGGACCAACAGTTTTTTTAAGAAGATGCAATTTTAATCTCGTGTTAATGGATTAACGATTAATGTTAACTTGCGTTAAATTCTCTGAAATGTAACGCATTAACTTTTAACGAAGTGAACTTTTTCAGTAACGGATTAGTGATTAACGAAGTTAACTATTTGATTAACGGTGCCCAGCTATGCAGATAGTAGAATATCACTTGAAATAGCGTTCAAAATATTTGTTTTCAATTAAAAAATGAACTGGTAAAAGTCATAAAAAGAGTATTATAATATTAATTACAGCACAAATGGCTTCACGGACAGAATTGTTCAATAATATTTTATGCCCACATAAAGTACGTACCTACCTACTGTTGCTTTATTTATCACGATTTAGAAAGCGTACGCTTTTTATTTTCCGAGGACCTCGGTATTTTATATTACTGTTTGTAGTTTAATGAAAAAGTATAAAAGCTAAATAGGAATAAGGCATGAATAAAGTATTAAAATCTCTATTAATTTAGTCTCAACTGGTTGTTGAACAATAGTGTGCAGGTGTAAGCACCAGCACACTATTGTTCGCTTATGTATGGAAGTGAATGTTGGGTGTGGCAAACGAAGAATGAAAGTAGAATAAATGCTGTGAAATAAGTTCCTTGCAAAGCATGTGTGGTGTGACTTTATACGATAGGCTGAGGAATGATGTCATAAGGCAACGGTGCGGTTTAAAAGAAGATGTACTGACAAAAAAAAACCGGCCAAGTGCGTGTCGGACTACGCATAATGAAGGGTTCCGTAGTTGGAATGAATTTATCCCAAGAACAAACTTGACATTGTAGTTACGGAACCCTTAAAAATGAAAGAGTATGCTTAGATGGTTTGGTTATGTTGAGAAGATGGATGAAAGGTGACTAACAAAAGGTATTGACCAGACAGATGTGAGCGGAAACGTCGGAACAGGACGCCCTGTAAGAAAGTGACCTTATTATTCCTCTCGGTGAGAAGAAGTGGGCGGTAATCCACCACTCGGCCCAGTGCTTGTTTGTTGATGTCTTCGATTTTTTTGGTTCTAAAACATGCCAGTTTCCTCACGATGTTTTGCTACACCGTTTTGAGAGCAGTGGTGATGAAATAATTTACACAAAGTAGGTAAAGCGCTTGTTTGTTTTGTCTGTTCTTTTTTATCTGCCTTGAAACTAGAACAAAAAAGTTAAGTGTAACAACCAAAGAGTACCATAAAATCTTACTTTGTCATGTTTTATTGATCAATTCTACTTTGTCATGTTTTTATTGAAATGGGTCAGGGGTTCTCAAAGAAAGTTCCACCACTATACTTGTAAGTAAGTTCTTCTATCTTTGACAAATCACTTTGTATGCCCTCTTAACCCACAACCGGGAGGAATCAAATTTGATTACAAGAAATCCGGGTTCAGAGTTAAAAAACATTAGGTACATAGGGCAGACAACAAAAGAAATAACAAAGTTTTGTGGATCACAGAAGATCTAAATGGGTCTCTTAACCTAGATGGAGATCCCACTAATATTATAAAGGCGAAAGTTTGTGAGTGTGTGTGTGTTTATATATTCAAACGGCTGGACCAATTTTGATAAAATTTTGTATAGAGGTAGCTGACGCCCTGGATTAACATATAGGCTACTTTTTATCCCGATATTCCCACGGGATCGACATATACGCGAGTGAAACCGCGGGGTGCAGCTATTTTTTTGATAATCGACGAAAAATTTGGACTCATGGGGTCTTTGATTAGAGGGGCAATTCTCGTAATTTAAGAACGTTCACAGTCTGGAGGCCAATTCTCGTAATTTAAGAACGTTCACAGTCTGGAGGCCAATTCTCGTAATTTAAGAACGTTCACAGTCTGGAGGCCAATTCTCGTAATTTAAGAACGTTCACAGTCTGGAGGCCAATTCTCGTAATTTAAGAACGTTCACAGTCTGGAGGCCAATTCTCGTAATTTAAGAACGTTCACAGTCTGGAGGCCAATTCTCGTAATTTAAGAACGTTCACAGTCTGGAGGCCAATTCTCGTAATTTAAGAACGTTCACAGTCTGGAGGCCAATTCTCGTAATTTAAGAACGTTCACAATCTGGAGGTCAATTCTCGTAATTTAAGAACGTTCACAGTCTGGAGGCCAATTCTCGTAATAATAATAATAATAATAATAATAATTTATTTATTTATAAGACAACGATGGTCCACTGTGTTAGTAACAATTTTATTTAGCCTATGTTAGTACTTAATAACTAAAACAAGAAATTAACAAAATAAATAATAAAAGAAATAATGGATTCAGGACCGCATTACTCGCACATGTAGCCTTGTCCAATGCTCCATGAACGAGCAATCCACATCCATTCTCCCTGCAATAAGCTGCAGGAAGCTGTTGGGGCTGCCCCGTATGCGGCGCATCAGAGACGCAATTCTTTTGCGATGTATCGCTTGAAAGCCATCCACTTGAGCGTCTGCAAACATACCTGATGCGCTACAAAAGCGTGGCAACCCCATCAACATCCTGAACGCGTTATTGTATTGGACACGCAGGGCATTGTAAGTCTTCTGCGTATGCTTCACCCATAGGCTGCACGTATAGAATGACTGACAGTAAGACAGTAATTTAAGTACTAACAGTGACTAGAACTAGTGACTGACAGTAATTTAAGAACGTTCACAGTCTGGAGGCCAATTCTCGTAATTTAAGAACGTTCACAGTCTGGAGGCCAATTCTCGTAATTTAAGAACGTTTACAGTCTGGAGGCCAATTCTCGTAATTTAAAACGTTCAAAATCTAGTCGCAGTCTCATCTCGGCGACAAACTCATGTCAAAATGTTGGGAAATTACAGGTATTTTTGATAAATTGAGACAGATCAGAAAGCTAATTCTCGTAATTTTAAGAACGTTCAAGTCTGATCTCAGACTAAAAGATAGGTACAGTTACACCTCTGCCTAACCCATCGGGGCATACAGGCGTGATGTTATAGGTATAATGTCAATAATATATAAACTAAATAATAAGCTTCAGACAGATTGTTCCTAACGGTTGTTGGGAACTATTTATCTGAAGTTTTATAGGGTAAGTCTGAAGTAATAATGTTTTTTTTTAACTATAGCGTACACTCCCTGAGTACGCTATAGTTTAAAAAAAACATTATTAATTATGTTATGTAAGATACTAAATGAAATTCGCATAGTTTATTTGAATCACTGTTTATGTATACCATTCAGATTAAATTTTGAACTATTGTGCAACATACTCGTACTACTACTTAAATCCCTTCTGGACTACAATGTTGAAATTGCAAAATGTTGAATTCGCAAAATGTTGAATTCTCAAAAAATCGACATCAAAATCGGATTTTCCGTTATGTACCTACTACATCTTCAAGCATTTTGCGAAGACAAAAAATACCTATAATAATTCAACCCAATTTATTTTATAAAAGTTGGTGCCACACACATTCTAATTTTAGTATCAAGCAAAATTATATTGAGAGCCGGGATCGTACCTTCAGCGTCCCAAAAACAACTCCAATACGCTTGTAATTACAAAAGTCCCATTGTTATCTTTAATTATAGAGACCGCTATAAATCACCATTTGGATAACAATTTCTCTTGTACATATTAATTGTATAACTGGCTGGTGTTCGCAACTCCACTTCAAAGCACCTATTTTGCGTACCTACTTATAAAGTTGTCTTTGTAATCACGAAACCCCAAGTGTCAAAAGGGACGGTATTTACTTTCCACTTTATTGTAATTCTAGGTACCTAGTTCTTTTATTTTATCCAAGATTTAAAAACTAAAGAATTGTATGCTTCACAAATTATGTCATCCATGTTCACTCATTATTTTTGTTAGATATTAACTAAATATTATTCTGATTTTCAAATACTTCTTCTTCGCGTCGCTGGCACGACATAGGTACTCGTATATTCGAAATATGAAGCCTTTTTTTTAGTGTGGGAAATCATCAAAATGACCCCTCCCGCTCTGGGTGAGCGGAAGGGAGTGTCAGACTCTTTCTGACTAAAACCCACCCATGTTCCTTCCTTAGCCCTTTATGTTCCGGGCCAGCGGTAACCCTTCCGGGCAATCCCGCTGAAAATACGAAGCCTTAAACAAAAATAAGAAGACTAACGAACAAGTTAAATAAAAACTGTTGGCGTATAACTTGGGCACTTCCACGGCGTTATCGGTGGAGGCGCAAAGGTCACTTTGGCAGCATCTTTTTGAGCACAAAGGGCAGGAGTTCTTGTGGCTAAGTAATAACAGCCGCACGGTTGGATCGATCAGGTTAAGCTACGCTTGCCACGGTTGGTTCGTAGATGGGTGACCATCTTTACATACTAAGACCCCTCCGTGGCTCGGAAAGCACGTAAAGCCGTTGGTCCCGACTGTCATGCGAAGATCTTTGACAGTCGTTACGGGCCGTCAGTAGCCCGAAAGTCTGACAACCAGTCTACCAAGGGATATTGTATTAGCCAGTAACTGGGTTGCGGAGGTCAGACAGGCATTCGCTCCACGTAAATACTGGTTTCAGCATGAGGGCAGGATAGGAGGTGGAGCGTAATTTCTGACTCTTAACGAGGTTCGACTTACACCTTACATTTTCAAGTTTCGTGTTGTCTGCAAAGACAGTTATTTATTTTTGACGAGTATCAACCATGGTAAGTTCTACGATGGTTGCATCTCACCCATAAAAAATAAAAATGAAAAAAATGTTTATTCTGCACAAACAAAACGCACAACACAAAAAAAGACAAAATATACACATACAAAGTAGTCAAAAGCCTCGTACTCAAGCATATAAAAAATTGTCAATTTTGTCCATCTTGATGTCAGAGCCAGGGACCAAAGACAACACACATCCAAACCCTTGGCACAGCTCCACTTGCCCCCTTGGATTTCATACCCTTGATTGCCAAAGCTGCAGTAGCGATTTGTAGATACAACCCGTTCACGCTAAGCTTGCCGAAGACGATGTGACGTCAATCCAAAAATCGAAAAAAAAAATCAAAAGTCGTTTATTCAAATTAGGCTGAGAATCAGCACTTTTCGAACGTCAAAATTACAAGAGACAGTTCCCCAAAACGCCCGCCCTTCACAGTAATAATCGCATGCGCTTGCGATGACGTTGCTTACAACGCGGTCACATTAACTCGACGCTTGGCGTTGATGATGTCATTTTGGTTTTTTGGTAATATACCTAAATATACCTAATAAAAAGTATAATTAAAACAACAACAGAAAACTAGCCAAATTATCGACGCGCGTATAGTTGCCGGCACGTAACTTGGCAAGAGTTTTTGTAGTGGGGGAAGTTTGCGCACGCACAATTTCATACATTTTTATATGCGCGAACTTCCCCCACTACGAAAATCTCTTGCCAAGTTACGTGCCGGTAATTGTATCGGTAACCAAGACAAAGACAAAGGCCTAACAATTGCTGGGCGAGCTAAGGAATGCGGGCCTCGCATTCCAGATAATTATGCGTCGAATTAATGTGACCGCGTTGTACGTACTGAGAGGGTGATTCAGCGGTGCGTTAGGCCGGTTGGGTGACGCGCATTCTACGGATCGGCAAACTTAGCGCGAACGGGTTGTAAGTACTTGTAGTAAACCTAAAAACTCTACTATTCTCCTAAATTGCTGCTTTACTCATGAACTAGTAAATTGTGGAGACCACACAGACCATGCTCCACCTCCTATTCTGCCTTCTGTGTCCCAAAACAAGCAGTCAAAGTGAGCGCACACCGACAACGCTGCGGAAGTGGCAAAGTTTTGGGAAAACAAGATTTAAAACACAGTCGTGCCAGCGACACGAAGAAGAAAACTCATGAACTATTTAGAAGAACCCATACAACTGATATTTTTGTAACTTAAAATCATTGCACAAATATTTTTCGTTTACGATGTAGATGTCGAAGTTGTAGGTAAGTACTTTAGTGGTCGGGCCTAAGCAAACAGTTCGATGTTTACCTTTAATTTAAGACCCTGTTCAAGCATCTACTTTAGTAGTAGAATAGCCTAGAAAAGTATCGATTAAAACGTTTTCCATGTACTTACTTGATACTAGCTGTGCCCGCGACTTCGTCCGCGTGGAATAGTGACTTTTCGGGCAGCATATTTTGAATTACATATACCGTCTACAGACCGGACATTTGCTGTCCGAACCCTCTGAGAACTCAGGCGAATTTCAGTGAAAGTCTCAGACTCTAGTGCTTGAGCTTCACGATCGGCAGTGAGACGTATTTCTCGTTCTTCCTGTGTTTCCTGAGACCGAACATTTGCTGTCCGAACCTTCTGAGAACTCAGACGAATTTCCCTATCAGTGAAAGTCTCAGACTCACGCGATAGTGTATGAGCTTCACGATCGGCAGTTAGACGTATTTCCCGTTCGTCCTGTGTCTCCTGGAATCGAGCATTTGTTGTCCGTACTCTCTGGGAGCTCAGGCGGATTTCCCTGACAGCAAAAGTCTCAGACTCACGCGATAGCGCGTGAGCTTCGCGATCGACAGATAAATGTGCCTTTCCTTGTTCCCCGTTTTCCCTATTTCGAGTTGTCATCATTCGAGAACGATTTGAACTCAGTCGAGATTCTCGCTGAGTCGAAGTTTCTGCAGCACGAAACCTAGCCTGGTGCAGAGAGCCTTTTGCCTCACGACCTTCCTCAGATTCCTGTGATCGAACTAATCTCATCCTTTTAGCATTTCTGCTACATTGGGAGAGGTTGGATCTTCTTCGAGGCATTCTTACAATAAAATAGTACTTACTACTTAACACACAGTTATTTAGTAAACACGTACTATCGTAAACAATTAAATTATAAATACTTACAGATTATTATACAGTCTAAAATTATCACAGTTTAAGTAATAAGTGTTAAGACGTGTAAACCAAACGTCATTATCATCATCATTTCAGCCGATAGACGTCCACTGCTGGACATAGGCCTCCCCCAATTTTGGGGGGGTTTGCCATAATCGCCACGCTTGGCAGGCGGGTTGGCGATCGTAGAATGGTATGGTGGTGGAATGCATAGAGAACGCTGCTGCCCATTCTCCGGTGAGACCCTTAGTCGCCTTTTACGACACCCACGGGAAGTAAGGGGTGGTGCTATTCTTCTACACAGACAAACGTACTAACTTTATAAAACAAAAGAATTGCTAGAAAAAATAATTACTAACCTAAGCTAATGAACTTATACTTAATAAAGAAAATCAAGAAAAGAAATGCCTAACCTATACTTATAATATTTATATACAAACCCTAAATACAAATTAAGATAAGTATACCAAAAATCAGGGAAAGAAATGCCTAACCAATAATAAATGCTTACAATATTTATTTACAAAACCCTAAATAAAAATTAAGATAAGTAAATACCCAATAATCAAGGAAAGAACCGCCTAACCTATACCAAATACTTACAAAATTTTAAAGAAAATTAAGAAAAAGAACCTAACCTACAAACCCTAAAATATAAATAAATGAAATATGCAAACAGTCAGTATTCAAGTGAATCGCAATAATCGAATCCAACTATTCGCCTATACTCTCCAGGATACGTGCGTTCGCTACGAATAACTGAATCCTTATGGCAGCGGCGCGTTTTCTTTTGAAATGGTCATCTCGCAGTTCAACCTGAGGGGTTGTCGACTGCTTAACCTGGCTTTCCTGTGGATGCCTCAATAAATTAAGGCCTCCAGCCAGGGCATAATACACAACTTAACTACACAATATAAACTTAAAAACTAAGCGACTACACGCTAAGGGCACCCCCTGTGGGGTACGGACCTCGGCTTAGGGCGTCGCTGGGAGAGGGCAGCAAGGGACAGGCTGGATCGGAATTATGGCAGCGGCGCGGCTCTCAGCGCGCTTTATACAAGGTGTAACGGAAAGGGGGTATCAACCCTGAAGGAGGTGAATGTGCTCATGAAACTGAACAAATTTCCCCAAAGAACATAGGTCGAAATATGAAAAAAAATTTGGACCTCCCATAGTAATAGTAAATCATTGATGTGCTATTACTATGGGAGGTCCAAATTTTTTTTTCATCTTCATTCACCTCCTTCAGGTTTGATACCCCCTTTCCGTTACACCTTGTATATATAGCCACGGACGCGCAGGCGCGAGGCGTTTACGTACTCTGATAGAATACCTTAACAAATGTTCGCCGTGATTCTTTAAATTGACATAACTTTTTTATTTATGAACCGATTGACATGAAATAAACACTAAATGTTAAGTGAAGCTTACTACAATATATTAGTGAAAACCGCATCTAAATCGAATAAGCCGTTTCTGATATTAGCGTGCACAAACACAGCAGACAAACAGATAAACAGACAAAAAAAAATTTAATTACATTTTCGGGTTCGGCATCGATATAATAACAACCCCTGCTACTTTTTTTTAATATATTTCCATTGTACAGACACCACTTTTCTACAATTTTATTATATGTATAGATTTTGAACGAATTTTGCTGAATTATTACTGTTCAACCATGAACCATGAAAGTTCCACGCGCCAGCATCACAGCAGCGTCAGCATCAAAGCAACAGTTATTCCACAAACAGGCACACCGTCAGCGCTAAGAAGTGACCTACTGAGATCTTCGCTTCATCGGCTCAATACACACACAACACACATACAAATAGGTATCAATGTGTATTGAGCACTAAAATTGTATATAATTAAGTTAACTATTGTAATAAATTAGTCATCAAGCTGGAGTCGAGTTTGATTCACCTACCATAACTCCTCTCACTGTGGCCAAGACACCTTTAGCCATCATCGGTCCTATGAGTCTGTGGGATCGGCAGTGAGAAAACCATTTCCTGTGTACATTGCACGACGTACACAAACCCCTTTTCCTACCCAAATTCCGTCTGTTTCCGTAGGTCTCCTGGGAACAGACATCCCTCACGTAAAGCCAGCGTAACTCACGTTTGGTGTGGTTTGTATGATAGGGTAGGGCGTTAGGGTAACTAGGGTGCTAGGCAGTTGCTGTAGGGCTAGGTTTATATTCAGTAGGGTTTTGGTAATCATAGGTACCAGGCTCCACTGTGTCAAACTTAGCCACACTGTACGCAATTGGGATAACGGCCGTACTAAGCTGTGAAGCCCAGTGTGTACATTTTGGTCCTTCGAGTTTTTTTTTTAAAAGAATAACCGGAAGACTTATTTTGGTTCTTCGAGTTTTTTTTATTTTAAATAACCAGCGTATTTTGTTAAATCGGTACTTTAATAGTAACGTTTATGATATAATAAGTGGAAAAACATTCTTCTTTTTGTCTCACGCTAATACTGACTAACTGACGAACTGACGGTTAGACGTACTTCAGGCTATCAAGCGCTTGTTTGTTGGGACTGACATACGTGCATATTTACACGCCATTTGACAAGAGCGGGAAGCGGGTACGCCGATATTTTGAGACATAGCACTAATAGTATCTGTTAATGTGATTAAGGTGGGTTTTTGCTCAGCAGGAATTTGGTAACTTAAAATGCGTGTTTGCTTGATGACTGTTTTATTGCGACTGAATGTGGGGGGAACATGCATACGATAATAAGTACTTAGCAATCTCATAATATAGACATAACATGCCGCCCACCAAAAGGACATAGTTCTTTTATTAATCTAACATAACTTAAATATAACATCTACTTTAACATAACTTTAATAACTTAAATTTACTCTAACACAAATTAATTTACTCATTAGCAATAGGTAAAGGGCATAACTTTGAACAACATCTCTTAACTATACTGTTGCCACTTTTTATGCTGTAGACTCTGGTTATGCCATCTTGTCCAGGATGTTTGTCTACAACACGACCCAGAGAAAATTTGCCAGGCGGTAATCCATCGATTCTTATTAAAACAACATCCCCAATCTTGAATTCTTCTGCTTTCTTTAACCAAATGGGACGTTGTTGCAATCGTGTAAGGTATTCTTGTTGCCAACGTCGCCAGAAATCGCCCAGCAATTTTTGGGTGTATTGCCATCGGGACAAGGAATGAATCCTTGTATCTTTGAAATCAGGTGACGGTACAACGATAGGAGCTTCACCGATTAAAAAGTGTCCAGGTGTTAGTGCTTCTATGCAGTCTGGATCCTTGTCATCGATAGGACACAATGGCCTCGAATTGAGACAAGCCTCAATTTGGCACAACACCGTGGTCATTTCTTCATAGGTGAGATTAGTGGTGAGCACGCGTTTTAAATGGTGTTTTACAGATTTTACACCCGCCTCCCACAAGCCTCCAAAATTTGGTGAGTATGCTGGTATGTAATGCCATTGTGTTCCATCCAGTGCCAATGTGTTTGATATGTCACCTTCAAAGACCAGATTTGCTTCTTTCCATGCGGCCACCAATTCTTTGTTGGCCCCAACAAAATTTCGGCCCTGGTCACTCCATAGATCGCTACATTTTCCTCTTCTAGAAACAAAACGCTTGAATGCAGCGATAAAAGCTTCAGACGATAAATCGCTAACAAGCTCAAGATGCATGGCCTTGGTTGACATGCATATAAATACACAGATGTATGCTTTCTGAGTTCTGATGCCTCTTCCTTTGGACATGGTTATTTGAAACGGGCCTGCAAAATCAACTCCGGTATGTATGAAAGCTCGAGCAGGAGTTACTCTCGCTTTAGGCAGGTCACCCATTATCTGTGTCCTTGATCTTGCTCTGAGTCTAGCACATATTAGACACTTGTGTATGCAGGATTTTATAAGTGCTTTTCCTCGTACAACCCAGTACTTTGAGCTTATGTAGCTTAACATAAGTTGAACACCACCATGTAATGTGTGGGCATGTGCATCCGCGATAATCAAAGGCACCAACTCGTTCTTATTTCCCAATATAATAGGATGTTTAACTTGCTCATCCAAGTTTGCGTTACGAAGTCGACCGCCCACCCTGAGGATACCGTCTCCGTCAAGGTAAGGATTCAAGGTTTTAATTTTACTTTCTCCTTTTACAGCTTTATTTAGTTTTAGTCTTAATATATCTTCTTTAAATTCTTCCTGTTGTACTAATTTTATGCATTTCATTAAGGACTTTTCTAATTCCTTTGTAGTAAAACCCTTTTCCGTGTTTTCTAAGCTTCTTTTAAAATTTAAAAATCTTCTACAATAGGTTATCACTTTTATCAATTCTCTTAGATTATCGAATTCTTTAAATTGTATCTTTAGATTTTCTTCCAGTTCTATTTTTAAATTTGCTTGTATTTCCTTTTTCTTTTCTAATTCTGTAGATATGTTTTCTTTTTTTAATCTTATTTCTGTTTCAGAGAGCCAAGCTGGACCCTTCCACCACAAATTGGACTTTTTCAGATCAACTAGTAACATGCCCCGGGACCCAATGTCTGCAGGATTATCTTCAGATGAGACATGAAACCACCGGTTGTTGTTTACATTTTCAACGATCTCTACCACCCGGTTCGCTACAAATGTTTTCCATTTATGGGGATCGCCAGATAACCATGCAAGGACAATGGTTGAATCTGTCCATGCATAGATGTTTGATGTAGGAATTCGCATGGCATGTTCTATTTGCTTAAGCAACCTCGACAACAACAGCGCTCCACACAGCTCTAACCGTGGTAAGGAAACAGTTCGTAGCGGTGCCACTCTAGTCTTTGCCGCTTGCAGTTTTGTTGAAACCGAGCCATCTCGCAACTTTATTCGGATATAAGCCACTGCTGCATATGCTCGCGTGGAGGCGTCGCTGAAACCATGGACTTCAATATTTTCTACATCACTACTTAAAGTGCCAAGCCATCGATCAATATATAATTCTTTTACTTCTTCAAAGTCTTCACGAAGAGTCAACCACTCGTCCTCCAGGTGTTGGCTTATCCTGTCGTCCCAGCCAACCTTTTCTAGCCATAGCCTCTGTATAAGCATTTTAGCCAAGATTAAACTCGGAGCAATCCATCCCAGCGGATCGAACAGTTTTTGCATGTCCGATAATATTGTTCTTTTTGTGACATTATCTGACATCAGAGGAAAGTTTATTTTATACTGAAACTGATCTGTTCCTAGATTCCAGATCAATCCTAGGGCTTGCACAGTTCCATCCAATTTTAAATCCAAGTGTACTCGAGTTGTTCTCTTATTTTCATCTATAGATTTCATAAACTCAGTAGAGTTGGAAGACCATTTTGATAATATGAAGCCACCCTTTTGTAGTATATAAGAAATTTCTTGAGCTGTCTGTATGGCCTTGTCTGCAGTGTCATCACCAGATATTAAATCATCCATATAGAAGTCAGTTTTAATAATTCGTACAGCCTTTGGGTGATTTTGACCTTCATCTTCAGCCACTTGATGAAGAGTTCTTACTGCTAGATGAGGTGCTGACGCTGTTCCAAACGTGACACGGAGCATACGGTATTCTTTGATCGGATCTGACTCTTCCTCTCTCCACAAAAGGCGTTGATATGTATCGGCGTCTTGTTTATGTAGTAAGATTTGCAGATACATTTTTTGTATGTCACTTGCATAGCAGACGCGATATAATCTCGATCTCATAACAATATCTCTAAGGTCATCTTGCAGCTGAGGACCTACAAGCAGTTCATCGTTGAGAGACACGTGATTCGATCCTTTAGCTGAAGCATCAAACACAACGCGTGTCTTCGAGGTTTCCTTTTCGACGCGGACAACGGCGTGATGAGGTAAGTATACCGCTTTGTTTTTCTTAGTTTCTTTTTCAGGTATTTCTTCCATGTAATTTGATTTTATATATTCTTGCATGGCTTTTTGGTAGTCTTCTTTTAACTTAGGTGCTTTTTTAAATCTTCTTTCTAGCTGTAGTAATCTATGTCTTGCTATTTCTTTTGTGTTTCCGTTAGGAGATATGGGGTTATCGGTTTTAAAAGGTAACTTTACTATGTATCTTCCTTCGTTTGTTCTTGCATGAGTATCTTCATATATTGTTTCACATAGCTTTTCTTCACTTGTTAACCTTCTTTTGTTTTCAGTGTTAATTTCCCAAAGAGATTTCAACAGGTTCTCTACTTCTATTTGCTGATGAAGGACCAGAAAAGATTCTTCTTGTAAATTTGTGTTGATTTCTCCAAACAAGATCCATCCCAGGTTTGTTTCTTGGGCACACGGAGACCCGGGAGGACCCTTGATCAATTGTTGTTGCACGATTTGTGCATACTCTTTAACACCTAGAAGCAAGTCGATATGACCAGGCTTGTGATAGTTAGGGTCAGCCAAGTTGAGTCCCTCTAGGTGTGGCCAATGTGTGACAGTAACAGCTTTGGAGGGGATTCGCGTGGTCAACTGTTTACTCATGACGTATGCTTGTATGTTGATCTCGAAGCTTGGATTCCATCGAGAACCAATCCTGAGTTGCACCACGTGATCGACGTTGGTTCTTGTAGATCCCACCCCAATGATATTTCCTCTTGCTGTATGCCTATTTAGTTTGAGCATTTGAGTCGCCTTCTCGCTGATGAATGACGCCTGCGAACCTTGGTCCACTAGCGCACGTAGAACAACAGTTTGATTATACTCATTCTTTGCTAAAACTGTTGCCGTGGCCAGTAGCGCGATACTTGTACTTTGTTTGGCACTGTGATGCGACGCGATCGTAGTGTTGACTATTTCCTCCTTCTCTTCTACACTGTGTTGTGATGCCTTCGGTTGTTTAGAATCCTCAGTTTGTACCGAAGCAGAATCCTTATTTCGGTGTAGCAGAGTATGATGACGTCGACTGCATATGCGACAGGTCATTTGCAATTTACATTTATATGCGGAATGGCCTGGTACCAAACAATTAAAGCAAAGTTTGTTTGACTTAACATATTCAGATCTCTCCTCAGGTTGCAGTTTGGTGAAATCCTTACAATGGCATAAGGTATGTTTTTCTTTACATAGCACGCAAGTTCTATCTGCCGACGATGGTGACGTGGCTGTAGCAGTTACAAGGTGTGACCGTTCTTTTACAGGCTTTTCACGGGTGCCCGATGTTGACATTATAAGTTCTAACGTACGGTATCTTGATTGCAGAAACTCCTTCAAATCATTCCAGGTAGGTAATTTATCTTCTTCATTTGTGCTAACAGATTGTTCCCACTCTTTATGAGACTCAGGGTCCATTTTCTGTATTACAAGAAAAATAATTATAGGATCCCATGAACTCGTTATTATATTTAAGTTTTGTAAGTTGTTCAAACAATCCGTTGTGACGTCTAATAAATTCTTTATTTGATTTGCAGATTGAGTAGTTATTTTCTTTTGATAAAATAATTTCTTTAACACTGAATTGATAATCAATCTTTTATTCCCATACCTTGATTTGAGAACACTCCATGCTTGTTTATAATTACTTTGTGTAATTTGAATAGGCTTCAATAATGTTTCGGCCTCACCGGTAACACTGCTCTTTAAATAGTGTAACTTCTGAACATCACTGATCGCCGTGTTTTCATGTACTAATGAAATAAATAAGTCCTGGAACGTAGGCCAATCTTCATAATTCCCACTAAAACTCGGTAGTTGTATCCTCGGCAGCCTAACGAGTTGATCATTATTCATATTACTTGTAAACGATTCGTTTTTCGATGACGTAGATGTGTGCGCGGACGCTGCATTGATCGTCAACAAAAGGTCTTTTAAATCGGCTAATAACACAAGATATAAGTCTTCGTATATAAAGAAATCTTCGTTAACAAAGTAGTGTAAAGTTTGTTTCTGTTCTTTTGGTGTTATCTTCACTAATTGTTGATGAGTTTCCCTGAATGTTGTCCAATATTCTTCTATACATCTTATTCTTGCTTCAACATAACCCTTTGTCAACCTGGTTTTAGGACATTTCTTCAAATTGACTTGTGTTTTTTGTAATAATGCAGCTGTGTCTTCTAAAACGTTAATTAACTCGGTAGTAGTACTCATCGCACCTTTTTTTACTTGCAAATATTCACTAATCACCTCTGGAATGCGGCTCGCTATTGTTCGCGCCGGCCGCCCGATGTCTTCGATAACTTGTTTTTTTCCGTAATTAATCCGGCTCGAAGGACCACTATGTTAATGTGATTAAGGTGGGTTTTTGCTCAGCAGGAATTTGGTAACTTAAAATGCGTGTTTGCTTGATGACTGTTTTATTGCGACTGAATGTGGGGGGAACATGCATACGATAATAAGTACTTAGCAATCTCATAATATAGACATAACAGTATCAAAGGGCAGTTAGGCAACAGTCGTAGGGACAGTAAAGAAAAATGGACATACAAGAAATAAACGAAGTTATAAGAAGCCAAGAAGCAGATTACAATGAACTGAGACAGATATTCACCAACATCAAGAAAGACTCAGCTTCAAGAAAAACTCACAAATATATCACGGAAAGAAGAACTCGACTTACAGAAATATTTACTAGAGCATCCAGGAACCATTCACGATTAAAAGACCAAGATGTGTTGTGTGATCACAAATATATCACTACCAATTACTTCAGTGCTATCAATACGCAGTACACGCAGGCTATTGAATACCTGTTGATGTGTGAGAAAAGACTACAAGTAGTAAACCAACTGTACGAGCCAGAAGATGTAAAGCCAGAAGAGGAAGAGAACACTAGCTCACCTAAACTATTTATTCAACTGTTTCGGATTAATCAGATGCAGAGGAAGTTACAGTCACCAGAACAATCGATGACTGAAGAGAAAACGAATTGGTATTTTGAATCGTTACTGGCTACGTTACAAAAACAGTGGCAAGAAATTGAAGAAACACATCTACTCATTCTGATGGAAGATAGTACGTTGGAACACAGCTATTTTCACGAAAATATGTTTGAGAAAACACAAACGGAATACGATGTTGTAATGGGAAAATTATTTGCAACAATTGGTCAAAAATCGGCACACAACAACCAAAGAACTTCGGTTAAGTTACCAAAATTAATAATTCCAACATTTAGTGGAAGTTATGAGTCATGGAGTTCCTTTTATGATTTATTCGTGAAAATAGTACACGAGGATAAATCTCTAAGTGACACAGAAAAATTGCAGTATTTAAAAACGCATGTGTCAGGGGACGCCGCTAAGCTGATCAAGCATTTAACAGTTTGTGACGCTAATTACATAACTGCATGGAATTTGCTAACAAGACGGTACAAAAATGAAAGAATAATCATTACTAAGCATATCGATAATATTCTGAGTATGTCGAAAATAAAGAAAAGTAACGCCTCGAACTTAAGAGATCTCCATGATACAATCAACGAGAACCTTTCTAGGTTCTCGTTGATTAGTTGAAATGTTGACGTTTTGACTTTTTAGTGCTTCTGCACTAAAAAGTCAAAACGTCAACATTTCAACTTGGGATCCAATTTTGACAAGAATACTCAGTAGATTATGGGATAGATTATGATATGATAACAATTAAAAGAGCCTAATAAACTACAAGAATTTTCGGCAATGATGCAATTCTTAGAAAAAAGGTTTAAGTGTCTTGAAACCTCAAGCTCATTGAGGGAAGAATCTTTTGTTCATAGAATACGCCATGAGTCATCGAAATCGACAGCCAAACAAGTAATATGCTGGTTTTGCCAAAGTCACGAACATAGCATTTACCAATGTGCTAGTTTTAAAACGCTATCAGTGCAAGATCGCAATAAGGTCGTAAACGAAAAACTGATGTGCAAAAATTGCTTAAGTCATGAAACGTCGATAAAAGTCACAGCAACAAAAGTTGTGGATACTGTGGGAAAAGAGGTCATCATTCCTATTTACACCAGAGCAACAATAATATTACTACAAGACACACAAAAAGTGAGTCAAAAAAGGATGACTTCTCTACCCCATCTACAAGTAAATCCACGACAAAAACTGTATCTAATATGTCTACTATTAACAAAACCAATATACCAAAAACCACACTACTGGCGACGGCCTTAATAAAAACCCACTCGTCAGATGGAGCATCGCAGTTACTAAGGGTTCTTTGTGATCAAGGCTCAGAGGTATCATTTTGCACAGAAGAGGTTGCCCAGATATTGTCATACCCCCGTATAAAGATACATACCGAAGTAATCGGGATTGCTGACGAAAAACCTAAGACTTCGAAGAACTCTATCAATGTCGTGCTACAGCCAAGATTTCCGAGTGAATATAGGTTACCAGTCACACTTATAATACTACCAAAATTAACTGGCTGTTTACCAGAGAAAAATTTACCAGAACTAGAAGCAGATTGTTTACAAAACAAACTGTTTGCCGATCCTACGTACTACAGAAGAGGACCGATAGATATAATATTGGGGGCTCAAGAATATGGTAGCTTGCTGCTTAACGGGTTACACAAGATGCAAGACGGAATAATCGCTCAAAATAGCGAATTTGGGTGGATTTTATCAGGTATTTGCGGCACTACTACTAATACTAATACAGTTATTAGTATGATGACACGTACTACGGAAGTTCAACAGCTGAACAAGTTTTGGGAATTAGAAGAAATTCCTGAAAAATACCAATTATCCAACGAGGATCAGGCTTGTGAAAACTATTACCAAAACACTACTAGACGAAATCCAGATGGAACATACACAGTGAAACTCCCATTCAAGAATCGTAACGTAGATTACGGGAATTCACGCAAAAAAGCTATTGCAAGACTTTTACAATTAGAACGGAAGTTCGACAAAGATGAAAATTTACGGAAAAAATACCAAGACTTCCTCAATGAATATTTGGAAATGGGCCATATGAGGAAAGTTACTAGGACTGATTATTACCAAGGTAAATACTATATACCACATCAACCAATCATCAGGAACAACTCAAAAACGATCAATCCACACATTAATACCATTGCCAATTGAAACAAATATGTGTAGTAGTAGTAGTAGTAATGAGACCATGGAAACAATACAAACAAATACCGCTACAATCCTAAGAAATAACAAAACTAACCAAGCCAAACGATGTAATAAAGTATCCAAATGGTTCACATTGCTTTTCATCATTTTACAAATATTGGGGTCAGCAAAATCGACTATTACGACATATTCTGTAAAAACGGTACCACCAGGACTTTATGTAGAACAAATAGGAACAGCAAGCATTGACAGAGGACTATTTAGGATAGAAATAAATTATGAAAAACAACACCTAGAGCAAGAGTTTGTCAAAATGAAAACAGTGACGTCACAATATAGTCAACTATGTAAAAATGCAGAAAAAATAACAGATTCCACAATTTGCAAGCAATTGCACCACCATTTGTTAGAAGAAGAGGCAAAATTTGAGCGGATTAAAGAATATTTAACAGAAGTAAACCAAACTAGGAAGAAAAGGGGCATATTGGGACAGTTACTAACATCTATCTTTGGAGTAAATGATGAGGCATACCGAGATATAGAGTCATTAAATTTAAATCAAAAAAGATTAATTGAAGCTGCCAACCATCAAACCAAATTTATGATATCAACAATCTCACAAGTCAACAAAACTGAAGAAAGAATAAACCAGAAACTTATAGGATTTCAAACTAAACTTAACCAAGTTATAGATTACATGGAGAGTTACAACCATTGGTTTATTACGGTCGACCACAACAGTATAAACATACATATTATGCAGACTTACCAATAAGCATACAATTACATGGAAGAAATCATGGATTACTATAACGGATTAGTAGAAATATACTTAACCAAGGCAACAGTATATAGTGTATTAACACCAAAGAACGTCAGTGACCTGATATCATCAGCAAACCAAAAATTACCTTCAAATTTAAGAATCGTTCAACAACAGTTACTGGACACTAAGATATCTGAAAACAATACTCATATAAAAGTATACTGCTATTTTCCTATACAAGAGATAACTAAATATACTTTAATGTATATCACACCAGTCCCAAAGATAAATTCAGATAAGTCTGCCCAAAGTCTAGAAGTATCTAAAACTTACATAGGGTTAGATTACAACAACGAACTATACTTTGACTTGAACTATGAGGAGTTCAAACGTTGTTTAGAATGGACTAACCACTTCATATGCTTTCCTGGGGCCGTGAAAAACATGCAATTAAATGAAAATTGCATTGTAAACCAACTGTTCAAAAACCAAACACATACGAAATGTCCTACCAAAACATTTTATTTATCCAATACAATAATATGGAAACGACTTCACATGCCAAACACTTGGTTATTCATTGTAAGAGATCGGGTTACGACTTCAATAATTTGTGATGGACAAAGAGAAGAATTTGAGCTTCAAAATGTTGGTGTAATACGAATCGCAGATAACTGCGTAATTAAAACAATTAATAACATATTAACTGCCAAAAGAATTATTTCAGTACCGATTGTAACATCATACTCAAAACAAATAGATTTTCCCATAAATACGCACATGGTGATTAAACCCATGCTAAACATTACCAAAGAAGAAGTAATTGATAACTCAAAAGAGATCTTTCAGCATTTAATTAATAAAGAAAATGTCTTACAAACCGAATTAGATAGTACTGTCTGGAGTCAAATTAGTTCTCACACATACTTAACAACTGCAATATCTTGTATAATCATGTTCTTAATATTTGTATTTTTAGCTTGCTACGGTCCAGCCATACTGAGATGGATTAGAGTCACAGTGCAACACAAGACCAGAAGGACAAGTATCGAGACAGCTAACAAACCAGCAAAAGAACCAACCTCGCTCGCTGCCAACAAGACATCTACCCAAAGAACAACTGGCCAACCAACTACCACAACGGAACCGATGTACAGTTTACCACATCAACACGAGTCAATTGAGTTATACCAACTGGAGCCCCAGTCCTGAGAGGCGCCAGAATGTTCAACCATGAACCATGAAAGTTCCACGCGCCAGCATCACAGCAGCGTCAGCATCAAAGCAACAGTTATTCCACAAACAGGCACACCGTCAGCGCTAAGAAGTGACCTACTGAGATCTTCGCTTCATCGGCTCAATACACACACAACACACATACAAATAGGTATCAATGTGTATTGAGCACTAAAATTGTATATAATTAAGTTAACTATTGTAATAAATTAGTCATCAAGCTGGAGTCGAGTTTGATTCACCTACCATAACTCCTCTCACTGTGGCCAAGACACCTTTAGCCATCATCGGTCCTATGAGTCTGTGGGATCGGCAGTGAGAAAACCATTTCCTGTGTACATTGCACGACGTACACAAACCCCTATTCCTACCCAAATTCCGTCTGTTTCCGTAGGTCTCCTGGAAACAGACATCCCTCACGTAAAACCAGCGTAACTCACGTTTGGTGTGGTTTGTATGATAGGGTAGGGCGTTAGGGTAACTAGGGTGCTAGGCAGTTGCTGTAGGGCTAGGTTTATATTCAGTAGGGTTTTGGTAATCATAGGTACCAGGCTCTACTGTGTCAAACTTAGCCACACTGTACGCAATTGGGATAACGGCCGTACTAAGCTGTGAAGCCCAGTGTGTACAATTACCATAAACTGTCGACTTCATCCCATGGGGGTAAGCAGAAACTACAAAACGCCACCGGCCACGATTATTACATAATTATACTTCTTTAGCTTCGTTTACGTACATACGTCTGGTCATAAACGCACGCCGGTTGCGAGTACTACGTACCTGACCTTACTGAAGAACATCACCAATAAGGTCACTATAATAAGTCCTCCTATTCTATCCTCTATACATATATCCTTGTAAATATCTCTATTATATCCTTGTAAATATCATCTACTATCAGCGCCCCGCGGTTTCATCCGCATAAGTCTCAATCCCGTGGGAATATCGGGATAAAAAGTAGTCCATATGTTAATCCAGGGTGTCAGCTACCTCCATAGAAAATTTTATCAAAATTGGTCTAGCCGTTTGAGCTTGAGGAAGTAACAAACATACCTATAAACGCACACACACATTCACAAACTTTCGCCATTATAATATTAGTGTGATTACTTACCCATAAAAATAGTGATTTATGTGAACACAAATTAATAGTGCAGTAGTTTTTATAATATGAACGTTAAAAGACTGTTTTTTCAGGCTTAGGGTAAATATTGTTTACCTTAAACCTGAAAAACTGTAATTTTATTTATCGAGTAAGGTTGTACCTAGATTTTGAATTTCAGGAATAAGTTTTTGAAGTGAAAATTTCTTTTGTCGCGTTGGGCATTTTTTTTGATGGGAAAAACCATTGAACTCGCGCCACTGTTACCGTAAGCGACACCGCGCGTGTTTTGTTTATAAGACGAATCAAAAAATACACGCTTCGGATGTCTTCGGCTGTCCTTGGGATGTACTCGGTTTTAATGTATATCCGATATGTCAGTGGGTGATGGCAAAGTATTCTGTTTGTGTTTTGTTTTCACTTCTGCCGGCACTTCTGGAGTCACTGTTTTTTCCTCAATAATTATGGACTAATAAATGACATCCAAAAACCAAAAAAAAAACAAATTATTTTGTTTAATTAGTTACTCAAACTTTAACGAAAAAGATGAAAAGCTTCCAAGAAAACAATAATTACTCGTCGAAATTGTATTCCGAAGGAATTTGTTGTTTGTTTTCCTGATTTATATTTCAGCAACAGTTACTGTAAAATGAATTATACTCTTAAACATTTTTAGGAATATTTGTTGGAATCAAATATTATTGTCTTATATTTTATAAAAACACCTGTAGGTAATTGTTTCACAAAAGAATTGAACAATTTAATTATATTTAGGGAAAAAATAAGAATCTTTGATTTTACTGTTGTTATTAGAAAGTCAATTTGCCTAGCCTATTCCCAACAATATTGGGGTCGGTTTCAAGTGAATGCAGATGCAGCTGAATACCAGTATTTTACACGGAGCGACTGCCTGTCTGACCTCCACCACCCAGTTACTTGTTAACACAATACCCCTTCGTAAGACTGGTTGTCAGTTTTTGGCTTCCTTTTTTTCTTCTTCTTCTTTTTGGGGACACGTAACAACTGTCAAAGATCTACGAGAGACGGCTGGGACCAACTCACGGCTTAACATGCTTTCCGGAGTAGGGAGGTCACCCACCTACGCATCGACCAGTGCGGCTGTTATTATCAGAAACTCAAACTCAAACTCAAACTCAAAGCATTTATTTCAATTAAACCTTTAACAGGCACTTTTGAATTGTCAAGAAGTCGGTCAGTCATAAAATATGAAGCTAGTTGCCCATTCCAAAGCGTAGGTACCTATGGAGAAGAACGGGCAAGAAACTCCATGGACACTCTTTTAAATTTCATTTTACAAAAACATTTGTTACATCATTTCTTTTGAATTTATGATAATATAATGTGAGAACGATGTAAAAAATAAAAAAGATGTCCGCGTTAAGAGCGTCCAGAATACAACAAATAGTAACAAAACAACAATCCAAAATTAAAACAATTAAAATAAGCCCAGGCGGCTAAGTGATGACCAGTCCCAACTGACGGCGCCCGTTCACGAACATGACGTATATATCAGCACCATTCAGCTCAACCACTTTGAAGGGAGCTAAATGATCCAACATACACGCCACCGTCAGCGAGACATTTGAGTGAGCATGACACACTATCAGCCGCCAGGGAATATTCAAGTCAATGAAAGATATATTATTACCCAGTAAATGGTAGCTATAGATTACATAGAACTCACATCTGTGCTATGCAATTATACAATACAAAGGAAATTGAGTTTATACAATGCAAGGATAGTCTTACAATCTTCAGCAGCTCCAACAGTATTTTCAAGTGTTAGTCAATTAGTTGTGGAGCAGGACTAGCATTGAGCCAGGCATTTTTGTCAGCGATGTAATCCCCTAACTTATAATATGCCTGACTGCATAGTGTGCGTTTTATACAAGATTTAAATTTTGTCTCATTCAGTTGAAGAATGTGGGGAGGTATTTTATTATAACATTTTAGACAGAAAGTACACGAGCCACGAGCCCCCGGTGTTATCAGAAAGTATCAACTTAATAATTAAGTTCTAATAAAATATTATTTCACTTAGAATTTTGGGTTCAAGTTTTTCGGGTTTCAACTCTACATAAATAAAAGTTTTAGAATTCTAATGAAGTGAAGTGTTGATTTTCTTCAACAAATAATTTCTCGGTATTTTCTTGGTAATATTGTTTAGAAACTTATTGTTTACTTATTGGCAGGTTTATCAATATAGAAGTTTGCAGCAACTGTTTTGTTTTTATAACCTAACTAGCTGTGCCCCGCGGGTTCACCCGCATAACTGTCGATCCCGTGGGAATATCGGGATAAAAACTAGCCTAAACGTTAATTCAGGAGTATGGAGATAGCTTACAAGCTATCTCCATACAAAATGTTATCAAAATTGGTCCAGCCGTTTGAGCGTGAAGAAGTAACAAACATTTAAACACACACACCCACACAGACTTTCGCCTTTATAATATGGGTCCATATTGGCTCACCTAAAGTTCTTTACCCGAAATTGTTTTTCCTAATGATTTGGAATCCGAATGATCAGGGGGCCTAAAAAGGCCACTTTGGAGAATCATAAAAGGAATTATAAAATGGCGAAGACAGTCCGTGTTTTTCTTTTTTTTCGCTGCACTACGTAGGTACAATCAAAGAGTTTGGGATTGGATTTGGATTGGATTGGTTGGTATTTTTGCACAGACAAAAAAAAATGACTGAAAAAGGCTTCACCAATGGGATTTGATACGATTAACTTAACAGTTAACTGTCCATTCTGTTATCCTTTTATGATTCTGCCAAAGTGGCCTTTTTAGGCCCCCAGTCTTCCTAAAATTTTTCATCCTAAAAGTTTCATTCATACTATTTGTAGTGCTACCGGCGATGTTCATAACACTCATGTTTCCGAAAAATTGTAATTAATAATATCATTAATGTAAATATATTTAAACTCCTACTGTTTTTTATCATAACGCTTTTATCCCTAAACATAATTACCATAATATTAGAAGATGATATTTATAGTTTTAATTTGAGGGTACGATTATTATTTGGGGGTATGCTTTACATAACGTACTGAGTTGTGTCTATGCAACCACTGTACTTCCACACCCGGCGCTTTTTGATAGTAGCTATTTTTTTTTGATAGAATATACTCTTTCTAGTGTATATTTGAAAACCGCAAAGTTCGCAAAATCATAGTGGCCGAGAAAAGAAATCCCAAAGTTTTTTTTTTATCTACAAAAATATGTGCTTAGGCGTAGTCTAGTAGGCTTCGCGGGGCCCCTATTTCTGTCTACAGGGTTTAAAGGAACCTAACACGAAGGGGATGAAGGGGGCTCGTTCGCTCGCTTTGCTCGCTCACTCGAGCCCCCGTCATCCCCTTCGAACCTAACCTGTCCGAGTCGGGGTGCCCCAAGTCCCGAGCTCGCTTCGCTCGCTCTTGCATCCTAAGTTGTCATTACAAATGTGTTACTTTTGTATATTATGTTGGTTACCGCTATAAATAAAACCCGAACAAAAAAAAAATCTATAAAAAGAAATCTAAACAAAAAAGATATGACTTTGAATAATAGTGTAAAAGATGGTTATGTTGAGAAAATATAGGAAAACAAAAAAAAGTATGATAGATGTTTATTGCTACTGACATTATGAAGTTGAATGCTCCGAATTATGAACATTAGAGACAGAGTAGTTAGGAATTGTGATTGTTAGGATGAAAAATTTTAGGAAGAACATTTTCGGATTTCCAATTTTCGGATTTCCAATTTTCGGAGCTGAAAATTTAGGTGAACTTTGGCGCACCCTTATAATATTAATGTGATAATAATAGTATCAATTGAAGTAGCTTTTCGTGTCTGCATATTATGTATTCGTGTCTGTGTTCTCCTAGACTATACAACGGATTTTGATGGTTGTTACCATCATCTAGAGAATGTCTCGAACACTTACAAACTTTCGCCTTTATAACATTAGTGTGATAACAGCCGAAGAATCGACGAAGTTTGTGGTTGGTCCAGGAAGTCAAAATGGCTAAAAAACAGCCAAAGTTGGTATTTTCGTTCCAAACTTTGTTTATTTCCGTCGCCTACGCTTACAAATAAGGCTCTTTTCTTGTTATTATGTTTGCATGTTTTGCTTTTTTATTTGAATTTTTATTTATTTATTTGCATAAAACATGGTATACAAAGGTGTTGGTATAGGTACATGAGTTAAGGATAAGATCATACATCTTTTGCTTAAGACTAAAGCATGCAAAATGATTAACACAATTTATTTTCAAAGTATTCCTTAATTCTATAAAAAATATTATCGAATGAATTTTAAGCAGTCTGCCAATACATGGTAATTTGTTATACCTATAGCTAATCAGCTTTTACTACTTATATTTTGTTAATCGAAGGATTTCATCTAAAACAAGTGTAATATGTCACGCCGATTCCTAGAGCTTACATCTGCTGCTGTTCTGAATAGATCTTTGTATTTCCGTACAAACATACATGTTTTATATAGATATAGTGAGGGTAGTGGTAGCAGACCGAGTTTTCAAATATTGGTCGACAAGATACGTCAGTTGAAATGCCATTAACACATTTCTTTTTAAGCGATAAATGCTCTGTTATGGTCGGTACTACATAAGAGTTTAAGAGACAGGGATTATATTTTTGTTTATATAGATTCTTTCAGCCTTCAACTTTTGTACAAACAATTATATATAAATAGCTTCCACACGCGGCTTCGTCCGCGAGGTATGTCGATAAAAACTATCCTGTCCTTCCCCGGGATCCAATATATCTCTCTGCCAAATTTTATCGAAATCCGTTTAGTGGTTTAGGCGTGAAAAGGTAACATACAGACAGACAGAGTTACTTTTGAATTTATAATATTAGTTCCCCATACAATTCGTCCACATCACAGCGAGGACTCCAATATATGCACGATAGGACGTTACAGCTGTTTTAATGTTTGTGCTACTTGTCGAAGTTTTGATATATTAATTGTAATTGTAAAATTAAATTTGTGATTATAAGATTGATTAAATTGTACATATAGTGATTTATTAAGGTCAATAGATACATTATTATTATTAAGCCAATTTATAAGATTTTCTATTCTATTATTAATGTCTGTTTCATGATCAATTATTAATTTTTTATCTGTGGAAACAAATATCAAAAGTTCATAGGCAAACAGAAAGCATTTATGATTAGTCACGTCTTGTAAAGGGTACAACGTAATTTACGTAACCATCTCGCCGAACACTGTCACTTAAGAGTTTAGGAGACGGGGATTATGTGTTGGTTAGATAGATTCTTTCAGCCTTCAACTTTTGTACAAACAATTATATATAGTTTTAGTAAACCTACCACTATGCTCAATCCGTCTCTATGTATTTTTTTAGATAATCATCTGCCTAGCCTTTTCCGTGTTGATGATGATGATGATGATGTATTTCTTTTGCCGCTATAACAACAAATACTAAAAACAGAATAAAATAAATATTTAAGGGGGCTCCCATACAACAAACGTGTTTTTTCGGCTTTTTTGCCTTGTGGTACGGAACCCTTCGTGTGCGAGTCCGACTCGCACTTGGCCAATTTTTTTATATAAAACCTATGTATTTTATATAACTTATATATGTGACTCTCAAAAAATATTTAAGAGCGTTTACGCCGTACGGCATTTCATACAAACTTTCAAGCCCTTATTTTTCGAAATGAATGGACCGATTTTAATGAAACTTCATACGCATGAGCAGGATACCAGGGTTCTAAAAATATGTAGAGTACATTTTCGAGATGTCTTATATAAAAAAAGATAACTCGAAATATCTGTTTCTATGGAAAGTCTAAAATCGGTCTGATTTGGCTGTAACACTATTTTTCGAAAATGTTCTCTACTAACTTTTTAGACCTTTGTATTTTGCTTATACGTACGAAGTTTCATTAAAATCGGTTCATTCACTTCGAAAAAAAAAGGGCTTGAAAGTTTGTATGAAATGCCGTTCGGCGTAAACGCTCTTAAGGGGCTAACATAACCTAAAGCGTGGTCACTGTTAGGACTGCATAGAAATGAAAAATAAGCGCGACGACACAACGCTGGAAATTTAATTGCAAAATATGAAGCAATTATTTAATTACACAAAATCTATTGTTTGGACCAAAAAATTAAAACACTAGTATTTTATAATTTGACAAAAATCAGAATGATTGTATGTAGGTATATTAGTATGGTTTTATTGTAAAAAGAAAGTTTTTAGAAGTATCTTCAAGATTTTTTTTCTATCGTATCAAATTAGTTGTATTATGTTTTCAACACACTATCTACCTAGATATCTTGAAGAATATCACATATTTTTCTGATTTTGTTTACTGTAGTCGATCTTATACTTTTATTGTTTCTAAAAGTTGTGTTTTTTTTTTGTTTAGGTCCTTTAATTTAAGTATGTAAGGATCGTAGCAGGTGGTGTTCTGTAGTTTCTTTACCATGGGAAGTAGGCCTGAGTTTATGTATGTGTGTATGTGGACAAAATTGTGCTTTAAAACAAAGCCTTCTAATAATATGTATGTCATCATCATCTCATTGAGTCGTGGTCATTCGCAGTGTACAGACGTGCTCGTTAGCAATATTTAATAATTACCTAGTTAAATAGTAGTGACCTCCTTTAGTGCATTACCAACGTAATGCAACTGTTATTTTGCTTAGTGTGTAGTTTCAGTGTATAATGGACACGAATCATTGAACTCGTCAAAATACAAAATGGATAACAGCCCCTTTAACCCAAGAGGGCCAGTGCACCCCTCCGCCTCCCCGTCGAAGACGACGACGCGGAACCCAGCCCTTGAGTCGGTCACGGCTGATGTTATTTCTACGCCCGAGATTCAAAAATGGATGTCAGCCATCGAACAGCACTTAAATGAAGTTTGCTCTATTGCCGCGGATGGCAAACTCAACTCGGAGCAGAAACTGAAAATTTCTACCCTGTGCCGTAAAGTAGGATCTGGAACCTCACAAATGGCAGTTCTATACCAGTCGCTGAAGCAGAAAGCCATTCACGCGTATAACGCGGTTGATGCCCTTCAGGAAAAGCGCGACCTGACGGAGCATATTTCGGAGCTCAAGCAGACGATTAAGGACTCTGGTTCTGCAGGAAATGTTTCGTTTGCCGATATGGTGAAGAAGGGAGCAAATGATTTCGTTCGACCGAACAATTTGAGCTCTGTAGCTATTTATCCCAACGATAAATTAAAGTCAAGTGATGAAACAAAAGACCTCGTGCAAAAAATCATTCGCCCTGATAAAATGAAGCTGCATGTGCGTGGTGTCCGAAAGACCAAAAATGGTGGTGTTATTATTAGTACAGAGACGAAATGTGATGCTGACAAGCTCAAGCACGCAGTTGAGCAATCTACATCCGGACTTACCGCCGACGAACCATACAAGCGCAAACCTCGGATCGTGATTGTAGGTGTGCCGACTACTTTAGCTGAAACTGAAGTCTTCAGGTGCATTTATGAACAGAACGTAGCCGATAAGTTTCCAGCAATGCCTCTGGAGTCCTTTTTGTGCGTGGTTAAATTAAGCCACAAATCTGGGAAGAAAGATACGTCGACCTGTAACTACGTCATTGAAGTTACAGCCAATATACGTAAAGCCCTATTATCCCAATCAAGGCTTTTTATAAATTGGACGTCATGCCCTGTCAGGGACTTCACCTTGGTCACCAGATGCTACAAATGCCAACAATATGGTCATGCAGCAAAAACATGCAGAGAGCTAAAATCTACGTGTGGTCACTGCGGTGAAGAAGGACACTCGATGTCAGAGTGCGCAAAGAAAGCTAACACACCGAAATGTGCAACTTGCTCACGCTTTAAAAAGCCCAATAACCACAAAACGGGAGATGCTGAGTGCCCTGCTAGGAAAATAGCGGAATACAGGTACATCAACTCTATCGACTACGAGGGCGCCTAGAACGTCATACTTAAGGCCAGACTTCCGGGTTTACTGCCTGCTGCTGACTCAACAAAACACTGCACTGACATACAAACCCTCGATTTTGTTGATGTTGAAGCACATAAGTCACCCGCAATAAAAATCGAATAAACACATTGCCTCGAACGTGATTTAATTTTGTGCAACAATGACTTTAACCCACTTACCAATTTCTGCTGACGCATAATCATATCATATGTGTTTAGCTGTTTTGAAGTGCAATGAAACTATTTTACGCTGACTCAATTATTCGTATACAATAAGACTTTTTGTTATTATTTTGTGTTATCTTTAAGGTAAATAGTATTTAAGTAAACTAGGTATAAAATAATTAATTAGTGAAATTTTGTCATTATTTTAAGACTACATTTTAAATATTGTTAAGAATTTTATAGTCCTACAATTACCATTAAGTGTGCTCATGCCGCCTGTGATACAGGTTTATCCTAGTACAGGCATCTAACATTATTATACCTTTGTAAATAATTTCTAAGACTTTATGTAATAATTTTACCAATTTTAATACTGAATAAAACATTTATTTATATTATTTATTTATCTGCCTAGCGTTTTCCCCACTATGTTGGGGTCGGCTTCCAGTATAACCGGATGCAGCTGAGTATCAATATTTAACATGGAGCGACCGCCTATCGCCTTGTCTGTGTGGTGCCGGACTTAAAGAATAGCACCACCCCATACTTCCCGTGGGTGTCGTAAAAGGCGACTAAGGGAGACCGGAGAATGGGCAGCAGCGTTCTCTATGCATTACACCATCATACCATACTGCGATCGCCAACCCGCCTGCCAAGCGTGGCGATTATGGCAAACCCCCCCCAAAATTGGGGGAGGCCTATGTCCAGCAGTGGACGTCTTTCGGCTGAAATGATGATGACCGCCTATGTGAACTTCACAACCCAGTTACTGGGTAATACGAAACCCTGGTAAGACTGGTTGTCAGACCCGTAACGACTGTCAAAGATCCACTAATGACAGCCGAGATCAACGGCTTAACGTGCTTTCCGAGGCACGAAGGGGTCTTGGTATGTAAAGATGGTCACCCATCCACGAAACAACCGCGGCAAACGTAGTTTAACCTGATTGATCGACCCGTGCGACTGTTATTACAAGCCCCTCATTACTTCCTTCACCTATACATAATGTTCATTCATTTAAGAGTGATCAATCTATTGCTAAAAAGATTTAAGTACCTATAATTTCAGTCAGCATACACTCCAATAATAACAATTCGGTACTTTCACTTAAACTCTTAAATATTAATGGATTCGATATTTTGTTGGTCCGATGAAGCTTTACCAATATCGATACCGTTTTATTGAGTATTAGGTACTCGATTCTTATTGAAAACGTCGTAATATTCCGTAAATACTTACTTAAAGAGGCATGCGAAAAAATAAAACTTTTTTACAAAAAAAAAACAACCGACTTCCAAAAAACACTATACTTAAAGTGAAAAATAACTTTAATTTCGGAAGTCGGTGTCTTTGGATTTGTATTTTAGTTTTTTGCCACCGACTTCCGAAATTAAAGTTATTTTTCACTTTAAGTATAGTGTTTTTTGGAAGTCGGTTGTTTTTTTTTTGTAAAAAAGTTTTATTTTTCAGTTTTTAGTGGGTTAGTTTGTAATTTATCTAAGTTACAATAGCCTAATGTTAACTGCTCATCACCTTTTTACAAAATATTGCTTTACCCGATGCAGGGACGTTAATTGTTGAGGAGATTTTTGTTGATTTTTCAAAAACCGCTTGTCCGATTTCGATAAAATTTTCATGGGACCATTTGGATAGTATACCCTTTCCGACAAAAAAAGAATTTTTCAAATCGGTTGGCAAGCGACGGAGTTATGCGCGAACAAACATAAAAAAAAAAAAAAATACAAACATCCGAATTGAGAACCTCCTCCTTTTTTAGAAGTCGGTTAAAAAGGTTTCGAAATTTTAAAAAAGTATTAGGGTGGTTTTTGTTTAGATAATATTGGTAGGATTTGAATAAAACAGTTTTTCTTGCAATGTGGTTGTTACCTACTGTTTGTATTTAATTTTCTCGGTACTATAACCCGTTGTCCTAGGTGAGCGAAGAGACGCGATACGTAGCGACACGACGCGACGCGACGTAATGCGACCAATACTTCACGCGACGTGTGTCCTATTTTGTAGTCATTCGTGAGCGACAAATGCGGCAATCTCACTTCATTATTGTATACTGCGTATGTACCTTTACTCGAAAATTCATATATTAAATACTTAGCTCTACAAAAACTTCGTAAACAAATAAGAAAGACACCAAATATATCATAATATTTCGAAAGAAATAAGTTTGGAGAGTTTTATCATTTATATCCGAAAGCGCAAAAAATACTTTTTTTCAAATTGAATACATGGTCTTTTTTATTAATCTGTACTCTTTATTTACCCTCTCTGAAATCAAATATATTCTACTTCTTCTAGAAAAAGCCTACTACACACTGCGTCGCCTCTCGTCGCGAAAAAAACAAGTCCTCAATTCGTCGCGTTTCGTCGCACACTGAGGCGCAAGGCGACAACGTAGGCCAGGACTACGACTAACGACTATTTGATATTTTTGCGTCGCGTCGCGTTGCGTCGCATTATCGCGTTTGTCGTTCACCTAGGACAACGGGTAAGACCGTTACAGTGAAAAGGAAACCTACAATTTCCGTGAAAAATTACTATACACTGGCAGTCGCAGTTAATAATTATAGTCAGAGATATTAATTAAAATCTGGTCAAGTGCGAGTCAGAGTCGCACACCGAGGGTTCCGTACAAATTTTCGGTTTTCGGATTTTTGCACTGCCTCAAGGAATTGCACGCGTTCCTGAGAAAAAGGACCTTGACAGACGGTCAGACGGACAACGAAGTGATTTTATAAGGGTTCCGTTTTTCCTTTTGAGGTACGAAACTCTAAAAAGAAACAGTTAAAAGATTTTTATTAACATAAAGGTGTTTTTTTTTTCGGCCAAACTTGTACCAAGGTACAAATTAGAAGTTAAATTCCTTGCAATAAATTGTGTTATTAGCAGTATTTAAAGTCCTTCAATATTCGTCAGATTAAGAAATAAAAAATCACTACCTCACATCGTAGCTGCGTTCAACGAAACGTTCATAACAGCAGACAGCTGTCAAATTAAACTAAATAAGAGTCAAGTCTAAATGGGTTAGCCAGGTCTTCAAGATGAAAATCAATCGAAAGTCCAGGGAAGAATAGCCAAATCAACAATTATGAAATCATGCACGAAATAGCACTCCAAGAGACGGTAAACCAACGAACAAAGGCGAGGAGCCGAAACGGAATGATGACATTATTGGTACTTAGCAAGAACTAATAGAAAAAAATAGATTATTATCGGCCTTGGGCCACAGTCTTTTGGCCTTTCAGAAAGCTAACCAAACGCATACAATAATCTGAATAATCTGAAAAATAAATGTATTTTTTTAAATCTTGTTCGCTAAATGTTTCACAAAAATAATGTCTTATTTATGCAAAAAACTTTTTTAATACAAAAATAAGATAATAATTAGTATAATTACAGGATAATTTCTTTATGTTGCATTTATAAAATGAAGTAACGAAACGCATCATCGGAAGAATGTATCATGAGATTGCCAAATTAATTCATGGGTTGCAAGTTATTAACATCTTTGAACGACAATTTCATGTGGTACAAATGTATAAAAAATCCAATATTATTTTTTTCCTCCGTGCCTCGGAAAGCACGTTAAGCCGTTGGCCCCGGCTGTCATTCTTGGATCTTTGACAGTCGTTACGGGTAGTCAGAAGCCCGAAACTCTGACAACCAGTCTTACCAAGGGGTATCGTATTACCCAGTAACTGGGTTGTGGAGGTCAGATAAGCAGTCGCTCCATGTAAAATACTGGCATTCAGCTGCATCCGGTTAGACTGGAAGCCGACCCCAACAGCCGATATGCCTAGGCAGATGATGAGGATGATTTTATTTTTCAGAATTGCGATTTTTTTCCTGTATTTCAGTACTTTCGTTCATAAGGTACATTGTTTGGCCACAAATGTATGAAAAAAGAAACACCTCCTTTTGTTGTTTGTTAAGACAATATTGAAACAGTTTTTGTAATCCAAACCAGCTGAATTTACTTATACCTAAATTATAGATAAGCTAAATTGCAGTACATAATCCTTAACTAGATCCTTTACATCGGTATAGCTGTGTAATAATTAAAAGCTCAGCATTGCACTAATTAACAAGTTGCACGTACTAAAGCAAGTGTTTGCAAGCAACGCTCCTGTATGAAACTTCTCTATTGTATCGAAAGCAATTACTTACCTACTGCTGGTGTTTACTCATTCATTTTTAGTGTCGAATTGAAGAGATAAATTTGCCGACATGTTTCAGCTCAAACTCAAACCATTTTTTTATCAATTAAACTAATTACAGGCTATTTTGAATTGTCAAGAAGTCCGTCAGTCAAAACGTTGCCCATTCCAAAGCATAGTATTTATAGGTTCATATGGAGAAGAAACTCCACGGACACTCTTTTCTATCAACTTAAGATACTACTGAGGAAAATAATGTGATTAACCTAAAAAAAACTGGCCAAGTGCGAGTCGGACTCGCACACGATGGATTCCGTACCACAAGGCAAAAACGCCGAAAAAAACGCGTTGTACATAGGTACAACGTGTTTTTTTCGGCGTTTTTAGGGTTACCCCCTTAAATGTTTATTGTATCCTGTTTTTAGTATTTGTTGTTACAATAATAAATAATAATAATATTCTTTATTGACATAAAAACCCTTACTTGCCCTTACCATGTGAAACCCCTTACTCCTGTGCTAGGCGAACCTGTGTTACAGGAATCAGTGTCCTCCGTCTTAGATCAATACACATTTAAATTTTTATGTAATAAAATATAGTAAGTAACAGTAGTAGGTATTGAAATAGTAAAATTAAACAATAAAAAAAAACGAAGCGAGCGTGTGTTTGTGATTATAGCGGCAACAGAAATACATCATCTGTGAAAATTTTAACTGTCTAGCTATCACCGGTCACTCATGAACCGTGATAGTCTGTCTGTCACCAGGCTTTATCTCAATACAGCCTGGTGACAGACAAACAGACAGACGGACAGTAGAGTCTTAATAATAGGGTCCCGTTTTTACCCTTTGGGTACGGAACCCTAAAAATATAATAGATACAAGCCTTGGTCGAAAAGTAGCAGATACATAAATCGTGAATAGAATAACAACAGTCAAAATAAGTCTATTTTCTGAGCAAAAACCTAATATCAGCCGACAATAATAGGGCTATTACAGGCTAATAAAGGCAATTTTCCTTTCCAAGAACCTCGATTACAGAAAAGAAAATTCTGTAAAAAAGTCTCTTAAAAAAAAAGACATTCTGGCTATTGGGATTATGATTGTATTCTTATGTTTAACTATCTCTAAGTATTTTAGGCCAAATAGGCCATAGCATTATGTCACATTACATAAAACGCAGAGGCAATGGTGGCCCAGTGGTATCGACCCCGACTTACGAGTCTTAGGTCATGAGTTCGAACTCGATGGAGGAGGCGGAGCGCGTGAGGGAGAGGCAATCTTTGCGCCCTCGCCGTAGGCGCGGGCTTGCGGACGGCGAGCAATGGGCAGCTCGCCGTCCGGTAAGGACCAGGCCCGGGGCGACGGCGCCTAAAGAGATGTCAGCACTAACTGACGGGGTCCGCCAGGGCCGATGCCTGCCTGGATTGCGGATTGTTCGAAAGAGATACCGTGGCCCCTGGCACAGGCAACTGAAGGAACACGGGTGGGTTTTAGTCAGTAAAAGTCTGACACCCGCTCCGCCTAGAGCGGGAGAAGTTATTTGATAATTTCCCACCCAAAAAAAAGGCAAGCACTTTACTCTGTGTATTTAATTTCATCACCACTGCTCTCAAAATGGTGAAGAAAAACATCGTGAGGAAACTGGCATGTCCTAAAACAAAAAAATTTAAGACATGTGACATCTACCGCACCGGGCCCGCGTGGTGGATTACGGCGCACTCCCTCTCGTCGAGAGGAGGCTTGAGTCCCAGCAGTGGGAACATTATAGGGAATTATGCTTATGATTATGCTAGGCCATAGCATTATTCCACATTACATAAAACGCTGGCCAAATACACCAAGTAATATCAAAATAATCTACAACCAAAACAGACAACAAGCCAAGTACACAATAGATACTATCTCAAATCAATCATAACTAAATTGTATTGGACAGTAATCAATACAATCTGCATATAATAGCAGACACAATACGTGCGTCCCGAGTGACCTATAATGGACAACTACACGACAAGCCGATGTTAATGGGATTATCTTATTGAGGGTAGGCGCGACGGACACAGGACGTCTAAACTTATTAATGTTGGTGAACTTGATGGAGTTTGGGACTGGTTTACTGTCCGAGCCGTATACGGCTCGATCTAACTAAGGGATGTAACTAAAGGTTTTAATACTCTTGGGTATACCCAACCTTTAGTTAAATAGATAGGTACTTGAATGTTCTACATTGTTACACAGGTCATATCTTTATTTAAAGGGTTACAGTCAGCCCCAAAAAGATGTATACACGGACAAGGAACCATTTTATTGTCAACAACAACATTTGTTCCATAACATTGTATCCACCGTATAGTACAAAATATACTGTATCATATAATTTATTTTACCAAAACAAAGTAAATATTTTGCCCCAAAACATCAACAACCCTATGACAAAAACAATGTTCTATATTGTTTTATCACACACACAGCTCATATCTTCATTTAAGAGGTACCTACTGGTGCTATTATCACTGATAGCGATGTCTGCCAGACAACCTTTTGATTAAGTCCAACCATTGCTTACAGGGAAATACAATAGTTTCTGGACTTTTAATACTTACCTAGACTATAAAAGTGCTTCTCCCTGAACAAAAAGAATAACCGCAAAATAAAAAAGCTATGTTTGGAAGAATTGATGGTGGAGCACCTCGAGAAATTGTTCATAGCAATAGTCTTGTACGCTAGTGTAAGCACCAAAGCTTATGTTGCGAGCGAAATCGCGTTAGTCGCCAAATGCTTAATAATAATATGAACATTAATAGTACGTGTCGCATCGTGTTTCTCACGCTGTTTTGTATTATCTGTCTCGCTCTTACAAACACGGCGAAGTAATTATTAAATGTTATTATCATTTTCAACTAATTAACATTTTTGGCTGTAATACCTGAGGTAAGTAATCCCTTGTGTTATAATTTTCTTCCTTGTATTATTACAACACTGTTTAGCTGCACAAGAAGTCATTTTAATGCGTATTTATTGCAAAAAAAAACTGAAATTATTGAGCTGTGTGATCAACGATGTTCCGTGCGCGACTGAGTGCTTAGTGAGTACAATCACTCACTTTAGTAGGAACAGGCGCTGTGACTGAGTAACGTATCTACCTTCATTTAATATATCAATGATTACATTGGAATTAATAATCACACACTCATACCAACGGGGTCTAAAAGCATGAAATATTGTGGACTTCCTTTTACAACGAAAGCGAGCACTAAGACAGGATTTTGGAAAATTCATTCCCTAACGCGGTTAAATAACGGATGAAAGTTTGTATCAAAGTTCGTCCCTTTTCAGATGGGAAATTGTATCGGGCCAACGGCTTGTCCATTATAACTAACTACCAAAACGAACTATTTAGTGCCTGCGTTCAATCAACGTAACCAATCGACTAAATCTATTGGCAATTTCCTGCACGCAATGCAGTTCGCGCTGTGTCCTGTCAACTTGGTTGCTGTTATAAAGCTTACATCATTTGACTATCAAATGCTAAACTAATCAATTGGCTAAGGTAAAGTTACTGATTTCAAACAAGTGTAATAATCGTGTTCAACCAAAAAGTAACCTAAGTTTGCTTACACACAAGCGACATGTGTCAACGGCAGAGCCAACTACAGCTGTCGACCTCTGCAGCCTTCACAAGGTCGGTCGGTCTTGTGGGAGGCCTTCCAACGCTAAGTCTTCCGGTACGCGGTCGCCACTCCAGAACTTTGCGGCCCCATCGGCGATCTGTTCTGCGAGCAATGTGCCCTGCCCACTGCCACTTAAGTTTGGCAAGTCTTCGGGCTATGTCGGTTACCTTGGTTCTCCTGCGGATCTCCTTATTTCTGATTCGATCACGCAGGGAAACTCCAAGCATAGCCCTCTCCAATGCCCTTTGGGAGACTTTTAGCCTTCTTATAAGGCCCATTGTGAGCGACCACGTTTCAGTGCCATAAGTCATTACTGGCAACACGCACTGGTCACAGACTTTCGTCTTGAGATACTGCGGTATGTGGGACGAGAAGATATTCCGTAGCTTCCCAAACCTGCCCTGCCGAGTCGGATTCGACGATTGACCTCTTTCTCGAAGTTAGACAAGTGTATTTGAGTACGGTGCTCAAATGCAGCATGTTGTCGACAGCAGCCTCCGACACGCGTTGACAGCTGCAGTTGACTGCCATTGACGCATGTCCCTCGTGTGTTTGAGCACCAATTAGCAAGAAAAGTTAGAGATACGGCCGTCTTCTTCGCACTTTTTGCAACTGGATTCAGTGACTAAGTAATTCTGTACAGTGATATCAGAAGACTTAATTCAGCTAAATGGCCCATAACTCAGTGGCTCGAAGGACAGTGGTTCAGTAGATCAGTGGAAACACTGCGATTGTTTCGTGTACAATGTTGTCTTTGTAAGCCATCTGATTAATAGTATTATTGGTTGCGTAAGCTCATGTTGGGATCGAATTGAGTTGATATGGTTTTGTATTGTCGCTCCATGTAAAATACTGGTATTCAGCTGCCGACCATAGTTGGAAAAAGGCTATCCAATGAAATTAACTACCTGAGATGATGATTGCTGTTGATTTATTTGATTGGATGGTGCTGAAAAAATTATTCGTAAAAATTATACATTATATAGTGAAACTCCCGTTACATACTCTAAGGGCTAATTTCTCAATCATCTGATAACTTTATTCGAGGAATAATTTTGAAATCTTGATAGTTATTTCATACAAAAACTGTCAAACGTCAATTTTATTCCTCGAATAAAAGTTATCTGGCGCTGGAAAAATCAGCCCTAAAGCAACAGTTTTATAAAAGAGTGGTTGCCACACGTAATGGCCGTAGTGACATCTGTCATGAAAATTATGACAGCGGCAAATATTTAAATTGTTAGTTTCGTCCTACCGTGTCAAAAGACAGTCGCGTTTCTGTTTCGTTTTGACACCTCTGACACAATGATGAAGTGACTAGATTTGATTGTCATGGAAACGCTATTTAATATTGCGAGAGCTCACTCTTCTCAGTATGGAAACTTTTTCGAGTGACTAACGGTACGGTGAGAGCAAATCTAGCGATTTAAATCTTTGGGCGCCATGGTTTGACTTAATGTCAAATAATGACATACAGACGCCAGCACATCCAGCTACCCGAACTGTCAAATTTTCCCAATCAACTTTAAACCTTATGCTTTAGTGATAAAGTTGAAAATCTATTAAATAAAGAACAATGCCCACTTTCCATACATTTAAAAACCAGATGATGAAAGTTAATGTATAGTTATAAGGTATAGTAGAAAGAGTATCTGTAAGATTAGAAAATAATGTCATATAGTCATTTTTACGATTTAAAGTCTACAAAGGCCAAAAAATTAATGTTACTTTTTAGGTTAGGATTTGCCTTTACGATAGTTTGTTTACATATAAAAAGTCTAACTTTGCTATTGTATTGTCAAAAGTGATCACTTGCCTACCCATTTCGTTGACCGCAGTACCTACTACGTCATCCAGAAATTCTGCTGGAGCAGAGATATTGTCTTGAAACCTAGCCCATCTCAGTAGTTACACACACAAAATGGCACAACAATACACAACGAGACGCAAGCGCAACAACGAAGTCGCAGAACTGTCAAAATATCTAAAAAATCCGTTTCACTCGTGCGAACTCAATTATAATCTGCATAATTAATTTATTTAATTATCATGTTATTTTGAATTGATCTGTATTATGCACAGACTAATAAAAAATAGTTATTGATTAAATAAAACTTAAAATAATGTATAAAACTCAGAAAAAGAGTTGAATAAAGTCAAGAAGCAGTGTGCAAAACGGAACGTTGTAAAGAATGAGTAGTTGGATGCGTTCAGGGTAATTGAGACGCGTTCAAAATAAGGTAATAAGACATATAGTTAGCATAAAGAAAAATTAATAAAAAAAAAATCCTGGCCTTCTTTTAAAATTGTGATTAGCGTAATGAATGTACAATTAAATTAGCTGAATTTTAATATTTATTTCATTTCTATACATTGTCAGGTGAAAAATGGGCATCCTTCTTTGACAGATTGTAGTAGCTTGATGTGCTGGCGTCGGTACATCACAGATTTTCATGACGGCCTTATCATATTATTTTATGACGGAACAGTTTTCTTGGGAAACCAAAGCTTTACAAAATTTCCCAACAGTTTCGGGGACTACGACACGCCCAATTACGCTCCCAAGACTCCAATAAGTTCAGTTTTCATTCAACATTAGCGACGCAATGCACCTCGACTGTGGAAGTTACACAACGGGTGAACCCGGGCGTGAAACTACCGACAATTCAACTCGATAGAAGTTTAGGTGATATAATGCAAATGTTCCACTATTGAGCTAACATGCACCACAATTTTTATTTCGGGCTAAAATGAGACATTAAGATCACGGCACAGATACACAGCATGTAAGTATCATAAAGGTGGTGGTGTAGACCACCAAACTTAACAACTTTCTCCAAGGGACCAACATCGTAATGGTGAAAAAATTTCGTCCCATACATTAGGGTCGACACGCATAATGGTCCATTGAAGGACTAAGTGCGGAAACCAAACCCATAAGATAGAACATTAGGGTCGAGTTTGAAGTTTTGTATCGGACAACTGATTATTTTTCGCGAATATTCGTGTCTCGTTCGAAGACGATATAATTTTGAGAAAATTTCGTCGTGCTGCGGATATTAGCCTGTCTAGAGACTAAAAAGTAACTTGGGTGACTAAAATATACGTCGAAAGACGTATAGGTAACGACGCTTGAAACAAAATGAATGAATAATACAACAATTGCAGTCTGTGTAGAAATAGCTGCGGTATTCTGAAATAGAAATGGCAATATAAAAGCAACTGTATTCCAGTCTCAGGTAGCTTGATCTAGATTTAAATGGTTCCTATTGGAAATGTTTTCTTATCTACTAAGAGAGCAAGTTTCATGAAAAGGAAATCGTTTTTTTTTAACTTGGGTTCTGCCGTTGGTCTTGGGTTGTTGTGAGGTAAGATGTAGGTACCTATTGTATGTGTTTGCACTTCCAGGATACGAAACCGAAGACAGGTAGCGCTCCAATGATATTTTCGCGAGTTCCCAAAATTGGAACTAACGACGCTATCTTGCTTTTTGAATACAATAATGTCAAGTGACATTTCACAAAACAATCGCACGAGCACCAATGGATTCTTGTAACAGCTTTGTCAGCCTTTAATGTTCCTCCTGCTGGAAAACCTAAAACGAAAAAAAAAACATTAAATAAAAACGTCAAAATAAAATTACAAAAACTTTATGAAACATACTTAGAAAACAATTTTCCAATTAAAAATGAAACAGAGAGGCCTTTGATGACAAAGGACACATCAAATTCATAACAAAATTAGTTTTTTAACTTTAATAGTTTTTTTTATGACTACTTTAGAAATTAGTTAACGAAAAGTAATGAGTTAGATTAATTTATTTCTTTGAATGCTAATTAAATTAGCCAGTACTTGTTTCACAGCAAGGCAATGACTTTTTCATGAAGAGAATAAATTGATCACACTGTGTTGGTGATTTCAGATACTGCGTTGTTTTTCCTATGAAATGCTATTCTAGAAAGAGCCCGTTTCATAATAATAATATTTATTTGCTTAAAACACGGTATAAAAAGGTGTTACAATACAAAATGTGATCATACATGTTTTGCTTATAATTTAAGCATGCAAAATTGTGCTGTCAACGTTAGGGTTCTAAAAACTCCTTAATACTATAGAAATTCTTTTCATTCAACCAGATATACAATTTAATTTTAAATAGTCTGCTATTCAATACTTTTAATGTTTTTGGTAAATTATTAAATATACGTACACACAAAGCTACACAATTTTTATTATATTTAGCATACCTAGGTAGCTCGTCTAGTACAAGTGTGTATTGGTCACGCAGATTCAACTTCGTGAACATATCTCTTCTGCTGTTTTAAACAGTTCTTTGTGTTTCTTTACAAACATACGCACCTCATATATATATAATGATGGTAGCGGTAGCAAACCATGCCTTTTAAATATTGGTTTTCATGATTCATCGGACGGTATCCCGTATAAGGCCCGTATACATTTTTTCTGGGCGATAAATGCTCTATTGTGGTCGGTACTATTTCCCTATTTTATTAGTCCATACCGCAACGAGGATTCCACGTATCGATATCGACGGCGACGTGCCAATACCTCCTAACTGACATTTGTTGAGAAATTCACTTTTTTATCGTTTTGAATTTAAAAGCGTTATTCGCATGTTTTAGTGAATCGCCTAAGTGTATTTTTAGTTGCAACAGCATTCAATTTAAATGTAGAAATATGTACCTCCCAACTAAACCAACGCAACGTGTCTATTTTTGAACGTTTTTTTCAGTTTGTGTAAATTTTTGACTTTGTCAGTTAGGAGGTGTTGGCGCTTCGCCGTCGATATGACATTACGCCCGTTTTTAGGGTTCCGTAGCCAAATGGCAAAAACGGAACCCTTATAGATTCGTCATGTCTGTCTGTCTGTCTGTCTGCCTGTCTGTCCGTCCGTCTGTCTGTCCGTCCGTATGTCACAGCCACTTTTCTCCGAAACTATAAGAACTATACTGTTGATTTAAATAAATTTTATGGTTCCCCATACTTAGAACCGAAACTCAATTTTTTTTTTCATCAATCCCATACGTGTGGTATCTATGGATAGGTCTTCAAAAATGATATTGAGGTTTCTAATATCATTTTTTTCTAAACTGAATAGTTTGCACGAGAGACAATTCCAAAGTGGTAAAATGTGTGCCCCCCCCCCCTGTAACTTCTAAAATAAGAGAATGATAAAACTAAAAAAAATATATGATGATAACAAACAAACGAGATCTAGTAAGTAGTTTTTTTTTAATACGTCATAAATCGTAAACCACAATTTACCATTCATTCAATCAACTCAAAAATAAAAAAAAACATTTAATTTCATAAACATAAACCTTATGCATAAACACGGATGTTACGGAACCCTCGGTGCGCGAGTCCGACTCGCTCTTGCCCGGTTTTTTTTATATTTGTTACCTTTTTTATTTATCTAAGGCCATAAACAAATTTATTTGTTTTATTTCATACATGCTCAACCTGCGCCTTCCAGACTAAATGTTCGTCTATTACTACACCTAAAAACTTAGTTTGTGTCACATGCGTGATTTTTGGTATGTCCATTTTAAAATTAAATTTATTATTATAATATTTGTTAAATTGTAAGTATACAGATTTATCAAGATTGATAGATAGATTATTATTATTTAGCCAATTAATTAGAATGTCAATTGTATTATTTATGTCAGTTTCATGGTCAGTAATTGAATTATATTTTTTGTCAGCAGTTACAATTATGGAAATGTCATCCGCAAAAAGAAAGCATTTGTGATTAGCAATATCAACTCTATCATTTATGTAAACTAGAAATAAGATGGGGCCTAATATGCTACCCTGAGGCACACCGCATTTTTCATATTGATATTTAGACGTATGTATCATGTCCCTATTTGCGGCGAGCTTGGTAATAGCTACACACTGTTGTCTGTCAGTTAGGTACGGCGATATCAATTGATGTGGATTGTGCGATGGGGATCCATAATATGTAGAAAGAATTTATTTATTTATTTAAAGCACAATTATAACACCTTTATAGAATCATCCAAGACGATGTTATGAGTCACACTCACAATGTAAAAAGGGATAGCCTTTACAAAAAATAAAATAAAATCACCTGCCATGTAAACAAAATTGCAACAATGTTATATAATATCAGACCTTTTTCCAAAGATTAAATGTTGCTTTTTTAATGAATCTCGGCATGCTTTGTTTTTTTAACTGTACGGATAGGGTTCATTAGCATAATCAGAATGCCGTTAATGTTCCCACTGCTGGCCATAATCAGAATGCCGTTAATGTTCCCACTGCTGGCCATAATCAGAATGCCGTTAATGTTCCCACTGCTGGCCATAATTCACCACGCGGGCGCAGTGCGGGTTGATGGGTGTTACATGCTTTGAATTTTTGGATCTAGAAAATGCCGATTTCCTCACGATGTTTTCCTTCACCATTTTGTGGGGTGATGAAATAAATTACAAAAAGTAAAGCGCCTGCTTGGGTTCGAACCCACGACCTACGTCTCGTCTGTCAGGACTACCACTGAGCCACCACTGCTCTACTCAGGTTCTACTTATCTACTAGTTATTTCAACAATAAAACACAAATTTTATGAAATTATCAGCCTAATAAGTCTTATAACTTATCCGGTGTTAAAATAGGCTCAGATAAGCCACTTTTCTACTCAAATTACCTTCTTATATTTTCGTAAACTGATGAAAAAACGAAATCAAACTCGAAAGTTACTTTCAACTTCGTAAGATCCCATTGCTACCCTCCATAAGTTCCTAAACCCTCTCTAATGCCTTATTATTCCGCTCTCGTTCAGAAGTTTGTATCTGCACTGGGATACGCGAACAGAAATATAATAAGAATGTCTACAGAGACTTATTGTGAAGGCACACTTTACACGTATGAATGGGGGTAATAAAAAAATGGTTAAAGTACAATAGGCTTTGTTCCTTGGTTTATGTTTTTTGTACTGAAAATGGAGATATGATTGTTTTACGCAGCTTGTGTGTTATGAGAGTGTATTCTAAAGGTTGGCAAACTCGCAAATAGCTGTCAAATATTTCGTTATTTTGGTTAAATATTGCTCTGTAATACACTGAAATACATAATGTACTGCAGAGCGATATTTTATAATTTCATTTAGTAATATTGACAGATATTTGCGATGTTGCCAACTTTAAGAATGCACCCTAAGAGGGAGGAACTTAGAGAAAGAAACTTTAAATAAGTAGAACTTTTTAACGCAGCTCTATAGTGCTGTGAAACTACTGTAGGCAATTGATTTATTTTTATGGAACACTAGCTGCACCCCGTGGTTTTACCCGCGTAAGTGTCGATCCCGTGGGAATAAAAAGTAGCCTATATGTTAATCCAGGGTGTCAGCTACCTTCATACAAAATTTTATAAAATTTGGTCCAGCCGTTTGAGCGTGAAAAAGTAACAAACATATAAACACACACACACACAAACTTTCGCCTTTGTAATATTAGTGTGACTTGCTTCGCCCGGGTAGATGTCAGAAAATATCCCACGACAACGTACTACTAGGATTTAAAGTAGGTACCCTCTAAATTAATCCAGGTTATAAACTACACATACTCGTAGGTATCTTCATCCAATGTGTACGCGGTGCACGCGCGCCTGTAAAGCTCCCGGTCGGCATGGATTTTTCCGACATCTTAACAATCATCGTCATATTTCAGTCAATTTATACAACCTTAATGTCCATTAGTGAAAACCGGATGAAAATTCGTTTGGTAGTTTTTGAGTTTATCGCGTTCAGACAGACAGACGCGGCGGGGGGGACTTTGTTTTATAATATTTAGTGATGTAGTGATACATAGTGATCATCATCTGCCTAGCCTTTTCCCAACTATGTTGGGGTCGGCTTCCAGTCTAACCGGATGCAGCTGAATACCAGTATTTTACATGGAGCGACTGCCTATCTGACCTCCACAACCCAGTTATTGGGTAATACGATACCCCTTGGTAAGACTGGTTGTCAGACTTTCGGGCTTCTGACTACCCGTAACGACTGTCAAAGATCCACGAATGACAGCCGGGACCAACGGCTTAACGTGCTTTCCGAGGCAAGGATACATAGTGATAATTATTATATTAACCAGAAACCTGTCAAAATATGAAGACTGACCAGCAAAGACTTAGGCTACTAAGATCCATATCCATATTCGAGAATCTCGATTTAAAACTGTCGATTTTCATACAAAACCTTTCTCGAATCTGGTTTTAAAGCGATATATTAATAATCATGAAATGAAGCACAAATGAGCCGCCATTTGCAATACAACATGAACATTGAACAGTAACACAACAACTAAAGTTCGGCCGTCGAGAGAATGCTTTCCTGACACCTTTCAGTGCGACAGTTCAAGTAGCCATAGAGATCAAATTCGCAAAACACGTATTCGTTTGTATGAAACTGACAGTTGTCAAAAAAGTATTCTCTCGTCGGCCGCACTGTAGGCTAATTTGTTTGTAACGTGTACCTACCTATTACATTTCATGTTACGTTTTACCAATATGTACCTACCTTTTTGTTTTGTTTCCGTTGTGGAAAATCCTCATGGATGTCCTCCGCCCTGGGGCGCCCGAGGTGTCTGTCAGACTCTTACTGACTAAAAACCACCCCGGTGATCTATCTCACACCTACGCTGAGGGTCGCGGGAACGTACAATATTTCCGCAACCCCCGCCTAACCTAAACCTAACCTTGATACGACTTACAATTATTTTCCATTTAAAATATTTAACTTCGAAATATTTCACAGACACATACCTACATATTATGTAACTCCAAAGCCAGATAATATTATCCGAGGAATAATTTTTTACAGTTCCATAGAAAATCTGTCAGACGAATAACGACGATAATTTTTATTCCACGAATAAAAATTATCTGTCGATTGAAAAATCAGCCCTAAATGAATAAACTTTTAAAAGTGACTTCACCGTCATAAAATTATCGCCATACAAAATCTCCTGGAATTTCATATTACGTTCATCTCGACAAGTTTGATTCCATTTCCCTCGAGTTTTATATTCAGATAACAACTTTCAAAAACTGGATGAAATAGACAATCGGACACTAAATTTCGAACAAAAGTTTGCGAAGCACACATCGACGGATCGAGCAAAAATAAAAAAGCAAAAGTATGTGTTACGAAAGATAGGAAAAGTTTTTTCGAGAGACTTCTGTTATTCTTATTCCACACTTGTGCTCAAATAGATTTCGAAGGACGTATCATTTTAATATAAGTTTTTATTTTCGTCGTCTTTTGTGTTTATGTGCACGGGTTTAAAGGTGAGTACAGCATTCACTTGTAACAGAACATCGAGCATTCGTCGTTTTTAGGGTTTCGTACCAAAATGGTTAAACGGAACCCGTATGGTAAGATTCAGCCTGTCCCAGCTGGATATCTGAAGAACTACTAATGCTATCAACTTTAAATTTGGAATAGTTTTAGATGACGTTTGCCCAACTATTTTGAAAATAAGAAAGAAATTAAAATATATGTATATTTTTTAAGCAGGGACTGAAAGGGGGTCTGAAAAATTCGAAGTGGGGCTACTAGGACATGTGGGGTATCATAAGAAAGAGCGCAGAGAGCGTTTGCACATTCTCAAACAGTTTTTCTTTTTTTTTTGGGCTGTGTTCTGACTTTTGATGAAAAATGTAAAAAAAATACCGCCCCCCCCCCCCCTCTCCGAAGTTTGAAAATTATTCTATGTGATAAAAGTTTATGTAAAGATTATAGGAAAAATAAAACGAAGTCTCAAAATACCACACTTTTTCAAAAATCATCAACACAAGTTACATTAGTATCACTATCGGTCAAGAGATGGCGCTGAGATGAAACTGCGATATTCTACACCGCAGTGCACAGTGTTAAAATTCTCTGACGAATATAGGCCTCGCCGATGAAAAATTGTAACCCTCGGTGCGCGAGTCCGACTCGCTCTTGACCGTTTTTTTTTTTATTACGAAAATCAGCACTGTGCCCACAGATATAGATACACCTAGATAACGCAAAAGCAACTACTTCGCGTGCCCAGCTTACGTACAAAAATCGGAAGCCGCCACTTTCGCGCTCAGTCCGTAGTACTGCTACTGCTGGCTGGGTGAGCGTGAGCGCTGGCGCTAGGCCCCGAGGGTGGGGCGAGACGGGTGCCGCACGCGGCGGGGTCTTTGTACTCAGAGTGGAGACGGGCGCGGGTGCTAGCGCGGGCGGTTGTAATTCAAAATGTATGTAGACACCAGTTGCGTTCACAGTGCTCCCGCGAGCCGCGCGTCTTCATGAAGCGGGCGCGGGCGCGGGTGGCGCCGCTTTTCAGTCCGCCCGTATCGTTCACAGTGATATTGCGTCTGTTAGGTGACTACGCTTGTGGTTCTAAACCGTTTTGATACACTCGTAGCTCGTTCGGCACTGTGAACACGCAGACGCCAAGACCCGAGCGCCCGCGCCCGCCCCCGCACCCGCTACTGCAGTCTGACCACTTTGAATCGATTTGATTTTCCCATCACTAAATAGTGCTTGTGACGTCATAGTAGGTAGTTAAAAAATGGCAGGCTTGGTTTTCATACAGATCGTAATACTATTTTTTTTTTTTTTTGCAGATGGGAAATCATCAAATGACTCCTCCCGCTCTGGGTGGAGCGGAAGGGAGTGTCAGACTCTTACTGACTAAAACCCACCCGTGTTCCTTCCTTAGCCTTTTATGTTCCGGGCCAGCGGTAACCCTTTCGGACAATCCCGCTGACCCGGCAGGCTTCGGCCCTAAGGGGCCCCTCCTCGATGCTGACATCTCTTTGAGGCGCGCGTGGAACACGTACGCGCCGTCCTGCACGGGCCTGGTCTTGATCGGACGGTGAGCTACCCATTACTCTCCGCCCGCAGGCCCGCGCCTACGGTGGCCGGGAGTCGTCACGCGACTCCTGACGCCTGGGGCGTCCCCCGCGGCGGCTGAGACGGGAGGCTCTCTCCCTGAACCGTCCCGCCACCTCCTTCGCTAGCATGACTGCTTCGCAGAAGGAGGTGACTGCCTCCCACTCCCTCTCGACCCGGACCATGGCTTGCACCAGGGCCGGACGCGAGATGTCGCCGTCGCTGCCGATCGCCTCTACGAGGACACGGCGGTGCTCCGCCCAAGCGGGGCAGACCTCCACCGTGTGCTCTGGGCGATCCTGGCAATGGTGACACCCGGGCGTTTCCTCCCGCCTAATGATGTGCAGGAACCTCCCGAAACTTCCGTGTCCGGTGAGGTCCTGCGTCAGGCGGTAGGTGAGGGCGCCGTGGCGCCTCTCTAGCCACTCCTCAAAGAGGGGTCTTATCGCCGCTATCGCGGCGTGCCCTGCGCTGGGTTGCGACAGTCGCTCTTTCCATGCCGCCATGAGATCGCGCCGGAGATCCGTCCGCTCCGCAGCGATTTGCCGCGGAAGCGGATCCTCCCCCCGGCGTAGTGCCTCCGCGCGCCACTCATACAGGCGCGCGAGGACTATATACAGATCGTGATACTTGCGTTTACTTTACTCACTTTATACTTTACAGTCTATCTATATAATTATGTGGCTGTGCCCGTATAGCACATCATCATGCTGAGTGGAAGCCTTCTTGTCACAGTCATGACGTGCAGCTGTCGACTATTTCTGGCTTTATGCTCGTGATTATAGATATATTTTGTTTTTATTTGTCCTTACTATTAGAATTAATTATCTTTTTGTATGCACGTGTTTCTCTGACAAATAAACCTGTTTTTCTTTCTTTCTTTCATAATTTTATCTAACCGCACTTCGAACACGACGCTCGATGTTTTGTTACAACCTGATTTTAAAAACTGACGAGCGTGTTGGGGTAACATTTTATCAAGCAAAGGCACGAGCGATCAAGAACGCAACAATGATCAGGAATGAACGCAAGGTAGAAAGAAATATTACTGATAGGTGCTCATTCGCCGTGAGCATAACGTCAAATGCAGCGTCGAGCATTACATGAAAATGCTTTTGGAAACTGAGCTTCTGCCTGTATTGAACCATCCGTAAGAACGTTACATCACATGGAAATACTCGAGAAAATGTTCTAATGTATACTCACCTTTAGGCAAGCGTTTTGGAATAGATGTTTCATCTGGGGACTTTATTATGATAATGTTACGTGAGATTCTACTGTTTTGCGTAAAAACACTACTGAGAAAGTAGGTGGTAGTGGCACAATGTCTTATTTATTTAAAAAAGCACAGCCACATCACGTACATTAAACTTATGCTAGAATAATCTTAATAACTAAAGGACTAATGTACATGACAATTACGGCGTACACAGCCGCGTGTCTTTCTAATATAGTGTCATATCGGTTGTAGTAGTTGGAAAAAAATTACGTGAGAATCATGTTGTAAAACTGAAAAAAGCGATCTTTTATAGACAAGCTTTAGATGGATTTAGAGAGAAAGGAGAGACAATAAGGAAGGTAGTCTGTGGTGTACCATTTACGTATACATATACAATAAATATATACATACACAAACCATATACTTATCTACATAAATATACGATACACGGACGATACGGAACACGAAACGAACAAAACGATACGAGACACGATACGGTATATTTACGAGATTTTTGACGATTAACTGAAACTTAATGAACCTAACAAGCTCGTGATAGTCACCTGAACCTCATCATTCAAACATTAGGATATATGGCTTCCGCATGCCATATCTCATTTATACTAAGTTATACTTATATCTAGAGATGCACCGAAATTCGTTTCACATTCGGTATTACCGAAGTTCGGCAGCTTTTACCGAACTTCATCTCCGGCCGAATTTCGGTTAGATCTGCCGAATGTCGGCCGAAATTCGGTAGCTTAAATTAATTAAAATAAGAAATGGAAAAGTGAAAAGAAACTTATTTTAAAATGAAGCCTAGATCAAATAATGTTTGTGAGTAAATAGGTAACGTGGATGTTCGTGTTTGTTTTTATTTCCGTAGAAAAGAAACAACAGCACGTATCAAAAATATGCTTTATTAAAATTATCAATTTTAATATTATCTATCAGCAAGGTAACATAAACATTCTTTCTTCTTTGTAACTTATTTTAGATATAACATTTGTACTTTGACTTTCAGTCTTTTAATTTTTATTTATGTAACAAAACAATATTTTTTATTATTTTTAAACATTTGTTTTGAAAACTCAAGCTATTGAAACATTTATAATTAAACAAAAGCGCGCGAAATTTATCAGAATTTCGGCCGAACTTCGGCTTCGGTACATATTTAAACCGAACATTCGGCCGAATTCGACATTCGGCAGGACCCACATTCGGTGCAACACTAGTTATATCCCTTAAAGAGGGCCCGGAGAGGCTTCCGGCACCCTGGCTACCGGCTTCCTTATTAATGTCTACTAGTTCTGACCGCAACCTCGTCTTGTCAAGTTTCTGAAACTATACTATGTATTCATTTCTATGATTGTGGATATGGGTGTCTGTCATGGAGGGGCCCGTGGCTAAAGAGGGGCTAAATAATAACAACCGCACAGGTCGATCGATCAGGTTAAGCTACGCTTGCCGCGATTGGTCTGTGGATTGGTGACCCCTAGACCCCTCCGTGCGTCGGAAAGCACGTAAGGCCGTTGGTCCCGGCTGTCATTCGTGGATCTTTGGGTCCTTAGGGGTAGTCTAGTCAGCAGCCCGAAAGTCTGACAACCAGTCTTACCAAGGGGTATCGCATTACCCAGTAACTGGGTTGTTGGGTTGTGGAGGTCAGTTATGCAGTCGTCGCTACATGTAAAATACTGGTATAGGCTAGGCAGATGATGATGCGGATATGGGCGTCTGTGGGTCTATGTGTAGTCTTGTTGTGATACCAATTTTCTTTTGATCAGCCCCTTAACCAATTCTACAATTTTATTATTGACAAGGTAAAATATAATCATACTAGCTGCGCTCCGCGGTTTTACCCGCGTAAATGTCGATCTCGTGGGAATATCGGAATGACAAGTAGCCTATATGTTAAGCCGGGTATCAGCTACCTCCTTACAAAATTTTATCAAAATTAGTCCAGCCGTTTGAGCGTGAAGAAGTAACAAACATATAAACACACACTCACAAACTTTCGCCTTTATAATTAGTGTGATATTTTGTTTTCTTTGGTACAAGATAAATAATCTTTATCATTTGCAGATATAATAAAAACAAAAAATGTATAAAAGATTAATGTGAAATATAAAGTAACAAATTACTTCATTCTTTTCAAATATTCCAAATACACTTTACAACACCATCCATAATAAAAACACGTATAGTAAAACACTTTTATTTTATTAAATGAGCTTTCTATTTCCGATTCCCCTCGGTTTATTTGTACAGCACTTGGAGCGAAGTGAAGAGCTCTTCGTAAACGCTCTCTCTGGTGTCCGGTTGCATTTACAAAGACAGGCGCCGACAGAACGAGCAAATGAGTAACTAAGGACTATCCGAGAGAAAGATATTTAGATTTCTTTGTAAAGAAAGATAGTTCTAGATTAATGAATGCTAGGAAATCAGGATTAGCATGAATATAGAAATAAACACAGTGAGGAAATCTCTGTAGTAATGTTAACTGAGTTTCAGATGTTTAGTACCGGGAAACGTTAATGCCTTGGAATTCTATTAGTTAGAGTTAGAGCGATTTGTTTACGTAAAATAAACAATGTTACATTATAAATAAAGGGTGGCAGGTACAGACGCCAACACATCAAGCTACTTCAATCTATCAAATTTCTTTAATAGATTTTCAACTTTATAGCTAAAGCATAAGGTTCAAAGTTGATTGGGAAAATTTGACAGTTTCGGGTAGCTTGATTTGCTGACGTCTGTACATTGACGCGCAACCTGTTACCATGGATGCAGTACAAGATTCTGGACAAAAATTATTCTTTAAAAAATGCTGTTCCATAAATTCCACTTTTGTAGGAAACAGCATATTTTTTTTTGATAACCGAGGAAATATTGTGTCCCAAATCATCTACTGAATGGTAACAGGTTGCGCGTCGATGTCCTGCCACCCTGTATTTGTAATCTGCGTTCGCGATTTATTTCCCAAACACGTAAACAAATATGAATATTTGCAAAAATAACTTTAATGCCCACACAATAAAGTTCAGTTTACGCTAAAACTTCAAATATATTTATAACTTTATAATGAGTGCTAGTCATTCTGAAATCAACTTCATTACCACTAAAATAATGTTGATATTTTTTTAACTTGAAATAACATCAATTGGAAACAAAAATTTAAATAAACCTTAGGTAGTTATTTGTAAAGATGCTTGTTCTACTACATTGCACTACCATAATACCTATTTCTGCAGCCACCAGCGTTGCTGTATTCCGTTTTGAAGTGTTTAGGAGTTCCCAAGCGACATTTTAGCTATTTCTCTAGGAAGGCAACTGACTGTGATAAAAGGCAGTACTACTAAACATCAGAGGGGCAATTCCCGTAATTTGAAGAATCTTCACAGTCTGATCTCAGTCTCAATCTGTCAAAAATACCTTCATCTAATTTCCCTACATTTTGACAAGTTTTTGACATTTGTTTGTCGCCGAGATGAGACTGAGACTAGATTTTGATTACGAGAATTGGCCTTCTGATGGGTTGTTAGCTTGTTTCATATCCATTTAAAAAACCTACCAATATAATCACTTCAGATATAATAGGCATTCTGCACGTATAGATCCCTTACGTAACATAATTCATGTAGATCACATGCTTAGTACAGACGCCAGCACGTCAAGCTACTACAATCTGTCAAATTTCTTTAATAGATTTTCAACTTTATCGCTAAAGTGTAAGGTTCAAAGTTGATTAGGAAAATTTGACAGTTTCAGGTAACTTGTGCCGGCGGCGTCTGTACATAAACCAGTGTCGGGACTCAACATTAGGAAGTTAGACGCTTTTGAACGACATCTAACGGCACTTAATATCCGGAATAAACCTCATTCTAACTTCCCAAAACCATATAAAGTGTTGACACCAGAATACCTTATATGAAGAGTATCTTGTACCTAGTATTTATTACATCCAACTGAGGCATACAATACATGCTAAAAAATAACAGCCGTACGCTACGCTTGCCGCGGTTGGTCTGTGGATGGGTGACCATCTTTACATACCGTGATCTCTCGGTGCCTTGGAATGCACGTTAAGCCATTGGTCCCCGCTGTCATTCGTGGATCTTTGACAGTCGTTACGGGCAGTCAGAAGCCCGAAAGTCTGACAACCAGTCTTATCAAGGGGTATAGCATTACTCAGTAACTGGGTTGTGGAGGTCAGGTAGGCAGTCGCTCCATGTAAAAATACTGGTATTCAGCTGCATCCGGTTAGACTGGAAGCCGACCCCAAAACAGTTGGGAAAAGGCTAGGCAGACGATGGCAGATGACGAAATTGAAATACCTCCAAGAGTACCTACATGTGTCATGTAAATTCAGGTATCTTATTTATTTATATATACTTTATTGTGTACCACAAAATTACATAACAAAAAATAAATCGAACACTACAAAATAATACAATGGGTGGCCTTATCGCTTTCTGTGATCTCTCCCAGGCAACCTTGGAATGGACAGTGATTTATCTGGACATAAAATGGGGCTATCGTTGGTGCAAATAATAAGTATACAATATACTAAAATAGATACTCAGATATATACATATCCAAAAGCTATATAAATAAAACAAAGTCGGTTTAGTTACACCATTTATAACTCTAGAACGGCTGGACCGATTTTAATGATCTTTGGTTTTTTGATTTTATCTCCACCCCGAATAGCAGAATAACCATTAAAACATGGTAAAAATTCACGAAAAAAATAATAATGAAGATTTTGTCACACATTTTGTATGGAATGGCTTATTGATTCTGCGGCGGTATGAAGTTCGCTGGGTCAACTAGTAGGTAAGTAATAGATACATAAATACATACGTACTAAATATATAAGCTACGAAAATAAATGTCAAAACAAAACGGTAAAAGAAAACATCGTGAGGAAACCGGCATGTTCTACAACCAAAAATTCGAAGACATGTGACATCTACCAACCCGCACTGGACCCGTGGACGTGGTGGATTTCGGCCCACTCCCTCTCACTGAGAGGAGGCCTGTGTTCCAGCTGTGGGAATATTAGGTTGATTATGTTACTACAAATTGGCATCTATTACCAACATGTCTGTGTGGTGCCGGACTTAAAGAATACCACCACCCCTTACTTCCCCAGGGTGTCGTAAAAGGCGACTAAGGCCTCATTTACGAAGACGCGGGGCGTCTCGCGTCGCGTGTGGCGTGGCGTCTCGCGGCGCGTCGGACGTTTTTTCTGTTTACGGTGGGGCGGCGCGTGAAGCGGCACGCATCATCGCACGCGTAAACACAAACTTATAGCAATATACGACCATGTTCATAGAGAAGCGAGACGGGAAGCGTGGCGGTGCCCGCCGCGGCGCCCGCGGCGAATCCTCTAGCGTGTCGCGTTTGTGCGCCTCGGACATAGCTTCATCGAGAATTGCCGCTGCGTGCGCCGCCGCGATAAACACCGCGTGGGACGCGTCGGTGCCATCCGCGGGCTCGGCCGCAAAAAACGCCCTAATTCAAACAAACGCGTCTAAATCGCTTCTCCGTAAACGCACTCATACAACGCCATATATTTGAATTCAGTGCGGGCCGCGTCTCCGTAAATGAGGCCTAAGGATCGTACCGGAGAATGGGCAGCCAGCTTTCTCTATGTATTCCACCATCATACCATACTGCGATCGCCAACCCGCCTGCCAAGTGTGGCGATTATGACAAACCCTCCCAAAATTGGGGGAGGCCTATGTCCAGCAGTGGACGTCTATCGGCTGAAACGACGACGAAATTGGCATCCACAGGTACGTTTTCTAAACCATTTTATCATACTTTTGATCAGATACTTTTGAAACAGACTTTACCGCTCTTTGACTTGCCGCTAATGAATCACTTCATGCAGGTGCTGGTTAGGCAGGAGTGATTCATTTCGTTTCTTCCGGTGAATTTATGTAAATATTGTTTTTCTGGTAGTTATTCATATTTAGTTATAATTTTAACACACTAAAGTAGCTTTTAAGTTGTACCTAACTCACTAACCTAATATGGATCATTGTTGTCTAAGAAATAAATAAATTTAATTTAATTTTACCCATCATATTTCTCTGAAAGAGAACATTCCAGGACTAACCAACTAAACCCTAGTACAAAGGCAACATCTAAATTCCCTCCGATACCTCTTAATTAAATGTCCCAACTCCAACAGATAAGGCGGGGAGATAACGCTAAACTCAAACAGCTGTGCAATGAAAACTAATAACTCTCGGGATCGGACGCTAACTCCCATAGTCTGTCTGTATTGGAAGAAAAGTTTCTCGTGATAAAGAAATATCCCCGGCCATTGCTTCGATAGCCCCTTAGGGAATGAATAGGACAAGCTATACTCATGCCTGCAAAAATGGTGAAATTCCCTTCAATTTTGAGTTGGTGTAGTGTACAAAGTGTAGAAATAATAGTGACAATGACACAAAAACATGAACAAAGTGTTTATACCGTTATATCAGACTCTTGGAACGTGGAACGGATTTGTGTAAAGTACAACCAACACTATTATAAGTTTTAAAATGATTATCGCGTAAAAATTCTGTTAGATTAAAATTGCTTATTAGTCTTATTAATATAGGCAAGATTTTAATAAATAATAATAATAATTAATTATTAAGAACCTGATTCTTATTAACAAAGGATAAATAAACCATTTGAATTTAAACATTTTTGCATGCACGACATTGCAGATGAGAATCAATGACAAAAACTTGTCAAAAATATAGGTTAATCCAGGGTATCAGCTCCCTCCATAAAATTTTTTTTTAATTGCTTCAGCCGTTTGAGCGTGAAGAAGTAACGAACAGATAAACACACACACACTCACAAACTTTCGCCTTTATATTATTAGTGTGTTGAGACTAAGCATTGAACGTTCTACAAAATACGGGAATTGACCCTCTGCTTTTGATATTAAAGCACCCTAATAGATTATAAAGGACGTCATTTCGAGTCGAGACGAGGCCATTTTCGAGAAGTAGTTGATCTGGTAGTTAAACTATGACTAAATTAATTCATCTATAAGCTTATCGATGATGGCTATTAAGGCAGGTTCATCATCATCATTTCAGCCGAAAGACGTCCACTGCTGGACATAGGCCTCCCCCAAAAGGGAGGGGGGGGGGGGTTGCCATAATCGCCACGCTTGGCAGGCGGGTTGGCGATCGCAGTATGGTATGGTGGTGGAATGCATAGAGAACGCTGCTGCCCATTCTCCGTTGTCACTGCTCCAGCATTCTATGCATGTCTTGTATTCATACTCAAAGGTACTCCAGTACAATTACACAGAAACTTCGACACGGACAACTGCAGCAGATTTGACGGTTATAGCGTTTTCAACAAACTTTTTCTATTAAAAACTATCTGTTAAGAAAAGTTATTAAACTGTTGATTAGTTTTTAGAAACTGTACTTTAATAATGATTGCGAAAGCAACTCTGTCTGTCGGTCTGTTACCTTTTCACGTGTAATACACCTAAACCGATTGTTATAATTCACAGCTAAGTAGCCACGGACCTGGAGAAGGACCTAAGCTACTTTTCATCCTGGAAGTATTGGATAAAAAAATAAAATAATGGCATATACAATACCTACACGTAGATGAAGTTGCAGACAACAGCTGTGAACTATTATTTAAGTTGCCGGTGAGATAAGGTGATGACAGACAGTAGATTTTTCCAAGTTCTTCTAAGAGGTAACACATAAAAACCCCAAAGAAAGAAGTCTGGTGCCGTCAGGTCTGGCAATCTGGCCGACCAGTTCAAATCGTCAAAGCGGGAGATCACACGGTCCCAAAAAATTGTGTTTCAAAATCTACGTCGATGCATTAGCTGTGTGACTGTCTACAACATAATCACACTAATATTATAAAGACGAATGTTTGTGAGTGTGTGTGTGTATTTATATGTTTGTTACTTCTTCAAGCTCAAACGGCTGGACCAATTTTGATAAAATTTTGTATGGAGGCAGCTGACTCCCTGGATTAACATATAGGCTACTTCTTATCCCGATATTCCCACGGGATCGACATTTACGCGGATGAAACCGCGGGGCACAGCTAGTTATGTATAAAATCATAATGACATTATAACGCCATTAGCAAAAATTATGCCACATTCACATTATGACATTACTTTTGCCCCTCCTTGTACCTATGCACATTCCACCACTTCCCCGTATTCACGGAATATGGTCGCTAAACACATTTTAGTAGCGTTTATATTTATAACTAAAGCAGGTATTAAGCTTTATGTACCTGTGTTGGGCCTCGAAACTCGCGGGAGCGTCTAGAATACATAGTATGTATTATAAGGATTGAAAATTTAAAAAATATCTATACATATAATAAAATTGTAGAAAAGTGGTGTCTGTACAATGGAAATATATTAAAAAAAAGTAGCAGGGGTTGTTATTATATCGATGCCGAACCCGAAAATGTAATTAAATTTTTTTTTGTCTGTTTATCTGTTTGTCTGTTTGTCTGTTTGTCTGCTGTGTTTGTGCACGCTAATATCAGAAACGGCTTATTCGATTTAGATGCGGTTTTCACTAATATATTGTAGTAAGCTTCACTTAACATTTATTTCATGTCAATCGGTTTATAAAAAAAAAAGTTATGTCAATTTAAAGAATTACGGCGAACATTTGTTAAGGTATTCTATCAGAGTACGTAAACGCCTCGCGCCTGCGCGTCCGTGGCTATGTATACAAGGTGTAACGGAAAGGGGGTATCAACCCTGAAGGAGGTGAATGAAGATGAAAAAAAAAAATTGGACCTCCCATAGTAATAGCACATCAATGATTTACTATTACTATGGGAGGTCCAAATTTTTTTTCATATTTCGACCTATGTTCTTTGGGGAAATTTGTTCAGTTTCATGAGCACATTCACCTCCTTCAGGGTTGATACCCCCTTTCCGTTACACCTTGTATAATTCGCGCTGAGAGCCGCGCCGCTGCCATAATTCCGATCCAGCCCGTCCCTTGCTGCCCTCTCCCAGCGACGCCCTAAGCCGAGGTCCGTACCCCACAGGGGGTGCCCTTAGCGTGTAGTCGCTTAGTTTTTAAGTTTATATTGTGTAGTTAAGTTGTGTATTATGCCCTGGCTGGAGGCCTTAATTTATTGAGGCATCCACAGGAAAGCCAGGTTAAGCAGTCGACAACCCCTCAGGTTGAACTGCGAGATGACCATTTCAAAAGAAAACGCGCCGCTGCCATAAGGATTCAGTTATTCGTAGCGAACGCACGTATCCTGGAGAGTATAGGCGAATAGTTGGATTCGATTATTGCGATTCACTTGAATACTGACTGTTTGCATATTTCATTTATTTATATTTTAGGGTTTGTAGGTTAGGTTCTTTTTCTTAATTTTCTTTAAAATTTTGTAAGTATTTGGTAAAGGTTAGGCGGTTCTTTCCTTGATTATTGGGTAATTACTTATCTTAATTTTTATTTAGGGTTTTGTAAATAAATATTGTAAGCATTTATTATTGGTTAGGCATTTCTTTCCCTGATTTTCGGTATACTTATCATAATTTGTATTTAGGGTTTGTATATAAATATTATAAGTATTTGGTATAGGTTAGGCATTTCTTTTCTTGATTTTCTTTATTAAGTATAAGTTCATTAGCTTAGGTTAGTAATTATTTTTTCTAGCAATTCTTTTGTTTTATAAAGTTAGTACGTTTGTCTGTGTAGAAGAATAGCACCACCCCTTACTTCCCGTGGGTGTCGTAAAAGGCGACTAAGGGTCTCACCGGAGAATGGGCAGCAGCGTTCTCTATGCATTCCACCACCATACCATACTGCGATCGCCAACCCGCCTGCCAAGCGTGGCGATTATGGCAAACCCCCCCAAAATTGGGGGAGGCCTATGTCCAGCAGTGGACGTCTATCGGCTGAAATGATGATGATAATGACGTTTGGTTTACACGTCTTAACACTTATTACTTAAACTGTGATAATTTTAGACTGTATAATAATCTGTAAGTATTTATAATTTAATTGTTTACGATAGTACGTGTTTACTAAATAACTGTGTGTTAAGTAGTAAGTACTATTTTATTGTAAGAATGCCTCGAAGAAGATCCAACCTCTCCCAATGTAGCAGAAATGCTAAAAGGATGAGATTAGTTCGATCACAGGAATCTGAGGAAGGTCGTGAGGCAAAAGGCTCTCTGCACCAGGCTAGGTTCCGTGCTGCAGAAACTTCGACTCAGCGAGAATCTCGACTGAGTTCAAATCGTTCTCGAATGATGACAACTCGAAATAGGGAAAACGGGGAACAACGAAAGGCACGTTTATCTGTCGATCGCGAAGCTCACGCGCTATCGCGTGAGTCTGAGACTTTTGCTGTCAGGGAAATCCGCCTGAGCTCCCAAAGAGTACGGACAGCAAATGCTCGATTCCAGGAGACACAGGACGAACGGGAAATACGTCTCACTGCCGATCGTGAAGCTCATACACTATCGCGTGAGTCTGAGACTTTCACTGATAGGGAAATTCGTCTGAGTTCTCAGAGGGTTCGGACAGCAAATGTTCGGTCTCAGGAAACACAGGAAGAACGAGAAATACGTCTCACTGCCGATCGTGAAGCTCAAGCACTAGAGTCTGAGACTTTCACTGAAATTCGCCTGAGTTCTCAGAGGGTTCGGACAGCAAATGCCCGGTCTGTAGACGGTATATGTAATTCAAAATATGCTGCCCGAAAAGTCACTATTCCACGCGGACGAAGTCGCGGGCACAGCTAGTCGAGAATAATATTATAAAGAGGTAAAATATTTTTTTTATATGTTAGTATAAAAGGTACTACTACTGTAAAGGGCTCTGGTACTGGAAGTACTGCGGTGCTATTCTGTAAAAATCTCACCTTGAAAACTTAGGTGAAGTGAGCGTGCAGTGAGCTGTCAATGGTGTCAATTCCTAGCAAAAACAAACTCACTTCACCTAAGTTTTCACAGTGAGATTTTTACAGAATCGACCGGCTGATCCGATTACAAAAAAAATATTTCACTTAGGTATAGTAAGTTACTAATAGTAGGTAGTAGATAGTCGCTGTGTGGTGCCGGACTTAAAGAATAGCACCACCCCATACTTCCCGTGAGTGTCGTAAAAGGCGACTAAGGGGCGTACTGGAGAATGGGCAGCAGCGTTCTCTATTTATTCCACCATCATACCATACTGCGATCGCCAACCCGCCTGCCAAGCGTGGCGATTATGGCAAACCCCCTTTGGGGGAGGCCTATGTCCAGCCGTGGGCGTCTTTCGGCTGAAATAATGATGATGATAGTAAGTTACGGCCCGCTCCGTGGTGGATTACGGTCCACTCCTTCTCACAGAGAGGATTCCTGTGTCCAAGCAGTGGGAACATTCTAGGCCTATTATATAGTATGTTATGTACAGTAAGTTACACTATTGCCGATTTTTAGGCACGCGGACGAAGTCGCGGGCAGAAGCTGTTGTATAATAATGTCACTATACCTTTGCGTAATCCCTACGCATCAATAAGAAAGTAAGGTGAATGATGTTTGTAGGACACGTCTGGAGAGGATGACGCACCTTGTTAATAGCTTGACCACAGTGAATTATACACGACTAGCAACACTTATGACATTTCAATTTGTGTTTAACCTATATACCTGCAAAGAGATATAAATACTTAATGATAATTTTCATTTTTATTAATGTTGTTCAATCAGCATTGCCGTACAACGTAGCAATGCTGCCAGCCTTTTTGGCAGGTTTCCTGTTGATAACGATGCGACCGAATTGTTTGATGCCCTTTGATTATTTCGCCTTATTTTATATGTATACCTGCGAATATAAAACCCGGATAATAAACAATTTTCTATTTCTATTTTCCATTTCTTTTGGTAATTAATGTTAATACCAGAGTCGCTGGTTAAGTGGCCCTACATAGCGCCGTCTTCCCTCTTTCACCATTTATTCTCATGCATCTGTTTTGTCCGAACCATTTACTTGCAGAGATTCTACGAACGCCAAATATTCTTAAGATTTCTCATGAAATTCATATACACACATTAGAGCAGTAGTGGCCCAGTGGGATCAGTGATATCGGCCCGACTTATGAGTTGTAGGTCGCGAGTTCGAAACCAGACAGGCACTGTCTTTTGTGTAAACTACTGCAAACAGCGACGAGTTGACAAATCAATTCGTCTATTTCGAACCGGATTGAAGCAGTTTAAGCCAGTTAAAGGCGGATAATTGTGTATTTCATATCCACTGCTCTCAAAACGAATGAAAACATCGTGAGGAAACCGGCATGTCCTAGAACCAATCAATTCTAAGACATGTGACATCTACCAACCCGCACTGGGCCCGCATAGTGGATTACAGCCCACTCCCTCTCACAGAGAGGAAGCCTGTTTCCCAGCAGTGGGAACATTACAGGGTAATATATAATAAATTCTGGTCATTTAAAACTCGCTGTAACAGCAACGTTAAACAAATGTCTCGTCGTTTCAGCCGATAGACGTCCACTGCTGGACATAGGCCTCCCCCAATTTTGGGGGGGGTTTGCCATAATCGCTACGCTTGGCAGGCGGGTTGGCAATCGCAGTATGGTATGATGGTGGAATAAATAGAGAACGCTGCTGCCCATTCTCCGGTAAGACCCTTAGTCGCCTTTTACGACACCCACGGGAAGTAAGGGGTGGTGCAATTCTTTAAGTCCGGCACCACACAGACAAATGTCTATGGTTTGACTGTGGGGTTTGACGAGTCTTTTAGACACACTTACAAATTGAAAATTGAAAATTCATAATTAATTATTAATGTTACACTACAATTTACGATATTAATAATTTTGGAACATGTTTCGAGTAAAATAATGTGAGTGGTCTGGAGCACGGCTTGCACTAATTATTAACTTGACGAGGTTCCATAAGCTTGGGTCCTTGAACTGCTATAGCTATTATAGTATCGACTCTATACTGCTGCTGTATATGCACGGAAAGGTATGCCACAACATCAACAACATTCATTGCGTTATTGAAGTTTTTGAGCAGACAATTTTTTCGAACATACGAAGCAATGGATTAGCAATATCCTTCACAATGGGTCGGATTGTGATTGAAAGTGTGTAATTCTTTTGTTTGACAGCCACCTAGTCGTGACCATCCCGCCTACACTTTCATACAAAGCAAATCTAAGTACTTACACGTGCATAGCTTAACAGTGGGATGTTGTGGAGCAGAGCCTTAGCTTGATATCATCATTTCAGCCGAAAGACGTCCACTGCTGGACATAGGCCTCCCCCAAAAGGGGGGGGTTTGCCATAATCGCCACGCTTGGCAGGCGAGTTGGCGATCGCAGTATGGTATGGTGGTGGAATGCATAGAGAACGCTGCTGCCCATTCTCTATTGATATACATAGTCAATATGAATAAAGTCCTCCAGACCGTATTTCGGCCATGGCAGCCAATCTCAACGGAGACTAGCCTACGGCGCGGGATATATTATAATGCACAAGTGTGCGCGCAGACACAGATGCACTCCCTCTTCCCTCACTCTCATAGTCCGATGGGACGGCAATCCGACACGACCGGAGAGAGATCAGGCACAGGACGGCTTAACGTGCTTTCCGAGGCACAGGATAACACACCGCCAACTTCCAAAATCCGGGCTGTTACTAAGAAATTCCTAATGGAAAAACTCAATAACACTTTGCCCGACCCGGGAATCGAACCCGAAACGCTTGCGACCACGAGACCAACGGGGCTGTAATAGTCAATATAGGTAGTCAAGCTATGTAGGGACATAAAAGCATTCTAACTTTGAGCACATGCTACTAAGAGTACTAAGGGCCGGTTTTTTTAAACCGTAGCTAACTCAACCAATTTATTGTTAAAAAAAAATAGTAAGTAACGGTTAAATTTTGGCAAAATGTGTTTTTTGATCAATATTTGTCTTTGAATTGTCAAATAATTAACTATTAGTTGACCCAGTTGACCATTAGTTACTATTTTTAACAATTGGTCGAGTTAACCACGGATCAAAAGGCTGGCCCTTAGTAGCATACAATAGGCGTGACGACAGTATCAAATAATCAAAAATTTAATGATGTTAGGGGAAAATACATATTAAAAGGATTTAAAACAGTGATTTAGTTTAATTTAAAAACTTGAGATTAATCGGATTTTCACTAAAATAAAAGATTAAAATACTGCAGTCGGCCATTTTGACTGAAACACCAATCACAGCGCATGACGTCACGCCTATGTAAACGTCACTGTGGTTCACAGAGTACACTATAGATATTATACTGACAACATTTGATGTTTACCTAGGCGTGACGACAGATCCGACGCCATGACACTGTGAGCTGTTTTCGCGCCCTATTGAAAAAATATTAGAAAAATGGCTTCAAACTTCGTTAAACTTGAGTTTATTACCGAAATATAGGTGTTTTTGTAAATAGTAAATGTGTACGTACATTACGGAAGAGGATTTGAAAATCATTCGTCATGCCTATTGTGTTATATGTCTCAGACCGCAAATAAAAAAAAAACGTTTTATTGGCATAAAAAAGGTGTTACATTTTAATTTGAAGCCCTGACTCCTGAGCTAGGTTGTACTTGAATTACAGGAGTCAGTGTCTTCACCCGTTTTTGAAACAGTAGCAAATTATGCTATAATATTGAAACAACGTAAAATTAAAGGAATTTAGCGCATGCAAATAAACATTTGGTTCATCGACTTGGTGTTTCATTGAGTGCGCTCCCGAAAATATTCCTTTTAACACTACTGACGACGAGGATGGGTGTAATAAACACGTGTATTTGTAAAAAATGCCCATGTATTTTTCAGGCCCGAGAGAACGCTGTAAATTACCAACACATCACACTAATATTATAAAGGCGAAAGTTTGTGAGTGTGTGTGTGAGTGTGTGTGTGTTTATATGTTTGTTACTTCTTCACGCTCAAACGGCTGGACCAATTTTGATAAAATTTTGTATGGAGGTACTTGACATCCTGGATTAACCATAGGCTACTTTTTATCCCGATATTTCCACGGGATCGACATTTACGCGGGTGAAACCGCGGGGCGCAGCTAGTACTACCTAATTGCAAAGAAGTATGCTTTGTGTTTCAATATTATTTGAGTTTTCTAGTAAAAACACTCACAAGTTATAATTGTGTTAGGTACCTAAATAATAAAAGAAGAGGTTTATAAAATATAAATAAAAGCCATATTTAAATAGAACACTTTCTAAACATGAATAGTGTTTATCTCTATAAAATACTAGCTGCGCCTCGCGGTTTCACCTGCATAAGTCTGATTCCATTGGAATATAACAATAATAATCTAGGTTACCTATGTGCAAAATTTCATCCAATTCCGTACAGCCGATTTTGCGTAAAAGCGTTACAAACAAACACAAAAAAAAACATTTTTTGCGAAGGTCAGCTATCAAAGCCAACCGGACAACACCTCTAACACTACCTACCGTTTTCTTAATAACCCGGACGCTAAAAAAATAGCACCTACCCACATATTTGACAAACACCTTAGCTTCAACTGACAGAATCAAGTAAAGTACGGTTCATTCCTCTGATTCCCTCATTAAATATTAATACGTACTAATGAATTAACGAAGTACATTTTCAAGAAGACGTACTTATAAAAGAAGATGTATTTTAATTATTTATTGAGACTAGAAATTAATTAATAGAATCAGAGTAAAGACTTGCCGTTTTCAATACAAAACATACGTTGTGAAGAATTAAGGTTTAAGTGAATAAACCAGTAGTAGTCTGTGTGGTGGCGGACTTAAAGAATACCACCACTCCTTACTTCCCGTGGGTGTCGTAAAAGGCGACTAAGGATCGTGCCGGAGAATGGGCAGCAGCGTTCTCTATGTATTCCACCATCATACCATACTGCGATCGCAAACCCGCCTGCCAAGCGTGGCGATTATGGCAAACCCTCCCAAAATTGGGGGAGGCCTATGTCCAGCAGTGGACGTCTATCGGCTGAAACGACGAATGAACCATGCCATGACATGACGCTAATGAACTTCATTCGCGTGCATCTCGGAAAAAAAATTCATGGGTTTTATTTTTTTTGCGCGGAACCCTGACTCTTGTTTCGTATGAAATTCCCGTCAAAATCGTTCTAGCCGTTTTGGAGATAAGCCGGAAAAAACAGACAGATAGACACAAAAAAAATAACAGATTTTTTGTTTTAAGTACCAGATATACTTTCATATGCATTTATTAAAAAATCGGTTCTTTTGACATTACCAACAGACATGTATAGATAACAAAATAAATACTGCGCATTTTAACAATGTTCGATCTATAAGGTGTGATTGAAATAACTGATAACCTGAAGGGGTCATTGTACTCATAATTACTGACTAATTATAATATGGGCCTAACCCTAAAATTAAAAAAAGGAAATAAATAATATCAGCTGCTTCATACATTTATGTTCGCGTAGTTCGACCAGAAGGAATGCTAAACCTTTATTTTCGTGTTTCAAATTCACCTTGTATAAGGAGTACTTAGTAAAATAAAATAATTACAAGTGCCTACCTGTTGCCATTTTTGATATCAAGCAAAAAAGGGCAAAAAAATCGCGTTTGTTGTATGGGAGCCCCCCTTAAATATTTATTTTATTTTGTTTTTAGTATTTGTTGTTATTGCGGCAACAGAAATACATAATTTGTGAAAATTTCAACTGTCTAGCTATCGCGGTTCTTGAGATACAGCTTGGTGACAGACAGACAGACAGCGAAGTCTTAGTAATAGGGTTCCGTTTTTACCCTTTGGGTACGGAACCCTGAAAAAAATGAACAGACTTGAATCTGAACTTAAAACATATTTCTACCAATCCAGTTAATTAAATCCTCCAATCCATTAAAAACCTAGCAGCAGTTTATCCTCAGCCTTTTTAATCTAAGTTCAAACACTAACGAGTTAATTCTAAATCCTTTGCACTCACGTATTAACAGTCGACCTCTAAGTAAATATGCTCAAAGCAAATATTAATCAAGACCCAACATTGCACTATAATACCTACGCAGCATCTGAGGTCTACGACGTAGCTGCGGTGCTACGAGAGCGCTACGGCGTAGCGAGCGTAGCAAGATGATGATATTTTGCAAAATTAAGGCCATTTTGTTTAGAGGAAAGGCTATGTAGGTATGCCATTATTCAGAGAATTTACAGTCACGTTCTCATAATAGCATTGTTTTATTATAAGAACGTAATTATAATTAATGTGAACACGTAAAGTCAAGCACTGCTTGACATGGCATTCTACTATTAACATTTTTATAACAGTAGATTAAGATTGCACGTGTTTACCTTGTGCTTTGAAATTTTTAGAGCTATTTAAAAGAAAGGGCAAGTGCCCATGGTTAATTATTATTTCCACGAAATAATAGGATAATTTGAGACTACCTCGTTTGCTTAGTAAGTCGCAAGTGCTACTGCTTGAGCATGAGGTCCTCGATTATATTCCCGGGTTGGGTAGTGTTATTTGGTTTTCCATCTAGAATTTCCTAGAAGTCTAGATTTGTACCTCGCCCCCTATTACATGAGTCTTAAACAAAACTGACGAAAAGTGAGTATACCTGCAGGCGTGTGATGCTGTGTTGTTTCATCATCATCATCATTTCAGCCAAAAGACATCCACTGCTGGACATAGGACTCCCCCAAGCACCGCCACTTCGACCGGTTCTGTGCTGCCCGCACCCAGCGAATTGCTGCGGCCTTCACAAGGTCATCGGTCTACCTTGTGGGTGGCCTTTCAACGCTACGTCACACCATATCACGTCGTTTATGTTGTGTAATGAAATAATTTAAGTTCGAACGGCTGGTAATTGATTTCAACTCATCAAAACAACACACCTTTTGACTGATAGGTCAAGTTTACTTCTACCTTCCTTTAGGCAAAATCGTTAATAGTACATTATGATACATGTGTGCTATGTTGTTGGCGAGCGCGCTAAGGAAGCCGAGCGTATATTGATCAATGCACACGCGTTTCATACGACGTTTTTCCACAGCGAGGAAAAAAACAGACTTGTATTGTTAAATATTAACTTGTATGGAAAATGGCGCGCTGGTTTTGTTTTTCCGAGCACCAACGCTAGCCAGCACTAGCGATGCGCGCGCAGGTGTAAATAAAAGCACAGCACAAAATCGCTAAACAGCCTATAGAAAAATTTTATAAACACAAAATAATGTTTAGACTGATCGTAGTGTTGTCATATAATGTCATATTATAGTTTAGTTAGTATGGAATTAGAAAGTACTATTTTAGTATGCATAGACAAATATACATCAGTTCAGTGGGAATCCGCAATAATAAAACTCCAGTCAGGGTCTTTTCCATTTGGTTTCGGAATACCACGGACAATTTAAGAGCGTTTACGCCGTACGGCATTTCATACAAACTTTCAACCCGTTGTTTTTCGAAATGAATAAACCGATTTTAATTAAACTTAATACGTATAACCAGCACTCAAGTCGCAAATCATATTTTGATCAAGATACAACCTGACACTTCTGTGTGGTGCCGGACTTAAAGAATTGCACCACCCCTTACTTCCCGTGGGTGTCGTAAAAGGCGACTAAGGGTCTTACCGGAGAACGGGCAGCAGCGTTCTCTATTTATTCTACCATCATACCACACTGCGATCGCCAACCCGCCTGCCAAGCGTGGCGATTATGGCAACCCCCCCCCCCCCCCCCAAATTGGGGGAGGCCTATGTCCCAAGGACAATACAGACTATTTAAAAAAAGGCCCCGTGGATTTTTTTTTGGGCATGAAGTCTCTTTGATGCGATTAAAAAAGCGCGCATCTCCGACTAGTGGATTAACATAAAGAAAAAACACGCGATTTTAATACACTGCATTATGGACCTAAAAGCGGTTCAATAAAAGCCACTTTACAAGCAAGTGTATTGAAAAGATAATTATAATGGCATTACAAAAACACGCTCAAAAACAAAACAATTAAAAAGTAACATTCCGTTTATCTACAAACGGTTTCATAATTGCATAACAAGTCGCCGACATTTTGCCCAAACGACTCAAAGTTGGTACGATTAATTGTTATATTAGTATGAAAGTTGTCAGGAACAGCTGCGGTACTGATAATAATGATCTGGAGTTTCAGCGTCCTTATCAGTAAGAGATAAGGGGGCAGTAACATTTTAGATATCTACTTGATGAGGGTCGGTGAGATAGCGATTTGAATTTGAATATGTTGAGGTAGATTATTGTCGTATTGGGCCAGGTGGTTTGGGAAAGTAATCAATTAAGCCGAGGACAACCTCCACAAGTGGGAGTTCATGGAAGGCTCAGACCTCCGGTGTGTATGCGGTGTCTCTCCACAGACAATGACTCTCTTCCCATCTTGCACCGCATGCCCAGTCACACGTGAGGACCTAATGGCCGCGTCAGCAAATGGTATCCGCATTGCTGAATTTGGGCTAATTTTTTTTTTTAACTATTTTTATTTTTTCTATTTTGCCAACAACACGCTAAGAAGAAGTAATAAAATGAACTTGGGGGCTTTTAATACATATCCCCGTTACTTATAAACGTTGCTTAAAGATAAGACTACATAAGATTGCTACTACTTGTAAAATTGCCATAGACTCGAAAAGAAGACAGGTAGAAATCACTCCCTATAACTTTATCGGAGGAATAATTTTGAATTTTTGACAGTTCTTCCATATAAAAACTGTCAGACGTCAATTTTGTTTCACGAATAAAAATTGTCGGTCGATTGAAAAAATAGCACTAAGTAACATATACAGGAATATTGGTAAAACATTAACAACCTCTTAAGTGGGCATTGTACTCATCATTATGAACAACTTTTTCTATGGGACCAAACCCGAAATCGCGAAAAAAAACCACGAGACCAACGAGACAGTCATGCCTCACATAATCTTATGTTAAAGACATGCAGCGCACAAATTGTTGTAATAAGTAGTTGGTCGGAGTCTGTGTGGTGCCGGACTTAAAGAATACCACCACCCCTTACTTCCCGTGGGTGTCGTAAAAGGCGACTAAGGATCGTACCGGAGAATGGGCAGCAGCGTTCTCTGTGTATTCCACCATCATACCACACTGCGATCGCCAACCCGCCTGCCAAGCGTGGCGATTATGGCAAACCCTCCCAAAATTGGGGGAGGCCTATGTCCAGCAGTGGACGTCTATCGGCTGAAACGAAGACGAAGAAGTAGTTGGAAGAAGGCAGGCAGAATCACCTCACATGGCTAACATAACAGATCCTGTATTGCCTATTTAACCAAGAGTGTTACCTAATGTTGCCCATTATTTAAAAGTGTCTGTGTATATCTTTTGCTGGAGGTTCTACATACATAAGCGTTGATAGCCTCTTCGTCATAGTAATATTTGAGTACTTTTTAGGGTACCGTAGTCAACTAGGAACCCTTATAGTTTCGCCATGTCTGTCCGTCCTCGCTTAATCTCTGTGACCGTTAGCAGTAGAAAGCTGAAATTCGGTGCCAATATGTATATCAATCACGCCGACAAAGTGGTAAAATAAAATTTTGGAAAATATTTTTTTTTAGGGTAGCTCCCCTACACGTGAAGTGGGGATGAATATTATTTTCGTCGTCTACCCCATCGTGTGGGGTATCGTTGAATAGGTTTTCTAAAATGACAAGGGGGTTGCTCGAAATATTTTTCGATTTAATGCTCCATTTACGAAATATTAAACATTAAAGTGCAAATTTTTGTTCCAGTAGAGCGTCCCCCCACCCTCTAAAACCTAAACTGCTGGCTTGAAAAATCTGGAAAAATTCACGATGATAGTGCATTTCATGAACTTTAAAGGAAAATTATAGCCATTAAGATAACTTTATTAGTTTAGCAGTAATAGTCATTGAACTTGGGTGTTGGATAATTTTGTACCAAATACAAAATCCTTAGCATTAATTAATCCTTTAAAGTGACTAAGATGAAGTAGTTGCTTATTTATAACGGGTAAAGACTTGCATTGAAAAGCAAAATATGTTTTTTTTTACCGATTCAGAATAAAGAGAGAGAGAATCGTACTACATTGTGATAACGGGCTACTACGGAACCCTATACTGTGCGTGGCCCGACACGCACTTGGCCGGTTTTTATTTTTAGATGGGTTTGACTGTGTGGCTGTGGTGTGACTTCTATAATTCACACTTTCACTATCTAAAATCCCTAATAACTTCAAAACGGATTAGTTTTATTTTTATTTTAATAATAAATAATAAAATAAAAATAAAATAAATATTTAAGGGGGGCTCCCATACAACTAACTTGTTTTTTCGGCGTTTTTCCCTTGTGGTACGGAACCTTTCGTGTGCGAGTCCGACTCGCACTTGGCCAGTTTTTTCCATAAAACATAAATTAAATTACTAGGATAATTAAAAAATAAGTATGGATGAATTATTTGCCTCATGATTACGTGGCCTCAGTTTCATCTTTTGATTTTAACTGTTTACTAGTTTTGAAAAAAAAATTCACTTCTTAGTTCTGATGCAAATTGAGTTTATAATTTTTGGAGTCCAAACTGATCACGAATATATGGCAGCTGTACTAGTAGTAAATTTTTGGTATAATTTACAATCACATAGGTACTTTTGAATCACTTCGACGCCACACAGTTCTGACGCGAACTCCGTTCATTGGTATTGAATTTCTGATTTTGATCATCTACTTTTGCTGTTGACTGTACAACAACAAATGATACCTAACAAATAGCGAGTACCTTCTGGCTGCTATCGATAAGTATCGTCCTATCTAAAGGCTTTTAAGCCATGACCGTTGTGCGACCCCTGTCAAGGGGCCAGGTTATTAATGTGGGTCCAGTTTGTGTTGCTTTCAACGATTATCGAATTGACATTACTTAGTTAAAGTAAATTGTGGTTTATTACCCCTGGGCAAGTCGGTTTTTAAGGATTCTTAGACTTGAAATTGTCTGTTTCAGTTATGATGTCGATATGAGAGAGATTTTGAGCTTGGGGGTCAGAGTCTCTTGTAGTTGCCAACTAAAAGAGAAAGGTCATTGTGAAAAATGGCCTATGAATCAGCACGTTTGAAACCTTTAAAATAATTATTAATTTTTATTAGGGTTCCGTACCCAAAGGGTAAAAACGGGACCCTATTACTAAGACATCGCTGTCTGTCCGTCCGTCTGTCTGTCACCAGGCTGTATCTCAAGAACCGCGATAGCTAGACAGTTGAAATTATCACAAATTATGTATTTCTGTTGCCACTATAATAAAAACTAAAAACAAAATAAATATTTAAAGGGTCCCATAAAACAATCGTGTTTTTTTTTTTTATAATTTACATTATAATTATTACAATAGAACGGACACTTCATAATTTCGAAAACATTTTAAAAAGTAATTCAGTTGGGTCTTATTCCCCAGCGTCATTATTTTTTGTTTCAATTTGACATTTTGAATAGGCAAAGGGTATTTAGCTCATTCAGCCAAGTCTTTGTGCACAGCGGAGTGTAATTTACAAAACTCAACACCCTCAGCGCTTGATCTATGAATAAGTTTTTTAGTTACAAACAGAATAAAGCGCTTGAAAGCGGTGTGTAAAACGAGCAACATCGACACTGACAGTCGATGATTTGATAGATGACAGTTTGACATTTGATAGTAATGACAGTCCGTCTCGTCCTTTACTTTGTCACTCGCAGACCGCATCCTGTGCTCGGTTTGCGTTGGTTGTGTGTATTTGTTTGTGTTATTGCATTTTCTTGGTATTCTGTTCCGATTTTATCTAACAACTTGGCATGAACAACGACTCGACTTCAGACTGTGATTGGCTGATCGTTAATTATAACCTCAAAATCCGAAAGTATTATGGCTTTTTACAATTCTCAGAAGTGTCCGTGATTTTAATTTAGTTTCAATCAAATATATGCATTATTTAGAACACGAAAGTAAATTCACGTCCCTGCTGGTTCTTAGGAAAATGATGTATGGACGCCGAACAATCTCCTTTCAAAACCAATTGAATTGAAAGAAAAAGGCTATTAGGATACAGTAACGAGACATATATATATTTAAAAAATTGTAGATTTGTGGTAGGTTATAGTAGTCGTCGTTTCAGCCGATAGACGTCCACTGCTGGACATAGGCCTCCCCCAATTTTGGGAGGGTTTGCCATAATCGCCACGCTTGGCAGGCGGGTTGGCGATCGCAGTATGGTATGATGGTGGAATACATAGAGAACCCTGCTGCCCATTCTCCGGTACGATCCTTAGTCGCCTTTTACGACACCCACGGGAAGTAAGGGGTGGTGGTATTCTTTAAGTCCGGCACCACACAGACAATCAGGTTATAGTAGTATCTCGTACCTATGAGATTTTACTTTATAATTTTGGGATCACATGGCAGTTTCATACTGCATTTGTTTTTTTTTTTTAACCATACGAACAGTGGGATATTGACGTGCGATTCCAACTTTTTAACGTAAATTATAGTACCTACTTAACAGCATGGAGACCGCGTATCGGCGCCCCCCTGCTAGATGAACCGACGACCTTAAACAGGTAGCTGGAATAGACTGGATCCGAAAGGCGGAGGACAGGGTGTTGTAACGTGGCCTGGAAGAGGCCTATGTCCAGCAGTAGACTGCGATAAGGCTGAACCGACATGTCGGTGTGGCAGCAGTATCTCACTACCGGGTGAATAACTTTACAAGTGGTTAGAAGTATTGTTGGAAAAGGCGAGGTGACATTATAAAGACGTCAGGCAGACGTCAAGCGATCAGCTGTCATTGCTGTCAACCGATGGGAGCCTTTAAAAGGAGGCACGTTATGAAGCAACGGCCCTTGTTTTGCTTGGACAGCACTCGGAACGGACGTGTTACTTGACCATTATAGTGTGCTTGTTTCCCTTGATATTTTTTATAATTTTGTAATGTGTAAGATTAAGGAATTAAAGATTGTTTATTTTTTTTTTTTTTATTTCACTTCTGATTCCTAGCAGTATTTATAGTCTTACATTTAATCAAAACAATGCAAACCAAACCTAAGGGTATTTATTCCGCCTTTATCCAGATAAAGTCGTTCGAGACTTCGTTCGTCCCACACGAACGTACATTGAACTCAAGTCATGCATGTCATCCTCCATCCTTCCACATTGTTCAAACTGGAAAATGTGTCAAACGCTTGCTTGAAATCTGCATACGAAATATAACATAACCACAGGTATACTCAACTGCACGTCTATGATAATAATCCATACTAATCTATGCTATAAATTATATACTATTCATACTTCTTCTTCTTCTTCTGTTGATGGTACTCTTCTTCGATGTTTTATATTGTTCTAGCCCAGTGGGAGGCCACGCTGATTGCGGCATCAAGGTGCAGGCGAAAGGGCATCTAGGGCACTCCAGCAAATGGGACGTTGTCTGTTTAGAGGTTCCGTACTCGCACTATCCATACTACGTTTATACTATATATCTATAATATAAAAATGAATCGCTGAATGTGTTGCTAAGCGCAAATCTCGAGAACAGCTGAACCGATTTCGCTAATTCTTTTTTTAGAATATTCCTTGAAGTACGAGGATGGTTCTTACGCAGAGAAAAATTTAATATATCTATGGGAGTAGGGTAGAAGTAGGGTAGGAGTAGGGTAGGGTAGGAGTAGGGTAGGAGTAGGGTAGGAGTAGTGTAGGAGTAGGGTAGGAGTAAGTTAGAAGTAGGGTAGGGTAAGGGGTAGGACACCACGCAAACGAAGTAACGCCGGGCAGCTAGAAATAATTTATATGGCAAAACAACGTTTGCCGGGTAGCTAGTAATATTATAAATGCGAAAATAACTCTCTGTCTGTTACTTTTTGACTATATATCGCCTTGAACGGATTTCGATGTAATTTTATACACATTTAGACCATGTCAACATAGGATAGAAAATGGGACCTTTTATCTCGGTAGTACCTTCCCGTGGTATAATTGTCCCGGACAAAAGCTAGTTTTTTTTAACCCTAGACAGTGCCTTTATTTCGTAGCAGTAAGGGAGGTTTTCGTAGAGAAAGTAACATGTGCGATTGATTGTACTTCGGTTTCGTTATATCATAGGTGACAATATAGGTAGACCTTTTGGCAATGTACTGCGCATATGGGCCCAAAACTGTAGTATGAAAATATTTCAAAACGTGTAGGTAGGGGACGATGGGGGAATTGCGGACGCGGGGTAAATACGGACTAACATATATCTACTCTTTCCCTGCCGCCCGCGTCCCGCCGCCGCGATCACGCGTTACGTTCCGCCATCTATAGTGCCCACCAAACATTCCCGACAAACGGCTGCGCACACGTTTCAAGGAAATTGAAATTTTAATTTTTTTGTGATTTTGATGTAATTTTTGGTATTAACTATTTTGAGTGTTATTCAAAAAGAATAAGTGTCAGTAAAAAAGTCATATTTTCTGTCGATTGCGATGTTAATGACGAGTAAATAGTGCAACCGTTTGCCTTGATAAACTTTGTTAACCTAAAAATGTTATTGTTGTACTTTTTCTAACTCGTTTGGGTCAATTGCGGACAAATGGCCGCCTTACGCCTGGGGTAAATACGGACGTCCGTAATTACCCCATTATTTATAAAAAACCTATTATTTTTTTATATTACCCCATTTTTTGTAATTACCCCATTATCTATCAAAACCTGTAGCAATATTTCTATATTCCAGATGCCGCCGGTGCATGTCCGAATTTACCCCAAGAGCTAAGGGTAATTACGGACATATATGTTTTTGTTTTTGATTAAAATTTAATAAATGTTGATTGATCTCATACAATAATTAATGTTGATTTGATAGGTAAACGACTATAGTTTAATAATTAATAAAGATAGACTGATTATTATTAATAGTTTGAGTTTTATTTGTGATTCTGCTTAAGCGTCCGCAATTCCCCCACCTTCCCCTAGATACTGTAAAGGGTGTCTGCAAAATTGAACCTTACTTCTTTCAGGCTGGTAGAAAAATAACTCGATAAATGTAAGACATACTCGTAAAATGGTTGCGTTTCACTCAAACGAATTTAGAATTACAGGCCGACCGTCAAGAGAATACATTCTTGAAACTGTCAGTGCAACAATTCTAGTAGCTTAATAAAGATCAAATTTGCAAAACACATAGGTATTCGTTTGTATGAAACTGACAGATGTCAAGAATGCATTCTCTCATTAACCGGACTTTAGTTCTACTCCGGCGCTTGTAAGAAAATGGAGATACGAGGACAATCATTTAGGCATTTTTTGTTTCATGTTTTCACAGTCATTACAGGTGTGAAAACATGAAACAAAAAAAAACGCCTAAATGTTTTCATTGTCGTTACGGGTGAGAGTCTTGTGGCTAAGTAATAACAACCGCACGGGTCGATCGATCAGGTTAAGCTACGCTTACTGCGGTTGGTCCGTGGATGGGTGACCATCTTCACATACCAAGACCCCTCCGTGCCTCGGAGAGCACGTTAAGCCGTTGGTCTCGGCTGTCATTCGTGGATCTTTGACAATCGCTACGGGTCGTCAAAAGCCCAAAAGTCTGATAACCCAGTCTTACCAAGGGGTATCGTATTACCCAGTAACTGGGTTGTGGAGGTCAGATAAGCAGTCGTTTCATGTAAAATACTGATATTCAGCTGAATCCGGTTAGACTGGAAGCCGACCCCAACATAGTCGGGAAAAGGCTAGGCAGATGATGATGATGTTTTCACAGTCCTTACGGGTAGTTAGAAGCTTGAAATTCGGATAACCAGTCTTACCCGGTAACTGGGTCGTAGAGGTCAGATAGACAGTCGCTCCATGTAAATTATTGGGCTGGCCCGTTGGTCTAGTGGTTAGTGGCCCTGACTGCTATGCCGGAGGTCGTGGGTTCGATTCCCACCCAGGACAAATGTTTGTGTGATGAGCATGATCATTTGTTCTGTGTCTGGGTGTAATTTATCTATAATATGTATGTATTTAGAAATATATAAGTATGTTTATCAGTTGTCTAGTACCCATAACACAAGCTCTGCTTAGCTTGGGACTAGACGGCGTTGTGTGATAGTGGTCGAATATATATATTCGTATTCAGCTGCATCTGGTTAGACTGGAAGCTGACCCCAGTAAGTTGGGAAAAAGCAAGGCAGATGTTGATGATGTTATGCGTAGTACTAATATTCAGCTGCAAACGGTTTAAACTATCCGATACTATTCCAAAAGAAATATTTTAGACTTTTTATACATCAATAATATTATTCAATAGATCAACGCTAACCTTACTTGCTTCGCGTATCTGTGGTAGCTGTGTAAGTAAACATGTATTGTATAATATATCCGTATGTATAATGTATATCCATTTCCTCGTACGGACGACGGATATTGCACGTCGGTGTCGAACGCCACAGAAATGCTGTAATATTAAAAAGACATTTATTTGAAGCGTTTACCTTTCTCATATTACATTTTGCTGTTATACCTGACATCCTCGAACTGATGGAGCCTAAACCTGTATTAATATACAATTTTCGAATGTTGCGGTTGAGAGCAAATTCTCGAGAAAATTGTTAATTTATGCTTAAGAGCGTTTACGACTTACGGCATTTCATACAACGATGAAACTTCATACGCATATTATGCAGGATACAAAGGTCTAATCAATTATCTTTTTTTAAATAAGACATTTCGGAAATGTTCTTTACTTACTTTTTAGACCTTTGTATCCTGCTTAAGCGTATGAAGTTTCATTAAAATAGGTTCATTCATTTCGATAAACAAGGGCTTGAAAGTTTGTATGAAATGCCGTACGTCGTAAACGCTCTTAACATCACAACCCCGTATTCCGTGAAAGGGAAGGCAGATACGTATGTATGATCCTAGATTTGACCAGCACAACTCTAGACTACGGTCTGCTACTGAGATTGTTTCAATAGAAAAACTTGATAGCCCTTCCCTGAATTTGGGATTGATTCAGGATCAACTTAGGTTACGTACAACAGTTGTTCTTTTAACCAAAGGCCAACGTTACACAGGAAACATTCAAGGACAGTTGCTTTAAAAAATCTAATCCGCGCTGAGCCTGTATGGTGGTTCTCAGCCATGTGCGTGTGGTGTGAGGGCCACTTTGTTAAAACTCTTTGAAAATGTGCTTAGGATTTAGTGAACATTCCCAAAGAATTGTGAAAGTTGATATCAGATTTTGTGAAAGTCTAATAACCGAGTTATAGACTGTAAAGTTGGGCCCTCAGTTCTCACATAGAGGATTGAGGGCCCACCTAAAACTGATAAACTATGGACACTACAGAAAAAGTCTTAATGCCAAAATCTAAGCTAATGCCAAACAAAATTTGTGAAAACAAGATATTATCGCAAAACACTGTCCTACTTTGTATATCTTCGTACAAAATGGGCCCTCAATTCTCATACACGTAAAAGTTTATTACGCAATTATAATGAAATCATTAACTTACAGCTACTGTTTGAAATCCTATATGCTACTAAATAAATTGTGAAAATTTATGAAAGCAAGAACAGGTCACCACCTTTTGTTGTTTAAAAGTTATGAACTTGATAAAATTCGGGCGCTCAGTCCTCCATTTTATTTTGTTTTCGATTTATTACGCTTATCGTATGAAAGATAAGACAAATACAAAATTGTCTCTTTTTGTGAAAAAAAATGTGTGTAGAGGAACGGAGTTATCGTCTTGAATTAAAAGGCGTCTTTACTGTACGACGTATATTTAGTGACTGTCCAATCAACATGTGTCCGCACTAACTGTAGTCTATGCATATAACTAGGTACTTAATTAATGTTACACACTACATCACCCTCCTTAAAGGGAAAAAAAAAAGAAAAAACCATTTTTTTTTTTTCATTTTGGTTTTTCTACATTTTTTTTTCTTACACTATATATGGTTTTGTACGGTTTTTATGTACCGTTTCTACGTTACAATTTTTTATTATCTTAACATTAGGTCCATCTTCTTCAATCACAACATACGGTCCGTTATACAATTTGTCCATTTTATTACTGTTTTCATTCCTTATTAATATTAAATCATCCTTCTTATAACTAATCGGATTTTTATTTTTATCATAAATGACCTTTCTTTTTATCTTAGTGTCTATCAACCTTTTTCTTGCATCCTTATGTGCTAACTGTAATCTATATTTTAATTCTAAAGCATAATTCTCTGCATTGTACAAGGGCTCTAAATCATCTTTTAACCTACTTGGAATATTACATGGCTTACCAAATACAAGTTCGTACGGTGTGTAGTTAGTTGATGTGTGTATTGTTGTATTATAAGAAAAACACCAAAAGGGAAGCCAATGGCTCCAAGTGTATGAATTTTCCTCACATTGGATACGTAAAAAATTACGTAAGGTTTTATGTGTGTTTTCTAATGCTCCTATGCTTTGGTGGTGGTAAGCAGTGGAGTTTATTTTTTCTATTTCTAATAACTTACACACTTCCGTCATCGTTGAAGACATGAATTCAGTACCGCGATCTGTTGCGATTACTTTTGGTACGCCATACCTTAATATAAAATTACTTACTAAAGACCTTGCCACGACAGCAGATTCCTTTGTTGGAAGGGGGTAAGCTTCCACATATTTTGAAAGCTCGCATTGAAGGGTTAATATGTATTGGTTACCTTCATCGTCTCTGTCAAGGGGTCCCACAAGATCTAGGAAGATCTTTTCGAACGCTGAATCCGCCGTGGTTGTTATCACCATAGGTTCCTTGTGGCTGGGTGAGTGTTTCATCACCTGACACTTAGTACACTTAGTTACATAATTTCTGACGTCACTTTCTAGTCTTGGCCAGTAGTACTTACTTTTAATGTTGTTCACCATTCGTCGAACGCCGGCGTGTCCGCTCGAAGGCAATAAATGATAATCATTTAATATGACTGTCATTTCGTCCTTATCGAATATTCTCCTTACATTTCTTAAAATATGAATACGTGGTGGTCCGGACCACTCATTTCTACTATCTATTTCTTCACATAATTCTTTTATAAATTTATCGTTATTCTTTTCTTTAATTATACAAACTTCTTTTACATTTATTTTCTTACAAAACTCACTTAATATATTCACAAATACGTCTCGCGTGATTTGTGACATATAATTAAGATTAATGTAAATAATTAACTGCTTTTCTACGTAAGCAAAACATTTTTGTTCTCTACTTATTATTTGTTTCTCTCGAAGTCTATCTAACTCTTTACCTTCTATAAATTTAATTTCCACTGAGTCAATTGGTTTTTTAAATAACTCCACGATCTTTGGTTGATCAGGCCTCAAATCAATGGGTTTACTTGAAAAATCCTGCGAACTCCCTTCCTCTTTTAACTCTTTTAATCTGTTTTCCTCTTTGATTTTCTTACTCTGAGCTCGTGTTGACACTAATATATTTTCGTTTATTCTTTTCAAATCATCTGAAGTTAAAGTTATTCTACTTAGCGCGTCTGCTATTACGTTATCTTTTCCTTTTATGTAAACAATCTTATAGTCATATTCTTCTAACTGCAACCTGAACTTTAATAGTCTACTAGAGGGGTCTTTTATACTAAATAGATATATTAATGGCTTATGGTCTGTCATGATTGTGAATTTTCTACCAAATAGATATGGTCTATAATATTTCACGCTCCATATTACTGATAATAACTCTTTTTGAATTGTTGGGTAATTTAATTCTGCTTTATTTAATGGCCTGCTCGCATATGCGATTGGTCTTAAGTCTTTATTGCATAAAACTGATCCTATAGATATACCTGAAGCATCCGTTTGAAGTATGAATTCATTTTCTGGGGAAAAATCTGGATACTGTAAAATTGGAGGAGTCGTAAGTGCTCCTTTCAAGTTTTCAAATGATGTTTCACAATTTTTTGTCCATTCAAATTTAATGTTTCTCCTACATAGTTTATTTAACGGAATAGTAATATCCGCGAAATGTGGTATAAACTTACGATAATAATTACACATAGCAACGAATCGTCGTACGTCGTCCGAATTTTGCGGTGTTGTATATTTTTGTATAGCCTTTACCTTTTCAGGATCCGGCAAAACACCTTTAGCAGTTACAATATGACCTAAATATAATAATTCCTTTTTACAAAAATTACATTTTTTTGGATTAATTTTTAAATTGACTTTCCTTAACCTTTCGAGTACTTTTATCAAATTCTGATTATGGATTTCTAGGTTTCTACCAATGATAATTAAGTCATCCATATATGTTATGCATTTTTCAAAATTTAATCCTGACATTGCTATTGACATGATACGTGAGAATGCACCTGGGCTAATTTTTAATCCCATCGGCAAACGTGTCATCTGGTACTGCCCAGTGCTTGTAGTGAAGGCTGTTACGTTCCTACTATTTAATTCTAGATCAACTTGATAGTAACTTTGAGATAAGTCTAAATGACTGAAATAAGTGCAACCGGAAAGAGAGTCTAATATTTCTGTAATATTTGGTAGTGGAAACTTGTCATCTTGTATTTTTTCATTTATTTTTCTATAATCCACTACTAACCTCCACTTCTTATTATTATTTTCACTTTTCTTTGGCACTAGTAGTATAGGACTATTCCATTCACTGTTAGTTGGTTCTATTATTTCATCATCTAACATCTGCCTAATTTGTTTATCAATTTCCGATTTCGTAGATTGTGGTAGTCTGTATGGTTTCGTATAAATGGGAGTTGCAGCTGGCTTTAAATTAATAGATTGGTTCATTATACTAGTAGTACTCAGCTTATCACCCTCTAAATGGAAAACGTCTGCATATTTTGCACATATCTGTTCAATAGTTTTTTGTTCATCTGATTGTAAATAATTTAGATTTAAAGTTGATAAAAGTCTTTTTACGCGGTGTGCATCTCTTTCTGTGCTGCTGTATTGACATATAGTGTAATCTGTTAGTTTTTCTAATTCTGGTTTAAAATATGGTAAGCTAATATCTTCTTCGCAAGTGTTTAAAATTTTAATTGGGATCTTCCCATTTCTTGGTTGTACTATACTTCCTGCCAAAAATATGTTTTCCGATAATTGTGTTGGAATTACTACGTATTCACTTTGTGAATTTAACTGAATAGTTACAAAATGAATTGATTCACTTCTGCGTGGTAAATACAGATTGTTATTGAGATCGCTATTCCGGCTCATTTCTATTAAAAACTCTTTGTTATTACTTTGTAGTTTTAAAACATTGTTGAATAAATCAATGTTTGCATTATACATTCTAAGAAAGTCTAACCCGATAATTCCATCCGCCTGGCATGGCATGTTATTTAATACATGGAACTTAAACGTAAACATCGCTGATTCTCTGTAAGTTGAATATGACTGTGTTCGTTGTTGGAAGTACATTTGTAATGTCAGGTCAGCGAATTCTTTGGAATAAATGTTCCCACCGATACCTTTGATTGTTGTATCATTACTGTGTAATGTAATATAATGTGGTATTTTATTTTTAGCTATGACTGATAATGTTGCCCCTGTATCTACCAAGAATGAACACAACTTATTACCTATTTTAAATTTAACGCAATCTAGTCCCTGACATGTTAATATTTTATGCTCGAAAAAACGTATTTGGGTTACTTAACTCTCGGTTTTCTGTCGTATTCTCTTGTTGGTTTGCTCTTTGGTCTGCAACAAAAGCAGCTTGTTGCTGGTTGTCTCGACCATAAAATTGACGACTTTGACCTCTAAACCAACGTCCACGTCCGTAACCTGTCTGTGATTGAAATCGTGGGGTACTATTTCCTCGTCCTCGATAGTAGCAATTATTACTCCGTCCCTTGTAGTTTGAAGTATTGGCACGTCCACGATAGGAAGAATTATTATAATGATAATTATTACCTTGGTTGTAGTTACTTCGATTGTTGAACCCACGGCCGCGATTATTCTGCCACCTGCCTCTGTCCCTTGGCTTACCTCTTAAGTGCATTACCGCTTGCTGGGCTGACTGGTCAGGCTCCTCATCTTGTGCTGCACGAATGGCGTCCTTCAGCTGTTGGTAATCGCGAGCCGCAATGATTGTGCTGAGTCTTCTGTTGCGTAGACCATCTGAAAATCGTTTTATGGCATATTTTTCATTTATTGGTTGTAAAACGTCACTCATAGTTTCGTTATCGTTTGATTGTGAAATAGTTAAATTAATAAAAAGCTCTTCTAACTTATTACCGAACTCTGCTATACTCAAGTCATTCTGTGTTAATTTATTCATTTGCATGAGTAAGGAATTTGCCGACTTTTTTGTTAAAAGAAATGATTTTATATCTGTAATTAAAAGATTCGTACTGGTATAATCTGACTTTAGCTTTAATTTTGCTAATTTTGTAAGTCGAGTTTTAAGCACAAAAGTAATTAGTAGTTTTTTATCTGCTGCTGCAGTTAAACAAGAATCATACATTTCTATACCTTGTATCATTTTTTCCGTGGTCTCCTCGTTACCATCCATCACAGGAATAAGTGAATTCGCCGTTTTTAAATCGAAACTTGCCATGTTGTCAGATGATTTAGAGTCGCTGTAACTTAATATTTTTATATAAGTTTCTTCTATTGTTTTACACAAATTATCAATCAAAAGCCCAGAATATTCAGTAGTTAAGTGTTTCACTTCTAATTCCTTAATACATTTTTTATAAGAGTTATATACTTCTTTAGCTCTTCTAATTTTACTTAGACCTACTTCTCGTAATCTTTTCTCTGGACCTAATTTCCTAAGACTTACTCTGATATAATCTAACTCTTTATATATGTTGTTTAACTGTATTTCCATAAATCACAATTTATTTCTTACATATAACTAATCTAAAAATCATCACTTAAAGTTCTTAAAATGTTCATAAGTATCTTCGTAGACACGCTGCAGTTATTCTTGGTGTTATTTTAGTGGAAGTTCATATTCATATTATTATTATTTTTATTTGTTACACTTTTGACACTGAATCACACTTTTGACACTGACAAAGTGAAGTGCATTCACTTTTTATTTAACACTTTAGGCGCAGGTACTCACTCGCATTGGTACTCGTTCACTCCCTTAAGAAATATCCTCCTCAGCAGGGCGGCCTCGTCCACGGGCCGACATCCGTTCTTGAATTCGTCTAATAAAATCCGTCTGCATGCCGTTTTGTATTCCTGTACGTACCCACTCGCTATGGCATCTCCTGTACTGGGCGTATAGTACGTATAAAACAGCTCCAGCGCAAACAGCAACCATCACCCCCAGTAGGATATTGCTGGTTTTAAAGTGTGAAGAAACATCTGCTCCGCCGTTATTTTCACTTCCGTGTTGTGTAATGATGGTTTCCTTGTTTTCACATAAACATTTACTGCACTCTTTTCCCATTATGTCTTATTTTAAAACTGTCTGAACTCAACCCGAATATCGAATATAATTTATGTCTTTTATAATCCACAATCGCACTCATTCTGCACGGTTACACGGTAGTCGACGCGGTCACACGGTCAAAACGCTGACACCGTCACATTCTTTCGCCGCGACGCAATCCGACACCGTGCCTCTGGCAGGGTCGCCATGTAGAGGAACGGAGTTATCGTCTTGAATTAAAAGGCGTCTTTACTGTACGACGTATATTTAGTGACTGTCCAATCAACATGTGTCCGCACTAACTGTAGTCTATGCATATAACTAGGTACTTAATTAATGTTACACACTACATGTGCAACAAATGCGATACCAGAAAGAAATTAAAAGACCCTTTATTGTATAAGTAAATCGAGTTTTATTTTTATTCTCTGTATTAGGAAATAGGGTGACCACAATTTCTTTTAGATTGCAGTAAAGATTAGTAAATGTAGAGTCATAGGTTTTAATAAACTTTCTTCGATTTTTCGCTTATTATCGTCATAGCATTTGTACTCAAGTTTCGTGATAAAAAAAAATAATTTCGGAAATTGAACGATCGCATAGAAAAATACTGTTCCTCAAATCATTTTTGCTTGAAAAATTGTTCGTTCCAAAAAAACTAATGGCAATAATCAAATAATTTATTTATTATTTTTATAAAGGCTTTTGCCTAGCAATGGGACAACGAAGGCTAAATATAATCCTAACTAATATTATAAATGCGAAAGTAAGTTTGTTTGTTAGCTTTTCACGCCTAAGCCACTGTACCTTTCATCCCGAAAAACGTGCTGTTCCCGAGGAAAACAATAATAACGTTATTATGATAATAGATGGAGCCATATGACTTTCGAATTTCACGCGGACGAAGTTGCTAGTACCTAATAAAGCAGTGCGTTCCTGGATGTTTTTTTTATTCCTAGGTAGGTACTTGCACAATAACAAAGATGTTTTCTGGAGTATGAAACAATTATATTTTATTTTAAAAATTTTACAATTTATAAATAGGTGAAATTGAATTACCTAAACAATTCTTAGAGTGACTATCTAAGTACTATTTAGTAAAATATTACGAACTTATAAAATTATGAGTACCTAGGTATCAAAACAAACTTACCTTGAATGTTTGATATCTTGACCGAAGATGATTGAGTGTCTTGACCGAAGATGTGTTTGCGTATTAAAAAATTATTATTATTTTTATTCTTCACTACAACTGTTTCATAAAACTCGCCTTAATGCTTTATTACCTACAACTTCCGCTGCACTATCATAAACTACTGTTTAGTAACTACACTAAATATTACAACGATTGTGCATATAATTATGTAAACAATAATTATATAATACATATAATAATATTTTTAATATAATATTAGCTAGTTATTAGTTTTATTGTCTTAAATTTTATTGTATGTATTAGGTATGTTATGATTAAGTATAACATAATATTCTAATACAAAAATAATAATAGTCACAACACGTCAACCTAGTCAAATAACCCGCCCCTAACTGTTCCCGGCGAAAAGGTGCCCAAAACGCTTGCTGCATTGCCACGTTGGATGGCAATGGCTAACCTTTGCACCAAGAACGAGCCGGAGCGGGAGTCACCCGTTTTATCACGGAGCTTGTGCCCTATCTCACTAATGAGCTTCCTGGCCTCAGTGCCCCAAGCACCCATGGTCTCCACGGCAATGGGCACAAAAAGGTAACGGTCCACCAACGGTGCGTACTTCACCCTCTTCCTCTCAGCGGCGTCTTCCGCTGCTGCTGAAGGTGAGTGGACGGTGCGACAAAGGTGGCTGGCGGCAACAGTGCTGACGCAAGTTGCGTCCCAAATTAGGCACTTGCCGTTCCTCCAAGGAACCAGGGTCAGCCCGTCCGGCCTCTTGCCGTCAGTCCTGCACAGACCCGGAGGCTCCAACACGCAGGGAACATCAGCCGACACAAAAGCCCTCCGAACAATATCATTGAGAGCATGGTGACGCGGGAACCTCCCCGAGCAACGACGACAACTCAAAGCGTGATGGCCATCGGCCTCCACCATGGAACCGCAGGTGCATCTGTGGGGTTCACACACCTTGCAGCCCAGGCGGAGGGCCACCGCCACACGTAAAGAGTCGTCATCAAGCAACGTGCCCAGGTGAGGCGAAGGAAGCGCATGCAACCATGCCCCCGATTCCGGCTGCGAAACAGCCCTGAGTCTGGCTAAATCAGCCCCCGAGGAACCCACCAACATCTGTTCCTGGATCAGCTTGGACGTGACGTCGTCCCAAGCCCGCTGCACATGTGTTGCGTCAGGGCTTGCTGCCCCCATGTTGAGGACAGACCAAGCTGACCCGGCATCCAACATAAATGGGATGTTTGCCCCGTAACCATTGGAATCTAGAATAACAGTGACGAGGTCAGCCACCCCATGTGTCGACGCCAGGAAAGCCGGCAGACCAACATCATGCACGCACCGCACCCCAAGACCCCCGTACCGGATAGGAAGAGCCGCCTGCCTCCACTGCGCATCATTAAAAGACAATTTCAGGATCGACTCAACCGTTGATTTCAGAGCACAGTCAAAGGAACATACTTCCTCAGGACAAAGCCAGGTAGGAGCGGTCCGCAAGAGATACGTAACCTTGGGTAAGGCAAAACACATGCGCAATAACAAAATCGCAACGTGCGCGGAGAGATCCTTGAGACGTTCCCGAGCATTGAGGAGAAGCTGTTTACGAGAGGAAATGGCTTCTGGCACTCCGTCAAGAAAAATGGGAGATCCCAAAAGGGAGAAATTATGAGAAGAAAGTTCCTTGAGGCCAGGTAAATGAGAGCCAAAGCGTGAGAAGTGTGTACGAGCTCCAATGCCACAGGGAAAAAATTCGCACTTGGAGGGATTCACCTCCAGACCCAGCTCCTTAAGTTGAGGAACGAGAACCTCCAGGTCCTGGCAAACCTCTTCCGGTGATCCACCAATAATGCCATCATCAAGGTACCACAGGTTCAGAGACGATTTCAATCCAGAGATGACTTTGTGGATTGCTAAACTAAAAACAAGTGGCCCCAGTGGATCCCCCTGCTGCGCTCCCACTTGAGACGAAATGAGACTATCATGATAGAATAGATTAGAAGGAGAATAATATACCTGATAGAGAAAGGGATATAGGGAAGGAATTTTATCCTTGACCTCACTCAAAAGAACGTCTCTTTCTAGGGTGTTAAAAGCATTGCGTATATCCAGTTTCAGAACCACGCAGTCCGAGTTCTTAGGGTCCATGACGAATGTACGCGTCGCATGGATAGCGGCCTCGCACCCCCGAGGCGTCCCGAACCCCAGTTGATGGGGCTGCAAGTATTCGGACATAGCTACTCTTACGGACCGGCACGCCACCTTAGCTGTCAACCTTCTGAACACGCTGCCGATGGCTATTGGTCTCAGCCCTCCGTCCTTTTTCTTGAGTGCGCAAAGAGAAGCACCATACAAATAAGGACAAACTACCGGATTGAGCTGACCACTCATTAAAAAGTTTGCGAGCTTTGTCAAACACTCCAGCAAACGCCGCCCATTTTCACCCGCAGAACCAGATGTTAGCTCTTTCAAATGCCCCGGACGAATTCCATCCAAGCCAGCCGCAGAGCCACTATAAAAAGAGCTCAAGGCCAGCGCGACGTCCTCCACTGACGCAGTTACCCTTGGACATGACAAGTCCGGCGCTAATGGAAAATTAAGCGGACGCGATGGGTTTGGGTGCTTGACCGTAAGGGCGCTTAGCGTGTCAGGGTCGTGTTGCGCGAACGAGTCGTCTGAAACTAGCAACCGAACCGCCCCCCGGAGGTCTCCCTCGAACACCTTAGACTCGATCGATTTCCGAATCCCACGTGATTTAGCAACCCCTGCCACACAACCTGACTCATCAACGAACTGGTCAGCACCAACCGACTCGACGTTTGCCTTCACCTTTGCAGTCATGTTTCCAGGCGCGTCCCTCGAAGGAACTCTCAGCCCACCAAACGCAAAAGTGAGAAGCGCGCCCCAGTCCTCCACACCATTACAGCTAACGCACTTATCAATAATGTCGCACAGCTTGCCCGCTGCCTGGTTCCGAGCACCCTTAGGAACGTGCCTAAGAATAGGTGTACTCACCTTCAAGGCTGAGAGTCTCTCCAAAGGGCAAGGGCGCAAAACCGGCGGCACCTGGCTCACTGGCTGGGAATCGGTGACAGTAGACGATGTCCGAGGAGTGGCGACCGGCTGACGCGCATTCCTATGCATACGGCCTATATGGACCTTGAGCCCATGCGAGCTAAATGTACGTGAAGACCCAGGACAGTGAGGACAAGACAACATTGCGGACAGGGCACTCATTTGGGCGTCTTTATACATACAATACCCGCAGGAACAACAGTTACAATAAATTAAATCTGGCTACAACCAATATCACACAAAGCTCAAATTTGACAATTACAAAATTTAAATATTATATAAAATTAACATATTTTATTCAATATCATTTAATAATTAATAGATTTTGTCCACGGTACAGTATTATACAGAACCCAAACAATGTTTTAAACAGTCAAATTAATTAAAAAGATAAACCAAAAGGTTTTACCGTATCAAATAATAAACGTCGTTGATAATAAGATAATCGAAATCATACAAAAATCAACCTAACGAAAACAATGGACAAACAAAGATTAAAAAAATACAAAAATATCTTCTTTACATAAAAATAGTACTGCATCACCATAAAGTTGTTCATTCCATGTTATAATTTTAATTATAATTCACAAAAAGCGGTTGGTGTAAGTGAGATTCGAACCTACAACACTTAGACCCGACTCGGTTATGTAGTGCATCAAACCACTCGACCAAACGTTATGTTACACTGGAGCTTTAAATTAGCGAATAGATTGTTGTTGGAGAGTCAAATGCAGCTATTTTTTAAAGTGGGTAACAGTGTTTTCTGTTGAGAAACAATTTTTTTTATGTTTAACTTTTTGTTTTTGTTACACTGTTATAACTTTCGTTCACTTCAGGTTTATTCACTGATCACAGCACTGTAGATACGTTTATTATTGTTTATATCGAGATTTAGGTATTGCCACTCATTTGTTACTTGTAGTTTTTATTTCACTTTTGTCAGGTTAATCGCTAATCATACATATTTAGATGTATTGGTGTAGATCGTTAAACTTGGAGGCTGCAAACACTTCTAGCGATGAATCCTTTAATTATTACCATAATTACTAGGTGTTAACTAGTGAATGCCAACTATAAATATTTTTAAATTAGGTATTTGAAGAAACTATCGCTGTCGCTTTGCGAGCGCTCGGACGAGGTCTTTTTCAATTCAATAGTTTTATTTATAATATTAGTTAGGATTATATTTAGCATACATTGTCCCATGGCTGGGCAAAAGCCTTTATAAAAATAATAAATAAATAATTTGATTATTGTCATCAGAACGAACGATATTTCAAGCAAAAATGATTTGGGTAACAGTATTTTTTTTTGTGATCATTCGAATTCAGATTTTTTTTTTTTATCACGAAATTTGAGTACAAATGCTATGACGATAATAAGCGAAAAATCGAAGAAAGTTTATTAAAACTTATACTCTACATTTACTAATCTTTACTGCAATCTAAAAGAAATTGTGGTCACCCTATTGCAAATTCAGATAATAAAAATAAAACTCGATTTTCTTATATAATAAAGGGTCTTTTAATTTCTTTCTGGTATCGAATTTGTTGCACAATTTTGACACAAAAAGAGACAATTTTGTATTTGTCTTATCTTTCATACGATAAGCGTAATAAATCGAAAACAAAAGAAATGGAGGACTGAGGGATAACTTTCAAACAAGAAAAAGTGGTGACCTGTTCTTGCTTTTATAAATTTTCACAATTTATTTAGTAGCATATAGGATTTCAAACAGTAGCTGTAAGTTAATGATTTCATTATAATTGTGTAATAAACATTTACGTGTATGAGAATTGAGGGCCCATTTTGTACGAAGATATACAAAGTAGGACAGTGTTTTGCGATAATATCTTGTTTTCACAAATTTTGTTTGGCATTTGCTTAGATTTTGGCATAAAGACTTTTTCTGTAGTGTCCATAGTTTATGAGTTTCAGGTGGGCCCTCAATCCTCTATGTGAGAACTGAGGGCCCAACTTTACAGTCTATAACTCGGTTATTAGACTTTCACAAAATGTGATACCAGCTTTCACAATTCTTTGGGAATGTTCAGTAAATCCTAAGCACATTTTCAAAGAGTTTTGACAAAGTGGCCCTCACACCACACGCACATTCTCAGCCCACTCCCATTCGAAGAGAGGAGGCCAGTGACCCAACAGGGCGAACATTATAGGCTGATTATAAAAATAAAAAAATTGTGACCCTAGCGATTATTATTATTTTTATTTTCACTGTATTGTATCCTATTGTTAATCTGTGAACAGCGTTGTGGGCTTCAATATTGTCTATATTATTGTCTTGTGTAATTTTGTTTCTATGTTTTGTTTGTTGTTCCTCTTGAATAAAAAAAAAAAAATTATGCATTAAAAACTGGCTAAGTGCGAGTCGGACTCGCACACGAAGGGTTCCGTACCACGAGGCAAAAACGCCGAAAAAAAACACGTTTGTTGTCTGCCCCTCTTAAATATTTATTTTATTCAGATTTTAGTATTTGTTGTTATAGCGGCAACAGAAATACATTATCCGTGAAAATGTCAACTGTCTAGCTATCACGGTTCATGAGATACAGCCTGGTGACAGACAGACGGACAGATGGACAGTAGGGTACGGAACCCTAAAAAAGATATTTAAAGCAACTCCCAAACGAGATAATATTTACTTAAATTTAAGTTCATAATGTTCTCTGTGAAGTAAACCAAATAAAGTATTAACTAAATAAAGCTTTGAATATTGAAATACTAAGTATTTCAACTAAAATATTCTCCAAAAATATATATTTACTTTTTGTCATCAGATTTTAGTAAAACTTTCACGATTGCTAATGGACGCAAAAATTGTTTAAATTTTTTAGAATATATTATAGACCCATTTTTAAAATAAATATCTGTAAAATTGAGAGTACCTACGTATGCAAATTCGTTTCACATTTAAAATTCATTAAAATAACAGCCATATTTTTTTTCTAAGTATAATAGTGTTTATATTTTTAGTGTTTATATTTTCGGAGGGGCCCGTGGCTAAATAATAACAGCCGCACAGGTCGATCGATCAGGTTAAGCTACGCTTGCCGCGGTTGGTCTGTGGATGGGTGACCATCTTTACATACCGTGACCCCTCCGTGCCTCGGAAAGCACGTTAAGCCGTTGGTCCCGGCTGTCATTCGTACATCTTTGACAGTCGTTACGGGTAGTCAGAAGCCCGAGTCTGACAACCAGTCTTACTAAGGGGTATCGTATTACCCAGTAACTGGGTTGTGGAGGTCAGATAGGCAGTCGCTCCATGTGAAATACTGGTATTCAGCTGCATCCGGTTAGACTGGAAGCCGACCCCAACACAGTTGGGAAAAGGCTAGGCAGATGAATAGTGTTTATATTTTTTTTTTCTATTTTTATTTGATACAGAATATACTTCTAAAATCAAACGTTTAAAAATAAACAATAGCATCCAAAGCCTTTCACAACTAAATCGCTTCAAGTCAAACCCTTTATTCATTTGTTTTTGTTTCCAAGTGTTCCCTAGCTTGTTTATAATACCTTCCAGACCTCAGCCCATGAAACTTCGTAAACAGATTAAGGGACCTCACACACTGCACGACTATGAGTCGAGAGAGTCGAGAAAAAGTGATATTCTATCAGCGATAACAAATCATTGTTATCGCTGATAGAATATCACTTTTTCTCGACTCTCTCGATCAGTCTCATTTATTTTTTACATTTCCATCAGGAAATGTAAAAAATAAATGAGACTGATTTGCTACCGAAAAGTTTATGCCAATCCTGTTGAAAGTTGTTGTAGAAATAAGAATCGATTTGAAAGCGATTACTACTTGTGTTAACCCTCAGGATAAACTATACAAACGGAATGTGCATCGCGCTCTTGGCCGCATTAGCCAGTTCGGAGCACGACCGACCGGCCGAGTCGAGTGAATTGTCAGGTTGATTAACCAGGGGCTCGAGTTGTCTGGGTCTAGTTGTCTCTGGGTCAAGTTATCATAATACCGACACGTGCACGTCCAGCCGCGTAGTGTGCGAGGTCCCTAAGGATTATGAATGATAAATAATATTAATTGTGTAAATTGGTTAAAAATAACACACGCATTTATCTATATAAAAATTCAAAGTCCTGACTGATTGCTATATCAACGGAGAGCCTAAACTGCTGGTCCTAGAGACATGAAATTTGGAGGGTGTGGTTCTTTGTGAAGAGACAGAGTTCTTTGAGAAAGAGTTTTTTGAAATTCCACCCCTAACAGGGTGAAAGGGGGGGAGTGTAAAATTTCAGGCGGACGAAGTCGCGAGCAGAAGCTATTTTAATTAAAACTAGATGAGGTCGGTGTCCCTAGCAGACTTTTTTAAGAAGAGACACCGAAACCAACTCACACACAGACACACAGGCGTACAAAAGCACTACACAGGTTTGATTGTACTTGTCCAGACAGTGCATGCATGTGTCAGTTATCGTGTAGCTCTAACACTCTTTTATTTAAGTCACACACACACAGTCATACAGGCGTACAAAAGCACCAGACACAGGGTTTGATTGTACTTGTTCAGACAATGCACGCATGTGTCAGTTATCGTGTAGCTCTAACTCTCTTTTATTTAAGTCACACAGACACAGTCATATAGGCGTACAAAAGCACCAGACACAGGGTTTGATTGTACTTGTTCAGACAATGCACGCATGTCTCAGTTATCGTGTAGCTCTAACTCTCTTTTATTTAAGTCACACACACACAGTCATACAGGCGTATAAAAGCACCAGACACAGGGTTTGATTGTACTTGTTCAGACAATGCACGCATGTGTCAGTTATCGTGGAGCTCTAACTCTCTTTTATTTAAGTCACACACACACAGTCATACAGACGTACAAAAGCACCAGACACAGGGTTTGATTGTACTTGTCAAGACAGTGCACACATGTGTCAGTGATCGTGTAGCTCTACTCTGAATTTAAGAGAAAATGCGGTCGGAAGGACTTATAAAAAAGCCTAAGTAAAATGTCGTAATTCGAGGTTTGGCTCTCGCTTATTTCCTCCTCCAACATTGGACCAATTTAAAAGATATTTCATAAACTGATTAAGAAGAATATATACTGCGTCCTTATGTTTTTCTTTTTTCATTAATAGTTGTCAAATTTGTACACTAAGCCTCTGTTGACAGCGGTTTAAATCGGCATTTTTTTAGGGTTCTAGTACAAAGATTATGTATCATCAAAAAGGAAAACATAGAGACATACAAGTATTTAATATTTATTATTCTGTAAAAAATCATTGCTTTATGGTCATTAACCAGAAAGAAATCAGGCATCTCAACGATCTGCCGAATATAATATAAGACATCTTCTTCATCATATTTTGTTTCTCCGAAGGGTTGGGCACAGGTATACCTATAGTACCCACATTTCGCCAGTTATCTTTAAGTCCCATGTTATAGGGGGCGAGCCTATTTATTGCCATCAACTGAGCACAAATCCAGACTCCAGGCTGCTACTGAGAAATTCTAAGTAAAAACCACTAAAAAAAACAAGTAATTAAAAAAACTAAAAAACCCAACTGCGGTAAAAAAATTAAGTTAAAAAAAACTGAAAAGCTAAAAACAAGGCCATTTTAAATTAAATAAAAGTTGGAAGCAGGCGGGACCCATTTGAGTTTGAAAATGTAATAAAAAAATGGCATGGGTCCCGCCTGCTTCCAACTTTTTTTAACTTAATTTTTTTACCGCAGTCGGGTTTTTTAGTTTTTTTAATTACTTGTTTTTTACTTCCAGCTTTTTAGTTTACACATTTGAAAGATTTCGCAGACGATTTAGCTCTTGGTACGTGTTTTTTATGATTTGTCACTTCGAATTACTTTTAACCATATAAGTTGTATATATTTTTGTAATCACCTTTAAAAACCCTTTATTTTGATACCCCACTCGATAGGTTTCGAGAAAAGTAAATTTTTTTGAAGACATAATATTGCGCCAAAAATCGGCCATTTTATATTTTTTTCAATTTTGATATACCCAGTGACACTCGCGCTAATAAGATAAATCTAAAGACGTATAATTTATCAAAATCCGTTCATTCGTTTAGAAGTTACGAGGGAACAAAGAAACGGACATACATACATACATACAGGTCAAACACATAACCCTCCTTTTGGGCTTCGCCGCAGTCGGGTAAAAAAACACTTAGCTCGACCTTTTTTTTTGTTGTCGGGGGGAAACTTTCAAAAGGCACCCGACCTCGAGGGAGGAAGGGGAGTGTGGGATTTTTACCTCACTAAAACCACCTCGGTGATCATTATCAGCACATAGGGGTGGTCCCGGTTCCTCTTAGAAGATCAATTCCGGAACCCCCCCGTGCAACGCCTGTCAGGCACATCCCTGGGGAGACCGTAAAGGGGCCTCCCCTGAGCCTCGCTATGCATGGCAGCACGTGACCACTGTGCCACCATCTTCCCTGGGGTCACAGGTGAGCGGACAGAGTCCCCACAACACTTAGCTCGACATAGGAATCGAAACCAAGATCTAGCTCAGAAATAGCGCTTGCGACCAGTACACTAATGAAGCAGTCCTTTGTGGTACAAGAAGTGCGTCTAATTAAGAGTTAAGCCCGTAAGACCATAACCACTCATTTTCCACGTGCTCCGAAAGTAAAAACAGTTGAAAGTTTTAATGAGTTTTCCTTAAACCGTTTACACTTGGACGAGCTAAAAGAAAACTCGTCCGTTCGTTGCGCACTTTTCTCATTTCGGTGAAAGCTCGGGATTAAGGGAGTTAAAGTTGTTTCCTTCGAGTTTTGGATACAGCGTGCAACTGGTGTTGTGATGCAACTACATAGATATACTCGTAAATACGGTTTACGGTACGGTACGATTTTATAAAAGACTAGCGGCCCATCCCTGCTGCACACGGGGGTTACGAATTGAAAATACATCGAGATTTCATTATCATAATAAGTTTAATATTAACACTTTGCGTTTTTGTATTATACACATAAACCATCCAGATTAAATGGTCTAAATTATAGTGACCCGTTGATAAGAAGAACTACGCGCACAAACAGGGACAAGCAAAAAAAGAAAAAAAAATTATACTATTTATTGTGGAACATGATATTAGTTTTAGTTAACTTCGAAATAGGGTATTTAAGGGACTTACAGGACCTAATCACACAAACGCAAGTTTTAGAAACAATAAAAGTATATGATCGACTACAGTAAACAAAATAAAAAATAAAAATATGATATTGTGCAGGATAAGTGCTAGGTAGATAGTGTGTTGAAAACATAATACGATTAATTTGGTACGATAGAAAAAATCATGAAGATGCCCCTAAAAACTTTCTTTTTACGATAAAAACCATACTAATATACATATAGAATCATTCCGATTTTTTTGTCAGATTATTCTACAAGCAACATACTAAAATACTAGTGTTTTAATTTTTTTGTCCTAACAGATTTTTTACAATTAAGTAATTGCTTCATATTTTGCAATAAATTACCAGTGTTGTGTCACCACGCTTCTCTTTCTATTCTATGCAGTCCGACAGTGAACGCGCTTTAGGTCATGTGAGCCCCTTAAATTCAATTTGCGTTTATATTGTGTATACTGTAGTTAAAGTAAAAACGCAACACTAGCAAGCTTAAAATGTCTATTTCTGGTTTGTGTCTGCCTAGCGAAATGACTTCCCTCTGCTTTTACCCTGCATGAGCAACGCATCAACATGCGATCAGTCGTAGCAGGTTCATGTCGTGAAATAAAACCTATAGTCCGTCTTTTAATTAGTTGCAGTAAAATGACACTTCTTATTAACTCATTTCGGACTGAGTTTAAAGATAAGCATGTCAAATAAATTTCTTTTGCTATACTATTCTGTACTAGAAAAACAAGATTTGGTGGATGGCCGCGAAGAAACAAAAAGACGCCAATTTCAGTCATCTAAGTAACACATAAGCTGTCATTTTACTGCACTATACTATACACTCTGCCCTACCCTTCTGCGCATATTTGTGTGATGTGTTATAAAATCTACAAACACATTCCTGCTCAGTCTTTCCACCAATATGTGCTCTGGAATCTAGCCAACTCATTCCAGGATTTTCATTTGTTACACGTGTCTTTCACGAACTCCAAATTAAGTCCAAACATTACTGCTTAAGCCTGGATTTAAGACCAAGTAATTTCTACACACGTACATTTATTCCCTTTGTCAACAATTTGGGTCATATTAAACAATTCTACCTTTCTTAGTACTTTAATATGGGATAAAAGATTTAAGGAGTTAAATGACCTTTGTCGGTGGATGTGGAAATAAAAAAATATGCTTTCTTTCTACAGTTTATTCCGTTCAAATAGTAATTACGAAACCCCGGACCAACGATTGTAGCTCGCAACTTTTTATTTTATCCTTTATTAATGTAAGGTAGGTAGGACATTCACGATCGACGTAAAACCATTAGTAGGTACTTACCTAAGTCATCGTAATGTAACTGTTATCTCGATAGGGTAAGGTGTAAATTAGAATAAATGCCAAGAGTTAATTTATACTTTTATTCAACTTACTAATAAACGTATTATATCAGATGAATAGTTACACACCGATTACTCTCTTTCAGTCGTCAGTAATTTAACTTTCGAAAGAAGAAGACAAAGCGTTGTGTAACTATACAGACGCTATACAACGTTTATTAGTAAGGGAGTTTAACAATAAGATAAACTTAAAAAAATATCGTAATTAATGCTAGAATAGTAGAATTACGGCGGGTTATGATCTCTCAAAAGAACGATAGGCTTGGCTTGGTTCTTAATGATCTCAGACTTATCTATAAGGTTTATACCTCAGTACGTCACCATTTAGACCTGGACATTGGTTTTAGAAGACGGAAGACGTAAAGCCGTAGCGTTGTAAGGCCTCCCACAAGGTGGTCTGACGACCTTGTGAAGGCCGCAGGAGCCCGTTGGATGCGAGAAGAACAGAACCGGTCGAAGTGGAGGTGCTTGGGGGAAGCCTATGTCCAGCAGTGGACGTCTATCGGCTGAAATGATGATGATGATGGTTAGAAACGAAAAATATGCTCTAAATACAGTCTATTTTCCAGCATAATTCTCTATCAAAACCAGTCCCCAAAGGTGAAAAAAAACAATAACGTAAATGATTGAAGTCTCCTTCTGGACCTAATTACGTTACTCGCTCAAACTATTTTCGAAGCCTCGAATATCGTTTAAGGCAATGAAGGGCACCTAATTATTATAAGTGATAGGCTCGATCCCAAATTGCTCCTAATAGCCAGTCCTACGTAAATAGCTGACCCCAATACACCAGAATGGCGCTAATTCCGAGAAATTGTTCCAGATATAGCAATTATGTTTACCTTATAATTAAGACCGCTTCGCTGGTCTACTGGTTGCAAGCGTTACTGATTAATTGATTGATTTTTAAAGTCTTTATTATAACATAATAACACAAAGTGCATGCAATAAGATCTTATTCTAATTGTGTACAACCATAGATATACATAACAAGTTCTTAGGCTCACTTATCTTTACAAAAGTTTTACACTGACTTTACTATTTTATTATTCTATAAACATTCTAGCTATATTAAGTCCATACGAACACACTACTATTAAAAAAAAGCACAAAAGTCTTAGCACTGACTTTAAACGCATATCACTATTGTTTACTTAACTCTTTGCGGGACACTTAACGCCTATAGACGTAATAACAATAAAACTTCTATTGTGTCTCGTTCAGTGTCCTTCAATGTGTTAATAAAGGTAATGCACTCAAATAATACAAAGACTATTTGAAGCACAGGCTAAAAAACATTACAATACTATAATACAACGTTACTTTTAGTATACCTATGCGAACCTGAACATAGTTTGTTCAGAATAAGTAACTGAATCGATTCCAATAAAGTTTACCCCATGTTATATTTTGTCCCAAAAATATTTAAAAAAAAGTTGAACACCGATCGACACTGAGTAGGTTATCCAATCTCCGCGCCGAACGGTTAGGTACCTAGGTCGAGGTACTATTATCAATGAGCGCAAAACGGCGCGGCGCGAGCGGCGCGGGTGAGCATGTTTTATGTACGGACAAACAGGTAACTTAACAAGCTTATAACTTTGTCATTTTTCATGATACATTATTTAAACATGACTAGCGAAATGTGGATACGCACGTATACCTCTGCCTAACCCTGAGTGGCTAAATAATAACAGCCGCACAGGTCGATCGATCAGTTAAGCTACGCTTGCCGCGGTTGGTCTGTAGATGGGTGACCATCTTTACATACCCAGACCTCTCCGTGCCTCGGAAAGCACGTTAAGCTGTTGGTCCTGGCTGTCATTCGCGGATCTTAGACAGTCGTTACGGGTAGTCAGAAGCCCGAAAATGTGACAACCAGTCTTACCAAGTGGTATCGTATTACCCAGTAACTAGGTTGTGGAAGTCAGGTAGGCAGTCGCTCCTTATAAAATACTGGTATTCAGCTGCATCTAGTTAGACTGAAAGCCGACCTCAATATAGTTGGGAAAAGGATAGGCAGATGGCAGATGACCTCTGCCTTACCCGTCGGGGATTACAGAAAAACAGAAAATCGACCGTTCACTGCCTCGTAGGATGTGCACGGACAAATTTGCCACGTTAGCTGTGCGGTTCATTTGTTTGCCACGCATTCGTGCATAGCGTCGCCATGGGTCACAGAGGAGGCTCCCGTCAATATTGTCAATGCCCCATTCACACGATGCTAGTTTCCTGCCTGTGACAATAAAATAGAAGCAACAAATGACTGGCATCGTCTGAACACTGTTCAGATGGTGCAACTTTTGTTGTTGCTTCAAGTTATGGTATGCCAGACGTAATTAAAATCGCACCATATCGATCAGAGAGCCAATTCTCGTAATTTTAAGAACGTTCACAATTTGATCTGTCTCAATCTGTCAAAAATACTAGTAATTTTCCTACATTTTTGACAAGTTTTTGACATTGATTATCGCTGAGATGAGATTGCGACTAGATTTTTAACCGACTTCAAAAAAAGGAGGAGTTACCTCAGTACGCCGTCATTTATAAGCCGATTTGGAAAATTCTTTTTTTATTCAATAGGATATACTTCCAAATTGGTCCCATTTTTTTCAAAATCCAGTTTGATGATGCGATCTATGAGGAATTGAGGGAACTCCTCAAATATTATAGGTACACCTATAGCGATTTGGGTATTTTTTATAGTAACTCGTGCATTTGCTCTCGGAAACCACCATTTGGTGAAGTGGAACTGATGAAGAAGACCACAGATGGCCACCTGAACTACTCAATAATAATTATTTCACGGGTTGCGATTCGATTACTTTAATATGGTTGCCAAGTACGTTATGCCAGTCACAATGCGAATGGTGAAATAGAGCTGATGGTGGAATACCAGGAGAACTCCTCAACATCGATGTGGTGGTGGTGGTGGAATACCAGGAGAACTCCTCAACAACCTCCCTGCATCGGGAAAAGCAATATTTTGTAAGAGGCGATGGACAAGTTGACATTAGGCTATTGTAACTTAGGTACATGATAAACAAATCCACTAAAAAGCGAGAAATAAAAACTTTTTAACAAAAAAAAAACCGACTTCCAAAAAAAACGCTACAAAGTGAAAAATAACTTTAATTTCGGAAGTCGGTGGCAAAAACTAAAATACAAATCCAAAGACCTGAGACTTGTACTATTCTTTGTGCTCGCCCAAGCAAAACAGGTTTGTAAATATTGTATGATCGAGCGCAAAGCGCTTAGTGCGCTGCTAATAAAGTAACAATCCTGACAGTTCGTATCTTACGTCGCGAAACTATAGGCATTTTATGTTGGCTTTTCTCCTTTTGGTTCTAGAGAGTATAATTTTATATCAGTGCATTTTTTTATTGTTGCATGGACCTGCTCTTGACCTCGATCACGCCTGATGGAAAGCGTTAGATGAGGTCTATGATGGAACGAGCGTGCCCAGAAGATGCCTAAGGCATTGGAACTCCCACGCATCATCGAAACACAGCAGGCTGCTTGACGCCGGACTCCGTCGTTAGCTCTACCACCGCAAGGGAAGAATTGGCCAGTCAAATTAGGTGTTGGGTGTGACTGTCCAGGATGCGCCGAGCGCTCGGTTCAGTTGAGTAACTGGCGGAACAAACTGTGCTACACGAGAAGGCTTCTTCATGCATCCCAAAATGCATAATCGTAGGCTCTTGTGGGCTATCTCTACTTCTTTATGTTTTCCTGAATTAATGTTTACGTAACGCTGTGAAGTAACAATGTTTTAAATTAATGTTTACGTGAAACATTAATTTAAAACATTGTTACTACACAGAAAGAAAGAAACTGTGTCTATTGGGCACATGTTAGAAGTACACACAGAATGAAACTTTGAAAACTACGAATTGCACGTACCAATGTGTACGAAAATGCTACAGATTGTATGAAATCTAAACAATCGAAACGACAACATCGCCAAGTCCCTTGCCGTTCGAATTCACAGATAAAAACCATTCTCTTTTTTCCCTTCCTTTGTTCAATCGTTCTATCCTAGTGAATTTGTTCGAACATCTGTACAATTCAGCACGAACAACAAACTCTTCAAAACGACCTCTTGACTCACAACTATCTATTATCTATATATATAAATGAAAGTCAGGTTAGTTCTTCCACCATTTATAACCTCAAGAACCATGGGACCAAAATAAATCATTTATCATTTACCATTTTTAGGGTTCCGTTGCCAAATGGCAAAAAACGGAACCCTTAGGTATAGATTCGTCATGTCTGTCTGTCTGGCCGTCCGTATGTCACAGCCACTTTTCTCTGAAACTATAAAAACTATACTGTTGAAACTTGGTAAGAAGATGTATTCTGTGAACCGCGTTATGATTTTCACACAAAAATAGAAGAAAAAAAAAATTTTGGGGTTAAATACTTACAACTAAAACTAAATAAATTTTTTTTCGTCGTACCCATACGTGTGGGGTATCTATGGATAGGTCTTCAAAAATGATATTGAGGTTTCTAATATCATTTTTTTCTAAACTGAATAGTTTGAGTCACTTCCAAAATGGTAAAATGTGTGTCTCCCCCCCCCCCCCTGTAACTTCTAAAATAAGAGAATGATAAAACTAAAAAAAATATATGATGTACATTACCATGTAAACTTCCACCGAAAATTGGTTTGAACGAGATCTAGTAAGTAGTTTTTTTTTAATACGTCATAAATCGTAAACCGCAATTTACCTTTTATTCAATCAACTCAAAACATAAACCTTATGCATAAACCCGGATGTTACGGAACCCTCGGTGCGCTAGTCCGACTCGCTCTTGCCCGGTTTTTTTATGATCTTTGATTTGTTGGATTTTTCTCCGCCCCGAATAGCAGAATAACTATTAAAACATGAGAAAAATTCACGAACAAAAAGATAATTCATTTTCTCATATATTTTGTATGGGATGGCTTTTTTGATGATATCTTGAGGACGGATTGTCTGATTTCGATAGATGGCGGTACGAAGTTAGCCGGGTCAGCTAGTATTGACATAAATGTTAGCATATGAATTAGACAAGCCGTAATACGCTAGTGATCTAACGATGTGTGTTCTTCTTCACCTGTGGTATCTTTGTAAGGCTTGTGTGTTATTCATACTCTAAGATAACACATACAATTGCTAGTCGAGTACAGTCACGAGCACTAGTATGTCAACACTTGGCAACTTTCAATTGCAATTTTTTCATGAAATAACAAATGCAACGTTGAAATACGACACTTTACACAAACCTATGGGTTCGAAAATACTTTGTTCGTAATAATATAAAATTTCATTCAAAACTAAAGGAGGAAATCGTCTTTGAATAAAGCCAAGTGTATACATACTTATGCTCGTGACTGTACTTGTTACAATATTGTAGAAAAACCTCGCCAGGCGTTTAGTGCTTTCATTCTATACATATAATAAAATAGTAACGAAATCAAAACTGTACATTGAGTATCTTTGAAAAAAGTAATTGATGCGAGGTGTGAGAACGAGTCTGATGCCGAAAATATAGTTTATAGATTTTTTGTCCGTTTTCCTGTTTTTCTGGATGTATGTTCTGGATTAGCGCAAAAACGGCTAAACGGATTAGGATGAAATTTGGCACACAGATAGCTTATAACCTGGATTAAAACATAGGGTACTTTTAGTTCCGGTAGTTCCAACATCCATGGGGGCGAAGCCACGGGAAAAAGTTAGTTTGTAATAGTCTACACATATTTTGTAAGTACAAGACTTAAGTACATAGTACAGTTATTACGCCAGCACTTTAGGGCATAATAAACCATTAGGAGCAAGCATTACTTACTCAGGCGAATAAGTAACGCCGTCATAACTTGATATATGTGTACACTTTAATGTAATGTGAGGGAAAACTTCTTTTACATTTCGTGTAAACACCATCTGTATTAGAATAGCTCATAACAGAATCAGCCTACAACGTTCCCATTGCTGGGACTCACGCTTCCACGTTATGAGAGGGAACGGGCCGTAATACACCACGCGGAACCAGTGCGGGTCGATGTCACACATGTCTTCGAATTTTGATCCTAAGACATGCCGGGTTCCATGCCAGTGGTGATGTAATAAATTACACAAAGTAAAGCGCCTGTCTGGGTCCCTACCTACGACCTTTTTTTTTTGTTATCGGGGGAACACATTCAAAAGGCACCCGACCTCCGGGGAGGGAGATCCCATGCACTCCACCACCATACCATACTGCGATCGCCAACCCGCCTGCCAAGCGTGGCGATTATGGCAAACCCCCCCCCCCTTTAGGGGGAGGCCTATGTTCAGCAGTGGACGTCTTTCGGCTGAAATGATGATGATGAAAACCACCCCACAACTCGTAAGTCGAGGCCGTTACCACTTGGCCACCACTGCTCTCTATCATGAATAGCTCATGCCGTGGTGACAGGATGGCGCTTTCAGGATGTCAAAATTAATCAGCATGCATTACTTAAGCATAATCAGCATAAGCATTTCTAAGCATTACTTTACTCTGTAAAGATCATAGCATACCGGCACCGCAACCGCACAGCTGCAGCACGGCGTGGCCTCGAATTTAGGCTACGGCTAGCTGCCAGCGTGCTAACTACACATCGTCCGCGAGGTGCAAGCTCGTAGTCCGCGCGCCGGACGCGAGATGCAAGCTTGCTGTCATCGCAAAAACAATTGTTATGGCGTTTGTGATTGAGCACGCAGGCGAACGCGACTTATTATAAGGCATTTGTGATTGAACACGCGGGCGACCGCGACTTATTATAAGGCATTTGTGATTGAACACGCGGGCGATCGCGACTTATTATAAGGCATTTGTGATTGAACACGCGGGCGACCGCGACTTATTATAAGGCATTTGTGATTGAACACGCGGGCGACCGCGACTTATTATAAGGCATTTGTGATTGAACACGCGGGCGACCGCGACTTATTATAAGGCATTTGTGATTGAACACGCGGGCGACCGCGACTTATTATAAGGCATTTGTGATTGAACACGCGGGCGACCGCGACTTATTATAAGGCATTTGTGATTGAACACGCGGGCGATCGCGACTTATTATAAGGCATTTGTGATTGAACACGCGGGCGATCGTGACTTATTATAAGCCTTTTGTGATTGAACACGCGGACGACCGCGACTTATTATAAGGCATTTGTGATTGAACACGCGGGCGACCGCGACTTATTATAAGGCATTTGTGATTGAACACGCGGGCGACCGCGACTTATTATAAGGCATTTGTGATTGAATACGCGGGCGACCGCGACTTGTTATAAGGCATTTGTGATTGAACACGCGGGCGACCGCGACTTATTATAAGGCATTTGTGATTGAACACGCGGGCGACCGCAACTTGTTATAAGGCATTTGTGATTGAACACGCGGGCGACCGCGACTTATTATAAGGCATTTGTGATTGAACACGCAGGCGACCGCGACTTATTATAAGGCATTTGTGATTGAACACGCGGGCGACCGCGACTTATTATAAGGCATTTGTGACGTTGCTTTCGCTTAGTCGTCATCTCGGTAGTCACCCCCTTTTCAATCATGTTACGTGTCTTTCACACAACCCATCCATCGTTTCTTTGGTCTTTCCCTACTCTTACAGCCAGCCACACTCATACTCAAAACTTTCCTCACGACATTATTCAAACAGCATAAATACAAAAACAATTTTCACACAATACCGTAGGACATACCCAATTCTACGCAACAAGAATTTCATATGCACAACCCCGCTGTACGATTGGATATCCACATAACCATATAAAGGCCGTCCAAACATTTGACCCAATATTGGAACAACACAACATACATCTATTGTTTAATCCTGGAGGATTATAATCCAATCTGGATGTTGGTAACAAAGAAGCACTCATCCTCAATAGTCTCTTGGCATACAATACCGGGACAGACAGATTTGGAGCAGGGTTCCGTACGTTTGGTAATCCCTTAATTTGCATAGTACTGTTTAAAATTATATTTATTGTGAAACTTATGGCCAAAAAGTCTTATGTCGATTCTGAAAAGGTTTTTAAACACTTTTCGTTATTAGTTTTATATGATACTAGTCGCGCCCCACGGTTTCACCCGCGTAACTTTCGTTTCCAAAAAAAAATCTGGAGAGGGCCACCATTATTACCTGGGGATATAAAAAACAACCTTCGACCTATTCTCTGATCTACCAAATATACACAACAAATTTCATAAAAATCGGTCAAGCCGTTTCTGAGGAGTTCGGTAACAAACACTGTGACACGAGATTTTTATTATGAATAGGCCTTACTATAATATTATAAATTCGAAAGTAAATCTGCCTGTCTGTCTGTATTACATTTTCACGCCTAAACCACTGAAGAACGGATTGCGATAAAATTTGTCAGAGAGATATATTGCATCTCGGAGAAGGATATAGGATAGTTTTTATCGACATACCTCCCGGGCGAAACCGAGGGCGGAAGCTAGTAAGATTATAAATTAAAGGTACAATGACAATGACTCTCCTCCCATCTTGCACCGCAGCATGCCCAGTCACACGTGAGGACCTAATGGCAGCGTCAGCGAATGCCATCCTGTGGCATTAAGTCCGCCTCTGTACATTTATGTGCTTGAAGTATTAAATAAAAAATAACCGCGTTGCTGAATTTTGGGCCAAACAAATTTAAAAAACTATGTTTATTTTTTCTATTTTTGCCATCGACACGCAAGAATTAACGATATAATAATACTAGCTTTTGCCGTCGGCTTCGCCTGCGTGGAGGTCGAAAATTATCCTTCGGGAACGGACTACCGGGATAAAAGTATCCTATGTCCTAACCTACCTGCCTGCCAAATTTCATCGAAATCTGTCTGCCAAGTAAAAATAATAATAAGAACAAAAATGTTCTTATATTTGTCGCAATACCTGTACTAGCAAATAGAATTAACTGAATCGAAATTGAATTCAAACTAAATCTGACAGCAAATTTCAATTTCATTTCATTTAGGGCTGATTTCTCAATCGACAGATAATTTTTATTCGTTGAATAAAATTGATGTCTGACAGATTTTGTATGGAAGAACTGTCAAAAATTCAAAATTATTCGTCCGATAAAATTATCTGGCGTTGGAAAAATCAGCCCTTATTCAGATAACAGAGATCCATTGGGTTAGTAACAATGATAGCACAGACAATGACAAGTGACCTCACCAACGGGCTGTCACGTCTCCCGGCTATAGTGCTTAAAGAGGAACTAGCAGGGGATCGAGGAGGGGAGGGTGGAGGGGCGGAATAAATCGTAGAAAGCTGCTGGGGCTGCCACGGAGTCTGTTTAGCAGCGAAATAAAAGAAAAGAAAATAAGCAACAGGTATTTAATTCTTTTCCTCCACACAAAGCAAATAAAAGGCCACACTATTATTGTTGAACAGTGCTCCCACATTTATTATTATATTATCTTCGCGAAGAACAAACTTATACTTACCTAATATTTTTCGACGAGAACCTTGTTATTTCACTCGGTTCTAAGACATATTTATCTAGGGGAATAAACGTTTACTCTTCACGAACACACAAGCATAAAGACAATATTTGGGTAATCCATCCTCCTTTCTCTTATCTTCTTGTTGTTGCCATACAAAAAAACCGGCCAAGTGTGTGCGGACTCGCAATCGAAGGGTACAATCTCAATCAAAAGACCCAAAAAACACGTTTCCTGTATGGAGACCCCTTTATTAGGGTTCCGTACCAAAATGGTAAAACGGAACCCTTATGGTGGGACTCAGTCTGTCTGTCTGACTGTCTGTCTGTCTGTCACAGCTGGATATCTCAAGAACTACTAATGCTATCAACTTGAAATTTGGAACAGTTTGAAATGACGTTTGCCCAACTATTTTGCAAATAAGAAAGAAATAAAAATATATGTATATTTTTTTTGCAACAGGGACTGAAAGGGGGTCTGAAAAATTCGAAGTGGGGCTACTAGGGCATGTGGGGTATAAAAAAAAACCGTTGTGAATACCGTTCCCCCCCCCGCCCTTACTTCGGAGATAAGGAGGGGGGCCCTTATCTCCGAAGTTTGCAAAGAGAAAAATCTCAAATTATTATATGTGATAGAAGTTTTTGTAAAGATTACAGGAAAAATAAAATGAAGTCTCTACATAGCACACTTTTTCAGCAATCATCAACAAAAGTTACATTAGTTCCACTATCGGAAAAGAGATGGCGCTGACATAAAACTGCAATATTATACATTTTTCTCATTCTCCTCTTCATTCTGCAGTGCATAGCGTTAAAATTCAACGAATATAGGCCTCGCCGATGAACAATTAAAAACATGATGGTACGGAACCCTCGGTGCGCGAGTCCGACTCGATCTTGACCGGTTTTTTTTTTATTTTATTTTTATTATTTGTTGTTATAGTGGCTATAGAAAATACACACTGAAAATATCAACTGTCTACCTATTATCATGAGATACAGCCCGCTGACAAACAGAAGGTGGGACGGACGGTCAGCGGAGGCTTAACAGTAGGGTTCCGTTGGCATCCTTTGGGTAAAAAACCCTAAAAATCTCTGAACAAGGAGTTTTTATAGCGGCCAGGCCTTTTTACCTTTAGAACCACTATAAAATATTACATGAATTCATCATGTCGCCGTTTTAGCACAAACCTACTGTACATAAATTTATATACAAAGCAACAAGTGACCCTTTTAAGCCTTTTAAAACTTCCTTACCCCAACAAAAATAAATTTGAAAACGTTACGAATGGTGGAATCTAGACCAACGGTTTATAATAATAATAATAAAGTTTTATTGACATAAGAAACGGTGTTATATTTTAATTTTAAGCCCTCTGTGTTTCAGTGTCTTCACCCGTATATGGACCATTAACAAATTATGCTATATCAATAAAATAACGTAATAAAAACTGGCCAAGTGCGAGTCGGACTCGCACACAAAGGGTTCCGTACCACAAGGCAAAAACGCCGAAAAAACATGTTTGTTGTATGGGAGCCCCCCCTAAATATTTATTTTATTTTAATTTTATTATTTATTATTAAATTTAAAATACAACTGAGTATTTTGTGAATATTTCAAGTGCCTACCTGTTGCCATTTTTGATATCGAGCAAAAAAGGGCAAAAAAATCGCGTTTCTTGTATGGGAGCCCCCCTTAAATATTTATTTTATTTTGTTTTTAGTATTTGTTGTTATAGCGGCAACAGAAATACATAATTTGTGAAAATGTCAACTGTCTAGCTATCGCGGTTCTTGAGATACAGCCTGGTGACAGACAGACGGACAGACGGACAGACGGACAGACGGCCAGACGGACAGACAGCGAAGTCTTAGTAATAGGGTTCCGTTTTTACCCTTTGGGTACGGAACCCTAAAAATTAAAGGAATTTAGTACCTACATGCATACTCTTGAGTGGTTTGTGTGCGTGTGTGTGTGGACGGGGTGTTTTTGTGTTTGATGTGGGTTGTGTGTATGTGTGTGTGTGAGTGAGATTGTGCTTGGTGGTGACTGGGCTTTGGTTATCACGAGTATTGTTCTTGAAGTAAGTTTTCTGTCCGTGAGTAATCCAGCGTTTGAAGCCATGTGTTTAGTTTCATCTTAGTTTTATTTTTTGTTAGTGGGTTGATGTTCAGAATTTTATTTATTTTATTATAGATATAAGTGGCTAGTTATAGACGTTGTCGTCGAGCGGATGCGGTCTTATCTGACTGTGCGACATACGTTAATGAAGGTTCTTTATGTTTGGTTGCGTGATTTACCGGTGTGATTTCTTGCTGTTTCAGTATGAGATTGAGAAGGTATAGTTGCCTCACTATAAGTACTTGACAAATTTCATACTGGGTTTTTGTAGGGAAACGGTACGGTTTGAAGGTCATAAAGGTGTTTATATGACAGGCTTTACAATTGTGATGAAATCATACACCTCAAGTACAGTTTTAATAATGTTTTTTCACTTTATTTCAACACAATCAATTTATCACAATCACACACAGTAGAATATAATAAAGGTAGCACGGAACCGTAAGATAAGCATACGGTTCAACGTCTGGAAATCGACTGACTCCGTCTGTCCAAGCAAATTAGTTGCCAACCGAATGTAAACTTTAATAATAATAATAAACCATTTATTTTCAGGTAACAAAGACCCATAGATACATACCTTAACCTAAGTATACATAATAATATAGTAACAATTTTGTTAGTAAATAAAACTTAATAACTACGAGTATGTTCGTAACACTTAGTTGCACTAAGTCTTTGTGCGTTCTGGTGGCACTTGTCCGCGAAAGGGGCGGAATACTACATCCTGCGGCCGAAAGCTTTCTTCTATCACCAGGAGCAGGTAGCACGTTGGCATACCACGAACGCCTTGAAGTTGACTTTGCGGTGATCTCCAGTAACTACACCCTCGGCGCGTACCTTGTCTTCTGGCGCACGTACTCCACGATGTCCTCCGCCTTAGTGGTGTAGTGTAGGCGGGAGATGTACACCGGTGTGTTCTTCTTTGCGGCACACAAGCTAACATCGGGCTCCGTAGGAGCTTTGCCGCAGCGGTTCTTGTTCGTTCGCTTCCTCCTTTGCACCGTCACGAAACCATCATCAGCCCTATTCGGTGCCTGGTACTTTAATCGGAAGTGAACACTTAGCCGGCTATACGACCAATCAGAGCAAAGTAAACAGTACATATAATCAATTGACTAACTGAAATACATTAGGGCTTATGTTTAACTATAAATAAACCTTTTTAATTTAAACAGTATTGATTTATTAATTGTACAAATCAAATATACTTTAGATACCGTTATTCTACAAATGACTACCTAAAACTGATGTGTAAAGTTCGTACAACTAGTAGCGCCATCTGTCGCTTGCGATAAGCTAAAAGTCTTATTTTTTATTATCATTCTATAAAATCATTACACAATAAATTGCTAACATAGGACTCTGTTTATATTGATATATTTTAAGTATCTTGGATTCGAGCTGATTTCAATTTATTACCGACCAGCAGCGCCCCGTAGTTTCACTCGCATAAGTTTCGATTCCGTGGGAATATCGGGATAAAAACTATCTAATGTCCTTCCCCGGGATGCAGTCTATCAATATTTTTATTCATTAGTTTTCAATATTTTTAAAAGCTCAATCTATGAAAGAGTCAAAAATCTATTCAAATACTGTTAGGCGAATTGTTAATCGCATTAAACTTGGTTGGGTTGTTTTTGAAAATAATATTACTACTGGTGAATGCGTCCTGACAGATAAAAGTCACTAGCATGAGCATATTCAGCCTATAATGTTCCCACTGCTGGGACACAGGCCAGGAGGCCTTCCCACAGAGAGGACTCTGTGAGAAGAAAGAAAGAAAGAAAAAGTATTTATTGCGACTCTTACAGGAAGATCACAAACTAAACTAAATTCAGTAAAATAAAATAAAAAAAAACAAGTTTGTATAAAAAAAAAATAACAAAAGGAAAATGAAACAGAAAGTCCTATACGAGGCCAAAAGGCTCCTATCTCAGCATGATGCTGCGACATTTAAAAAATAAATGTCACAGCGCTGGTATTTTGATAGGGCCCGCTGTGATGTCACGGGCAGTTACAGAAACAGAAATAAATAATTATGTAAAATATTAGCAAATAATAAAATAAATTAATTTTATTTAAGAAGTGGGCTGAATCCACCACGCGGGCCCAGTGCTGGTCGGTGGATAACATAAGCGTATTAACATTATAGAACACGCCATACTGAGTATTTATCAGAAATAGGCTATAAAAATCATGTTATTCCCCTTACAGCATAAAACATCGCTTCAAGCGGCTTCGCTGTACATTTTCAGCGGCATTTCCGACAATTTATAGGCAGGGGCTGTAAAATCGGTACACAAATAATAATATATTGCCGTGTAGCAAATAAGGGCGTTTGGTTTTATGATAGCAAGCAAATTACAACAGTCGATCGTGGTGCACGGAAAACGGTAATCAAACCAGCGCCGCTCGGTCCTAGAGGGTGTGGTACACGTCATAAGAGACAGCGGACTGTTCTGTCAAAAATGGTCTTTGACCTTTTAACCGCTTGTGTCGCATTTATACGACACGTATTTCCGTGCCCCTACCGCTCGTGTCGTATTTCTGCGACAGAGAACATGCATGATTTTTTCGTTCTATTCAACGATTGCTCCTCTTTATTTATTGTAGGTATTATTTTATCGATTTAGGTATTCAGCTGTATCCGGTTTGACTGGATGCCGACCCCAACATCGTTGGGAAAAGGCTAGGTAGATGATGATTATTTTATCGATTTGTAGCCGCTCGCTAGGGGCACGTCAATTTATATTTAGCCAAGCGGTTAAAAGGTTAAGTACTACATTTTGGGTTTATGTTTAAAGGAACAACAGTTTCCATAATAAGCCGTACTGGGGGCCCGTAAATTATTGCACTTCAAGTTTTAGAAAAAGTTTATCATTATTGAGTGTCGTCTCTATAATCTCTCACTTCTCCAGTCCCTTCACAGTTATTTTACCTTTTACAGCAGCAACCTAACAGTAACCTTATTGTAACGAGAATAAAGGTCACAATGATTTTGATAGACTTATTAATGGAAGCAACCCAAAAGCAACCTTATAAGAATAAGAATAAGGATCACTGTGATTTGGACAGTGATGCAAATTCAGAGATAAAATAACTTTGAACGGACTTTAGCATGCATGTGTCATGGTTGTCACCTGCGCGACAGCTTCTTTCTAACCACTGGCTGATATAATCGCTATTGACTCGCTGGCGATTTCACAACCAACACATCACACACAGATTTTAACACACTCACAACAACACACACACGACAAATTCCACTTTTCCCGGTCTGCTATTAGATGACTACGCCGCGTACGCCATTTCATACAAACATTCAAGCCCTTATTTTTCGAAATAAATAAACCGATTTTAATGAAACTTCTTACACATAAGCAGGATACAAAGGTCTAAAAGGTTAGTAGAGAACATTTTCGAAAAATAGTGCTACAGCCAAATTAGACCGATTTTAAATTTTCCATAGAAACAGAGATTTCCAGTTATCTTTTTTAAATAAGACATTTCGAAAATGTTCCCAAGGGTCCCGAAATAACGTCAACGACATTTTTATAATAACAATAATAACTACAAATTGATTGTCAAAATCTGTGCTTTGGTTTTAAGATAGCCATCAATTCGACTAGCGACTAAACTCGTTGCGTGTGTACTTATCATAAGCTTGGCGATATTTTTTTTAAGTAAGAAGTATAATTGAAGGAGCAAACTTACAAACTCAGTAATAACTACTAGCAGCCAGTCCAGCTACTTCCCTGCTTATATTATAGTTCGTACAAATACGGGCAAAGATCATAAAATCAACAAAGTAAAAAGCCTATAACTTAGAACTGGTGCTCGCTACATGGTTGTTGCAGCGCTGTCTGCAATGCGGGGAATTATGGCCCTCGGTCATAGCAAGTACGGACTCATTCGATCCGATCCCGATGTAATCTGCCTCCAAATTGCCCCACAGTCGTGAAAAACAACACTTGGGCTGAAAACAGTGGTGTAAACTTGTAATTAAGGAAGTATTTTGTAGAGGGTTGGGTGTTTGAATGGTCGGGAATGATTTTGGTGCACATCGACTAAAGTATGATTAATATTTATACACGGAACCGTACATTATTTTAACGACTAACGCGCCTTGCATTCTGCACACACATTATTTTGTAATAGCAAATAATATCTCAAAATATATTTCAATAAATTAGTGTTTAACAAACATTCACGGCGGTTGGTTTTATTGCGTCATACCAATAGAATCGCCCTGTTATCATATCACTAAGTATAGGATCCCCTACAATTTAAGTTTTCTTCTGGGGTTAATTAAACATTCACACAGCCTGGGATATAAACATCGCTACAAGCTTAGCATAATCAACTTGGAATCATTTTTATTTTACTTATTTATTTTTATTTATTTATTTATTTCAGGCGACGCAGCCCCATATCTATACTTGTACCTTATGGGGCTTACAGGACCAAAACACAAAAACGCAAGTTTTAGAAACAATAAAAGTATATGATCGACTACAGTAAATAAAATCAGAAAAATATATGACATTTTTCAGGATATATTCTAGGTAGATAGTGTATTGAAAACATAATACAACTAATTTGATACATTTGTTATACATACATATACATTTGTTATATATACATTTGATATATTTGTGAGAAAAAAACATGAAAATACCTTTAAAAACTTTCTTTTTACAATAAAAACCATACTAATATACATACAATCATTCTGATTTTTTGTCAGATTATTCTACAAGCAACATACTAAAATACTAGTATTTTCATTTTTTCGTCCAAACAATAGATTTTTTTGTAATTAAAAAATTGCTTCATATTTTGCAATAAATTACAAGTGTTGTGTCATCGCGCTTCTCTTTCTTTTCTATGCAGTCCGACAGTGACCGCGCTTTAGGTCATGTAAGCCCCTTAACCTAAACAAAAACATACACAATATATTTTTATTATTAAATAATACTTCACTAGCTTGTTTTTGTGCTGTTCTGTGGTACTTGCCCGCGGAAGCGACGGAACACCATGTCCTGCGGTCAGAAGTCTTCGTCCATACAATAATGTTCCCACTGCTGGGACACTGGCCTCTGTGGTCAGGGCCGTAATAAAACTCCCACGCGGGTCCAGTGCGGGTTGATAGATGTCACATGTCTTCGAATTTCTGGTTCTAGGATATGCCGGTTTCCTTGATGTTTTTCTCACCGTTTTGAGAGCTGTGGTGATGGAATAATTTACACAAAATAAAGTGTCTGTCTGGATTCGAACGTATGACCTACAACTTGTAAGTCGCGGTAATCACTGGGCCACCACTGCTACCACCTTGCTGTCTGTCTATTACTTTTAATCAGGGCATGAACTATTTTGAGTTTATTTTCAACTAGCTGCGCCCCGCGGTTTCACCCGCATAAGTTTCGATCCCGTGGGAATATCGGGATAAAAAGTAGCCTATATGTTAATCCAGGGTGTCAGCTACCTCCATACAACAATTTCATCAAAATTGGTTTAGCCGTTTGAGCGTGAAGAAGTAACAAACATATAAACACACTCACACACTCACAAACTTGCGCCTTTATAATATTAGTGTGATATGATGAAAGAAGACTCCTGCTACGCCATGTTTTGGCTTATTTATAGCTTATTAAAACAGCTAAAGATAATCCCATCACATAAATACAACTTTACTCAAAAAATTAAGTGCCGCAGTAAATTATACTTTACCCGATTTCGGTGGGCTAATTAAAATGAAAATTCCCTCAAATCATAACGGAAGATGTTCTCAAAGATTTAATGTAGGTAATTTGCGAATGAAAATGGAACCTTTTTTATTCACGTCAGGTATACAAATGTCTTTGTAATAAGAGGTAAAATTATTGTACAGAAGACGCCAGCACATCAAACTACTACAATCTGTCAAATTTCTTTAATAGATTTTCAACTTTATCGCTAAAGCATAAGGTTCAAAGTTGATTGGGGAAATTTGACAGTTTCGGGTAGCGTGATGTGCTGGCGTCTGTACCATGAAGGCTAATCTTTGTTTCGAGGTCTTCCATCTTACTCGTGTATTTAGTGAACGATGAGATTAAATAAGCTTACGTTCCTACATTTCTTTTGTTTCGTTAAGAATTTCTTAGTGTAAATAAATATAAGATTAGTTCACTCAGTTATTCCTTAGGGTATTTGCTAAAGTACTATTAATGTTAAATAGGAAAACCAAGTTTACAATTTATGGGGGATGAATCTACAGGTCAATGTCGGGTTGATTAAAATATGATTCCCGACCGTAACAAATATAATCATTACAATCCGGCTTTACAGAATTATAATCACTACAATCCGCAATACAACTTGGCCTCAAATGTCACGATTTTATGAAATTGTCATTCAATTTTTTTTAATCTGTTGTATTTTATTTAAATAATCAAGATATAAACACCTTTAATTTAACCAAATAACAAAATTAAAGCCTAACTATACAGAAACTAAAAAATAGCGTCATTCAAACAAAGATTAAAACAGAAGACGATCCAAGAGGGCATCGAGGCGGGGGGGGTGGAGGGGGGGTTCAGGGGATCTGAACGGAATAATTCGTGTGTGTATCTTGGAGAGATGTAGGTATTGATGATTTTATTATTACATTTACATTTATATAAATTAATATTTGTTACGGCCGGGAATCACTGCAATCTGATACTGGCCTGAAAATTGAAAAACATAAGAAAATTTGAATATCGCAGACAACCCTGACACGCTTTCGCCGTGACCTCTCAGGTTCCGCTAATGAGACACAATTGATTTTCTATTGTACGAGCGGGGCTTCACCGGTTAATATTGAACAAGAACATAAAACTTTATTACAGTACTAAAGCGAATTCACCAATGCGATCTTGAAAATACGTGCACTTACGTTATCATCATCTGCCTAAGCTTTTCCAAACTAAGTTGGGGTCGGCTTCCAGTCTAACCTGATGCAGCTGAATACCAGTATTTTACATGGAGCGACTGCCTGTCTAACTTCCACAACACAGTTATTGGATAATACGATACCCCTTGGTAACACTGGTTGTGAGGCTTACTTACTTCTGACGACCCGTAACGACTCTCAAAGAGCCACGAATGACAGCCGGGACCAACGGCTTGACGTGCTTTCCGAGGCACGGAGGGGTTTTGGTATGTAAACATGGTCACCCATCCACGGACCAACTGCGGCAAGCGTAGCTTAACCTGATCGATCGAACCGTGCAGCTGCTATAAAATTATAATAAATAAGAATTGATTTAATCAAAATTGTTTCTTTATAAGATTTGGTAAAAAGAAATAAAAGCCCAAGGGATAGACCAAATAAATTCAAAATAATTTCTGAACTTTAATACAGACTGTGACCTCTGTGTTTGTTCGGGTGTTTTTTCTCAGAGTGGTCGTAGAGGAAACACCGACCTCATATAACTTTTTAAATATTAATAGCCTCCCCGACCGTTTTCGGTCACGGTGGCCAATCTCAATGGAGATTAGCCAGGTACGCAGGAGATATTATAGTGCACAAGTGTGTGCGCAAACACAGGTGCACTCTCTGTTCCTTTACTCTCATAATCCGATGGGACGGGAATCCGACACGACCGGGGAGAGTTCAGGCGCAGGACCAACGGCTTTACGTGCTTTCCGAGGCACGGGGGTATTAAACCGCCAACTTCCAAACTTCGAACTGTTACTAAGAAATTCCTAATGGAAAACCCAAAAACACTTTGTCCGACCCGGCAATCGAACCCAGAACCCCACGCTCAGCAGTCGCGCTTGCAACCACGAGACCAACGGGGCAGTTAACAAACAAGTTTTAAATATTATTGACGTGTTAAGGTGAATGCTCCAACCAGCCCGCGAAATTCAAATTTTCTTACGTTTTTTGCAATTTGCAGGCCAGTGCTAGGTTGTATGTTGATTAAAATATTATTCGCGGCTGTAAGACATATGTAGTTACAGAATTATAATCATCAAAATCATCAATAAAACGCTCTAAGTTCATAAAGCTGTAAGAAATACTTTTTCTGTTTTTTTTTTGTTCTTACACCTTTATGGAGTTTGAGGGTTGTATTGGTGATTTTGGTGATTATAATTCTGTAACTACATACGTCTTACAGCCGCGAATAATATTTTAATCAACATACAACTTAGCACTGGCCTGCAAATTGCAAAAAACGCAAGAAATTTTGAATTTCGCGGGCTGGTTGGAGCATTCCCCTTAATATAATTTACTAGCTTCTGCCAGCGATTTCGTCCGCGTGAAATTACTTGTTCCCTCGACCCACCCCGTCGTATCGCATCGCCTATCCACGCTTTTACTTCGTTTTCACTCTGCGGTCTTTTTAACCTTTCTTTTGAGGGGTCCGTGGCTAACAATAACGTGGGTAATAACGGCCGCATAGGTCGATGTATCAGGTTAAGCTGCGCTTGCCGCGGTTGGTCTGTGGATGGGTGATCATCTTTACATACCGAGACCCCTCCGTGCCTCGGAAAGCACGTTAAGCCGTTGGTCCCGGCTGTCATTCGTGGAACTTTGACAGTCGTTACGGGTAGTCAGAAGCCCGAAAGTCTGACAACCAGTCTTACCAATGGGTATCGTTACTGCCCAGTAACTGGGTCGTGGAGGTCAGATAGGCAGTCGCTCCATGTAAAATACTGGTATTCAGCTGCATCCGGTTGGACTAGAAGCCGACCCCAACATAAATGATAAATGATTTATTTTCTGTAAGTAGGCTTTTACAAACACTTTTACACGTCATCATATTTTAAACTAGATATGGTCGGCGTTTCCTATCTGACTACTCTGAGAAAAAAGGCCGAAACAAACTCAGAGGTCACAGTCTCTTTTAAAGTCCAGACAAAATATTGGTCAGATCGTGTGAAGACCATGTAGATTGGAGTCTGAAATGGTCTTTTGAGGAAAGAAGACCTGTCCAATCAGTGCACGCATTTGTCAAAAATCGTGCAGCTCAACTCAGAAGTTGAGGAGCTCAACAATTCGACAAATAAAACCAAAGAAAGGACATTTGGGTAGGCCGCGTAAATTACTCAAACTGCCAGATCATGATTTAAACTAAGAAGGAAAACAGACAAAAAAAATTACCCACATAGTCCTCACATTCACAATAATTAAATGAAAAATTAAAAAAAATATATATACTTTACAAAGTAAATATTCATGTCATTGTCTAAATAAAATTCATCAACGTCAATGTGTATATAAAAAATCCGTACATAATCTTTGAGGACCATGTAGATTAGTGTCTGAAATGATCTTTTGAGGAAAGAACCACACAGATTGAGTGGACCTGTCCAGTCAATGCACGCATTTGTCAGTAACCGTGCAGCTCAACTCAGAACATAAGGAGCTCAACGATTCGACGAACAATACCAAAGACAGTACATTTGGGTAGACCGCATAAACTACTCAAACTGCCAGACCATAATTAAAACGAAAACAATGACCCACATAGTCCTTCCTCCTTCCTTCACAATAATTAAAATAATATAATACTTTATACAGTAAATGTACATGTCATTGTTTAAGTAAATAGATAGGTACTTAAATATAGTAGGGAAAAGGCTAGGCAGATGATGGTCTTTCTAGCCTTTTTAATTTTTGCTCAGTTCCGAAAGGTCTTAGCGTGATGTTAAGTCGCTTATAGCCTTCCTTAAGAATGGCTATCAAATGCAAAAAGAGTTTTCCAAATCCGGTAGTTCCAGAGATTGGCGCGTTCAAATAAACAAACAATAAACAAAACAAACAAACTGTTAAGCTTTACTATTAGTATATTTATAGATTATTAATCAGATTCCACCTCCGAGTTTTCCTTCATAAATTCCTTTTCTTTCCATCAAACGAGGAAAACCTTGTCGATTCGTCCTAATAAGATCGATGATGGAGCCAAACATGTAGCCATTCCAATGATGGAGTGGCTCTCATTTTAATTTGGTGTAAAAAAAAAACATTTCTAGGGTACGGTACCGAAAGAGGGAAAAAGGGAGCCAATAAGAGCTCAACTGACACTAATGAGACGCAATTACTTTTTCTATTGTTACCGAACTTAATAAGCTTACCTAATAGACGAGGGATAATTAAATGTATGCCGCCTGGACATCGGTATGTCTGTCTGTCACAAGATATCTTTAGAACCGTAATAAAAAGCCGGTTGTAAACTATTATTATAATATAATAATAATAATAAGGAAGAGTTTACTTTGCTGGAATAGGTCTAAGGTGAGGAGACAGACCAAGAGAGATACAGAAATCCGCAGGGCAGCATGTGGCGAACTGTTGGGCAGTAGCGACCCCACGGACCCTATCTTCAGGGAGAAGTCTTGTTCCTCACCTCTGGCTTGCCTTTATTGGCCGGCTGGAGTGAACAATGACGATGAACAGAGCTCCCACCTCATTCTTGCCTTTATTGGCCGGCTTGAGTGGAGATTCGCAAGAGCAAACGTGCTCGGAGGAAGGAAGTATTCCAGTAAGATGCTGGTAGGGATCTTGACCGTACTTCCGGGATTGTCCTGATAGCCGTGGAATACCTCTCCACTCCTCATAAGCACCTCAGGACATGTTGCCCCCTTGTTGCTACGTCACTATGTGCTAGCGACCGTTTCCTGGGGCCCATTGTTGAGTGTGCAAGTCACCCCCTGCCATTTTATCCGTGTATATATAAAACATTGATCAGGCAGGGATCGTAGTTATTCCATAGTTCTTGGTAACCAGTCCACTTTAGCCACCCAAACCCATAGTCCAACTTTTTATTTTTCCATATCCTGCAATAGTCCTACACCAACCGGGGGTTATCCTTGGGTGCACTTGCATAGCGCATACAGGGATAATCGTCGGTTGGTGCCGCATTTCATAAAAATTTCCTAAGGGGCCTCTGCGAGTTGGCTTCGGCCCCTCATACGCCTTCCAAAGGACCGGGACCCAATGGTTCCGAGAAAAAAGAAAAAATACTAATAATAATAATAAGCCCCCTAAACAACCACACGTCCTGATTGACCATCTAATCACGTGGGGGGCGGACACACGAATGAGAAATTACTGGCGTGGCTAACGTGGCTCTGGAAACCCATTCAAAATGGAGACACGATCGAAAAGTAAACGTATAGGGCCGCTGCCCGGGGGCGATCGCCGGGGCGCACCTGGAGCTGACGCTGGGTGTCTCAGCATGCGAACCGTCAGCGGTGAGGAGTTGAACAGGCGGGCTCCCACCGACAAAGATACTACAGCCGAAATCATTCACGATGGTGACAGACTGACGGACAGGACAAACACCCCTGTAGAACCGTATAGTCCAAGCACAGTATCTTACACACCTTCTAGACCATCATCACCATCTATACCATCGTCACCCACACTATTATCACCTCCCATTACAAGTTTAAATTTAATTCCACCCACTCCGACCTTGAATGTTGCGCGGGAGGTTAGTTCCTTTTTACCCGCGTCCACCAAGGCTGGAAAAGCAAGAGTTCGCATGAGATGGAGCAAAGAAGTTAACCAATTTATCATGCGAACTTACTTTTATATCACTAAATTAGAGACCGACATGACCACATACAGACAACAATTGCATGAACTTTTTACCCAACAATATCCTGAAATAAACGTCTCAGAACAAAGGATCTCAGATCAGAGAAGAGCCATAGTTAGAAATAAACTTTTATCTCGAGAAATAATAGAACAATTAAAAGAAGAAACACGAATACAATTGCAAGAAGCAGAAAATAATACAGATGGTAACGCTATTCCACTATCACAAAATACAACCGAAATTGCTGAACAATCACACCCACAACCGTGCTCCCAAGTACAATCTTATACACAGTCTCAATCATACAACCAATCGCAAGCTTACACGCAAACGTCACACACGTCTACACAAACTGAATCTATAAACCTAACCCTGGAAAATGATATTGAGACCTTAACCTTTGCTGATCAAAATCTAACAACAGATATATATATTCAAGAAATACATGACAAATTCAGAACAACCCTAGCACAATACTCTGGGATGGACCCCGCAGTTCGACCAAAACTACTTAAACTTCGATATAGTCCTTGTCTTTTCCGGTTAGTTAACTTATTTAATGAAAACATACTTACTCAATTTATTTCCGATGACACACAACTTATAGATATACACACACTTATATATTGCACAGCGGTAGTCGTATCTGAAGAGCTTAACTTTAAAATTACGCAACACACAGGAAATACAAGATCAAAACAGAATATCAAACCAGCATGGCAACAGAGGTTAGAAAAAGACATAGAAAAATTAAGAGCAGATTGTGGTAGGCTAACACAATACATTAACAACATCAGGTCAAATAAAGTAATAAGGAGAGTTGAGGCTATATTTAGGAGTAGTGTCACGCACACCAGACACGAAAATAACAACAGAAAACCTGAAGAGTTCTTAGACACCTTAAAACAAAAACTAGCTCTTAAAGTTCATAGGCTCAGAAGATTTAAAAAAGCACAACAGCGCAAAAACGATAATGTCATATTTGCCACTAATGAAAAAATGTTTTATAGAAACCTACACAAACCAAAAACCAATACAAATGATGACAATAACACAGTCGCACCTGACCAACCTACAAAAGAGCAATTAGAAACATATTGGTCTAGCATTTGGGAAGAACAAGAACAACATAACGACAAAGCAACGTGGATAACAGAAGAAGAAATAAAATGGAGGGCAATAGAGGAAATGGAATTTGTAGAGATTACAGAGGCCGATATTACACACCTAACAGGCAGATTACATAATTGGAAATCTCCTGGGATAGATAAAATACACAATTTTTGGTACAAAAAGTTAACTTCATTACACAAACCCATAGCTAAAAACTTAACAGAAATAATATTAGGTCGACAAAATATACCAGATTTTATTGCAACAGGTATAACATACATGTTGCCTAAAACTATTAATTCACCACGACCTTCCCAATATAGACCAATCACATGTCTACCCACGATATATAAAATATTAACATCAGCAATAACAACGAAAATTAACTCACACATTGAACACCACAACATAATGGCAGAGGAGCAGAAGGGATGCAGGCAGGGCCATATGGGATGCAAAGAGCAGTTAATTATTGATTCTACTATCCATAAACATGCCACTACAAAGAATAGAAATCTTCATTGTACCTATATCGATTATAAAAAGCTTTCGACAGCGTTCCACATTCCTGGTTAATAAAAACACTGGAAATTTATAGGATAAACTCAAAAATCATAGATTTCCTACGAAATATAATGCCATTGTGGAAAACCACACTTCAAATAAATTCCAATCACAATAATGTTACAACGCGACAAATATCCATCAAAAAGGGTATCTATCAAGGTGATTCACTAAGTCCCCTGTGGTTCTGTCTCGCACTAAATCCTCTGTCTCATCTGCTGCAGCGCTGTCAGGTCGGATATTGTCTCAAACACACTGCAGAACAAACAACAGTCTCACATCTCATTTACATGGATGATATTAAACTATATGCGCAAACCGAAAAAGATATGAAGAAACTAGTAGAAGTTACAGCAGAGTTTAGCCTAGATATAAACATGCAATTTGGTCTGGATAAATGTAAGACACTTCATATCATACGTGGCAAGATACGACCCGGTGACTATGTTGTAAATAACACAGACACCATAACAGCAATGGATCCGACCGACTTGTATAAATATTTAGGGTACACACAACTAAAGGGACTAGATCATGTTAGGATTAAAGAAACACTTACTGCAGAGTACAAAAGCAGACTTAACACCATATGTAAAACACAACTTTCTAGTAAAAATCTCATCAAGGCTTTAAATACATTTGCCATCCCCATATTAACATACTCATTCGGTGTTATTAAATGGACAAAAACAGACACAGAACAATTAGAACGAACCACACGCACCACTCTTACAAAACATAACAACTTACACCCTAAATCTGCAACAGAAAGACTTACTATCAAAAGGCAACACGGAGGGAGAGGCCTAATAGACATCCAGCACCTTTGGCAGAAACAAGTCTTTCGACTTAAAACATTCTTTCACTCAAAATCTTGCACTAGTAACATTCATAAAGCCATAGTCCAAAATGATTTCAACTACACCCCACTTAACTTAAGTGAACAGCTAGATACTCCACAAATTACTAGCGATGACCCGCAGGTACAAAAAATTGAGAACTGGAAGAAAAAGGTACTGCATGGCAGACATCCTCATGACCTAGAACAATCCCATGTAAACAAAGTAGCCTCAAATAAGTTTCTTAAAATAGGTAATTTATTCCCAGAAACTGAAGGATTTATAATTGCGATACAGGACCAGATTATTAACACTAAAAACTATAGAAAATTTATTATCAAAGATCCTTCAGTAACAAATGATAAATGTCGCAAGTGTCACAGCCAACCAGAAACAATTCAGCACATAACAGGAGCATGCACAACTCTCACGCAGACAGACTACACACACAGGCACAATCAGGTGGCGAATATAATTCACCAAAAACTAGGACTCAAATACACACTCATACAAAACACAAACACTCCCTACTACAATTACACACCACAAACAATCTTAGAAAACGACACACATAAACTTTACTACGACCGCGCCATTCTCACCGACAGGACAATTCACTACAATAGACCGGATATAACCCTACAGGATAAAATAAATAAAGTAACTTACCTTATAGATATTGCTGTTCCCAACACACACAACATTCAGAAGACAATATCTGAAAAAATTAGTAAATACGCAGAACTCAAAGACGAAGTAACTAGAATATGGCGCCAACAAAAAGTTTATGTAGTCCCTATAGTACTCTCCACAACAGGCGTCATCCCAAATTACCTTCTCCATAGCCTTAAATTACTAAACCTAAAAGAAACCCTGTATATCACCCTACAAAAAGCTGCAATTTTAAATACATGTCGCATTGTCAGAAAGTTCATGCAAATAGATGAAAACGAAATAGGTCCTCATCACAACACATCTTTAACATAATTCACCACAAGCTGCATTTACTTGGCTTCGGTCCGTAAATGTTGCAAAAACCAGCCAAAGAGCTGAGAAGAGGAAACACTCCAAATAAATAATAATAATAATAATAATCTTTAAATACATAACATCACGCTTATTTTCTATAAGTAAATGGCACATCGCCATCAGCCTACAGCAGTCCACTGCTAAACATAGGCCTCTCCTATTGCACGCCATTCAACTCGATTTACGGCAACTCTCATCCAGCTGCTACCATCCTGCGAAGATCCTGCGAAGATCGTCGCTCCACCCAGCTCGAGGGCGTCCTACCGTACGTTTGCCGATTCGCGGTCTCTACTCAAGAACACGTCTACCCAACGGTCATCGATTCTACGACTAATATGGCCGGCCCATTGCCGCTTCAGCTTGCTTATTCAACAACTTTAGTTCTCTGCCGGATCATCTCGTTGAGCTGAGCGACTTTGAATTTATGGACCAGCCTTACCGTGAGTTTCCACGTTTCGGCTCCGTAAGTTATAACTGGCAGGACGCACTGATTGAAGACCTTAGTCTTTAGGCTCTGTAGAATACGCGACGAGTTCTACGAGACGGGCTCTTCCTAATCCTGCGGGATTCACAAGTGTGATTTTATGTTGTTACAAATTATTTTCTACAGGATATGTGTAAATATGGCTGCTATCACAGCAAATCTATCTATATATAAAAGAAAGCCATGTTAGTTACACTATTTATAACTCAAGAACGGCTGAACCGATTTAGCTGACAATTGGTGAGGAGGTAGCTTAGAACCAGGAGACGGACAAACATTTACTTTTTACTTATAGGAGTAGGATAGGAGTAAGGTAGGAATAGGGTAGGAGGGTAGGAGTAGTGTAGGAGTGGGGTAGGGTAAGGAGTAGGACACCACGGGAACGTAGTAGCACCGGGCAGCTAGAAATAATTTATATGGCAAAACAACGTTTGCCGGGTCAGCTAGTTTCAAATAAAAGAAGATAAATAACTTAAATGATTTTTGGGGTACGGAACCTTTAATGGGCGAGTCCGACTCGCATTTGTCCGGTTTTTATACATGGCTTTTAGGCACGAAAATGTAACTGATAATAATATTAAAATTGGTGAACGCTAGTACAACTTTTAACGTTATCAGCTCCTGTCAAAAGTTTTCGTTTGTTATGGATAGGTTTGCGGTCCCGCATTTCATTTTGAAAATAGAAAGACCTTTACATTTTAAATAGAAAACAAAGGAATGACGGAATTTGTTTAGGTGACTGTTTTTGGTTAGAAAAGGTTTGAACGATTCGGAATTTAAGTATAAAACAATTGACGGTAGAATTTGTCTGTTTTCTGTTATTAAGCGTAAATGAGTGGAACCAATAACAAAAGTTTATTTGTTTTCATTTGCAAACAAATTTCACCCTTTCGATGAACCTCCTTGGAGACTTCTCTCAAAACGGTAAAGAAAACATAGTGAGAAAACCGGCATGTCCTAGAACCAAAAATCGAAGACGTGACGTGACATCCTCAACCCGAACTGGGCCAGGGTAGTGGATTATGGCCCACTTTCTCTCATAGAGAGGAACACCCACTTTCACTCTGTATCTCAGCAGTGGGAAAATGAAAGGCTAATTATGCTTATGCGTTGGAACTGAGTTTCAGGGAAAATCTGTTTATCAATCAGTCAATCGTGGTACATGATGTGTCATATTAATTCGATTGAATTAATCCCAACTATTTTGGGGTCGGCTTCCAGTCTAACCGGATGCAGCTGAATACCTGCCTTTCTGACCTCAACAACCCATTTACTTGGTAACACGTACCCCTTGGTAAGACTAGTTGTCAGACTTTTGGGCGTCTGACTACCCGTAAAGACTGGCAAGGATCTACGAATGACAGCCAGGACCAATGGCTTTACGTGCTTTCCGAGGCACGGTGACGTCTCGGTATGTAATGGATGGTTATCTATCCGTGAACCGACCGCAGCAAGCGCAGCTTAACCTGCGGTCGACCCGAGCGCTGTTATCATTTAGCCACGGACCGAACCGAGCCATTTGTCATATTAATTGACAAGTCAGAATAAACAGGTATTTTAGGTATGTGCTTATTGTGTTTTGAGTCTGCTGCAAATTGAGGTATACATAACGTGACCATTTATTGTTTTTGTCAGAGCGGGACGCTTGCGGAATTAAACAAAAAAATACTTGGTACCTATATTTAATAAAAAAGCACATGAAAAATTTTTTTTTTTTTTTGTAATTTTAACATTACATTGCGGTTAAAGACGCATTTGTCGGTGGATAAAATTAGTTTTAAAATGTTGAGACTAGTTTTCAAGTAGAATGGAGCTTATCACATGATTTGTCGATGTTAGTGTTTGTAATTAAAATGTATCGACTACATTAAATGTACAGTCGTTTCAGCCGATAGACGTCCACTGCTGGACATAGGCCTCCCCCAATTTTGGGGGTGGGTTTGCCATAATTGCCACGCTTGGCAGGCGGGTTGGCGATCGCAGTATGGTATGATGGTGGAATAAATAGAAAACGCTGCTGCCCATTCTCTGGTAAGACCCTTAGTCGCCTTTTACGACACCCACGGGAAGTAAGGGGTGGTGCAATTCTTTAAGTCCGGCACCACACAGATAAATGTTCAGAGGTAGACTTAATGCCATAGGCATTTTCTACCAGTCAACCTTTGGGTGATGCAGAGACAAACAGTGGTAGGTGCAATCGTGAACATTGAGGAATAAATATTTTAAATAAAAAGAAGATACGCAGACCGGGTAGCCACTTTTCTATGAAACAGTTAATGTTTTTTAGGGTTCCGTATCCAAAGGGTAAAAACGGGACCCTATTACTAAGACTCCACTGTCCGTCTGTCCGTCTGTTACCAGGCTGTATCTCATGAACCGTGCTAGCTAGATAGTTGAAACTTTCACAGATGATGTATTTCTGTTGCCGCTATAACAACAAATACTAAAAACAGAATAAAATAAATATTTTGGGGGGGCTCATATACAACAAACGTGTTTTTGGTCGTTTTTGCGTTGTGGTACGGAACCCTTCGTGTGCGAGTCCGACTCGCACTTGGCCAGTTTTTTATATCAGACGAAAAATTCATGGTTAAAGTTTGAAGGTAGTACTTGTAGTACTGCCGTCATAAAGAAAAAGGGCACGACTAACATTTTTTTTCAAAATTTAGTTAGATAGGTACAAATTTGAAATCAGAAAAGAAAGGCGAATATGTCAGTTGTTTTACTCAATTTTGGAAAAGATATAATATATATAAACCTAATAATATAATATTAGGTATGTCTTCAAAGTGCCATTTATGATAACAGAATTAATATAGGTGCCTTGAGCGATAGAAATTCCTGAGGTGTCAGACGGGATTTGAGTGATTTGATATGCTCGAGGTAAACATGAGAAATTATGTGTTAAAACTTAGAAAGCTCTTTAGATGTACGTATATTGGAGAAGGGATTTATTAAATCTTGTGGTTATTATCTACTGAGGTATAAAATAGTTAGAACCAGATTAGAAATCGACTATCAAGTACAATCCCTAAGGTTAATCTGTTTGATCTATTATATCGATGTAATTAATATGACAAACGGCTTGGCTCGGCTCGTGGTTCAATGATAACAGCGCAAGGTTCGATCGAAGGTTAAGCTGCGCTTGTCGCGGTCGGTTCACGGATGGGTAACCATCATCATCATCATCTGCCTAGCCTTTTCCCAACTATGTTGGGGTCGGATTCCAGTCTAACCGGATGCAGCTGAATACCAGTATTTTACATGGAGCGACTGCCTATTGGACCTCTAGAATCCAGTTACTGGGTAATACGATACCCCTTGGTAAGGCTGGTCATCAGACTTTCGGGCTTCTGACTACCCGTAACGACTGTCAAATATCCACGGATGACAGCCGGGACCAACGGCTTAACGTGCTTTCCGAGACACGGAGGGTTCTAGGACATGCCGGTTTCCTCACGATGTTTTTCTTTGCCGTTTTGAGAGCAGAGGTCTCCAAGGAGGTCAACCGAAACGGTGAAGTTTGTTTGAAAATGAAAACAAATAAACAATTTTTATTGGTTCCACTTAATCAATTATATACTTTAGTAAAATGTATTCTAAAGGAGAAGGATAACGCTCCCATACAAGTATGGTCCAGCACGGACATTAATAAAACAATATATATCATGAAGGAATATTTGTACTTAATAGTCCTGTTTATATTTTATTACTCCAGAAGTCGGTGGTGACGAGATATAAGACATTTTAGGTGAACATTCTGGTATGATATTTTGACGTTTAAATACAGTAGACAATATGTACATTGTCGTGATGGTCCAGTGGTTAATGCCTCGCTTCTCATGCACGAAGTTGTGGGTTCAATTCCGGGCAAGTACCAGTGTCACTTTTTTTTAAATTCATATGTAGTTTCCGAGATTATCTTGGACATTACTGACATCGGTGAAGAAAAAACATCGTGAGGAAACCTGGACTTCTAGTTAAAATAGATATCGCCAACCCGGTCTTGAGCAAACGTGCAATGCTCGTGTCTCTTCGGTACGAGATGAGATAATAATAGGCTGGTATTATTATTATTTACTTTTAATCATATTTAACTACGTGTGTACAATAATGTATAGGTATCACATAGACCGGTCCCGTGCTTCTCGCGAATTCCTGCGACTTCTACCAGGTCATATGTTCAGCATGTGAGGCTTAGGTACCTATGAGCAGCAGTGGACTTCTTTGGCTGAATGATGATGATGACTATTACTTTAAAGAAAACCCTTTAGTTCGTTTGTAAGAACGTAATATATGAATAAGCGTAGTGATCAATGCTCGTACTTTCTCTGTATGAGGAAATCAAATCAAAAGTCATTTATTCAAACTAGGCTGAGAATCAGCACTTTATGAACGTCAAAATTACATAAGACAGTCCCCCAAGACGCCCGACATAAGACATTTTTGTAATATCTATGTTCTGGCATCCTAAAACAAAGCAATGTCTTTCTGTACTATTAGCTCTAGAGAATCTGGCAATGTGACAAATATTTCAACATGTGGAACTTCAGGGACTGGTGGAACTTCAGGGAACGGTAGAACCTCGGGGACTGGTGGCACATTTATATTTTCTTGTTGCTGACCGTCGTCGTTGACGCTGTTGGGCCGCCTAGGTACTGGAGATTGCGCTCTGTAAGCTCGTTGGCGGCATGGGTGGCAAATAGAGGTTGTCGGTCTCACCTATATATACGAAAAAGTTCATAATGTATCATTTCATAACATAATAATTGCATAAACATATTGAAGCGCAAACATTTTTCATACTAACTTGTTGAGGAAAAATCCTTTCAGATATAACATCATGAATGTGTCTATTGCTCTCAGAGTACCGTGTCAGTGTGTGAAAACGAACACGCATCAGGGATCTTCCACAGTTTACACACACATTACGATGGCAAACACTAGGGTTTGGTCTTCCACTTGTACCAGACTGTGATAATGTCTGCCTAGCCAGTAACTAGCAAGAATGGCACACATTATCAGACGCAGTGACCTAAAATAAACAACTTACATAAGTATAAACAAACAGCTACACCCTTAAAAGACGTGCTGAAGACGTTACTGAAAACTCACGCGTGTTAAAACTCACCAACCGCGGAGTAATCCACTGTCTTATAACAGATTGTATTTCATCCGAATCCCACAAATGTCTCCTTATGCGAAACGTTGCTATACCATAGTTAGTGCAGCGCTGGTTCTCCATTAGAAATAGGGCAAAATCAGTTGTCCAAAGTGCAAGTAGCCAAGGAACAACAACAGATATCCAGAAACAAAGCCAAAGGTCATCGTAAAACACCACAAGAAATCATTCAATATGCGAGCCACAAGAACCTACACAGGAATGACTTAAATTGTCAAATTATTAATGAAAGGCAAATGTCTTGACTTTGTCATGACAATCGACATAAAACCCATATCACACGTACCTAGCTGCAATATGTATACAAACATACATAAACTCCCTGCTTATGCCATGCGGTAAGGCAGAAACTATAAAACGCCCTCTACTAAGTATTATGACCCTTACCTACTTACTCGTTTTGGTTTGTCCACGTTCATACATCTAGTCATTTAGGCGCGTCATAATAATAAAACTGATATATTGTGTTGTATACATAAGGTGCAGTCAAATATATAATTATTAGGTTTAGCTGTGCATGTGTTTAATATAACAGAAATTATAATATCGTAAATGTCACAAAAATATGTCAAAATATATTTTAAATCACCTTACTATAATAATACAATAATGTGTCCTGCACTAAATATCTGTTAGACACTATCTGTTAATTTCTATGTAATTATGTTATGTTGTATTGAGTTTCTCAGTAGCAGCGCGGAGTCTGGATATTGTCCCGGTTGATGGCAATAGGCTCGCCCTCTATGTCATGGGACTTGAATATAACTTTAGAAATGGGGGGTAGGTACTATAGGTAGGTATACCTCTGCCTAACCCTTCGAGGATTACAGGCGTGATGTTATGTGAATATTGGGTCAAACACTATATCGAATTATTATTTATTTTGAAAACATCTATTGCTTCGTCTGTACCTGCCTTAACAGAAGAATACAGTGTTTCCATTACTTTGAAGAAAACTACTACCACCTACTTACTTGATTTATTGATTTTTAATTAGAGATAAATAAAATGTGTCTTTTTTACTTTTACTTCCGTTGTCACTAAACGCGCATAAAAATATATTATTTTCTTACTCTATTATCTAAAATACAGGTAAATACATGTTGTTTCGAACGATGAACATGTACTAATTACCATCTTATTTCAAATAATTGCAACATTTGAAACTCACGGATGGAAGTCAAAATAAAACAAACAAATTAATACCCTTTTAAATTGATATTTTCCCACACACATGTGCGGAGAAATGAAAGTCATGATAGAAATTCAAGTATTATAAGTTTTTTTTTTAATATATTTAAGTCTTTGTCCGTGCAAGGCCACACTTTATCCATGTCCTTTATTTTTGAGTCAACATTTGCAACAAAAAGGTCGTAATAAGTTTTTGTTTGCAATGGAATTTAAACTTTGTTAAGTATGATATTCAATTGGTTGTTCCATTACTTGAAAATTTTCTCAAATTCCTGGCTTTAATATAGTTACTTCAGTTTAGTTATTATAATATCAGTTATTAATAGTAAGCGGAATACCAGGAAATACTAACAGAATAAACTACTTAGCGAGCAATAATATTTTGAGTTTGATAGGTAGCACGATATTTTTACTCTTTTTTTTTTCAACTGGTAAAAAAATTAAAAATTATTGCTCATGGCTTGACGACGACCTTGTGAAGGCCGCAGGAACCCGTTGGATGCGGGAAGCACAGGACCGGTCGAAGTGGAGGCGCTTGGGGGAGGCCTATGTCCAGCAGTGGACGTCTTTCAGCTGAAATGATGATGATGATGATGATGCTCATGGACATGTACAATACTGGTACTCAGCTGCATCCGGTTAGTCAGGAAGCCGACACCCACATAGTTAGGAAAAGGCTAGATAGATTTATTGAATATTAAATTATTACAATTTCAGTAATAATTTAAAATATGGTACATATATCATAGGGTAAAATGTTTGCATACCTAAACAGAAGCTAATCACTGAAACTTTTCCCACAATTCTTAACCCACAAAATTTAGACTTAAATACTTCTTTCATCCTTCAGCTAAATGTCGACCATAATGACTAAACTTTTAAAAACAAAGGTTTTAAAACGACCTAAACATGAAAAACCGCTCCAACACCGCATTTTGAACGTAAACCGCGATTGATCGGAATCACGGCGCAACTTCGCGGCCAGACTTGGTAAATAAAAAAAAGTTGGAATCAAAATGGCGGCACTTTAATGCCCACTCAAACAAAGCGCGAAGTCTAATGGAAGCCCCTGAATTTTAATCCAGATCGAGCGACCTCCATCGACCGCGGCCTCTAAGGTAGAGTGCAACAGATGAATTATGAATTATTTATCTAGATTTTGTTATGATCCGGGGCTTATAGGCTTTATCAGCTTCTATACAAATGAAATGAAATTGTTTTTTCTGTAAATAGGGTAACGGAATCACTTTTAAACGTCAGATAAAAAAAACCGCCGAAGTGCGAGTCGGACACGCACACGAAGGGTTCCGTACCTCAGTACAATATTTAACACCACATATTAAAAAACAGGTTTTTTGTATCCACCCACTTTAATTTTTAACTAAGGCTGCCCGCCCATGTCCGATAATCGGTGACTGATTTTTTTAGTAGAAAAACAGAACGTACTGATGCCAATAGTGCAACGCACACGTCATATAAAAAGTCGGTCAGAAATAAAATCGATGCATCCCGACCGATCCGATTATCGGTGAAAAATGGAACGTTCGGAAATGTAGGCTGACCGCCCACGTCAGACTTTTTGTAGCACCGATAATCGGGCCGATTTTACCTACGATTCTTATAACCGTTTTTGTGACCGACTCACGTATACGTCCGACACGTTGTCTTCAACACAACGTCCTTCCATAGCAAGTACATGCGGCCGACTGTCGGTGAGTAGTGTGCGTTAACCTTTGAGTATTAAACCAAGTTGGTTTAATACTCAAAGGCGTAACACATACATTTCCGAACGTTCCATTTTTCACCGATAATCGGATCGGTCGGGAAGCGCCGATTTTATTTCTGACCTACTTTTTGTAGGACGTGTGCATTGCACTATTGCTATCAGTGTGTTCTATTTTTCTCCTACAAAAAATCGGTCACCGTTTATCGGACGTGGGCGGGCAGCCTTAGGCCGCTCGCCCACGTCCGATAATCGGTGACCGATTTTTTGTAGGAGAAAAATAGAACGTACCGATTGCAATAGTGCAACGCACACGTCCTACAAAAAGTCGGTCTAAATAACATAGGGCGAAATAATCTGACCGATTGTAGGACCTACAAAAAGTATGCAAAAGTGTGCGAGCGCGCTAAGGAAGGACGTTGTGTTGAAGACAAAGTGACGGACGTGTACGTTGAGTCGGCCACAAAATCGGTCATAAGAATCGGAGGAAAAATCGGTCCGATTATCGATGCTACAAAAAGTCTGCTGTGAGCGGGCAGCCTTAATTTTATTTTTATTATTTACTAGCTGCGCCCCGCGGTTGCACCCGCATAATCAGCATACAAAAATACAGTACTTTCAATATCGTAGTAGTTTTATTACCAAGTCAAGACCACCAGCAGCACACCTGGAGCTTGACACTCAACAAGGTAGACACTTGAAATTTTGACAGAGTGTGTACTCCTGTGACTGCTATAACAATCACACTAATATTATAAAGGCGAAAGTTTGTGAGTATGTGTGTGTGTGTGTTTATATGTTTGTTACTTCTTCACGCTCAAACAGCTGGACCAATTTTGATAAAATTTTGTATGGAGGTAGCTGACACCCTGGATTAACATATAGGCTTTTTATCCCGATTTTCCCACGGGATCGACATTTACGCGGGTGAAACCGCGGGGCGCTGCTAGTCAATAAATACAATCATCAATAAATATTATTCATTCAATAAATATATTTATATACTTTTCACCTCATTATTCATGGATAAAGCATGAACAAACTATCATTCTGCCTAGCCCTTTCCCAACTACGTTGTGGTCGGCCTCCAGTCTAACCAGATGCAGCTGAATACCAGTACCTTACATAGAGTAACTGCATCTTATCTCCGGGAACTGATCACTTTTCCTAATTATTTTTGGTCGAATTTCATTTTACCGAAAACTATTGACCGACGTCTTTTTTGCTATATGCATTATTTGATATATTTTTAAATCACCGTAGTATCATGTGTCATAGGTATTATTTTACCGGACTATATTTCGCCGATTTACAAAAATTGACATTGGATACAAGAGCTGCTGATACAAGAGATGCAGCATGTTGCATGCCTGCTTGCATGTTGCATGCTTGTTTGCACGTTGCATGCTTGCTTGCAAGCTACATGCTTGTTTGCATGCTGCATGCCTGCTTGCACGCTGCATGCCTTCTTGTATGCTGCATGCCTGCTTGAAGCAAGCATCCTTGTTTGCATGCTGATAGATGAAATAGTGTGCACAAACTTTCTAGGCGTTTGGTGAAATGAAAATATGGTAATTAATACAGTGGTATAATGAATCTTCGAAAACATAATACTTCGAACAAATGTTATTTCGGGTAAGTGTAACTTCGGTAAAAACTGTTTCGACCTAATGAGACGTCGGAGTAACGAAAAAAATCGAATTGATAATAGGTCAACTGATACGAGGGCAGACGTGACTTCGATGAAGTAAAACGAAACGAAAATAGTTGAAAAGTTTTAGGTGAAATAATATTCGGTCAAATATTTTTCGAACTTATGATAGGTAACCCTTATCTCCACAACGCAGTTATTGGATATAACAGACTAAACTCACTATATCTATATATTAGATTCCCACCGGTTTCCCTTCGAAAATTCAGAACACAACCATTCTATAGTCAATTCATCATTGAAATATATTCATATCTTACTGTACCTTACGCCTACATTAAATGTTTTGTCTTTCTTTCCCAACAACCAAAAATTTTGCTCTAATGCAGCTCAGTTCAAATTTCTCTCTAGAAAACTCGTCATGACGTCACTTCAGGTCACGTGGCTTGCTACTTTTTGAGCGGGCTGTAAGCCGAAGAAGATCGGTTTATTTTGAGTGAAAAACCGTGCGCGTGAACAAAGATGGAGCAATCTGGCAATATCGCCATTCGGTCGGTTTCGTGGAAATTCGTAATACAATCGGGACGGAGTTTGGACATCGGACAATTAATGTGTAGGTACCTATTGTGTTTTGTGTAGAACATTATTTTGACGTAATAATTTGTTTACACTTGTGTAGTTAATTTGCATTTTGTTTATTGTATTCATTGAATTTATTAGTATAACAGTTGGAAATTGTTTTTTAATAAAACAGTGCTTAGAATTTAGTATTAGAATTATAGTTTGTTTTGTGTTGTGTGTAGTAAAAGTACGTTGTAATTAGGTATTTATTTGGGGTAAGTAGATAGTTAATTAAGTTGAAATTACTCATTTAGAGTAGATTTGAAAAGTAATCATTAGGATGGCATTATTGGCAGTAGATTGTTGTTTGACAGATTATCTGCTTTGTGAGGAAACATGCTTTTCAAGGTTAAGTTTTGAAAACAAGAAACATGTAATTGAGTTAGGCCGTTACTGCCGTTGTTTACTTTTCTCAGATTCTAGTAGTTTATGGAATAAAGGGAGTTTTACAGATATTAATAATCTGACGAATTCATATTATTATAAGGAGTTGTTTAGCATTACATGAATTTGGTACTGTCATTTTTCGCTTATTCGCTCATGCGAGGTATGAGCTTCATAGCTCATACCTTAGAAAATTGGATCGAAATAGGAATTTACTGAAACGGTTTATTAGCTTACCTCTGTGGCGGATGTGTTGGACTTATCCATTTATACCAACCAACTTTGTACCTACCACATCCGACGAATAAATGTCTTTGTTTTTGTATGGCTTAGGTTTAAGCAATCACCAGATATAAAGAAATATAACGCCCAAAAAATCGTAAGTACTTACCAGAATTTAATCCCCATTTTAATATGAAATTATCACCAATAAACGTAAAGTCTGATATCCTAAAAAAGGCAAGTATCTTCAGGATAATCGCTGAGCTAGCCAAAAAGGTCACGCATGCACCAAACATGTTCTCGAATTTTATTGAAAAATTTTATCCAAATATGTTACACAATTTTATCCTAATAAAGTAAATTAATATACAAAAATCATTGTTTACCCAAAAAATATAAATGAAGTTCTAAAGGTTCACCGATTCTACCGTAAAATGTTTACTAAAGGCTGAGCTTCTTAGAGCTTTCAATAAAACAACGGCCACAAAAAAAAAATTGTTTATAAACCACGTTTTATTTCTACATACAAATAAACTTAAAACTTAATAAGGCAGTCCTTAGTGTAATTTTAAAATTTTAATGAAGAGTGGATCTTCAAAAAACTTTATCTTAGTGATAAATGAGTCTTCAAACAACCAACATTAAAATAGTCATTTGTATAGTCATAATTATTTTAAAATATTGATGAAGAATCAGTCTTCAAATAACATAACATCACACTCCTTTGTATGGTAACAATTGTTTTAAAATCTTAACGAATAAATCAGTCTTCATAAACATAATTTTGTGTAGTTATAATCATTTTAAAATTTTAATTAAGAATCAGTCTTCTAGGTAGAAATTTTCATATCTATACATAATTTACGCGAGACTCAACTAATTTGCCATCAATATAATATACTTGGTTATTTGCATACATTTTATGGCAAACGTAGTGATATATTTGGGTAGTAATGCCACAAAACTTTGGTAGTTAAAATTTGGTGCACGTGTGGCCTTTTTGGGTTATGAAAAGTTTTTGTAGTACAGGCATGACTTAAATAGCCCGAAAGATTTTGGTACAGGTTTCATTTATTTGTACATATTATATTTTTTTTGGATGAGGCTGTTTAGGGTAACCTTTTTTTTTTTTTTGGTGGTCATTCAATTTCATCCCTTTTTGTATTTGTCTATCATAAATTCACCCTTCGCCACTGAAAGATGGAATAGCCATTTTGAAAAAGTATTCATAAGCCATCGCTCTTTTCATAGCCCTGTCTTATAGCGAAAAGTTGGTAACCCAGGACTTATCGTACAAAGTCAGAACTCTCTCTGATTCCCTCATAATAAATCCGGATCATAATCCTAGTCCTGGGAGAACAACAAACATTTGTTACTAAAGATATACTCGCGGCTTTGCCCAAACAAACCGTTTATTCGCAAGTCTGTTTAAAATCTATTCGCAAGTCTGTTTAAAACCTACTTTTTGTTCTTACAATTGTGTTAGTTGGCTGTTTGTTATTGAATCTAGCTTTGGTTCCCTAAGAAAGCGGTGAACGGTCACACATTAGTGGCTGTCTAAAAACAGAGCGTTTTTGACACCCACGAGTCTAATCTAAGATCTAATAATAATGCTGCCAGCCTTTTGAGCACTGTACGTGTTGACAGCGATGCGGACGAATTTTTTGATGCCCTATGATTATTTTGCTTATTTTTTATATATGGTATATATAATATTATTATTTTTAAATATTAGCATAGATTATGTAAATATTATCCGGTTTGAAATAAATAGGTCTAATAAAATGTATATTTCCAATTGTTATTATTTCCAGTTAAACAAATATCAACTTTATTATTATAGTAGAAATTAAGTTCATTACGGTGTGAAGTAGCACTATTTAAAAAGTTATAAAAACGTTTAAAGTTGTAGCGTGAACTGAACTTTATTGTGTAGGAATTAAAGTTATTTTTCCAAATACTCATATTTGTTTACATGTTTGGCAAGTAAATCGCGAACGGTGATTATATCTATGCTAGTAATAAAGCTGAAGTGTTTGGTAGTTCTGGTGTCTGTGTGGTGCCGGACTTGTCTGTGTGGTGCCGGACTGTCTGTGTGGTGCCGGACTTAAAAAATAACACCACCCCATACTTCCCGTGGGTGTCGTAAAAGGCGACTAAGGGTCGTACCGGAGAATGGGCAGCAGCGTTCTCTATGCATTCCACCACCATACTATACTGCGATCGCCAACCCGCCTGCCAAGCGTGGCGATTATGGCAAACCCCCCCCCAACTTGGGGGAGGCCTATGTCCAGCAGTGGACGTCTTTCGGCTGAAATGATGATGATGATGATGTTTGGTAGTTTGCTTGAATGCGCTAATATCTGGAACTACCTTCCTCAAGCAGGATTTGGAAAATTGTTTTTGCATTTGGTAGCCTAATTCTTGTGGAAGGCTTTTTAACAGGGCTACTTAACATCACGCTAGGACCGTTAGGAGCCGAGCAAAAACAAAACAAAAGGTCAAAGAGAAAGCTAACGAAAACGGAGTAATAGCGCGGGTAGGCGATGCGATGCGACGGGATGATCGGGGGAACAAGAAATTTCACGCGTACGAAGTCGCGGGCCGAAGCTAGTGTCAGATACCGCTGAAAATGAAAGATTTTCATGAAGGCCTTTATTTGACGGCCACCGCTCTTCTAGGAAACCCTAGCTTAACGACTGAACGGATTTGGACGGTATTTGATACACAGGTAAACTCTATTCAAACTTGTGTTTCAAATTAATATTATTTCAAGTTAAAAAAATATTAACTTTATTTTAAAGGTAATCAAGTTGATTTCAGATTGACTAGCACTATTGAGAAAGTTATAAAAATGCTTGAAGTAGTAGCGTAAACTGAACTCTATTGTGTTGGATTTAAAGTTACTTTTCCATAAGCTCATATTCGCTTACATTTTTGGCAAATAAATCGCGAATGCAGATGATAACATCCGGGGTAATTGCGGAACACGTACCTACAATGGCAATGGTTTTTATTTTGACAGTTCAACAACATTCCTTGTGTCATTTACGTTATTGACCATACGAATTTTTCAAACATATGACGCAATGGATTAGCAATTCCCTTCAAAATCCTTCGGATTGGAGAAAACATTTGTATTGCCGTGGCCTCAAATCCCATCGAGCACGCATGAGACATTTAAAAAAAGAATCTTTATTTAATTTCGTAAATCATGAAACTTTTAATTTCTTTAGACTGTACTTACTTGTCATAAAGAGCAAACTTACATAATGTGTTGTCTTATCCATAAGACAAAGATTAAAACAGAAGACGATCCAGGAGGGGATCGAGGTGGGGGGGGGGGGGTGGAGATGGGGTTCAGGGGATCAGACCGGAATAACTCTCAAAAATATGTTACGCAATTGAGGTGCTGGATTAACGTATAAAATAACTTTTATTTGTAAGTAGTTAGTTACAACACCTAGTCGTAACATTATTATGTTCTCACTGTAGCCCCACTGAAATTTGGGTCTAGAAACTCGGCAAACCGGACTAATTAACTGAATACTGAAAGCCTGATAGTCTCTGATTAGTAAACTAGCTATGAAATCTCATGTTAGTTTGTTGTGAGTATTGTACCACAATCATAACAAACAATGGAATAATTAGACCTGGGATTTGATTACTAACATAATCATCAAATTAGCAATACAATTATCAAATTAGAATTAAACTAGCTGACCCGGCGAAAAACATCGTACCGCCTCAGAATCAAAACACAAAATGTATGAGAAAATGAAATCTTCATTATTATTTTTCTCGTGAATTTGTCTCGTGTTTAGTTATGCTGCCATTCGGGGCGGAGACAAATCCAACAAATCAAAGATCATAAAAATCGGTCCAGCCGTTTCTGAGTCAGGTTACTATACATAATTTAAAAAGCTGGTATTCTTAAGATAATAATAATATGTACAAGCACATATATCAAAAAGGAGAGGAAATAATCAAAGGGCATCAAAAAGACGTCCGCATCGCTGACTATCGCCGAGACTCTCTGGGACAAACGGTGAAAATACAAAATTAAAGTACACGTGGAATACGCAAACACATCCCCTTTTTGAAGTCGGTTAAAAATAACACAAAAAATTTATAAAACCTCTAAAACCAGGCATGACTACAAAAAGCGAGCGAAGCAATTCCGAAGAGAGCTACTTAAAACAAGTTCGTATAGAATTAGCTATGCTAATGCTAGTTGCATATGAGCCGACCTGACCTGTTTATGTAAAGTACATACGTGTATATATGTGCTATGCAGCTTAGACTAGATTCGGGCCAGGGTCGCCTTTTTGCTGCAAAAGATAAAGATTGGCCGGAGAACGGAAGCTTTAATATCAGGGTTGATTTTGGATAGAGCTTTTGTACAAAATAAAAAGCGAAAAGATGATGCGATATATGCGTTGTTTGAGGATTATACAGACTTGATTTTATTTGAGCTAATTTTATCGGGAGATTCAAAAACAACTGAAGGACATGTTTGTTAATTATAACGCAAACCAAAATTTTCGTAAATACAAATTCTCTAAGCTCTCAGAAGATTTTTATTTAAAAACAGTGATCACAATTATTTTATTCTAGAATTATAACCATCCTTTTCAAAGATGAAAAGAAAAAAAGAAACTCAGAAAATATGTATAATTTGCAAGACCACTTACAGTATTCTAGCATAACTACAGATACTGCGACGCTGTATATTATTGAACAGCTCCGCAATAACATTTGCTTGTATGATTCATCCATTAGTTTATCGTTTCACTTGTCTCGCCAGATAGTTTTAATTTGATGTTCCTTCGATGTCACATATACTCGTATGCTGCCACTTATATATGCCTTCCAAAAATTATCACATATATTTGCCGACTTAGAATGAATCACACAATCAGGTATTATTGCCGAGCTGTTCATAGTTATACGTTTATGCTCATGACTCATATTCATAAATATATATTTATGTCAAGAATTTCCTCCTTGACAATATCTAAAGAGCCCAATAAATATTTCCACAAGGACATAAATTCAAAGTAAACTTTGTTATTAAGCGGCCTTTTTCCACTTATCCCCGTAAATGAAAATCTGGAGTTTGACGAACTTTCCTAACTTCGATAACTTCCTAAATTGGAACATCTTTGTATATTTAAGAAATATTTATGGATTGAAAACAACCTTTCCAGCTATAATATGATTAATATACAACATTTTGGTGACATTGGAGTAGTACCTAGTATAGTGTATTACATGGGACTGAAACATACTCGTATTTAGAGAAATGCAGGTTTACTTATATGTAGATACGTACACGTCTGCCTAACCCTGTAGGGCATACAGGCGTCATGTTATGTAATAGTAATGCTTGTGAAGGAACTCTTGCAAAGAAGTACAACACTACATATGTCTATTTCTGCCACCAAGAAACTTTGTTTTGTGTCGGTTTTAAGATAGCGTATGTGAGTGTAGCTTGTGTAGATAGTTACAGTCATATGGAACTTAAGAATGGCGACCCAGGATCTGTGTCTTTGTCTACTACAAATGTCCATAGGGGTCGTTCAGCGCTAACCCACTTAGTAATAAACGTTGTTTAGCGTTGTTTAGTGTCTGTGTGATGTCGGACTTAAAGAATGGCACCACCCCATACTTCCCGTGGGTGTCGTAAAAGGCGACTAAGGAGACCGGAGAATGGGCAGCAGCGTTCTCTAAGCATTACACCATCATACCATACTGCGATCGTCAACCCGCCTGCCAAGCGTGGCGATTATGGCAAACCCCCCCAAAATTGGGGGAGGCCTGTGTCCAGCAGTGGGCGTCTTCCGGCTGAAATGATGATGATGATGAGCGTCTGTATAGTTACTTACACAACGCTTTGTCTTCTTCTTTCGAAAGTCAACTTACTGACGACTGAAAGAGAAAAATCGCTGTGTAACTATTCATCTGATATAATACGTTTATTAGTAAGGGGATAATTATCAACGCCATATTTAATACAACTGACAAAAAATTTACACCATTGACATTTTCATAGCAGGTACTTTGCAGAAAACCTGTGAGAAAAGTTGTAAAATTGTCGGACTGTTGGACTGTCGCCGATAACCTGTCGTTATTTAACAAAACCGCCAAGTTTTATTAAAGAAAGAAAAATGTATTTGTTTGTCACAGAAACAAGAGCGCACCAAAAGGTACGGTAAATAAGACCTAGGACCTAGGTCTTCACATTTGCCTTACAATACCATAAAAACAAAACATTTTTCTTCATCTGCGTAACGCGCCACAAAAGGAATTACAATACTCAAGTAACAGCATAATTAGTCTATAAAATTGACTTATATATATTACTGAAATCATTGGTCTATATTATCCCACTGCTGGGACATAGATGTCCCTCTCACAGAAAGGAGGCCTGTATGACACAAGCCTCCTCTCTGAGTGGACCGTAATCCACCACGCGGGCCCAGTGCGGATTGGTAAATTTTTTGTTCTAGGACATGCCGTTTTTCTCATGATGTTTTTCCTTCACCGTTTTGAGAGTAGTGGTGTTGAAATAATTTACACAAAGTAAATCGCCTGTCTGGGCTCGAACCTCCAACCTACAACTCGTAAATAGCGGCTAAGATAAAAGATTGCCTGCAAAATACATTTTCAAAATGATTCACTCAGAATTAAGTACCCAATCGATACCTTCAATCTCCCCTCTACCTGTGTAGGCTTGAGTTACTACGGGATAGTAACAAGAATTCTTGAACAATTGAATTTCCGAGAGCCGGGGAAAATCTCACTCGTTATAGAATAATGGATTTCAATTTGTTTTCTCAATGTAGACTGCGATTGGTATTATGTACTTGAACAAGATAAAATATTAATGCAATCCACTTTATATCTTTACTGAATTGTAGCTCAAATTGTTCAGTAGGATGAAATTGCGGTATTTCCAGTTTTAATAATGGAAAACGTTTTAATAAATATTCATTTAATGAAAATACAGATATGGATACTGGATATGAATCCGTGATTGGTAAAGCTTCAATTTTGGAATAATAATTGGCTTGGATCTATAGGGTAGTATACATGAACGCGCAACCTGTAACCATGAATTTAACACATGATTGTAGAACCTTTAGCGTAGAAATTTTTCGTTGGTTATCAAAAAAAGCTCCACACAATGGGGGCCTGAAGATGAAAGGCGTCTCCGAGGCCGGCCCATAAAGAGATGGCGAAATGACCTGGACGCGTAGAACAGAATAGAATACTCTTTATTATGTACCTACCTACACCATATAAATTACAGACATAAAAATAGAAACTGTACTTAGGGTGACACAATGGGCGCGGGCGGTCTTATCGCTAAAAGCGATCTTTTAAAGACAACCTTTGGATGGATTAAAAAGGGGAAGGACAGACAAATACTGTAGGTAGTCTGTGGTGTACCATTTACATAATACAATAAATAGATACATAAAGTATATTATACTAATCTAAATAAATATATACATATTTAGTAAATATATGATGAGATGAGGATTATGAGAGAAAGTGCTTTTTAGGGTGCCGTAGTTCTGACAAGAAATCCGAGGTTTTGCTAAGAGACCGTTAGTACCAGAAAGCTGTAATTTTGTAGGAGTGCGTACATCAGTTACGCCGACACAGTGGTAAAATAAAATTTAGGATTATTTTTTTAGGGTAGCGTCCCTACATGTGAAGTGAGGATAAATATTTTTTTCGTCGTGTACCCCATCGTGTGGGGTATCGTTGAATAGGTCTTATAAAATTACTTGGGGGTTGCTAAAATTATTTTTCGATTTAATTGCTCCATTTACGAAATATTGAACCTTAAAGTGCAAATTTTTGTCCCGCCCCTCTAAAAGCTAAACTGCTGGCTTGAAAAATCTTGAAAATTCACGATGATAGTGCATTTTATGAACTTTAAAGGAAAATTATAGCGGTCAAGCTAACTTTATTAGTTTAGCAGTAATAGTCGTTGAACTTGGATGTTGGATAATTTTGTACCAAATACAAAATCCTTAGCATTAATCCTTTAAAGTGACTAAGATGAAGTAGTTGCTTGTTTATAACGGGTAAAGACTTGCATTGAAAAACAAAATATGAAATAAAAAAACTAAAACTATCGCAGGTATGCTGGAAGAGATTTCTTATGAAATAAGCATCACCTTTGTACCAATGTTTCTGTTCTGTTTTTTTCTTGTCTGTTTATATATGTGTGTACATAAATGGTAAAATAAAATAAATAAATAAACCATAATAAATTATCATAAGTTTCACAATACTGTCGTTAGAAGGCTCTCTACCAACGGGTTACGTTTTCTTCTCGAGTGATTGACATCCCCCACACGTCTTAGAAATGATAATTCAAATTTAAAGTCGATTATTGTTATTATAACCATTAACTCCTAATATCTTTACCATTACTTATATTCAGAATAAAGAACAACAGAATCATACTATATTGTGATAACAGGCTACATCGGAACCCTACACTATGCGTGGCCCGACACGCACTTGGCCGGTTTTTTTTATCATAATTTTAAAAGTGGACAAATATTGAGCACGCCTTACTGACACGGGCAAGTCATTCCATAACCGTACTGCTTGAACAGTAAAAGATTTGTCATAGAAACTGGTGGAATGCATCGGCATCTCTAGTCTCAGGTTTTCCGATGACCTCAGATATCTATTATGAGTGTCGTGAAGGAACTTTAAACGTTCTTTAAGATAAGTGAAGTGAAGTGAAGATAAGGTTTTAGGATTAAACAAAATACTGTAGAGCTGAAACAAGATATGAGAATTCCGGCGAAGACGTATGGGAAGCCACTTGAGCTTTGTACGAAATTCTGAAATGTGATCATATTTGCGCAGGCCAAATATAAATCTTAAGCAAAAGTTTTGAAGTCGCTCAAGTTCATCTAGTTGTGCTTCAGTAAGATCTGGATAACTGACATCAGCGTAGTCAAGGATGGGAAGTAAAAGGGATTGTGCAAGCACAGTTTTAGTGGCAGTTGGAAGAATGTTCCGCCATCGTCTCAGTGACTTACCAGATGCAAACATTACCGTAACGCGAGGGCTGGTTGGAGGTGGCGCGGGAAAAGAGTTCCTGGAAGGATTTGGGGGAGGCCTTTGCCTAGCAGCGGGCCAGTATTAGCTAACAAAAAAAACACACCCTACGCAGCCAAAAAATAAAACATTTTTTTTTTATAAGCGACGTAAAACTTCAACACAGGGATTTCAGAATCCTGTACTGAATCCATGGTTACGAGGTTGCGCGCCGATGTCCCTGCCACTCTGTATAAACGGTCATAAGTTTGAGCTCTGTCTTTTGCATTAACACCCCTCAAGCACAATACAATAGTAGATTAGTAGCCAAGGGCTGTAATTGCACCCTTGAACTATAGGCGCCCTCGCTGCGCTCGTGCGCCTAAATATCTCGGGTTGCAATTGATGCTTACACCCGAGCTAACTACTCTGCTTTACATCTCGATTGTGAGGTAAGTAGGTCCTTATTACCCCCAAATGGGGCTTGTAGGTGACCAATTAGCGCTCTAGGGTAATAATGTAGCTAGAAAAGCCCTAGGGCGGTAAGTAATTAAAAAAAAACTTCACTCTTTCAAACAGTTCGCTTACATCTAATAATTACTTACCGCCCTAGGGCTTTTCTAGCTACATTATTACCCTAGAGCGCTAATTGGTCACCTACAAGCCCCATTTGGTCGTAATAAGGACCTACTTACCGAATATGAGAGATGTAAATGTATATTATTAATTATACCTAGTATTGTATACAGTCAAGTATTTTCTGATTGTAGAGACAGCTGTGCTGCTGGGGAGTTTGTTGCGCCACTTCTCCCCAGCAAACGCACTAGGAAGTGGTGAAGGGCGGGCGTTTTGGGGGACTGCCTTTTGTAATTTTGACGTTCGAAAAGTGAAACTGATTCTCAGCCTAGTTTGAATAAATGACTTTTGATTGTAACAACCACAACATAGTTGGGAAAAGGCTAGGCAGATGATGATGATTTTGATTTTAATTGGAAAGTTTAGAAACAATAATAATATGCAACTACCACAATTAGGTTCATTACAACACGCCGAAGATGCTCGAAGGATTTCGATTTCGGAAAAAGAATTAGGTATGGAACTCAAATGGAGTTTGGCAGGACAACTGGCAAGGCACAGTGATGACAGGCGGAGTAGGGCATTGACCGAGTGGCACCCAAGGACTGGAAGACGAAGTCGGCGGTCGACCGGTGGCGGCGAGATGTGCGGACGTCATTATTGCCACCGTGGGCAAGACCTGAATACGGCCAGCACAGGAGCGTGGAGATTGCCACAATCAAAGAGAGGCCTTTCTCAGCAGTGGGTGATGTTTGGCCGTGGATGAGGATATAATGTCGTGAATTCGTATCGTGTTGTCTGCACGTTACAGGAACTGATAGGCGCCAAACGCGTAGAAAAATGGAGAAAGAAAGCCATCGACAGCAACACGCTAAGAAGAAGTTTTCTTTACGTAAAAGATCGTTGATCACAACCAACATCTATACAGTTGAGTAAACTCACAGTCTTAACTAATGATTTAATTATCCCTCTCAAACAAAGGAACAAAACAAAAGAAAATCTCGTATCTAGCCAAACTGCGCAACAAACAACTCAATCAGATGTTCAGTGAAACAAGTTGTAACAACACGCACTAACTCTTAGCACAAACGTTGCGGATTTAACGCAATTCCGCCAAAGACTATAATTAAGCCGAGAACTCACCGCACGGCGGAAACACGGAGTATGCACGAATGGAGTGCCAATGTACGGTGAACGGTGACAACGGCTATTGGTGCATACCTAAACCTTCAGTTTTGGTACTCGTAACAGATTCTTGATTTTTCATTCTACGGCGTTTTATGCATTGCTATTTATGAATAGCAATGCATAATTAGACTTTTTATCGTAAATGACTCATTACACAACGTTAATTAAAGGCACAAGACGGTGTAAAGCATTGTGCTGAAATCAATACCACCCAATTTTTGAACATGCCACTCGCCTACCAATCAACTCAGCCTATCTCAGTCCACTGCTGAAATGGAAATCGATTTACATTGCTAAGGCCGCCGCCTATAACTGAGAAATCATTTGAAATGCAAGAAAAATCTAAATTTTATTATAAAGGTAGCAGAAATACACCAACGATAGAATTAGGGCAGAAAGTAATGGTTAGAGATTGTAGAAAGGTTTTAGGAACTATAATTGGTTAATCCTGTCCAGGGGTAACCTATTACATTGACGTGGGGGGTTTAAAATGGAAAAGACATCTAAACCAAATTCGTACATGTAATCAATTGGTGGATGAATGAACGATGGTACATTATAAAGGAATTAGGTAATAGTTAAGTAGTGTAACCTCATTTTATGTTTGTCTTAGTTTATGGTGGCAGAGAGTGTGATATCGGAACGTAGCAGTCTTAAAGTATTATACTGTGGTAGTAGTTAGTCTGGACTACTCATTATTGTTGCTGTCTCGCTCTCTCGCAACCGATCAGCCCTATTGTAAAACCCGTAAGTTATAGTATTAATAAGAATAAATACAACTTTAATCTAATAGAAGTGTTTAACTTAGTATATAACAATAGGACCCTCCCAGGCTGCGCCAATACAGGGTGTATTGGCGCAGTCCTCGCCTACTCCACTCGTGTTTATCATAGCAAAATTACACACACAGTACAATCTTGAAACAAAACTGACACTGACACCAGCCTTGTCTCATAAAATGGCGTAAATTGCCAGAGCAAAGTATTTGATCAGCACTCCATTTCCATAACTTAGCAATGTTTTAGACGCCAGATTATCCCTATGAAGGGAGATTTGCTAAATTCCTCCCGAGCAGAGTTATTCGAGCGCTGAAATGTGCCCACCGGCTGACGGTGGAGCTTAATTCTTGAAGGCTCTTTTTATGTCAGCGGCAATATTGGCTGGTTAGGATTTTGGCAACATTGCTGTGGCTTTTAGAGGATTTGGGAACCGGTAATTAGCCTTTGCATGCAGAGTACGTGACACTGCCAAATAATTATCGTTACATTACGTATGTAGGTACATACTTTGAAATTAATTAATCCTAAACGAAATGCGTAGTCGTACTCAATTTTTGTTTTTTTCTAAAGTATATTTTATTGCTATATTTTTTAATCCCCTATTGGGTATTATAGATGTCCATAATACCAGCCCCGCTGTATTTATTTTTTAAATATCCCAGCATTATGCTGAGATTCGTATCTCAGCATAACGCCTTTTTGGCCCACAGCCGCAGGTCCCTTTTTTTATTTTTTTTTTAATATAACTATGTTAGTTTTAAATGCTCACTTTTGACAGTTAGTATTTCCTGTGCGTGTATCAAATAAAACAAAATATTTTCTTTCTTTTCTTTCAATAATAATATAATTGACTGAAATGTGTAACTGCCTCTGACTTGACAAATATTTGTCATATGTTAGGAACGTGACATATATGTGACATATATTTGACAATATATTTGTCACATTTCACTTGCCTGATATATTATATTTCCTTTGAAATGATATTAAGCCAACCTGTATTTCTCTTATAAAAGAGTAATGTATTCTTTAGAGCAGGGCTTCCTTAACTGTGCGTCACTACATATATTAGATTGGCTTTATGTGTCAACACAATGTGTGAATATCTGGAGCAATATGACTGGATTTAAAACCCTTTCCAGTCGACCTCACCATCAATACTTTCGACAGAGGAAGAAGAACAATTCATAGAATGGTCCAGTAACTCCAGCCTCAAGCTCCAGTACAAAAAAGATAAACTGCTTGAATTTTGGATCTCGATTTCTCATGAAAATCATGCCATCAGCACTGCAGCATTGAAAGTTCTTTTACCATTCGCGACATCATACTTGTGCGAAACAGGTTTTCTGCAGTTGCAGTTATAAAGAACAAGTAGGTAGAGGTCGAAAATAAATTTAGAGAAAGAGATGAGAGTGGCAATATCTAAACCTGAACCCAGTTTTGAGAAGCGCTCAGAAAAGCAAGCACATCATTCTCATTAGTCAGCTAACAAAGTAAAATAAATATATATTTTATTCATTTTGTTCTTACAAATTTTGTTTTTTTTTTTCTTATAAAAAAATGTAAATGCCATTTGGAGTTTTTTTTTCTGATAATTTGTTAAGTTTTAGGCTACTAGAACTACAACTACCTAACACGTAATATTATTTTTGGCTTCGTTGCCAAAAAAGAACAGATACCCAAGGATGTCATAGTAAAAATAAGTTTGGGAAACCCTGCTTTAGAGAAATAAATATCTTAAACCAAAAACCAGGAATTATTTCTTAATCCTAATACTGAGCCAAGAACACAATCATAATTTTAATCATTGCTAATAATTGATTGATTGAAATAGTTTTAACTTATTTGGCAACACATAAGCAAGAACGTCTGTGGTCCATAAACAAGAACAATAAGTAATAGTAAGCAAATATCAGGTTACAGCAGAAGACCAATTCTCGTACTTAAAAAACGTTCAAATTCAATTCGCAATCTCACCTTAGCGACAAACAAATGTCAAAAACTTGTCAAAAATTCTGGCAAATTGATTGTATTTTTGACAGATTGAGACTGAGAATACCTTAGACAAAGAAAAGTATAAACGGCGGGTAGCTCCATTTCATTTCCACAAGAAAGGGATAAAGTATTGAATTATTATAAGTAACAGAAAAGGATAAAGCTATACTATTTCCGTCTCTCACTGCGTGCCAGTTTTTTCAAGGCAGCTACTTATGTAGCCTATGTTAGTTAAGTTAGTTTTTTGTCTCATGTGTGGCCACGCTACCCGATGCTCTATAGCTTTCTTACTCTAAGGAGAATACAATGCGAACGTTCTTAAAAATACGGGAATTGCACCTCTGATATTTGTCGACTGTGTCACATGTCACGTTTTGCCAATTCCATGTCCATTTGCATCGGGTTCCATATGATTCCAAAAGGAAATACTTCTACTTTTACGATTCTCGATTCTTCCTTTACAAATTTTATTATAATTTTACAGCACTTTCAAACTTCTACCCTCGATTTAATCTTTAATGGCCAGACGAATTTATGGGCTTCAATAAAATCAGTCAAGGTTATCCTAAATCTAATAGCCACCAATTTGGTTTAGACGATAATTACGCAATTAATTTGAATTACATTGAAATTCTGTCCAAATAAGTTATTATAGCTACTTGAAATTGGTGACCTACTGTTAGTAGGTTTACACGAGTTAGTAGTAATTGAGCAATTTCTTTTTATTTTCAAATTTTATTTCAGCATATTTCTAATTCTTATAATATTTTGTTCACTGTATGGTATAAACTATAGAATCTACTTAGTAAAAAAAACTGCTTTGCCAGATTTCAGGGGAATTATCAATCTACATTTGTGCCTACGTCTGTGTGGTGCCGGACTTAAAGAATACCACCACCCCTTACTTCCCGTGGGTTACGTAAAAGGCGACTAAGGATCGTACCGGAGAATGGGCAGCAGTGTTCTCTATGTATTCCACCATCATACCATACTGCGATCGCCAACCCGCCTGCCAAGCGTGGCGATTATGGCAAACCCTCCCAAAATTGGGGGAGGCCTACTATATCCAGCAGTGGACTTCTATCGGCTGAAACGACGACGACGACGATTTGTGCCTAATTACATCCAAATCCGTCGAGCGGATTTGTCGTGACCAAACAAACATTCATTCTCATGTATTACACAACAGATCATACCATACATCACGCCTGTAATCCCTTCGCCGGTTACGTTTAAGTCCAGTGAAATATGGGGTGAGCCTATTGCCATCAACCAGGTACCAATCCAGACTCAAGGTTGCTACTGAGAAATTCCTTATGGAATAACCCAATAACACTTTGTCCGACCTCATGAGCAGCATGCGCTTGTGACCACTAGACCAACGAACCATAACATTATTACAAAATATTGCCATTTCCTCAAATTGAAACAGTATTTTTAAACCACGTATGTACAAAACAAAAGGATCCAGTACAATTTTCACTCATATTCAAAATAAAAATAAACTACACCAATGCTCCAGTTTTTTTTTCTATTTACAGATAGCAAAGCAGTAGGGTCCTCTGAAACTTAAGTGGCGTGTACGGTGCATAGGCACTACAAATTGTGTATGCTGTATTCATTTGTTTTAAACTCTTTGCGTTACAACCGAGCTCTGCAGTCGACAGCTCGAGAGCGCGGGCGGTACGATCGGTTCTATAAAAAAAAATGTGATTCATGATGTTTTTATTATGTTTGTTGTTCCTGTTGCTAATTATTTTTTAATAAACTTTGGTAATGCATTTCAGAAATATGAATTCAATTTCGAAAAAGGTTTTTTGTAACTGAATCTTAAGCCGTTTATTTATATACTTTTATATATATACTTTATTGAACACCAAAAAAATTAATAAGATAAAAAATCCTTTTACAAATAAATTATATTTTCAATTATAACTTGAAAATAAGTAAATCAAAAAACCTAATTAGCATTTAAAAGAAATGTCTGTACTGGATAGCCCGAACTGGACTGGAATATTTAATAATTAGTGCCCAAACAAAACACGAAACCGAAAACGAAACTGTAACCGAACCTACGGTTCCTTTTCTAGTTTCGGCCGAAACCGAAACTTATGAAGTTAAGAAAAAGTTAGTTAATTACAAGACATTGTTTTCTGAGACCCGTCTTTATCCGTATTTTTTTACAAAAAATTTACTTAAGGCCTGATTTTGCAATCATCAGATTTCTTTTATCCAAAGAAAAAGTTTTTGCCAGCCTGATTAGAAGTCAGATTTTGTGTTAAAAACTGTCGAAATATCAAAATAGCGGCTGAAAAATGAGCCCTAACTTAAATAAGAGCCTTACCAGATACGCTGCCGTTAATTTTTGCGATTAGTGATTTTGTAATTTTTCAGATGCTCCATTCAACTCTTAACACCGCAAAATTTTACCATTAGCAATCAGCGATTTATCGCTTTTCGGGTATTCGATATAAATAAATAAAAATGCCAATGCTACGTTTTTTTTTTGCCAAAAACGGGACTAAATGAAATAATGACTAAATTTACATTATCATTTACATTTTAATGGGTAATGACTAAATTTACGCAGTCTGTATGTATGTCAATCGTTTCACTTTTTGGCCGATACGAAAACTGGCGGCCGAAACCTGATTTTTTGACCGAAACTGGCCGAAACCGAAACTGCAACCGAACAATTGGTCGGTCACTATGAATAATTGATCAAGTTACAGGTACTCGTACTTCCAAACATTTTAAACTTCAGTGCGACGCCATATTCTTTTTTTTCGTTAAACTCATTGCGCTACAAATGAGCTGTCTGGCTTTCGATCGGTGCTTTTTATTATAATTAATCCATTGTAATTCATCGTGTTGTGTGTATTCTTTCTGTTGCTAATCAATACAAAATTGTACAAAGATAGGGTACACTTTTATAAAAAATAATTCAATTTCAAAGTTATTTTTGTGTAAGTAAGTGTATTTTTTTCAATTATCACTTAAGTTAAAAATCCAACAAGCCACTCCAAGCAAGAACTCAAATTAATAAAAATACTTTATAAAAGCATCAAAAAAAGCCCCAGCAGAATTCCTTTGTTGTTTCCTTCACCGATATGTCCCAATTAGTTAGTCCGATCTAGAAGATGGGTAGCTCTGTAGAAATCCGACTAAAGGTATTTCCAAACTAACGCATTAATTATTTTCAATGTGACGTGAAACTTTGTCTGTGTGGTGCCGGACTTAAAGAATAGCACAACCCCATACTTCCCGTGAGTGTCGTAAAAGGCGACTAAGGGAGACCGGAGAATGGGCAGCAGCGTTCTCTATGCATTACACCATCATACCATACTGCGATCGCCAACCCGCCTGAAAAGCGTGGCGATTATGGCAAACCCCCCCAAAATTGGGGGAGGCCTATGTCCAGCAGTGGACGTCTTTCGGCTGAAATGATGATGATGATGATGTGGAAACTTTCCATTAAACGCTTAGAGACTTTTAAAAAAACTAGCTGCGCTCCGAGGTTTCACCCGCATAAGTCTCGATCCCGTGGAAATATCGAGACAAAAAGTCTTATATCCTATTCCAGGTCATGGTCTACCCATGTGCTAAATTTCATCCAAATCCGTTCAGCCGTTTTAGCATGAGAGGGTAACAAACAAACTTAAAAAAAATTCAAACATTTTCACTTTAGTTAAGACAACAGATTCTTTTTCATCCTCATCCAAACCAATTACACATAAAATCCACGCTTATACCGCTATTATCCTCAAGAAAACTTTAAATAAGTCCCGTATGTACAGCAATATAAATAAGTTGAAGTCTTCAGGAAACTTTGATAAAGCTATTCCGAATGTCTAATTAAGCCATTAATGTCGACTCCTCCCCTCATTGGGAATTAATGTTCTGAAAGCTCCATGTAATGGAACGAAATATCAAAATTTTACATACCAAAGACTTGTTTATTAACTTTTGACTAGCGATTTGCCTGCGACTTTATCTGCGTGGATTACACCGCATTTCACCCTTATAAAGGCTTACTTATTTTTACAAGGTTCTATTTAACTTGCTTTAACACAAGTTTAATCTTAGCTTGGGTGCCAGTGGAGTAATCAGTGATTTATGCAAGAATATTGTCATAGAATTAACGTATTGCCGCGAATTGTAAAATTGGAAATAAAGTTATTATTATTATTATTATTATTTTTTCTTTTTTCTCGGAACCATTGGGTCCCGGTCCTTTGGAAGGCGTACGAGGGGCCGAAGCCAACTCGCAGAGGCCCCTTAGGAAATTTTAATGAAATGCGGCACCAACCGACGATTATCCCTGTATGCGCTATGCAAGTGCACCCAAGGATAACCCCCGGTTGGTGTAGGACTATTGCAGGATATGGAAAAATAAAAAGTTGGACTATGGGTTTGGGTGGCTAAAGTGGACTGGTTACCAAGAACTATGGAATAACTACGACCCCTGCTTGATCAATGTTTTATATATACACGGATAAAATGGCAGGGGGTGACTTGCACACTCAACAATGGGCCCCCGGAAACGGTCGCTAGCACATAGTGACGTAGCAACAAGGGGGCAACATGTCCTGAGGTGCTTATGAGGAGTGGAGAGGTATTCCACGGCTATCAGGACAATCCCGGAAGTACGGTCAAGATCCCTACCAGCATCTTACTGGAATACTTCCTTCCTCCGAGCACGTTTGCTCTTGCGAATCTCCACTCAAGCCGGCCAATAAAGGCAAGAATGAGGTGGGAGCTCTGTTCATCGTCATTGTTCACTCCAGCCGGCCAATAAAGGCAAGCCAGAGGTGAGGAACAAGACTTCTCCCTGAAGATAGGGTCCGTGGGGTCGCTACTGCCCAACAGTTCGCCACATGCTGCCCTGCGGATTTCTGTATCTCTCTTGGTCTGGCTCCTCACCTTAGACCTATTCCAGCAAAGTAAACTCTTCCGGCATAGGCCTAGAGTTCGGAGCGCGCAAGCCCCACCACGGCGTCAACGTAGAGATACGGCGGCGGGGTTATTTATTTATTATTATTATTATTATTATTACTTTGTTAGTTAATTAGTATGTATTGGTTAAATCTTGCAAGCTGAATTAAAACCACTTCCTCTTTTTCACTTTCTTTTCTTTCTTCTCCGCTGCGGCAAAGCTCCTATAGAGTCCGAAGTCAGCTTGCGTGCCGCAAAGCTGAACACACCGGTGTACATCTCCCGCCTACACTACACCACTAAGGCGGAGGACATCGTGGAGTACGTGCGCCAGAAGACAACTTCAAGGCGTTCGTGGTGCGCATACCAACATGCTACCTGCACCTGGTGATGGAAGAAAGCTTTTGGCCGCAGGATGTGGTATTCCGCCGCTTTCGCGGACTAGTGCCACCAGAACACACAAAGACTTAGTGCAACTAAGTGATACTAACATAGTTATTAAGTTTTATTTACTAACAAAATTGTTACTATATTATTATGTATACTTAGGTTAAGGTATGTATCTATGGGTCTTTGTTACCTGAAAATAAATGGTTTATTATTATTATTAACCCACGGAGTTGAAATTTTGCATGTTGATTCTGTTTCGAAGACAATGCATTTTTATGACGAGCTCAAAAGTACGAAATAAAACTTAGTTTCACAAAGAAATTTAATATTGTTTTAAAAGCTTGAGGAGTGAACGTCCTTCTTAAACACTTTAAGATAAGCCTCCAGCTTTTATGAAAATATCAAAGTTTTTTAAAAAGGTTTTTGCTTAAATTTTATTTAAACTATTCCATACTGCCTTGTTAGCTTAGTAGTCGCAGCGCTACTGCATGGGCATGAGATTCGGTACCCGTGTCAGGCAAATCGTTATTGGATTTTTTTATCTGGAATTACTCAGTAGCAGCCCGGCGGAGCTTGGATGTGTGCCTTGTTGATAGCGATAGGCTCGCACCCTATTTCATGACCCTTAAAATAGTTGGCGAAATGTGGTTGAACTGTAGGCAGAGCTCTGTCTAACCCTTCGGGGAATAAAGGTGTATTGTTGCCCGTGCCGGACGGCGCGTACGTGTTCCACGCGCGCCTCAAAGAGATGTCAGCATCGAGGAGGGGCCCCTTAGGGCCGAAGACTGCCGGGTAAGCGGGATTGTCCGAAAGGGTTACTGCTGGCCCGGAACATAAAGGGCTAAGGAAGGAACACGAGTGGGTTTTAGTCAGTAAGAGTCTGACACTCCCTTCCGCTCCACCCAGAGCGGGAGGAGTCATTTGATGATTTCCCATCCGCAAAAAAAAAAAAAAAAAGGTGTATTGTTATCTCTTATACATAAACTAATAGTATCGAAGAATTTTTGTCCATTTCTGGACGTATGCTGCGGGGCTCGTGGCTAAGAAATAGCCATACGGTTCGATCGATCAGGTTAAGCTACGCTTGCCACGGTTGGTCCGTGGATGGATGACCATCTTTACATACCAAGGACCCCTCCGTGCCTGGATAGCACGTTAAGCTGTTGGTCCCCGCTGTCATTCGTTGAACTTTGACAGTCGTTACGGGTTGTCAGAAAGCCGAAAATCTGACAACCAGTCTTACCAAGCGGTATCGTATTACCCAATGACTGGGTTGTGGAGGTCAGATAGGCAGGCGCTTCATGTAAAATACTGGTATTCAGCTGTATCCAGTTAGACTGGAAGCCGACTTCAACATAGTTGGGAAAAGGCTAGGCAGATGATGATGTCTGGACGTATGTTCCGGATTGGCGCATAAACGGGTAAACGGATTAGAATCAAACTTGGCACACTGATAGTTTACAACCTGGATTAACTCACAGGAGATGAATAATGGGATATTTTCCGACATCTACACGGATAAGCCACGGGCAAAAGCTTAATATGGATATCTACTTGTTAAAAAGCATGCCTATGTTTTTCCTCAAGGTTCAAGCTATCTTTTGCACCAAGTGCCGTGTAAATCCTATTCCTATAGCCATGTAATATATCCCTTAATCTCTATAGACAGCGGTTCAGCCGTGATAACGACAGACAAACAGACACACAAAGACAGTTTCTCAAAATGAAAATAATTATTATGGAAAGGTTCCTTACAGATATATCCACCAGCTCGAGTTTCGTCAATTAAACAATTACAGTGTCTAACTTTCATAATAATCCTTCTTGTAATTATGTGTAATATGATTCTCTTTATACGGTTCAACGTCGTGTAACTTTTACAGCGTGTGTGTTCTCTTGGGGATACGCAGATTTGTAGCTTCGATAACGACACACGATGTGGTAAATTAATGTCGTCATAATTATTTAGATGGATTTGTAATAGTCTGTGATTTTATTTTCTTGATACCATTAAATTTTATTCCTTCTGTGTATAACCTTCGTATTCGGAACGTAAATCCACCCGAGACACAATGGCTTTTTAATTGTGTCTGTAATTACGGCATTCAACCGGATAATAATAAAAGCGTGTTAAAAATGATTTGCCCTGAACAAGAAAAATAACAAACACATATTCAATTTATAACATCTATAGATCTGACCATGTGTATTTTATATTTCTTTAAATAAGAGGATTTAGGTCATTTACTTCACAAGGCTCTGAATTTTATGGATAGTATTAGTATCGCTATCATTAACGTTCTGTGAAGGTGCGTCCCGACAGTACGAGGTATGAGCTTTGTATGGTCAGCCACGCATGTGACACATGCCTTAGGCTAAGGCACCTGACATATAAAAAAATGCAAACACATTTTTGCGCCACGAATGCAGCTCATCCTACGCACTGTCTTGACGCATATTAGGCCAAATCCGCGTTTGTCGGAGGTAGGTATTTTTTAAACAGGCGACACCTTTTTAGGCATAACATTCCCTCTGTTAGGTAATCATTAGGTTGACTAAAGGAGCACAAAACGTGAAGAAAAAGAATGGTTTAGTTTATTTGAAGATTACCCCTACAACTTCAGACCGATACTAACCACCTCATTCCTTACCAAGACCAATACATGGACTTATAAATAGATATCTAATACACATAGGTACATACACATAGGAACGTACATCTAGCGTGTCGGTACCATTAGCAAAGTTCCAGAAGCTCGTGTTACAAGTAGTTTGTTTCGAGTTAACCATTCCACACTGAGTTAAGATTTCTGTAGGGTAGTTTGTACAAATGTGCGCCAGAATGTGAGCCTTTGTTTAGTTTAACGAGATATTTGAAAACAATTGAATGTGGGTAGGTATGTAGCTTGTGATGTGACTTCGCATACTTGTTTTGTCAACGTTTTTTTAAGTTTGTTAGAGGAAAAACAGACAAAGGTTTTTGATGCAGTTCTAATAGAGTTGGACAACAAAAACGTTTTAATTATCTTAATAGTTTCGTATTTTTCTACTTTCAAAGGCGTATTTCTGTTTTCTTTTTCGATTTTAAAAATATCTCAACCAGTTAGAAGGTGTCTAGAAATACAATCTATTAATCTAAACTGATATTATAATAAAGAGAAAAGATTTGATTTTTGATTTTTGAACGATTTCACGCTAAAATGGCTTAACGGATTTGGATGAAATTGGCACATGGCTAGACTGGATTAGACCTGGATTAGGACATAATATACTTGCAGCTACTAATTTACAGCTGCTCTTGAAATAAAATTACACGGCCATTTATTTTTTTCAGGCATTTTCCCGATCTTCACAATATCGGCTATTGAACATTATTGTAATTAAATCACATCGTAGTCTGTCAGTCTATCTAATAATATTTCTTTCGTACTATTTTACTTTCTTTTTGACGTGAATACGTCTTTAAAAAATAATAAAAGCGTCCCTCACTTCCCGTGGGTGTCGTAAAAGGCGACTAAGGGTCTTACCGGAGAATGGGCAGCAGCGTTCTCTATTTATTCCACAATCATACCATACTGCGATCGCCAACCCGCCTGCCAAGCGTGGCGATTATGGCAAACCCCCCCCCCCCCAAATTGGGGGAGGCCTATGTCCAGCAGTGGACGTCTATCGGCTGAAACGACGACGACGTCTTTAAAATTGCTTCCATAGTGGGAGGCAAGTCAAAAAAAAAACAAAAAAAAAACAAATCACCAGTTTAGTGTTACAGCTTCATATCTATCATCTCCATCCTAAATTCAATGACAACATTAGATAGCTAAAGGATCAAAGAATTCATTACGACCAGTGAGGACAGTGACGCATCGCGCGCGGTGGAGGGGGAAACGCCGTCATTTTGCTGCGTATCAAGATTTCCATTTAGTATAACTTTTGACTCGGAAAAGCTACGACGTTCGTTTAGGTTTCAATCGTCAGCTCTCGACAAAATCTATCGATTGTATATAAAACATTAGTGTAAAATAGTTACAGTGAATATAATATGTTAAAGTAAAAAGAAAAATAATACAAAATTATAATTATGTCAAATCGCTATGTATTTTACTGTGTGTACATAAATAATAAAATAAATAAATACATACGCGTCAAAAAGCCAAATCCAAATACAGAGATCGTAAAGGGTTGGAAAGGGCTTCTCAAGAGCAATCGAATGGTACCAATAAAACACGATATGACCGAGTCAAGCAGTGCCGGCAACGTTAAAAAATGAATGCGGCTGAGCGGATCAACCCCATTACGTAAACGTATTCACGTACGACACACGGCCGTGTCCATGACACAGCCACACCCCATTTTTTATTCTTTTTTTTTTTTCTTTCGTTTTTCAGAACAAAACCCGCCACATAAGTACCTACATTACCTTCCGAAAAAAAAACTCATCTTTCATTGCTTTTAGCGATAATGCAACCGTTTGTACCGTACTTTTATATGGTTTATCATGATGTTATTCCTTGCAGTGTAAAATAAAGCGTATTTATTGGAAGAATTGAAAGAAAATTCTCTGACCTCCACAACCTAGTTACTGAGCAACATAATTCCCAAAGGCTACGTACACACTGACTGGTGGGTTGCTTAGCGCCATGGCCAGACTTAACATCCTTCGATACACGCTAGGCGACTAGCAAAGGCGCCAAGCGCACAGTGCGACCAGTTACGAAAATTCTAGAGCTTTCGTTTCACTTCGCTACTCGTAAGGTGACGCTAGGCTCTAGGTTGACGCACGTACACACTAACAGGTGCTATCCACCTGTTAGTGTGTACGTGCGTGCCAAGGAATATCTATTTAGGATCGTAGGTATTGTACTTATCATTTTATTTTCAAATAGTTCCTTAGAAATAAAATCAAGTAGTAAAAATAGGCATGGTGCACATGGTAGGGCCGCGTATTTTGTGGCCGCCACAGGCATCGTGTGCTCGTTAAAACACTCCTAACTAATTTGTTCAACAGATGTGAATGTAGGGGCTTCACGACTGTGGATAATAAGCTTTATTTTTGTTCGCTGACAGCCCATGTTGTGTCGAGTGACGTCGTTGTATAGTAATGAGGAAATAATTGTGTATTTCAGTATGGACTCTTGATAATTAGGAATAAATTGTATGTTTCAGAGTATCCATTACGTATTGGTATGCAATTAAAACTCTAATTATTGTCCTGCGAGGCAATGGTTAGTAACACTGTAGTTTTGGACATGTGATTATTTTGATGTGTAAGCGGGGCTCGTGAGTAATATCAGCCGCACGGGTCGATCGATCAGGGGGCCTAAAAAGGCCACTTTGGAAGAATCGTAAAAGTATAACATTATGAATTATAATATGGCGAAGACAATCCGTGTTTTTCTTTTTTCGCTGCACTATGTAAAGGTATAATCAAAGAGATTGGGATTGGATTTGGATTGGATTGATAGGTAACAGACAAAAAATAACTGAAAAATCCTTCACCAATGGGATTTGATACGATTAACTTAATAGCTAACTCTCTATTATGATTAATAACGTTATCCTTTTATGATTCTGCCAAAGTGGCCTTTTTAGGCCCCCAGGTTAAGCTACGCTTGCCGCAGTTGGTCCGTGGATGGGTGACCATCTTTACATACCAAGACCCCTCCGTGTCTCGAAAAGCACGTTAAGCTGTTGGTCCCGGCTGTAATTTGTGGATCTTTGGCAGTCGTTACGGGTCGTCAGAAGCCCGAAAGTCTGACAACCAGTCTTACTAAGGGGTATCGTATTACCCAGTAACTGGATTGTGGACGTCAGATAGTCGCTCCATGTAAAATATTCGTATCTAGGTGAGACTGGAAGCTGATCCCAACATAGTTGGGAAAAGGTTAGGCAGATGATGATGATGATTGTTTGTTGTTTTTTTGATGATGAATGTGTGTGATAGGAATGCTAGCAACTATCACACTGCAAAGCTATGTTAAAAGATGCCTTTATTCTCATGCAAAGAAGGAAGCCATCCAGGTATTTTCAATTTTAGACCTTATTGGTCTAAAAGACACAAAAAAGGAATAATCACAACATAAAGGATAAGCATACGAATCAACCGCCTATAATGTTCCCACTGCTGGGACTCAGGCCTCCTCTCTATGGGAGGGAGTGGGCCGTAATCAACCACGCGGGAATTTCGTGTCTTAGAATATTTGGTACTAGGCTAGGACATGCCGGTTTCCTCACGATGTTTGCCTTCATCGTTTTGAGAGCAGTGCTGATGAAATAATTTACACAAAGTAAAGCGCTTGTCAGGGTTCGAACTCACGACCAACACCACCACCACCAGCGTACCACCACCACCACCACTACTGTAGTTACCACTGGGCCCCCACAGCTCACATAAAATAAAAAAGCGTGTTTAATTAGAGACGTTTACGCATTGATTCATTCTTATTAGTAAACAGATGTCAATAACTAACTTAGTTAAGCCTTAAGTTCTCAAACCTTCGATACATTGCAACTTTATTATAACATACTTTTTACTCTGCACTAACTTTCAACTTCAGATGCGTAAAGTGTTTCAAAACTGCAAGAAGGATGCCTATCGTTGGAAGTAAACTAAGTTATAATATGTTTTCAAACTACCTAGCAAAACCGCTTGCAAGTGGTAACGACTTGTGCAAGTTTAAGGGTGAACTTGTGCAAGTATGAAACTAATACATCATGCATGTAATTGAAAGTGTTATGGAGCAATGGAGCATAGATATCCGAGTTATGGAGCCGATTTTTTTTTATCTTATGTTTTCTAAGCAGTGGACAATCGGCCCAGTTAGTTAAAATGTTACGACCCAGTGGATCCCGCTTAGTGGCAAACGACATCGCGGCGGCAGGACCAGACGGAGATGACGGTATGAGCTGGACTTGTTTTATAAAGATTGGTCCTTGGCAACTCCCGACAGAAAGAGGTGGAAAGAGAATAGGGAGGCCTTTTTCCACCAGTGGGATATTAATGGCTAATAAAAAATTAAAATAAATGTGTAATGTGATGGTCATCAGGTCATCATCATCTGCCTAGCCTTTTCCCAACTATGTTGGGGTCGGCTTCCAGTCTGAACGGATACAGCTGAATATCATTATTTTACATGGAGCGACTGCCTATCTGACCTCCACAACCCAGTTACTGGGTAATACGATACCCCTTGGTAAAACTGGTTGTCAGACTTTCGGGCTTCTGACTACCCGTAGGTAACGACTGTCAAAGATCCACGAAATGTGTAATGTGATGATATCTAGTGCTTATTGATTGTACTCGTATAGTTCGTATACCTTAAAACATATTCATCGCTGAATTTCTTAACTTCAAACTCCTATGTAATGTTTTTAAGAACAACACGAAACATTACTTATAATTTTTATTTATAAAAAAAAATATATTTAAAATGTTTCGTAGTCGGCAGGTGAATTGTTTGAGACGTCTTTTTATAATTATTGGTTGACTGGTAGATAATGCCTAAGGCATTAAGTCCGCCTTTGTACCTTGTTGTGTGCTAGAAGTTTAAATAAATAATTCTAACATGGATTAAACAAAATATGAAATTTAAAAAACTGTCCAAGTACGAGTCGGACTCACACACGAAGGGTTCCGTACCACAAGGCAAAAACGCCGAAAAAAACAAGTTTGTTGTATGGGAGCCCCCCTTAAATATTTATTTTAATTTTATTATTTATTATTAAAGTTAAAATACAACTGAATATTTTGTGAATATTTCAAGTACCTACCTGTTGCCATTTTTGATATCGAGCAAAAAAGGGCAAAAACATCGCGTTTGTTGTTTGGGAGCCTCCCTTAAATATTTATTTTATTTTGTTTTTAGTATTTGTTGTTATATCGGCAACAGACAATACAATAGGTACATAATTTGTGAAAATTTCAACTGTCTAGACAGCTCTCAGAATTTCAACTGGACAGACAGCGAAGTCTTAGTAATAGGGTTCCGTTTTTACCCTTTGGGTACCGAACCCTAAAAATAAGGTAACACAAACGGTATCCTCCATTCACTATAAATCAAATTATTGTTATTTCGAAGAGTACTTTGAGAAAATGTAGTGGCATCATCACTATCCTGCAATTATACCAATTTATTTGGGGTCGGCGCAACATGTCTTTTTCTTCCATACTTCTCTCAAACTCAAAACTCAAACTCAAAGCATTTATTTCAATTAAACCTTGTACAGGCACTTTTGAATTGTCAAAATTAAATAGTCTGTCAGTTAGTCAAAAAGTTGAAGCTAGTTGCCCATTCCAAAACGTAGATCTCTATTTTAGTCGTCGTCTCGGTAGTCACCCCCGACATATAAGTTTATTGTTAAGTTGCTTCTGTTTATTTTTAATATACTACCTTTCCTTTTCCCTTACAAAATAAGAAAATCAACTAAAGTTTTTTTTTTTTGTTTTTACTTCTTTTAAAACTGTACTTTATAGCACACATGTTTGTGTATTCTATTAGTGCCTAAGCCAAATAAAATGGGAGAGGGCGCTGCCTCCTGACATACAGGTATACCTAATTCAGGAGTCACAGGCTTCAAACAAGTTTCTGTAACCTATTATATCAACAAAAAACTATTATTATTATTAACCCAAAATCTCATTAAAACATTACCAACATTTAATAAAAAATTTAATCCCGAAACCAATATAACACCAACTAAAAATAAATATGCTTACATGAAATTCCCGCACAACTATCAAAACATACAGTTCAAGGAACCCATCTCGATTCAGACATCGAGTATTCATTCCATTCGATGCAATTCATCGAGAGAATCGCAACTCGATCGGCTCGTAATTCTATAGTAGCTATCATCTGTTCACTCCCAGAGGTGCTGTAAATCGATACTGCTCTTGTATGAATAATAAGATACTGGAACTATACAGAGCATATACAGCACATATACCTTTGTTTACTGTCCGGTATAGATAGTGCTGTATCCACGAAAACCCCACTCTTCGTACTAATCGCTAGTGGTTATCGCTAGTTGAATCTAATAGTGTTTTAGTTTTTTTTACACACTAATTACCCATTAATAATTAATTACTGTGTATCGACAAAACTAATACACTAGCGGAATGTTGCACACTTGTACTGTAAGCGATTAGGAAGAATAGTGGGGCGCGTCTTCGTGAATGGCGCTATCTGTAAATGATAAATTATTTTATTTCTGTAAGTAGGTTGGTTCAAACACTTTTACGCGTCATCATATTTTAAAAACTAGATAAGGTCGGCGTTTACTATCTGACTGCTCTGAGAAGTAAGGCCGAAACTCAGAGGTCACAGTCTCTTTTAAAGTCCAGACATAATCTTGGTCAGGTCATGTGAAGACCATGAAGATTGATATCTAAAATGGTATTTTGAGGAAAGAAACAGTGCGGTGCTGTCCTGCTAGTCAGTACACGTATTTGTCAATTATCCGCTATACTGGATCCCCTCAGGTGTACCTAGTGCAGACACCAGTCTCTCACAAATTAATATCACGTAGTTTTAGGCTTATGTTAAGTTTCATTATATAATTTTTTGTGAAGAGACTTGAACAAAATAAGTCAATTGCTTATGTAAGTTTTCCTGCAGTAAATACGTCAGAGGGAAACGCTATTGTGACCACTGTTTAAGTCTTGTTGATATGTTATCTATATATATCATCAACGCACAGCCTAAACCTCTGGTCCTAGAGACATGAGGAGGGTGTGTTCTTTGTGAAGAGTAGGTATCCACTAAGAAAAACTTTTTCGAAATTCCACCCTTAAGAAGGTGAATGGGGGGAAGGTTGAAATTTCACGCGGACAAAGTCACGGACAGAAACTAGCTCTTTATAATAATAGTCATTTTATTTCTCTCAAAAAGGTACAATTTTGATTCATAGCATTAAGTTATATTTTTCAGTTTATCCTTCGTGAGAGCTGGGAGTCTATACTGGGTTCGGAAGCTGTACGACCAGGCTCACACCCTTTTTTTTGTCTAGGCACTTACGTACTACAACATCATAAAAGCTCCATGTACTGAGAGGAAGAGAATTAATACAAAACAAAGGAGACGCGCAATGTGTGTCTTTGGAGAGTGTTGTGTGTCCGAGAGTGCAGTATAAGTCCCGCCCAGCGCCCGCGAAGGGCAATGCGCGTAAGCACCTACTTGCCCGAAAATTCTTTAGGTTGTGTATTTAAAGGAAGGGTTCATAAAATAGAAAATTCTATATTATGTACACCATAATACCTCATCTGTCTCTCTGTCTGTGTGGTGCCGGACTTAAAGAATAGCACTACCCCATACTCCCGTGGGTGGGTGGGCGTGAATGGGCAGCAGCGTTCTCTATGCATTCCACCACCATACCATACTGCGATCGCCAACCCGCCTGCCAAGCGGGGCGATTATGGCAACCCCCCCCCCCTTTTGGGGGAGGCCTATGTACAGCAGTGGACGTCTTTCGGCTGAAATGATGATGATGATGAATACCTCATCATGCATTCACCTCTCGGAACCTATAAAGCCTTTAATAATAGATAGAAAAAAATATAGAAATCCGCGTAGCTTCTCGCAACGCTACGAGCAAAGCTACGCAGCTACGGCGTAGCTACGCTGCTACGGTGTAGCCATGTACTACGCTACACTAAGCTCTTTGAACTATTATAATATTCAACCAAACTTGTTTTTATTTTTGTTTAATTATTCTATAGTCAATTAATCAGTCTGTCTGACATTGTTCCTTAATTAATATATATCTCGAGATAGGTGTTTATAATAATAATTACCTCGTCTACGAAACACGTATTAATTTTTCTATTACTATCTGACTGCTCTGAGAAGAAAGACCGAAACAAACTCAGAGGTCACAGTCTCCTTTAAAGTCCAAACATAATCTTGGTCAAGGGGCCAAAAACGCCACTTTGGCGGAATCATAAAAGGATCGCAGTTCATTTCGAGCTTCATTTAAAACCAAACTTATCACACTAATATTATAAAGGCGAAAGTTTGTGAGTGTGAGTGTATGTGTTTATATGTTTGTTACTTTTTCACGCTCAAACGGCTGGACCAATTTTGATAAAATTTTGTACGGAGGTAGCTAAACCCTAGATTAATATATAGCAGGGGTGGCCAACACTATTAGTCCAGTCGATCGTGGCAAGTCAAAAAATATTTCCAACTACAAACCTGATTTTGCTAATCTAGCGAAAGATGATCAAACGCAATGCTCACATTAATATAAATAAGTAGTTACTAAGAATAATTTTCTATTTTCCCTCTTAATAAAAAAAAATAGTACATAATTGTGTACTGACTATGCTGTTTCATAATATATAAGATTTCAAGAAATACCTATGTAATTGGTAGATCGTACAGGGTGTCGTCAGTGAACAGTAGATCTTGGGTCTAGCCAAGTTGGCCACCCCTGACATATAGGATAGTTTTTATACCAATATTCCCACGGGATGGCTTTTAGCGATAAGACCGCCCATTGTGTCACCCTTTGTACAGTTTCTAGATTTATATGACTGTAATTTGTATGGTGTACATAATAAAGACTCATCATTTCAGCCGAAAGACATCCTGCTGGACATAGGCCTCCCCCAATTTTGGGGGGGGTTTGCCATAATCGCCACGCTTGGCAGGCGGGTTGGCGATCGCAGTATGGTATGATGGTGTAATGCATAGAGAACGCTGCTGCCCATTCTCCGGTCTCCCTTAGTCGCCTTTTACGACACCCACGGGAAGTATGGGGTGGTGCTATTCTTTAAGTCCGGCACCACACAGACAAAACCACACAAATAAAGAGTATTCTATTCTATTCTATTCTTATGCGGGTGAAACCGCGGGGCGCAGCTAGTGCTTTAATATAATCATAATAATCATTAATGTAAATTCATGAAAACTATTTAAACAACGTCATATTCTAAGCGTATATTCTATGCGTGTCGATGGCAATGTAGATTGATTCTGCCCCGAATTTGACCACGACTTTGGCACCTTGAGTAGAGTCCGTCCCTATTTATATTGTACTTATACCTACAAACTTGAACTAATAATATTATGTTCAAATAGATATAACGAAATAAGAGGATGTCTGCAATTGAAAAGGATCTTTGTAATGAAGGCTTTCCTATTGAGCAGGCGAGATTCATTTAAAATTGCTCGACGAAACAGGAATATCAAGTATGGCCGACGATTGTATGCCTCGTTTCGTTATGGAAAATTTAAATGAATTCCCCGAAAGGCTCGTTAAATAAATTAAAATTATTGTTTCATTTCGTTAAAATAAATTGTGCTGATGAAACAACTTGTCAATTAAAGGCAGCGTGTTTGCAAATTGAGGGGATGAAACATTCCGATTCGTCTGATAATATGATGTAATATAAAGGGTATTTTAATAAATTTGTAATGGTTTATGTAGGGTACAAATTGTTTATTTTAAAACAATAAAAAATTAAGGGAAAGATCCAACGACTCTGTGAGCATTAGCAGACTTTGAATCAAAAACATACCTCAACAAATATTAGGGACCACAAAACATTGTTTTGTTTTGCGTCTATATCTATGCCATTAAAGTCGCTTTTCGTGTCTGGTTATACGACTGCATTGTTCTTCTATACTCCGCAACGGCATTTGATGTTTTCACAATAATTTAGAAAATTTAGTCCGGAAGGTATAAAACTTCCGGAATAAATTCTCTACACACATTAATATTCAATATACAAAGAAAAGAAAATACTGCCATGTTTTGTCTCTGCATCTTTTGTTGACTGGTAGAAAATGCCTCAGGCATTAAGTCCGCCTTTGTACAGTATTTTTTTACTTGTCCATAATTTGTTAATAAATAAAGTACGTTATTTGTCATCAAAAATCACAAACAAAAAAAGGAAAACAAAAAAAACAATTTGGGAGAAAATATCACATCCACGCAAAACGGTCAACGCTCAGCATAATGCTAAGACCCTATACAACACAGAGCCCCAGCGCTGGTTTTCAACGAAGTTAAAGAAGTCTCAGTGCTTTGTCAACTCGTAAAAAACTTGCGAATCAAAAGCAAAAGTTTACGAACCCCGAACCATAAAACAAAAACAAAAGCCTACCACAATAATAATCATTAAAAATAATAATATGCCTCCTACCGTAACAGTACACCTTATACCCTCAATAAAGGTCCTATGTTAAGATACAGCATACGTCGCCACGTCCTACTCATGTTTACAACCGACGTCAAAAGTATGGTCGACGTGCCGTGAAAACACAACAGCCTATAGGCGAACGTGATAGGAATGATCAGGTCCTATCTCTGTGTATTGTAATCCTTATCACGTTGACTGTGAATAGACACCTTCAGATACGAGTGGGAAGGAGCGGAAAATGGAATGGGGGTGGTGGCATTCTTCAAATTGAAAAATGTAATAGAATACTCAACTTTTTTAAGCCTAATTTGCTGTCATGGCTAAGTAATAACAGCCGCACAGGTCCATCGATGAGGGTAAGCTACGCTTGCCGCGGTTGGCCCATGGATGGGTGACCATCTTTACATACCAAGACCCCTCCGTGCGTCGGAAAGTACGTTAAGCCGTTGGTCCCGGCCGTCGTTCGTGGATCTTTAACAGTCGTTATGGGTCGTCAGAAGCCCGAAAGTCTGACAACCAGTCTTACAAAGGGGTGTCGTATTACCCAGTAACTGGGTTGCGGAGGTCAGATAGGCAGTCGCTCTATGTCAAATACTGCATTATTCAGCTGCATCCAGTTAGACTGGAAGCCGACCCTAAAATTGTTGGGAAAAGGCTAGGCAGTCGATTTGGCTTCTCGTATCACGGGATGTAGCGTTTCAATTCAAAGTATTTTGCAACTGCTCAGCTATTACAACTAGTATTCCCATTTCGTTTGAAAAGTGCAGATAAAAAGCCATATATTTACAACAAAAAAAAAAACAACTTGATATTCTACTTCATATTTCTTTACTCAGAACATACTTAACTAATTTTATTTTTTATAAAAAAAGGTCGAAAAGTCCGGACATATGACAGGGCCGGAGAAAGTTCGGACGAAGAGTCAAAAAGCGACGGATGGTAAACCTAATTACGACGTAATATTTGAAGAAACTACAAGATGGCACAAGCTCGTGTTTGAATAGATTTTACCCTTCTGTCATCAGAAAAGTACAAAAAAATACGGTGCTATTTTTAAAATGTGCCAATGAACGTTTTCCTATTTTTCTTTTAAGTCAACACCCAAACCCTCGAGATCAGCAGCTGTTTCTTAAACCAATGTGTACAGGATCTTCATCAAAAAAGCCTGACGTGTCATGAAAATACCGAACCAACAAAACGTGTTAAGGGACACTCGATACGATCCATCTTTATCATTTTCCTCACGCGCCGTGGTTCCCGTCTAACAATAGGCCTTTTTCCAGTAAGTGGTAATAGGTGTCATATCCTCACCAATATATGTATACGGTCGACTGTTCGTCTGCGAACTATTCAGGATTAAATTGCTAAAGCTTTTTTGAAGGCAATGGTCTAGAGAAATATGGCGACTTCAAAAACAAAATGGGGTGCATTAAAATAAGGCTTACGGTCATTTTGGCGTATCACGTTATTTTGTGTTGCGTCATCATCATCTTCCCAGCCGAAAAACGAGTAGATAATATTTTTAACTAGCTGTTGCCCGCGACTTCGTCTACGATCCAGGATAAAAAGTACCTAAGTTAAAAAGTACCTAGGCTAAAAAGTACCTAGGGTAAAAAGTACCTGGGGTAAAAAGTACCTAGTGTAAAAAGTACCTAGGGTAAAAAGTACCTAGGATAAAAGTAACCTATATCCTTCTCCAGGTCTTGGTCTAACTACCTATATGACTTTTTCATCTAATTTCATTCAAATCCGTTCAGCCGTTTTAGCGTTAAAGCGTAATAAACAAACTTAATTTCGCATCAATAATATTAGTAAGTTAGGAAGTATTTTTGTGTTCGTGCAGATACGAGAAAATACCTAAAATAACTGTTAACTTCATGATAATTCGTCGTCTAAAACATCGTTAGTTTCCTTTATTGACTGTCATACTATTCATACTTCATTTTCTGAACTCAATCGTACGCAGCAACATAATTTTCTGCACTATCTCTTGCAGACAAAGCCTTTTAATATTGTCTGAAGTAACAAAAGCAGTTTTGAGCGTGTTAAATCGAGTACTTGAAAACTTTCGCCCCCAGGCACACATCGCATTTGAGCCTCACTTTGAGTACTCTGTGTTCTTTGCTGTGCTTCATAATTAAAGAACGTTTTGCTCCCCTACCATTGTTGCTTCTTGATGTTATTTTTGGCTAAAATTATATTTATGTGGCAAATTTTATCGTTATCAAATCAAATATAGGATGGCGTCATCGGCGCGCAACCTGGCATGGATTCAGTATATGATTCCGAACGCCCCTGAGTTGAAATTTCTCGCCGGTTATTAAAAAAAAAATTGCTAATCCCTACATTTTGACCGCGTAGATGTAGTGGTATCTACAACGCTACATGCGAACAACGCGTCATACTGACGTCACGCAAATCCTGCATCGCGCAAGCAGAGTACTATTGCACTTTCTTTAAAACAGCAGATTTTTTTATAACCGACGAAAAGTTTTTAAGATCTAGTATAATGTGCTAAATTCATGGTTACAGTATACGAGCCGATATCCCAGCCACCCTGTATAAAGGGTCAAAATAAATTAGTTAGCGAAACTCCGCAGATGTGATTGATGGATGGAAAAATAAATTAATTTGATGATTTTTTTTTGGGGGGGCCTTCGGGCAGCTATTAATGCAGTCACTTGAGATAGCAGTTTAAAAAATCAATCAAAAAGATTTTTTAGTTAAAACTTCACAGACGTGAATTGGTATCGATATCTAAACACGATAAAACAAAAGAAAACAGATTTTCTCAAGTCATACTTTTTCTTTTTTTTCGGGTGGGAAATCATTAAATGACTCCTCCCGCTCTGGGTGGAGCGGAAGAGAGTGTCAGACTCTTAATGACTAAAACCCACCCATGTTCCTTCCTTAGCCCTTTTTGTTCCGGGGTAGCGGTAACCCTTTCGGACAATCCCGCTGCCCCGGCAGGCTTCGGCCCTATCAGGCCCCTTCTCTGTTGCTGACATCTCTTTGAGGCGCGCGTGGAACACGTACGCGCCGTCCGGCACGGGCCTGGATTTGATCGGACGGTGAGCTACCCATTACTCTCCGCCCGCAGGCCCGCGCCTACGGTGGCCGGGAGTAGTCACGCGGCTCCCGACGCCCGGAGCGTCTCCCGCGGTGGCTGCGACGGGAGGCTCTTTCCCTGAGCCGTCCCGCCACCTCCTTCGCTAGCATGACTGCTTCGCAGAAAAAGTTGACTGCCTCCCACTCCTCTCGCCCCGGACCATTGCTTGTACCACGGCCGAACGCGAGAGGTCGCCGCCGCTGCCGGTCGCCTCTACGAGGACACGGCGGTGCTCCGCCCAAGCGGGGCAGACCGCCACCTTGTGCTCCACCGTGTCCTCTGGGCGATTCTCATCTCATACTTCAAGTAACAACACTGCCAGCGGTGATTGACCCCAAAGAAAAAAACATCAAATCATTTATATTTTTATTTTAACGTGTTTTGATATCGATACCCATCACGTCTGCAGAGTTTCGCTAGCTAATTTAATTTGACCTTGTACAATGAGCTCCCGAAAGCCTTATCCTATTGAAAGTCGTTGTAGAAATACGAACGCTTTGAAAACGATTGCCACTAACCAGGTCCTGTGGAATCCAATAACTATTACATATCAGGATAACCTTGCCATAGATTCGAGTGATCATTTGGTGCAAAGGCGTCTTCTCATAGAGAGAGAATACAGAATACAAAACTGGCCAAGTGCGAGTCGGACTCGCACACGAAGGGTCCCGTACCACAAGGCAAAAACGCAGAAAAAACATGTTTGTTGTATGGGAGCCCCCCTTTTTTATTATTATTATTAAATGGGCCCGCTCTTGACCCCGATCGCGCCTGATGGTAAGCGATAGATGAGGTCTATGATGGAACGAGCGTGCCCAGAAGATGCCTGTTCACTCTTGCTTTGAAGGCAGACGGGACCCCCTTAAATATTTATTTTTAATATTTGTTGTTATAGCGGCAACAGAAGTACATAATTTGTGAAAATTTCAACTGTCTAGCTAAAGCGGTTCTTAAGATACGGCCTGGTGACAGACAGACGGACGAACAGACAGCGAAGTCTTAGTAATAGGGTTTCGTTTTTACCCTTTAGGTACGGAACCCTAAAAAGCACGTTAACTCAAATCGTTTGATTTCTGACTAATAATCAGCTGTTTCTGTTCACTGCAAGTAACGAAACGAATAATAATAACAATTAACTTACTCATGAAGAAACCTAACGTTAGAAGGCAACAACAAAGTCCAGCAAAAATAAGTATAATCTTTCTAACAATATTGTTACGAGCTTCGGGTTCGTGAAATCGTGACAATAAAAACTGCCGATTTAATAACCAAAAAATGACACTTTAATCAACAACACTAATAATAACTCAACACACACTAATTATAAAACACAATTGCACTACTGACGCTCTAAGTCGCACTTGAAGATTGCTTCTAGATGTATTCGCTTGTATCGCTTATCTCACACTGTGTGCTCGCGGCCCACACCGGCCTTTTCGCTGCTTAAATTCAAAAGGGCCACAAGTCGAAAAGTCACTTTTTTACAGGAGAGCCCGTCAAAGTTTTAATATCGGTTTTTGTTTATTATTTTTGTTACATATCTGGGGGCACGGGAGTGCCCCCGCCAAGACGAGCCAAGCGAAGCGCAAGGGCACTGCCTACCTTTTCTCGAAGCACTTCGTCGTATTTTTGAACCCTCTTAACTTGGGTTTGGAATATACTAGATAAACAAAATTTTCGGGATATGATGTCAGTGGTTGACTTATTAAACCTATAAAGTTTCAATTGCATAGCTCTTATACTTTAGATTTTATTGATATCTAAAATACCCCGATTTCGTCACTGACTCACTGACTGATGATCATCAATATTCTTAAGGTTCTTCCTGAAGTCCTAGAAAGCTGAAATTTGGTATGTAAGCTAGTAATAGTACACAAACAACAAAAAAATCTTAAAACTTGTAACTTTTACCCCCCCAACCCCTTAAAATAGGGGGTGAAAGTTTGTATGAGACTTCCGCAAATTTTGATGCTAGAGGTCTGAAAATTTATTTACGGGGTCCTTGTAATAAATAAACCCCAAAAAAAGAAAGAAAAAATGAACAACAGAAAAAATACTCGTATAAATATCATAAGCAACTTACAAAAAGAAATGAAATCCCACAAAAACATTTCATGTTAAATGTTGCCAAGACGAGACCATATCCCAAGCAGCACACATAGCTGTATAGTCACTGGACAACAGAATTTTTGAAAACTCGAGTCTGTTGTGCTTTCTGTACAAGGGCTGTATATCCGGCTACACAGTTCTCATAATTCTAAATTTGGCCCCAAATTAACCAGCCCTGAGCATTATAGTAGCTTGTTAACAGATGTTGAGCATTCTAAGAGCTGTACATAAGCTGTACAAGGGCTTAGACAGCTGTCAATAAGCCACTATCCAGCTCCTTTAATTCTCTTAGACATCCAAAAGATGGTTTATGGCTTAGTAACGGCTATTGTTAAATTTACAAAGAAATGGCAACAAAAAACTATTTGTCCAGTGCAACTAGTGTCATGGCGGTCTAACTATTTCTGTTGACAAATAATAATTTCTAATTTAAGGTAAGTCTTTTTCACGTTTGTTTTGTTTCTCTATTGGTAAATTGTACTGCGGGTGCCACTTTACTGTTAAATATTTAGGTGATATTATCAAATATTACACGCGCCATGGAAATAATATAGTTTAACTATAAATGTTATACAAAATAAATACGGTATACGAATTATTTATGGATTTTTACTAATTTTTTCCATTTAATGAGCATTCATATTTATTTGTAACAATAAAATAATGTGTTTTTACTTAAATAGCTGTCAAATATCATGAACATTTAACAGATATCAGTGTTTTTTTTTTCATATGTAATCAGCTTGTTTACATTTAAAATGGCGTTAAATCGTTATCCAGCAATAATTCTAACTAAATTCCCTTGACCCTCTCTTTTCTGTTCAATGGCCATAACTAATTCTATTAATCAGCTGAGAACTGTACGCTAGCTGTACAATGGCTTTCAGTTATTCTAACGTCTGGTTGAAGGAGTAAAGTGAGAATATACAACAGCGTCTTAGGGATCTCTAATCTTGATAGAAAACCATTTCGAGCATTAGGTAATTCACTTGATTTTGTGATCCTATTTATTCTCGCCTGTTATCCCAATTAGCGAGCCAATAAATTAATTTTATAATATTTAAGGAAATCTTAAAGTTATGGTCAGGAACAGGACCATCAGGATCTTCTTGGCATTCATCAAAGTGTCCTCTATCATATAGATATTTATTATATTTGCAGTGGAGCAAATACTACACAATTTAAAATTGGCAATAAATAATTTAAAGCTGGTTAATATAAGAAAATAGTTATTTTAATAATAAAAAAAAAAAAACATGATAAATGAGGATCATATCTAAAATAACTAGGCCAAGATACACACTAGAGACAAGATTCAGGCTGTCTAAAGAACCATGTAAAAGCTTGAGAACGAAAGACTGCAAACCTGTTTCAGTTTCATACTGAAAATCATAACAGGAAGTCAAATCTGGAAGACATTTATATTCAAAACATTTCTATTTTGAGATACAAGTAAGTATCTTTAGTTAAAATAATTAATGCAAATCTCTATTAAACCAATCATATTAATCTATGCGGATATCTAAGATTATGATATTATAATCAAATAGCCTATTGTTTACACTCCGGTATTACTAAAAAGTTAAATGGAAGTAATTATATATTAATGAAGGGAAGCTGTTCCTGCCATAGTTCACACCAACGACTCCGGAGAGTCTTTTAGAACCAAGAGAAATATGGGAATTGACAACACACCCCTTTTGGCTTTTCTTCAGTTCCCGGGACAATTGTAGCATTAGCCAACTAAGTGGCAGAGAATTTGCAACCCTGTGGTGTTTGCATGTAACAATTTAATCTGCAATATCTATTTTATTTAGTTGAGATAATTTTTTGCTGGCTCACTAGCAAAAGCTGTCTCGGAGACTGTGGATCTTAACAAAGCTTGGGGGACAAATGAATTTTCAAAGTCAATTCTAAATCTCAATCAGGAGTTAGAATTATCTAGGCCTTTTTTAGAACACTGATAGCAATCACAGCCTGCCTGCAGCCTGCAGGCAAGGTAGAAAGGAAGATAATATTATCAATGCTCCTAATAAAGAGATTTTGTTCTCTGAGACAAGTTCAAAAAGCTAAATTTTGCTATTCTTTTATTGGAATGCTTGTCATCAAAAAATATTTGAGAAGAGCAGACCAAGACAAATGAAAAAAGGTTGCTCCACTGGTTTGTCAAGAGTTAATGTGGTGGCCAGTGGCTGTTAAGAGACCACAGCTCAGTTCCTTTATATATGGATAACCCACTTCCTGTCCACACATGCCGTGGAGGAAGGGTTAGGAGCCCACATGAAAAGGGCTACTATATCCATCCAAAAGAGGTCTTTAAAATATCGCTTTTAGTGATAAGACCGCTCATTGAGTCACCCTATGTAAAACATTCTACACTTATATCTGTAGTTTGTATGGTGTACATAATAAAGAATATTCTAATATCCTACTCTTGCCAGGAACTTGACCAAACCAGAAAAAAGTGGCACTAACTTGAGAAATGTTTGCCATATACGCAGTAATAATCAGCCAAAGCCAGTCTTCAGAGTGTACATATTCTAGCTCAATCCGTCAACAGACTATTTGTCGCAAACTTAGGATAAACGAACAAGGGTACATACATCCCTAGTGATCCTGAACCTAACGATTAGCTGAACACTAGAATTACTCTGTCAGCGGTTTATCTCCCGGGGAGGTTAAAGGTATAATAACGGCTTAGCCGACCGCTTATCTAGGAACAGACCAGCCGGATTGGCGCCTGTTGCTCCAGGCCCCAGGCCTCGGAGGCCATGTTTCAAAGTGGGGCGTCTCCGATGTAGACCTTTTCGTGTCAGATAAGTCGGCCGCTGTGCGACATTACATCACAGGGGACTCAAATAATGGCTTGGCAAGCTTCTGCGATGCATTCAGTTAAGAAGTAACAGTTTTGACTAGCTGGGTGTTTCTCTTCACCCAATTTAAGACCGAGTGCTCAATCATTTGAACTCGGAAAAGGAGCAGGGACGTACTATGTATAAATCCCTCCATACTGGATCCGGTGTGCCTGGCTCCCTTACTTGGAGACAAGAGGTCTCAGAGAGCCAGTACCTACCCATACAAGAACTAAGTAAGAACCTCTTAGACCTGACAAGCTGCAACTCCTAGCTTGGAAAATTTGGGGGGGGGAGGGCAGTCAGGTTGGAAGGGGCAGTATTTGGTAGATGAGCAAGGGACTTGCTCAAATGTAGTTGAAGATCCACAATAATTATTTATAAAGCTCGTATTCAGAGGTGAATGTCATAGACTCATAGTGTAGATTGTATGACATCTAGACAGTTTTTTGTCCATTTAGAAAGTCACCCGTATGTAATAGAAAATTACCCCTTGATTAGCAGAGATTTACATACTCTAATATTAATTATGGTTAAAAAGCACTTCCTCTCTCCTTAAACATCACCATTATATTTTCTTTGCTCATGTTTCATGTTTATTATTGTATGTATATATTTATATATATTAGTATAATATACTTTATGTATGTAATTGGTACACCACAGACTACCTACAGTATTTGTCTGTCCTTTCCCTGTTTAATCCATCCAAAGGTTGTCTTTAAAAGATCGCTTTTAGCGATAAGACCGCCCATTGTGTCACCCTTTATACAGTTTCTAGATTTATATGTCTGTAATTTATATGGTGTACATAATAAAGAGTATTCTATTCTATTCTATTCTATTCTATTGTAAGACATCCCACAATTTTTAAATGTTAAATAAGATAAGACAATCATTTGTTTGCTCAAACATGAGTACAATACTTACAATACAAATTGTCAGTATGCAAGAGATGTTAAAAGTAGGGTAAGTAAGCAAAGTGCGCCCAAGATTTGGCTTAAAGACACTGACAAAGAATTAACTTAAAAGCTACCATAATCATTGTTGATTTTGGTTTACAATAACAGGTGTGTCTAAACTTGCTCAAAAGATTTCTAAACAAACTATGTTAGAGGAGCCTCCATGAAGTCAGAAGAGGTCTGTGGTAGCCTTCGGGAGGCTGACTGGTGATTAGTTCATCAGATAAAATCTAACTGGAAGAACCACTAAGCTTACAGAATGATTACTTCTGTAAAGTAGTTAAGGAGAGGGCTATCCCTCAAGAGTACTTAGAATGATCAGCCTATAATGTTCCAACTGATGAGACAAAGGTCTCCTCTCGGTGAAGGGGACGAAGATATGGACTGTATCATATGAGAATTTTCAATTCCCAATGAAAATATTTAAATATGTTTGTTTAAATGATATTTTCATATTTTAAGTCAATTAATTGGTGAATGAATAGAATTATACTTCATTTACATGCGAGGATTAATCTATTAACCATAGTGATATAAAAGGTCCTAAATAATATTATAAATAGTAGTTTAAATTCAATAAAATATTATAAATAGTAGTTTAAATTCAATAATTCAATGGTTACAAAATAATAATTTATTAATTAATATCGATAAAACTAAATTAATGCAATTTAAACAGAAAACAAAAAACACTTTACATACTCCAATAGAATTTAACGGTGAAAGAGTTGAATTGACGAATACAACAAAATTTCTCGGCGTACACATAGATGACAATTTGAAATGGCAAAGTCATATAGAGTTTGTTTGCAAAAAAGTGTCACAGTCATCTTATAGTTTGTACATGCTAGCGAAAAAGGTCAATCATAACACATTACTTGTAGCTTATCATAGTTATGTCGCTTCTAGACTTAGATATGCAATCATATTCTGGGGAAACGCTACCAACTGGGATAAAGTTTTTAAGTGTCAAAAAAGGTGTTTGCGAGCTATGTGTGGTCTCAATAGAACTGACAGCTTCAAGGAATACTTTAAAAAATTAAAAATTCTTACCGTGCCATCTTTATATATTTTTGAAATGGCCTTGTTTATTAGACATCATCCATCACTATTTACATTAGAGCTTAAATCGCGAAATAGAAGTCATTTGTATAATAACCTTACCCGTCAGTATAGAACTACCCTCTTTGGGAAAAGTGTGTTTGCTATGGCCGCAAAAATCTACAATGCGATTCCTAATGACATAAAAGAGTGTAGCAATTTGAATGTCTTTAAAAATAAATTGTTCCGATTTCTTATAGAAAACTCTTATTACTCTGTTGCTGAATTTTTATCGTCTAAAGTTTTTTAAATGTTTTATGTCCGATTGACTATAATGTGTTGTTGTTGATTGTCTTGTGTCTGTCATGCATGACTAATAATAGAATTTATATTTAATCTTTAATGGAATTTATACCAAATCATTAGAATTTTATAATCATATTTTTAATGTAATATTTAATAATTTGTATGCCTAAGTGGCTGATCATGGAATGAACATTATTCAATATTATATAATTATATAATGAACACCTGTATGTAACCCATGTATCACAAATAAACGATTTGATTTGATTTGATTTGAATAAATTTCAGTTTCAATGGGATTTTGACTTTGTTGTGTTAGACATTGAGTTTGTTTTCCCACATCTTTATAAAGTTTGAGATTCAAAAATATTTGTACTTTTGATTAATTAAGGATAGGATCTTATGAGTGATCCAATTATCCTTTAATAATGAGATTATTATTTTAATTCAATTTAGATCTCATTGATTTTAAATTATCATTATAGTTTTATATTTTATGTTCACTCTATATAAGGCAAATTGTTCACAATATATAACATTTTATAGAAGATTTGTTAATTTTTGAATTTTTTAGAAACAACAAATTGAAAACGTTTAATTTTCGGTTTCAAAATTTAATGAATACATACAGAAATATTCATTAATTTCATTTAATATAATAATTCAAATAGCGTCTACATCCTTCGGGTGTTCGTTCACCAGCAGATATCAAACAGGTCTTCACCCAATGCTATGTGTTTTGAAGGAAACATAATAGAGCTGTTTTGCATTAAAACAAAACAGTTATTATGTTATGAAAAACACATAGCATTGGAGCAATGTGCTTGCTGTTGAGTTTTGAAGACTTCTATGAATGACATTTGAAAATGACAGCTGTGGCCAAGGATGGCCCGACTTCTGCCTTGGAAAAGAACCACAGGTAACAAAGACAGATCTACGAGGTACGTTTTTTATGACTATTAAGGCATTTATATACTAAATTTTAGATTGCTTCTTCACCCAATGCTATGTGTTTTTCATAACATAATAACTGTTTTGTTTTAATGCAAAACAGCTCTATTATTTACAGTGTATGTAAAAGTGGTATGAAATATAACTCGTTTTTCTGCATAATATATACACATTTGAAAATCACATCTCGTGGGTATATTGTCGTTCTAATACGGTCCACGCTGGGTAGTTTCGCTTTATTTAGGTATATCGAAAATTGATGACACCCTCTGATTTCATTTAAGAAGTTTTAAAACTTCTGTGAAGTCGATTATTTTGTAGCCATTGATTGTACTTCAATATTTCACGGTTATTTGTCATAAAATATTTATCTTTACATTTTGAGCAATATGTCTCTTTATTGCCCATTCTTTTATATTTTCTTTAAATAAAATGTATTTCATATAAATATTTTCTCCGTCATCTTCATATGTCTGGCTGATCAAATCCATTAATTGTACGGAACTATGATCATTGGTAACAAAATGTATGTGTCCGGAACCCTAATTTTTAATCGACACCGGCACGTGACTGTAGCTAGATAAATGAAAGAGATTTTCATATTACTATCCTTGCTCCTTTGCTTATTGTATACTTTTGAAAGTTTATATTTAACTGCACCAGTTCTTTTCCAATTTTTCCATGGTTTAACCGTATTCATTTTAAATTGTATTTTATTCTCGCACGAAAATTAATTAGCGTTGCGAGGTTATGTCAAAATTGACGTTATCATAGCACTACTAACCTATGTTTACTCTTAAATCATTCTAGAGGCTGTAAAATAGCTAATATTTACACTATAAGCTTTGGAATTAAAGTAGAGTAAATCTACACTAATTTACAGCTCATGGAGCAAGTAAATGCTTTTACCCAGCTACTACTAAGCTCATTAAGTTAGCATCATAATAGAATTGGTGTACGCCATAAAAAAGCCAATGGCAAAATTTGATTCTCTAATACAGCTCACAACTGAGAAAAGGTGTAACTCTACCGCGTTAAGCAGCCGTTTACAAGCGTTGGTCTTCTTAACCAGCTGGTAGCATTATTCTTAGCCAAAGGCTGGACAATAGTTCTTTCAAATTCTACTAAAATGCATTTTGTGTTTTTTTTTCTCCATTATACAGCCATTAGTCAGTTGTGCTGCTTAACAGAGTAGAGATCACCGCTCATACAGTCTCAAGAATAAACTTATCCGTTAGTACAGCTACATAAGAGCCTTTGACTGTAATATAGCTTGTTTATGGATGTAATTTCCGCTAATGTGTTACTTGGTAGCTCGCACTGTCAAAAAGTAATCAGATCTCATGTAGAGCCAAGCTTCTAACTCTACACGCCCTAACTCTACAAGGCCTAACTTCGCAAACTCTACACCTTAGTCAAAATATATGGCTTGGCCATTTCGCTACATTCACATGAGCGTAAGGTGAAAAACTCTCATACTGTTGTGTGTCTCATAATGGTTCTTGTAATAACGAAACGGCCAAGCCATATATTTTGACTAAGGTGCAGAGTTTGCGAAGTCAGGCCTTGTAGAGTTAGGGTGTGAAGAGTTAGAAGCTTGGCTCTACTTGAGATCTGATTACTTTTTGACAGTGCGAGCTACATGGTCTCGTCTTGGCAACATTTAACATGAAATGTTTTTGTGGGATTATATTTACAACGTAGATGAACAAAAATAATAAACAAAAACCGATATTAAAACTTTGACGGGCTCTCCTCTAAAAAAGTGGCTTTTCGACTTGTGGCCCTTTTGAATTTAAGCAGCGTTTTATAGTACCGCAGATAGTTCTAGAACCTTCCATTGTAGAAACATCTAGAATGTTCGAGTACATACCGACTCCGACTGTCTAGATGTCTATAGTTCGAGAAAGTTCCAGAATGTTCTCGCGCCGAAATTTCTAGAAGAACCTTGACTACTAGTTCCGCTACTCGATACTAGATGTCGCTAGTGGTAACTAATGTCACCATGTACTAGGAATTAATTGTGGCGCGCAACAATGTTATCAACACAACAACAGAATCTCACATCCCAAAGGAACCCAAAGGAACTCCTCGTGTTTGTAAATAGCACATAACCCAAATATACAAGGAAAATCACGAGATCATTTAGCCAGGCTGTGACAAAAAGGGCGTAACCGCAGAGATGAGGGTAGGTACTAGGCAAACAAATGATGGAGCTAACTGCTAGCTAAACGCTACGCAATCTGCTGAAGTTTCGAGTTACAAATTCACTCATAATTTGATAGGGGCTTTGTTGACTGGTTTGTGGTGGAAATGCTTTCGTTTGATGTTACTTCTGGTTATGTTTATGACGTGAAAATGTATTTAGTTGTTGTACTTGAGTCGAAAGCTTGAACTGACATTGATGAACAAAAGAAGGGCAAATTCATTTAGAGCGAATTTTACCAACAACTGAACGCGATCAACACATCTGAAATTCGTTCAAGAGATGTCAGTGTCATTATTGTTGGGGAATATTGACACAGAGCTCTTGAACGTGGACGTGAATGTGTGGTGGTTGCGTTCAATTTCACTGGTGGAAATAGCCCTTAGACTTTATCAAACTGACAAATAAATAATATAAATAAACCTTAACATAAAAACAACCTAAAACCAAATACCTCGTCTGTTACCAAATATTCAGCCAGTATCACGCAGAATTGCCTCAACATCTTTGAAGACCATTAAACGGTTATAAAGAAAACTAGAAAATGCCGCGTAAAACAATGTTATGTACATTTCTATAAGATCTTTAACGGCCTTCTGAACGATTCTATTACTAAAGAGTGTAGTAGATGGCTGGCTCGTTCAGTTTAATGGTTATTTTTATTACCCTATTTGGACTGAGCAGTGTAATGCTTATTTAAACTAATATTTATTTTGTTAAACAACGATCATATTATGTGCCGACAGAAAGTGGTGCTTTATTTTCAGCATTGTTTTTTTTATTCATATTATCCAGGGTGTCAGCTACCTGCATACTATATTTTATCAAAATTGGTCCAGCCGTTTGAGCATGAAGAAGTAACAAACATATAAACACACACTCACAAACTTTCGCCTTTATAATATTAGTGTGATGTGATGGGGAAATAGAAAACTTTTTTATTTCTGTGCAGGTAATAAAGTAAGCGGGTTCACGGGTTAACAAGTTGAGAAACTTTTTTTTAGGATATATTATTTGCCAGTGAGTCCTGAACTAGACAGTTAGCCTCTCGTCTGTTCAGCAAGTTTATTAAGACTGCTGTCAAAAAGTGCGCCGACTTCATAAGTCTGGCTTGCTTAGGGTCGCATTTAATGCGAAAGATTGCATGTCTAACCTATACCTTTGCTGCTCTAACTTTCACAGAGTGTAGCGAAAAGAACAGGAAAGTCATATAACATCATGTTAAACATCTTAACGATAATTCGCGCCAGAATGTTTAGTTATTTGTCGTCTATGGGGACTGATCGAATCCATACTGTGTAGTTGGCATTTGTTGTACGAAATTGTTTGATTTGTTCTTTCTTTTTTTTATTTTGAGTCTTCTTCTTTTTTATTTCGTTGATTTCGGTATGTTTTTGTTAGCATAGTAACTTTTGGAAATAATGCTTTTATTTCATAAATATGAAGACTTTTCTACAAAAAACTGGGGAAAAGTCGCTCACACAAAAAGCAAAAATGAAACAGAAAGTCCTATACGAGGCCAAAAAGCTCCTATCTCAGCATGATGCTGCCACATTTAAATAATAAATGTCACAGCGCTGGTATTCTGAATAATTCTGATTAGAACCCGCTGTGATGTCACGAGTAGTTATAGAAATAAATAAGTAATAAAATAGATAGCTACAATGTAAAATATAGCAAATAAAATAAAATATTCATTTTTAATCCTCTCCAGACGTAACCTCATTACTTGTCTATGCCGTGAGTGTCAGGGGCACTCTGTGGCATTGTGTGCAATAGGGATGTTATAAATAATATGGTAAAGTTGTACACGTCTGTAGTCACAGTTTGACCTTGACCTGGCCAAGCGTAGTGCAGAGGTTCAATAGAATTAGAGGCCATCTTATACTGGACTAAGGTACGGACAGACGTGCTCATTACTAGCACGAAACCATGCTTTTATTGAGCAAGTGCTCACTAGAAGCACGTGTGTCGCAACATTGCTAGTAATGAGCATGCTTATTTTCAGCGTGCTAAAAAATCAATTGACGTTTGATTTTCGAGCATGCTACCGAAAGTGAAAACACGAAATAAACCCTCAATATTTCGCGTTGGGGAGAAGAAAAAACTTTGCTTTTGTGTCATATTATCGAAGTTACGAATGTCTGCCCTTTATATAAAAATAATATTATCGGCAGCAGGTATATGCGGAATAGGCTGGATGTTGCGTCGCTGTCTCCACTCTGTCTGAATGGTGTTCAGATTGAGTATGCTCATTCGGTTAAAAACCTGAGAAGTGACCATGAACTCTTACTTGTCGTGGACTGCTCATGTTGCACAAGTCAGTCGTAAAGTGCACTACACGTTCCATTCGTTGAAATGTCTCCAGGGCTTCTTGCCCTTGAACACCAAAATCTCTTGCTCATTCAGCCCATTATTGATTACGCCGATGCCTGTTATTTGGATGCCACGGAGGAGCTTTTAAATAAACTTGAGCGTTTGCAAAATATCTGTATTCGTTTTGTTTTTAATCTTAAAAAGTATGATCACGTCTCCAACTTTCGCAAGATACTCAAGTGGCTCCCCATTCGACTTCGCAGGAACTCTCGGATATTGTGTTTGCTATTCAATCTCCTTCACAATCCTAAAACACGATCTTATTAGCGGGAGCGTTCTTCTTACGCCCGTCCTTCAGATGCGCCTTGCAGGTCGCATCTTAAAAACCTTCTTAAGTCCCCTCCCCACTCCACCGACTTCTACTCCTACTCCTTCACAGTGCACGCGGTGCGGCTGTGGAATTCACTACCGCTTGAAATTAGGGACTGCCAAACTGTTACAGTTTTTAAAAGAAGAGTTAAAGAACACTATCTTTCCACTCTATCATAGTGGTGTATGTATTCATTATTTTGATTGCGGTATATTTATTAAAATTCTAGTGATATTTATTTTGGAAGTATGTACCTATGTTTATTTGTAGGTGTATGTAAGTAAGTTTATTCTCATAATACTTGTTTAGTTTTATTAAGTGAATTGTTTTTAAATTTTATGTTTTTTTTTTTGTCTCCTTTACTCTTTCGCACGCTGTCTACATCTCTCTATTTATTGTTCTATCGCAGGTATGCTGGAAGAGATTTCTTTTGAAATAAGCATCACCTTTGTACTTATTTTTCTGCTCTGTTTTTTTTTCTTGTCTGTTTATATATGTATGTACATAAATGGTAAAAATAAATGTCTGTGTGGTGCCGGACTTAAAGAATTGCACCACCCCTTACTTCCCGTGGGTGTCGTAAAAGGCGACTAAGGGTCTTACCGGAGAATGGGCAGCAGCGTTCTCTATTTATTCCACCATCATACCATACTGCGATCGCCAACCCGCCTGCCAAGCGTGGCGATTATGGCAAACCCCCCCCAAAATTGGGGGAGGCCTATGTCCAGCAGTGGACGTCTATCGGCTGAAACGACGACGACGACGAAATGGTAAAATAATATTGCACAAAATAATGCTTATAAGGCTTTATTAAAGGACATGAATGATTCAAGTTTAACAATGTAAATGCCAAATAGCACGTCTGTCCGTACTTTTGCTTTGAGCATGCTTGTTTATGAGGACGCTTAAAACAAGCATGCTTATTGCTGGCAAATTTGAACAGTTGCAGAGCGTGCTAATTTTAAGCAAGCTTATGAGCACAAAATACAGATAGTACAGAAGGCAATCACATATATGTACTTCACTTTCATACCTACGGTCGGCGGTCGCGCTATGGTTGTCAACTTTGGCTTATACACTAAAAACTATCGTGGTAGTGGCACTCGTATCTAGTTGTTTGATTTATTATTGAGCTTATTCTATAATATTAAAACAAAACAATAAACATAGTATTACAATACAAAAAGTTTACAGAACAAAAACATATAAAATTTTACGTTTGTCAATTTTCACTATCGAAAATCCCTAATAACTTCAAAACGGATTCCCCTATTTACACAATTTATTTTGACCTGTCCGTTTTAGACATAAACCTATCAAATGACACTAAAACAACACAATATCTACACAAACAAAAAATCATGTTTTCAATTTACGTAATAGTTAGTGGCGTGAATTTACCTTACAAAAAAGTTACTTCCTTTACACTGATTCAAAATAGGAAACTATTATATAAATCGAGCTTAGATAAGCATTATTTTTTTGCTCCAATTTTGCACTTCACAGACGCGTGTCTTAAGCGGATGGCACCCGCACTCGCACTACTCCCAACCCGTCCGAGATAACGTGTCCGTGAGCGGTGTCTATGTGTGCGTTACTCGAGAGCACTTTGTATGTAGATTGACTTCTGTACTATCTGCATTTTGTGATAAAGGTGACCGAAAGTAGGTGACAAGGTTCGAGTGTAATCCAACGGCGAGTCGATGACATTATGGCCACGTTCAAACGGCCATACTTTTCCCGTATACCGTACACTAGATTTTATCGAACATAGTAGTGGCAGTAGACAGTATGTCAAACTGTTCACATGGAGTCCATACGGAAAAACGTCGTGTTCGAGATAATTTTTTTACCGTATACCGTACGAAGTTGCCGCAGAGAATGCCGCGCCTCGAAACGATTTTTATCGAATGCAACACGCAGTGTCGCTTATGTTCATGTTGTCTCGTTCACACGACTCGCCCATTCGAGAATCGTACGCACTCGCGCGTGTCGGAATATGTAGAATTAAAAAGAATACAATCTTCCTAGATTGCATGGAATTAGTATGTGCTACATTTTGGCTAAACAACCAAGAGTGTTTCTAGACGAAATAATCAACAATTCCGAACGAAACCGGAGATCTGTGGGCCGGTCTAAATAAATACAAGAACTTATTTTACTTTTCACCTAAAATGTAAGGATAACAAAATTAAACATTGTATTTAAAATATTTCCTTAATTTTACGTACAATTCTAGATGTTATAAGTTGTCATTAATAATAAATATAGTGAATGTTATGTTTAAGAGACTTTATATAATTATAGTCTGATAAATTGTGATAAAAATACATTAATTATCTTATAAAGTTTTAAAACAGTTCTGCCTAATTAGATTTACATAAGATTGTTAATATTAAAAGTTATTTGGTGAAAATATGTGATTGGTTTAAAAAGGCGGCATAATGTGAGGCCGTCATGGAAGGGGACAGAGTAAATAAAAGGGGATGCGCTAGGTAGCTCTTCCTTTTTTTATTGGGGGCAAACTTCGAGGAGTCAAGTAAGTTAAGTACCTACCATGTCTGTTTGTATTCTGTAAAAAACTGTTTTTATAATATTACCATAATATTGTATTCTACCTGTCACTGCAATAATAACTACCATAATTGTATGTTATTATTTGTCCTGTGTAAGTAAATACATAACTCGCATCTCCATCCGCTTCCATGTTGTATCCTATGTTATACTATTCGACTTGAATTCTGTAATGAATGTAATGATAATAAATATCTAATCATAATAATAAACCGAGGAGTTTCTTGCTCGTTCTTCTCCTGCGGAGTTAGTTTTGGAACGAGCGACCGTTTTAAAATGACCTTCTATTCAATAAATCCATAGTCTTGCCCATTTTGTTGTTTTTTATAATATAAACCCTTGAGTCAGGTACACACAACCCCCACACACAGTCAATCGACCCACACAAATGTTTTACCTCTCAGAAATATTGATCATAATCCAATGGAATAAATCATTCTCTGACACGCGCGTGCCCGCAGTTGCCCTTGTGTGTTGCATCAGTCGGTTGTCAATATGGAGGACAGAATTCCAATATTGATCTAGGATTTTATAATATTATAATTATTATTTTTTTTTGTTAACGTTACAAAAACGAATCGAATGGTTGCCGTGTGAACGTGGCCTATCACGCCTGTCGGAAATTCGTGAACAAAATTGGCGCGAAATAAGGAAGAATGACATTAATGGGCCCTTATCCAAAGACCCTACTACGTCTGTAGTGGGTGGACAAAGGCTTTAGGTGATAACGATGAATGTATAAATAAGGAAACTTAAGTCCTCCTGGCCCACGTGGTGGTCACAAATTATCCCAGGGGACCATACTACCGGGATAAAAGTATCGCATGCCCTATAACAGGTTATGTTCTATCTCTAAGGCAAAATTCATCCAAATCCATTCAGCTGCTAAGGCGTGAAAAGACAGACAGAGTTAATTCAGCATTTATAATATTACACCACTCATAAATGCTCATTTGATCGTATAAAAAACGATTGATATTATATTAGTTAGTTTTACATTAATTATAATTAAACTACTTTGAATAAAAGAGCCATTTTCAATATGGTCCCTCATATTTATAGGTGAAAAGAATCTATTAAAAAAATTACTCAATCAATTGATTTTTTCGCAAGCTACAATGTTTTCAGGTTTCACATTTGATTGACGGGATTTTTTTTTAAAATATTGTGATATTTTATTCTAGTTTCTACTACATTAAATCAATTTTTGAAAAGTACCTACCTTAAATAATTTCCATTAAGTTATCTATACAATGGTATATAAGTTAAGTAGGTTATGTGTATTATCAGGAGTATAACAATAGAAACAATTGCAGAAAGGAGGCAAAAAAAAATGTTTCGATCGTAAAACACTCTCTAATGCTCTCTAATGCATTACGAGTCGTGCAACATACACATACTTAAACTTACGCCTTCCTCCCTCGGGATAAGGCTGAAACTACAGAACGCCACCTTCTACGATTCTTGTATAATTATTCCTTTTGCCACGTTTACGATACATCTCGTCGTAAAAGCACGCTGGTTGTGGGTATAAATACATAGTCAATTGTTTGTCACAATCGCATCTTTTGCATCAATTTTGATCCCCATTAAACCTAATTCACTTTTACTCCCACCAATAAGTTACCACCATTGTGGAATGCAATCAACGATTGAGTAGGTAAGAGCAGCTCAGTGAAAGCGGCCACGTCTTACGAGTTGTAGGTCGAACCCAAACAAGCGCTTTACTTTGTGTAAATTATTTCATCACCATCACTGCTCTCAAAACGATGAATGAAAACATCGCGAGGCAACCGGCATGTCCTAGAACCAAAAATTCGATGACTTGCGACATCTACCAATCCGCACCCTGCGTGGGGGCCTTACGACCCACTCCCTCATACCGAGAAAAGGCCTGTGTACCAGCAGTGGGAACATATTACGCTGATTATTCATTTAGTAAGGATTAGTATTGTTTGCCCATTACATTAATAAACATAATACCTTAAGCTGTTATAACGCGAGCATGCAACCGACTTTCGGGAATATCTCTCCCAAGAGCGATGTTAAGAGATTATTAATACAGTCAATAGCCTTTGTAAGCCTGCAGTGTATTATCTATTCTACACTTTAAGTGGTTGTTAAATAAATAATTACACACTTTGTCTAGGCATGTGCACTACAGCAAAGTTTCGCAAAACACGCCTTCGTGAAAAACACTACTAGTGTACTGCACTAGTAGTGTTTAAAACTAGATGCCATATTGTTACATGTTTGCTGATAGAGAGACACTCAGACAGCACGTGGCGAAGGTATAGTAAGGGTCCCGAGGCCCCCCCCGGTGGGTTCCCGCATTGTCGAGGCGGGGGGGCTCAGTAGCCGTGGCGTGGTCACCCACGGTGAAGCGAAGAGGAACCCGACGAGGAGGGGCCCCTCGTCAGGGCTTTTGCCTGTAAGCCGACGACGTAGCGGCCAACATTGCGGTGCCGCTTGGACGACATCGCGCCTGAGGCGGGCCGCGATGTCGTATGGGAGGCATCGCGGCTGAGGGTTGGAAGCCACGGCGGGAGAGGAGCCGGTATTGCGCACCGCAATACCGGCAGTATTACGGTGCACCGCTCTCCCTACCTTCCGCGGCCATGACGGAGTCGCCACAATGACCAGACCCGGGCAGGAGGACCAAGGGACGTGTTAAAGTCAAAGTCAAAGTCAAAGCATTTATTTCAAATAGGCACTTAACAGGCACTTTTGAACGTCAAAAATTACTAAAATAGAATTGATTCTAGTCGCCCATTCCAAAAGGTAGATTTCGTATGGAGAAGAATGGGCAAGAAACTCCACCGTTACTCTTTTAAAATGTTTTACAATATTATGCATGTACATTAATTATATAATATATATGTGAAGACGATGCACCTAAAATAAAATTACTGTACCACAATAGGTAAAAGAATTAAAAATGAAACCATAATATATAAATTAATTATCTGATAGATACATGGTGCTCACATATTTACAAGCATGGTAAAAATAAACGATTGTCATTAAAAAAAAAAAAATAATAATAATAATACACACATCAAAAGTGTCTAGGGATCAAGCATTTTTATGCGGATTTCTTGAGATTGAGATGTGGCTTTGTAATAAATTTATGATTTTATAAATTTATACGGATCCTTTTTGGTGCATTTCATAATTTGAATCAGGAACTGTGAATCAAATTCGAGTAAAAGATGAAAATCAGCTGTCAATATTTTCCCTATAAAAACATACAACGCATTGAAGACATTATTAGTGCTACTGTTTCCCTACTACTGATTAAAACCAACGTTATTATGGAGCGGCGACGTCATTTAAGCAGGGAAGAAATGCTCAGAGCCGTGGGAATGATAGAAGCTGGTTCCCGGCAACGTACTGTGGCTTTAGCTCTGAATACAAGTCAGAGTGTTATCAGTCGACTTTGGACACGTTACCGAAGCACTGGTACCGTGGCTGAGCGCCATGGAGGACGGTATCGCTGCACCACACGGAGACAAGACCGATACATTCAAATCTTAACTCGAAGAGCTCCAACAATAACCGCCATGATGTTAGCCGTGAGGCTTCATCACTCTTCAGGGAACTTAATTAGCGACCAAACAGTCAGAAACCGCTTGCATGAAGTGAACCTTCATTCCCGAAGACCGCTACGGGTACCACCTATAGCAATGCACAATCGTAGGATTCGATATCAATGGGCTCTTGAACACAGAAATTGGGCAGAAGAACAATGGCGTTTCGTGTGCTTTTCTGATGAGTCTCGTTTTGGTATGAGACCGGATACAAGACGTATACGACACTGGAGAACCCCTGGACGCCAACAGCGATTAAAATCCTGCCAGGAAGTCCATCCTTATAGTGGTGGAACCATCATGGTATGGTCGGGTATTTGGATCGGCGGAAGAACTGAGTTGATTTGGATCAGAGGCAACCTCAACGCTCAAATTTATGCTGAGACGATTGTATCAGACGTCATCGTTCCTCTACAAGTGCAAATCGGTCCCTTATTTCAGTTAATGCATGATAATGCACGACCGCACACCGCAAGAGTTGTAAGACAGACTCTCGCCGCAGCTAACATCAATGTCCTGCCCTGGCCTGCTCAGTCGCCAGACTTGAACCCGATTGAGCATGCATGGGATATGCTACAGAGAAGAGCTCTGCCGAATATGGAGGGTATCCAGTCGCAAGAAGACCTTTTTTTGTTGTTGCAACGAACATGGGCGGCCATTCCACAGCGTGATTTGGATGAACTCATTTTGAGTATGCCAAACCGATGTTCTTGTGTTGTTAGTGTTCGCGGTAGAAACACGGATTATTAATTGTTTAAGTTACCCAATAAAATTTTAAAGAAAACTGTTATTTTAGTCTTTTTTTCGAACTTTTGTGTTAGTGGTTCAAATGTCAAAAATCCCTTTATTAGGAAAATGGCAAATTTCTTTATTAATGCAAAGGTGACTTGGTTTATCGTTACTGTGACAAACGAAAACACTTTATTTGATGAATCCTTAAAGAAAATTTTAATTAATATCAATCAGGAGAAAAGTTATTGCAAAAATATATGTTGATCCCTAGACACTTTTGATGTGTGTAGTAATAAGTCAGGGTGTGAGTTAAAGTAATTACAGAATGTAAATCAATGTAAAAAAAAAAACAAAGAAGAACAAAGAATAAATTTTGCAATTAAATTAGCAACCAGTTTGATTTTGTCTTGACTCTAGATTGTCCTATGGAGCAGGACCAGCATGTTTCCAAGCGTTCTTATCTTGGATATAATCTTCTAATTTATAGTACGCTTGTTTACAAAGTGTACGTTTAATGTGAGTTTTAAATTTTCTTTCATTGTTATGTGTTGTGATAGCGAGTACTCCCCAGAGGAGGGTCCAATGACGGACAGCCGCGGCGGGTTCACGGATGAGTGCTGACGCGTGCCCGTGTTCCCGCCGTAAGCGACAGAGAAGGACACCGTGGAGTTTTAGTGGGTTAAAGTCCCACATAACTGCACTATCTCTGCGTGGTAGTGCAGAAAGCCTGAGCATTTCTCCACGTTAAAAAGGATCCCGTTGGCACCCTTTGAGTAAAGAAGCCTAATAACTAATTGTTTCCCTCGTATCTTAACGAAACAGCTTTTAGGATCAGCACTCAAATTGCGTAACACATTATCAATATCAATCTGAATCACTTTGCAGGATATTGCTAATCCATTGGTTCATGTGTTCGATTTTAGCTGCTCAACAATGTAAACAACGTAAACAACACAATGTTGTTCAACTGTCAAAAATAAAGTCATTGCTGATAGTGTGTTATGCAACTACCCCGCAGGATAAAAAGTATTTAATGTTTTAATGCAGTTCATAATCCTCCTAAAAATTTTATCCTTTCAGCCGTTAGATTAAGAGTGATTGACGAACAAACATCCAAACTTTCATACTTATAATTTTCTAGCAGAATTTTAATGCGACTTCCGTGTCTCGCCGACGAATGGGCTTTGTACAATTAAGTGGGATCTCATTAACGTAATTATAACGAGGTCCCAAATTAAAAAAGATGAGATTTTGTGTTATTTTGGCTATAAAAGTTAAACACTTGAATAAGGTTGCTGACCTCCACCCTAACAAAAACAGTCTGCCCCTTATAGTTGGGTAAAGAAATAAATAACTTTATATCCGAATATGAAGGACTAGCAACACCAATTTAAATTTTAAGCCCTTAGAAGCTGTTTAGAAAGAAACCTAAAGGCACTTTATAACTAAAACTTAGATTTAACTACATATACTGCGTTCGCGATTTAGTTTCCAAACCTGTAAACAAATAAAGATCAGTTTGCGCCACAATTTCAAAAGTTCTTATGTCTTTTTCAATTGTACTAGCAATTCTGAAATCTACTTAATTTACACTCTGATAAAGTTAATATTGACCTGCCCTCCTCCATTTTAGTTTTCTTATGCAGTATGTTACATCTTAAATGTTTGTTTGTTTTCGCAATATTTCATAGGTAACAAAGATAAATGCGCTAAGATCGTAACCGAATGGTGTCCAAGACAAAACAAAATAATGAAACGGAGGCCACGTCTAAGATGGGAGGACGATATATTATGAAAATAGCTGGAGTTACTTGGAAGACGATTAAAGGATGACCCATAATCGGAGAGGGTGGTAAGCTTTAGGGGAGGCCTTTGCGGAAATGCAAGACAATCGCGATACCGGCGTCAAATAATGATTATTTTAATCTTAATTAGTTAATTCACACTGTACTATAATTTACCTTCATTCGTTTTATAATAATATTGTTGTTCCTTTATTTCATTAAATACAAATTAATTATATTTTTAAATATTAGAATATAAAAACGGAATAAAACGACGTTTGTGCCAAAACGAATTTACTCCTTTTTTACCTAACCAAAAGCAATAGATATTTTGCAATATTTTGTATCGAGAAAAATTAATTGAATCTTGTATTTCTTTTACATGATACTAGAATAAACAGTTAAAAAAAACATACACCAAAATGTTAAATCCCTATTCCACATACTTAATAAGTTATACGAAATAGAAAAATCACGTTTATCTAAGATCTACATACTCATATTCTGAGCTTATATGCTTAAAGAGTTTCCCAGCCCCAAATAAGCGTGTACTAGCTAACAAATGTTCAAATTTAACTTTATATAGGTATTCAACATTTTATTTGACGGGGTTATGTAATCAAAGACCTCTAGCTTTCAGACTTCTTAACATCATTTCTGTGTGAATACCTACTTTTTGGCATGTTTGGAATAATATTCACTTTAATTTAGTTATTCTTTGGCTGTATGCAAGGTCTACTTTGGCATGCAAGGTTTACATGCAAGGTTTATTATGAGTAGCTGAAACTCTGTTGAGTTGCAAAGCATCTAACAAAGAAACACATAAAATTATCGGTTTGTGTTTAAATCTATTCATAAAAGAGACTTTGAGAATAACAGAGACAGAGTGCAAAGTTGCATACTCAAACTAAAATCTCATTTTCACTTTGCAATTATTCTCCAGAATACACAAGTAGTACAATCGAAACCATTACCTACTCGTCGAAACAAACAATGTATCTAATAAAACTGGCCAAGTGCGAGTCGGACTCGCACACGAAGGGTTCCGTACCACAAAGGCAAAAAGCCGAAAAAAAAAACACGTTTGTTGTATGGAAGCCCCCCTTAAATATTTATTTTATTCTGTTTTTAGTATTTGTTGTATTTCTGTTGCCGCTAGCAACAGAAATACATCATCTGTGAAAATTTCAACTGTCTAACTATCACGGTTCATGAGATACAGCCTTGTGACAGACGGACAGACAGACAGCGGAGTCTTAATAATAGGGTCCCGTTTTACCCTTTGGGTACGGATCCCTAAAAACGCACACGAAACAAGCTGAAATAAATCTTAGTAGAAACGCAATAACATCTAACCATAAAATAGAGGTACAGAAGGTCGATTTCATACAACGAGCGAAAACAAGCGCACGCACCCATAGATGTGTACCTATGTAAGGCGATTAAAAGGCTCATTTACAGTCCCTCCACAGTTCTTTAATCTCTGGCAGCAGCAACCCAAAAGCAACCTTATTGTAACGGGAACAAAGATCACTTTGATTTTGATAGTGACGCAAAATCAGAGGTAAAATAACTGTGAATGGGCTGTACATTAGCAATCGTTAAGAACTTTTCGTCTGTCGTTTGGACACATAACTATAACTGTAGGTTCAGATGCCAGCACATCAAGCTAGTACAATCTGCCAAATTTCTTTAATAGATTTTCAACTTTATTGCTAAAACATAAGGTTCAAAGTTGATTGGGAGACAGTTTCGGGTAGCTTGATGTGCTGGCGTCTGTACAAGCGTCTATTAGCGCGTAGCCAAAATCGGAACTCTTGTCGCCATCTTGTTCTTTCAATACATTTCACTGACATTTCACAAAACAATCGTACCTAACCACCTTAACCAAGCGCAAGATCGCATGAAGCGCAAGAAGCGCATTCGAGCGCAAGATCCTTGTAGCTCAAACAATTCTTGGCTTGAGGAGCACTCTGGATAAGAGAATAAATTTTAATAATACACGCAGCAACGTACGGGCACACGTATAAGGACTGTCTAAAATCTTAGAACAACTCAAGTACCTTCAATACTTTATAATAAGCAATATCAATCTACCCACAATAATATCTTATTAATACTTTACATTACAGAACAATGTCAGTCACCCTAAAAATACGTAGTAAGTAGACACGCGTCTATTTGTGCGTGTGTTGTTTAGGACCAACCTTCTGCACTCCATCGGTTTTGTGACCTAACTGTAAGCACTCGATATCATTTGAGAAACATTTACGACTTCATGAGTTTTCGGGCAAAATCATTATCTCGTATTTACGGTGTGAACTGTACGGACAAGTGGAGATTCGTTTTATGATGCCCGAGATGCCCAGCGGATGGAAAAAACGGGGAGTTTTATGGGAAAACACTTTCGGCCTCTGGATGACTCGCGAGGTTTTATTACGGGAATCGTAAATTCCAGTAGGCATTGGAGTGTATTTCTTGATTTGTTGTTTATTTAACAGCGCAGTGTTTAAGTATCGTATAACCCTCCCCCATTCACCCTCTTAGGGGTGGAATTTCGAAAAACCCTTTCTTAGTGGATACCTACTCTTCACAAAGAACACACGCTCCAAATTTCATGTCTCTAGGAGCATCGGTTTAGGCTGTGCGTTGATATATCAGTCAGCCAAGACTTAGAATTTTATTTATATCGACGGTGATGTGCCAATACCTCCTAACTGACAAAGTCAAAAATTTACACAAACTGAAAAAAAAGTTCAAAAATAGACACGTTGCGTTGGTTTAGTTGGGAGGTACATATTCCAACATTTTAATTGAATGCTGTTGCAACTAAAAATACACTTAGTTAATTTCACTAAAACGCGAATAACGCTTTAAAATTCAAAACAATGAAAAAAGTGAATTTCTCAACAAATGTCAGTTAGGAGGTATTGGCACTTCGCCGTCGATATATAAATTTTGTAGTCTCCACTTTAAATTAAAAAATCCTCACTAAAAGTCCCTATAATATATCGTAATTTTTCTTTCTGCCCTTTTCTCTTCAATCATTCATTTAGTTGACACATACAATAATTACAACGACAGGTCCCGACTGTCATTCCAAAGATTCTAAGTCAAAAACCAGTCTTACCAAGGGGTATCGTATTACCCAGTGACTGGGTTGTGGTGGTCAAATAGGCAGTCGCCGTGTGCCGACGAGTGGAAACCGACCCCAACATGGCATGATGATGATGATAAATTACAAGGACACACGTGTCTACGAAAAAGGGACCAACTATCATCTTCCCACTTCCCACCAAGTGAACAAGAACAACACAGTCTATTTATGGCATACATTCTGTCAACAAAACGTGATCTTCACTACCGTCGTATGACGTAGATCCTTCGTACTACGAAACATAACACCTTTATATAAGGGGTGATACACCTGTTCGAGATGGCATGACTCGGCACAGCCGGGCGGCAAAATGAAATATATGTAGATATAGGTATGGTCGCCAAGGGTAATAACAGCCGCACAGGTCGATCGATCAGGTTAAGCTACGCTTCACGGTTGGTCCGTGGATGGGTGACCATCTTTACATACCAAGGCCCCTCCGTGCCTCGGATAGCACGTTACGCAGCAGCAGTCATTACGGGTCGTCAGAAGCCCGAAAGTCTGACAAACAGTCTTACCAATAGGCGTCGTATTACCCAGTAACTGGGTAGTGGAGGTCAGATAGGCGCTTTATGTGAAATACTTGTATCGAGCTTCATCCGGTTACACTGGAAGCCGACGACATCGACATAGTTGGGAAAAGGCAAGGTAGATTGATTGAGATGTGGTCGTCAAAAAGCCTATCGGTTTGTCTCGAATAGGCGTGACGACAGCATCAAATAATCAAAAATTTAATGATGTTAGGGGAAAATACATATTAAAAGGATTTAAAACAGTGATTTAGTTTAATTTAAAAACTTGAGATTAATCAGATTTTCACTAAAATAAAAGATTAAAATACTGCAGTCGGCCATTTTGACTGAAACAGCAATCACAGCGCATGACGTCACGCCTATGTAAACATCACTGTGGTTCACAGAGTACACTATAGATAGTATACTGACAACATTTGATGTTTACCTAGGCGTGACGTCAGATCCGACGCCATGACACTGTGAGCTGTTTTCGCGCCCTATTGAAAAAATATTAGAAAAATGGCTTCAAACTTCGTTAAACTTTAGTTTATTACCGAAATATAGGTGTTTTCGTAAATAGTAAATGTGTACGTACATTACGGAAGAGGATTTGAAAATCATTCGTCATGCCTATTGTACCGATCCGAACATGATTCAGCTCAGGTAGATGCCGAATGAAATCCACGTGTATATTAATTAATAAATAATAATAACAAAATAAAATAAAATTATTGAAGAAAAGCCAAAGTACATTCTAAAGCAATGTTATATAACTGAGTGGCTATGCTAAGCACAGTACTTTGAAACCCTGATCTCCAAACTAGGGGTGACCCTGTATCTTAGAGATCAGTGTCCCTCCGCAGGAAAGTCACAAGCCAATATTTGTAACTCATTGGCACTTGACAAAGTATTTCGTTTCATAGTAAATATAAAGAGAAAGAAAAAAAATAAAAAACTTGAAATAAAATATTTATATTATTCTCATTTACAATTTTGTGTGAGTGTGAAGTAAGGGTGTTTGTGTATGTATGCGCGTGCGTGTGTGTGATTGTCGAGTACCTATGTGTAAGTGCAAGTATGAAAAATTTTTGAGATGAAAAGCATTAAACTTTTAGGTAGATAAGGCCTAAAAGAAGATCCTTTGAATTGCTTTGAGTCGGCATTGTTGTTCAACAAATACTGCCGAATCGAATGTGACGATCCTTTACTTACTCACTTACCTTCACGTCGAAACTTGATAGCACGACGGCAACAGAACAAATATTGCCGTAACGTGACATAATCTGAAAAACACTAGAGATGTGTTTATTTTCACGCTTTTCTAAGTAGGTATAGTAATAGTTGGAATTGGTTCATGTTTTCTTATTTTAAGTGTGCGTATGCTCGTGAGTGTAATTATACAGGGTACAATCACCCTGTATAATTACACTCACGAGCATTTGACGTATTCCTTCCAGGACGTGATAGTGTGACCCATTTGCCACGATTAAGCACCCCATAGAGCCTAGACGAAAATTCATGGGATTCGAGAAACCTCAACTTTTATGTATTTTTGAAAGTTTCCTTGAATTCGTTATTTAATATTACTTTTCTCTAAACTCTCTAATTGAATGGCCTTCGTAGTCCATTTGATTTGAGAGTTTTGAGAAAATTGATACATACCTGTATACATAAACATTATATTATGTTCGTAAGTTCCAGATTATTAACAGCTTCTAACATTTCACTGCACGGCAAATACTGGGGACCTTATACAAATAAGTGACAACTAGCTTATAAGACTATTAAGTCATACTACTCATACTAGTAAGGATATGACGTGTAAAAGTGATTCCAATATTCTATTACGGAATAAACAACTTAATTTCATTTCAAAGTTTCCATACGATATTTTCATTAAAAGGGAACAAACCACAAATTTTTTTGTTCAATTAACAGAACCATAAATTTTTAGTAAGAGGTTTGCACTTAAAATGCTATTGTCAATAACTTAAGCTAAGGACGACTTTATGAGAAGACCACCCAACAACTAGACACACATAGAAATGGAAACTAGGATATAAGTCATCAAATTATGATCTTTCAAATACTTGAAACAATTAAATTAAACGTCCACATAGGCCCCCCGCTTATGTGCCGCCAAAAAAAAGAGACTAACATGACATTAAAAGCTAAATAAATAAATAATAAAAACATTTATTGCTCAAAAGAAAAAGCAAAATGCTGTCAACATCAAAAAAAAATGAGGAGCCAAAGCCTGAATATTCCTCATGGTATAAAGCCAAGACCCGATATTTATAGGCACTGGGAAAATCTCTCTGTAAGTGCCGTGTGCTCGACAAAGGGAAACCTAAAAAAAATGTTATCCTTTACCGTTCGCCGATCGTCAAATACACAAAGGGCGGGCACAACTGGTAACATTAGGGGTGAGGTACAGTCAGCAACAAAATCGATTAACACTTCAGTTTTTTAAATCTCAATTATTGAGCAAAATATTTGTTAAAATTGCATTGTAGGTACTTCTGCCGATGTCGTAGTCATGGCTGAGACTATGACTACGACTACTACCTCAGTACAATTCTCGATGACCTCAGTAGAGCCTCCGAAAGAGTGGGTCTTAAAATGAACGTGGACAAAACGAAGGTCATGTCAAACGCCCATGTAACACCCACTCTCATAAAGATCGGAGACGCTACACTTGAAGTCCTGGACGAGTATGTTTACCTAAGACATACTGTCACTGTACTGTGTGTGTGTGATGTCAGCATCGAGGAGGGGCCCCTTAGGGCCGAAGCCTGCCGGGTCAGCGGGATTGTCCGAAAGGGTTACCGCTGGCCCCGAACATAAAGGGCTAAGGAAGGAACACGGGTGGGTTTTAGTCAGTAAGAGTCTGACACTCCCTTCCGCTCCACCCAGAGCGGAAGGAGTCATTTGATGATTACCCATCCAAAAAAAAAAAAAGATATACTGTCCATTGCCCTTTGGGTGACTTTTAGCCTTCTTATAAGGCTTTTCGGGCAATGGAGAGGGCCTATACTTGGAGTTTCACTGCGTGATCGAATCAGGAATTAGGAGATCCGCAGGAGAACCAAGGTAACCACATAGCCCGAAGAATTGCCACAATTTAATTAAGTGGCAGTGGGCAGGGCACATTGCTCGCAGAACAGATGACCGATGGGGCCGAAAATTTCTGGAGTGGCGACCGCGTACCTGAAGACGTAGAGTTGGAAGGCCTCCCACAAGGTGGTCCGACGACCTTGTGAAGGCCGCAGGAACCCGTTGGATGCGAGAAGCACAGAACCGGTCGAAGTCGAGGTGCTTGGGGGAGGCCTATGTCCAGCAGTGGACGTCTTTCGGCTGAAATGATGAGGTACTTCTGCTGTAATTTTGATCAAATATTTTTCTCAATAACTGAAATTAAAAAAAAACTGAAGTGTTAATCGACTTTCGTTGCTGACCGTACAATGCTACCTTTTTACTTCTCGATAAAATAGTATCGTTAAATGTCGTGCATGGGGCATAGACGGGCTCGTGGCTAAGTAATAACTGCCGCACGGGTCGATCGTTCAAGTTAAGCTACGCTTGCCCCAGTCGGTCCGTGGATGGGTGACCATCTTTACATACCAAAACCCCTCCGTGCCTCGGAAAGCACGTTAAGCCGTTGGTCCTGGATGTCATTCTTGGATCTTTGACAGTCGTTACGGGTCGTCAGAAGTCCGAAAGTCTGACAACCAGTCTTACCAAGTTGTATCGTACCAGTAACTGGGTTGTGAACCAGATACAAAGCCATCCGGTTAGACTGGAAGCCGACCCCAACATAGTTGGAAAAGGCTAGGCAGATGATGTTTCCTTAAATATGCGATGATTTGGAGGAATGCATTTTTCTTTTAAAAATATGTCTTGAAGTTGAGTAAAATTCTTTCAAGAAGAAGCAACAAAAAAACACATTCTTTACTACAAAGGAAAAGCCAACAGTTTTTATGTTCAAAACAGGGAAAAAAAAAACAAATTCTGAAAAATAAAACTCTAAACTTAAAAGATTTCTCACGGGCAGCAACTATGTAACGAAAAAATTGTTGACTGATTTGGGGGTCTATTCTGTCATCAAGATAAAATAACAGCTGAGATTTTGAAACTATTATAAAAATTATGTCAATGTTTTCTACTCGCCACGACTGAACAAGAATATTGAACAGCGCCCTAATTGTACAGACGCCTAGACGCCAGCACATCAAGCTACCCGAACAGTCAAATTTTCCCAATCAACTTTGAACCTTATGTTTTAGCGATAAAGTTGAAAATCTATTAAAGAAATTTGACAGATTGTAGTAGCTTGATGTGCTGGCGTCTGTAAATTCGTTGTTTATAACCGTAATAATGTAATTCGTTGTTTTTTAGGGTTCCGTAGCCAAATGGCAAAAAACAAACCCTTATAGATTCGTCATGTCTGTCTGTCTGTCTGTCCGTCCGTCTGTCTACCCATCCGTATGTCACAGCCACTTTTTTCCGAAACTATAAGAACTATACTGTTGAAACTTGGTAAGTAGATGTATTCTGTGAACCGCATTAAGATTTTCACACAAAAATAGAAAAAAACAATACATTTTGGGAGTCCCCATACTTAGAACTGAAACTCAAAATTTTTGTTTTCATCAAACCCATACGTATTTATGGATAGGTCTTCAAAAATTATATTGAGGTTTCTAATATCATTTTTTACTAAACTGAATAGTTTGCGCGAGAGACACTTCCAAACTGGTAAAATGTGTGTGTGTGTGTGTCCCCTGTAACTTCTAAAATAAGAGAATGATAAAACTAAAAAAAATACATGATGTACATTACCATGTAAACTTCCACCGAAAATTGGTTTGAAAGAGATCTAGTAAGTAGTTTTTTTTAATACGTCATAAATCGTAAACCGCAATTTACCATTTATTCAATCAACTCAAATATAAAATTTAAAAAAAAAAAACATTTAATTTCATAAACATAAACCTTACCTATGCATAAACCCGGATGTTACGGAACCCTCGGTGCCGACTCACTCTTGCCCGGTTTTTGTTTTTTCGTTGCCTCCAATCCCTTTATACTTCTAACAGTCGTATATTTTATCATCCTTTTCTTACTTCCCTTCCCTTTCCTACTGACACCACTCTTAGCTGCCCATAATTTCCTCCTCAAAATCAATTATTATCACCATTGTTTCTTATCGAATACTTTTAGAATAATTATCATCAAAGGCGCAGCTTTTACCGGATGTCATGGAGGGATCGCATGTGGATATGGGCGCCGGCTTCCCCTCTCCCGGCTCAAAAGCTGTCCACGTATGACGTCAGAGTACACTATACTATGTAAGCTTGCAGTAAATTATACTTTTGGGATGGATCGAAAGTGGTTTATTTTATAGCACAAGAGTAGGATAGATACAGTATATCGCTGGGTGGTTGCCATTTCGGTAGCGAAGAAACCGTTTTTAGGGTTCCCTACCCAAAGGGTAAAAACGGGACCCTATTACTAAGACTCCACTGTCCGTCTGTCGGTCTGTCACCAGGCATGTATCTCATGAACCGTGATAGCTAGACAGTTGAAATTTTCACAGATGATGTATTTCTGTTGCCGCTATAACAACAAATACTAAAAACAGCATAAAATAAATATTTAAGGGGGCTCCCATACAAAAAACCTGTTTTTTTCGGCATTTTTGCCTTGTGGTACGGAACCCTTTGTGTGCGAAACCGTCTCGCACTTGACCAGTTTTTTTTTTTTTCAGAAATGGTAAAGTAATAGGTAATACGGGCTGGTGTGTAACTCTACGTCAATGCACGTATTTTACAATATGGGTCAAAGTAATAGGTATTGGAAGTTTCAATAGATATATAGATATATTTTTTTGTATTTTGTATCTTTTTGTATAAATATTGTTTTATTTAAAACCTTTGAAAGGCTAAAAAAAATAGGTAAGTATATACTTTCATATGTCGGTCGTTAGTGGCCCCAAAATCTGACAACCGTCTTACCAAGAGGCATCGTATTACCCAGTAACTGGGTTGTAGAGGTCAGATAGGCAGTGGCTTCATGTAAAATACAGGTATTTACCTCCATCCGGTGAGACTGGAAGCCCACCCCAACATAGTTGGGAAAAGGCTCCGCAGATTGATTGATATTACTTCATATGCTTTTAGTTAAAAGCTATTATTTTGAAAATACAAACAGAAACTTCAATTTTATTTATATTTATTTGTATAGATTTTCAACCATCCGTCAAAACGAACAGTTTTGCACATTTATCTTTGAACAGCACTCAAATAAGCTTCCTTTGAAATACAACACACGAAACTCCTAAAGTACAAAACAAGTTTTTGAACGTTTCAACAAAATGTTTTGAATCCGTACGATAAATTTTTCGTCGAAACCCTCAAGTTCGCAACGTAAGTAATCCTGCAAGTGTGATATTCCAACCACTCTGCAATTTTCCGCGTCACTATACCAAGATCCAAAACTTCCATCTTGCAACTCCCAAGTTGGAAAATCTTGTACGTTTTCTACGCGATATTTATATCTTGATAAAATTAGACTATCTGTCCCCGTCTGGAGATTGTGGGATAGAGCATTCGATAGTTGAATGTTAGCTATAAATAAGGGAAAGTTCTGTAGTTATTCAATATCTAGCAGATTTAGAAAAGTAAAGGTCAACTGTTTTTGGTTCTAAGCAAGTTATTTTAGTATTATTTTTGCCAGGTTATTTTAGAATTATTTATCCAGGTCTATTTCGTGTTATTTTTGCCAGATTATTTTAGTATTATTATTGCCAGGTTATTTTAGAATTATTTTTCCAGGTCCGCTTCGTGTTATTTTTGCCAGGTTATTTTAGTGTTCGGTTCATCATCATCATTTCAGCCGAAAGACGTCCACTGCTGGACATAGGCCTCTCCCAGAATGGGGAGGGTATGCCATAATCGCCACACTTGGCAGGCGGGTTGGCGATCGCAGTATGGTATGGTGGTGGAATGCATAGAGAACGCTGCTTCCCATTCTCCGGTTAGACCCTTAGTCGCCTATTACGACACCCACGGGAAGTATGGGGTGGTGGTATTCTTTATGAGAGGTTGTTTTAGTATTATTTTTGCCAGGTTATTTTAGTCTTATTTTTGCCAAGTTATTTTCGTGTTAAGCCAAAGCATTCTAACTTAGGACTGTGATTGAATGAGTACCTAATTTAATTAATGAACTTTATAAGATAAGCACCAAACAAGTAAGAATGGTGGAATAGTAGACGCTAATAGCAGTAGCAGAGAACAATGAAGATAATTATTATTGGCAAGATTTACATTAACTACCATCAAAATCACAAACATAACTGGAGAAATGTGGGTGTACAGACGTCAGCATCAAGCTACCCGAAACTGTCAAATTTTTCCAATCAACTTTGAACCTCATGCTTTAGTGATAAAGTTGAAAATCTATTAAAGAAATTTGACTGATTGTAGTAGCTTGATGTGCTGGCGTCTGTAGATACCATAGGTGCACTTCTGCCTAACCAATCGGGGAATAAATACGTGATGTTATGTTATCCCGATGTCGTCTAGTTTGTAAAAATGATTGACACACAATTTGACATGTAAAATTGTTTTTACAAACCTACTCACAAAAATAAAGTCATAATCTACATCAACTTAATCAAAATTACATAAAAAGAAAAAAGAAAGAACAAAGTTTATTTGGACACAGTTCATGAAACACAAAATTAACAAAATAAAAATTATGTTTCAAACAACAATAGTGAAAGTGTGTTTCAAACAACAATAATTGTTTGTGCCTCACTGCTGCGCCAAAAAGGTTCATTTCAGCATTAAGGGGCTTACATGACCTAAAGCGCGGTCACTGTCGGATTGCATAGAAAAGAAAGAGAAGCGCGATGACACAACCCTGGTAATTTATTGCAAAATATGAAGCAATTATTTAATTACAAAAAATCTATTGAACGTTCTAGTTTGAACGAAAAAATTAAAACACTAGTATTTTAGTATGTTGCTTGTAGAATAATCTGACAAAAAATTAGAATGATTGTATGTATATTAGAGCTGTTTTGCATTAAAACAAAACAGTTATTATGTTATGAAAAACACATAGCATTGGTGAAGAAGCAGTCTAACAATTTTACCAATAAAAATGCAACAACAACAGAATATACATACCTTGGTCTAAGTTACCTGTGGGGATCTTTCAGTTTGGCAGCTGGTGACAGCACAGCTGTCACTTTAAAGTGTCACTCATAGAAGTCTTCAAAACTCAACAGCAAGCACATTGCTCCAATGCTATGTGTTTTTCATAACATAATAACTGTTTTGTTTTAATGCAAAACAGCTCTATTATGTTTCCTTCAAAACACATAGCATTGGTGAAGACCTGTTTGATATCTGCTGGTGAAAGAATACCCGAAGGATGTAGACGCTATTTGAATTATATATTAAATGAAATTAATGAATATTTCTGTGTGTATTCATTAAATTTTCAAACCAAACTAAGATTTTTGAATCTATTATTCTAGAAAATTAACAAATCTTCCATAAAATGCTATACATTATTAACAAATGTATTTGCCTTAGATAGTGAACATGAAATATAAGGCTATAATGATAATTTAAAATCAATGAGATTTAAACTGAATTATAATAATAATCTCATTACTAAAGGATAATTGGATCACTCATTTCCTTAATTAATCAAAAGTACAAATATTTCTGAATCTCCAACTTTATGAAAATGTGGGAAAACAAACTCAATGTCTTAGATAATAAAGTTAAAATTCCATTGAAACTGAAATTTATTTAGGACCTTTTATATTACTATGGTTAATAGATTAAACCTCGCATGTAAATGAACTACAAGTCTCTTCATTTATCAATTAAATTGACTCAAAATATGAATCAACATATTTAAATAGTTTCAATGGGAATTAAAAATTCTCATAATTATGATAAACCCTCATCCCCCTTCACAGAGAGGAGACCTTCGTCCCATCAGTGGGAACATTACAGGCCGATCATTCTAAATAGGTGCTCTTGAGAGATAGCCCTCTCCTTTACTACTTTACAGAAGTAAACATTCTGTAAGCCTAGTGGCTCTTTCAGTTTAATTGTATCTGATGAACTAATCACCAGTCAGCCTTCCGAAGGCTACCACAGACCTCTTCTTCCGACTTCCTGGAGGCTCCTCTGTCTTAGTTTATTTAAAAATCTTTTGAGTAATCATAGACACACCTGTTATTGTAAACCGAAATCAACAATGATTATGGTAGCTTTTAGGTAAACTCTTTGATTGTGTCTTTGACCCAACCCTGGGGCGCACTGTTATTACTTACCCTACTTTTAACATCTCTTGCATTGTGACAATTTGTGTTGTATGTATTGTACTCATGTTTGAGCAAATAAATGATTATCTTATTCAACATTTAAAAGTTGTGAGATAACTTACAATATTAGGGTATGTAAATCTCTACTCATCAAGGGGTAATCAGTGGTTTAGCTAAGAATAATAATTTTTGGACTTTCTAAATGGACAAAAAACTGTCTAGATGTCATGCAATCTACACTATGACATGCACCTCTGAATACAAGCTTTATAAATAATTACCTATTGTGTATTTCCACTATATTTTAGCAAGTTCCTTGCTACTCTACCGACCACTGCCCCTTCCAACCTGACTGCTCTCCCCCCCCCCCCCAAACTTTCCAAGCTAGGAGTTGAGTTGCAGCTTGTCAGGTCTAAGAGGTTCTTACTTAGATCTTGTATAGGTACTGGCTTTCTGAGACCTCTCGTCTCCAAATACGGGAGCCAGGCACACTGGGGCCAGTATGGGGCGATTTACACATAATACGTCCCTGCCCCATTTCCGAGTTCAGATGACTGAGCACTCGGTTTAAATTGGGTGAAGAGAAACACCCAGGTACTCAATGTTGTCACTTCTTAACTGAAGGCATCGCAGAAGTTTGCCAAGCCATCATTTGAGTCCCCTGTGATGTACTGTCGCACAGCGGCCGACTTATCTGACGCGAAAAGGTCTACATCGGGGACGCCCCACTTTCAAACATGGCCTCCGAGGCCTGGGGCCTGGAGCAACAGGAGCCAATCCGGCTGGTCTGTTCCTAGATAAGCGGTCGGCTAAGCCGTTATAACACACTTTTAACCTCCCCGGGAGGTAAACCGCTGACAGAGTGATTCTAGTGTTCAGCTAATCTGCTAACTTCGTCAATTTGTACGTTAGGTTCAGGATTACTAGAGATGTATGTATTCTTGTTCATGTTCCTAAGTTTGCGACAAATGGTCTGTTGTCGGATTGAGCTAGAATATGTGCACTCTGAAGACTGGCTCTTTGGCTGATTGTTACTGCGTATATGGCAAACATCTCTCAACTTAGAGTGCCATTTTTTCTGGTTTGGTCAAGTTCCTGGCAAGAGTAGGATAGAACTGAATATTCTTTATTATGTGCACCATACGAACTACAGATATAAGTGTAGAATATTTTACATAGGGTGACACATAGGGCGGGCTTATCACTAAAAGCGATATTTTAAAATAGCCCTCTCATGTGGGCTCCTTACCCTTCCACCACAGCATGTGTGGACAGGAAGTGGGTTACCCGTATATATAAAGGAACTGAGCTGTGGTCTATCAATAGCCTCAGGCCACCACATTAACTCTTAGCAAACCAGAGGAGCAACCTTTTTCATTTGTCTTGGTCTGCTCCTATCACATATATATATATATATTTTTTTTTTTTTTTTTTTGACGACAATTATTCCCTTACAAGGATAGCAAAATTTGGGTGTTAATAAGCTTTGAAATTGTCTCAGAGAACAAAATCTCTTTATTAGAAGCTTTGATATTATTATCTTCCTTTCTACTTAGCCTGCAGGCAGGGCCTTGTGATTAGGCCTACATAATCTAACTCCTGATTGAGATTTAGAATTGACTTTGGAAATTCATTTGTCACCCAAGCTTTGTTAAGTCCCACAGTCTCCAAGACAGCTTTTGCTAGTGGGCCAGCAAAAAATTATCTAAACTCATCATCATCTGCCTAGCCTTTTCCCAACCATGCTGGGGTCGGCTTCCAGTCCAACCAGATGCAGCTGAACACCAGTACTTTACATGGAGCGACTGCCTATCTGACCTCTACAACCCAATTACTGGATAATACAATATGATAAAATTATCTAAACTGAATAAACAAAATATTGCAATTTACATTATTACATGCAAATACTACAGGCTTTCAAATTCTCTGCCACTTAGTTGGCTAATGCTGCAATTGTCCAGAGAACTGAAGAAAAGCCAAATGGGTGTGCTGTCAATTCCCATATTTTCTTGATTCTAAAAGACTCTCTGGAGTTGTTTGTGTAATCAGCATAAACAGCTACCCTTCATTAATAAATAATTACTTTCGTTTAACTTTTTAGTAATACCGGAGTGTAAACAATAGGTTTTGATTATAATATCATAATCTTAGAAAAATCCATATAGATTAATATGATTAGTTTAATAGAAATTTGCATTAATTATTTTAACTAAAGATACAATATCTCAAAATAGAATTGTTTTGAATATAAATCTTTTCCAGATTTGACTTCCTGTTATGATTTCCCAAGCTTTTAATGGTTCTTTAGACAGTCTGAATCTTGTCTCTAGTATGAATCTTGGCCTAGTAATATTTGGTAAGATCCTCATTTATCATGATTTTAAAATAAAATAACTATTTTCTTATATTAAACAGCTTAAAATTGGGCACTGCATGTATTTGCTCCACTGCAAATATAATAAATATCTATATGATAGAGGCCACTCTGATGAATGCCAAGAAGATCCTAATGGCCCTGATCCTGACCATAACTATAAGATTTCCTTAATTATTACACAACACAGAAAAAATGTACATTATAGCATAATAAATTATAACATTGTTTAAATATTTAACATTTCATAATAGTCATAAAACTTATGTAATTTTTAATTATTCATCTTAATGTTCTAATTGCAAATTAGACTTAGAGGTGCTGAACTTCTTTAATTTAAGTAAGAACTGCATACCACATGAGAGCAATGAACTATTGTAATTACATTCCTGGATAGGAGTGTTCCGACTACTTCCAAAAGCGACTGTAGGGTACAATGCTAGTGGGTAGGTTGCTGCTCAATTAACAAGTGTCTGTAGACATATTTTAGCAGCTAGCTCCTTTTGCTCTAGATATACATTAGAGATCCCAGCCACACCTCCCTCCGCGGGGGCTAAATAGTCTTTAGTTTTATTTAGTGGCATAAGTACTCACTCTACTTCTAATTCAGGGTGTGAAACACATGGGATAGATGAGCATACATGTAAGGTTTACAAAATGGTTTGCTTTTCATGATGGCATGTCACAGAACAGAACCTGCTTGAGTAATTTTAGCTCCTCAAGACATTCAGTATTTGCTTTAGGAATTACTACTTTATCATCATATTTTTACACTGAAATCCCTTTCCATAAGTTATAATATACTTTAAACACGAAAGGGTTGTTTTTTAAAACAATACTGCACTTCTGTCTGAAGTACTTATATACTAGCAATAAACAGATTAGAAATTTGTTGATAGTATTTTTGAGTAAGGTTAGTGATATAATGTGCAATAACAGTTATTCAGCACTTACTTGGCTTATTGGCTACTCATTCAAATAAAAATGCGTAGATCCGACTTACAGGAAATCGTTTCGATCTCTTTGCCCTGTAGTTCGGTGGTGGGAAAAGGGGTGCCTCAATCCTCCGAGGATGAGGAGAGTTTTTCCCCACTATTGCGCTTAGGTGAATCGTAGCGCTCAGGGTCGCTAAACACGGTTCCTTAAAGTAACCGGTGAGCACGTATCTATTATGAATTTCCGATCTCCCTTTCATCATTTCGTTGACTAACGATCAGCGCAACACTATATATCACTTACCACAATCACTATTATTTACTTTCTATAAAGTTTTACTTGAAACTTTACAAATTTTCTATGAAAATTAACGAGAGAAAAATTTTTCCGTACGTTGGCGGTAAAATTTTTAGACGCTATGAGTGACACTTTAAAGTGACAGCTGTGCTGTCACCAGCTGCCAAACTGAAAGATCCCCACAGGTAACTTAGACCAAGGTATGTATATTCTGTTGTTGTTGCATTTTTATTGGTAAAATTGTTAGACTGCTTCTTCACCAATGCTATGTGTTTTGAAGGAAACATAATAGTATGGTTTTATTGTCAAAAGAAAATTTTTAGAGGTATCTTCATAATTTTTTTTCTATCGTATCAAATTAGTTGTATTATGTTTTCAACACACTATTCCATCTAGCCTAAATTCTGAAGAATATCATATATTTTTCTGATTTTGGTTACTGTAGTCGTTCTTATACTTTATTGTTTAGCTAAAACTCGCGTTTTTTGCGTTTAGATCCTGTAAGCCTCTTAATACATCTACACAATCATCCCTGATGATTACCGTTGGAAGCTTCCAAAAAATAAACCCAAACGTTACAATAGGCTCATTGAGAGCTTAAGCCTTAGCAACCTAATGAATATTCAAGAAATGTGATCAGCCTCCATTTTATTTTCATTTTATAAAAAGAAAAGCCTTATCGGATTCCACAATCGAGAGGCATTTAATTAAATTAATTTTCCTGCTATTCTGTTCACTTATGGGCAGAGAATATTCGATATTCCATAATCGAGAATCGGAATCACAGATAGGAATTACACCGTAAAAACGATACAATATAATTAATTGCGGGTAGGGTTGTCATTTAAAAAATAAACGCATTTTGTTTTCTGTATTTACATTATTGTGCATATTTCGGTTTCTGGCTCATCGCATTGTAATCTATACTAATAATAAATCTGAAGACTTTGTATGTTTGTTTGAACGCGCTAATCTCTAAAACTACCCGTCGGATTTCGAAATATATTTTTGCTTTCGATATCCCAATTCTTGAGAAAGGTTATAAGTTAAAGTCGCGAGCAAAAGCTACTTATTAATAAAATAATTATTTTTTGCCAAACAAAAGGGCCCACACTGCGGTTTTTAAAGATGTAAAATCTACTAGGTATTGGTGTCGTCTTTGCATAGTACAGACGCCAACACATCAAGCTACCCGAAACTGTCAAATTTTCCCAATCAACCTTGAACCTTATGCTTTAATGATAAAGTTGAAAATCTATTAAAGAAATTTGACAGATTGTAGTAGCTTGATGTGCTGGCGTCTGTATCTAATACCGTGGTCTTGTCACAATGTACTGTTACATTGTACATGTACCATCGCAAGTAGAACCTGGACGAGGCTGGCACAGAAGCGTGGGGATTGACAAGACAAAAGAGGTCTATGGGCAGCAATGGTTGCAAGTCAGGCTATGGATAATGATGACGATGACTGGCTGTTGAGATGTCAAAAATATGAACGCTGCTTTTTGTTTTGTACAGACGCCAGCACATCTAGCTACCCGAAACTGTCAAATTTTCCCAATCAACCTCGAACCTTATGCTTTAGCGATAAAGTTGAAAATCTATTAAAGAAATTTGACAGATTGTAGTAGCTTAATGTGCTTAAATACGGTTAATTGATGTAGGTAATTAGTTTTAGGGGTAGATACGTAGTGTAGGTACCTATTTCACTGTACAAAATAAACGCAATTAGGGGAGGTCAACCACTCATTCCAATATAATTAACAGGGTACCAAACGGCCCACTCCGAGAGGAGACCTGTGTCCCAACAGTGGGAATATTATAGGGAGATTATGCTATACAAATGTCTCGTTTATTGATTTTGGTAGTGTCAAGCAGATTTTTCAAGACCGTTGACCGCCAGACAGCAGACACAATAGAAAATCTATTGTTCGCGGTCACCGGTGACCGCGTTGGCAGTCAAAGCCTTAAGGACCTCCTGGAGGACCTCGTTGAAGCATAAACCACTGGCCAAACTTCCTAGTTATTAACCCAATAGACACGCGCAGATGCGTCCCGCATCCCGCGCGTGATCGCCTCAGTGTGGTCAGACCATTAGGCCTTTTGAATACGGCACGGTTTCAATACGGCGACGACAAAACCAAACGTGTCCGTCAACAAGCTTCCATAGTGTGATCTACACAACACTGACAAACCGTACTTACACACGGAGAATAAACCGTATTTTTTCACGGCAAGAAAATCATGTGCGTACAAAGGCTTAAGACCTTGACACTACAATACATACACAATGGAATTTAGAAACAAAGAAAGATCTGTGTGAATTCCTGGCTAAACTAGAAGCTTTTTAAATTCGAGCTCATGACTCAATACTCAATATCTTTATTGGTTTACCATGTGTACTTAGGTGGTAACTATGTAATTTAGATCATTAAGGACCCTGTAGAGTCCCAGCAAAGAGGGTAGGAGAGATGAAGCCCTGAGGAGATATTTAATTATTATTTTTGTTATATTATTTATTTATTATTTTCCCCCCTGCCCACAGGACCTCATAGGAGTTTCTATGGTACCCCCTAACGTAGAAAGTTTTCGCCGGTTATAAAAAAAAAAAAACTGCATTTTCATAGTAAATGGCAATACCTACGCGGTCAAAATTTATAGAACAGCTGATTTTTTTATGATAACCAGTGTTCGAAATAGCTGACTATATACCTAAACTTCGGAGAACAGAAATAGAAAGTGGAGACTTCCTTACGACATTTTTTTTCCCTCGGAATTCGGGAAAAATCTTATATAAGGTGAAAATAAGCTTCATTTATGATGTGTAAAGGCTATTTTTAACTAAACTTGCAATTAACAAATCTTAGGAATTTTCACTAAACTAATCTAACTTCATGTATTAGAATTATCCTTAAACTAACCGTTGTTGCATCAAATCTTTCAATACATAACATTTGTCAATGTGTAGATAACACATAAGTAAAACTAATTTCTAATTGCTAAAAGGGACTTCGATATGTATGTATTTCAAACGTAGGTAGGTACGTAGATTTACGATAATTCTTCCAGGATTAGACAGGAACTACTGCATTATATTTTTGTGAAATACACAAATTACGTATATACTCTTTCCCTAGTTAACTACTATGCCGGTGTCCTGAAATTTTCTGACACGAATTTCGTGTCACAATTTGAGACTCAGCAATGCAGATACAGGATTGAACTAATTTTTTTAGAGGTATATACATATAAAATTGAAGAAAAGCATTACAAACATGGATAAGTTACCGGCCAAACCCGATTTTAGGATGAACTAGTTTCGCCTAGGCCAAACCAGTTCATTCGCTCGCTCTTGCATCCTATCTCGACGGAGCCCCGCTCCGCGGGGCTCCTATTTCTGTGTAAAGGGTTTAAAGTAACCTAACCAAACCTAACCTCGGGCTGCCCTTCGCTCGCTCTTGCATCCTACGTCGCCGGTGAACTGGTTTGGCCTAGGCGAAACTAGTTCAGCCTAAAATCGGGTTTGGCCGGTAACAGATATAACAGCTTTATACTAGTAACAATCGCTTTGTCATATAATAAAAATAAGTTAGAATATAGATTTTTAGTTTTACGGTCTTCGAGTGCGTAAATCTGTTTGAAATTTTTAACCAAGGCTAACTAGCCTTGTGGCTAACAAGAACAATAGGCCTTTGATTCTCGGAAAAGAAATGGTTTAAGTTTAGGTAAATATAGTCAGCCTATTCCGATCACTGATGATAACCGACGAAAAACTTCTACGCTATGGGTACCACATAAACTCCTATGGGGTCTAGAATCAGGAGCTGAATTTATGGTTATAGGTTGCGCGTCGATGTCTCTGCCACTGTGTATAGATTGCCATCGATACGCTAAAAAGAAGAAGACTCGTGTGATCACTTTGCTTTCCTTCTACATAGTTCCACCCTGAATTCCCATACCAAGAACTGACTTCTACGAAAATATACCCAGAATTTTCTGCCCACAACCCCAGGGTCCTCAAGCATAAATTTATCATTCAAGTGCTAACTACATAAAATCTAATAAGTATAATTAATTATACTACGCTGACTTCGTAAAAGGTTACACGTTTCATTTTTGTAATCTCGTTAATATGATGCCGGGCCTCCAACGGAACGCAAAATTAAAATATTTCTCAAACAGGCTTGACTTCAAACGAATTGCTCGGAGATCACGAAGCTTTATATGGCAAAAATTGCTCGGGGTTGCGTTAATAAATTATTCTTTCATACCACGAACTCCCAAGAGAGAGGGGCCCGTGGCTAAATAATAACTGCCGCACAAGTCGATCGATCAGGTTAAGCTACGCTTGCCGCGGTTGGTCTGTGGATGGGTGACCATTTTTACATACCGTGACCCCTCCGTGTCTCGGAAAGCACGTTAAGCCGTTGGTCCCGGCTGTCATTCGTGGATATTTGACAGTCGTTACGGGTAGTCAGAAGCCCGAAAGTCTGACAACCAGTCTTATCAAGGGATATCGTATTACCCAGTAACTGGGTTGTAGAGGTCAGATAGGCAGTCGCTCCATGTAGTCCATTTTTACACAGAAAAGCGTGACTTAGGTGCGGGTTTAGGTCACACGAGTCCGTGAAATACGTATCGTAATGTACTAATTTTATGATTATTGTCGAATGAGAATTGTACCTACTATAATTTTTGACATTTGGAACAAGATCGAATCGTATGTAGGGTCTTTGTATATGATAATAATGATGATCATTCACTCACAAAACAATTATTTCAGTATCTGCCGATATTGAATTAATTGTTGTATGAGTGAATGACAAGACAAGAACAGTATCCTGAAAATTAATCAATATGCCGATTTTTAATTACTACTAATAACACTGGATAAACAAAATAATAATAATATTCTAATATTATTGAATGATTTATAACGGTCACAATCATCTTAAATATTTACATTATGTAAGCTAAACAAGTATAACTTATCTATTTACGGATGAATTTTTCTACGCTATATTTTAATTTGTGTATAGTTTTAGTTAAGTTAGGATACCATTTTGTTATTTTTATTAATTAATTAGCTGATCAAAGTCAAAGAATTTATTTCAAATAGGCACATAAAAGGCACTTTTGAACGTCAAAAATTACAACAAAATAGAATTTATTTTAGTTTCCATTCCAAAAGGTATGTATGGTTTTCGTATGGAGAAGAATGGACAAGAAACTCCACCGTTACTCTTTTAAAATGTTTTACAATATTTTGCATACATTAATTATATAATAATAATATGTGAAGACGATGCACCTAAAATAAAATGACTATACCAGAATAGGTAAAAGAATTAGAAATGAAACCATGACATATAAATTAATTATCTGATAGATACATGGTGCTCACATATTTACAAACATGATAAAAGTAAAAGATTTTCATTTAAATAAAAAAAATACAAGTAATAATTCAGGGTGTGAGTTACAGTAATTACAGAATGTAAATCAATGTCAAAAAAAAAGAATAAATTTTACAATTAAAGGACATGGTTGGTTGTTGCAACCAGTTTGATTTTGTCTAGACGTTTGTCCTATGGAGCAGGACCAGCATGTTTTGAAGCGTTCTTATCTTGGATATAATCTTCTAATTTAGAATATTAGTTTTTATTTACTTACAACTTGTTTTAATTTACAGAAATAACTGGGTACCGTTTTTCTTTTCGTCGTTTTACTTATGTCCATAATATTTCCCAAACATACCTTACTATTATTTTTTATCGCACTCTATCCATTCTTCTCTGTTTGAAGTCGGTATTAAATGCCTAAATATCTATTTACGGTTCACAATTTTTAGATGTTTTATTTAATTTCAGATTTTCTCTTGAGCTCATGTCAAATTCATTCGCGATCAACTTGGGACTCTTCGCTTTAGCCCGACCATTATTTTTCCGTAATACCTTTTTTCGTATCGGGGGTATCGTATTACCCAGTTACTGGGTTGTTGAGGTCAGATAGGCAGTCGCTCCAAGTAAAATACCGGTATTCAGCTGCATCCGGTTAGACTGGAAGCCGACCCCAACATAGTTGGGAAAAGGCTAGGCAGATAATGATGATGATCTTTTTTTCGTAAATGGCGTTCTGTGGTACATTTATTATTAAACTAGCTTCTACCTTCGACTTCGCCCTCGTGAAATTTCGGTCGCCGACCCACCGCGTTACATCCCATCGCTCACCTGCGCTGTTACTACGTTTTCGGTTAGCGTTCCTTCTGACTATTTTTGTTTGTTCTCGGCTCCTAAGGCACACCTAAGGCTCGTTGCGTTCAGCGGGATTGTCCGAAAGGGTTACCGCTACCCCGGAACATAAAGGGCTAAGGAAGGAACATGGATGGGTTTTAGTCAGTAAGAATCTGATACTCCCTTCCGCTCCACCCAGAGTGAGAGGAGTCATTTGATGATTCCCCACCCTCAAAAAAAAGGCTAGTAGCGTGTAGCCTAAAACCTTCCGCAAGAAGAATTGGGCTATCAAAGGAAAAATAATTGTTGAAATCCGACTTGCAGTTCCAGACATTATCGCTTACAAACAAAGAAACAAACTCTTCAGGTTTATTATTAGTATAGATACATAGACTATGTTTGAATACTAACTAAAATAATAATATTTTTTGTAAAAACAGCAAAGAGATCAGAAGGCCAATTCTCGTAATATAAAACGTTCAAAATCTAGTCTCAGTCTCATCTCGGCGACAAACAAATGTCAAAAACTTGTCAAAATGTAGGGAAATTAGAGGTATTTTTGACAGATTGAGACTGAGATCAGACTGTGAACTTTACTAAAATTACGAGAATTGCCCCTCTGAATACACACACACACACAAACACACACACAGAACACTTGGGATTTGTACAACGTTTATTTATTTTTACGTCAGAATGGTCATACCTATATTTTCTTTTATTTACTCAAAATGATTGAAAGAACTCAGACTGGAAGCCGACCCCAACATAGTTGGGAAAAGGCTAGGCAGATGATGATGATTAACTCAAAATGATTCTTTCATGTCTCAATTATTTGTATTCTCCTATGAGACACCTGTTTGCCGTTAGAGGTAATGCTCCAATAAAAGGTCAACTATTTACTATGCCTGACTAAAATAGAACTACTTCTATAAGTAGTTCTATTTTAGTCGGAACGAAGACTTGGAATCTATATTCCAATTCTTCGTTCCATAGTTATCGTAAGCAGCATAATGGTCTCAGTTTAGCTAGTGCTTGAGTTTACTTTGTTACTAAAAAAGAGTAACAAAGTAATACCACAAAATACAGATAGTACAGAAGTCAATCTACATACAAAGTGCGCTCGAGCAACGCACACATAGACACCACTCACGGACATGTTATCTCGGACGGGTTGGGAGTAGTGCGCTCGGGTATCATCCGCTTGAGACACGAGTCTGTGAAGTGCAAAAGTGAAGCAACAAAAAAATGCCTACCTAAGCTCGATTTATATAATAGTTTCCTATTTTGAATCAGTATAAACGAAGTAACTTTTTGTAAGGTAAATTCACGCCACCAACTATTATGTAAGTTGAAAACATGATTTTTTGTTTGAGTAGATATTGTGTTGTTTTAGTGTAATTTGATAGGTTTAGGTCTAAAACGGATAGGGTAAAATAAATTGTGTAAATAGGGTAATCCGTTATGAATTTATTAGGGATTTTCGATAGTGAAAATTGACAAATGTAAAATTTTGTTTTTGTTCCGTAAACTTTTTTATTGTAATACTATGTTTATTGTTTTGTTTTAATATTGTAGAATAAGCTCAACAATAAATCAAACAACTAGATACGAATGCCACCACCACGTTAGTTTTTTGTGCATAAGCCAAAGTTGAGAACCCTAGCGCGACCGCCGAGCGGTATGAAAAGTGAAGTACATACATGTGATTGCCTTCTGTACTATCTGTATTTTGTGGTAATACAATACAACTTATGTTTATAAGATAAGATAAGACATTTATTTGTAGAAACATGAGTACCTATACATACAAAGCATGCAGGTTGTTCATAAACAAAAAAGATCCGTCATGTTCGGCCTTTATGGCATACAAATATTATCTTTCCAATTTAATTTAATTCCAATTTATCTTTTCCAAATCATATTTTTAAGTAGGTACCTAGTATTATTCTGTACAAAAATTATCCATCGGAGACACTTATAATGAAGCCCACGTACTAATTGGTATTCAGACAACGTTAACTTGGATTAATGTTGACACGCAGGTAGATAAATGTAAATGTTTTAACAAAAATATAATTCAATATTATATTTTTACCTTTTGCGGCCGAGCCGCAGCGAAAATGTACTCAGACTGGGAAAATTGAATTGAAAATGAGCTTCAGTCGATAGAAATACTTTTCTACGGATAAAATAACATTCAATTTTAGTAGGCATATTTGATTTGGTAAGGCCGTCTTCTCACGTATCGTCACGAACTACTTAAGAATATGATGAATCAGTAGTTCATTCGGTGGTAAAATAAAAAAATAATTACCCAGATGGCCAGTAAGACTATCAAGAGTCCATTGACCCACAGTAAAACTGTCTTTCAGCATGACGTCATGCAGAAAGCATTCATTATCTTGTCTAGTAAATAAAATAACTGCAAACTGTGATCACAAATCCAAGATTGAAACGTGAAGATGAAAGCCAGATTTCCTTAAGAGCGTTTATGCCGAACGACATTTCATACAAAATTTCAAGCCCTTGTTTTTCGAAATAAATGAACCGATTTTAATGAGACTTCATACGCATAAGCAGGATATAAAGGTCTAAAAAGTTACTTGAGAACATGTTCTAAAAATAGTGTTACAGCCAAATTACACCGATTTTAAATTTTCCATAGAAACAGGGATTTCCAGTTGTCTTTTTTTAAATAAGATATTTCGAAAATGTTTTAAGTAACTTTTTAGACCATTGTATCTTGCTTATGCGTATGACGTTTCATTAAAATCGGTTCATTCATTTCAAAAAACAAGGGCTTGAAAGTTTGTATGAAATGCCGTACCACCACCATTGGAAGATCTTTCTTTATTTTCCTTCCTTCAAGGCTGATTTTTCAATATTCAGGCAACTTCTCTCGTCTCTTCCTTTCTTAAGAATCAAGTCGTGATTTTAGTTTTCGTATAGAAAATAATATGTCAAACCGCCATATTTATTCTTCACATAAAAGTTATCTGGCGATTAGAAAATCGGCCCTAACTCATGTATAAGGTACATAGGTATTGATATTAGGCACAAGTCTATGCACCGGCAGATTCAACCATATTTTCCTTCCCAATTAACAACACAAACTACATAATATGATTTAAAAAGCATATCGCACCATTTCTCAGTGAAACTTAGTGTGAAACAACTCAAGTTGGGGCGTGTGCCAGAACGATAACAACGTTATACGGAGCTTGTCTACCGTCGCCCTGTGATTAATTATAAGCGAGAGGCGAGAGGAACCGACGTTACAATTAACCCGTTAGCTACGAGTTTCGGGACCTTAGGCACCTGTACCACGACCGACGAGGTAGCGACTAGCTATCGACTATTTCATCGCTCAAGAAACATACGATGGATTTAGGTCCAGTGTCTGTAAAAGAGATAGTTGATCGTTAACTGTTCTCTGACTCTCGCTAGGAACAAGAATATACACTGATACACATATATCAAGAAGTGATTAGGCAGTCATTCTACTCGTCGCGCACTCGTTCTTACCCCATCGATCAAACTATCCGAACTACACACTCGCTGGTCGTGACCGCCACTTGGGACTGTAATGCCAAACAAAATACAGAACGTTTATTGACATCTTAATTGTCAAATCTTTGCAAATACTGGTGAAAATGACAGATTTTTGTAACATAAATTTAAGACGGAAACGATCTTCTGAACCGTAAGGCCTCGTGCAGACGTACGCGTTTTCAGCGCACGCGGATACCATTCCACAAACACCGCGTTCGCGCAGCAAACGTGCTGCCACCGCGCAGCCTACTCTCAGCGATCGCGCAGTCTACGACCAGCGCCCGCGCCACTAGTGTGCCTGTCATTTTGTTTGACGAAATGCTTTCCCGCATGTTTGTATCTTGGCGTTTTGAGTTTGTCACGTAAAATAGACAACAATTTATCAAATGTCAATAATTTTCATACGAAAATATTTTTCAATCTCCTTTTCGTGATCTCGAAGTTCCTTATAACGTGTGATATTCACCACATTCTTTACGTCGCGTTAAACTAGGATGCACCTAATGTTTTCTTACATTTTTTTAATTTTTTGTACAAGTAATACTTTAAGAGTCTTTTTTTTTATTCGCGTAGAACATGGCAAACACGTCTGAATTCCGAAGTGAACTGCGGATGAATATATGGAAACCCTAGCAGCCGAGTGCGCAGCAGCCGAGGCGCTGCGTGGTGGCTGCGCGGCAGCTGTTCGGTGGCATGGTTGTAGTCGGTCGATAGGCGAAGGGCACCCCGAGATTAGGTTTGGTTAAGTTACTTTAAACCCTTTACACATAAATAGGAGCCCCGCGAAGCGGGGGCTCCGTCGACATAGGATGCAAGAGCGAGGGAGAACTGGTTTGGCCTAGGCGAAAGTAGTTCATCCTAAAATCGGGTTTGGCCAGTAACATATATACCGGATACATTAACCGGATAATATTTATATAGTTGCATTCTTAGCTAACCTTAGACAGTAATGATTTTACTGTGACAGTACCTAAACCATATTTAGCAAATAGTCTGAAATTGCAAACACGCAGTTCTGAGCAATGGTGGTAATCATCTTTCTCTGTTTTAATGATGGTTTGGCAGTTCGAGTACTTTATGCGGCCTACCCAAATGTCCTTTCGTTGGTATTGCTCGTTGAATCGTTGAGCTCCTCCAGTTCTGAGTTGAGCTAAACGATTACTGACAAATGCTTGCACTGACTGGACTGTCCATGAAGACCATTTCAGACATCAATCCACATGGTCTGAGTTTGATTCGGCCTTTCTTCTCAGAGTAGTCAGATAGGAAATGCCGACCTCATCTAGGTTATTTTATTTTTTTACAACATGACGTGTAAAAGTGATTCCGATATTTACAGAATAAATAACTTCATAATGGGTTCCTTCTATTTGGCAGAATCTTGATACTCCGATTTTTATTTGGCATAACTCACATGGCATAATCTTAGTTAATCGAATATTTTTAAGGCATAAAAATTATTTAGCATAACTTTTGTTTGGCAGAATATTTACGTGTCCGAATTTACAATGGCATACTTTTATCTTGGCAGAATTTTGTTTCGCATAATTACCTTTGCCATAATTAATATTATGCATAATTTTGTTTAGCATAACATTTATTTAGAGATACGATTATTTGGTATGGGTGCATATTTGAACATCAAAAATTAAAATAGATGTATCTTCTTGTAAAAATTAGTGTTCAAAACATCAAAAACTTATAATATATGGAATAAAACTGATAATTTAAATAAAGTAAATTTATGCTGTCGAATGGTTAGATAACCTACGTGCAATGTATTTAAAATCGAATGGTCTGCAAAAGTGACATAGAATGTTCTAAATATAGCATGTATTGGTAGCATTTTCAATATTAAATTAAATTTGTGTCATAAAAAGTCAATACATTGTGCTGCAAAATTTTGTGACAGAAACGAATCGCTGCGAAACCGACTTTACGCAGTCTTGTCTGCCCTACCCCTAGAGTGTAATTTAAACCCGCGTAGGCGCGGAGGGGTAGGGCGGCCCGCGAGCTGAGGAGCAGGTGGTTTGAGGGCCGCCACCGCGGCTGAGGCTTCGCCGGCCAGCAAGCCGAAGCTGCGGTGGTGAGCGTTAAAACCATCTGTGACGATCGATGGTGGTGTGTGATCGATGTGTGTGTGTGTGCTCGCGTGGCGCCGCCCAAACCCCGCAGCGCCGGAGCCGTGACAGAAACAATGCTTGCTGCATGTTGCATGCCTGCTTGCATGCTGCATGCCTGCTGCATGTTGCATGCCTGCTTGCATGCTGCATGCATGCTGCATGTTGCATGCCTGCTTGCATGTTACATGCATGCTGCATGCATGCTGCATGTTGCATGCCTGCTTGCATGTTGTATGCCTGTTTGCATGCTACATGCATCCAAGCCGACAATTAACGTTATCGTCGCATGTGTGTGGCGAAAAAAATCAGTTCTGCCTTTTAATGACTATTGTTGAGGATGGCTATGTTTAATTATCATAAAAATGGAAACACGATCACTTTTTTGGCATATATTTTCCACACACAGACAGTGACGGCACAAAAACATAAGAATAAATTTTATAAAAAAAGGAAACAAATATAGTTATAAAAAAGGTTGGTTGCTGGTCGTCAACATGGCCCCCGACGGTGTGAATGCACCAATTTACTGGCAGGCAACCAGCAACACCACCTTGCGAGTGGGTCGACGCAGCACGCCCCCCTTCGTTGTGACGTCCACAACTCTAATTACTCCGTCTCTCCCCGGGTGCACTGCCGCGATTCGCCCACGGGGCCATTGGTTCCTGGGTAGCGTGCCATCTGCGATAAAAAACTAGGTCGCCCACCCTTAACGGACGAGCCTCCTGCAACCGCCTCCTGGGTGTGAGCGTGGGCAGGTACTCTCGTACGAACCGCTGCCAGAAGTGGTCTGCTAGCCTCTGCGCCTTTCTCCAGTTAGCACGTCGGATTAAGTCTGCGTCGTCGAACACATTAGTCTCAGGTTCGCTGCTTGAGGTTCCAATTAAGAAGGTGAAGGGAGTCAGGGCATACTCCGCGTCCGCATCCACTGAGACATGTGTCAGGGGTCTTGAATTCACGATTGACTCCGCCTCTAGGAGCAGGGTGTTTAATACCTCCTCCTTGGGCGTCCTTTCCTTCAAGGTCACGGCGATGGCACTCTTCACCGAGCGGACCAGCCGCTCCCAACAGCCCCCCATAAATGGTGCGGATGGGGGAATGAATCGCCATTCTATTTTTCTATTAGCGCAGAAATTGAAGAGCTCTGGCAGCATCTTTGCTGCGCCGACGAATGAAGTCCCGTTATCAGAGTAAATCCTTGACGGGCATCCCCTTCTAGCGATGAACCGTCTGAGTGCCATCAGGGCGGAGTCCGACGATAAACTCTCCACGATCTCCAAATGCACAGCTCGCACTGTCATGCATGTGAAAAGTGCAATCCATCTCTTGGCGGTGCGTCTGCCAATAGAAACGTTCAGTGGACCAAAATAATCCAACCCTACGTGGGTGAAAGGGCGCTGGTGATGTGCTAACCTGGCATCTGGCAAATCTCCCTCTGGAGGTGATTCCGGCTTAGCCTTCCGATTGCGGCAAAACTGGCATCTCTGCGAAGTTCCTCTAACGGCAGGTCTGAGGCTTAGAACGTAGAACCTCTGGCGCAGTTCATTGACCACTAACTCGTTATGTCCGTGGGCATACCTGGCGTGATACGAGCATATGAGTAGCTTGACGATAGGATGTCGGCCGTCTAGGACAATCGGGCGTGACTCTACATGCTCTGCGACGGCGGCAGTGCGACCAGAAAGACGAAGGAGCCCGTCTTCACCGAGCAAAAACGAAAGGTTCCGAAGCCTACTATCTCTCGAAACGGAACGTGCTGTTAGAACGCGTGTCAAATCTTCGGGGAATGAATCTAGTTGAACTTTTGTTTAAAATTTGAATTTCAAGGAACCAATTTTTCCAACCTTCAATTAAGTTAGCCGGCAGAGTTTAATCCCAGTCAATACCTAACTTCCAAGTTTTCTGGAATAGAGCGCGGCCTTTCATAATAACGGGAGTTAAAAAACCTGAGGGATCGTAGATGGACATCAGCAGGGACAAGACTGAACGTTTTGTATACTTAGTAGGGACCTTTGGAAGAGTCTTGACGAAATGAAGCTTGTCCTCACTAACGTTCCATGTAAGACCTAAAACACGAATTTGTGTGGGAGACGTCGGGCCTAAGCTCACCTCAGTAATAGCGTCTGTCGCATATAAGTCGGTAGGGATTAACGCTAAGGCTTCCTTGCAATTTGAAACCCAAGAACGCATCTCGAAGCATGCCGCTTTATGTATGGACCATATTTCAAAGGCTCGCTGTGCTGCCTCGCTGACGCTGTCAAAACTCCCCAAGAAGTCGTCCATGTAATGGTCTTCGACGATAGACTGCACGGCGTCCGGGTGCCGTGACTGAAATTGACTAGCGTTTTTGTTTTTCACCCATAAGGCAGTACACGGGCTGGACGCTGCGCCGAATATCATAGAAGACATACGGAATTCCTGAAGCGGCAAATCGGGACTATCTCTCCACAAAAAACGTTGGGAGTCCCTATCCTCGGGTCTGATTTTAATTTGCGGGAACATCTCCCTAATATCTCCCGTCAAGGCAACCGGGCCTTCCCTAAACCTCATGACGATGCTAAGAAGCGGCTGGAGTAAATCGGGTCCAGTCAGCAGGAGCGAATTAAGGCTGACGCCTGCGCACTTCGCCGCTGCATCGTGGACAACTCGCAGCTTCTTTTTGTGAGGGTGGATAACTCCAAAATGTGGAAGATACCACGGGATCTGGCCGGATGGTGGACCCGAACATAATTCATCGTATCCTTTGCTAATCATACCTTGAATATTTTGCCTGTAGGCATCGGCGTACGCACCATCCTTAGCCATCTTGCGCTCGAGGTTAGCAAATCTGGATAAGGCCAGGTCACGGCTTTTAGGAACGCGTGTGATATTATCGCGCCATAATAGGCCCGCTTCGAACCTACCAGAATCTAGGCGCTTGATAGTCTCCTCTAGAATGTTTAAGGCTCGTTGTTCGCTTGCGCTACGATGATCTACCTTTGTTATTCCTATAGAGTCTAGTCGGAAGTATTCCTTGATGAGGTTGTCCAGCGAAGAATCGTTGTCGACAGCGACCGAGATATGGTTAATGGATGTGGCAGCGTTAGATCTGCCAAAAATATGTCCGTAGAGAACCCACCCTAGAGCAGTGCGAGCGGCCGCAGGTTGATCACGAGTACCATGGCGGACCGCTGAAGGGAGGGACACATGCCAATTGTCCGCACCTATCAACAACATGGGCTTCGCATCGTCATAACACACGACGTCCAATAAATCAGATAAATAATCGTACCTGGCGACGTCGTTTATACGTGTGGACTGCCTACTGATACCCAAGTTCGGAATGGATCGCGCTCTGATGTCAAAACTGTCCACACTATATAGACCCTTTACTTTGATGTTGACATAACTCACGTCAGCCTGCGTACTCAATCCGCCAATGCAGTCAATATTTAGCCTACACCTAGGGCCCTCAGCTCCCACCGAGTCCGCCACGGATTGGTCTAATAGAGTCACAGAACTCCCGTCGTCAAGTAGGGCAAACGTGTTAACACTTCCCAGGGGTCCAGAAATAGTGACTGCTATAACCTTTAAGAGTGGCCTAAGGCAGGATGAATTCAGTGGAGTAGAGTTGTGGGCCACGGTGACCGATCGCTGTTCGTCTTTTGAGGCACTTGGCTTCTGCACCTTGAGGTTGGCAATTTCCGCGGTTGAGTGTACCTCTACATGGGCTGTCGTCACAGGTAGGGTTCTATGCAAGAGGGTGTGGTGTCGCTTCTCAACCGGGCAGCCTTCGAACTCACATTTCTTCTTGCAGTGGCGATATTGGTGAGAGCCTTTTCTTAAACATCTGCGGCAGACCTTGTTCTCCATCACCCATTGCCACCGATCGTCCAGAGACAAAGATTTAAAGACTTCACAGTCACTTACCTCGTGTTTGCCGACAAGGCAATACTGGCACGAGTAGGAACTTTTCAGCTTTGACGTTGTCGCAATTGCGTAAATCTTGTCTCTGGATTTGACGGGTTGACATTGACTTCGGCCGAGTGTCGGCTCTGGCATAATAACATCAAATTGAATTTGCAATTTTGCCTCGATTTCGAGAAAATCCGCCAAAATTTCTAATTTAAATTGTCCAGAGCCAACCCTCGGTGATGCAAAGTCTCTCCATTTAGATCTAAGGAGTGGAGTCAACTTCCCTATAATGACGTTCAGGAGGTCTGGTGAAGCGAGGTGCTCGGGCAAATTCAGCAAACGGATAATTTCAACGCAGTTGCGGATGCGACAGGCGAAGATGTTCAGCTCTCGCGCAGACTCGTACATGCTTATTTTAGGAAGGGCTTTTACCTCGGAGATCTGGTGTAGTACGACGACTTCCGGCTGAGCGAATCTGGTCTCTAGCGCTTGGACAATCTGCTCCGGATCATCAGCTGATATCAGTCTGATGGAGACTGCCTCTCTGGCAGCTCCGTGCAGCGCCGCGCTAAGTCGTGTGATGTTGTCGCTAGGGGAAAAGTGCAACTTGGATTGTTCATATGACTTCTTGAAGTGGAACCAATCCGAGACGTGACCATCAAACTTAGTGATATCACAAACCTTTGTTGTCTTCTTCCCTGTGCCTGTAATTGCGTCGACCAGCTGATTAAGTGATGTACCTAAATCTGGGCTAAGATTTTTATTTTTGTAGTAACAATTGTTATCTTTAGTAAGTGTGCCTAAACCTAGTGCATGTGTGGTATGTTCAGCTGGTTCAACTGATGAGTACGCGCCCACAGGGAGCGTACAGGCACAGGGGACAGGGTGAATCGATGTACCGGCGGGGGCCGGATGCATCGGCGGATGAGCAGGAGCCTGGCGGGGAGGCCCACAGGTGAGGCCCGGGCGCATCAAGGTACAGGCGGGGACTGGGCAGGTTGGGGCACGGTCCAGAACGTCAAGAACAGGATGTGTCACTGTCACTGGACCATCTCCGTAGGCTGTGGCGGGCGTCGAACGCGGCAGGGCCAGCGGTACAACGCTAGAAAACCTCGGCTCGTTTGCCCCTCTGTCGACAAATGAATGCGCTTTATTATCTCGCTTAGGAATCGTATTAAATGATTTAGCTAACCAGTCTTCGACTCTGTGTGGGGAGCGGGAGCTGCGGGAGTCGCCCGAGTGGCGGGATCCTCCATGTAACGAGTTGGCTTGAATAGCGGCCAGCTTCGCCTGCAGTTCCAACTCCGCAACGGCGTTTTCACGCTCCGCTTGGGCATGGTCACGCTCCGCTTGAGCGTTTGCGAGCCGACGAGCGTGCTCCGCCTTGGCGGACAAGATTTGTGCTTTTAACGTACTGCTAGAGCGGCCTGACCGTGCGCTCTGTGGTACGATGCTTGACGAGGTCCTGCTGGCGGGTGGTAAGGTCTCGTTAGGGTTGGCGCAGGGCGGGGCCGGCGCGAAAGCGCCGTCGGTGGAGGCACCGCCCTCCTGATGAGCACCTGTTGGAACGATACCTGCTGTACCAGTATTCGCCATGGCGGCCTGCGTCTGTGATCTTGTGGTGGGCATTTCCAAAGTAGCCGTTTACTTCTGACACCAATGTTGAGGATGGCTATGTTTAATTATCATAAAAATGGAAACACGATCACTTTTTTGGCATATATTTTCCACACACAGACAGTGACGGCACAAAAACATAAGAATAAATTTTATAAAAAAAGGAAACAAATATAGTTATAAAAAAGGTTGGTTGCTGGTCGTCAACAACTATCGATATAAAATGTATGCCAAAAGACGATTCTGACTGTGAATTTTCTGCGATATGATGGTTCTGCTTTTTAATTATTATGGATATAAACATTATGCCTAAAGATGATTCTGACTAACAAAATTATGAGTTTTGAATGTATGACAACTGAGTGTATGCGAAATGATATTCTGCGAAATGAAGTTTATGCTATCCGTTGTTATGCAAAACAATATTATGACGTAAAAAGTTCTGCTATAAAAGGTAGACCCCTTCATAATCAATGCTCATTGTAACTGTGGATGCAATGAGAATAGGACTGTACCCTGCTATGAGAGAAAAACGTACAAAAATCTTAGGACACACATTTCGATCTATCGTTCTGGATATTTACCGAAGCCTTAAATGAGACCATTTTCTTCTAAATCACACTACATTACACTCACTTTTGCTAAACAAACATGTCAAAAACCTTTATTAGGCTAAAACGATAATAATTATGTACACGTCAGCTCGCTTCCTTACGCATATCATTTTATATTCAGGCACGTCTCGTTGTGTTTTAATTACGTGGAAGTGACCTATTTCCTCTCACATTCGATGTTTTCTTCGAAGTAGGTTATGTTGTTAAAACGGTGTCAGGGCTGATGACATTTTGTTTAAGAAATGATTATATTGTTGCACGCCACAATTAATGCCTGGTACATGGTGACATTAGTTACCACTAGCGCCATCTAGTATCGAGTAGCGGAACTAGTAGTCAAGATCCTTGTAGAAATTTCGATGCGAGAACTTTCTAGAACTTTCTCGAACTATCGACAGACTGGTCAGTCGGGGCCGGTATGTACTCGAACATTCTAGATGTTTCTACAAAGGAAGGTTCGAGAACTATCTGCGGCACTATATAAGGCCGGGATGCAGCACACCCGGGACAGTTTTGGATAAAGCGATACAAGCGAACACATCGATCTTCAAGTGCGACTTAGAGTGATCAATAGTGCAATTGTGTTTTATCATTAGTGTGTTTGAGTTATTATTAGTATTGTTGATTAAAGTGTAATTTTTAGGGTTCCGTTGCCAAATAGCAAAAAACGGAACCCTTATAGATTCGTCATGTCTGTCTGTCTGTCTGTCTGTCTGTCTGTCTGTCCGTCTGTCTGTCTGTCCGTCCGTATGTCACAGCCACTTTTCTCCGAAACTATAAGAACTATACTGTTGAAACTTGGCAAGTAGATGTATTCTGTGAACCGCATTAAGATTTTCACACAAAAATAGAAAAAAAAACAATAAATTTTGGGGTTCCCCATACTTAGAACTGAAACTAAAAAAATTTTTTTTCGTCAAACCCATACGTGTGAGGTATCTATGGATAGGTCTTCAAAAATGATATTGAGGTTTCTTATATCATTTTTTTCTAAACTGAATAGTTTGCGCGAGAGACACTTCCAAAGTGGTAAAATGTGTGTCCCCCCCCCGTAACTTCTAAAATAAGAGAATGATAAAACTAAAAAAAATATATGATGTACAATACCATGTAAACTTCCACCGAAAATTGGTTTGAACGAGATCTAGTAAGTAGTTTTTTTTAATACGTCATAAATCGTAAACCGCATTTTACCTTTTATTCAACCAACTCAAATAAAAAAAAATATAAAAAAACATTTAATTTCATAAACATAAACCTTATGTATAAACCCGGATGTTACGGAACCCTCGGTGAGCGAGTCCGACTCGCTCTTGCCCGGTTTTTTTTGGTTATTAAATCGGCAGTTTTTATTGTCACGAACCCGAAGCTCGTAACAATATTATGCTGTTTTGTTGTGTTGTATTGTTACTTTAATATTTAACTACTTAAACACTACTTTTTATTTGAATAATTTACGTGAAGCATTTCTTTAGGCGCGTTGGGCATTTTTTGAGATGGGAAAAAGCCATTGAACTCACAACACTGTTACCGTAACCGACACCGCGCGTGTTTTGTTTATAAGACGATTCAAAAAATACACACGTTATCGCCGTCGTTCAAGTTTTCACTTCTGTCTGAACTCCCGGAGTGCCACTGTTTTTTTTGTTTTTTTTTTAGCTGTTAATCCCGAAGGGTAAGGCAGACGTGTAATTACTTTGCCAGTTATTTTTAAGTCCCATGTTATGGAGGGTGAGCCTATTGCCATCAACCGGGCACACAGCCAGACTTCGGGCTGCTACTGAGAAATTACTGTTGGAAAATCTGATAACCGGTACTGTTATACACAGGATATAATTGAAAACTTGCGCCAAATCGAAATAGGAAGTGCAGTAACTGTTACATAATAATTATACGTACATTGTCATTTTACAAATCTAAATTCTTGAAAAAAAACCGTGTAATTATCGTCTTAGATAATGCAAACTAAATTATTGCCTTCAAGTAGACACGAAAACACTGTCTGTGTGGTGCCGGACTTAAAGAATAGCACCACCCCATACTTCCCGTGGGTGTCGTAAAAGGCGACTAAAGGGCGTACCGGAGAATGGGCAGCAGCGTTCTCTGTGCATTCCACCACCATACCATACTGCGATCGCCAACCAGCCTGCCAGGCAACCGGATTATGGCAAGCCCCCCCCTTTTGGGGGAGGCCTGTGTCCAGCAGTGGACGTCTTTCGGTTGAAATGATGATGAATGATGGAGACACGAATTAACGTAGTACCGGTAATTTATTTTTTCAAAATTATCAAACAAATAAGAAAATTAAAGTATCAATTTTAGCGCGCGCGGTTAGCAATCCATTCAGCGCAGAGTTCATAACATGAAGCAAGTTGGCAACGCGTTGACCTAGCGGTAGGTAGTTGCCTAATTTTGACCGCTCTCCTACGAAGAAACGAGCGCGCGAATTCGTTGCCAAAACGCTTGCCTACGCGCACGTATGTGCATTCCATTCCCTAATGATATGCACAAAATTGTCTTCAGAACACGTTGAATTTGATAGTTTAATATGGCGCACGTGTTCAATTTCATCCAATAGAGAAGAATAAATTATCGTGTCGCAACGACCTGACACCATATTGTTTAAAATTCCGATTCATAAGCGACTCTTTCAGGGGCCAATAACTTGCCTGTCCCATACTGTTATTATCTACTAGCTGTGCTCCACGCTTTCACCCGCATAAGTGTCGATCCCATGGGAATATCGGGATAAAAAGTAGCCTATATGTTAATCCAGGATGTCAGCTACCTCCATACAAAATTTTAAACACACACACACACTCTCACAAACTTTCGCCTTTATATTAGTGTGCTATGTCAACTACATAAATCACTGCGTTGCTCCTAGTGCTGGCGATTTCAGACCAATAAGAAATGATTTCAAAAGTATATAAGTCAATGCCAATAAGACGATTCTATTTTCCTTACCATATTTGCAAAAGTCAGAAACTGTCTTTTTTTTTGCGGATAGGAAATCATCAAATGACTCCTCCCGCTCTGGGTGGAGCGGAAGGGAGTGTCAGACTCCTTACTGACTAAAACTCACCCGTGTTCCTTCCTTAGCCCTTTATGTTCCGGGCCAGCGGTAACCCTTTCGGACAATCCCGCTGACCCGGCAGGCTTCGCCCTAAGGGGGCCCCTCCTCGATGCTGACATCTCTTTGAGGCGCGCATGGAACACGTACGCGCCGTCCGGCACGGGCCTGGTCCTGATCGGACGGTGAGCTACCCATTACTCTACGCCCGCAGGTCAGAAACAGTCTTTGATACATTTCGAAATCTAAATGAATCAAAGCCAGAACTACTGACCAACGCTGTGACCTCGTTCATTCTTTGCCAAAAGTGGCCTCTTTACATTCTATACCACTAGGTATAGCACGATATTTGATGGTGAAGAAAGCTGTATAACACAATTAGCTACACATATTCCAGGCAAACTATTACAAAATTAGTATAACCTACAGTCAACCCAACTCAATTAATTTAAGTTTTGCAGTTGGTAAACACTTCATCTGCACACAATGCACGAGACTTCAGGATTTTATCAGAATTAAATTCCCTGATTCACAATACGAAGAGATAAACTTTAATGTTTACTGAATATTATTCAGGCTTTTAAAGATTTAAATAGAGTCTCGTAATGTTTGCTTACAAAAGATAGATGGGAACCGAGCTAATCTGATTAACTAGAAATTCACTTAGTACATGTTTCTATTAACAAAGGCCAGGTTGGTTTTATTATTCATTCAAAATGGCTTTCTTGAATATTGAAAGTAATCCGAACACTATATTACCATAATTTTAATACAATGTTTATGTAGCTGTTTTCACTTGAAAGTGGATAACTTAAATATCCATACTAATATTATAAATTCGAAAGCAACTCGTCTGTCTGTATGCTACCTTTTCACGTCTAAACCACTGAACGGATTTCCATAAATTTGGCAGAGAGATAGTGTTACAAACGCAGGGAGCCTCCCAGGAGACTGCGCATCAGCGGAAGCAGTGACGTCACCGCCAATCTAATAGTGTATTTTTGATGAATATTTAATTAAGTACATAATATTTATTTATATTTAAAAGGTACACCAACGACCTATTCACTAAGAGATATACATAATAATAAATAACATAGGCATTGAGTTATGGTGAATTAGTCACTTACAGGCGTACACAGCACTTACATAAAAAATAACTTCTTAAATATATGTTCTAACAAGAGATAATGTACAGACTTCATTTCCTCTGATTGGTTCTTGGTTCCTGTTTCATTAATTATTAATTAGTCATTGATTTTATTGCTGATTACATTTATTTTGTGTTTAAATCATATCGATGTATCGAGTTGTATTATTTTTTTAAGTTAGCAACATTGATTGTACGCGCTTATAAAATACCCTGTAACCGTGATTAGCGGCCCTGTTCGCTGTGAAACGCCGAATAAACTACAAGTACTTTGGCCCTCCGTGTTATTTCTACACTGCACCTACGCCCAGCCTCAACAGAACCCACCTAAAAGACACTTCTGACACCCACATACATCCCCTTCATCACATTTCAGAAGTGGGATTGAAGAATGCCACCATATTTTAGTGGTTTGAGGAAACGAAGGTCCAGCGAGACCTCTGCTGATACGACCAGTGAAGAAGAAAATGAAAGCAATTTTTTTTCTCAATTGCAAGAAGAACCGCCATTGCATTGCAGTACAAAGAAGAAAATGAGGGTAACACATTTATACGCCGAAATCAACCCCAAGTTTGACCCTGGACAGAAAAGCACAAATGTAAAAGGGTGGTTGCACAAAATTGGCCTGCAGCTGCGAGACGGCAGAAGAATTGTACTACGGATTTTTATCATCTCTTGAAAATTATAAGAAGGTAGAAGCGAAAACACTGGAAGCGAAAACACTGGAAGCGAAATCGACCTGGCAACGAGGGACAGCAGCAAGCACCGCGCCGAAAATTTGTTACAACTGCCGCAAGACGGGACATGAAGCACGAGACTGCAGGTCCGCACGCTGCCAAGTTTGTCAGCCGCTGGGCCACACCGCTGCTGCCTGCTGGTATGCTGCCGGGACTTCGCAGTCCACTCCCAGAGTCGCGCAGTACACCTCTTCCCAGCAAAATGGATCACAGACGCCCCAGCGGGCACTACAGGTACGGAATGTATATTTTACTTCATACGAAATTCTATCTGAATTGTTTATGAAATTTGTCTGTATTAATAATCATCACACAGCGTTGGCTTATATAGATACGGGTAGCAAAGTAAATATTATAACTTTAGAAATAACGAAAAAAATGCAATTAAATATCTTACCATCAAATATTATAATGCGAGGCTTCGGTGGTTTGCATACACTGTCACTTGGCAAAGTACAATTTAAACTTAATATTGATGATTTATGTATTGAAACCGATGCAGAAATTACTGATGTTAATCTAAACAATATAAACTTAATTATTGGACAACCATTACTTAGCCATCCAAATGTTAACCTTGTAGCTACCTCTCAGGCGGTAACCTTGTTTACATCCGACACTACAAAAGTTTTATCAGGAATCACATTAAGCAATAGCATATTAACATGTTATGACGTTATATTGTCCCCACGCTGTAGTTGCGATGTTTACGTTTACACAGAACACGATACAACCTTGAATAGCTTGCTAGTTACGAGACCAGTATTATTTTGTCTAGGCAAAACTTCATATTTTATACCTCAAACTATTTTAACACAGAAAACGTACCAATCCGCCCCAAAACCGCCCCTAAGACGACCCACTGACCAATTGCGAGTAATAAACATTGGCAATACAGATATACAGTGGACATCGAATAGATTACTCACTCGCGCAGATGTCTATTTACACGAACATGTATTGACTATTTCTGGTGAACCATATTTAGATATACCCTCACAAGAAAATAAAAACATACTTTTTTCTAATATTGATGTTGGTGAAATAGATGAGTGTAATGCGTCTCGTTTAAAAGATTTGTTACATAGATATAGAAATACTTTTTCCGAATGTAATAGTGATCTCGGTACTACCGATTTGATAGAAATGCATATAGAGACAACAACGTCGAATCCAGTTTATTGTAGGCCATATCGGCTATCATATAAAGAAAGCGAGATCGTTCAAACAAAAATAGACGAACTTATTTCTGCTGGTATAGTACGTGAGTCCGTATCACAATACGCCAGTCCCGTAATTTTAGTTAGGAAAAAAGGAGGTGATTATAGGCTTTGCATAGACTATAGAGCACTGAATGCTCGCACAGTCAAGGATCGTTATCCAATGCCTCACATCGATGACCAAATCAATCGGCTTTCAGGAAAAACATTCTTTACGGCCCTAGATTTAACGCAAAGTTACTACCAGAAGGTCAATTCTACTAATTAACGTACAATGTGAAAATCATGACACCGGAATGCGATGATATTGTGAATAGACCAAAAAACGGTATTCAATTTCAATTTCAATTATTCTACTAATCTACAAGTATTCTACTAATCTTAAAATTCGGTTTGTTCACATTCAAGTCGCAATATCATTGCAGTAAACGTTACGTTTGACTTACTTTTTTGGTTTAGTAGAATACCTTTTGTGACATTTTGGAACTTTTGAGGCACTGCGACTTGAATGTGAACGTTTTTTTGTTACGAGAATTGGCCTTCAGGTCAGTGTTTCTGACGACTCGATTTCTAAGACTGCTTTTGTTACGCCCAGTGGCCAGTATGAATTCCTGAAAATGCCGTTTGGTTTGGCCAATGCTCCCGCTGTTTTCTCACGCTTAATTCGTAGAGCTTTAGGGTCGCTAGATAATAAAATAGCCATTTTTCTTGACGATTTAACTATTCCGTCTTCTACTATAGAAGAGGGTATAGAATTATTAGGAGAACTTTTATATCTTTTGTCTAAAGCAAACCTAAAGCTTAACCTCAAAAAATGCTCGTTTTTGAAAACTAGCGTGAATTACCTTGGTCATGAAGTTACTGCAGGAAGTATTAGACCTGGTCAGGCTAAAATTTGTGCTGTCTCTGATTTCAAGCGACCTCAAAACGTTCATGAGGTACGACAATTTGTAGGATTAGCCTCATACTTCCGTAAATTTGTCAGGGGATTCGCAGAAATAGCTAGACCTCTTACTTATCTAACTAAGAATAACGTAAACTGGTTTGGGAACGTGAACAAGAACATGCATTTATTACCTTAAAGTCTATTCTGACGTCCCGGCCCGTACTGGCCATTTATGATCCACATGCTAGGACTGAAGTACATACCGATGCCAGTAAGTTAGGGTTAGGTGGTATTCTACTGCAATATCAAGCGAATAGTCTCTTAAAACCAATCGCTTACTTCAGCCGAGTCACCAGTCAAGAGGAGCAGTACTACCATAGCTATGAATTAGAAACTTTAGCTGTAGTCGAGTCCTTGAAACGTTTTCGCATTTATATTACCGGTATCCCAGTTAAAGTAGTCACAGACTGTGCGGCTTTGCGAACCACTTTGAGTAAGAGAGATTTGATACCACGGATTGCCCGATGGTGGCCCACTTGGGATAATAAACTAACAGACGTGATCTGGGGTATAAACAATACTCCGCATGCAGTTACGGGTGTAGCTCCATTCAATTTGATATTCACACATAATAATTCTCTACTCCCCGCATATCCAACAATATCAAATAGTGACATAACTCCAACAGAACAATTAGAGGAGCGTAGAAGATCAGCAAAATTACGTATAGACAGACAAATGACCGTTATGAAAGAACAGTATGACAAACGGCATAAATGTTGTAGAAAATACAAAATAGGGGAGCTGGTTCTCTGGAAGGGAGGCATTTCTAGGGATAATAGTACTCGAATCACGAAAAAGCTGGGAAGCCTATATACAGGACCTTATAAAGTTACTCATGCTAATCACAACATAGACCGGTACACAATAAATAGTATAAAGGGAGTAAAAGGGTATAGGAAATTTAGTGCTGTTGTAGCGGGTGATTCTCTTCGGCCCTACAAGCCTAGTGTTTCAGATAGTTCGTCAGAAGCTTCAGACCGCGAGGTAGATAGAGATGACCTTATTGATTTATTAGAGAGTTAGCGTTTTGATGGTTATATATAACTACCTACTTACTGTTATATCTTGTCAATTTTCATTATTATTTCTTTAAATAAATGATTAAACTTATAAATTGATATACTTTTACAGTGCGTACTTATTTCCCATGTAAAGAAAATATAATCATTTCTACTAAGCTGTGTGATACCTACTGTAATTTAGGTATTCTGTGTGAAACAACAATAATAATTTAATCATACATGATTCATAATAAATTACATAAATATAATATCTATTCTACTAAGCTGTGTGATACTGTAGTCTAGATCTGTGTGAAACAACAATAATAATATAAACATACATGATTCATAATAAAATACATAAATATAATATCTATTCTACTAAGCTGTGTGATACTGTAGTCTAGATCTGTGTGAAACTACAATAATAATATAAACATACATGATTCATAATAAAATAAATAAATATAATATCTATTCTACTAAGCTGTCTGATACTGTAGTCTAGATCTGTGTGAAACTACAAAAATAAAATAAACATACATGATTCGTAATAAAATACATAAAATAATATCTATTCTACTAAGCTGTGTGATACTGTAGTCTAGATCTGCGTGAAACTACAATAATAATATAAACATACATGATTCATAAGAAAATACATAAATATAATATCTATTTTCTTAAGCTGTGTGATAACCTCAACATAAATATAGCAAAAAAAAAAAGGCTTAGTAGGAATGCCCTACATCTGTGTGGAACTTTGCAATAGATACTTTGAGTCTCATTGACACATCCAAATTTTAATATTTTTATGAGCACAAACTGCGTGATATCCTTTTAATTGTTTCAGTTCCAACAAAACGATGACAACCCGAGACTGACCGATCGCCGTGAGTCACGGCAGATGCAGGATGGCCGAATGTTACAAACGCAGGGAGCCTCCCAGGAGACTGCGCATCAGCGGAAGCAGTGACGTCACCGCCAATCTAATAGTGTATTTTTGATGAATATTTAATTAAGTACATAATGTACAGACTTCATTTCCTCTGATTGGTTCTTGGTTCCTGTTTCGTTAATTATTAATTAGTCATTGATTTTATTGCTGATTACATTTATTTTGTGTTTAAATCATATCGATGTATCGAGTTGTATTATTTTTTTAAGTTAGCAACATTGATTGTACGCGCTTATAAAATACCCTGTAACCGTGATTAGCGGCCCTGTTCGCTGTGAAACGCCGAATAAACTACAAGTATTTTGGCCCCCGTGTTATTTCTACACTGCACCTACGCCCAGCCTCAACAGAACCCACCTAAAAGACACTTCTGACACCCACATACATCCCCTTCGTCACAATAGATTGCGTCCCGGGGAAGGACATAGGATAGTTTTTATCCCGATATACCCACGGGATCGACACTTATGCGGGAGAAACTGCGGGGCGCTGTTAGTGATCATTTCAGCAGAAAGACGTCCACTGCTGGACATAGGCCTCCCCCAATTTTGGGGGGGGTTGCCATAATCGCCACGCTTGGCAGGCGGGTAGGCGATCGCAGTATGGTATGATGGTGTAATGCATAGAGAACGCTGCTGCCCATTCTCAGGTCTCCCTTAGTCGCCTTTTACGACACCCACGGGAAGTATGAGGTGGTGCTATTCTTTGATAAAATAAAAATGGAAAAAATTGATGTTCTTTTTTTGAGGTCAGTGATGTCCACTATTGTGTATATTAATCATGTTTATCCTAAATTATAGAGGTATGAGGAACAGGGTGTAAAGTTCACTCATAGTCTATAGAAAAGGGAGGATCCTCCGACCAGACGGCACCCACGGGAAGTATGAGGTGGTGCTATTCTTTGATAAAATAAAAATGGAAAAAATTGATGTTCTTTTTTTGAGGTCAGTGATGTCCACTATTGTGTATATTAATCATGTTTATCCTAAATTATAGAGGTATGAGGAACAGGGTGTAAAGTTCACTCATAGTCTATAGAAAAGGGAGGATCCTCCGACCAGACGGGTGTTGTCTGGCGGGCAACTGGCCGATGTTTCATGTCGGACCGTTGTATCTATGCTAGTTGCGTGGTAAACTGCTTGCGCGATGCAGGATTTTGCGTGACGTCAATATGGCGCGTTGTTCGCATGTGGCGTGTAGATACCGCTATAGGATTAAAAACCTTATTACTCCCGAGGATTTTCTAAAAGTTCTGACTAGAATTTTCATATAGGTACCCTACCTTCACACCTATAAATATTATTTTTACTCTAACAAAACACATTCTACGTTAGGATCTTGTTTTCGTTATTTGGATTGAGAGGATAAAGAAAATATTCCCGATGATTTTCTGCTAAAACTAAATCTGTGTATTGAATTACCGATGCCTGGGGGCCTAAAAAGGCCACTTTGGCAGAATCAAAAAGGATAACATTATGAATCATATTATGGCGAAGACAGTCCGTGTTTTTCTTTTTTCGCTGCGTTACGTAGATATCTAATGTAATCTAATCACCTATAATGTTCCCACTGCTGGGACACAGGCCTCCTCTCTGTGAGAGGGAGTGGACCGTAATCCACCACGCGGGCCCAGTGCGGGTTGGTAGATGTCACATGTCTTCGAATTTTTGGTTCTAGGACAGGCCGGTTTCCTCACGATGTTTTCCTTCACCTTTTTGAGAGCAGTGGTGATGAAATAATTTACACAAAGAAAAGCGCCTGTCTGGGTTCGAACCTACGACCTACAACTCGTAAGTCGCGGCCGTTACCACTTGGCCACCACTGATCACTGCTACGTAGATATAATCAAAGAGATTGGGATTGGATTTGGATTGGATTGATTGGTATTTTATTAGCACAGACAAAAAAAATAACCGATAAATCCTTCCACAATGGGATTTGTTACGATTAACCTGACCATTATGATTCATAATGTTATCCTTTTATGATTATGCCTGTTTTGGGTTGTTTTTCGTATTTTTACAAGTTTTTTTTTTCTTTTACAAAAACCAATGACTAATTTGCGCCGAAATACCTATGGTAACTGACACTTTCGGCCTTATTACAAAACAAGATTTATCTTTAGACCCAGGTTTAAACCATCCACCCATTTTTAAATTTCGAACTATAATCCAACGAAGCTAAAGTTCTTATTACAAAAACTGACGTTAAACCCAAGTCTAAGTTGTCAATTTTGCATTAAGAACTTTACGTTTGTCGGAATAAAGTTCAAAATAGAGTAACTGGCTCGAAGGTTTAGGCTAGGTCTAAAATTAGATCTCGTTTTGTAATAAAACGGTTTGTGTTTGAACAGAATAAATTTCAATCGTTTATTTATAGATAGATAATTTTATTTATCCTATTCGACAGAACCGTCCTGTAAACTGTCAAGTAAAAACCAAAATTAATCCCGCCTCCTAGATATTGTTGAACATAACTGATACGCGTGACGTGCTCATATTTTACCAGTATCAGCGACTACACGCACCTGTCAAGGTACAACAAGTACCGAAATAGGCACTTAAGACCCACCACACAACAATCGACCTTAAAATGAAGACTGTAGGGTGGAATACAAATCGGAGGGGCTGATAGAAGTATCAGAGTTAATGGCTGACACGGAGAAATGTCGAAAAACAGATTGTTGGAAATTTATCAGTGCCCTCGTTCTCGTGTGTGGGTTGCTGTAGGTTGCCAGCGATCACTCAAGTGGTTACGTGGTTACAGCTGCGATTATGGTAATGGGGGAACAGGGGTTCATATTTTTAAAAGAAATGTTAATTAAGTGGTTGTACTACCTATAGGTACAATTTTGCATAATACAGACGTGATGTTATGTTTTATTAATTAAGAGGAGGGCAAGATCATTTAGAGGGTACTGAATACGAAGTAAGGTACCTACTTAGTACTTACATACATATTGTACCGAAATAAATAAGAATCCACCACATTGAAAATAATACGTCGTCATTTCAGCCGAAAGACGTCCTCTGCTGGACATAGGACTCCCCCAAAAGGGGGGGCGGGGGGGGGTTGCCATAATCACCACGCTTGGCAGGCGGGTTGGCGATCGCAGTATGGTATGGTGGTGGAATGCATAGAGAACGCTGCTGCCCATTCTCCGGTACGCCCCTTAGTCGCCTTTTACGACACCCACGGGAAGTATGGATTCTCGTATAATTATGTAATATAAAATTCAATATAAAATGTTTAAACAAAATATCGAGATATTTAAAAAAAACGATGGTATGTATGTTGCTTGACAATATAGCTATTGGTTATTTAAAAAATATATATTAGGAAAAGAAAAAAGAATTAGAAGAGTTTAACAATTTCCGGATATTTTTTAGAATCAAATATTATAACGAATAACGCGAGTCTTTTACCTGATTGCAATCGGGTTTTAGGCTCGTTAGAACAGATTTTAGATGGAATTCATTTTAATATTTATAATCAATTTTCTCTTTTTAAAAACTTAGCTAATGTATTCATTAGCTAAGTTGTTAAAAAGAAAAAAAGTTATATGATCGTCTGACGCTGATCGAAAATTCGTAAGATTCCAAAATATCAATAATTGAAAACAAGTATACAGGATCAAATTAAATTAGCTAGCGAAACTTAGCCACAAGTATACAGGATCAAATTAAATTAGCTAGCGAAACTTAGCCACAAGTATACAGGATCAAATTAAATTAGCTAGCGAAACTTAGCCACAAGTATACAGGATCAAATTAAATTAGCTAGCGGAACTTAGCCACAAGTATACAGGATACAATGGTAAAGTATTAATATGTGTTTTGTTTTCACTTCTGTCGGCACTCCCGGAGTGCCACTGTTTTTTTTTCGTGATTTCAGAGTTGTTCATATTCAGGGGTAGAGCACCCTGTAAAAATTTGGATGGTGATAAAAAATCTTCCTGTATTAGAGAGTAAATTCAGGAATCTTCAAAATATATCAGGTGAATCTAGGTCAACCATTATCAAGCAACTAAGTCAGAAAGAAAAAAAACGACGGGTTGCACTCCGGGAGTGCCGGCAGAAGTGAAAACTTGAATATTAACGTTGTTTACTGTAACTGTAACTGTAACCGTCTCTAACTGTTTGTCTGTCTGTAATTTGATCCAGTATAATTGTAAAAACCATTGAACTCGCGCCACTGTTACCGAAAGCGATACCGCGCGTGTTTTGTTTACAAGACGATTCAAAAGTGGGTACTTTTGAATCGTCTTGTGGTAGCTAAAGCGGGTGCTTCGGATATGTTCGGCTGTCTTCGGGATGTACTCGGTTTTAATGTATATCTGACATGTCAGTGAGTGATGGCGAAGTATTCTGTGTGTTTTGTTTTCAATTCTGTCGGCACTCCCGGAGTGCCACTGTTTTTTTTTCTATCTAAAAGGCAATAAGGTGATACCTGCGGCGCTATTCTGTAAAAATCTCATCGTGAAAACTTGGGTGAAGTGAGCTGTCAATAGTGTAAATTCCTAGCAAAAAAAACACACTTCACCTAAGTTTTCACGGTGAGATTTTTACAGAATCGACCGGCTGCACCCTTTTAACACACTTTTAATAACAATCTGAATCATTTAGAAGGATATTGCCAATCCATTGCTTCATACGTTGGAAAAAATTGTCTGCTAAACAACATTAACGCCACTGTCGTCTACAGCCGACAAGAAAATGCGTGTTGGACACGTTTTCGTTTGTCGTCTATACCCGACCGTGGCGTTCAAAAGGTTAATAATGCAATTAATGTTGTTGAACTGCCAAAATGAAAACTATTTTAATGTAAAAGCGGGGTAATCACCCTGCTGCATATTTACTTCGTGGGTTTAAGATTGTTTTGGATTTGTTTATAAATTATTTAAATAATATATTGCGAAATGCTAAATATTTCAGCTAAGATGAGAACGCTAATAGGGATGTGTGGTGTTACACGAATGGATAGAATAAGAAATGAGTACATAAGAGGAAGTTTGAAAGTGGCACCGGTAACTGAAAAGTTATGTGGAAATCGGCTGTCATGGTATGGGCATGTGTTACGGAGAAATGAGGAAAATGTCGTGAGGAGAGTTTTTAGTATGGATTTCGATGGGTATAAGAGTAGGGGAAGACCAAAGAAACGATGGACGGAACGTGTGAATGATGATATGGTTAGAAAGGTGGTGACCACCGAGATGACGACTAATAGAGAAGTATGGAAGAAAAAGACATGTTGCGCCGACCCTAAATAAATTGGGATAAGGGCAGGAGAACGATGATTCTCAAAACCCAATGCAAAAGCAAAACATTTATTTCTCGTCACAGCCATCTTTCACAAGATATTTCACCCCGACTAAGCCGCAGTCAGCCCCCATTCAGATCATAATCCTGCAGCTGTTAGAACAATGTCGGGGAGGGTAGAGGTACCTAACTTGTACCCCGGGGGTAGAATGGCTGCTAAATAATTACAGATCATCCGGATTCGCTCGCGGTCGAGGTTTTGATTGATTGGAGTTGTGATTGAAACATAAATGTGGAAGATACAATACGTTCATATTTAGTCATTTTTTCTTTTCATGCTTGATGGGTTGATTTTAGTCATAATGGCCAGTAGTGTGAATAGACCAGAGAGAAAACATCTACAATTTTCAATTTGTTTGCTAAAGGGCGATTATCTATTGCATGTTTTCCTTTATCCACAGGTTATTAATGACTCAATGTTTGTGAGACGTAGTTACGCTGCTACGAAGAGTGTATTCAGTCGTGATTCGTTTATTGTGTGTAACTGTGTCATCCAAAATGTAGGTATTATTGTTTTGAAAGTAGGTATTTGGGTCCCGTAAAGGTAAGCCATCAGAAACATAACTTGTAAAAAAAAACAAGTCTCGCAACTCAGTTCTTCTATCGTAAAAAGTTGTGAGATCCAAGTCGGTTATTTATTCAGTCCCTGCTTAAGGAACCTTCTGTCTTAAGTTATTACGTAATTAGCTAACCTAACAACATCTTCGTCGTCGTCGTCGTTTCAGCCGATAGACGTCCACTACTGGACATAGGCCTCCCCCAATTTTGGGAGGGTTTGCCATAATCGCCACGCTTGGCAGGCGGGTTGGCGATCGCAGTATGGTATGATGGTGGAATACATAGAGAACGCTGCTGCCCATTCTCCGGTACGATCCTTAGTCGCCTTACAACAACAACATCTTATAGTGACCATATCAATATTAAAAATCTTTTATGTTTAACTAAATAGATTGACTTGGCCATCGCATGGAAACACAATGTATGTCACAAGTAATACCTCATTTCAGCCGAAAGACATCCACTGCTGGACATAGGCCTCCCCCAAGCACCATTCTTGGGGGGGTTTGCCATAATCGCCACGCTTGGCAGGCGGGTTGGCGATCGCAGTATAGTATGGTGGTGGAATGCATAGAGAACGCTGCTGCCCATTCTCCGGTACGATCCTTAGTCGCCTTTTACGACACCCACGGGAAGTATGGGGTGGTGCTATTCTTTAAGTCCGGCACCACACAGACCCTAATAATACCCAGACAAGTAATACATATTATATTAAATTGGATTGTTTAATTCACGAGAAATTAAGTTTATGTGAAACTAGCTTCTGCCCGCGACTTCGTCCGCGTAAAATTTCTCCCTCCCCCATTCACCCTCTTTGGCCTGGAATTTTTTTGCCATGGGATCTGGAGGCGATAGTCCTCGTGCGCCTGTATGAGTGGCGCGCGGAGGCACTACGCCGGGGGGAGGATCCGCTTCCGCGGCAAATCGCTGCGGAGCGGACGGATCTCCGGCGCGATCTCATGGCGGCATGGAAAGAGCGACTGTCGCAACCCAGCGCAGGGCACGCCGCGATAGCGGCGATAAGACCCCTCTTTGAGGAGTGGCTAGAGAGGCGCCACGGCGCCCTCACCTACCGCCTGACGCAGGTCCTCACCGGACACGGAAGTTTCGGGAGGTTCCTGCACATCATCAGGCGGGAGGAAACGCCCGGGTGTCACCATTGTCAGGATCGCCCAGAGGACACGGTGGAGCACACGGTGGAGGTCTGCCCCGCTTGGGCGGAGGACCGCCGTGTCCTCGTAGAGGCGATTGGCAGCGACGGCGACCTCTCGCGTCCGGCCCTGGTGCAAGCCATGGTCCGGGGCGAGAGGGAGTGGGAGGCAGTCACCTCCTTCTGCGAAGCAGTCATGCTAGCGAAGGAGGTGGCGGGACGGCTCAGGGAGAGAGCCTCCCGTCCCAGCCGCCGCGGGAGACGCTCCGGGCGTCGGGAGCCGCGTGACGACTCCCGGCCACCGTAGGCGCGGGCCTGCGGGCGGAGAGTAATGGGTAGCTCACCGCCCGATCAGGACCAGGCCCGTGCCGGACGGCGCGTACGTGTTCCACGCGCGCTTCAAAGAGATGTCAGCATCGGGGAGGGGCCCCTTAAGGCCGAAGCCTGCCGGGTCAGCGGGATTGTCCGAAAGGGTTACCGCTGGCCCGGAACATAAAGGGCTAAGGAAGGAACACGGGTGGGTTTTAGTCAGTAAGAGTCTGACACTCCCTTCCGCTCCACCCAGAGCGGGAGGAGTCATTTGATGACTGCACATCCGCAAAAAAAAAAAAAAAAAAAAGGCCTGGAATTTCAAAAATCCTTTCTTAGTGGATACCTACTCTTCACAAAAAACACACCCCCTAAATTTCATGTCTTTAGGACCAGCGGTTTAGGCTGTGCATTGATATATGAGTCGGTCAGGATTTTGAATTTTATTTAAGTGAAATAAAATATTTAGATTTTTTTCCAGCATTAAAATCACGAAAAAGCCTCATTAATTTATAAAAAGTCAACCATTACGAGGATTACTAACGCTTTTATGAATGCAACAGCCATTCACCTCCAAAACAACGACAAACTCCATTCAATACCTACGAAACAAATGAATCAAACTGCTATCGTTTCTAAAAACAGTAGCTCTACCATGAGTTTGCACAGCCAAAACTCGCTAGCGACTACGTAAATAATATGTATGAAATATTGTACAGCGCCCCTAGCGGTCACCGGAAGAATTAAAATTCGTACCATGAGCACTATAGATTTCGATAGGTAAGAAACCTAACGTAATCTATTCGATAGTCACTAACGTTTTTCAGCTGTCGCCATACAAAACGGCACCATGAGTTAATAATTTGACAGACGCTATCGAAAAATACGCTTACGATAGTAGTTACGTAAGTCACTGGCATTTTGACACGTGAAACATATGTTTACATTGAAATTATATACGTTTGTGAGTATTTTGAGCCAAAATAATGTCTGGAAGAGCTTATTTAGCATAGAATATGTTGGCGGCCACTGACTTTGAAGACCAACGACATAAACAACGTGAATTTCAAGCCAAAATTACAGGAAAATGACATTCTAGCTTACCAATGAGCGGGGCATTACGCAGCTACCGGCTTTCTGTGATGAAAATTAACTTAAATTTAAATAAAAGACATTTTACTTAAACAACCTTTTCATTTATTTTATTATTATATGGGAAACATACAGCATATTTATCAAAATAAGGAACACAAAAATTGACATAAAAACACGTACTTATTATCTATTAAATACACAATTTTTTCTTTGAACATTGGACACTAGGATTTCCCCTGTATCGTGGGTGCATTTACAAACACAAATCTCACATGCACAAATACCCAGACCCGGAACAATTAGGTAGGTATCTTTCTTTGGAAGATTGGATCACACAACTTTTTGCTCCATGCGACAAATAAACCGGCGATTCTTAGCACAGAAGCGACAGGATTGGTGCAGTTTCTAAAAATTGTGCCACCACTGGTCCTCATTGTATTATTGTCATTTTGTAAACTTATTTCATTGAATTTAATTAAAAAACGCCGTGAACACAATGTCAACAAATACAAAATTACAAATTGAAAACGACACTCGATGACACAACAGTGACATATAAGGAATAAAAATTCAACAACCACTAAATACCTTAACAAGATCACTAACCGCCAACCATTCTATTTAGTCGGATTATTGCCTATCATAACATTTTAAGCACAGGCGATAGCACTACATTTTGAGCATAATATATGCCGTTCTCTCTCCTTATTACTGAGAAAGAAAGAAACAAAACTTAAGGAAGTGACGTTCATACGAAACGATCTATCGAGTTCACCTTAGCGCCTGCGTAAGACTTCGTAAAACTCATGGTGCAAGCATTATCGAAATCTATTCGATCCACGTTAATACGCTAGCGAGCTTGACGCTAGCGAGTAAGTTTTCGATAACAACTCATGGTAGAGGTACAGGTACCGAATCTCAATTATTTCCGTTTCGCGTAACGAAACAGTACCGAAATGATCCCTAAACAATAGCAGGATGAATATTTACGCTATATTCATGAGTCGACGAGTGAATTTAACTGCGGACTGGCGATAAGGTTGAAACGGATATGGACACAATACTGATCTTCACATTATGTTTTAGGGACAAAAGGTTTGTTGTCAAAACGGAGAATCAATAAAATTATTTGACGGATTTACTTAGTGTTCTACTTTTGAATGATTTGTGTTCGAGATTTAAATGTTTTGCTTTTAATTGCGATGGCTTGCGTTCCATGCCAATTATTTTTTGAAAACAGCAATCCACAACGAGAATATATTTATTATACTTTCTTAGTTTATTGAATACCTACCTATCTCGTCGATCGAAAATGTATATAAGTATATAAATGTGTAATTTATTTTTCTATTTATTAGTTCTATTTTTTTAATTCATTCCCGCCTTAGAGAGGGAAGCAATTACTATGAGTTTTTCCCGCTCAAAGATTGGAAGCAGCGTCTTCTACCCGCTATTCGGATCAAACAAACACTACTTTCCGACTATGAGAAATTAAAAAGTTTTTCATGGAAAAAACAATAAAGCAGTAGGTTAATGTAACATATATTAAGAGAGTGAATAACTGTACAAACAATATAAAAGGCACAGTAATTAGAGATATTTCCTAAAAACCTTCACTTAAACAGCTTTATCAGCTTAAAAATGGCGTGTTTGTGCGAGATTACCACGTGTCCAATATAAGTGATTAGCTTCTGCCCGCGTTTTAGTCAACTACACTATAAAATACTCGGTAAATATAATATAATATAATTAGTTTAGCTTCCTACCGATCCAATTTTTGAAATTGGATCGGTAGGTATTTCCAGAGATTAGGTACACCCTACTCGTACATCCAAAGTTACAAACTTTGCATCTGTATATATATATATTTTATTAGTGAAAATAGTCACGTTTATTTTGTTCTGTGAATCAAAACGCGTCGTTGGTCCTAATGGTTTTCCGAACACATAAGTGACAAATGATCGCGAAAATCACATATTCGCGCGACTATCGTTTCTATTAGGACCCAGTCTTTTATTTGTTTACTTGTTGTATTGCAATTTAAAAACACACGCTTTCCGTTGAAATTGGACTCCAGCTCTAGGTAAAACTCGTTTAATCAATCTTTTCCACCTACAAAAATATTATCCTTTTAAAAAACCGACGGCGAATAAATCGGAGTACGGTGTTGTTCGGTTCGGATACGATTCACGAATGTAATAACCAAAGCTTTTCGATGGTGACAATCGATCAATCTGGTATATTTCGAGAATAGAATAGAATACCTTCTCTTTATTATGTATACCATATAAATTACAGACATAAAAGAAACTGTACAAAGGGTGACACAATGGGCGGTCTTGTCGCTAAAAGCGATCTTTTAAAGACTACCTTTGGATGCATTAAAAAGGGGAAGGACAGACAAATACTGTAGGTAGTCTGTGGTGTACCATTTACATAATAGAATAAATACATACATAAAGTATATTATACTAATCTAAATAAATATATACATATAATAATAAACGTGAAACAGGAGCAAAGAAAATATAAAGATGATGTTTAAGGAGAGAGGAAGTGCTTTTTAACCATAATTTTAAAAGAGGGCAAACATTGAGCACGCCTTACCGACACGGTCAAGTTATTCCATAACCGTACTGCTTGCTTGCTTAGAGCACATTGACAAGGCTTGGAGGCAATGTTTTTTAATTAGGTTTGGAATAAATATGTCTAAAACATTATGGTTTTAAAAATGTATTGGGTAGGCCACTTTTAAATTGAAGAAATTATTTCAAAACCTATTCCAGAATTTTGAACATTAACTGACTGATATGACTATATACCATTACCTTCGCCAAGATATCTAAATTCTATTTGCAATAAATATGACGGTTACGGAAAAGTAAAACTCTTTTGAAATTCGAATAGCGAATTTGACACTGAATTAAGCATGGCCGCGTTGCGTTCGGAAACAACATTACAATCTGGCATCGCGGTCGGAAGCATTTACAAACTAACAAAGTATAACGAAACTGAACGAAACAATATATCTGAGCAAAGCGATCTCTGGGGGTTTACTGCCCGACTGTTCGGCCAAGCACATAAAGTTGCATTCATATCGGAATATGGAATATTGTTTTGAATGGGACAAAAAAAAAGGATAAATTCATTCAAATTCCTTTATGTTTTTGTTGAATACGTTGATGCGGAAGTAGGTTTCTGGTTGAAAATGTAATCATTAGCATCTGACACGGACAGAATAAAAACCGGCCACGTGCGTTCGGGCCACGCACAGTGTAGGGTTCCGTAATAGCCCCTTATCACAATATAGTACGATTCTGTTGTTCTTTATTCTGAATAATATGTAATGGTAAAGATATTAAGAGTTTATATTAGGGGTTATAATAACAAAAATCGATTTTAAATTTGAATTATCATTTCTAAAAGGATGCGGGGATGTCGATCAGAAGTGTGATGGTCTTAAACGCTTGAAAACGGCTCCACAAAGGACGATGGTAGCTAAAAAATAAGATTATCCAAAACCCAAGTTCAACGACTATTACTGCTAAACTAATAAAGTTATCTTAACCGCTATAATTTTCCTTTAAAGTTCATGAAATGCACTATTATCGTGAATTTATCCAAATTTTTCAAGCCAGCAGTTTCGCTTTTAGAGGGGGAGGACTGGAACAAAAATTTGCATTTTAAAGTTTAATATTTCGTAAATGGAGCATTAAATCGAAAAATAATTTTAGCAACCCCCAAGTTATTTTAAAAGACCTATTCAACGATACCCCACACGATGGGGTAGACGAGCAAAAAAATATTCATCCTTACTTCACGTGTAAAAAAGCTAGCTAAAAAAATAATTCCAAAATTTTATTGTACCACTTTGTCGGCGTAATTGATATACACACTCCTTCAAAATTACAGCTTTCTAGTACTAACGATCTCTTAGCAAAACCTCGGACAGACAGACAGACGGACATGACGAAACTCTAAGGTTTCCTTGTCAGAACTACGGAACCCTAAAAAACCAAGAATCAGTCTTTAACAATTGCTTACAAACTAGATTCATAGAAGATTCTACTTTAAGAACTTCCCTTTATTAAATCCTATCAGAAACGCTAAAGACTTAGATAGACTTGTAGCTTTAAATCCATACTAGGTACTTAATATTATAAAATATATATAAATGCGAAAGAGTGTCTATCTGTCTGTCTGTGAACCGATTTAGAAGAAATTTGGTATAGAGCTAGTTTGAGTCCCGGGAAAGAACATAGGATAGTTTTTATCCAGATATTCGCACGGGATCGACACTTATGCGGGTGAAACCGCGGGGCGCTGCTAGTCATTCATAAATCCTTCTTGTTTGAACAAGCTTTAGTAAGTACTCAGTGATCAATAATTTCCATTTGTGTTTTATCTTGATCAACCCACATTTAGGGACACGCTTGTGGCTATGTCTGTGCGTTGATAGAGTTGTCATTATTTGTACTTGACTATTATTTGTCAAGTCGTGCAAAAGCGGCATCCTTTTCTCGGAGCAGCTCAGGCCATTTTCGACCCCCTATAAATTCGTTGTGGGAAAAACTAGGAGCCTGCATTTTTAATAATTATCTAGGAGCTTATTCGTAAATAATAACAGTAATGGCTGGTTTTGAAGTGTAGTAAGTAAAAAAAAACAACAAATAAAAACGACCAAAATGTAAGTAAGCAAATACTTACCCCAGCAAAATTTAATTTTCCCAAAAAAAACGTGCTTAGGTACTCAAAAATTTCATCTTCATCATATTTCTTATAAACCTCTTATGAGTCAACCGTGTAAGCGGTAAAATGTGATCAAGTCCCCGTCGCCACCTCTTAAACTCGATTTACAGCAAGCTTGCCTACAAAATATTTCAAGGAATATTAGCTAGATTCTCGTATAATTTCAAGGCGGAGTCTATATTTACTCTCAGCTGCTTTCGGCAGACTCAAGTGATAACGAACCCATTTTTAATACATAGGTACCTAAGTTCAAATCGTCCCCTAACTCCATTATTTTTCGTTCAAAGGCTGAAAGAGGTTAAAAATTGGTTATGAATTTTTCGGAACGCAAAATGTTTTACCCCTTCCTTAAAGCATAGTTTAACACGACTTGTAGGAATCTTTTTAGTATTTTGATTTTATTATCATAATAGTCAAATTGAGATACAGATCAACGTTTAATAATAACTTATTTGGAATCAAATAAATTAATTGCAAGACCAAAATTCGGAGTCCCACAAAAATAATATTTGTTCCGTTTCGAATTTCATGAATAATATTTTTTAGGTGCCCATGTTTTGAAAACGTTATTTTTGCACGTTCTACAGTAAAATATACCTGTGTAATCCAAATCCAATAAACTGATTTTCATTTTGCTCTTTGTGCCATAACAGAAAGTTACTTGGCTACGAAAAATATTGCACAAATCTTCCAGAGGAAAACTAATGTGATTCCCGGATCACCAGGAAAACTTATTTACAAAAGATGTGTCAAATTTGTCAATCCCGCTACCTATATGCTGGCGGCTGACGTAATCGGATTACCGACACGAGTTATGCTACAACATAAATCGGATTACCGAATGCCTGCGTTTTAACCAGATTTTCTTGGCTTGACGGTAAAAAATATATTTCCCAACGATTTATTTAACAGCAACTTTATTACGGCGCAGGCTTGACGTATCGCATAATTAATCAATGGTACCCTCAGTGATGCGCTGCAATCTTTCGAATACGAGACGATCGATCGCTACGTCTACGTTTTACATGAATAATCGGATGCCTTTGAATCGAGTATCGAACGAGTCATTAGCTAATCAGATTATCTGTGATACCGACAAAAGTCAAATGATTGGCTATCGAAAAACTTTGTTACTGTAACCTTTGCGCTTTGTTTTCTTTTCGCTTGCGTAAAAACCTTTGTTTTTCCGAAATGAAAGCGGAATTCTAGTCAACACTATTGGTCTCAGCAAGCTTTCTATTTTGTAAATTAGGTCCATCTGATATGTATCTCTGTCGGTTTGTAATTCAAGATTTAACAACAGGAAGTCCAACACCTCTTATCACCCTACTATCAGACCTACCCTATAATATACCACGAACATAAATTATAATAAACCCAACACTTCAGTGGCGTCACACCCCTAAACAACAGTGACGCGGCCATTGTTATACACAAGAAGGCATTTAAGGGCTCACACTGACCCATAAAAGTCAAACTTTATATTGGATCGCGTGGAAAATTTTGGGATTTATTGTCGAAAAATTTTGTAGGTCTACTAAAGATTTTCTTCGTAAAAGTTTGTTTTAAACACAATTGAAAGTTTTTATTCTAAATAATGAGATTCTCAAACACATGTTCTCCAGTAGACGATGATACGACAGTCTATTTATATTCCTACACTAGCTTATGCCTAAAATTGTATTGGAAAAATATAATATCCGAATGTATACATAAACTTAACATAGTTTCGAAGGAAAAAATATTATATCCAACTGTATAAATAAACTTACATATCATAGTTCTGAAGGTAAAAAGTAATTTTATTGCAATAATAAATCTAGAGTCTAGATTCTAGACAATACTGAAGAACAAGACAGTTGTAACAATAGAACTCGATAACGCCTACAAAAGTAATAAAGTTATCAAATGGCTGCTGCCATGACAGTGAATTTATTGATATAACTTAGTAGTTATCGCCACCTGTGCCCTGGGGATTTATTCAACAAAATGTTTTTCTTGATAACCAATACTTTTCAAGATTGTCCGTAGTCTCATCGTGAAATGAATGAACCTTTCGTTTCCATTACCATTCGGTGTTTAATTAAAAAAAAGGCGACTATGGGGCGTACCGGAGAATGGGCAGTTCTCTATGCATTCCACCACCATACCATACTGCGATCGCCAGCCCGCCTGCCAAGCGTGGCGATTATGGCAAACCCCCTCCCCCCGTTTGGGGGAGGCCTATGTCCAGCAGTGGACGCCTGTAATGATGATGATGACAATCCACTTTTGGGCAATCATGTAAAAAAACATGTGAAAAATCTCTGTTCGTTTGTTAATTTCGCAATGCGTTGGGCGCCATATTTTCTAGTTAGGAAAATTCATAAAAGGCAAAGATTCAGCATCTCCCAAAACAAAGGAGTGATTAATTCAGAAACAATAGTAATGTGCAATTTATTTTGCTATCAATAACTTAAACATGGACCCGAGTCGGGCGCCAAAACTAAAAAATAAATAAAAAACTAATTGGACAAGAAGATTCTAGGATATGATAAAGCTAACAAGTTTCTGAAAGATGTTGAGTGGTAAATTCGGTAAGAGAAGAAATAAACAACGTATCGTTTCAGAAAAGTCCCGTGTTGGGCGCCAAAGTAAAAGAAAATCGAAAAATAGGTATAAGAGACGTAGAAAATGAGGTAAGATAACAAGTTTTACCGTTTTCGCTAGGTGCTTAACTTAGTCCCGTGTTGGGCGGCAATATAAAACCTTTCGTGTGAAAAAAACTTAATAAAAGAGTGGCTAGACGTTAATTTTATAAAATTCTTGAGGTTAACCTTCACTAAGATAAGAGATTTTACAAGCATTTTCAAGCTGCTTAATTTTATTCTTATGCATAAAATTTAACTTTATATACAGAAAAAGCTTTTGTTTTATATTAAATTTAGTGTTACTAACATTTTCCCGTTTAAGATTGGTATTCTATCTTGTTTCTTAATATCGTTCTACCTGTTGACAGCTACCAGCTCGAACTAAACTAGCACGCACCAAAATAAGGGACCTTAATTTTACCGTCAATTTATCACAATAACCTTGGCAAGGGATCCCAGATCGTCGGCGCTCGGGTTTCATGAAACAGACGGCCTACTGTGAACATCATACATATTGTTCGTGATTCTTCACTTTGCATTGATTTTATTATTTAGGTAACTAGCTGTATTTTGACGTGGGTACAGTATACTACAGATTGGCATAATGCTGGGCCACAGGCGGCCTTTAAGTGAGAGGGAGTGGGCCGTAATCCACCACGATAGGCCCAGTGTGGGTTCGTAGATGTACATGTGTTCGAATTTTTGGTTCTAGGACACGCCGTATTCCTCCCGATGTTTTCTTCCACGGTTTTGAGAGCAGTGGTGATGAAATAAATTACAGCTATTGCTGATACTGCAGCTATTTTATACATATAAGTATGTAACGTATTAGAGCTTAGTTAATTCGTTTAACTGATGTTCGTGGTTCTTCTCTAGGTGTATTTTTAACTGTTTAGGTAACTAGCTATATTTTGACGTGGGTACATTAACTAACGGGGAAATGAGATAACCTTTTCAAAATAATGTCTGCAGATTTCTCATTTCGAAGATTACACCATGATCTAAGCTATGGGGGCCAATATAATAAACAAAAGAAACCTGGGGTAGGTTTCTTTTGTTTATTATATTGGCCCCCAATACAGGGTAAACATAAACTACCAACACAAATAACTCATTTCACCGCTATACTTAATGTTTTAACGTGGCATAATAACAAATTCAGCCTTATATTAGCGGGTATGACAATAACCTGCCGTATATTACGCCGTCAGTCGCACAACAAGCTATTGAAAAAAAAATAATTTAAAAAAATAAAAAACCCGACTGCAGTAAAAAACTGAAGTTAAAAAAACTGAAAGCTAAAAACAAGCCCATTTTAAATAAAATAAAAGTTGAAAGCAGGCGGGACCCTTACCGTTTATATTATATTTTCAAATTCAAATGGGTCCCGCCGCGGTGTTTTATTGAATGACTATCTGTTAACTAAAAGTAAATCATAGTGGCCGAGAAAAAAAATCCCAAAGTTTTTTTTTTATCTACAAAAATATGTGGTTAGGCGTAGTCGACGCCGCGACGGAGCCCCGCTTCGCGGGCCTATTTCTGTCTACAGGGTTTAAAGGAACCTAACACGAAGGTGATGACGGGGGTTCGTTTGCTCGCTTTGCTCGCTCACTCGAGCCCCCGTCATCCCCTTCGAACCTAACCTGTCCGAGTCGGGGTGCCCCAAGTCCCGAGCTCGCTTCGCTCGCTCTTGCATCCTAAGTTGTCATTACAAGTGTGTTACTTTTGTATATTATGTTGGTTTAGTGTGTAGTGTAGTTAATTTGTAGTACAGTCATTTATTAGATATGCAGTAGGTTATTAGTGAGTTAGAGGTGCAGTTAAAAATTCCCCGTTTACAAATGTGAAAGGTTTCGCAGACGATTTAGTTCTTGGTACTTGTTTTTTACGATTTGTCACTTCGAATTACTTTGAACCATATAAGTTGAATATATTTTTGTAACCACCTTTTAAAACCCTTTATTTTGATACCCCACTCGATAGGTATTGAGCAAAAAAAAATTAAAACATAATATGGCGCAAAAAATCAGCCATCTAAATTTTTTTTTCCATTTTGATATACCCAGTGTCACTCTCACAATTAAGACGAATCTAACGGAACCTCTCAAGCTGAAATCTATCAACCCGTTTAGGCTACAGAGCGTGAAAAAGAAATATACATATATACCTACACTCGAAAAACATAACCCTCCTTCTGGCGCAGTCGGGTAAAAACACGACGATGTCGCTTTATGATTGTTTCTTGTATAATATTCGTGCTGCGGGGGGTATACGTGATGGCCGGGTATGAAAAAAAAATTACGATTATAAATGATGGTGAGGTCCGTCATTGACACAAACATATGTGATAAAGCGGGATGTTACACACGCTGTCTCAAAGACTATTGATGCTACGACGCCTACCAGGCTACGGCGTAGTCACGCAGAGGGAAGTTTGTGGCCTGGGGTCGAAGCACCCTCCGTTGACTATGGAACAATTTTGACGTCGCCCAACATACCACCGGCGTAATTTCGACATTCTGGTGACGGGGGACGTGGGAGTCCTGTCGCAACAATCTATAATGATTACAAAAGTAATCACTAAAGACGAAGGCAACTGTCGGAGTTAAACTAGCAGGGAAGCCTTACCTACCTATTAATAGAGATCGTATATAAGGTCCCATTAAAATACACACATCAAAAGTGTCTAGGGATCAACATATATTTTTGCAATAACTTTTCTCCTGATTGATATTAATTAAAATTTTCTTTAAGGATTCATCAAATAAAGTGTTTTCGTTTGTCACAGTAACGATAAACCAAGTCACCTTTGCAAAAGAAATTTGCCATTTTCCTAATAAAGGGATTTTTGACATTTGAACCACTAACACAAAAGTTCGAAAAAAATACTGAAATAACAGTTTTCTTTAAAATTTTATTGGGTAACTTAAACAATTAATAATCCGTGTTTCTACCGCGAACACTAACAACACAAGAACATCGGTTTGGCATACTCAAAATGAGTTCATCCAAATCACGCTGTGGAATGGCCGCCCATGTTCGTTGCAACAACAAAAAAAGGTCTTCTTGCGACTGGATACCCTCCATATTCGGCAGAGCTCTTCTCTGTAACATATCCCATGCATGCTCAATCGGGTTCAAGTCTGGCGACTGAGCAGGCCAGGGCAGGACATTGATGTTAGCTGCGGCGAGAGTCTGTCTTACAACTCTTGCGGTGTGCGGTCGTGCATTATCATGCATTAACTGAAATAAGGGACCGATTTGCACTTGTAGAGGAACGATGACGTCTGATACAATCGTCTCAGCATAAATTTGAGCGTTGAGGTTGCCTCTGATCCAAATCAACTCAGTTCTTCCGCCGATCCAAATACCCGCCCATACTATGATGGTTCCACCACTATAAGGATGGACTTCCTGGCAGGATTTTAATCGCTGTTGGCGTCCAGGGGTTCTCCAGTGTCGTATACGTCTTGTATCCGGTCTCATACCAAAACGAGACTCATCAGAAAAGCACACGAAACGCCATTGTTCTTCTGCCCAATTTCTGTGTTCAAGAGCCCATTGATATCGAATCCTACGATTGTGCATTGCTATAGGTGGTACCCGTAGCGGTCTTCGGGAATGAAGGTTCACTTCATGCAAGCGGTTTCTGACTGTTTGGTCGCTAATTAAGTTCCCTGAAGAGTGATGAAGCCTCACGGCTAACATCATGGCGGTTATTGTTGGAGCTCTTCGAGTTAAGATTTGAATGTATCGGTCTTGTCTCCGTGTGGTGCAGCGATACCGTCCTCCATGGCGCTCAGCCACGGTACCAGTGCTTCGGTAACGTGTCCAAAGTCGACTGATAACACTCTGACTTGTATTCAGAGCTAAAGCCACAGTACGTTGCCGGGAACCAGCTTCTATCATTCCCACGGCTCTGAGCATTTCTTCCCTGCTTAAATGACGTCGCCGCTCCATAATAACGTTGGTTTTAATCAGTAGTAGGGAAACAGTAGCACTAATAATGTCTTCAATGCGTTGTATGTTTTTATAGGGAAAATATTGACAGCTGATTTTCATCTTTTACTCGAATTTGATTCACAGTTCCTGATTCAAATTATGAAATGCACCAAAAAGGATCCATATACATTTATAAAATCATAAATTTATTACAAAGCCACATCTCAATCTCAAGAAATCCGCATAAAAATGCTTGATCCCTAGACACTTTTGATGTGTGTAGATGGACAAACTTTTAGCAATCATTCAGACCACCAAAATAAGGACGATGGTAAAAAATATATAAGAATATTATAGCATAGATACTTATAACAAAAATAATCAGCTAACGAAAATACACGAATGTATTTTTTATGTAATTTAATATTTTAGGTCAAAACAAAATCACTTTTATCAGTGTTTTTTTTGCTTGGATATTTTTGGTTAGATGAACTGAGCGCTGCGTTAAAATTTGTCCATCTATTTTAATGGGACCGTGTATAGTGTCGTCGGTAGGAAGCAGACACCGATGTGAATATCTAAAGTAATGCGAACACTATAACTGATCAGTCATCACACTAATATTAAAAAGGCGAAAGTATGTGAGTGTGTTAGGGGGTGTGTGCGCGTGTTTATATGTTTGTTACTTCTTCACGCTCAAACGGCTGGACCATATTTGATGAAATTTGGTATGGAGGTAGCTGACCCCCTGGATTAACATATAGGCTACTTTTTATCCCAATATTCCCACGGGACCGAAACTTATGCGGGTGAAAGCGCGGGGCGCAGCTAGTAGTTAATAATTTTAATCGAATGTTTCACGTGAAATCATACAACAGAGCATAACCTCGTGCCCCATCTGCAAAGAGTGTCCCAAATGTCAAATCTTGTGCACCCTTCCCTATCAATTTCGCGGACTAAAAACTGAAAAATCATTTTTTTTTCAGCGCAAATTTCTCAATATTCTTAACTTATCTAGTGTTTTTAAAAATCCACAAGTATTTATCACCTATCTATCTAGTAAGTGTACGAAATTAAGTTTTGATAACTACTTTATATAAATTCAAAAAAAAAAAAACTAACACACGTTTTTACATAATCTCGAAACACCAAGTTTTTCTAGTTTAACTAGATAACTTAAGGATATTGAGAAATTTGCGCTGAAAAAAACTGATTTTTCTGTTTAAAGATCTGAAGGCCAACTCTCGTTATTTAAAACGTTCAAAATCTAGTCGCAGTCTCATCTCGGCGACAAACAAACGTCTAAAACTTGTCAAAATTTATGGAAATTAGAGGTATTTTTTTGACAGATTGAGACTGAGATCAGACTGTGAACGTTCTTAAAATTACGAGAATTGCCCCTCTGAACAACGACTCAATTAAAGTGCTACTAACTTTGTTGGGGTCCGCTTCCAGTCTAACCGGATGCAGCTGAATACCAGTATTTTATATGGAGCGACTACCTATCTGAACTCCACAACCCAGTTACTGGGTAATACGATACCCCTAGGGGTAGCTCTTACGTTGGTAAGTCTGACAACCAGTCTTACCAAGGTAGGACTGGTTGTCAGACTTTCGGGCTTCTGACTACCCTAACGAATGTCGAAGATCCACGAATGACAGCCGGGACCAACGGCTTAACGTAACCGCTCCGTGCCGGAGGGGTCTCGGTATGTAAAGATGGTCACCCATCCGCAGACCAACCGCGGCAAACGTAGCTTAACTGTGCGGCTGTTATTATTTAGCCACGGCCCCCTTTCATCAACAGACAAAACAAATATTACTTTTGAGGAACTCCAAATTTTGGTGTTAGAAATAATTTATTTGACACCAAATTGTTTTTTTTTTAAACGAGATCTCTGCTTTTCTCACAGGCTTTTCCTCATTATATACTTATAACATTGAAAAAGCCTATTATGTAACTTTTATTTAAATTTTAAGTCATGCCTACTGACCTATCAAAAGGCAAAATCTGTTGGTCTGTATCTCAATTTGATTACTATAATAATATTAAAAAGCGTTCTACAAATAATTTATTAAAACTACGCTTCCAAGAAGGGGATAAAATACTTTGCGTTCCGAGAAATTCTCGACCAATTTTTACCCTCTTTAAGCCTTTGCACGAAAAATAATGGAGTTTGGGGACGATTTGAAATTACCTATGTATTCAGAGTGGGGTAGATTATGACTTGAGTCTGTCGAAAGCGGATGAGAGTAATAAAAAGTCCTGCTTGAAATTATATAAGTAGCTACCTAAATAGCTAATATTCCTTGAAATATTTTGAAGGTAAACCTGAAATAAATTGAGTTCATGAGTTGGCGACGGGGACTTGATCACATTTGAGGGGCTTACACACTTGACTCGTAAGAGGTTTATAAGAAATATGATGACGAAGAAATTTTTGAGTACCTAACACGTTTTTTTTTTGGGTAATGAAATTTTGTCGAGGTAAGTACATACTTACTTTATTTTGGTCGCTTTTATCTGTTGTTTTATTTTTACTTACCAAAGGTCTCACTTTAATAAAGTTGTATCTTTGTGAAGGTATCCTATTAAACTATTATACATTCGATAGATAGGCACAAATAATTCCATAACTATATTTTAAAGCCAGCCACCACTATCTATTACTTATGAACCGAATAAGATTGTTTTTACAATCATTATAATAGTCAAGTAGGTACAAATAATGACAACTCTATCAACGCACAAACATACACACAAGCGTGTCCCTAAATGTGGGTTGATCAAGATAACACAAATGGAAATGATTGATCACTGGGTAGGTAGGTACTTAAAGGCTTGTTCAAACAAGAAGGATTTATGAAGGATTTAAAGCTACAAGTCTATTAAGTCTGCAGCGTTTCTGATAGCATTCAATAGAGGGAATTTCTTAATGTGAAATCTTTAATGAATCTTGTTTGGAAGCACTTGTTATAGACTGATTCTAGTTGCTTGGTTTTTATTCTGTCCGTTTCAGATGCTAATGATTTCAGTTCCAGCCAATGTTCTTCTTCCGCATCAACGTATTTAACAAATAAAAAGGAATTTGTATGACTTACTTCGTATCGTATCCGCTCAACGAAGTCAGTGGGTTTTTATTCAAGTACCTACTCATTAATTTATTTATTTATTTCAGGCGACCCAGGCCCATAGATAAATACCTAAACATACATATTTTTGTTTAATTTGTGCCGACACAAATGAAACAAGTCCTGCAACGTCATTGGTTAACAGTTTCAGAATTGTTCAAGCAAAATCACGCCCAAACCAAGAAGGAGAAGAAAAGAAGAGAAGAGAAGAAGAATAAAATTTAGAAGAAGAAAGAAGAAGATTAAGATTTTCTATAAGAAAAAATTCTAAGAAGATTTTTTTTGAGAAGATTTTCTATAAGAGGATTTCTGCATTCAAAACAATATTCCGTATTCCGATATGAATGCAGCTTTATGTGCTTGGCCGAACAGTCGGGCAGTAAACCCCCAGAGATCGCTTCACTCAGATATTCCGTTTCGTTATACTTTGTTAGTTTTTTAATGCTTCCGACCGCGCTGCCAGATTGTAACGCTGTTTCCGAAGGCAACGCGGCCATGTTTAATCTATTGTCAAATTCGCTGTTCGAAATTTTAAAAAGTTTTGCTTTTCCGTAGACGTCATATTTATTGCAAATGGAATCTGCGTAGCTTGGCAAAGGAAATGGAATTTTTCAGTCTCGTGCGACTGCCATAGATATTCTGCTTAGTTGAGCATTAACTTATTCTCTAAACGACTGTATAGAGAATAGGATAATGCTCAACTAAGCAGAATTCTGAAAGAAGATTTAGAATATTTTCTATGTATATGGCCTACCCAATGCATTTTTAAAACCATAATGGGGCGTATGGTGAAGGCATACTTATAGGGATACAGACATATTTTATTCCAAACCCATTTAAAAAAACATTGCCTCCCTACATTTTCAATGTGCTCTAAATATATCGGATTGATCGATTGTCACATTTGAAAAGCTTTTGTTTATTTTATTACATTCGTGAATCGTATCCGAACAACACCGAACTCCGATTTATTCGCCGTCAGTTTCATGAATGGATAATATTTTTAAAGGTGTTTCCAGATTGATTTAACGGTTTTTAACTAGAGCTGGCAGGGAGTCCAATTTCAACGAAAAGCGTGTGTTTTGAAATTGCAAAACAACAAGTAAAGAAGGAAAGGCCTGGGTCCTAATAGAAGCGATCGTTGCGCGAATACTCGATCGTCTTGCGAATACGCAATCGTCGCGATCATTTGTCACTTAGGTATTTGTTCGGTAAACCGTAAGGTGCAACGACGCGTTTTGTTTCACAAAATAGACGCGACGATCTACACTAATATTATCCTAACTAATATTATAAATGCGAAAGTAAGTTTGTTTGTTTGTTACCTTTTCACGCCTAAACCGCTGAACCGATCATCCTGAATTTTTGCATATACGTTGTCAGGTATACAAAAACGGACATAACCTTTCATCCCGAAAAAAGTTTTGTTCCTGAGAAAAACAACAATAACGTTATTATGATAATAGATGGCTCCACGTGTATTTCGAATCAAAAACAACGTCTGTCAGGTCAGCTAGTAAAAAGATAAAGTTTGTAACTTCGGATGTAGGATGTAATCTCTGGAAGTACTGATCCAATTCTTTCATTGTTAGAAAGCTACAGGAAATCCGAGTATTTAATTTTTTATTTATTAAAATCTCCCTACCACTATCATTACAGGTGTATACCTAATGCGATAGCGTGGCCTTAAAATTAACTTACAATTTAAAACTATGACTAACGTAAAAACTAGTTGTACAAATATGCATCAAATTCCCTAAATAAAATAAAACAAAATAAAATAAAAACAACAACATATAGCCTGCTCTAATCTACATTATAACATAAAAGGAACAGCAGTATTTTTGCGAGTTCACTCAAATGGCATGTAAATACATCGATATTCACGTGAAGATCGTTAATAACCCGAATAGCGCGATTATTTAATAGAGTATAGGTAGTCGACTACAACGCCGGCGAAGTCGCGGGCAGAAGCTAGTCGCTTTTATTAGGACACGGTGTAATCTCGCACATGTAAACACGCCATTTTTAAGCTGATAAAACTCTTTAAGTGAAGGTTTTTAGGAAATCTCTCTTTTTTTTGCCTTTTATATTGTTTGTACAGTTACTTACTCTTTTAATATTTGTTACATTAACCTACTGCTCTTTTGTTTTTTCATGAAAAACTTTTGCCTCTAAGAATTTACTTATTTCATTCTTTTCTTATTTCATTGCTAGTCTATGTTCATTATTTTTATATGACAAGCTAAGAAAATTCCTAACCTCGAGTATACGTATTTTATCTCGCTTCATACTTAGCTACTTTTATATGGACGATAAAAAGGGCGACATTTTGGTCTAAAATAAGTTATATATAAAATTTTATTCCTACGTAAAATTTTCCGCTCTTTCGAATGCGCTTACTCCCATGACTCTACGATGACTTTTTTGGAGTTTTAGCCAAAATCATTTTCATGTCAGTTTTTCTAAAATTTAAAACTTTGAACGGCTCTCCTGATCATTTCATTTTTTGTCGCTTATACCCTATTTCCTCTTAACCGTCGATATGACATTTAATTTACGATATAACCCACGAAAGTGACGCATGTTACACCATCATCATTTTCATATTTCATAACTGCTTGTGAAAGGGCACACAATATGTAGTATGACGAAAAAGTATGAAATTTTTATTTGGTATTTATCAGCTACTTAGTGTACACACGTACACACGAGCGACACGCATCTACGTCACAGCAGGCAACTGCAAGAGAAGAATTGCCAAACTTAAGTGGCAGTGGGCAGGGCACATTGCTCGCAGAACAGATGGCCGATGGGGCCGAAAGGCTCTGGAGTGGCGACCGCGTACCGGAAGACGAAGCGTTGGAAGGCCTCCCACAAGGTAGTCCGACGACCTTGTGAAGGCCGCAGGAACCCGTTGGATGCGAGAAGCACAGAACCGGTCGAAGTGGAGGTGCTTGGGGGAAGCCTATGTCCAGCAGTGGACGTCTTTCGGCTGAAATGATGATGAGTGATGATGACCTACTCAAATACACGACGGACGCTTGTCGGCGGCTTCACTGGTTGCAGTTGTCTCTGTCGTGGACACGTGTCGCTCGTGTATATGCTCACTTATGACGTAATAAGCACATGAATAGGTCATACTCTCTTTAAAATAATGAAGGTGGTAGCATGTCTGAACTCTAAGGACAAGATCGTTACTTATAGCGCTACAAAGTATGTTGGCGCGTGGCCAAAAGTGGAACTATTGCCGCCATCTTGTTATTTTAATTTGACATTGCAAGTGACATTTCATAAAACAATTACACATTTACCAAGAGCGCTCCCTGTCAACGCCATTCGAGCTCAAAAGATCTTTGTAACAGTGTACCTTGATGCATTTAAGTATTGTCACTCACAAAGAATATTTTATTACTTCATTAATCACATAGAAGCTTAGATGGGTATTCGATAAAGTAGGTCCAATTATTATACTTGTTGTGGATTGCTGTTGTCAATAAATAATTGGCATGAAACGCAAGCCATTTTGTGTCGCTTTGCAATTAAAAGCAAAACATTTAAATCTCGAACACAAATCATTCAAAAGCAGCAAATCATATTGTTTCTCCGATTTGGCAACAAACCTTTTGTCCCTAAAACATAATGTGAAGATCAGTATTGAGTCCATATCCGTTTCAACCTTATCGCCAGCCCGAAGTTAAATTCACTCGTCGACTCATGAATAAACCGTAAATATTCATCCTGCTATTGTTTTGGGATTATTTAGGTACTGTTTCGTTACTCGGAACGGAAATAATTTAAATTCGGTAACTGTTTTTAGAAACGATAGCAGTTTGATTCATTTGTTTTGTATTGAATGGAGTTTGTTCTCGTTTTGGGGGTGAATGGGTTGCTGTTTCATTCATAAAAGCGTTTGTAACCCCCCTGAGATGGCTGTGATGGTCAATTACAAATAGAGAATTCCTTTTAAAATGAGCAGGCATTTTGATTTTGGAAAAGAAAAGAAAATTAACTTTTGGGGACCCAAATACATACATAAAAAATAATGATATCTATTACAGGTTGATGACTCAGTTACACAGACAATAATCATGACTGAAGACAATCTTCGTCAGCTGCAGCAGCGTATCTATATCAAATATTGAGTCATTAATAACCATAAGTGACTGAAAGAAAAAACACCTTAGTGTGTAATAATAATAGGTATATAATATAATATATAACAAATTGAAAATAATTGTAGATGATTTCTCTCTGGTCTATTTACACTACTGGCCGTTATGACTAAAATCAACCCATCAAGCATGAAAAGAAAAACAACTAAATATAAGCGGTTTGTATCTTGTATCTTCCACATTTATGTTACAATCATAACTCAAGATTAAGATCTGCTGAATGGGGCTGACTGGGGCAGTAGTGTTGAAATATCTTGCGAAAGATGGCTGTGATGGGAAGTACCTAAATGTTTTGGTTTTGCATTGGGTTTTGAGAATATGGGAGTAAATAAAACGTTATAAAAGCATTTAGCAATAAATTACTTAAATATTTGCTATAAAGCAAATTTATCTGTAGCCTTCATTTATATTCGTTGCTTATATATTTATGTATTTATTATTTAGGGCATGTTTATATCTGTTTATCTATTTTAGGTATTATATACTTCTTACTTGCACACAGTCCATTACATGGTCGCCTGGAAGAGATCGCAGAAGGCCGCCCATTGTATATTTTGTAGTGTTTGATTTATTTTTTGTTAGGTATGTATTTTTGTGGTGTACAATAAAGTGTATGTATATAAATAAATATATAAAGCAAATCCAAGACAACGATAAACTTGAAAAAATTACTTTTTTAAAGGAATAAGATTTTAAAACTTACGAAATAGAAGAAAAAAAACATCTTGGAGAAAGACATGTCATGTGGCGTAAGTAAGAAAGTCAAAGACATGATGACATTCACAGCCTTTAGGTACTGAGCCCGTGTAGAGGATTCACAGATAACGGAGGATTACAGCTTGAGTCCTAGCAGATTTCGCCGCCCATTGTACTTCTGATGTACAATAAAGTACCTATATATAAATAATAAATATCGATACCCATCGCGTCTGTGGGGTTTCGCCAAAATAATTAATTGACCCTAAATTAATTCATTAATTTGACCCTTTGGAGGCGGACGCACTGTTATGTACGACGCAAAGATTACTGCAAGTAAAATCTATTATTCTAAAAATATTATTAAGTACAGGTACTTATTATTAGTATTAATAAACTATTACATATCTCGGGACCATGGGGTCCCGGTCCTTTGGAAGGCGTACGAGGGGCCAAGTCAATTCGCAGAGGCCCATTAGATGTTTTTAATGAAACGAGGCACCTACCGACGATTATCCCTGTATGCACTGTGCACCCAAGGATACCCCCCGGTTGGTGTAGGACTATTGCAGGACATGGAAAAATAAAAAGTTGGACTATGGGTTTGGGTGGCTAAAGTGGACTGGTTACCAAGACCGGGGTGCTTGATCTTATATTATTAAGTAAAAAATAATTATTGGGTTTTCGATTTACGTATAAAAAACAGAAGCGTAGTAAACCAACGAAAAAAACTTTGATGACAAGTGACATCCACCAACCCGCACTGGGCCAGCGTGGTTGATTATGGCCCGCTCACAGAAACAGAAAGCCTGTGTCCCAGTAGTTGGAACTCTAAGGGCTGATGATGCTGTATCCACTTTCAAGTGAAAACAGCTACGTAGGTAAATATTGTATTAAGGCTCCAACAAACAGGCGCGACACGCGACCGCACCGCTCGTTGCGCGATTTGCGGTGCCTTTATGTCACGCGCGATTTTATCGCGTGTCGCACCTGTTTGAAGGAACCTTTAAATACACATCATCTCGAGAAGTTCCTCAAGGAAGAGTTCTGGCCGAAGGGTGTTGTGTACCGCCAGTTTCGTGGCCGGCTGCATGACACCAGACAGCGAAACACGACGCAGACACTTCGCGTGCGTTAGTTTGTTAGTTTTTTTGTGTAATTATAATGTTGTATGTATTTATAATATTTTTAAGTTATATTAATATTGTATTGTATGTGTTTTATATGGGCCTTGATGCTTGAAATAAATGGATAATAATAATAATTAAAACTATGACTTTTATACTATGTTCTGATTACTTTAAATATTCAAGAAAGCCATTTTGAGTTAATAATAAAACCAACCTGGCTTTTGTTAATAGAAACATGTCCTAAGTGAATTTCTACTTAATCAGATTAGCTCGGATCAAATCTATCTTTTGTAAGTAAACAATACGAGACTCTATTTAAATCGTTAAAAGCCTGAATAATATTCAGTAAACATTAAAGTTTATCTCTACGTAAATTGAACCAGTGGATTTATTATAGCCAGCTAGACAAAATGCTGAAAATCCTGAAGTCTCGTGCATTGTGTGCAGATGAATTGTTTACCAACTGCAAAATTTAATTTAATGGAGTCGGGTTGACTGTAGGTTATACTAATTTTGTAATAGTTTGCCTGGGATATAGCTTATTATCTATGTAGCTAATAGTGTTATACAGATCTTCACTTTCAAATATCGTGCTATACCAAGTGGCATGAGATGTAAAGAGGCCACTTTGACAGAGAAAGAACAAGACCACAGCGTTGCTAATTAGTGCTGGCTTTGATTCTTTCTAAATGATTCAAAGACACTGTTACTGACTCTAAGGAAAAGAGTCTGTAACTGTCTGTATTCTGTCTTATTGGTCTGTAATCGCCAGCATTAATAAGCAACGCTGTGATTTATGTAGTTCACATATAGAAAACAGAATGGGCCAGGCAAGTTATTGCACCCCGAAAGAGTCGCTTAAGTATTGGAATTTTAAACCTTCTCTATAACGCCACATGAGAACAACGCGTCATACTGACGTAACGCTAAATCCTGCATCTCGCAAGCAGAGTTTACCGCGCAACTAGCATAGATAGAACGACCCGACATGAATCATCGGGCAGTTGCCCGCCAGACGCAACACCCGTCTGGTTGGAGGATCCTCCCTTTTCTACAGAGGTATGAGTGAACTATACACCCTGTTCCTCATACCTCTATACGCGTTAGGTTATTGCGACGTGTTAATTTAATATTCTATATATAACGGTAACTGTTATCAGATTTACCCATCAGGAATTTCTCAGTAGCAGCCCGGAGTCTGGACTGTGCCCACTTGATGGCCATAGGCACGCCTCCTGTAACATGGGACTTAAACATAACTGGCCTGGCCTGTAATGTTCCCACTGCTGGGATACAGGCCTCCTTCCAGTGAGAGGGAGGCGGCCGTAATTCACCACACGGACCCAGTGCGGGTTGGCAGATGTCACATGTCTTCGAATTTTTAGTTCTAAGACATGCCAGTTTCCTCACGATGTTTTCCTTCACCGTTTTGAGAGCAGTCACTGAGAGAAGTAACACAAAGTAAAGCGTCCGTCTCGGTTCGAACCTACGACCTACAACTCGTAAGTCGCGGCCGTTATCACTGGGCCACCACTGCTCTCGCAGTAAAGTAAAGTAGGCACGCCTCTGCCTAACCCTTCGGGAAGAACAGGCGTTATGTTATGTAAATATTAAAGCAACAATACATCATCAGCATCATCATCTGCCTATCCTTTTCCCAACTATGGTGGGGTCGGCTTCCAGTCTAACCGGATGCAACGGAACACCAGTATTTTACATGGAGTAACCATGCCTACCTGACCTCCACAACCTAGGTACTGGGTAATACGATACCCCTTGGTAAGGACTGGTTGTCAAACTTTCGGGCTTCTGACTACTCGTAACGACTGTCATAGATCCGCGAATGACAGCCGGGACCAACGGTTTAACGTGCTTTCCGAGGAACGAAGGGGTCTCGGTATGTAAAGATGGTAACCCATCCACAGACCAACTGCGGCAATCGACCACAACAAAACAGTATATAATTATTTCTTAAAGAAAATGTCATCAGCCCCGACACCCTTTTAACAACATAACCTACTTCGAAGAAAACATCGAATGTGAGAGGAAATATGTCACTTCCACGTAATTAAAACACAATGAGACGCGCCTGAATATACAATGACATGCGTAAGGAAGCGAGCTGATGCGTACATTAAATTATTGTAATTTTAGCTCAACAGTGGTTTTTGACATGAGATTTGTTTGCCTCGCGAAAGTGCACAAGATGTTTTCTTTCACATCAAAATCATGAGTCTTAATTTAGCTTAGAATGCAAAAATGTAGGTAAATATTTACCGTTGTGTTGTATAGAATTTGTATTTGCTGTGCAGACAGGAAACTGTCAAGAATGCTGTTACATAGATCATTCTGTTAGTGCCTAGAACACAGTTTAGCCACTCTACACAGGTATGCAATCACGAAACATTGTAGCCTCCTCGCTCTAAGGCCCCGTTCACGGCCTTGAGCGATGCGACTTACGACGCAACTTGCGTCAAGCGACACACGCGCACGTCACCCTGTTCCCGTCCGTGGCTCCGCAAATCGCGCCGCGGTGACTCGGCATGCTCTAAAAAACTTCTTTCATTTGTTTTCATCGCAGTCTTCGTCGCAAGACGCGTGTCATTTGAGCGTGTAGCTCGTGCCCACGGGGTAAGCCACCTGTCCTACCGACGACAATTAGTGAAAAGCGAATAGAGCTAGCGACTAGAAATGAGTTGGCGAGGCACGAGCAGTGGGTGTGTAGTTCGGATAGTTTTTCGAAGTAGAATGGCTGCCTAGTCAATTCCTAACATGTAACATTCTTAGTGAGAGTCTCTCATTAAGGGTTCTACCCGCCAAGCAAGCTTCGCTGAGCGAGTAATTTCTTCGATAGTTCTGGTTGCTGCGACAAACTAGTGAAGGGAGAGTTCTAGCTAGCAGTGTGAACAGTCAGCGATCACCTATAAATTTGTAAGTTTAAATGTAGGTATCTCTTTTACCCTCTCAGAGAGAGGAGGCTTGTCTCCCAGCAGTGCTACCGGGAGCATTATATGCTGATAATGAGGTATCTCTTTTATAGACAAGTTCTAAATCTATCGTATGTTTCTTGAGTAATGAAATAGTCGATGGCTAGTCGCTACCTCGTCGGTCGTGGCTCAGGTGCCTAAGGCCCCGAAACTTGTAGCTAACGGGTTAATTGTGACGTCGGCTCCTCTCGCCTCTCGCTTATAATTAATCACAGGGCGACGGTAGACAAGCTCCGTATAACGTTGTTATCGTTCTGGCACACGCCTCAACTTGAGTTGTTTCACACTAAGTTTCACTGAGAAATGGTGCGATATGCTTTTTAAATCATATTAAGTAGTTTGTGTTGTAAATTGGGAAGGAAAATAGTGGCTGAATCTGTCGATGTATAGATTTGTGCCTAACGACAGAAGACTTACCTTATACATGAGTTAGGGCCGATTTTTGATTTTTCAATCGTCAGATAACTTTTATCTGAAGAATAAATATGATGCTTTGACATAATTATTTTCTATACGAAAACTGTAAAATCACGATTTTTATTCGTAAGATAAGAAGAAAGAGTACTTACCTGAAGTATGAAAAATTATCCCTGAGAGTTTGAAGTGAAAGAAAATAAAGAAAGACCTTTCAATGGTCGCTATAATGGCTTAAGGAAAACTGACCTTCATCTTTACGCTTGAATCTCGGATTGGTGATCACAGTTTGCAGTTATTTTATGTAGTAGGTAGACAGGAGAGACATTGCTGCCTGCTTGACGTCATGCCAAACCGTTTTATTAAGAGCGTTTACATACAAACTTTCAAGCATTCGATTTTAATGAAACTTCATACGCAAAACCAGGTGATACAAAGGTCTAAAAAGTTAAGAACACTTTCGAAAAATAGTGTTACGGCCAAATTAGACCGATTTTAAAAATATAGAAACAGAGATTTCCAGTTATCTTTTTTTTAAATAAGACATTTCGAAAAAGTTTTTAAGTAACTTTTTAGACCTTTGTATCCTCCTTATGCGTATGAAGTTTCATTCATTTCGAAAAACAAGGGCTTGAAAGTTTGTATGAAATGCCGTACGGCGTAAACGCTCCTCTTAGCAGTCAGCCTTGCTGGCTAATAATGTTTTTATTTTAACCACGGCATGAGCTGCTGATTTTCATATAAGTAGTTGGTGGCGATACGTCGTGTGAGAAGACGGCTTTACCAAATCAAATATGCCTTCTAGAATTGAACGTCAATTTTATCCGTAGACAAGTATCTCTATCGACTGATGCTCGTTTTCATTTATTTTTCTCCAGTCTGAGTTCATTTTCGCTACGGGTCGGCCGGAAAAGGCAAAATATTATGTAATATTTATATTTCTGTGTGTCAACTCTAAGTTAACGTCGCGTTGTCTGAATACCAATTAGTACGACGCTTCAAACATAAGTGTCCCCGTTGGATATTTTTTGTACAGAATAATAAAAGTTACCTATTTAGGTACCTATAAATATGTAAGATTGGAAGAGATAAACGTAAATTATATTGTACTAGCTGCGCCCCGCGGTTTCACTCGCATAAGTTTCGATTCTGTGGGAATATTTGGATAAAAGCCTATATGTAAATCCAGGGTGTCAGCTACCTCGATACCAATTTTTATCAAAATTGCAGCAGAAGAAGTAACAAATATATACGCACACACTCTCACAAACTTTCGCCTTTATAACATTATTAGTGTGATTACTTTGATAAAATGTTTTACTCAAGCCCTAATTCACTATGACCACTTAACGATTCCTTACTTTGAATCCACGCCAATTCCTTAGCTCATCACGCCAATTCCTTAGCTCATCACGCCAATTCCTTAGCTCATCACGCCAATTCCGCGTTCATATCGCGGTTTCGTTCAATGTGTCATAGAAAATAAGGCCCTAAATCTGTAGACCAAAATCGTATTGAACATTTGCTTACGATAACTATGTGGGTAGTTAAAATCTTTGAGCAGTTCGTTTTCAGTCAGGTAAATGTTAGCTTGTATCTGGTAACCCTGCATTTACAATCGACTTATACTCGTATGTCACTCAATCTATTATTCGTCCATCATGACATTCACTGACATTCTATATGGGAGGCAACTGACAGCCGGCCATCTTGTTCGGGACGCCGAGCACTCGAGCAGTGAACACCATTGAGATAGGAAAAACATGGAGAGGCCGCGTTATTCTATACATACATTTGCTTATACAAATATGAGTGAAATATGATTCAGAATACGAAATATCGTTTTGTCTCGTTCTTTCCAATAAGAAAATCGTATTTGATAAAAGAGACAACAATATTTTAAGTTGTTGCTCATTTTGGCAACATTTTGACGTGACGTAGTACAGTTGTAGGTAAGGTGCCGTATCAGCCATCTTTTGCGACAAGTTTCGTGGTAGTTTTGCTGCCAAATGGTTGTTTACTTTTTGTATTATTGAGATTTAGGTGTTCGAGCCTATGCTTGAACCACATTTGAGATTAACGTTCCAATATTCGTCAACAACATCTCCTGTCTCACTCTAACTAAGTAAATTCGAGACGTTACAACTATACCTGTCCTTGTCTCGCACTTGACGGGCAGCGCGCGGCGGCCATCTTGTTCAGTACGCTTTCGATATTCGTGAAGTCAACACGTGGAGACGTGTTGACTTCACGACGTGTTTACTTACTTGGAATGGAGATTCCAAGTAAGTATTTTGATCGCATTATCCGTTCGGCGCTTTCGAGCCCAGCGTCGATATCTTACCGCTCGGCGCCATGAGGCCCAGCGACGAACGAGTCATATAATACTCGTGAACATACTTTAAAAAGTATGATTCATACTCCAGCTACGACGGCATGTTGCCTCAACTTAGGACGACGAGCGTCGTCAGAGCTGGGACGAGCGTCGCCTCAATCGAGACGACAGTCGTTTCAACTCGAGGCGACGTGTAGTTTCGACAAGAGCCGTCGTCTCATTTGTGACGACCGTTGCACCAAATGGGAAGGCGTCGCCCTGATTGAAACGACAGATGTCGTGCCAACTGGGGAGTCATTTCTTTTAGTGTGGCGACTATTGTCCCACAAGAAAGCAGCACTATCCCTATGATAACATCAAACGGGGTCAGATTGTCTTATCAAAGGACACTTTTACTTCCAGAACCATGGCAGAGCTAACCTCAATGGGAGCCCTTGCTGCAATATCTTGCGGAGAAGACGAAGAAAGTTTGTCGGCAGTTATTGCTTCGTTAGACGAAAATTTTCCAAGTAATCGGAGGGATTGGAAGGTCTACAATTATACCTTTGAGGATTTGTTTGGAAGCAGCCAAGTTCCATCAGGAATAGAAGCAAAGCTGAGATTTGCCATCCCCACAGTAGATCTAGCTCGAGCTTTTAAACCATCTTCAACATCCTTGTCGGACCGATCATACAGGGCAATAAGAGCATCCATCCTAAAATGGCCACTGGGAAGAGCTCTTCTCTACGCTCCGCACAACTAAATGGAGAAGATACATTCCCCATCCTATGATGTCTTTATGAACACCGTAAGGGAACTTAAACCGAAACTCGCAAAAAGACGAGAGGCTTCACGGGAATTAGAGCGCTTCAGTCCGTCATCAGGGGTGCCTTCTACGGGTACGAAACGAACGATTGAGTGTTCTGCTGAAGTGCCTAGTGAAGCAAAACGTTCATCATATACAAATGCCTCAAGTTCGCCCATTCTTTCAGAAACCCGAGCCGCTCCAGCACAAGATAGTAGCGAACATTTACTCGCTTCTGTACTGAACCAACAAATGTTACTATTTAACAAAATGCTTAGCATGCAGTCAGAACAAAATGAAAACATAAAGACAGTTATACAAAATCAGCAGCGGAGTGCGGCGCCCAACATACTCCAGTCGTGTGAAGAAGACCTCAATAAGTCGTTTGACTCTCTTCCGGATAGTACACAATCTGAGGACGACAAAGACGACTCAGCCCAAGAAAGTGGACACTCTCCCCAGTGGTCCGACAACAGAGAAACCAAAGAAGCTGATCTACGGAAAAAGATTGCCGACGCACAAAGAGAACTAGCAAATATGGCAGAAAAAGAAGAACAAACTAAAATCACCGCTTTTGATTTTACACCAGCTACCACAGAACAAGAACCCAAGATTGCACGAGCAGATGGCCTGGCCGTAAAGCATGGCTTGAGTTGCCAGAGGTTGGGTGAGAGTAGTTGGTGTAATGTGAGATACGCTGATACTCAGAAACAGTTTCAGGCAACGCCTGTGTTTACTTCTCTCAAAGCAAACAATCTTCTGGCAGAAATAACTCCAAATTGGAAGTCAGCAGAGGTTCTGGAGAAATCAGATTTGACTTTAGGAGCAATAACAAACGGGCTTATCCAGCAGAGGATGATATTTCAAAACCTTTTAGAGAGTCTACCAGCAGACATTAAAAATATTGTGGGTAGGGATTTTGTAGCTGCAAATTCCGAATTTAGAAAGAATTCTGATGCCCTACTTCAATACGTGTGTGGTCGGCGTGCAGAAGTAATAAAACAAAGGATCCCGAGGTCTACAAACCGCCTAATAAAGCCTTCCGTGATATTCTTCATGATATTCCGCCATCAGGAACGCACCTATTCGAAGACAAATCCCTCACAGAGGTAGTAAAAGAGCTGGGAGGCGTGCACAAATTATTTCCTAATAGAAAAAAGCCATATACGAACAGGAAAACAATACCTCAAGTGGCGAAACCTAAAAGCGTTCAAGCTAATAACCACCGCTTTCGTGATTCGCGGCATACCGCAAAAAGAAATCCACCGTATAACAAAGGGGGAGATGGAAAAGGGTACCATCAAAAACCGTTTCCTCCCAAAACGCAGCAGAGGAAAAAGGACGGAGGGGGTCGAAAATGACTTCTTCACTGCGGGGTGCCTAGCCAATTTTGTAAATCAATGGGAAGGAGCACCAGTAAATCTTTTAAAAATATTGAATGGCTACAGAATTCCATTCAAAAGCATTCCTCCAATCACAAAATTCTCCCAAATAAACGCGCAAAGATATCGAACACGGGCATCTGCAGAGATGTCAACAGAAATAAGGAAAATGCTACAATCTCGAGCTTTACAAACCAGTACACATCATTCAGGTTTCCTATCAACAATGTTTTTGAGGAAAAAGACAGACGGAGGGAATCGTCCGATATTCAATTTAAAAAGAATCAACGATTACATCCTTACTCCCAAAGTTTCGATTGATAAACCACCAACAGATTCCATCACATCTGAGGGAAAAGGACTACATGATGAAAATCGACCTTTCGCAGGCATATTTTCACGTGCCCATCGATCAGAACCATCGACGGTACTTGTCACTTTCGTACCAGGGGAAAATGTACGAGATGACGTGTCTACCTTTCGGGTTGGCAAGCGCCCCTTCAGCTTTTGCAAAAATTACAAACTGGGTGGCACAACAACTTCGTCAGAGAGGCTTTCGGGTAGTTGTGGATCTAGACAATTTTTTGTTGATGCACGAAAACCCAACCGTTCTATAGCAACAAATGGCAGTTGCTACAAAGTACTTAAAGAGCCTGGGATGGCAGATCAATCAAGCGAAATCATCAGCCAGGGCTTCGACCACCATAGAATATCTGGGCATTACCTGGAACACCAGTCTAAACACCAAGGGTTTATCGACAACGAAAATCCAACAGTTGCAGAAGTGCGTTCAGGATTTCCAGAGGAAAGCCCGATGGAGTTGGCACGATGCCAAAGTGATATTGGGAAGATTAAACTTCGCATCATTCACAGTCCCTTTGGGCCGACTTCATTGCCGTCCAATTCAGAAATCGTCTCGCCTTCTACCACAAACTCGGCCTCATCAGAAATATCCCATTCCAGACGTAGTTCGAGAACAACTGCAATGGTGGCTAGAAAATCTATACAAGACGTCGCCGATTCATTATCCAAATCCATCAATCTTTGTTACTACAGATGCAGCAGAGAGAGGCTGGGGTGCCATAGCAAACAGTCGTCACCTGTGGGGCAAATGGACAACTTCTCAAAGAAAATGGCACAGCAACCTAAAGGAATTGTGGACTGTGTACGAAGTCCTTCAAAGACTGAGGCCCGTTTCCCGCAAGACAATAATGATACAGTCCGACAATCGGACGACTGTGGCTTATATAAACAAACAGGGAGGCACCAGATCGACAGGGTTATTGAATGCCACGACACAAATTCTAGATCTTTGCGATCGGATGAATTGTCACTTAATAGCTCGATACATCCCGGGAATATACAACGGAATAGCGGACAGGCTGTCGAGGGAGAAGGCTTTGCCAGAATGGCACCTCAACAAAAAAAAAAAAAAAGTCCTATCTTGGATATTTCAGAAGTACGGAAAACCAGATATAGATCTCTTTGCCTCGAGGGAATCAGCAGTTCTTCCAAGGTATGTCAGCGAAGATGCGACAGACACAGAGAGCCAATTTTGCGATGTATTCAGCAGGAACTGGAAATACAATCTGGGGTGGATATTTCCACCACCAGCATTAATCCCACGAATTCTTCGTCACTTACAAAAGTCGGAGAGTCAGTATATTCTAATAGCACCCAATTGGAACAGAGTCTTCTGGAAACCAGAACTGGACCAAATAAAAGAAAAACCGCCCCTTTTGATTCCGAACCTCCGGGAAAATCTAATAGATCTCCGCACGAATCATGCTCCTCAAGGAGTAGAACACTTGCAATTGGCGGCTTGGTTGGTACGGGCTGGTCCAAGCAGCTAGCAAACTGGTCCGAGGATGAAGTTAAGCTATTGGAGTTTTGTTGGAGGCGATCATCTCTAAAAACTTACAGACCAATCTGGTTAAGATGGTGCAACTGGGCTAAAACAAAAGACATCCTCATCGATAATCCCAGTCCTCAAGATTTAGCTAAGTACCTGTGCTACCTTCATTCAGTTATAAAGCTAGCGCCCAGGACCATAGCAGTTCACAAGTCGGTTGTGGCAAACTTTGGGAACCCTGTAAGATCTTGCGAGCTCAGTTCTCATCCTATAGTTAAGCATATCATTAAAAGAATCTTTGCAGAAAACCCACCAGTTAAGAAGCCTATTTCGTGGACAGTAGAAGACTTACTGACTTTTTTAAAGTCTTATCAATTTGATTATAACAGTCTTTTCGCAGTATCAAGGCACACATGTGTGCTCCTTCTGTTGGCTACTGGCAGAAGAGTTCATGATTTAACGCTCCTTTCAATAGGAAATGGTGATTTCGAAGATAAGGGAAATGAAATAATATTCTGGCCAAAGTTTGGCTCGAAAACTGATTCAGCATCATATAGACAATCGGGCTGGTTGTTGAAAAAAGGGGAAACAAATTCAGATGTTCGACTGGATCTAGTCTTTTGGGTTAAGAAAACCATTTCCATTTCAAAAATACGCCGTAACGCGGCGTGTAACGAAAGCCTGTTCTTTACTACAAGAGGCATAGTCAAGAACGCCTCTCGAACTGTGATCGCAGGATGGATAAAATCATTATTCAAAGAAGCAGGCATATCTGGATCAGCAGGTAGCTTTAGAGCAGTAGTTGCGACTAACAACTGGATGCGTAATCAGTATAATATTGATGAAATTCTAAAAAGAGGAAATTGGCGATCCAAAAATACTTTCTTTCAGCATTTTTTTAAAGAAATAAAACCAAACCCTAACTACAATCCAAATATTGTTAGTAAAAACTTCGCACCAATGGTGTAATCATACATAATACGATTTAAGTATTATTATTCAATTATGTTGATTTTGTGAGAAGATTATTTTGAGTTTGTGAATGGTATTTGCATAGTTCATGCATATTTTTCCTATGATCTAATTTTGAGTTTGTCTTTATTTACTTTTTATGTAAATTTTTATAATAACTCATTTGTTCTGTGTCTGGGTGTAATTTATCTATAATATGTATGTATTTAGAAATATATAAGTATGTTTATCAGTTGTCTAGTACCCATAACACAAGCTCTGCTTAGCTTGGGACTAGACGGCGTTGTGTGATAGTTGTCGAATATATTATATTATTATATTATATTATATATGCTTTTTGTGGATAGTTTCTATATAATTTTCTTAAACAATAAAATTATTGTTATAATTTTTGTACCTTTTCTTTACCAAAAACAAAAAACAATTAGTCACAGTACGCTTAGCACTAGTCTCTTATTGAGACCTTAGACATTAAGACTAGTCAGGCAGCGCCGGCAGATAATAAACACGTCTCAAATGTGGTTCAAGCATAAGCTCGAACACCTAAATAGAACCGTTTTTCCCCCGAAGGGTAAAAAAACGGATATTTAGGTTTCAGCCGTAGCTTGAACCACACTTAAGCGCCTTGCCGGCTCAAGGTACTGAACAAGATGGCCGCCGCGCGCTGCCCGTCAAGTGCGAGACAAGGACAGGTATAGTTGTAACGTCTCGAATTTACTTAGTTAGAGTGAGACAGGAGATGTTGTTGACGAATATTGGAACGTTAATCTCAAATGTGGTTCAAGCTACGGCTGAAACCTAAATATCCGTTTTTTTACCCTTCGGGGGAAAAACGGTTCTATTTGCGAGAAAATTACAAGGATTTTACCTTTTAAAACTGCATGCAAATGTTGGAAAACAATAATTCAACATGTCTGTGTGTTGTATTGTGAAGTGTGGTGCAAGAAAGAATGAAAATCAACCTCTAATGTCTTTGCAGAGGTTAATAGCCGGTTTTCATGCAAAAATACATTTAATAATACACATTCGATGACACAGTTGTAACGCGATCATGAATTTATGGCTAAAGTATTGATATTTGGGTTCATTTCCGTATAACAGACCTATTTAGTATATTTTGTTAATTCATTCGTTTGTTTACAATAATATGTCAAATGGAATAGGGTTGTACCGTTGCCGTCATCGGTATATTCTGCGATGTGAACATAAATAATCCTGTGTCTTATTCGGTCCGAGTGACCTTGCCAGGTCCGGCCTTTGGTTCACAGCACCGAAATTAAAATATTTTATTTCACATAAACCTACATGGTTACTTTGGAAACGTCAGAAGCTAGGTGCACGGTTCCAATTGGTTGTTTCTTTTAAAAATAAATAGCTTTTACAATGTTTTCTAATTTGTTAAGTACCTGGTACTGATTTTAATAAATAAGTAACCCGTTTTTTATTAAATTTATGGACTATCTGTTTCTCTCTTCTCGCCACTGCAGATTCATTACCGAAAAAACTCAGTGAAAGCTGAAGTGACGGTAACAGAGAGTAAATAAGAAATATTTTGTTTTTACATTTGGTACTTACGCTATCAGATGCATTTATAAGTAGGTATCTTATTATATTGCCATTTGTCTTCAGAACTGGTTTGTCTTGAGCATAACTATACCTAATATTTTTCTCTGAAAATTCTAACTTTAATAAAAGATTTTCTTTTTTGACTTGTATGTACCTATCGATAAATAGTTCAGTAATTAACCATGAGTCTTTCGTTTTACCCGTCACAAAAGATTAGAAATAAAGTATTTTCGCACACTATAGTTTTATGCAAAGCTATAAAGTATAACGGAGAAGTTATAGTCTGTCTCGTTATTAACAGCCATATTTGAACTAGTGTGGGCTACTGTGGGTAAGTGTTGGATAATGCACAATAGAAAAACGGTTTGCAGTTCAAATCAGATTATAATTTCACAAACAATTTAAACACACTAGCAAATTACACACTGTAGGTACACGACACAACCAGATACGGAACGCGTGACAGTTTCTGAGCACATGTTGTTCGTACGATGTCCAATGTCCAAGAGAGCCTCACATCCACAGACTAAGAAGAGAAGTTACCTTCTCACATCGTTCTTGTCGAGCTGTCTTCGAGCGTCGACCCCCCACGAACTCAGGCTAGACTCTGTAAAGCGCTACCAGATGGCGCTGGCGTTCCGAATAGTCATTGTCGTCACACTGCTTCCGCCTTGTTGTCAAGTCAGCTCCCGTACTAATGATGTCTCCGACAAGTATATTTATCGAAAATAAAGTAAGATACGTTATTATAAAGTATAGTTGGCAACCCTAATTACAACGGACTTTAATTAAGTAAGTTATTATGATCCAAACGTGATAACCAGTAAGACTCATATTTAGTATCGATACTCGATAATAGTAACACCTATGTTCCTTGATTGACACAACCCTAGCTATGGCAGCCATTTTATGCGACAAAACGAGTTGTAGGTATGCACCCTTTTTTTGTAGGTATTTCCAGTCCATCTTTTTCTATGTCAATGAGTGAACACACACAAGTGTTACATATTATGTACCACATAACGCTGGCAGAATAGTCGACAACGGCTCAGTTGCCAAAAGGGAAAAAAAAAAGTGTTACATGCTCTGTGCACACACTAGAGTGCGCGCAAAATAAGTCTGCGCGCGGCTGAAAAAAATAAATAATAATAATGCATAAATATCTTTACGTTTATTTCAAGTGTCAAGAGAGTATGCTGTGTTCCGTGTTTTCCAAAGTTAATAATCGCCATCATTATGCCGAAAGTGATTAAAAGTGCTGGCACGAATATAATCTTGAAGTCAAACGTCGCGCGCAGACTTATCTTGCGCGCACTCTATCAGCGTAACAAATTAGTAAAATTTTAATCTTAGCGATTAAGGTACAATGGTACCTTATTATTTTGTTGATATCCAAGTGTTTTTACGAATATTGTGGAAAATTATAAATAGTGAACCTATTATAGGAGCCTTAACTAAAAAGGCAAACAAAATGGCGCCGATTCTGTTCTTCACAAACTAAACTAAATTTAAGTTCATGCATCTTTTTCTTTCTATTTCAATAAGAAAAGGACAAAAGATAAATATTAGTTTAGTCCTGTCAAATTAAGGTACTCCATAGACAACTCTAGACGAGATAAAAAAATTGGCTATTAAAAATACGTCAATTTACATCAGGCGCTGACTAATTTGACAGGACTAAACTAATATTTATCTTCTGTCCTTTTCTTAATGAAATAGTAAGAAAAAGATGCCTGAACTTAAATTTAGTTTAGTTTGTGAACAACAGAATCGGCGCCAATGAATGTATTCCATAGAATACAAATATGACAAAATAAAAGAATAATTTTGAATTAATATAAGATAAGGTCGATTCTGTAAAAATCTCACCGTGAAAACTAAGGTGAAGTGAGTTTGTTTTCGCTAGGAATTGACACTATTGACAGCTCACTCCACGCTCACTTCACCTAAGTTTTCACGGTGAGAGTTTTACAGATAAGCACCGAAGTGTGACCATGCTTCGGTATCTACTTATCTATGGGTCAATAAACATAGTACATATCCTAAGTATAATTTCTAGACAATATATTACATATCTCTACGTAAATACGCCGTAGCCCACAGACGTTACGACGACGTCAACAATATACGCTTTGACGCATCGTATGTAATATATATATCACTTTATCACAAGCCTTTGTTAATATGTTCGTATCAATGACGGACCTCGCCATCCTCTTATAATTGTATATGTTTGTTCACACCCGGCCTTTATGTATACCCCCCGTAGCACGAATATTATACAAGAAATAGTCATAAAGCGACATGTCGTGCGTTTAATAGCTCGTTGTGCGACTGACGGCGTAATATACGGCAGGTTATTGTCATACCCGCTAATACAAGGCTATATTTGTTATTATGCAACGTTAAAACAACGCTTAAGCATTAAGTATAGCGGTGAAATGAGTTATTTGTGTTGGTAGTTTATGTTTACCCTGTATGGGGTGGGCTTCTTTTGTTTATTATATTGCCCCCTATAGCTTAGATCATCGTTTAATTAGTGAAATAAGGAATCTGCAGACATTACTTTGAAAAGGTTATCCGTTTTCCCCGTTTGCTATTAAAACACCATAATCTGTAGAATAGAATAGAATATATTTATTTGCTTTAAAACAATAATTAAAGTTATGATCTAACATGTTTCGCCATGGACTGACATATATTTAAACATAATAGGGTTTCGGGGTTTCGTATCTATTTGAACAAATAAGAATAATAGGTATATAAAGTAATATAATTCAATTCAGCATCATCTACACTAATATTATAAAGAGGAAAAATTTATATTTTTTTTGTTTGTAATGTAACTCAAACACTACTGGACCGATTTTAAAAATTCTTTCACCATTAGAAAGCTACATTTTAGAAAGGTACAGACGCCAGCACATCAAGCTACCCGAAACTGTCAATTTTTCCCAATCAATTTTGAACCTTATGCTTTAGCTATAAAGTTGAAAATCTATTAAAGAAATTTGACAGATTGTAGTAGCTTGATGTGCTGGCGTCTGTACATTTTAGCTGCGAGTAACATAGGCTATATTTTATTTTAGAAAAAATAGGATTCCGTATGATATTTGGGTTTTTCGGACCCAAGGTGTAAAAAATCATCCAGAAAAGTTCATTATTTGGCGTATGCCGCCTTAAGTATAAAAGATAGAACCATAAAATGTTCTAATTAATTAAAAACCTTAAAAATATCTATAAAAAAAGTCCACGACACACTATACCTATCTATTTCGAGTCAAGCACAACAACCGTTTTTTTATTTAAAAATCTTGAATTTTTTTAGGACTTCATTTAAACGCATTTATTTTACACATGTCACATTACTCCTTATCAAAATAAACTATTTTGTCATAGGCTACTTTTTGTCGCAAAAACCGACATCAACGCGGGCGGAGCCGCGGGCGACCGCTAGTGTTTTATATTTATCTGCTACTTTTTTATCAAAAAATTCTTTTACACTATAAAAACAATTACCAATAAGCTATTTACAGTGTAGTTTTGATTTAACGCGTTTTAGAGGGAGTTCCCTTATTTCTTTTGGAATATTGTTGAAAATTGTAATTGCTGTGATAAAACTATTCTTAAGACATAATGTGCTTTGATGTGAAGGAATTCTTAGCCGTGTTAGGTCTTGACGGGTATACTTTAAATCACATGTTATAAAAAATGTAGAGTGCTTTTTAACAAAGTGTAATGTACCCAAGTCATAATACTTTAATGTAAAAAAAAACGCCAAGAGAAGAACCACGAACACCTACACGAATTTACTAGCTAGCTAAACATTTTGTTGAAAAAAATAAAATAGCTGCAGCGTCGCTCCTTGAAAAACCTCGGAAAAAATCACCTCGTAATGCACCCGGAAAACAAGTTACTACTTTAGTTAGTAATAAAAATGAAAGTAAAAAAAAAGGAGTACCTACGCCGCCGGCTTGCAAGCGTACCTACTGGCGTGGACGAATATTCAATTACTCGGTTCATTTTATCCATACCACCAAAGCTCAAACGTCAACGTTGCATGCACAGACTACTTAGAGATACTACGTATGTTGCATGTTTACGCCGTATTTTCGAGACGAGATTTTTTCTAGCACATAGGATGTCTTTCCATAATTAAAAGGTAGCTTACGTCCAGTGTGAGAGCCCGGGAGTGAGGCTGTGTAAGATCTCATACAAACGCCAGAGAGTAGAATTTCGAAAAAACTTTTTTTTCTCATTTAGTCAGCAAATGGATACTGATCGTGATACTTATACAAGAGGGATACTAAAGACAATATTTCATTCGAAGGACTGCTGCTTGGTATCTATATACAAACACTTTTTACTCCCCGGAAAAACCTACAAAAGGGGGGAAATCTACACAGTTGCCTTCCAGATGACCTCAAGCTTACATGACAGAGTGAAGCTTCTAGTGATACAAACAAACCGCGCCGATAACTACCCCCAAAGGTCACACTCACACGCATGAGCGTAGAACCCAGTTCTATTTCTGTTCCTACTTATAGAAAGTATAAAAGTACACAATCCCTTTGACTAGGGTCTCTATGGCACATTTGGCCCGTCGGAGCTTTATTAGCTATTTACTTATGTATGATGTTCACAGCAGGCCGTCTGTTTCATGCAACCCGAGCTCCGACGTTTTGGGATCCCTTACCAAGGTTATTGTGATAAATTGACGGTAATATTAACGTCCCTTATTTTGGTGCGTGCTAGTTTTCGAGCTGGTAGCTGTCAAAAGATTGAACGTTATTAAGAAACAAGATAGAATACTGTTACGAGCTTCGGGTTCGTGACAATTAAAACTGCCGATTAATAACCAAAAATTGACACTTTAATTAACAACACTAATTACAAAACACTATTGCACTACTGATCGCTTTAAGTCGCACTTGAAGGTCGCTTCGGATGTTTTCACTTCGATCGCTTATCTAACACTGTGTCACTCGGAGATATCGCGACGCCCCCGTCAGGGGGCGTGGCGAGCGGTTCCGGGGCTTCGCCCCCCGGCCGCGGAGGCCATGCGGTGGCCTGCAAAAACAGGCCCCTCCCTGTGTTGGCATACAGTGGCCTTGGCAGTTTTTGAACGCGCGTTTTTAAAAACGCGCGTTCATGTGAATGGTTGCATGGTGTTTTTCTGTAGGCGCGCCGCGACGCTGTCTCACAGCGCCGCTTTCTTCACGACACCTCGGCGGTCTGTCCCCGCCAGGTGAGACCCCCAGTTACCTGGGGGAGGCCCGGCGGAGGACGACCAGCGACAGAGGTGCCGACTCGACGCTCCTACAGAATTAGGTGTATTGCTCCCGCCCGTCCCGCTTCCAGAGCTAGCCGGGCACGGTCCGGGCTAAGGAGCAGTCGTGTGTGTGTGGGCGGTATTGTTTTGTGTAACACCGCCCAGTATCTGCGCGTACCGCGGCCCGCGCTGCGCATACGCGCGTGAGTTTAGGCGTCTGATGAGTAGTGGGTGTCTGCGTTCGCCGCGTGACGTGCCTATATTAACCTAGCACACGCCACGCGACGAGTGTATGTGGTGTGTGTGGAGTACTATTGAGTCGAGTGAGCCGCGTGTAACCTGGGTGCGGCTCACTCGAGGCGTCAATCCGGTGAGATGGGGTCGTCGTCCGCTACCAGGTCGCGGGGCAGGGGTCTCGCGTCGGGGGGGCGCGCGTGCCAGGGCGCAATGTCCTGGACATGCGGCCAGGCGGATGCGTCGGCACGCGCGAACATTCCCGTCGCGAGGCGCCGCACAAACTCGTCCAGGCTCTCAATCCCGAGGTCCCGTTCAAGGACATCGTTCCTCACGTAGCGAGGAGCAGCAACAATGGTCCGCAGCGCCAGACTCTGCTGCGCGCGGAGCAGCTTTCGGCTCGACTCGCACGTGAGGGCGAACCATGCCGGGGCGGCGTACGTCAATATTGGGCGCACGTACAGCTTGTACACGCCCAATTTGACGCGCGCCGGTATTCGGGACGAGAGCACCGGTTTAAGGAGGTTGCGGGCGACCCTACCTTTTGCGGCGACCGAGCGGACGTGTGGCCCCATCGTGAGCCGACGATCAATGGTTACCCCCAGGTACTTGACCCGGGGCGACCACTTGATGTCGGCTCCCTGCAGCTTCAAGGGTGGTGGGAGGGGCGCAAAGCCGGTGACCATGGCCTGCGTCTTACCCACGTTAACCGACAGCCGCCACCTGGACAGCCATTCAGGCAGCAGGTCGAGCGCGCGCTGCATCTTGACGGCCGCGTACTTCGCATTAAGCGATGTAGTAATGTACGCGGCGTCGTCGGCGTACAGCGCGAGCATAGCGTCCGAGGTGGTGGGGATGTCGTCGGTGTAACGTGAGTAACACGCCGGCGACACGCAGCTGCCCTGCGGCACACCCGCGAGCACCGGGCGGGCGCTAGAGAGCGCCCCGTCGACCACCACCCTAAATGTCCTGTTGGAGAGAAAAGTAGAGACCACCATAACGACGCGACGGGGCGCGCCTGAAGTGGCCAGCTTATATATTAGGCCGTCGTGCCACACGCGGTCGAAGGCCTTCTCCATGTCAAGGAATACTGCCACCGAGTACTCCTTCCTGTTGAGTGCAGCTGTGAAGTGGTGCAGTACCCTTGACAGCTGGAGCGTCGTGCTGTGCTCCGCCCGAAACCCAAACTGCTCCGAGCGTGGCGCGATGTGGGGCTGGAGATGTCGCAGCAGGAGTGCTTCGAACACCTTGGAGACTGTCGGCAACAGGGTGATCGGCCGATAGCTCTCCGGCTTCAGGATGTCTTTTCCCGCCTTGGGCAGCATAATGACGCGCCCCTCCTTCCACGAGGCGGGAAAGGCCCCCGTGCGCAGTATCCCCGTGAACAGGCGCGCCAGCGCCGCTACCATACGGTACGGCAGGTGGCGCAGCACTGCGTTGGTGATACCGTCAGCACCGGGGGCCTTTCTAGGCTTCGTCTTTAGGATGGCGCGTCGGACCGCGCCCGGCGAGAAAAAGACTGGGTCTTCATCGGGAGCTATCGGCGTTGCGAAGTAGTCTCCCAGGTGTTGCTCGACTGCTGCGACATGGTCGGTGTCGCTGGTCGGGTTCGGGCGGAATTGACGCTCCAGGTGGTCGGCGAAGACCTCCGCCCGGTCCTCTGCTACATACCTTAGCGCCCCGTCGCTGTTGAGCAGGGGCCGCACCGGAGCTGGGGTGTTCGTCAGCTGGCCGCAGAGCTTGTATACTGACGGCCAGCTGTCCGCCGTGGCGTCTAACCTGTCCTCCCAGCCCGCGGTGGTAAGCGCCTGTAACTCGGCCTTAACCTTCTCCGCGAGACGGTTGAGCACCCTCTTTTGTGCCGGGCATCTTGATTGTTGCCACTGCTTGCGAATGCGCCTCTTCTCGGCGATCATTGCGCTTATGTGCGCCGGCAGGGGCGGCAGTAGCCCTCTCCCCTGCGGCTGCGTGCTTGTCGCCGATTCTAAGGCGCTCTTTATGCAAGCAGTGACGTCATCCGCGGTCTTGTCAACGTCCGCGGAGGTAGCGATAGGCCGAGTCGGCGTGGTGGCCTCTACTTTTTCCTCGAACTTTGTCCAGTCCGTGACTCGACGTGGCGCTATGGGCTTCAGTCGGGTCGGCGTTCCCGATAAGACGACGAGTACAGGTTGGTGGTCCGACTGTAACTCGTCGTCTATCACTTGTTGTGTGATCTGGCTGCTTAGCCCCCGGTGGACTACGATGTCCAGCACGTCCGGCATATACCGCGCAGTGTCTGGGTAATGCGTCGGTGTCTCTGGGCCGGACACCGTATAGCCGAGGGCTTCCGAGTCCGCGAAGAGCCGTCTCCCCTCGGTGTTCGTAGAGTAGGAGTTCCACGCCGGGTGCTTGCAGTTCAAGTCGCCGGCGAGGATGGTGGCGCGTGTGGTGTCTACAAGCAGGGCCCGCAGCTCAGTAAGGTCCAAGTGAGCCGCGGGCGGCTTGTAGCAGGCGTAGATGTTGATGTCCTCGCCGGCTACGTGTAGCTGCACACCCAGGGCGTAGAAGCTCCTGAGCGACGGCAAGGGGAGTTCCTGGTGGACGACTCTTCGCCTCACTAGCACCGCCAGACCACGATACCTGGTGTTAGTATCAGCCGACCTTTCGTCCTTCCTATATAAGTGATACCCTGGGACCCTGACCCTATCTTCGGGCCCTAGTAGGGTCTCACTTATAAGCGCCACGTCGATGTCCTGTTCCCTCAGGAGATGGCGGAGGGGGGCGACCTTTCCCTTAAGGCCGCGGGCGTTCCAATGAATCACCCTTAATGGCCTAGCCATGGTACAGAGTAAGCAACGTGGCCAGGCCATCAAGGATGACCGTCTCGATATCTTGACCCTGCCTGATGGCCTTGATCAGGTCCATCAACAACTTGATGGCGCAGGTCGTAAACTCCTTCTTGGTCTCGGTCTTGGACTCAACATTTTTGTTAGCGCTGGTGGCGCCGCGGCTCGCCTTCTGAGCGAACTGTTGTGGTTCCGCGATTTTCCGCGGCGCTGCGCCGGCGCTAGTTGTAGCGTCGGCCTTCAATACGACCTGCGCCCCGCTTGAGGCAGGGTCGGCCTTAGGGATATCTCCCTGGGTCGCCGGAGGGGGGGGTTGGGACTCCTTCTTCTTCCCCTTCCCTTTACCCCCGCGCCTCTTCCTCCTCCGCTTCGAGGAGGCGGCTTGGCCTTTTTCAGTGGGCCCGTTAGCTGCCGCCATAAGCGTGGCGCTGTGGGCCTCCTGCTCCACCATTTGCGGCCTCTCAGTGGCCGCTGGTGGCCGGCGCGCGGTGGTGGTTATGGCGGCAGTCCCCGCTCGCTTGTTCCGCGTCTCCGCCTGGAAGACGGGGCACTTATTATTGCACGCGGGGTGCGGGCCACCGCAGTTGACGCAGGTGGCCGGCTCCTCGCGTGGGCGCGGGCAGTCTCGTGCCACGTGCTCCCCGCCGCATCGGACACAAGCGAGCGGCCGGTGGCACTGGTGCGAGCTGTGCCGGAACTTTTGGCACCGGTGGCATTGAGCGGGCCCACGCTTTCCTCGCCAAGCCTCGATCTTGACACCCCGCATGTACATAAATACGGTGGTGTCATAGATGGCCCGGACGTCTGGAGTCTTCTTCAGTATTGCGTGGAACACGCAGCCGGGTCTTCCTTGTGCGCCCTTAATGTGGCGCACGTACTCCGGCTGGTATCCCAACGTCCGGAGCTCCTCCTCGATCTCCTGGGGGTCTGTGTCGGCAGGTAACCCCCTGATCGCAATCTTCAAGTTTCGCTCCGCTGGCAGCGAATAAGCGAACCATGACACGCCGCTGTCTTTTTCCAGGCCAGTCAGGTAGCGCTGGACCAGCCGGTACTCGTCTTCGGTGTCCGGGGTAAAGCGAACCCCGGTCCCGTACGGACGAGCGTTGGGCGGCCGGCCCAGCTTGGCGGCGATGGCCCGGAAGTGAGCGGCCCAGTTTGGCAGCTTCTCCACCACCAGCGGAGGGTACTTCAGCTTCTTCTCCTTTTTCTTCCCCGACGGCTGCTTCGACGTCGTCGTCGACGCCGCGGCGTCGGGGGCGGCGTCAGGGGGTGCATTGTTAGCAGAGGGGGCAGGGGGTAGATTGTGCAAACTTACCCCTGCCAGTGTTGGTGCCGGTGACAGCGGCGGCGGCGGCGGAGTGCGCCGCGCCGCATCTGCGAAGGTGGGCGAGGCGGGTGCGCCCCGACCCCGCGGCGCGCGTTCGCGCTGTGGCCGCGGTGGGTCGAGACAGTACCGCTTCGCCTCCTCCTCGGCGGCGGTCTCGTCCGGGCTCCTGGGGCGCCGCTGGGGTCTGGGCTCGAGTGAGAACTCAAAACCGAAACCCAGCGGCGGCGGTAACGGCGTCTGCGGCAGGGAAGCTGCTCCGCCCTCGGTGGGCCAACGCCCGGATCGCGGGGACGTGTCTCGCGACACGCTATCGCGACCGGACGCGGCCGAGCCCACCGACACTAGCGACATGCTCGACCCCGCGTGAGAGGAGCATGCCGACAGCATCGCCGGGGAGTCGAAGGCGGAGGCCCTCGGGGGCGCTGGTGAATCCAGCGCCTGCAACATCTGAGGAGCCGGCCGCTCCCGCTCAGCCAAAGCCGGCCCCGCCAGCGAGAAGCGGGGGCCGGGTGCGGCGATGCGGGGAGCTGGCACGGCTTGTTGTGCGGGCGCCGCTGCCAGCGCAGCCCCGGAGGGCGCGGGCGGCGACACGAAGCTTGGCGGCGCGGCGGAGCGCGCCGGGGGTGCGCGGGAACGCGCGGGTGGCGGGGTGGTAGTACGCGCTGTCGGCGCGGGCTGCGCCGGCGGCGCGGCGGCACGCGTAGTTGACGCGCCGGCGCGCGCGGGCGCTGCTGTTCGCACAGCAGGCGCGGTCGCACGCGCAGGCGCGGGTACGCGCGCGGGTGGTGCAGCGGCGCGCGCTTGGGGCGCGCGGCCTTGGTTCGCGGCGGGCCCCGGTGCTTGTATAGGCACCGGGCGGAACGCGCTTGGGCGGATCGGGACCGCATGCTGACGGCTCGTCGACGGCGTCGGCGCACCGCGCGCAGGCGCCGACGTCGCCGGTGGGCCGGCGGCTGCAGCGGTCTCCTTTCCCCCCCCTCTTCCTCTCCGCTCCTCTTCCTTCTTCTTCTCCTTGTCGCGGCTGGGTCCGGCCGGCGGCGCACCGGACGACGCCTTGCCAATGTTTGGCATGGACGTCGCCCGATCCAACGCCGGGCGTGACTCCTCGGACCCGGCGTCGCGGCCCAGAGAGCCGCGCGCGCCGGGTTTCGGCATCACGGTGGGGTGGTCACCCGCGACCGCTACGGCGGGGGGTCCGCCGGGCAGCGGGGTGGGCTCCCCCTGTGTTTGTCCGAGTGGCGAACGGTTACTCGAACAAACACAAGATGAGCGGGTTAAAATGGTACGGTCCGCACGGGTCACAAACTGGCACTCGCGAGGTAAGAACCAGCTGTGTTCGACCACAAGCCAATCCTCCTGTGTCACTCGCGGCTCACGCCGGCCTTATATAGTGCCGGCGTGCCGCAGAGAGTTCTAGAATCTTCCATTGTAGACACATCGAGAATGTTCGAGTACATACAGGCTCCGATCGACCAGATGTCGATAGTTCGGTAAAGTTCTAGAAAGTTCTCGCATCGTTTCTAGAAGGGTCTTGACTACTAGTTCCGCTACTCGATACTAGATGGCGCTAGTGGTAACTACTGTCACCATGTACCAGGCATTAATTGTGGCGCGCAACAATACTAATCTTAAGCGGGAAAACGTTGGTAACACATGTTAAAATAACGTAAAATTTTTGAAGTGAAAACTTCTTTAGGCGCGTTGGGCATTTCTTAAGATGGGAAAAGCCATTGAACTCGCGACACTGTTACCGTTACCGACACCGCGCTACATTCGGATGTGTTCGGCTGTCCTCGGGATGTTCTCGGTGATAATGTACCTATATCCGATATGTCAATGAGTGATGGCAAATTATTAGTAAAAAAAAACAGTGGCACTCCGGGAGTGCCGACCGAAGAACAATTATGTTCAAGTTTTCACTTCAGTCTGCACTCCCGAAGTGCCACTGTTTTTTTTTCTGTAGGTATATAAAGTAGATTAACAAACTAAAAAACGATCACAGATTTTTACATGTTTATTTACTTTATGGCCTTTGCCCAAACATGGATTAGATAACGGCACAAAAAATATCCAAAGTTCTATACCATTGATGATTTAATTTCATCATTTACGCAACTCATCATTCAATTAAAACACCGAATGGTAATGGAAACAAAAGTTGACCTTTCATTTTGAACCATTTGGTTTGTTTCTCTCCGCTTACGGCGGGAACACGGGCACGCGTTAGCACTCATCCATGACCCCGCCGCGGCTGTCCGCTACCGGACCCTCCTCTGGGGAGTAATCCCCATCACCGGCGCACCAGAACACATACCACACCATGACCACCCAGGGACCAAACCAGCACATGGGCGCCAGACGACCCCGTGTCTGGGTAGCCTTGGTCCCCCTGCGACGGGTCAGGTCATTGGTCCCGCCGCCTCCCAATTTTCGGCCGCAGAGGATAGGGAGAGCGGCCAACGTCATACTAACACTCCTCCTCCCCTGCTGCCCCACCGCGTCCGACATCAGACGGTGGCGACCCCGTCAAGGCCGCGGAAGGTAGGGATAGCGGCGCACCGCAATACCGGCACTCCTCTCCCGCCGCGGCCTCCAACCTTCAAAGTAACCTAACCAAACCTAACTTCGGGTTGCCCTTCGCTCGCTCTTGTTTACTATGTCGACGGTGCCCCGCTTCGCGGGGCCCCTATTTCTGTGAAAACGGTTTAAAGTAACCTAACCAAACCTAACCTTGGGGTGCCTTTAGCTCGTTCTTGCATTCTACGTCGCCTATCGACCGACCGCAACCATACAATATAATTAAAAAAGTACCTAATTATGTAAGTAAACCCATCTAATTCCCAAAAAAAATCCTTTTAAACTCTTCCATTATGCACTATGTAAACAAGAAACATAACCTCAAACGCACAGTAACAAACAAATAACAGCGCGCGAATGCAACTCCCGCCAGCTTCGGCCCGCACGATTTATTCCGCGCATTTACGAACGCGCTATATCAGCACGGATTTGTTTCGAAGAGACCAGTTAAAAAACCGTGTTCAATTCAATTGCACACTATTTTTTAAAACCTCTTTTAACGTTGCTTGAAAAACGTGCGCAGTTGACGCGAATTGAGCACGGGTTGGTTGAATTGTGTAGTAATATAAAAGCGTGTGGATTTCGCGAGACCGGTGTCGCCAATATATTAGTCTATGGGTGTCGCCAATTGGACACGGAAAGGGAAATACGCAAGCGACACCGCGTGTGTTTTGTTTACAAGACGATTAAAAAAATACTCGCTTCGGATATATTCGGCTGTCTTCGGGATATACTCGGTTTTAATGTACCTTTATCCGATATGTCAGCGAATGATGGCAAAGTATTCTGTTTGTGTTTTGTTTTCACTTCTGTCGACACTCCCGGAATGCCACTGTTTTTTTATATAAAAACATTGTATTGTGTTTAAAACAAACGTATGCGTAAATAATCTTTATTAAATCAGTAGTCGAGCTACACAATTTTTCACCGCATTATTTTCAACAGTAAACCCCATAATTTTCCACGCAATCCAATGTGAAATTTGACTTTTATGGGTCAATGTGAACCTTAAACGCCTTCCTGCGTACCTATAACAATGGCCGCGTCACTATTGTTTAGGGGTGTGACGCCACTGAAGTGTTGGATTAATTAAAATTTACGTTCGTAGTATATTATAGAGTAAGTCTGATAGTGTAATAAGATAAGAAGGTGCTGTGTGTGTGTGAGCTGAGGGTGATAAGAGGTGTTGGACTTCCCGTTATTAAATCTTGAATTACAAATCACCAGAGATACATATCAAGTAGTCAGTGGCGTTAATTCCGGAAACACAAAGGTTTTTATGCAAGCGAAAAGCAAATAAAGCGCAAAGGTAAAGTAACAAAGCTTTTCGATAGGCAATCACTTGACTTTTGTCGGTATCACAGCTAATCCGATCAGCTAATGACTCGTTCGAAACTCGATTCAAAGACACCCGATTATTCATGTAAAATTTAGGGATCGATCGTCCCGAATACGAAAGATTGCAGCGCAACACTGGGGGTACCATTGATTAATCATGCGATATGTCAAGCCAGCGCCATTATAAAGTTGCTTTCATATAAATAGTCGGGAAATATATTTTTTACCGTCAAGCTAAGAAAATCTGGTTAAAATGCAGGCATTCGGTAATCCGATTTAAGTTGTAGAATAACACATGTCGGTAATCCGATAACTTCAGCCGCCAGCATACATGTAGCGGGATTGACGACACATCTGTAAATAAGTTTTCCTGGTGATCCGGGAAACACATTCGTTTTCTTCTGGAAGATTTGTGCAATATTTTTCGTCGCACAGTAACTTTCTGGTATGGTAGGTACAAAGGGTAAAAAGGAAATCAGTTTATTGGATTTGGATTGAATATATTTTACTGTAGACCAGACAAAGAAAACGTTTTCTCAAAAGCTTATTACATGGGCTCCTACAAAGAATTATTCATGAATTCGAACCGGAACAAATATTATTTTTGAGGAACTCTGAATTCTGGTCTTGCAATGAATTTATTTGACTCCAATTTGGAGTCTAATAAATTCATTGATGTCATATAATTCAGTAATTTTTTATTAAACGAGAGCTGCTTTTCTTTATTATCTTACTTATGAAATGATGAAATTGAAAAGCCTTTTAAATCTTAATTTTTAAAGTCGAGTACCTACTTACCTGTCAAAAGGCAAAAATATGTTGATCTAGATATTACTGCAGTGGTTATTGTGCATTGGATTTTCAACGCACTGTTTAGCGCCGAGGGTCGTAAATCCAACAGTGGTGCCAATTCCCTTTTTCACAAACTAAACTAAATTTAAGTTCAGTGTATCTTTTTCTTTCTATTCGATTATGAAAAGGACAGAAGATATATTTTAGTTTACTCCTGTCAAATTAATCAGCGCCTGACACTACTCGATACAAGTTTAGACGTGATTAAAAACTTGCCTACTAAAATTACGTCAGGCGCTGATTAATTTGCCAGGACTAAACTAAAATTTATCTTCTGTCCTTTTCTTAATGAAATAGGAAGAAAAGGATGGACTGAACTTAAATTTAGTTTAGTTTGTGAACAACAGAATCGGCACCATTGTTTTTGGTCGTGCAGGGATGCACTCTGTTGGATTCTCAACTCTCGGCTCAATACCGACAGTTGAAAATCTAGGGCTTAGGTTTAAGCAATCACCAGATATAAATAAATATAACGCCCAAAAAATCGTAAGTACTTACCAGAACTTAATCCCCATTTTAATATGAAATTATCACCAATAAACGTAAAGTCTGATATCCTAAAAAAGGCAAGTATCTTCAGGATAATCCCTGAGCTACCCAAAAAGGTCACGCATGCACCAAATATGTACTCGAATTTTATTTAAAAATTTCATCCAAATATGTTATACAATTTTATCCTAATAAAGTAAATTAATATACAAAAATCATTGTTTACCCAAAAAATATAAATGAAGTTCTAAAGGTTCACCGATTCTACCGTAAAATGTTTACTAAAGGCTGAGCTTCTTAGAGCATTCAATAAAATAACGGCCACAAAAAAAATAGTTTATAAACCACATGTTTTATTTCTACATACAAATAAACTTAAAACTTAATAAGGCAGTCCTTAGTGTAATTTTAAAATTTTAATTAAGATTGGATCTTCAAAAAACTTAATCTTAGTGATAAATGAGTCTTCAAACAACCAACATTAAAACAGTCATTTGTATAGCCATAATTATTTAAAAATATTAATGAAGTTTTCAAATAACATAACATCACACTCCTTTGTATGGTAACAATTGTTTTAAAATCTTAAAGAATAAATCAGTCTTCATAAACATAAAATACAATTATTTTGTGTAGTTATAATCATTTTAAAATCTGCCGCGAGACTCAACTAATTTGCCATCAATATAATATACTTGGTTATTTGCATATATTTTATGGCAAACGTAGTGATATATTTGGGTAGTAATGCCACAAAACTTTGGTAGTTAAAATTTGGTGCACGTGTGGCCTTTTTGGGTTATGAAAAGTTTTTGTAGAGCAGGCATGACTTAAATAGCCCGAAAGATTTTGGTACAGGTTTCATTTATTTGTACATATTATATTTTTTTTGGATGAGGCTGTTTATTTTTTTTTTTATTAATTCATTTTTTCAGATAACTACAATTCATATAACACATTAAATTAAAATCAATTGACACATAAATACAATGACATTACACAAAAATAAATAAAATCAATTCACAAAATATTAACATTACATTAAATAATTTACAATAAAAACAAAATCAAAATAATAAAATAAGAATAAAACAAAATCAAAATAATAAAATAAGAATTAATGTCAGTGAGCGCCCAAAACAATGCGCATCCATTTGTTTTGGATAGGGCAACCCGCACGCGATACAATCATCTGCAGGATGCCATTGCTACTGCCTCGCACACGCTGTGACAATGAAGCTACTCTTTTGCGCACAATCGCATGAAAGCCGTCCGTTCGCGCCTCCGCAAACATACCGGACGCACTACAATAGCGAGGCAACCGCATCAGCATCCTGAAAATGTTGTTATATTGGACACGCAGAGCATTAGCAGCCCGATGAGTGTAGTTTATCCACAAACTGCTCGAGTAAAAGGACTGGCAATATGCCTTAAAAAGAGTTATCTTTACTTCCCTCGAGCAGCGAGCAAACCTGCACGCAACCATGTTCCCCCTGACTGCCAATGCTCTGCGCTCCCTCTCAATGTCAGCGTCATCCTGCAAATCGTCTGTCACAATGTGCCCCAGATACCTGAAACTGCTCACCACTGCCAGAGCCGCACCATTAAGCATAATAGGCGGAACATGAAGCGGACCCCGTTTTCCACTCTTAAAAACGAGAACCTCACTCTTTTTACAGTTATATTTCAGCCCATGCTCCGCCGCGTACGCCTCACAGATTGCCACAAGTTTACGAACTGCGCCCACCGATGGGCCCAGCAGTACCATGTCGTCTGCATAATTGATGTTATTGACGCTAACACCATCCACGAAACAACCCACATGAGTACTGCTGAGCTCACAGATGAGGTCATTAACGTACAGATTGAACAACAGAGGAGAAGTAATGCCCCCCTGCCTCACACCACACTCCATGCCATATTCCTGGGAGAGAGCCCCCTCCCATCGTACCTGGTTTCGCTGGCACCGATACCAATGCCTTAACACTGAGACAACCTCTGCCGGCACACCAGCGCTCTCCAGCTTCATCCACAGTCTATCGTACAAAACAGTATCGAAGGCTCTCGATAAATCTAGAAAGCACGCGTATACCGGCGTACTCCTCTCAGTGTAGTACCCGACAGCCTGCTTAACACACAAGATAGCACTTTCCGTAGAAAGTCCACCTCTAAAGCCGAATTGGGCATCGTGTAAATCCACGTAAGATTTAAGGGTGTCATTAAGCAAGCTGTCAAACACTTTGGCCAATACCGTAGCCAGCGATATAGGCCGATAGTTGCTCCTATCTGATAGATCCCCGGTCTTGTTCTTTACAACCGGAACAACGATAGTTCTGGTAAGTTCATCCGGCAAATAACCATGACACAAACAGAGATTGTAAAACATGGAGAGTACGCGCGGCAGGTGAACTCCTGCATTTCTTAGATGCTCAATGCTGAGACTGTCACAGCCAGGAGACTTACCTCGTTGCATACTGTAAATAACTTTTTTCACATGTTTTGCTGTAAATCTCACAACTCGCTGCTGAGTAACAGTCTCAGCACCATTACACCCAAGAGTTGAGGGACGCCTCTGTTCCATAGAATCACAATGTGGCGTTATTTTAAAATGGTCTTTAAAGAGATCAGCGATCACGTCGTGATCACTGACCCCATCCACGCTCACAGGAAAGCCAGGCCTAACGTTCATTCTCCCAGTTTGCTTCCAAAACAACTTAAAATCTTTATCAGTATGACGTGAGGCCAAAATGTCCATTTTTATCTGCTCCTGCATATCCTGGCACCACTTTAGTTGTTTTTTAAATGCTGTTCTGCTCTCGCACATATCACAATACACTTGACCCCTATTCGGCTTACCAGCTTGAACCCATAACAAAAATTTCAGTCTGGCTTCCCTGTGGTAACCAGCGACGTGTTTATTCCACCCCGCTATATATCCACCTCTCCTCTGCGGTCCCCTGCGCTCATAAGAAGCAATGGCGGCATCTGACAGGATAGATACTAGGTTGACATACATATCGTTTAACAAGGTCCTGTGGGCATCATTACAACAGTAACCGTCGCAACATTGTGAAAATTCTTCTGGAAAATCGATTTCCCGAAGCTGAGCGTGACACTGACGATGATATAAACCAACTTGATCTGCCGTTCTTTCCCCCCATATGATCTTATTGGTCAAAGTAAGGACAGCCTCCTTTTTACAAATTACCCTACCCAAATTACATTCAACAAAAAGTGGGAAATGGTCAGACCACTGCACATTGTAATCTACCCAAACACGGTTAATAGAGGGTAAAGCGGCCTTTGTTACAACACAGTGGTCCAACCACCTCGCACACCCATGCGCCTCACTGACAAAAGTAAATGTATCAGAGTTATCACCTAAAATATTCATGTCCACACATGTCCATTCCCGATCATTACAAAAATCAAACAATTCGTTCCAAAACAGTTCCTTTGGATGCGCATTATAATCACCTAAAATGTAAATAGCCTCTGTATCACTATTGTCTTCAACTATTGAATTAATGTTACTTAAACAATGCGTAAATTCAGGTAAGTTTGCTACACAGTCAGTCGGCATGTAGACGCAAAATATTAATATAGTTTTGTTACATACCCGAACTTTCACTGCGGCTATACGCACGTCATCACACTGTACCACTTTTACAGTCTGACACACACTTTTCCTCCATAATATGGCAACCCCCCCGTAGGGCCTACCCCGCAACAAACCCGAAGAAGTGTCCACCGCCGACGTCCCTATTCCTCCAAAGTCATCATGTATCGCATTCAGTAATGGTAAATCATGCGGTAACAACCACGTCTCTTGTAGTGCTACGATATCACCCATTTCACACAGACTTCTCACACCATCCATTGAACGCTTCAACGATTTACAATTAAAGGAGATAAACTTACACGATTGGTCCTGCCTTATGCCTTCAACAGAACGGGATACACTTTCACAGTTATTTGTATTAATCATGATTTGGTTTAACAGTTTCATTTGTCAGAATATCCACTCTGTCTTTATTACGCCGATCGAAGTTTATAAAACGCCGAAAAGCTATCCCTTCAGGCCAGAAATTGCATTCCATAAACATTTCCAGCTTATGTTTCGGGACATAAACTTTATAGGCATCATAACCTTTCGCCATCTTCATATCCATTCTTTCCAACTTAACGTTAACATTACATTTATTTCTTATGTAATTTGCTATGTCACATACTGTCACTTCCTTCGCCACATTATAAATATACATCGGAATTTGAATATCCGCCGCTTTGAACTTTACTCCAGGTTCCATCACAGCGTTCCCTCTGTTTCCAGTAAAGCGATTCCTATGTCTCCTTTTTTGTACCTTGATCCATCCTTCATCATTAGGCTCGGGTTTCCAATGTCCCTCGCGTACAACATCAACAAAACTTTTATGATGTTGTGTGACGACATGCTGTACATTCGGATCGTTCGTATGTCCCACTACCTGTGTAAGTACCCGAGGCGCTTGCGTCGGTGCGCGCTCGGCTACGTTCGTGCCGGATCGACTCGACAGCGGCTGCTGATTGGCCGATACGGCCGCTTCAAGAGTCACTACGAATTCACCGCTTTGTTCCGCGCGTACAGGTAGAAGTGTATTACACCTACCCCCCTTATTTGATAATTCCACGGATGGAGAATTGCACTTCTTATCCTCTTCTACACAAATGGGTGGCAATCCAACCGCATGCAGTGCCGCGTGCAGGCGTATTCAAAGCTATCAGGTCCCGAAGCGCCGCGTTTCGTGTTTACATTACCCGGAAAATAATTACCGGGTTGGGTCTTATATCGAGTCGCCTGAATCTGAGTTAAGTGTAGATATGGGAGGGTTTAGGGGGTTCGTACTAAGCGATAAAATGTATTTTTTGCTGCCGGAGACGCGCCAAAATATTTTAATTATTATTTAAAAAATCTTGGGAAATCTTACAAATGCGTAAGATGGAACGTAATTTTGATACATTTCGTAGCGATTTCGATACTGCGTTTATCGAAATGCGTGAAAAGAAACCATTTTTCCCGCATTCCGAATTGAGTCAAAAGCGATTAGATCGCGAATCCAACCAAATTTAATAGTCACAAAATATAAGGACTATTGAGTATTATTGTGACGTTGCGCGTTGGTCGGATTCGCGATATAATCGCTTTTGACGCAATTCGGAAAGCGGGGTTTGTTTACATTGACAAATACTTTTGTTTTGTCATTCCGTTGCTCTCGAGTTTACGTGAATTTTATATTTTGCTATGATTATTAGCTCCCCGCACCCTAATGAGTGACAGATCGTAACCAAAGCACACAGACTTGTGTTGGTTAGGTTAAGTTAGATATCGCGAACCGAGCGAGCGAAGCGAGTTGTGTAGGTTAGGTTAGGTTAGAACGGTGACCACTTAGCGCGAGCCGAGCGAGCGCAGCGAGCGTGCCGCGGCAGCGGCCGGCGAAGCGCCAGAAAGTAACTACCTCCCCGTACCCTAATGAGTGACAGATCCTACCCAGAGCACACAGACTTGTGTTGGTTAGGTTAGAAGGTTTTGTTCAAAGTGGAATAATAGAAAAACTACGCATCTCCGGCAGGGCAGGAGTGGGGGGAGTGAAACAGGGCGCCCCCCCCAACCCCCCTCCAAACCTTCCATCTTCGTACGGAGGCGACTTGATATAAGACTTTAACCTAATTACCTATTGACATGTTTTTTAACGACTCAAGATCCACTTTTATCTGTTGTAACTGATCAGCGGTGGCATACTGTTCCTTTATTTGATTAATTTCGCTCTGCATCTTTAACAAGTCCTTTAATAATCTTGTTACATCGACATGGTCGAATAGAACAGGTGGAAGCTTCTGTAGGTCTCGAGCCACAAATATCGGAATTTCCTCTGGGTCAGTTTCCTTCAATAAACAGATAATATCGTCAATGTTACGGAGCGTTTTACCATCCCTCTTTCTTATTTTCTTCCGCTTTGTCGTCGATATGGAATCGAAAAGTAGATCTTTAGCAATTTCAATATCCAATTCCGAAAAAGCACTTAAGCATATACGACTAATGCTTTCTTCATCCATGACGTCTATCTTATTGCATATAAAAGCAAGTACTTCGCTTATAACAACATTGCATGAGTTACACTTTATCACTTTCGAAGCCATTTTCAAAGGACACGGCACGACCGACCGGTAGGCGTGCGCGTCGCGACTGAGGGTAACGTAACGTGTTTAGGGTAACGATTTTTTTTTTTGGTGGTCATTCAATTTCATCCCAAAATCTAGTGCGCGATAAAAAAAACGTGCTAACTTGGGCTAATACCGGGTTCACATGGTTAAATTTTAGTTGAACAACTTTTGTTGTTTGTTGACACGGGACATTTTTTATTGAAAGTCCGTTCAGACGGTTCAAATCGCTTTCAACTTTGATCAATTTTACTTGTGATCAACGATAGAACTGTGTGAACCAGGTAAAACAGTGAAACCTTTTAATAGAGATCGTATGAAGTAGGTATCTATAATGTTCGTAACAAAACAGACAACAATGTAAATTTTATTCTTGACGTCTTGTTTCAAATGCATAACAATAATATATTGGAACACAGTTTTTCTTTTCTACTTTCAGAAAAGAAAGTGCATACTGAAGTCGCACAAGTTTATAGATTACTAGCTTCTGCCCGCGGCTTCGCCCGCGTGGATGTCGGAAATTGCCCATGTCCTTCCCTAGGATGCTATCTATCTACTTGCCAAATTTATCGAAATCCGTTCAGTGGTTTAGGTGTGAAAAGGTACCTAACATACAGAAAGAGGTACTTTCGATATGGCTCACTATTTACGGCTTCCACATAAAAGGTAGATATGCTGTCACGGACATTTATTTAGAGCTGTTTAAGACAACATTATATTCGTGTAACAACAACGCGTCTGCAAGATTCAGCCGTTGTAAAGGTTTCTGCAGCTCTTTGGGATGCCATGTAAGTTGCCTGCTGCTGACGTCGAGCTTGAGACTGTTCTAGTGCCTCCGCAGCCCGTTGAGACACCAGATAGTCAGCATGCTATTGTCGCTGATCTTGGACTGTTCCGGTGTTTCAGCAGCCCGTTGCGACACCAGATACTCAGCATGTTGACGCCGATCTTGGGATTGTTCCGGTGTTTCAGCAGCCCGTTGCGACACCAGATACTCAGCATGCCATTGATGTTGAGGTTGGGACTGTTCTGGAGTTTCAGCAGCTCGTTGAGATGCCAGATACTCAGTATGCTGTTGGGGCCGATTTTGGGACGGTACCGGTGTTTCAGCAGCCAATTGAGACACCAGATACTCAGCATGCTGCTGGGGCTGATCTTGGGACTGTTCCAGTGTTTCAGCAGCCCGTTGAGACACCAGATACTCAGCATGCTGTTGGGGCCGATCTTGGGACTGTCCCGGTATTAAAACAGCCCGTTGATACACCAGATACTCAGCATGCCGTTGACGTCGAGGTTGAGACTGTTCCGGTGTTTCAGCAGCCCGTTGAGATACCAGATACTCAGCATGCCGTTGATGTCGAGGTTGAGACTGTTCTGGAGTTTCAGCAGCTCATTGAGATGCCAGATACTCAGCGTGTTGTTGACGCCGATCTTGGGACTGTTCCAGTGTTTAAGCAGCCCGTTGAGACACCAGATACTCAGCATGCCGTTGACGTCGAGGTTGAGACTGTTCTGGTGTTTCAGCAGCCCGTTGAGACACCAGATACTCAGCATGCCGTTGACGTCGAAGTTGAGACTGTTCTGGAGTTTCACCAGCTCATTGAGATGCCAGATACTAAGCGTGTTGTTGACGCCGATCTTGGGACTGTTCCGGTGTTTCAGCAGCCCGTTTAGACAACAGATACTCAACATGCCATTGACGTCGAGGTTGAGACTTATCTGGAGTTTCAGCAGCTCGTTGAGATGCCAGATACTCAGCGTGTTGTTGACGCCGATCTTGGGACTGTTTTGGTGTCTCAGTAGCTGTGTGCCGCCTCACGCGCCGCCTACTCAAACCTTCGAAGCTCAGTTTGTTGAGACGTCTCGTTAAGTTTAGCTATTTCATAGCTCGAGCTTTATTAGAGCTTTGTGGAATATTAGATTTACGCTTTCGCGTCATTATTGTGAGTTCTATTTAAAAAATCACAAATTCGGTAGTAATTTTCAAACTAACTAAAACAATTCCAATAGGTAATTAAGAGGAAAACGAATCTATCTTCTCTACTACAACACAACCTAAACCTATAACTATACGTTTTCCTTAAACTCACAAAAAAAAACAATAGTAATAATCTAATTAATGAAAACAATAACGAATCCATTTAGGTAGGTACTTAATACTTACAAATACAACCTGTACCTAACTAACTAAAAATACTTACAAACAAAGAAAACTATTCTAATAATGACTATAATAATTAAATTATTAACGAATCTATATTTCTACTTAAAATATACTGCCTACTTATAATTATGCCTACTGTACGTTAGTAATAAATCGCTTCGCAAAATGAAACAACCGTCAACGACGTCTGCCGGTCTGCCCTCACGCCCAGTAGGTATTTTATAAAGTGTTGCGTGGTCATACATTTAAAAGAAATTGTGCTTAACTCGAAATAGATAGGTATAGCGTGTCGCGGACTTTTTAGGGTTCCGTAGTCAACTAGGAACCCTTATAGTTTCGCCATGTCTGTCTGTCCGTCCGTCTGTCTGTCCGTCCTCGCTTAATCTCTGTGACCGTTAGCACTAGAAAGCTGAAATTTTGTAGGAGTACGTATATCAGTTACGCCAACAAAGTGGTAAAATAAAATTTTGGAAAATATTTTTTTTTAGGGTAGCTCCCCTACATGTGAAGTGGGGATGAATATTTTTTTCATCATCTACCCCATCGTGTGGGGTATCGTTGAATAGGTCTTCTAAAATGGCTTAGGGGTTGCTAAAATAATTTTTCGATTTAATGCTCCATTTACGAAATATTAAAGTTTAAAGTGCAAATTTTTGTTCCAGTAGGGCGTCCCCCCCCCTCTAAAAGCTAAACTACTAGCTTGAAAAATCTGGAAAAATTCTTGATGAAAGTGCATTTCATGAACTTTAAAGGAAAAGTATAGCGGTTAAGATAACTTTATTAGTTTAGCAATTAATCCTTTAAAGTGATTAAGATGAAGGAGTTGCTTGTTTATAATGGGTAAAGACTTGCATTGAAAACCAAAATATGTTTTTTTTTTACCTATTCAGAATAAAGAACAACAGAATCGTACTACATTGTGATAACGGGCTACTACGGAACCCTACACTGTGCGTGGCCCGACACGCACTTGGCCGGTTTTTGTAAATACTTTTAAGGTCTTTAATTAATAAGTACATTTTATGGTTCTATCTTTTATAGTTTAGGCGGCGTACGCCAAATAAGGAACTTTTTTGGATGATTTTTTACACCGTGGGTCCGAAAAACTTACGGACCCCTATTTTTTCTAAAATATAGCCTATGTTACTCGCAAATAATGAAGCTTTCTAATGGTCAAAGAATTTTTAAAATCGGTCCAGTAGTTTTTGAGTTTATCCATTACAAACAAACAAACATACAAACAAACAAAAATACAAATTTTTCCTGTTTATAATATTAGTGTAGATAGTGTAGATAAAAAAAAGTAGCCTCATGGTCTAGCAGGCATAACCCTCCGCAATTATCGAAAAGGATTTCCAATTTCCATAATATTCAAACGAAACATACACTTCGTAGAAAAGAGTAGCAAAAAAGATGAAATTGTACCAAAATAAAATACAAAGAAATCTCTGAAAACCTTGTAGGTACTTAGCGTTAAAATATATCCCACACGTAAATAACACTATCTCGTGTTATTAATGACAGAGGATGGTCAGAAAGCTACCTATAATTTTATAAAATGGAGCGAAATTGCAAATGAATGGCGACATGGAGCGACGTTAAAAAGAAAAGCAGGCAAAGGTATTACGACTTTTTATTCCTATTTGCTACGAGGAACAGAATGTAGCGAACGTCCAATGTGACTTTTTTTATTAGAAAATGCAACAGAATTATCGGATCGAGAGAGCATTTGAAAGATCTCGACGACCACATTGTGTTTATGGAAATTTTATTGAATTTAAAATGGAGTTCTGCATGTAGGAATCCGGATGAAGAGGATTCGAAACAGGTGCTGATGAAAATGGACAAAGAGATAATTGAACATTATGAGAGGAAAGAACAAAAAAGAAGTTACTCACACAGTCACACAGACATTTAATTACGTCGATACCTTTTTTTTTTTTTTTTGCGGATGGGAAATCATCAAATAACTCCTCCCGCTCTGGGTGGAGCGGAAGGAAGTGTCAGACTCTTACTGACTAAAACCCACCCGTGTTCCTTCCTTAGCCCTTTATGTTCCGGGCCAGCGGTAACCCTTTCGGACAATCCCGCTGACCCGGCAGGCTTCGGCCCTGAGGGGCCCCTCCCCGATGCTGACATCTCTTTGAGGCGCGCGTGGAACACGTACGCGCCGTCCGGCACGGGCCTGGTCCTGATCGGGCGGTGAGCTACCCATTACTCTCCGCCCGAACGTCGATACCTACGTTAGCTTCTGCCCCCGACTTCGTCCGCGTGAAATTTCTCGTCCCCCCGACCCACCACGTCGCAGCTCATCGCCTACCCACGCTATTACTTAATTGTTGCTTAGCGTTCTTTCTGACTTTTTTCTATTTGCTCGGCTCCTAAGGGTGATGTTAAATAGCCTAAAGTGTATTTCAAATAAACTTGCGATAAATGTCATTCAACCACCCTGTACCAAAAAGTCCAAATAACTTACGATAGATATCGTTCGTCATACAAAACTGTCGCTAACATTGCATCGGTTGAGTTTCATAATACCAAACACGGAGAAAGTCATTGTTTTGATCGTGTTACCGACACTGCCCATACATTTTTTTCGTATGGTTTGGAAATATTCGGATACATTAGTAGAAGGAGGTGAACAAACTTTATCGCAAGTTTATTTGAAATGAACTTTATAAGCCTTCCTCAAGAATTGGGCTATCAAATACAAAAAGATTTTATCAAATGCGACTGGTAGTTCCTGAGATTACCCGGTACCCCCTACCAACAAACTTACAAACTTTACCCCCCTCCCATCCTTTAGAGGTAAAGTTTGTAAGTATTAAATTATTTAATTATTACATAAATATTAAATTATTATATAAATATTATAAATATTATCATAATATTTTGTTATTATAAAATTTTGACTTAGAATTTTAGTAAGTAGTATTATAAAATTATTATATTATTTTGTGTTTCGCAATGTTAATTACTTACTTTGTATAGAATCAAGTTCTCACAGACAGATGTGCTGCTGGGGAGTTTGTTGCGTTCTTCTTCTCAGCTAAGTAAAGCACTGTAGGAAGTGTAGGGCAGGTGTTTTGGGGGACTGCCTTAGGGTCATTTTGACGTTCAAAAGTGATTCCCAGCCTAGTTTGAAGATATGATTTTTGATTGTATCCATATAATGTTTTTATGTTAGCCCATGTTAGCCTAAGATGAGTAGATAGTCTTGGGGAGCAACCTCACAGATAAGCGTATAGTAGACATGTAGGCACCCCACCTCTACTTTTCAAACTTTAAATTGGAATTAATTTAAATAATTATGTTTTATTTTTGGAGGGGCCAGTGGCTAAATAGTAACAGCCGCACAGGTCGATCGATCAGGTTAAACTACGCTTGCCGCGGTTGGTCTGTGGATGGGTGACCATCTTTACATACCGAGACCCCTCCGTGCCTCGGAAAGCACGTTAAGCCCTTCCCGGCTGTCATTCGTGGATCTTTGACAGTCGTTACGGGTAGTCAGAAGCCCGAAAGTCTGACAACCAGTCTTACCAAGGGGTATCATATTACCCAGTAGCTGGGTTGTGGAGGTCAGATAGGCAGTCGCTCCATGTAAAATAGCTGGAAGCCGACCCCAACATAGTTGGGAAAAAGGCTAGGCAGATGATGATGATGATGATGAATTATGTTTAATTTATGAAGCGGCGATTAAGTATTATTTTAACAAGGAGATAAGTATAAAATTAGAAATGTATTTTATAAAGTCGGTGTCGCGAGCGCTTAGAGTGGGGAACTTTGCCTACTGAGTGACCTCAGGGAACGGCGCACAGTGGTCACGTGCTGCCTTGCACGCTTGCACAGTTACGTTTCTTGGAGGCCCCTTTACAGTCTCCCCAGCGATGTGCCCTAACAAGCGTTACACAGAGGGGGTTTCGGATCGATCTTTTGAGAGGTAACTGTTCCCCTTCCATGTGCAGATGGTGATTTTAGAGAGACAAAAACTGAGGTAGTTTTATCGGGGTTGGTTCAGCAAGATAAAAATTCCACACTCCCCGGTCTTATCCCTAAAATCGGGGTCCCTTATAAAGGTTTCCCTTCGAAAACAATAAAAAAGCCTACGTGACCACACGACACGATTTCGTGGGGTCACGTAGGCTATTTTTTTTGTTTCGGAAAACAGTCATCGGAATAGTGCATTAACATAACTGTTCTATAGGCAGTGGCGGCCTATCAGGTTCCGGTTTTGGAGGACCCCCAAATGCCTCCGCGTTCCCCTGTCCAAATCGTAAACAAGACTTTAGCCCAAGAAATCCTTTAATTTATAATAAAATGGGACTTCAGTGAATCGTTACCCTGTATATCGCTTATACTTCAATACTTCTTGACCATTTGTCGGTTGCATCATGCGAGAGGAGTCTTTCGAAACTTAAACTAATTAAAAATTATCTGCGATCAAGAGCGACTGGTTAAAGCCGTGCTTTCAATAGAAAGAAAATTTTCCAAAGAAATCGATTTCACAGAAGTTATTGAGGAGTTCAGTAAATTGATGGCACGAAAACACATCATATAACACGCTACAAAAAATAAAAAAACTATCTATAATTTATTTTATCAATTTTTTTTTTGTCGATATTCGTATTTTATTTTCCTCGCCCATATCTATTCTATATTGTAGGTATGTATGTTTATTTAGCCTAAATCATTTAATTTGAATTTAAATTTCACTTGCCAGATTTTAAGAAATAATCACAAACTCTTATTTATACATACAACTGTGAACTGAATAAAAAGCTTGTAAAACTAAATTTTTTTTAAAGCTGGGGGCCTCATTCAGCTTAGTCCGCCACTGCCTATAAGTACCAAAATAACCATCAGAATTGACTCACAAATTCCTTTTGCGAAAAATAATAAATAGATCGAACAATGCGTTAGCAGATACCTAGGTACATGCTCGCCTATAAAATATTATCCGCCAATACATTCCAAGTAGGCATCCATTGTTCCTTGAACAAACAGTCTTGGCGCACAATGCGAGTAGATGTTATGGGTATAGATCGACCTGGCATGGCGGAAACACTTCGTGTGTAGGTATAGACGATCTTTATTGTGGCGCAATATCTTGCCGGGAACTACGTTAAGGCGAAACCGCCAGGGTAGCCCGCGAAATTCAATTTTTTTTACGTTTTTTGGCAATTTGCTGGTTAGTATTAAGTTGTACGTTGATTAAAATATGATTCGTGGCCGTAACAAATGTTGTATTTACAGAATTATAATCATTAAAGTCATCAACACAACTCTCTAAGACCAAGTAATCCCCAGAATGACTATTTCATGAAATCTTGACGTTTGGGGATTATACTAACTTAACAAGTTGTATTACTGACTGTGAATTTCGCGGGCTACCTTAGCTCTTCCCCCTTAAGAATATTCTTAAGATGGTTCCCCTTTTGTAGGGTGTCAGCAGGCTTCAGCGTCTGTTACTTACCTACCTAAGTACTATTATGATTGGTGTTCAGTCTTTCTGTCTGAATATGATGGTATGTTGCGAGAGAGGAGCTCGTGGCTAAGTAAGAACAGCCGCACGAGTCGATCGATCAGGTTAAGGGGCTTACAAGACCTAAAGCGCGGTCACTGTCGGACTGCCTAGAAAGAGAAGCGCAACGACACAACGTCAGTAATTTAATGCAAAATATAAAGCAATTATTTAGTTACAAAAAATTAGGGATGCATCCGATACCGATCCCGATACCGATATATCGGCGATACTTTGGGTTTGCCGATATATCGGCATCGACGATATTTTTATTGTCGATACAATGATACTTTTCAAATTTCGCGCTTTAAATAAGTAATGTAAACGCGCATCTTGTTTCATCGAGTTCGTTCCAAACGAGGCACGGACTATCTATGCTCGGGGATTCCCCACGTTTTATTCAGTTTCTTGTCTCTCTCACCCGCTTTATCGGCAAAAAGGCATATCGATGCATCCCTACAAAAAATCTATGGACCTAAAAATTAAAACACTAGTATTTCAGTATGTTGCTTGTAGAATAATCTGACAAAAAATCAGAATCAAGTATGTAAAAAGGTTTTTATTGTAAAAAGAAAGTTTTTAGAGGTATCTTCATGATTTTTTCTATCGTATGAAATTAGTTGTATTATGTTTTCAACACACTATCTACCTAGCCTATATCCTGAAGAATATCATATATTTTTCTGATTTGGTTTACTGTAGTCGACCATATACTTTTATTGTTTCCAAAACTTGCGTTTTTTGCGTTTAGGTCCTGAAGCCCCTTAAGCTACGTTTGCCGCGGTCAGTCCGTGGATGGTTGACCATCTTTATATACCGAGCCTCGGTTTTAGATCTTTGACAGTCGTTTCGGGTCGCCAGAAGACCGAAAGTCTGACAAACAGTTTTTCCAAGGCGTATCAATATTATCAAACCCAGTAACTGGATTGTGAAGGTCAGATAGTCATGGGCGCAGCTAGGCTCGGGTAGGCACCCGAGAAACTTCTTTGCCCACCCTAGAAAAAACGACATTATTGAAGAATTACTTACTGTTTAATCGCTTTTAGGGTTCCGTACCAAAATGGTAAAAACGGAACCCTTATGGTGAGACTAAGTCTGTCTGTCTGTCTGTCACAGCTGGATATCTCAAGAACTATCTAATGCTACCAACTTGAAATTTTGAAAAATTTTAGATGACGTTTCCCCAACTATTTTGCAAATAAGAAAGAAATTAAAATATATGTATATTTTTTGCAACAGGGACAGAAAGGGGGTCTGAAAAATTCGAAGTGGGGCTACTAGAGCATATGGGATATCATATGATGGAGCGCAGTTTCCATATTCTCAAACATTGTTTCTTTTTTTTTTTAGGCCGAATAGTTTTCGACTTTTGATGAAAAATGTAAAAAAAAATACCGTTTCCCCCCTTATCTCTGAAGTTTACTTATAGAAAAATCTGAAATTATTCTATGTAATAGAAGTTTATGTAAAGATTACAGGAAAAATAAAACGAAGTCTCTACATAGCACCCTTTTTCAGAAATCATCAACAAAAGTTACATTAGTTCCATTTTCGGTCAAGAGATGGCACTGACATAAAACTTCAATATTCTACACCGCAGTACACAGTGTTAAAATTCTCTGACGAATATAGGCCTCGCCCATGAAAAATTAAAAACATGATGGTACGGAACCCTCGGTGCGCGAATCCGACTCGCACTTGCCCGGTTTTTTTATTATTAGGGTTTTTAATTTAAAGCCGTACATTTTGTAGAGTTAGGGGCTTGGCTGTACCTACATTTGATGTGGTAACTTTTTAACAGTGAAAGTGTTATCTAAGTTTTGGCAATCTACTTTAGGTAAGTACATGAATTGTTTTTGGTGGGATTATTTATTACGAGAAGCCATTTATGATCTCTCATTAAATGACTTTGGTTAGTTCAGCTGGACGTCTGCCCCCCTAGATAAAACCCCTAGCTACGCCAATGTAGATACTCAGATAGGCAGTCACTCCATGTAAAATACTGGTGCTCAGCTTCCGGTTACTCTGGAAGCCGACCACAACACAGTTGGGAAAAGGCTAGGCAGATGATGACGATGTAGGTAGAGATCACAGAGATCATCTTATTTAAAGTTGCACCCCTCCGCTGATTGTTGCATCCACAATTCCAATGTTTGTACTTATAGAAATGTTTGTAAAGAAGTAAACAATTTTTAATTTGACGATCTCTACCTTATTGGCTACATACCTACACTACACAGAACGGTGCCCGCTAGCTGAATTTTCTCGCGCGTGTATATAAAATTTTCCACTTTCGATGAGTAGGTAATGTAGGTAAAGAATGGTCATCAGAAAGCAAAGTCAGAAAGCGATATTGTGCCCCCCACGTAGGTAGGTACGTTCGGTTCGGGGTGTACCGTATGATAACTAGTAGGTAGAACCAAAACCCGTCCGATTGAACGTATCAGAAAATCCGAACAAAAGAATGCTTAGGTATTAACCGTAACTTAGCTAAACTTTAGGTACAGTCAACAAAAGAGATAAGTATGCAGGATCGTCGGATATAGTTGAAGCTTAGTAAGAAATCGATGGATGTTGCCGAACGAAATTCAATTTGATAAATGAGCTGTTTGTTTTCTATTAATAAAATAAATTTTATTCGAGAACATCCATCGGTTTCTTACTAAACTTCAACTATATCCGACGATCCTGCATACTTATCTCTTTTGTTGACTGTACCTAGGTAGTACCTAATTTAATACTTTGCGGGTCAATAAACTCCACCAGACGTAGTAGGTAATAATAACAAAAAAAACTTCGAACTTTCTAGAGTAACTAAACCTATTCTATCTTTCTTTCTATCTTCAATTGTCTCGTTCAGTGTCCTTCAACCGCTTAACATGGTAAAAAAAGGTAGTACAGACGCTAGCACATCAAGCTACCCGAAACTGTCAAATTTTCCCAATCAACTTTGAACCTTATGGTTTAGCTATAAAGTTGAAAATCTATAAAAGAAATTTGACAGATTGTAGTAACTTGATGTGCTGGCGTCTGTACCTACCATAGCACCCTTTTTACCCGACTGCGCGACGCAAAGGAGTGGTAATGTGTTCATCAGCCTATGTATGTATGTAGGTATGTATGTATGTTTATATGTTCCTTTGAAGCACTATACAGACCAAACGCCTGGGCCGATTTTTATGATTCACACGTTAATCGATTCCTCTTAGTCCGGCGAGTGTCACTAAAGACAAATTCAATTTATGGCGACTACTGGACGCCATATTAATTTTTTTTTTTTTTTTCAAAACCTATCGAGTGGGGTATCAAAATAAAGGGTTTTAAAAGGTGATTACAAAAATATATATACAACATATATACTCAAAAGCAATTCGAAGTAACAAATCGCAAAAAAACACTTACCGAGAACTAAATCGTCTGCGAAATCTTTCTTTATTTATTTATTTATTTAATACTTCAAGCACATAAATGTACAGAGGCGGACTTAATGCCATAGGCATTTTCTACCAGTCAACCTTTAGGTGATGCAGAGACAAACAGTGGAAGGTGCAATCAAGAACATTGAGTAATAAATATTTTATATATTTATTGATACGCATAAACCTATCAAAACTATGAATATAATATATACCTAATTACATATAAATATAAACACAAATAAATATACATAAATACATGAATATACTTACTAAAAAGAAATAAGACAAACAATGGGAAAATTTTACCGTTGTGATGATACTGCCAGCTTCTTGCGAATGTGTTCGCGAGCCTTAACTTTAAAGGATAATCGGTTGGTTGCCATCCTGATTTCCTGGGGGAGCGCATTCCACAGAGAGATAGACTGAACGAAGAAGGAAGAGTGAATGAAGTCTGTGCGGTGAGTGGGACATTGGAGAAGACGATTGTGTGATGAACGTAGATTTCTATTGTGGTTGGCGCAAATGTACTGAAAGTGGGGGGTTAGATAACCAGGGGAAGACGGAGAATCAAGAAATGAGAACAAGGTGGTCAGCGCCCTTAGCTCTCTGCGCTGGCGTATGGGCAACCACTTTAGAAGCGACCGATGCGCAGAGACATGATCATATTTACGCAGATTGAAAACGAATCGAATGCAGTTATTGAGAAGGCGGTCAAGTTTGTTGAGGAGATCTGCATTCAGGTCATAGTAGCACACATCACCATAATCGATGATAGGGAAAATAAGGGACTGTACAAGCATTGTCTTCGTACTTGATGGTAATAAATTTTTCAAACGGTACAGAGCCCGCAGCGTTCCAGTAACCTTCTGACTCACCTTAGCGACTTGAGTCCGCCAGTTCAGAGTACAGTCAACGTGCAAGCCTAGGTCCTTCACGTCGGTACCAAAAGGAACGATCGTACCATTGAATAGAACTGGCGGCAAGGTCGTAATATCTACCTTGCTAATACTACGAGAACTGCCAATGATGATCGCCTGACACTTCGTAGGGTTTACAGCTAAGCCAAATCTATCAGACCAGTTTTTTATAGCTATCAAGTCCTTATTTAACTTGTCGATAGCGTCAGGTAATTCATCAACCTTCCCTTGATAGTACAACTGCAAGTCATCTGCATACAGATGATACGCACACTGAAGTTCGGAAGTTATAAGATTAATAAAAATTGAAAACAGAAGAGGAGAAAGTATACCGCCTTGAGGAACGCCAGTTTCCAAATTACACCAGCTAGAAGAAGAATCCCCAGCATGAACGGACTGCTGACGTTCCTGAAGGTAAGAGGAGAACCATTCCAGTGCTTCGGGAGAGACCATAATGTAGGACAGAATGGCTAACAGGATGTCATGACTGACGGTATTGAAGGCATTTGAGAAATCAACCAACACTAGAACAGTAACTTTGGTGTCTTCCATTCCTGCCCTTATATCACCAGTCACTTTAAGGAGTGCGGAAACAGTGCTGTGCCCAGGCCTAAACCCAGATTGGAGAGGACTAATAATTGAATTACAATGAACAAAGTTGGAGAATTGTTTGTGGACACAGGCCTCGAGCACTTTGGATAGGAAGGGAAGGATAGAAATTGGACGGAAGTCTGTAGGATGAGAAGGATTGGAAACCTTAGGTAGTGGACGAACATAGGCTTTGCGCCACAGGGTAGGGAATACTCCGGAGTACAAGGAAAAATTTATAATGTGGGTAATCGCGAGCAGGAGATGATCCAGAATAGTAATGATCATACCACGTGTGATATTGTCACATCCCACCGCTTTCGATTTGATGGAGAGAATGATCTTTCTGATCTCTCCCGGTTCAACTGGAGTGAAACTGAAAGAATTAGTATGAGGACGCGATAGACCAGAAATTTAAGACAGGGTTTGTTGCTTGGTTAGACGATCCATGGTAGAAACAGTGGAGAAATGTCGGTTGAGATCGTCCAAGTCAATTGAACTAGGAAGGTCTAAATGTCGCGATTTGCCGATACCAAGAGTTCCAAGAAATTTCCAAATATCGGCAGAAGAGGAAGAATTGATAGTATCAAGAATGTGGCGGCGTTTAGCATTGCGTATCATCTGATTACATCTATTTCTTGCAGCCTTAAATGATTTCCAGTTTTCATCAGTGCGATCCTTTTTAAATTTACGGAACGCGCGGTTCCTACGTCGCATTGCCATCTGTATACCTCTAGTCATCCATGGTGCAGGTGGGCGTTTTAATTTAACCTTTTTGACGGGGGCATGGATGTTATAAAGGTTGACTACAACTTCATTGAAAATGGCAACCTTGTCGTCAACTGAAGTAGCTTCCGTCATAGGCTCCCAATCGACCACAGATGCATCTTCTTTAAGCTTCTCGACGTTCATGCGCGCAAAACAACGCCTGTACAGAACCTTGGGCTTAGGTTTGGGAGGTTTCAGGATATATGAAAGGAAAATCATGTCGTGATGAGAAAAGCCAGGAGCGTCATGTTGACCGTGGGAAGAAACGAGAGAAGGATTCGAGGTGAGGATCAGGTCGAGCCAGGTGTCTTCGCCAACAGTGTTGTGATGAGTAGGTTTGAGCGGCAATACGTGCAGACTAGCTGACTCGATAAGATGGAGGAGCTTACGGGACCGAGGGGAGTTGAGGGCAAGGAGGTTTGTGTTGAAATCACCCATGATGATGTGATGTGCATACTCCGAACCCAAAGATTCAAGTACTGATTCGAATTCAGTGAAGTAATCAACAGTGGGAGGACAGTAGACCACAATAATGGTTTTGGCTCCTTTTATACAGACTTCAAGAAAAATAAACTCCGCAGAAGCAGAATAATTAGAAGAGGAAGTAGCAAGTACTTTGTAAGGAAAATTAGAGCGAAGGTATATGGCCACACCACCCCCTCCTTTACCAGTCCGATCATTCCGTATAAGAACGAAATCAGTAAGAGGGTAAGTGGTGGACAGGAGTTGTGGTTTGAGCCAAGTTTCAGGGATCAGAATGGCGTGGACATTGCTATTATTAAACGCGTCGTACAGCTCGCTATAGTGGCTTGGAACACTTTGAGCGTTAATGTGACACACATTCACCAACCGATTTGACTGATCATTAAAATTTTGTTGTAAAAAGTCACCAAGGGTGTAACTGAATGAACAAAAACTATCATCGCAAGAAGAAGCAGCAGATTGGTTGGCAGAAAAATAAGACTCATTGTCTGACATAAATAGAAGTAGGTAGCAATTAAGTTAAAATAAATAAATATAATATAATAAATAAAAAAATATATATATATATTAAGCTATGGCTAAAATCAAAGCAACTAACAGGCGCAACTGCACCACCCGCCAGCTAACAAACACCAACACTAAAGCTATTATATAAACAGTAAGAAAGAACACAAATTACACACAAAACCAGTGACGTCCCACATTTTATGGCTATTCAACAAAGCGAAAACCGTAGTTCCCCAAACAAAAAAAAACATGTTTTAAAAGTTACGAATAAAAAAAAGAATAAAAAAAAAATTTATAAAAATGAAAACTTCACTACGTGTACGTAGTACATAATAATTCCATGGAAACACCCAACTGCACATGACATTAGTAATAGGTAGCGAGTAATTTCCGAACGTATACTTGTAAAATGTCTTTGTAAACTAAAAAGCTGGAAATAAAAAAAGTTATTTAAAAAAATCAAAAAACCCGACTGCGGTAAAAAACTTAACTTAAAAGAAACTGAAAATCTAAAAACAAGTGCGAGTCGGACTCGCACACGAAGGGTTCCGTACCACAAAGCAAAAACGCCGAAAAAAAACATGTTTGTTGTATGGGAAACCCTTAAATATTTATTTTATTTTAATTTTATTATTTATTATTAAAGTTAAAATACAACTGAGTATTTTGTGAATATTTCAAGTGCCTACCTGTTGCCATTTTTGATATCGAGCAAAAAAGGGCAAAAAAATCGTGTTTGTTGTATGGGAGCCCCCCTTAAATATTTATTTTATTTTGTTTTTAGTATTTGTTGTTATAGCGGCAACAGAAATACATCATGTGTGAAAATTTCAACTGCCTAGCTATCGCGGTTCTTGAGATACAGCCTGGTGACAGACAGACGGACAGACGGACAGACGGACAGACAGCGAAGTCTTAGTAATAGGGTCCCGTTTTTACCCTTTGGGTACGGAACCCTAACAAGCCCATTTGAAATTAAATAAAAGTTGGAAGCAGGCGGGACCCATTTGAATTTGAAAATACAATAAAAATGATGTGGGTCCCGCCTGCTTCCAACTTTTATTTCATTTAAAATAGGCTTGTTTTTAGATTTTCAGTTTCTTTTAACTTAAGTTTTTTACCGCAGTCGGGTTAAATAATTCAGAAATCATCAACAAAAGTTACATCAGTTCCATTATCGGTCAAGAGATGGCGCTGACATAAAACTTCAATATATATGAAAGAAAGAGGACGACAGTTTTGCTTTTAAACTGTGGGCGGTAATGAGAGGTTTTTCTTTTCAGTATTAAAAAAAAACATGGTTTCCAAGAACCCTGAAGATGGCGTTGAACTGACTACGTTACTAGGTGCCAAAGTCAAAACGCTTGGGAAAAAAAACATTGCGTCACGTCATATACGCTCGTTGAGTGACAGTTTAGTTTGCTTTCGTTTTACGATCTCAAAATTACATCCAAGTGAATTAATAAAAAAATTATGTGACTTCCGTTCCTTGCAGTAACTTACCAAGTTCAGCGCCATCTATCCAGAGACTAGGGAAGCGTTAAAAAAAAAAGAAAAAGAAAATCCCTCATTGCATTGACATTCATAGTTACGTTGTTGAGCAGACAATTTTTTTTATCATTATAAAGCAATGACATTTATTATTCGTAGGAAGCAATGAATATCCTTTAAAATGATTCAGATTCTGATCGATAGAATGTTACGCAATTATGGTGCTGGTGGCGATAATTATGTAGATACTTAATTGTTTTATTAATCCATACTCATCATCATCACCTGTCTAGCCTTTTCCCAACTGTGTTGGGGTCGGCTTCCAGTCTAACCAAATGCAGCTGAATACCAGTATATTACATGGAGCGACTGAATATCTGATCTCCATAACCCAGTTACTGGGTAATACGATACCCCGTGGTAAGACTGGTTGTCAGACTTTCGGGTTTCTGACTACCCGTAACGACTGTCAAAGATCCACAAATGACAGCCGGGACCAACGTGCTTTCCGAGGCACGAAGAGTAAAGATGGCCACCCATCCACAGACTAACCGAAACTAAGCGAAACGCAGCTTAACCTGATCGATCTACCCGTGCGGCTGTTATTATTAATCCATACCTACTTAATATTATAAATTCGAAAGTAACTCTGTCTGTCTGTCTATCTGTCTGTCTGTATGTTACCTTTTCACGCCTAAACCACTGAACGGATTTCGATAAAATTTGGCAGAGAGATAGATAGCATCCCGGGGAAGGACATAGTATAGTTTTTATCGACATACCTCGCGGGCGAAGCCGCGGGCGGAAGCTAGTGTTTTATAAATAAAATAACACTTTTTGCCCATATTCACCAACCCATACCGTGGTCCTCTTTAATCGAAAAGTGTTGACAAAGAATTCCAATAGATAACAACACGTCCAATTTACCGTGCGCCCTGACAAAAACTCTTTACAAGAATGTAGAACACGGAAATAATGTTAGCGGGCGCTTGATGAATAACAATGATTAATGACATCGGATAATGGCGCCTTAGTGCTCAACAGAAGCGCTTTCTTTGAGGCTGATAAACAATTTTGGCAATTTTTTTCTAGTGTCTAACCTGGTTAAATTGTGAAAAACCTAGATCTAAATCTAAATTCGTCGTCGTTTCAGCCGATAGACGTCCACTGCTGGACATAGGCCTCCCACAATTTTGGGAGGGTTTGCCATAATCGCCACGCTTGGCAGGCGGGTTGGCGATCGCAGCATGGTATGATGGTGGAATACATAGAGAACGCTGCTGCCCATTCTCCGGTACGATCCTTAGTCGCCTTTTACGACACCCACGGGAAGTAAGGGGTGGTGGTATTCTTTAAGTCCGGCACCACACAGACAAAATCTAAATTAACCTGATTAAAAACCTAAAAAAAAATAGCTGAATAATGCCTAGATCGATGCATAATAGAAGTTAGCTGTGAATGGATCTAGGTGTCATTTAGCTCCTCTTTTTGGGGATACCAACGGGATCCTATTACTCCCCCGCTGTCCGTCCGTCTGTTTGTCAGCGGGCTGTATCTCATGTACCGTACCTAATAGGTAGACAGTTGAAATGGTCAGTGTGTATTTCTATTGCCGCTAACAAAAATTAATCTTATTAAAAAAGAAAGATACAAGAAACGTGATATTCGGCGTTTTTTGCCGATTGTACGGAATTCTTTGTGTGCGAGTCTGACTCACACTTGGCCGCTTTTTAAAAACAATTAATATGCAGGATGAAAAGTAGCCTATCGCTTTTTGGTAGCCGTTACGAAATAATTCGACACTATTGTGTCCACACTTATTCATTCTAGTAACACTTTTTGGTCGCTGAGTGTACTTAATTCCGTCGCTACGACTAAAAATGGGGAACAGTCGACACAGTAACATTTGGTTTTAAAGTTACGTTGCTGTGTGGTAACATTGTTCTTAGTCTGCAACCACTTCTCAGAAATCATTCGTTCGTTCATTCGTTTTCGTCCTCTTTTTGTTCTGTGACTGACAAGTTAAAAAATAATAAGAAGAAAACATCAGCAGCCATCACTGTTTATCAAGGTAAATTTTTATTCATATTTTAATTTGTTTACATTGTTCAAATCCGTATGGGAAATTAATTTCATTGTGTAATTTGTTCATATAGTTTGAAATTTTCAATGCGCCACCATAAAATTGTGATTTAACCTGTGTAGTATAATGTAAACAATAGTTTGTAAAAACTATTATTAGTTTTATTAACAAGTTTTTACATTCCCAGAGCTTGGAAGCTTTTGCTGTAATATATTTAATAGTAACTATATGTTATGGAACCAAAAATGAACCACAAAATTGTTAAATAATTAAAAAACGTAATTTTATTTAGAGAAAATCATGTAGTCACAACTGGTCAGGAAGTTACTAGATTATGTCGACATATGTCGACGTGAAACCAGAAGTAGTTACAAAGTTACCGAATTCACAAAATGGTTTATTGCTTCCAGCGATTCTCAAACGATTGGACAGGCCTGCATATTATCAAATTATGTTTAGGGGAGGGGGGGCACTTTGATACACAAAAATTCAATCTCTTTTCTGAGGACCATAAAGCATTATGTTTAAATATTTGTTTTGATGTGTGCATTGGCTGATATGTCAGCTTATATTTTGGCTACGCAAAAACCGCAAAAACTGGCGACGTATAGAGATAAACTGATTTTAAGAAAAAATCATTTTTGTATCATTCTGCCCCACCAGTGGGGCACTTTGATACATGGGGTGGGGCAGTTTGACACGTATTTTAGATCTATATGAAATGCAAATTTAAACTGACTAAAAACCCAATATAAACTGTATTATTACTTAAAATTAAGAAATAAAACAATTTTATTGATTGAGATCGCAAAACACTTTTTATTAAGAGTGCACATTAGCCATAATCAGTCTCTTAAGTTACTTAAGGAATATAATCACAAAAAAAACAATATTTTCATCATAGAACAAGACTAATTTTCTGTTATTTTCTTAATTATATAATCAGTTATATACTTACTAAGTAATCAGACTTTAACATTGAATATTGTTATTGAAAATATAATATAATATTAGATTGATACGTATCATTGTACCCCGCTCATTACCGTATCAAAGTGCCCCAAAGGACTTTTTCCACAAACAATTAATTTTATCAAATATATAATAATCTTGCAATCAAAAACATTTTAAAATACAATAATAACTATATTTACTTACCTTTAGTAACAAATAATAACAAAAACAACTAAGAGTATCCTCCTGAGACACAATTACATTTCACGTCTTTTTTTTGTAGGCAGCGGCGCACGCCACTTCCAACACGTTAGTGACCGTTGAGGCCCAATGGCAAACTGGCGGCGAGCGGTGTTACAACTGTCATTCTTGTGAATGTCCTTGAGCATTCTAGTGATGTGCCGGACTGTGTAGCGTTTATCGGTTTTGAGATATAGATACTGTACCAATGTGCCCCGTGAATCAATGTGCCCCCCCTCCCCCTATAGTACTAACTAAAGAGGGCTCGTCTCACCTTATATCGGTTGTGCCTAGTACATGGGTACTGGGCAACAACAAAGACTCTGTCCTGTTTTGGCCAAGGACGAGAAAAAACAGCGACCTTGAAATATTAAGGAGAGATGAAAAAAGTGTGCCTTCTGGGAATTGGAGAAAATTAAAATGTGTCGTGAAACTACAAGGCATAGCTACTATTGCTGAAGGAATTCGATTAGAGGAACTATATTCAAATTTTGAGGATACTGAAGATGAGGAGAGGTAAGTTTTACGACGTGTTTTATTCGACAATAATTCGACGAAGTGACGCGCCCCACTACCGCAGTTTAAAATCCGCGGCCCTGTGTACGTAAAATGCAGTAGTGGGGCGCGTCACTTCAGAAGTTTAGACTGGAAGAGCTCATGGACAATGTTTAATACAACTGAGTGCGCGAAGAGTGAAAAAGAGAGGTACGACCACGAGTCGGTCGGTCAAGTCCGTCTCAGGTCAATTGAGCTGCGCGCTTCCGAAGGAACGCACGCACGTCATAAGACTGTGGTACCGATAAAGCGGTGTAATTTATTACGTTTACTAGACTGAGTGTAGATCAGTGCTTAACTATTGGGTTCTATTAATTTCAGGTTATTATGGCGTAAGTATTTTTACACGTTACAAAGAGCAAGTAAAATACCACATATTTGATATAAAATGGTATTTTTAAGTGTTTCTACGAACTTAGGGATTTTGAGTTTTCTAGAATAATTTAAAAATACTTACGCTTTTTTTCAAATTAAAGTATTATTAATAAAGTATTTCATGTCTTGATTATATATATAAGATTGCATTAGAATCAGTCTTCTCATTTTAGACGTTGTTGAATTTAAATTTTGTATGGAGACGTATACGACATTATGTTTGACATCAGGTAGGTAGGAAGGAGCACCGCGCGGCGTGTCATTGCTTTACCCGGCTGCCTTGCATTTACCTTATCAATCCGGTACCTTTATTACGTCTTTACCTACGACGCTCAGTCACAACGAAAACTTAGGGCCCAGTATATTTTCCTAGTAAAGAAAAATAAAAACTACTACTACTACTAGTAAACTAATAAATAATAATAATATAGCGTACGTAGAGATAGGTATTGCAAGTAATTTTTCCGCCAGATTTCGCTCGGTCACCTTAAACATCCATATCTGGTTTTTTTTTCGTTTGGCCATCTCATGAAATATCACCTTTTAAATAATTATTATTTTTACAGATACCACAAAAATCGTGAAAATAAAAGAAAACATCCGGCTGACAAGTCCTAAGTGTTTTTGTGTGGAAGATTTACAAAATTTTAATACTGATTTTGAAATGATGGAAGTTATAGAAACTAAAAAACATAACGATAATATTACGAACAAAACAACAATGAATGAATACGACTCAAATATATATTTAAATCACGCCAGTACCAGTTATAACACTATTGATGATACCGAAGCGATTGAAACGGATGCTTCAAAAATAATAGCAACGAATGAGAATTTAACAACAATACCCGAAACTGAGAGTCAAACTGGTGAAACGTTAATCAGTTTGAGGTTGATTGAATTCAATCAAATCATAACAGAGAACAGTGGGTTACAAGCAGAAAACAAAATTCTCAAAGAATGTAATCTAAAGTTCCAAAATCGTAAGTGATTCCATTCGACGTACTTCGCCGGTTTTTTTGCTTGTAGGTGCGTTTTGCCAATAATATGACTAGACTGGAAGAAAATAATAAATATTAATATTTTTTATTGTATTTCTTTAATTCTTCAAGTTCGTAAGGAAGTAATGTTGCATAAATATTTATATGGGAAGAATTAAATGGTCGCTCATAAAAATTGCATTTGTTTTTTATATTCCTTCCAACGATTTGTATGTTTCCTTGATCAAAAGTTGCGAATTTCATTTCTACGATATTATTATCGATAGTTAAAAACCATTTATCTTTAATGTATTTTGAAAGCTGGTAATTCTCACTAATTTTTACAGTAGTAAATACTTTTTCACCCGTATCTAATCATTTGATCACTTCTCGAAACAGTTTGAGAAACATGTGACTTTTTTATTCACATTTTAGTAATATATTGTTCAGTAATAATGACGTAACATTACAACACCTCGTGTAAATATAAATTTTAAGTTATTATTCTAGTAACATTGTGACCACACCGCTACCACACATTTTTACTCGATTGTACACATGTTACAAACTAAACACCAAGTGTTTAAAAATAAGTCTACACAAATGTTTACGTTACTTGTGAACACAAAGACTACTTAAAGTTACTGAAATGTTTTGCGGTCAAATTGTGTACGAACTATTACCACAAATAGAGACCAAACCCCACACAGTCACCATGTTTCGTAACAGTTACGAAACTGTTGCGACTTGTTACATCTTTAACATATCTGCGACCAAAAAGCGCTATATGGGATATGTTCTTTTCCCGTTTTGGAAGACGATGATACAGACGAAGTTGGTGTAGCAGAAGCACAGATAATATATTACTAGCGTAACAGACTTCTAACTCAGTACCTACTTAAAAAAATGTAGGTAGGTACACAAGGGACGACGGGCAAGTACCGAAAATTTCAATGCATTTCAAATATCTAAGTACAATTTAATTCGGCAGTATATATTTCTTGAAGGAACCACGGGCAAAAAAAATACTCGTGATCCCTGCCGTGGGACTGAGGGACCGGGACCATGGGCGAAAAAGGTTCGGCAGTTGGACAAATCCAAATTCCGGGCTGCGACTCAGAAATTCCTAATCAAAAACCCAATAACACTGACCTGAGAGTCGAACCCAGAACACACTACGTTTTGTAGACCAACGAGACAGTTTGCATAATCAGCCTATAATGTTCCCACTGCTGGGACACAGCTCCCCTCTCATCGAGAGGGAGTTGGCTAAAATCTACCACGCGGGCCAATCGCACGGTCACGTCTTCGTATTTTTGGTTGCTGGACACAAGACAGTTTATTTCCAAATATGGTATATTTCAGTTATTCTGTTTATCTACCCCAAAAGATCCATACTAAGGTGAATACGCGGAAACGCATGTCCGAGAATCCACTCTTAGCCTATTAATGCCGTTTATCAACTAGGCCTAGGGTAGATTCTCGGACATGCTTTTCCGAGTATCCAACAGTAAAGTACTAAAATTATTATTGTTTGAAGTAAGCGCCGAATACACTAGGGAACATTTTGTCCCGCAACATGACGCGCAACACTTAATATACGTGACGCTGCAACGTTGCATAGTGTCCTTCTACAGGCCCCGCAACATTGGCAGTCCGGTGACCGGACTAAATAAACCGAACTACTGAGAATAGCGGACGCGGTTTTCATTGATGGAAGAATTAATAACCTTTTACGTTAAAGTTTTTGGTTCCATTAGGAATTTTTCATTATGTCCGATGTATCGAAGGCCCTTCAGATCCACATTGACACGATTATTTAATAAGCGTTCGCATGTTTGCACACATCTACCAACCCGCACTATGCCCGCGTATCTACCACGCGGGCATAGTGCGGGTTGGTAGATGTAGCCCACTCCCTCTCGAAGGGAGGAGGCCTGTGTCCATGTTGCTTGTTCCCGCCTCGAGAGCGAGCGCACGAGTTCCGCGTCAGTCAGTGTCGCGCGATTTGTCACAGAGTGTAGTCACGTACGCAACGTGCCTCTTAACTCTTCTTTCTCGTTATAGTAAGAAATTCCGCATCCACCACCTTCTCTTTCTCTTACGTTTCAACACACTGGATATAATTACTATGTACGCAGCACTAATAGCCACAACCTCCTCGGGCGACATTTCTATGAGCAACGACTAGTGTGGCCGGCAAAATGTTCCGCGACAATAGTCTCGGGACACTTCACGTAGTTGTTGAGAGACATGTTCCGCAACATGTTTCTTAATTTGCCCCCTCTAGTGTATTCCAGGCGTATTCTTAATAACCACAAATAAAACTATATTTTGATATTAAGAACATTGTTATTATTGCCTTATAAAGAAGAATATGGGAACTAAAATAGTAATATAGAAAATGAGTTATAGGTGTGGACTGTAACCCCTGCCTCAAAAAACTTAATATTTAACTAGTTTAAATCCATATCAATTTGGCTCCACACTTTGGCTAGTATTAAAAACATGCCTTAGAAAGATCTAACATAATTATATAAAGCAGAACCAAATAAAAATATATATTTCCAACATGAAATAAATTCTATTGATATTAACATCAGAGTATATTTTGAAATATTATGCAACGGTATCTAAATTGTCACTATTATGGCATATACAAAGTGTTAGGACTTAACAGTATTACTCTTCAATCTCATAGAATCCTAACAATTAATATAAACTCATTCATCCAATTCATACATTCTCCCAAAGTGTGGCAGTACATTTAAGTATAACGCATAATTCTAAGTTCTCAGTCAATAAGAAGTACCCTATTCTTGTCAACTCTCACATTTGGAGCACTCCTCAATTTCTTTATAAACTTATCAGCTATGCGGTCATCCACTTCCCTGCCAGTAGCTTCACTGTACTCTCCCAAAACCTTCTTCTGCAAACGTTTGAACGGTACTTCATTGCCTTTTTTCTCCAAAACAGACAGGATTACTGCATGCCAGTTAAATTTGTCTCCGCTGACTGCTAATTCTCCAATTTTGGCAACGTTTTGGTCATGGAGGCAAATACTCTCTTCAGCTTCTTCTTCCTCAGTCTTGCTTTTCTTCTTTTGAGTTTTTCCTGTAGTAGCTGCAACAGTTTCAACAGGCTCTGCCCCATTTTCAATGGCTTCTTGATTTCCATTAACACTATTAACAGTATCCTGTCTTTTGCGTTTTTTGTTTTTGCCATTTTTACCTTCGGTAATATTTTCATCACCATTCATTGATTCAGTTCTGTTCTTCTTCTTTTTACCTTTCTTACTTTCTGCTTCTTCTTCTACTTCTTCAGGGAGTGGTGCTGCAGCACTCTGGAGCTCAGCTTCGTATTTTTTGTGTTTCTTCTCTTCTTTCCTTTGTTTTTTAGATAGTTTCTTTTTGCCAACTACCTCTACTTCACCATTCTGTTCAGCCTCACCATTTTGTTCTGCATCTCCATTCTGTTCTTCCGTATTATCTTGTGTACCATTCTCTTCAGATTTCTCATCTGTCTCCTCAATAGTACCATTTTGTGGTTTTTCTTCTTCAGCAACAGATTCATCTTTCTTTTGATTTTGATTCCTATTATTGGCATTGGATAAGGCAGTCAGTTTTACTGAGATCAAATCCCAGGCTTGGTCAATGTCTTTTGGATTTGTCTTTTGTCCACAAACATTCTTAACAAAGTTAATGAATTTGGGTTTCTTGCGTGGGGTGTTGTTGTGTTTGGTGATGGTCTCAATAATCCTGAGTACATTTCTAGGTGCACTCTGTTGTTCATCTAGGACTGAGGTTAACATTTCCACCCATGTGTTCTGTTTCTTTTCACCTTTTTTCTCTTTGGAAACAAATCCTTTCCCAGAGTAGCGTTCCTCTTCCGTTATACATTTTATGTGTGATTCATAGTCCTTACCACTGGAAACAAAATTCATGACTTAATTTAATATGATACACTCAACAATTAAGATGGATTAGATAAGATTTCAGAAGCAATAATATGAAGTACAAAATATCAAACAGCTATAGTATTTTGTCACATTGCCAAAGGAGGCATACTTTACAAAAGATATTAGCTTGTTTATGCCAATATTATGCACATAGTGTCAATGACATAATTAAATTAGCAAACACTATGAACTTTCAACAAAGAATTTTATTTTAAGAGGTTATTATAAGAATATGACGATTATAGTGAATACTTTGTCAGTAATCACTATTAAATACGTAATTTTTTTCCTGATTGGCAACAACAACATGGTCTTATCACTTGCCTATGGCTATTTATAGCACAACTAAATATAATAGAGAAACTATTTGAACAATCTTCTTTGTTTACATATAAGACGCGGTCACGAAAACAAATATTATGTGGTAATAAATGTTCCATACTCACTGAAAGTCTTTAAAACAATCCATACAAGACAAGTTGGGATTTCTATTTCTGCATACTATCATATAATGTTTCTCAACCTTAGGTTTTGCCACAGACTCCCCGCAATAACCACACGTGAATACGACCATCGCAATAATTAAATAAAACACGTGTTTTTAGAACGGAGTTGTTTTGAATACAAATATTATAACCTGCAAAGAAAATGGGCGTGTTAATGTTAACTGGAGTAAATATGAATGACTAAAAATATCAATAAGGCGTCAACGATAAGAATATGTAATTATACCAACGTACTTATTAACAACGTAATAAATAAAAGAAAATTGAAAATTTGCTACGATTTTGTGAAACTTTTCTCAAAATTGTCAAACTATCAAATGTCAAAATTTTGTTCATAATTTTCCATTTGACATAGTCCTGCACGTTCCACAGTTTTGAGTCTTACACCGCATTATATTGTAGTCTTTGGTCTACGACTTAAACATACTGTTGTAGTAAATGCATCACGGTCGGTTATTGGAATTATAAATCATATTATTAAAATAAAATAAAACAATACAGTTAAAAACCAATTAATTGCGAGACTTGGACTAGAGTACTACATACTAATTAGTCTATGTGCACGAGCCGTTGCCGATTATAATAATAATAATTATTATTATGGATCAATCAAGATAATATTTCAGGGAACTGGGAAGATTCATTTTTCGTGGTCATTGTGATTGATTGTGGTTCCGGTGGTTCGTGCCTTCGTGGAATACCGTCTTAACTTATGGACCAGTGGGCCACGACGCGACATCCAGTCAACAGTTTTTTTTTTTCTTTATGTTGAGCTTGAGATAATGCCATAATAATGGTAACACTGATGAGCAACAATCAAATAGGTTTTGTCTGTTTGCGGCTGGGGTGTGTCCAAAAATAAATAATTTTAACGAAAATTCAACATGAAATAGTGCTTTGCTGACAGAAAAATCCATTAATATTAGCAGACATGGATATTTACTTTATTTTAGCACTCCTACCTATTCTTGTTGGTAAGTTAATTCACTTAAAAAACTTCGTAACAAAGTTACGACAACTATTTATTTACAAGTGGAATATTTTCATCAGGTTAACATTCAATTGAATAGAAGTTGTATAATTATTAATTTACATTGAATGTAAAATAACAAGCACGGAAGTGTTGTGTCTAACTAAACACAGTATCCATGCTCTTTAAGAAAACAGTATCCATGTTCTGTTTCTAAAGTTATAGATTTTCTAAGCTTTTAATTTAACCAGCTTCGTTAAAATTAAAATATGGTTATATGAGTAGGTTTGTACAAATTACACATCAATAATTTTTTTCTTAAACTAGTTGAGGTCGACGTTTTCTATCTGATTACTCTGAGGAGAAAAGCCGAAACAAACTCAGAGGTCACAGTCTCTTTTAAAGTCAACCATGGAACGCTCCATGGCTCACCCTCTGTGCTACTCTCACAAAAAGTATACTGAACCTATTTGGTTGATTATTTTCCAGGTCCAGCAACAGCCAGTATCTACGGCAGTGAGAATGTAATCAATGGTATAGGTAAGATACCTAAGGTGGAAGGACAGGACATGATCACATGGTGCACGACATCACTACTAGAGACTGAAAAGTGTGAGAAACTGTCCATGTCCGTTCTACAGGACAAAGGATTGTTCGGAAAGGATTTTATAGAGCTGCAGTGTAAAAGGGTGAGTTTCTTTTATTTTTTTAAACGTACAGAACCCAGGTGTGAAACACATTAAGCTTTAGAAAGAGAGAGTGTCACACAAGTACAGTCCCATTCAAACTTAGCGTCTCAAAACTCAAAACATGAGGCGAGTCGTTGCATAGTAATAAATTGACCTGTCAGCAGGGGTAAGGTACCGCGCAGTGAGTAGGGCACTTCAGAGCCACCATAAAGTTTGAATTGGGCGATGATAGTGATTGACAATGTTCTATAGAGCAGAACTTTTTCAATCACTCTAACAATTTAACATACTTATGGCTGGGTACTGTTATATTTTAGCAATAAAAAACTGGGCAAGAGTGAGTCAGACTCGCGCACCGAGGGTTCCGTAACATCCGGGTTTATGCACAAGGTTTATGTTTATGAAATTAAATGTTTTTTTTTTTTTTAATATGAGAGTTGATTGAATGAAAGGTAAATTACGGTTTACGATTTATGACGTATTAAAAAAAACTACTTAAGTGTATCTCGTTCAAACCTATATTTTTTTACATCACACATCATGTAATAATAAAAAAAAATATATAATTTAAGGAGTGTGTGGATGTTATTAAAAATGTAATTATGAAATGTGTGTGTGTACTCCAAATAAATAAACAATAAGTAGAAGTGAAAATTCGGGCGCCAGGAGCACACACCAAACTATGCCAAGGATAGACTAACCTGCGGGAACTGGAAACTTTTAATCTTCAAGCGGGGAGTATCAATAAAAATCAACACAAAAGTTATTGAACGATTTTATTACCCGAAGGCTGCTGGTCTCAATATACAAGAAAATTCCTTTCTAATATTAAGTTCTAAGGTGTAAAACTAAGATGGAATAGAAATTAATTTTTGTCCTGTCATTATTGCACTTTTGTCAATTTAAGTTAAGTATTATAAACCATACCATATTCCGGCGAATAAACTAACAAACCGAATGGGCAAACCCTGGTGATTTTGATCTTCGCGGGGACGTCAGGCGGTCCATGATATATGTCGGTAGGGGCTAGCGTTAAAAATTTAAGTCTTGAAGTAAAAAGAAATAAGAAACGCCTCACGGCTGAAATCAAACATGAATAATTGTTAGCCGACGTCCAGCGTTGACAAACACGGCGATCGAAATCGTTAAGACCAAATACAAATTAACTCACCGTTTCTTTTCCGAAAAAAGCTTTTACATCAGTAGATGAATTAATCCAAAAAATATATAAGGTTCAAAAGATCCTGAAACAAATATCGAAAACTATTAACGTCTGCCATCCAAATAACCACGCGACACGTGAGTAGGTATGAAACCACGAAGAATTTTACCAACCTTTTAAAAAATATGGGCAATCCCATTATGATGCCGACAAGGGCAAATCAGCTACCACATAATTAGGACTTGATGTAGTCCATTGGAAGCCAGCTTTTGAAGATGAAATGAGGAGCTCTCAAAATTCCTCCATCTTAGGCAAAGCTTGGGTCGAAAAGTGACCTGTCAAAATCAACTGACAGCATCAAAAGAAAAAATCAGTGTGACCACTACACGATTCCGATTCAAAAAAATAAATTCTTACATGGCAACACCATCACGTTGCCTTCAAATTAAAGCAAAGAACGCGCTATCATGTAACAGGCTTAAAAGACTCGTTACATTACATCCCCTCCCGAAAATAAAAGAAAGGAACTTTCTTTTATTAGAAAGAAATCTTCAACCAAATAAACCTGTCTTAACAACTTTCTAATTCAAAAAAAGAAAAAGAATCATATAAGATTCAAAGTGCAAATCAACTCTGAAAATGTCAAACGACAAAATCTCAAGAATTTAATAAAAGTAAAAAAATGTAAATGACAAAAAGTCAAAAACGAAATAGCTAGTGAAAAACAAAAAATTATAAGTTATAAAAACTCATTAAATGAAACGAAGAGAGAAATCTCTTAGCGCTCCAAAACTCCAAAACAGTGCAGTTAGGCACTATAGCCACTGACTAAAAATTTCAAACAAATTCGGACAATTTACCAAAACAAACTACAATTTTTATAGTGCAGTTAGGCACCATCGCCACTGACTAAAAATTTCAAACCACTTGGAACAGTACAACTTTGAGTGCAGTTAGGCACTATCGCCACTGACTACTATGTCAACCGCTTCCAACTCAACCATCTCTATGAGTGCAGTTAGGCTCTATTGCCACTGACTAACTCCTTATTCAACAATCCAAAAAATTTGAAACTCCGAACAAAAGTTTTTAAATAAAGCTGAAAGACCTTATTTAAAATACTGTTACAGGCACAACCTGCAACGAGACAAAGGAAAGCATATTGTGATCGGCTCAACACCACCGAATTCCCGAGCACAATAGCTGTAAAAGAATGTGAATGCTGTGACTGGCTCAACACTACCAATCTCCCAAACACAGACAAACACCAAAAACATTGAGATCTCCAATGAGAAATCTCAATAACAAATAGGCGAAAGCCAAAGTTTCACAATGCGACCGGCATACCACCACCGAACTTCCGAACGCAAAGGAAAAAGGATGACGAAAGTCAAAACAAAATCTCGCATCGTGATTGGAACAACAAAGTCCAACACAATGGAAAAAAGTCGAAATCAAGGTCAAAAGCTACACCAAGATCCAAAAAATAATAAGGCATTTTGTAACAAAGGTTACAGAATGACCCTAAAAAGTAAAGTCCAGGATGAACGCGTTACTAACAAAGTCAAATCCGATCATTAAAAAGAATGAAACTCCAGTAAAAATGAGAAACAATTCTGTCAACGAACAGCACAAAATAGGTTTAAAAATCGATTACTATTTATGACGAAGAGGAAATAGAATGATTTTAAACTATGAGAAAAAAACCGGCCAAGTGCGTGTCGGGCCACGCACAGTGTAGGGTTCCGTAGTAGCCCGTTATCACAATGTAGTACGATTCTGTTGTTCTTTATTCTGAATGTAAAAAAAAAAAACATATTTTGGTTTTCAATGCAAGTCTTTACCCATTATAAACAAGCAACTACTTGATCTTAGTCACTTTAAAGGATGAATGCTAAGGATTTTGTATTTGGTACAAAATTATCCAACACCCAAGTTCAACGACTATTACTGCTAAACTAATAAAGTTATCTTAACCGCTATACTTTTCCTTTAAAGTTCATGAAATGCACTATCATCGAGAATTTTTCCAGATTTTTCAAGCCAGTAGTTTAGCTTTTAGAGGGGGGGGGACGCCCTACTGGAACAAAAATATGCACTTTAAACTTTAATATTTCGTAAATGGAGCATTAAATCGAAAAATAATTTTAGCAACCCCTAAGCCATTTTAGAAGACCTATTCAACGATACCCCACACGATGGGGTAGATGATGAAAAAAATATTTATTCCCACTTTACATGTAGGGGAGCTACCCTAAAAAAAAATATTTTCCATAATTTTATTTTACCACTTTATCGGCGTAACTGATATACGTACTCCTACAAAATTTCAGCTTTCTAGTGCTAACGGTCACAGAGATTAAGCGAGGACGGACAGACAGACGGACAGACAGACATGGCGAAACTATAAGGGTTCCTAGTTGACTACGGAACCCTAAAAAAAAGATTACAAAAACTTGAAATTGAATTTAAGTTTTTTAACCTCAAGGTAGAAATTACCTGAACTGTAGGGTTGTATAAGATCTTAATAAAATATAAACAGGTAGGTTACCCTTAAAAAAGAAGAATAAGATCTTAGACAATCCAACAAAAACAAACAAAACATAAAATAAGATCCTTCGATGTGAAAAACATTTGGTGTGAAAAAAAAATAGTATTAAATTAACCAGAATGACCTAAGTTTTATTTTTAGAATGTCTCAAATTCAACAAATTTATAAGAAATTACCTAACATACATCTTTCAAGTCACCGATAACCTATCATCCATTAACCTATCATCCATCCTCTCGTACATCACACTGTCAAAAGTGACCTTCAAACAAAATTATCAAAATCAAGACTAACACTTGGAAACCAAATTAAAATTTAATAATATCTTTAACATGATAACGTCCCACTGAACCTTTATTTAAATCTTTCAAAACATAAACGTTATCTGAAACCTTTTCAGTTATTTTACATTTTACAAACTTAGGTGCAAGTTTAGCTGAAAAATATGCTTGTGCATTAGATTGAAGAAAACTTCTTCTCCACACCATATCACCCACATCAAAAGAAATGACTTTCCGACCCTTATTATAATAAGCGGCATTACGCTTATACCCCTTTAACAAGTAAGCTTGAACTTTAACAAAAATATCACTAAGTGAATTAAGAGAAACTGCATAAGCATTTCTATTTGAAATTTCTAGTTGAGATAAGTTATCAACAGAACTACTAAAGTGATGTAATGACGCATCAATAATAAGCTCCCTACCAAACATCAGAAAGTTAGGAGTAAACTCAGTAGCAAGGTTTACACTATTATTTAAAGCTAATTGAACATTGGGCAAAAAACTTGACCAAGTTCTATGATCATCTTTAACAAAACACGATATGCAGGTTTCGACCGTTTTATTATATCTCTCAACAGGATTATTTTGAGGCGTATACAAAGCATTATAAAATATTTTGGTTATATTAAAACCTTTCAAAAAATCTACAAAATGTTTTGAAGTAAATTGAGTTCCATTGTCACAAACTACTATTTTTGGACAACCAAACTTGAGAAATATTTCTTTTTCAAAATGTTTACAAATTACTCTAGTGGTAGCATTGATCATTGGAAAGAACCAGCAATATTTAGTAAAAACGTCTACGACCGAAAGTATGTATCTATGACCAGAATAAGTTTTAGGTAGAATTCCTATGATATCAACTGAGAGCATAAGCATCACCCGAATCCTGAAGCGGCGGAAACTGAACTCACTTGTCCATGATGAACAAACAGCAAGGCGAATAGCAAACGAAAAGCAAAAACTAAGTTTCAAAAAGTTAAATGTTTGAAAATAAATTCTCAAGTTTGAGGTTAATTATAAAAGTCAATGTGGGTAATCCCATAAAAAATTACTATGTTAATTTTATCGTTTTAAAAGTGCAATAATCACTTACAAGCAGTTTAAATCTAGATAAATTAAATGTACTATATTGTACTTAATAATTAGATTAAATTATTTACTTAAAAAGTTAAACTTAGTTTTTAAAATAACTTTACTGTTGAGAACAACAAAACGCAGTCTATGCTATACATTTCTGTTGGTTTTGCTAAGAAAAAAACATGATATTAAACAAAATCATCAATTGTAAACACCAAACATTGTTTACAAAGATTCACCAAATTAAGTTAAGTACTACTTATGAGTCAAAAATCAAAATAAACACAAAGTTATTAAAGTAACAATGTAGAACAAACCAATGCAAACAATAGACTCATAAGTTAATTAATTAATAGTGCAATAATGACAGTATAAGGTACCAGACAAACCTACTTCAAGTCCCTGTTCGCAGAGCGACAATTGTAATAATAAAAAAAAATATAATTTAAAGTGAGTGTGTGGATGTTATTAAAAATGTAATTATGAAATGTGTGTGTGTGTACTCCAAATAAATAAACAATAAGTAGAAGTGAAAATTCGGGCGCCAGGAGCACACACCAAACTATGCCAAGGATAGACTAACCTGCGGGAACTGGAAACTTTTAATCTTCAAGCGGGGAGTATCAATAAAAATCAACACAAAAGTTATTGAACGATTTTATTACCCGAAGGCTGCTGGTCTCAATATACAAGAAAATTCCTTTCTAATATTAAGTTCTAAGGTGTAAAACTAAGATGGAATAGAAATTAATTTTTGTCCTGTCATTATTGCACTTTTGTCAATTTAAGTTAAGTATTATAAACCATACCATATTCCGGCGAATAAACTAACAAACCGAATGGGCAAACCCTGGTGATTTTGATCTTCGCGGGGACGTCAGGCGGTCCATGATATATGTCGGTAGGGGCTAGCGTTAAAAATTTAAGTCTTGAAGTAAAAAGAAATAAGAAACGCCTCACGGCTGAAATCAAACATGAATAATTGTTAGCCGACGTCCAGCGTTGACAAACACGGCGATCGAAATCGTTAAGACCAAATACAAATTAACTCACCGTTTCTTTTCCAAAAAAAGCTTTTACATCAGTAGATGAATTAATCCAAAAAATATATAAGGTTCAAAAGATCCTGAAACAAATATCGAAAACTATTAACGTCTGCCATCCAAATAACCACGCGACACGTGAGTAGGTATGAAACCACGAAGAATTTTACCAACCTTTTAAAAAATATGGGCAATCCCATTATGATGCCGACAAGGGCAAATCAGCTACCACATAATTAGGACTTGATGTAGTCCATTGGAAGCCAGCTTTTGAAGATGAAATGAGGAGCTCTCAAAATTCCTCCATCTTAGGCAAAGCTTGGGTCGAAAAGTGACCTGTCAAAATCAACTGACAGCATCAAAAGAAAAAATCAGTGTGACCACTACACGATTCCGATTCAAAAAAATAAATTCTTACATGGCAACACCATCACGTTGCCTTCAAATTAAAGCAAAGAACGCGCTATCATGTAACAGGCTTAAAAGACTCGTTACAATCATATATTTTTTTTTTAGTTTTATCATACTCTTATTTTAGAAGTTATAGGGATGGGACATATTTTACCACTTTGGAAGTGTCTCTTGCGCAAACTATTCGGTTTAGAAAAAAATTATATTAGAAACCTCAATATCATTTTTGAAGACCTATCCACACAGGTTTGATGAAAAAAAAATTTTTTATCAACACAGATTTTTATCGACAAGCACACCGTAAGTACGTGTAGTCGCGCGCGAGGCCCGTACGGTGATCGGTACGGTGAAGAAGTCGGTATAGCCCACTGAATAAGCAATCTAAAGTGGCAATGTGCGACCCCGTGATGATTTTTCGTGAAAATTTAACATTACGTTCATGTAAAGGCCAAAAAGTTGTGTGAATACTTTATTATGTAAAGTTTTTTTTTTTTATTGCTGAATGCGCCTGCTCTTGATAACGCCTGATGGAAAGCGATGGACGAGGTCTATAAATTGAGGAAAAACTATGGTTTGTTGTCCCTGTTCAAGAACTTAATTTGATAAAATAAACAAATTGAATAAAAGTTGGAAGCAGGCGGGACCCATTTGAGTTTGAAAATGTAAAAACCGGGCAAGAGCGAGTCGGACTCGCGCACCGAGGGTTCCGTAACATCCGGGTTTATGCATAAGGTTTATGTTTATGAAATTAAATGTTTTTTTTTTTAAGTTTGTTGAATGAATGGTAAATTGCGGTTTACGATTTATGACGTATTAAAAAAAAAACTACTTACTAGATTTCGTTCAAACCAATTTTCGGTGGTAGTTTACATGGTAATGTACATCATATATTTTTTTTAGTTTTATCATTCTCTTATTTTAGAAGGGCCCGACACACATTTTACCACTTTGGAAGTGTCTCTCGCGCAAACTATTCAGTTTAGAAAAAAATTATATTAGAAACCTCAATATCATTTTTGAAGACCTACCCATAGATACCCCACACGTATGGGTTTGATGAAAAAAAAATTTTTTGAGTTTCGGTTCTAAGTATGGGGAACCCCTCAAAATTTATTGTTTTTTTTTCTATTTTTGTGTGAAAATCTTAATGCGGTTCACAGAATACATCTATTTACCGAGTTTAAACCTATAGTTCTTATAGTTTCGGAAAAAAGTGGCTGTGACATACGGACGGACAGACAGACATGACGAATCCATAAGGGTTCCGTTTTTTGCCATTTGGCTATGGAACCCTAAAAAGCCCACATAATTGGAAGCAGTTTGTATGACTATTGCCATTTACTGAGCACTGTTCCAAAGTCTGCACTGTCACTGCTGATTTCCTAACCAAGCAAAACGTGTAAATAGATTGCACCATTCGTTTTCGTAATTATTTTATTTTCATTTTCCTAGTTTTGGTATAAATTAGTTATAATGAAAAAAAAAAAGTAAACATATTTTATTTGGAAATGGAAAGAACCCTTGTTCAGTCCAAGAAATGATCCAAGATTGCCTTAATAGACGCCAAACAATACCTCATTTCATGGCTTAAGCAGCAGAACACCTCAAAAAACTTTATTCAATAGGATTATTATAACTTATTTACCTATTATTTTTGCAGGCTTTTGACACAGAAGAATGTATGACATGGGTGGACCGAGGCGAAGCTTCATTACTCGGTCTTGATGCTGGTGAAGTGTATGTTGCAGGCAGATACCACTCTCTAGTTCCTATTCTGCAGGAGGTAGGATTATAAAGAATTTTATTTCATCAATGGTTATTGTGTTCCGTAAATGTATGCCTTGTTTGCTTGGGCTAATCTCCAAAACTGTTGGACCGATTTTGATATAATTTCAAAGGACAAAGGCTACTTTTTACCGACATATCACACGGGTGAAGCCACTGGTGGATGCTAGTTGTCACTAAAGTATGAGAGAGGACACTGATTTGATGATTTCTATAATACAGGTCCAACCTAGCTAAGAATTCATTAATAAAATTTTGTGATAATCAACCCAAGGATTTCTTGGCCTTAGTTTAACATAACATCACGCCTGTATTTCCCAAAGGGTTAGGCAGAAGTGTACCTATAATAGACCCACATTGCGCCAGTTACATTTTTAAGTCCCACGTCACAAATCCAGAATCCAGGCTGCTAATGAGAAATACCAGATGGAAAACCAAAGAACACTGCCCAACCCAGGAATCGAACTCGGGACCTCATGCTCATCAGTAGCGCTTGTGACCACTAGACCAATGAGGCAGTTAAATATTATGTACTAACAGCGCCCCGCGGTTTCAACCGCATAAGTGCCGATCCCGTGGGAATATCGAGATAAAAACTATCCTATGTCCTTTCCCGGGACTCAAACTATCTCTATACCAAATTTCATCTAAATTGGTTCAGCGGTTTAAGCGTGAAGAGGTAACAGACAGACAGAAAGACACTTTCGCATTTATAATATTAGTATGGATTCTCTATTTCTATCAACAGTTATACGGGCGTGGGGAGCCCTACCAATACTCTATTGCAGTAGTTCGTAAAGGCGCCCTACCCAACGTTCAGTCTGGTTATGGACTCAGTGCATTGCGAGGGACGAAGGCCTGCTTTCCGGGCGTCGGAGCGCTGGCGGGATGGGTGATGCCGATACATGTTGTAAGTTTTCAGACTCTATTTGAAGGATATCTTGTTATTTATTCTTATTCAAAACCAAATCGTTTATTTCGTATTAGCCACAAAAAAGACACTTGTATACGAAAATTTACCAGAAAATACAATTGATTCTAGATGCACCTCTAAACGGAATTTCGCATGAAGAAGAATGAGAAACTCTTTTAAAATATTTTACAATAGGCAAAAGTAATTAAAAATGAAGCAATGATAGATACCTATATTAATTATGTGGTAGATACAGAGCATAATCAGCCTATAATAAACAAAATATGGATATTTAAATATGTATTCTGAATTAAATACTTTTTATTTTTTCATTTATTTATTTTATAATGTTCCCATTGCTGGGACACAGGCTTCCTCTCTTCGAGAGGGAGTGGGCCGTAATCCACCACGCGGGCCCAGTGTGGGTTGACAGATGTCACATGTCTTCGAATTGTTGGTGCTCGGACATGACTGTTTCCTTACGATGCTTTCCTTCACCGTTTTGAGAGCAGTAGTGATGAAATTATTTTCACAGTTTATGACACGAAATAAAGCGCTTGTCCGGGTTCGAACCCACGACTTACGACTCGTAAGTCGGTGCCGTTACCACTGGGCCACCACTGCTGCAAAATGAATGTCATAAAAATATTAAATAAACTATGTTATTAAAAAAGTGTAGTGGGTTCCTGTAGAGAAGTACGGGCAAGAAACTCCATGGATATTTAAATCAAAATATTGTTGACAGAATTTTTAATGTTCATAGAAAAGTAATTGATAGACAGAACATCATTCCCTTCCTCCTGCCCATAATACACAAAATAAGGACAGGAAACTGACCAACCTTCATGAAAAAAATCTCTTTTATTTTGATCTCTATAACTAAAGACTAAAGCCTTTTTACAGCTAATGCAAGAAGGCGGGCTCAAAATAACGGACTGCAATAACCACGTCAAATCTGCGATCGCATTCTTTGGCGACTCGTGCGCTCCTAACTCACTGAAAGACATGTACAATCCGATTGGTGATAATTCTGACAAGTAAGTGTAATATTCCCTGATTTTCTTGGTCCTATTTTATTATAATAACAAGCGAGACATTCACAACTCGCCTGTTTTGCCCGTAGGGTTAAGCAGAGTATAGAGTACATGCTAATTTCGCCAGTTATGCTCTAAGTCTCAAGCAGGGCTTGAAATAACGATGTTTTTGGGAACTGGTGGAGCATGCCATTGGCCTTGGTGTGATACCGGTACCAGAGTTGTACCTGTATTATTAGTACCGGTACCAGACTAGTACCTGTATCGACTAGGTAATAGGTAATACAGGCTAGTGTCCGCAAGTCCACGTCAATGTGCGTATTGGGTGGGAAAATCGATTATTCCACCCAGCTCCTCAAGGAAGGCCAGCAACGCCTTGATGTCACTGACCATCTCACGTAGGGTACCTGGGTTACTGAAATACTTTGCCCTGTACGTGGCGACCACCGGGCAGCTTAGAAGCACATGTGCCGCCGTCTCGCCGTCCTCCATGCAGGCCCTGAACAGCGGACTGTCTGTTATGACAAAGAGGTGTTAATTAAATGACCCGTGGCCAGTTAAAGCTGCAGTAACTGTACGCAGCTTTTGTTTAGTTAGACGGAGAACCTGTTTCGTGAGGTGGGCATCCAATGTGGGAAGTGCTTCCCTAGCCTGCCTGCATTCACCTTGGTCCGTCCAAAGATTCCTGTATCAACTATTAGGAGTTCTAATCAGTATTGGTACTGTACCGGTACCAAACAATTATGTCCATAAGTTAGAGTCAGAAAACAGATATGGTAAGTAAAAAGGATAGTTAATAGGCATCAGAAAAATAACATCAAGGTTGCCAACCGTACGAGGTTCTCGTACAAATTTGAAATTTGTGATACACGCCTGGTACCTGAATTTAGTACCGGTACTTGTTAGGTGGAGTACCGGTACGAGTATGAAACCGGTACCCAGGTAACGAAATGCAAGAACCGCTAAGTACCGGTATAGAACCTGTGCTTTTGGTACCGATTCCAAGCCCTGAGTCTCACGTAATGGGGGCGAATCTATTGCCATCAACCGGGGAAGAATCCAGACTCAACAAATAGCACAATAAAATTACAATTATATACAATACATTACAATAATCCACGCCCTTCTCTCACAGACTATGCAAGCTATGCACCGGCGGTGCAGGCATCCGCTGCACTCTCGCAGACCCTTACGCGGGTTATGAAGGAGCCCTACGTTGTCTGATCGCTAACAACTCGGGTGACATCGCCTTTGTTCGTGATACGACTATCCAACATGCTCTACTCTCCCATCAGATACTTGGTTAGTACTTTTTTTTTACTAGCCTATTCTATCCCACTCCTGGGCAAAGGTCTCCCTCAACTCCAACTCCTTCCATCTTTCGCGAGCCCGCGCGTCTTCCTTCTGCGATTGCATATAAGTAGCTTGATTATAAACCTTAACACTCAACCATAAAGTTTATTATCGTTTGCAATATATTTACTACTTCGATTGAAAAGTAAAAGTATTTTTTTAAAAAGACCAAAAATATTTATGGCAAAATAAAACATATTCATAAGCATTATGGTTGAAAAATCTGTGTTCCAAAATAAGACCACAACATCAACATGCTCATCATCATGCTCTTTCGCACGCTCTGTCTACATCTCTCTATTTATTGTCCTATCGCAGGTATGCTGGAAGAGATTTCTTATGAAATAAGCATCACCTTTGTACCTATTTTTCTGTTCTGGATTTTCTTGTCTGTTTATATATGTGTGTACATAAATGGTAAAAATAAATAAATCAATTGTGGTCTTATTTTTCCGGCCGTTTTTGATGCGCTCATCGAAAATCTATAGGCCGACCGCTTAACTGAGACGTTGTCTGAGGTATCAGCGCGGTGCGGGAGGGGTGTGGTGACGTGATGCGAGAGCTCAGTGATTCGTCAACTTGTGACAACTATCACCCCTCCCGCACCGCGCAGTTAGCTCAGACAACTTCTCAGTTAAGCAGTCGGCTTATAGTGTTAGTCATAATAATTGGCGTTTTTCACAGTAACCAGTATTAGTAGACCTTTCTATATTTATTAAACTATTGCTAAACAGCTAGTATTCGTTTCTCTATAGGTGGAGTAACAGAGGACCAGTTCGAGCTGATCTGTCGCGACGGCTCTCGTCGTCCGGTCACAGACTCTGAGAACTGCAACTGGGGCCGCGTGCCCGCTGACGCTATAGTCACCAGCAGTGCCGTCTCTAGAGAGCAAAGGAAGAAGTAAGTCATTGATGCTTTGAAAGATCTTAATACTGGCTGAATTTAGAGATGAAAGGGGAAAAACGCATGCACATATCGACGGTCGAAAGGCTAATAATAATATGTACATTTATAATAAATGTCGCTTAGGCCAATTAGCCTTTCAACCGTCGATATGTTGTCTCCGGGAAATAATATAGCCTTTTGTATACAAGTACAGTAGGTCTGCAAAATTGCATGGATAGTTCAGAAATATAATCGTGTGAAGCGAGAATTTTTTTTTTCTTATGCTAGCAAATGTAATGTAATAGTTAGATAAATATATTAGCTGTGTGTTACGTTTCTTCCCAACTGCTTACTTACGTTTCGTAAATTAGTCACAGTTGTGAAGAAACCAACGCCATCTAGTTTATTTTAGAAAACTTGAACTCAAACGTTCACAGGAAAATAGCCATTAGGGTATCCATTCACATTTGCAGGTGACCGTACATGTATACAAATTGTTATTCTGAACTGGTAACGTAATGACTGAAATGTTGCATGCCGAATGGTGAAGTATGGCAGAGCTTTAATGTAATACAACACCTATTATGTATTACCCATATTTGTAAAATAATTGTCTATTCTATTCTAGAGACCCGCTCCTGCTTCTCACGGGTTTTACGACTTGGAAAACATCGAGATTTTCTTATTTTAATTGCGTTTGATCTGAATGATATTATACACACAAACCTTCCGGAATAAATTATCTAAATTATGGTGAAAGCTGCATCAAAATCCACTGTGTAGTTTAGTAGAACTAAGCAGTCATACAGACAGACACAGAAACCGGCTTAATTTTTATGTAAAACAAAACGCTTTACTAAATCACTTTTTTTATTTCGATGCTAGGATTTATTTGATAGTTCCAAAATACTCGCATTAGTATTGCCAGAGTATTTAATTTATTGTCGTATTATTGTCTCCACATTGTATGTAAATTTTCAATTAAAAACAATTTACTGTGTTCATCATTGTTTTTTTACAAACTAATCTTTGTCTTACAGATATCAAAACCTCCTCCAAGTGATGTTCCAACTATACGGCGAGCCGAACCCTCTAAACCGGAACTATAATATGACCAGTGCGTTCCAAAATGGTGCCCCATTCAATCCGTTCACGAGTACTGAGCCGTCGCGCTATCCTTTTAACTCGTTCAACAGAGATAAGTTTGGTAATAACAACTTAAATAGCAGGCAGAAGGAGTATGAGGAGGATATGAATAATAAGTAAGTATATTTTGTCACATTTACATGCTTTGTATAATGATAAATGATATTTTACACATAAAAAATATGTGAGTGGTTGACCAAAAAGGGACCTGGAGGGATTGGAAACCGTTTTTTTTTTTTTTGAACCTTTGGTCTTTTTTTTGGTCCTCAGCTTTGTTTTGGTCTAACCAGAATATTTTTAGGTGCCGTAGTTTTTTTTTATGATTTTTTTTGTGAGCCGAGCACGAGTCGAAACTTGTTTCTACACGAAACTTGCATTCGCGATTTATTTGCCAAAAATGAAAACAAATATGAGTTTATGGAAAAATAACTTTAATTCCTACAACATAAAGTTCAGTTTACGCTACAACTTCAAACATTGTTATAACTTTTTCAGTAGTGCTAGTCACTCTGAAATCAACTTAATTACCATTAAAGTTGATATTTGTTTAACTTGAAATAATGTTAATTTCAAACATAAGTTTGAATAGACTAGATGAGTTCGGTATTTCCTATTCAACTAATCTGAGAAGAAAGACCGAAACAACTCATAAGGTCACAGTCTCTTGAAAGTCCAGACATAATCTTGGATAACCCATGTAAAGCCAGCAACTATAGACCTTATAAGTAATCCCCGAATTCTTAAACGACACAACTGTAAGACGTTCCCGAAAGTCTTTCTGACGCTTTAATACACTTTTGAACGACAAAGACATAATTTAAAATTGAGTTGTATTTGATATTTAGACCGTAAGGCAGGTAAAATCCCTACTTAATCCACTCGACGTAGGAAAACGCATAATTAAATCCTACTATATATTTTAATAATATAAATGCGAAAGTAAGTTTATTTGTGAGTTACCTTTTCACGCCTAAACTACTGAACCGATCATCCAGAAATTTTGCATACGTTGACAGGTTACAGAAACGGACATAGGGCACCTTTCATCCCGACAAAAAGTGGATGTTCCCGAGGAAAACAACAATAACGTTATTATGATAACAGACGGCGCCACGTGTCTTTCGAATCAAAAACAGGACAACGCCTGTCGGCTAGTAGTTTTATAATGTCTAAATGTTACATATTATAAATATTTTTTACAGAGCAAGTACTATGCCGCCTTTCAGGATGCGCGTTGACTCATCAGGACAACCCATTGAAGCAGTGTTCCGACTGTTCAGATCCAATGAAACTACGGATTTGTTGTTGCAGGTAAGTTGGAAGGCTGCCTCAATGTAGTCATATTTAGAAATCATCTAATTAAATGCATGGTGCAATTTGAACCCAATCATCATCTGCCTAGCCTTTTCCCAACTATGTTGGGGTCGGCTTCTAGTCTAACCGATTTGCAATTTGAACCCAATATCGATTACAATCAATGACAAAGGGGACAACGGGAATACGCGAAAATTACAAATCCAAAAATGGAAACAAATATTTGGATTTGGAAAAACAACTTTAATACTCGCACATAAAGTTCAGTTTGCGCTACACCTTCAATCAGTATTATGAGCTTCTAAATAGTACTAGACATTCTAAAATTAACTCAATTTAAACTAGCATAAAGTTGATAATTGTTAAAATCGAAATACATAACATCAATCCAAAACAAGGATTTTAATTAGACTTTACATAAACGCATGAAATTATGTATTCTATGAGTTTTACTTTTTTTTTTTTGTTGTCCTATACTGCCCCACTGCTGGGCAAAGGCCGCCCCCAAATCCTTTCAGGAACGCTATTCCCACGCTATGTGGCTCACATCATAAACGGATGACAACCTCAAGCATTGAAGAAAAAATTTTCAGCTGGTAGTCAAACCAAAAATAACTTCCCCATCTTCTCCCCAGGACGCAACAGTAAACTTCCGCATACTAAAAGAAGAGGAACAGGCAGCCAAACACATCCTTAACAACAAATTCGTAGGAGAACAGGCAGAGAAGGCGGTGCTCGCCATCAGAGACTGTCCCATCAAGCGAGCCACGTTATGTGTCACCAGTGATCCGGAGATGGACAAGTGTCTCAAGATGAGGGCAAGTACACCCACTTGTGATGAATACTACTACTACTATCTTCTATATATTATTTATAAGAAAGTCGTGTTGGTTACACTATTTATAACTGAAGAATGGCTGAACCGATTTGGCTGAAAATTGGTGGGGAGGTAGCTTAGAACCAGGAGACGGACATACGGATACTTTAATCCGTTTTTTTTTGGGAGTAAGGTAGGAGTAGGTTAGGCGTAGGGTAGAAGTAGGGTAGGGTAAGGGGTAGGACACCACGCGAACGAAGTAGCGCCGGGCAGCTAGAAATAATTTATATGGCAAAACAACGTTTGCCGGGTCAGCTAGTAATATTATAAATTCAAAAGTAACTCTGTCTCTTATGTTTTCACGCCTAAACAACTGAATGGATTTCAATAAAATTTGGCAGAGAGATAGACTTCATCCCGGGGAAGGACATAGTTTTTATCCCGCGATAACCGCAAGGCGCTGCTGGTAAAGTTACAATTATTACGTTTATTCCAAGCTGTTTTTCGAAACAAAAAACCTACTATAAACGATTTGAAAGCTCATATTTTCTAATGCAACCAGAGTTATTTCTCTGCCAGCCTGCACAACCTAAGGTCGAGTTTTGCAGACAATAATTGTTACATTACACCCATATTTTCACTTATAGTGGCAAGCGTGCCCGCTTATCACGTTATCATTATCTACACAAGTAAAGAAACATACCATGCCGCAAGCAGGGTAATTAATTTGAGGCGTTAATCAAATTATGATTGAAAAAAGAAATCAACCTAATTTCTTAGATTTTGGTTTTGTTTTTGAATTACATAACATAACGTTTTAAGGTTGATAATTATCTGAAGTTCATGATTTAAATTATCATCATTCACCTTTAACACAATTTTTTTTTTTATTAGAACTATAAAATGTACAGTACTATCAATCGTGGCCAGTTCAGCAATAAGTTTTTGTTCTTGATCATTTATTTACAGTGTTCTTGGAGTTGGTTGTATTGATTTTTTTTTATGTTTTCCCTTTTTTGTTTGTTACATAAAAAAAATAATTTGTACGCCTCGTCAGGCAAAACATGTATGGACTTGTTACCTGTATTTAAGATCTTGCATGCTTAATTTGTATGTAAACGCATGTTTGACAAATAAATTATCTTTATCTTTATCTTAGGGTTCTGTACCCAAAGGGTCCGTCTGTCACCAGGCTGTATCTCATGAACGGTGATAGCTAAACAGTTGGAATTTTCACAGATGATGTATTTTTGTGGCCGCTTTAACAACAAATACTAAAAACAATAATATAAATATTTAAGGGAGCCCCTCTTAAATATTTATTTACATACAACAAACGTGTTTTTTTCGTCGTTTTTGCCTTGTGGTATGGAACCCTACGTGTGCGAGTCCGACTCGCACTTGGTCAGTATTTTACATTTCAACCTTATCTAACACCTTGTTTACATTCCAGGTGGCATTAAAAGCAGCATTCCTCTCCCCCACACTGGTCTGCTGGCGCGGGCACAGCACGCGACACTGCGAGCGCGCCATCGCGGAGGGCGCGGCCGACTTCGCGCTGTTCGACGCGGCCGACATGCTGCACGCGGCCAACACGCACCGGCTTGTGCCCTTCATGCAGGAGGTAGGATAACAACATACAGATTTCCCGAGAAAAGTATAAGTACGCTTCGGGAAACATCGTCTATCTTCGGAAATACGAATCTGCGATTATGAGATCTAATATAAAGCTGTTACAACCATGGAAGTACTTGCCTTTTTTGTATCACAAAATTATAGATTCAACAACTATAATAATATGCAATTCCAAAAAAAAACGAAAACTTGAGTGATAGATGACGATGTGCAACCGGAGTAGGTAACCCGACAGAGGGAAAACTTCATACAAACGTGCAATAATAATAGGTGCTCTACGACAAAGCGCGGCAGTAAAAACTTAAGACCTTTGCCTCAGTGGTGTTCATACTAATTCCGAAACACGAAGATTACCGAAGCGCAAAATTTTCTTAGAATACTGTAAATTCAAAGTTCAAGGACATTCGGTCGAATCTAAAATGAGGTGATCCGACAGAGATCCAAGTCGTCGGTATAGCCCGCCGAATAAGCAATCTAAAGTGGCAATGTGCCACCCGATGATGATTTTTGTGAAAATTGAACATTACATTCATGTAATGACCAAAAAGTTATGCAGAGAATACTTTAATATGTAAAGTTTTTTTATTGCCGAATGGGCCCGCTCTTGGCCTCGATAACGCCTGATCGAAAGCGATGGACGAGGTCTATAAATTGAGGAAAAACTATGGTTTGTTGTCCCTGTTCAAGAACTTAATATGATAAAATAAACAGAGTTCAAATTGAAAAACTCCTTTCTAAAGAGAAATGAGTTTTTCAATTTGAACTCTATGTTTATTTTGACTTAAAAGTAAGTCAATTAAAAATAGGTGAATATGGATTCATAAATGAATTTAACCCACAGAGTTTCCTGTAAATCAGCTTTATGTCGTTTTCGAAGAGTATTTAAAGAAATAATAACCTCTAATTCCTTAGATATACTCAAGCGGTGACAACTGGTACTACGCAGTGGCTGTAGCTAAGGAACAAGACCCGGACACGGATCTGACGTACTTACGTGGCAAGAATACCTGTCACACTGGGTTAGGAAGAGCTGCCGGATGGGTGTTCCCGCTTGCTTACCTTATATCTAATGGATGGATCAGGTAAATAGTTTTTTATTCTACTGTCAGTGTTTCTACACTATTTGTGCGATGTTCGACTTTTGCTATCACCATTCGCGCAATTCAAGGTGACGCGAAATATATTCAATGTTTCTGCACTCTTCAAAAGCTTCTGTTTAACGATTTACGGTTATAATAAAGTGCTTCTTTCGCGATTTTGTGATTAGTTTCTAACTCAAATGGGGTTTCATTTAAATCCAATTCATAACTTCATCAGTGGGTCGAATTAAGTTCCATTTAAACTCGAATTCGAAAGTAATCGAGCAATCCCGAAACATGCATGTGCGTAAATCAAGGTAAATATGTCTGTTTTTAAATGAAAATTCAAATCACCACCTTTTGTATAAAAATCTTTATCTAAATCAACAAAATTGTCTATACAGGTCATACAGTTGCGACGGCGCACACGCTGCAGCCGAATACTTTACGAAATCCTGCGCACCCGGAGCTCTCAGCTCTGAATACGTTGACTCTGGAACAGTACCGCACGACAACCTGTGCCATCTGTGTCATGGTGCTTCATACAGGTAAAGATTTATATTGAGCTGCAGTAAACGTGTAACCATGCGTTCATTTTGTAGATAGGAATCCAGAAAGTATTAAAATCGTTACCGTACTACTGTTATAGCTTTATTTTGAGAATTGAATAACAATTAATATCCGTCATCTATTTTCTCATCTGATGATCAATACCATGAAATGAAATGCCGACATTCCTTTTAGGTGTATTCTGTAGCTTTTCTTGTTGAACTATAAACGGTTGTTTCAATTACGATAAAACTAGCTTGCAGAAACTGCAAACATGAAGGAACACACACTCTTGGTAGAAAACTGTCGTAGAATAGGACGTGTGGTGTGACAGGGCTTTTTAATGCTACTAATCTTTCAGAAGACACTAAACATTTCCTATATTCAAATCGTCTTATTCATTACAAAACAGACGGTGTCGTCGCGACGCAAGTGAAGACTACTTCGGTCACGTGGGCGCAGTACGATGCATGGTAGAAGGGGGCGGTGACGTCGCCTTCGTGCGTCACTCGGCTCCAGCCGAAGTGTCGGCGGGAAGACGTCGTGAATGGTGGGCGAGGGATCTACTGCCTGATGACTTGCAGTTACTTTGTCCTGACGGTAACTATTGTCATCTGTTTAGCCTCTTTCCAATTATGTTACGGTCGGCTTCCAGTCTACCGGTGCAGCTGAATATGCCGATAGGTATAGTCGACCTCGTTATTGCTATACCACTTTTGACAAGTTTCCCAGAATATTAAAACTTCACTAAAGTTGAAACTACCTCACATAGACAAAATAGACCCTGTCGTTTTATGACGATAACCTACCTTTTTTTAACCTTATGGTGGAATGTCAATAATTGATCCAAATCATTAGTAGGTCGACAAATAAAAAGCGTTTGTCAAATAATGCTTTCAACTGTTTCTTACCCAATACATGGCTCTGCTAAAATTTCTATAATTCATTATTCAACGGCAACACGATAAATCATCATCATTACTTTGCTTTGCCACCAAAACTAATCAAACCTTTATCCTCAGGTACTCGCGCAAAGATGCATGAATACAAGCACTGCAACCTAGGCAAGGTTCCCGGATCAGTACTGATGGGCAGACCGAACCATACCGAGTTGGATACCTTCTCCAATCTTATGGTGTATGCTCAGCAGTTCTATGGGGCTGTTACTACTGATGAGTTCAGGTAAATAGCATTTTATTTTGATAGCTTTGACTTGATAGATTTCCCATAGAAATACGCCCAGCGTAGCTATTCACAACCATTCGATACGTGTCCGTGTCGAATCTAACATAAATGTCATCGAAGGAGTCTTCTAAATAAGCGACCACTATTCTTCCGACGGCTTTATGCTGTAGTTTTCGATTCGGGATTCGACCCTTGTTGTAAGTCTGATTCATTACCGGACTCCTAAATCGAGCCATCCAGCAATTCCATGTGAGATATAAAGGCCTAATACATAAAAAATAATGATGAGTCAAAGAAAAAGTTTTATGCAGCTCCGAAGCCGAAGCATACATGTATCGACCGCAGGAAGTGTAGCTTAACCTAATCGATCGACCTGTGCGGCTGTTATTTCTTAGCCAGGAGCTTACGTATCATCATCTAGACATCAGCCTAGCCTTTTCCCTCAACTATGTTGGTGTCAGCTTCCAGTCAAACCGGATCCAGCCGATACCAGCATTTTACACGGAGCGACTGCTTATCTGACCTCCACAACTCAGCTACTAGGTAATACGATACCCTTGGTAAGACTGGTTGTCAAGACTTTCGGGCTTCTGATGACCCTTAACTGCTGGCCAGGAGCTTACGTATATCACACTAATATTATAAAGGCGAAAGTTTGTGAGTGTGTGTGTGTGTGTTTATATGTTTGTTACTTCTTCACGCTCAAACGGCTGGACCAATTTCGACAAAATTTTGTACGGAGGTAGCTGACACCCTGGATTAACATATAGGCTACTTTTTATCTCGATATTCCCACGGGATCGACATTTACGCGGGTGAAACCGCGGGGCGCAGCTAGTTGACAATAAAAGTATTCTAAACAGAACTGTTCCAAACAGTTTTACAAAACAAACACTAAAATAAACCTTCTTTTCACAGTTTCTCCATGTTCTACTCCCTACCACCGTACTCGGACCTAATCTTCAGCGACGTGGCAGTACGCCTAAAGCCTTTGCCACACAGCAAGCGATCAGCGGAAATCGTCGCCGGTCCCGCGCTTATTCGAGCGGCGAGAATCGTGTCCTGCGATGCCCCACAAGCGTCGTACTATGTCGCTTCAGACCCCGACTTTTTGTCGCACGCTTACAGCAATGGTGTGGTCGGGCATTTACTAGTGATAGCACTGTTTGTAGTTGCGATCTTGAGATAATTAAGTTTTTTGTGTATAGAGTAGTGAGGGAATGGAATGTTTATTTGCGGTATGAAGGAACATAATAAGATCTTTATAGCCGGCAGCTACACGTTATGAAGCGTATTATTAAATAACAAAATATCACGCCTTAACCCCTTAAAAGGGGTAAACAAAGGTAAATAGTAAACCAATAATAGTAGGAGCAAATAATAGAATATTCTATTCTAGGCAGCACAGTATTGAGATTAGCACAACTAAAATATGCTACTCGCAAATTTAAAATATGTGAATCTCAGCAGACATACTTATATATTTTTTAGTGTTGGCACTCCATTCTTCACTAACCCTTGTTAGTTTGTAAGCAATAATTATGATTTAATAAAACATTATCAAGCGGAATCGGTTTCATTTTGACTATTCAACAACATTCATTGCATTGTTTACGTGTTGAGCAGACACATTTTTCGAACTTATGAAGCAATGGATTAGCAATTTGCTTCAAAATGATTCAGACTCCGATTGATAGTGTGTTACGCAATTAGGGTCTATGATGAATTGATGATATTATATTTTAACCTTTAGAATTCTTTTAAAAATTTCCATCCGTCCAAATGTGTGCCTAGATTACGTAGATATTATTTTTAAGCATCTACTTTCTACCGTCCAAGTGAATCTATAGCTTTATGTAGGTACATTTTTATTAAATCAAATATTTTTAACACAACACAAACAATTCCGGAGTGATTTAACTTAGATCTGTTATATGATGAATTGATGATATTATGTATTGACCTGTTAAGGTTTATGTGAATTTTGTATAAAGTTGCAGCTTTTAGAAATTTACATTCGTCTAAGTGTGTGCCTAGATTATCTAGACATTATTTTTAAGCATCTATTTTTACCATCCAAGTGAATCTATAGCTTTATATATATATTTTTTTTATTTTTATTTTATTGAAATCAAATATTTTTAATACAATACATTTTTTTTTTCTACTTAAAGATGTAGCTGTAAATTTGAATCCCTTATTGGCCAATTCGGCTCTCAGTAAACTTGTGGACTACTTTGCTTTAATATCATTATTATCTCTACAGCCGGCAGCTATAAGACGCGTATTATTAAACTAACTTTTAGAAACTTACATCCGTCCAAGTTTGTGCCTAGATTATCTAGATATTATTTTTAAGCATTAATTTTCTACTGTAGTATATTTTTATTAAATCAAATATTTTTAACACAATTATTTTTATTTACACCTTTTACAATAATCGTTTATGGTGATAACATTCAAATCCTTTAGGTAGTACATCGAAATCTTTAAAAATCATTCTCAACTCAGTTCTTCGACAGACTTCCCTGATCGATTTACGTTCACATTCGCCATTTGTATCGATTCTTCTTGCATGTTCACGCCATTTTCCAAATATACAATTGGATTTCGCCAATTCATAGTTTATTAAAGGTACCAGGCCAGTGCATTTTGGTGTGAACTTTGCACATAAGTATAGAGCTTTCCATGATAAATATCTAAAATGATTGATACAATACACAAACATAAAATCACTGGGCTTGTTCTTCATTAACATTTCTATCATAGAATTACTCAATTTCACAGCTACCCTCTTTTTGTAAAGTGACAGAAACTTCTTCATTTCTTCCTCATTGCATAATACAGCCAATATGGTGCACAATTTGTTAGCTGACAAACAAAAAGTCGTAAATACATGCCTCCATATTAGATCTTCATTATTATAGTTCAAATTAAAGATGTGGCTGTTAATTTGAATCCCTGATTGCCCAATCCGGCTCTCAATAAACTTGTGTATTTCAGAAAATCCACTTGAGAACGCAATTTTGTAGCACATTTGTCCAGCAAATATGTTACTGGCTCTACTAACTTGCATTGTAGATGTGTCGTAACAATATCCAAGGAAAAAGATATCTTCACTTTGCTTTATACTCTCATGGGGAAAATTTATCACAGTTTTATCATAATTTACATTCCTATAATTTGACAATGCTTCCAAAAATAATGAAGCATCATTTAAAGAGTCTGTGATGTACAAATAATCATCCACAACTCTGATAAATAATTTTACTTGATTTTCAGTAGTTTTCAGATGCTCAGAAAAATATAATTCATCCAAATATGTGTAATACAGTTCGGATAGAGCTGGAGAGTATTTGTACCCTTGAACCAATCCTTCTTTCCACTCATAGACTGTTGATCCAGCACGGATTAAGATAGGCTTTCGCAACTCTGTTACTAAATCTCGGTATTGCTGGGCAATTTTCTTCTTCATATTCATACACTTTTCAGCCTTCTGGCAGCTCATATGTTTCTCTGATAACATTTTTGATAACTTCTCTCTATTTATGGAACCAAAAGCATTACTGAGATCGGTTTTAATGAAGTAAAGCTTTGGCTTATTCGCAGTGAGCCATTTAGCATGCAATGTTTTGTACTGTTTTTCTAGTTTTATAAGTGGCTTACCAGTCAGTACTCTCAAAAATCTCAATCTATCTTTAATTTTATATTTTTCTGAAGTACTCAGTGAGTCATTTTTATAGCAAACTATTGGTCTGCAAACATTATTTGGCTTCAACGTTAGATATAACTTTGGAATATCTTTTTTTAACATTTTCAATTTCCTTCTATCAGCAAGGCTGTGATTTTTCTTGGACTTTTTACCTATTGAATAAGGTTCACATTTCTGCATCACTTTAGTGAATATCATTTTGGAAACTTGCTTGTCATAAAAACTCTGCCATTGATGTTTCCAAAAATAATAAAGTTTGTTTTCATTTGCATCCAGTTTGCATGTGGTAACATAAAAGTTTAAACAAATCATTGATGACAATACATATTTCAATATCCATAGCATAATTTTCAACAGTGTACTCCTTGCACTAGTATTTGACAGACTTTTCCAGGGTGATATTTCAAAGTCCCATCTTGCAATCATTTTTTCAAGTATAAAATGTTGGCGTTTCATGCTGTAAACAACAGTCCGAACTAAATTCTTGAATATTTTACTATTTTGGTTACTACCACAGAAGCTTCTTGGACATATTTCGCTTAACGCTTTCCAACTATTATTAAAAATAAATTCTTTGCTTACTGGGTGTAAGTGTGGAATATCATCCACATTATAAAAGTTCTTGAAATCTAGTTTGGATTTATTCTTCAGGTTTGTTTTAAGAGTGGATAAAATGTTTATAAAATCAGGTGGCAAATCACTCACCATGGTACCATCTTCAATCACAAATTTATAGAAAGTCTCTTCGTTTTCGTTTTTGAAAATGTTCCATTTTATTACATTTCCAAATGACCTCACATTTTGTTTATTTGCGAAATATTGGGATAAACAAACTGGGTTATCCATAGCGTCATTTAAATAAAAGTTTCTTTTTAAAATGTGGATTACATATAATTGAAAAAATAAAATTGATCTCAAATCTGCATTGCTTGGATTGTATTTTGAAATTTCCGGCAACTTGTTACGACATGTCTGCGTGCATGAATTACGTTCGGTTTTAATCGTAGTTTTGCAATTATTACATTCACAATTGGAATGTAAATGAATAAAACACCATCGTAAAAAAGTAACACTCACTTCTTATAATCAATTAAGGATTCAAAAACGAATAAAACAAACTAATCAATAAAAATAAATCTTTAAAATGTTATCAACAATTATTATGCTGTAAACGAAACGGAACGTAACACCATTTTTCGCGGCAAAATATTGGCTTTGGCTTGCTTTGATGATTGGCCAAAATCCAATAATAAATCAAATCTCTTTCGTTTTTCTTATCACTAATGTTAGGTATTTTAGGCAATCTCAACGTGTATTATAACCATAACATCTGACATTCGTTCTTATCAATTTATTAATGTCTTGTCCTAAAGCCGATTATACACTGCACGCATCGTCGCGACGTTCATAACTAAAGTTAACAGTTCTTTAAATGTGAACAAACGAGAGTACATACTTGCCGAAATCTAAATGCGAATTCCAAATCGAGTAGTGTTCTATTTATTATTTTATTCACCATTTTGCTATCTGCAAACGAGTAAAATCGAAACCAAAAACATTACCCTCCGTCTAGAGCAGTCGGGTAAAACTTCTTTCTGTGTAGTTGGATCATGGAGGTTACTAATTCTGTTTTTGACCAATTTTGACCTGTCATTTTGTCAAAAATCAAATTGACACTTGCACTTGACTGCTCAAAAAGTACCTAAAAGTACTCTGTGACTGCACTTGACACTTGATAATGTAAACAATATTTTTCTGCGGTTCTGCCAAAAGCATAATATTATTTTGTTTCGATATGTGGAAAAGTACCATAAAAATAATCGTAAGATACATTATCCGACAGTACACTTGATAGCGCCTATTTTGTTATACCTACAAATTGGCATTTCAAGTTGGAAGACCAACAAGAGAGTGTTCAAAAATGTCTAAACAAGTGGTCAGCGATATGATGAAAACTTTCGTAAGTAGTGTGCAAGCGGTGCTTCCAGAAAATCTCATTAGAAAGTTTGTGAAATACAATCCTACGAGTCAGCAGTTAAGTATAGATGGAGAAAATATCAACTTACGTAATAGAAATGTACATTTGATCGGTAGCGGGAAAGCAGTGCAATACATGGCTAAAGAAGTTGAAAATATCTTGAGTTCAAAAATTAAACATGGAATTATAAGCATTCCTGCGGGAAGTTTAAGTCATAGACCATTGAATCCGAATATATTCCATCATGAAGGAGCACTGAACAATCTACCTGATGCCAGTGCTCTGAGCACAGCTAAAAAAATTCGAGAACATATTACCAAGCTTGGAAATGATGATTTACTCTTGGTTTTACTATCTGGTGGGGGTTCTGCCCTCATGCCTTTACCTAAACCTCCTATTACACTAGATGAAAAAACTACACTAATTCAGAAATTAGCAAATGCAGGTGCAGACATCAAGGAGCTAAATACTGTAAGAAAAAGGATTTCAGACTTGAAAGGAGGCCAGTTGGGAATAAAGGCACAACCAGCTGAAGTAATTTCTTTAGTACTTTCTGATATTGTTGGAGACCCCTTGGACTTAATAGCCAGTGGGCCTACTACTGAAAATAAAGATGACCCTGCTCAAGCCATCAATATAATTAAGAAATTCAAACTAATGGTCCAACTTCCAGAATCAATCAAAATGGTTCTGAAAGATGATACTAATAAAATAGAGGAATTTCCAAGAAAGAATGTGAAAAATTATGTAATAGGATCAAACAAAATAAGTATAGGTGCTGCCGTAGATGAAGCAAGAAAATTAAGTTATGTACCCATCCCTTTGTCCGGTGTAGTCACTGGAGAAGTGAAAGAAATTTCTTCTGCATATGCCAAACTAACAAAACATTTTTGTGGTTATATAAAAGGGGAATTGAGTTTAGATGATTTCAAACAGCAAATCCTATCTTGCAATATTCCAGGGATTAATTCAAAAGTTTTAGAGAATTTGTGTATACATACAGTATTATATAAAGACGTATGTATAATATTTGGTGGAGAATCCACAGTCAATGTGAAGGGTTCAGGAAAAGGAGGCAGAAATCAACAACTTGCCTTAGAATTTTCAAATTCTCTTCATAATGCAAAAGATGATTTTGAAAAGTTTGATATTCACTTCCTAAGTGCTGGGACAGATGGAATTGATGGCCCAACAGATGCTGCTGGTGCTATAGGGTATCTAGATTTAATTTCCGATGCTAAAAAAGAAAATTTAGACCCCCATAAGTACTTGGCTGAGAATGATAGCTACAATTTCTATAAGAAATTCCAAAATGGTGATTTTCATGTTATTACTGGCCATACACATACCAATGTGATGGACATTCATTTGATAATTATAAGAAATAAAATAATTTATGGAAGGACTTGGGTGCAGCCTGACTAGACTAAACAAAAAAAAAAAGGAAATAAATAAACTTATCCAAATGATTAATTTGTTTTATTATCTTGAAGAGTAATAACAGCCGCACGGGTCGATTGATCAGGTTAAGTTACCGGTTTACATACCGAAACCCCTCTGTGCCTCGGAAAGTTTGTTAATCTGTTGGTCCCAGCTGTCATTTGTAGATCTTTGATGGTTGTTACGGGTCATCAAAAGCCCAAAAATCTGACAACCAGTCTTACTAAGGGGTATTGTATTACCCAGTAACTGGGTTGTGGAGGTCAGGTAGGCAGTCGCTCCATGTAAAATACTGGTTTTCATTCAGCTGCATCCGGCTAGACCGTAAGCCGACCCCAACATATTTGGGAAAAGGGTACGCAGATTGATTATCATGAAGATAGTTTCAGAAACAGGCCAAGTTTGTCTTTCTTTACTTCTTTTTCCTCAAGCTTGGCTGAAGCTAGAACAGCCTTCTGGCATAGACCTGCAAACTTGTCCTTCTTCTTCTTATTGTTGTTTATTACTTTAGGTTTCTCCTTGGTGGCCAGAGTATTATTTTTGTTCTGCAACGAGAACACATCCAGTGCATTGGCATAAACATTGATTTCATTCTTTTTTACTGGATGAGTCTTCTTTATACCTGGCCTTTGTAAAGTTTTAGGGACTTCAGTTTCAATATTTTTGTTATCATTATGTCCAGTGTTTTCTGGTTTTAATGATTGTTTCTGTGGCTTTATTGAAGGAGTAATTGTGTTGTGTTTACAGAATGTACAGATTTGCTCCTAAAACAAGAAAAATATTATGAAATTCAATAATTATAAAAATGATATTATGCAAATAATACAAGAAAACTAAACTGTTGCTTTTTTAATGTTGACTGAATCTTTATTTTGTACATCTACCTGTAACAACAATACCTAAATTAAGTACATACTATTTAAAAAAATCTACAAGAGTGTAAGGATACTCACTACATTGTTACTGTGTAACAAGTCTTGTTTGCGTCTCACATATTCTTTCTTGCTTTCTTTTGTTTTACGAGATTTTAATCTCTGCTTTTGCCTCTTAGTTAATTTGATTGACTTTATCTGCAATCAAATACATTCCAAATTACCTGTTACTTGAAGGCTGATAGAGTGTATACAAACCTGAAATAATGTAAACTATTTCTTACATTTATCTCAGTGTTCTTTTTCCATTCAATACAACAGCTTGGACATCTTATCTTCAGAGAAAAGTATTTGTCAGGAAGGCCATATCCTCTTGTGATATCTTTACAGCGCATTCTGGAAAGTAAGTACGTATATTTTAAATGTCTTCTAAAGTTACATAAAAAGTTTCACGTATCGTTTTATTACTTACAAGTAATAACTTTTCAATAAAGTTTTAGTTTCATCATTTTCTGAAGATACCGCTGCAGCAATGTTAAATAAAAAACCAACTTGGGCTTCGGTCATTATCACGGTTTCGTAATATTATTGTGAATTATTTCACGAAGCTTTCTGAAGTATTCACCACAAACTTGTATAATTTGAGGTTATAATGATTCAATAATCAATTCTGTGTTACTGTTTACGTATTTGCGCTCTTTTTAATAATTGTGAAAATCTCAATCATATATCTCAGCTGCTCGCTAATAAATTAACTTATGATAGTTATATACTAATAATTAAAGAACCGTGATGGTGATATATTATGACCAGTGTTGCCAGTAGTGATTGAAGATTTAGAACGCTGGGATGTCTGAAATGGAACGAAATTAGCCGTGAAGGAACGCAAACGAAAAATATATATTAAAAAAAAACTATTTATTAATGAATAAATAGATTTTTTTTTGTTATTGATTCGTAAAGAAGAATAAATTTTTGTAGTATGTTATGTTAGTTAGGTATGTTAGTTTGTCAGTATCATGCAGGCGGCAAACGTCACATATTATTATTTTTGCAGATCATTAGAAGAAGAAGAAATACGTTTATTTGCGGCAAACATGACGCACAAAAATAAAGACACAAACACAAATTTATTTGTCTCTAAGTTGGATTCTGTACTCTGTGTTGAGATCTTAAGCTTAGAAGATTTTATTTCTTTATTTTGTTTTGTCTGGTGTAATTTTGGAAGTTTAGAGCAACCCGGACGGTTTTGATCGTCAGCACGAGTATTTGAGCCAGAATCACGTTTTCGTTTTATTAAATACTTATCCATATTAATATCTGCAAGCCAACACACCAAAGATGTCATGCATTTATTACCCATTACCATTAAGTATCACATAAAATGGACATATTATTTAGAATATTAATATCTGCATTCCTTCTTTTAAGTGAAGAATAAATTCAATTCAGTTTTTTTTCAATTGAGTTTTTCTGTGCATAATGTATCAAATTATTCAAACATTTTTAAGTGTTTACTAACTTTTTGTGCTGATTTAGAAGCTAAGACTTCATTTATAACTTCTAAACTATGATTTAAATCTTTTATGTAATTAAATTAAACATCTCATAAGCAAATTGTGCTATTACAAAAACTAGCCAATATTTTAAATAAACCTTGAAATTTCCCCACTATTGGAAAAATCTTTTTAATCTGGTATCCCAGAGTAGACTATGGTCACTGTGGCCGCGTTCCGAATCGCGTTCACAATTAATGCTAAAAATGTTGTTTACGCTCTCCGATCGCGGCGCGGTCTTTAGTTTTGAGTACTCGGGCCAATGATATTAAACCACTGACCTCTAAGGTCAGTGTATTATACCGACCAAACGCCGACTGCGCAGTGGCGCCCTCATCGTTTGTTTGGTTATTTTTAATAATAGTGGCCACTATTTTCCGTTTTAGTGATTATAATAAAACTAAACTATGTAAAACTACCGTTTATGATAATATAAAGTAATATAAACGTAGGTATAATCTTGTGGAGCACAACTTAACGTGCTTATTTTCTGCATTTTTATTCTAAAATAAAAGAAATAACCACACAAACGATGAGGGCGCCACTAGGCAGTCGGCGTATTCTTAAAGAAATCATTGACTCGGACCAAGTTTGAGTACGAGCACTTTTTTACGTTTAATACTGGCTCTAGGTTAGCTCGCTTATGTCAATCAATGCCGTCAATTCTGGCGGTAACCAATGAATATCACCAAATTTTGTAATGCATCATTATCTATGTTTTATAGATTTTGTTAGAAAATATTAACCAAGAACAAAATAAGAACGAATTATTTTTTTCTGAATGTTAGACGTTTACAAATTTGAATTTGGTTTATTCATCAAAATTGAAAGGCAAGAGTGAACCGTGTGATTCGGTTATTTCAACATAAGTCCAACCAAACGACGAGCATATGTCATAACATTGTCATAACATAAATGAAGTCTCAACTTGTTTTTTAAGCGTAATAGGCACGTAGGCTAGCTAGGTACCTAGTTAGTAGGCTATTGAGATAGAAAAGTTATATTTTGCCCCGCGCGCCATCCAGTAGTTTGGGAAATGAAAACAGCAGCTTCTAACTTTCCTTAGGTTACCATTCAGCACAGTAGAATTTAATGAAAACAAAGCAAATACCTTACCATTCAAGGGCGAAAACTGAACAAAAAAACACGAAACGATTCAATTCACAAATAAAGTTGGCTTCCCCGCCAGCCAAAGCACAGACGTAAAAATTGTAAAGTAATCAATCTTTGGGTTTTAAGTTTTCTTTGATCCACCCTTTCTGGTTAGGCAAAGGATTGTAAATACTTACAGCCTAGTCTTCAGTACACGAACTTAAGGAGAATGGGTAGTTGAAACCGCGAAATTCAAATTTTCTTACGTTTTTTGCAATTTGCAGGTCTGTGTCAGGTTGTATCACCATACCAAAAAGGAACGAAGAGAACGCACAAAAGATGGGAACGCAAAGGGAACGCATGACCGTAAAATAGAACGCAAAATGTTCCAAAAGGAACGATCTGGCAACGCTGATTATGACCACGTTTGTTTACATATTTTATTTTTATGCTATCAAATCAACATTAGCAAAAAGTACTGTGACAACAAGTGTCAGTCATGTCAATGAACACTGACATAGGTATTAGTTTTCGTTCAGAAAAAATCAAGTTGTAGAATTGATGCAGGTATTGCAAAGAACCAAGGAATTACGACATGGACTATGTGGTTCAACAATCTTTACCTACTAGCCTCTGTCTGTTGGAAACACTATACAATACACTCCACTAAACAAATCCAATCCAATCCAGGGACATCTTTTTTTCTTTTTTTTGCGGATGGGAAATCAAAACCCACCCGTGTTCCTTCCTTAGCCCTTTATGTTCCGGGCCAGCGGTAACCCTTTCGGACACCCGCTGGCCCGGCAGGCTTCGGCCCTTAGGGGCCCCTCCTCGATGAAATCCAGGATGTTCCAGGAAGCTTCTCTAACTTGGATCAACATTCAAAGTCGTGGTCCTGCTAAACAATTGCAAGAAAGTTATCATCGTTGATTTCTCGGTAAATACAAATGTTACAGTTCTGTTTTTTTTTTTTACGAAATAAGTCACAAATATGGGTACTAATTATTTGTATATAAAATAGCTGTAGCGTGCCCCCTTTTTCGGCGCTCATGGTGGTCCTGCTGAAGGGAGCGTGACTACCGCCGGACCACCTTCAAAGTCGAATTTCTCGAAAACTACCAAGGTTGGTACCAATTTTGTTGTTCGAGTACCAATTGAGTAGGTACTAATTATTTACCAAATATGAAAGCGATTTGCGTTGGTGGTCCGGCGGTAGTCACGGACATAATCCAGGGACTTGAAACGTTACTCAAAATAACTTTACCTACGCGTAGTTCCGGTACCTATCGATAATTTCTACCGCTCCACCAGGATCGTAACAAAATTAATTCATTGGTTATAACGATAGGTACTGACAAACGGAACGAAATCTTAAACTGTTCACTAACAATATTATCAATATTTCGTTATTAGTATAACGATATAATAACGTTATTCATTTCGATACTCAACTTTGCCAGCTTCATTCATGATCATGACCTAAAAGATGACGAAATAGTATGAAGAATAACGTTACAAATGTATCTGTAACGTTTCACCAATAACGTTATTAACCTTTTGAACGCCATTGTCACATATCCGTGACAAACGAAATCTTACCCTGAACGCCAACGTCACAAATATATGACAAAATACACGTCGCACTATATTATGAAATAAACAATTTAATCATTACTTTTGTGTGTTTTTATTTATATAATTTAAAAGTTTAAGCTTCCATCTGTATTGTATTGCATGAAACTAAATAAAGCACCAATATCGAGAAAGTTGTTTTAAAAGTATTTGTTTAACGCGTATAAAAGGAGTGTCTCACACGCCGTAGTCTATATGTGACAGCTAGTGTTGTGACGTATGATTGTAAAATCAATAAAAACTTAAGAAGATGAATATGAAATTTTAGTCCAGAGTATATTATTTGTGTATAAGTTGATATCAGGAGAAATAAAACATATTTTTAAAACAACTTTTTTTTTTTTTGCGGATGGGAAATCATCAAATGACTCCTCCCGCTCTGGGTGGAGCGGAAGGGAGTGTCAGACTCTTACTGACTAAAACCCACCCGTGTTCCTTCCTTAGCCCTTTATGTTCCGGGCCAGCGGTAACCCTTTCGGACAATCCCGCTGACCCGGCAGGCTTCGGCCCTAAGGGGCCCCTCCTCGATGCTGACATCTCTTTGAGGCGCGCGTGGAACACGTACGCGCCGTCCGGCACGGGCCTGGTCCTGATCGGACGGTGAGCTACCCATTACCCTCCGCCCGCAGGCCCGCGGCTACGGTGGCCGGGAGTCGTCACGCGGCTCCCGACGCCTGGGGTTTTAAAACAACTCAGCCTTATACAACCATGCCTCTAGCTACACAATCAAAAATAAAATATTCAAATGTCTAATATCGACACTTGTTAAACTCATCTCTTGCGCATCCCTAGCGCGAACCAATATTATCAGTCCCTTGTACGCCATAGTCATAAATCTATGACACAACGGTGACGTCGTAAGCGCAGGCGATTAAGTTTAGTGAAGTGCTTTAATATTTTTTTTGTATTTATTTTATATTAGAAACTGATGTTCTTCCTAGTATATTATTAGGTACATTTTGTTAAAGATTTGTGATATTGTAAGACTGATTCGTAATAATAATTATTAGGTAAATGTAACTGTTAATTTTAAAATTATTTCTGCGTACATGTAAAAAAAAAACAATAATTAAAATACTGATTTCAATTTTTTTTTATTACTACATTAAAATCCTTGCGTATATTAGATATGGATAGGTATTATATTAGATAAGAATACTTAATAGAATCGATAACCAACGTGTACACTGCTACATCCCTAATTCAGATGCCAGAATGTCATAAAATTGACTGGCAAGCAACGCCATTGTCACAATACCAAGACAAGTCTTGTTGAATAGTGTTGTAACCATATTGTAATAAATATATATTTTTAGTTTTCTATTATCTGCTTTTTCATTGGTAGTCTCTGTTAAATGCTGTGTAAAAATTACTATATTGGAATATAGTGGCAGGTTAAATAAAATTTCAGTGTCGTGAGTACGGTTTATTAGAAAATTAAAGACGAAAATAAAAACTCAGTTGTATATCGATATATACCTCACGTAACAACATGAGGTATATATTGGGCCATGAAAGACCTAATGAAGGGTGATCTTCCCATGTCCCTTAAGAGAAGACTCATTGACGTGTGCATACTTCCCATCCTCACATATGGTGGTCAAACATGGTCTTTGACAAATCAGCAGAGGTCCACGCTCGAGGTTTGCCAGAGGGCTATGGAACGGAGTATTCTGGGTGTCAAACTAACAGACCGAGTTAGGAATACGACCATCCGTTCCATCACAAAGATAACTGATGTCACTTGGAAAGCTGCCACGCTAAAATGGAACTGGGCTGGACACATCTGCCGCATGTCAGACGAACAATGGGCCAAACTTACGAACCAATGGGTCCCTCTTAATGGCAAACGACATCGTGGCAGGCCCAGACGGAGATGGCGGGATGAGCTGGACTCCTTCAACAAGAACTGGTCCTTAGCAGCTTAGAACACAGAGAAGTGGAAAGAGAGTAGGGAGGCCTTTGCCCTGCAGTGGGACATCACAGGCTAATAATAATAATAAAATATCGATATAAGTTTTGGAATCCCTATTTTTTATGAAGGTCATTTGACAGAAAAAGTGGCCTGGCGTCAGGGGTACGGCGATACGTTTATACTCTGGCGCTCAAAAGGTTAAAAGCGGTTTACTTATATTATTGTTCGACGAAAATGATATTCTATAACGTTTTTTGTAACGTTAGAATAGAATACTCTTTATTATGTACACCATATAAATTACAGACATATAAATCTAGAAACTGTACAAAGGGTGACACAAGGGGCGGTCTTATCGCTAAAAGCGATCTTTTAAAGACAACCTTTGGATGGATTAAAAAGGGAAAGGACAGACAAATACTGTAGTTAGTCTGTGGTGTACCATTTACATACAAAAAGTATATTATACTAATATATATAAATATATACATATAATAATAAACATGAAACATGAGCAAAGAAAATATAATGATGATTACGTTATTGATATTTTTCGGTTTTAGTATCGTTACAAATTTTCGAACACGATAACATTTGTGGTAACGGAACGAAATTCATTTCGTTTTCAAGTCCCTGCTTCTGCTTCCGCTCTTCGTTATTATTTATTCTAGTGTTTATGATCTCCAGAATTTCCGGACGACCAAGCAAAACTCCCGCCAAAATGCAAAATGACGTCTGTCAAAGTGTCAAAATTGAAAATGCGACTGTTGCGTTCTTCACGCGCTTCGCCTTCGCGCAATTTTGGTAAAAGTTCTCTTTGTATTGTTTGTATGTGTCCCATAACATTTATGTCAATAAATTAGAAATTAATTATTACCAATATACTTGTTACTTCATAATATTTCCAATATACATTCGATATAGAGCAAGCCTAACCTGTGTATCAGTGTATGGGCTTGCGGACTGACCGTAACCGACGCGCTCGAGAACAAGTGAAGTGTTAACTCTGTAATTAGCGTGTTTCTTTGTTATTGATTATGTATTAAGTGTTCTCTACGTCGAGTGGATTAATTTTAGATATTTGTGATCATTGAGTACCTTTTACTTTAAAAATGGATGTCGCCGACACCTACGCCACACAAAGCCAAGTCAAAGACGAGGTTGGAGTTCGTTGCCAAAAGCTTTTTCAGGATTTCTTAGAAGAGTAAGTACAAATCTATGTTCACAATTCTTAATCTAATGGTTTCACTTATAATTTCAACTACTTTCTTTGTTTTCATCAACATAGAGGTTATAATGAAACTTCGTTTTTTCCACACAGGTTCAAAGAAGACAATGAACTCAAATACGTAAAAAACGCCAAAGAGCTTCTCAAACCCGAACTAAGCACCCTAGAAGTCAGTTTTGATGATGTTGAGAAATACAACCAAAATCTTGCAACCACAATAATTGAAGAATATTACCGAATATACCCATTTTTGAACCAAGCTATACTGAATTATGTCCTGAGCCTTGCTGACAGTGGTATGAAGAAGGATTTGCAAGACAAGGAGTGTTACGTGTCGTTTGTTGATGTGCCGACAAGGCATAAAGTTAGGGAGCTGACTACGGCAAAGATTGGCACGTTGATAAGAATCTCAGGACAGATTGTGAGAACCCACCCTGTGCATCCAGAGCTGGTCTTGGGCAATTTTGTCTGTTTGGATTGTCAAACGGTTATTAAAAATGTTGAGCAGCAATTTAAGGTGCGTTTATAATTTGCTAATATAGCTCCTACAGCATATTTAAAATCAATTAGTAAAACTTGATAAAAAGAAACTTAGCTGATTTGCTTGTGATAGTTATTATTGTTAATTATACAGAATAAAATTTTAACCAATGCACTAATTGTAACCACGAATTCAGTATAGGATTCTGAACACTCCAGGATCAAAAAAAAAATCTGTGTTTTCATAGAAACTGCAATACCTATGCGGTCAAAATGTATAGCAGAGCTAATAATTAGTGTACCTCAAAAGGAAAAACGGTACCCGTATAGGATCACTTTGTTGTCCGTCTGTCTGTTAAGGGCCTTTATCTCGGGAAAGCGTGGAGGTATCAAGTTGAAATTAAAACTATATACTGAAGTCTACAGTCCCTTGAAGCTGTGAAAAAATCAAATTTCTAAGTTAACGTTAAAAAAAAGATATGGCCGTTTATGCCGCAAAAAACGTATATTTCGACACTCGAGGGAATCAAAATTTATAGGGTACTTCCCCTTGACCTAGAATCATGAAATTTGACAAGAAGCAAAATCATGTAGAACAAGTAAAGAGAGAAAACCTTGATAAAACTATTTACATACTTACTTACAAAGTACGGAACCCTCGGTGCGCGAGTCCGACTCGCACTTGACCGGTTTTTTTTAAAATAACCAACAAAAACATTTCAACACAGGAAGGTTTCGAATCATGTACTGATTCATGCTTAAGTTTGCGCACTGGTTAAAAATTTACCCTGTATAGAAAAAAGTTAAAAAAACAACAACCTACTACACTTGAATTTATTATATAATAATATCTTCTTAAATAATTATATTTATCTTGTTTTACATGATTCCAGTACACAATCCCAGCAATCTGTCGTAACCCAGTGTGTGCCAACAGACGTCGCTTCATGCTGGACACAGACAAGTCTGTGTTTGTTGACTTCCAAAAAGTTCGCATTCAGGAGACACAAGCTGAGTTGCCGAGGGGTTGCATCCCCCGTTCTCTTGAAGTTATATTGAGGGCTGAAGCTGTGGAGTCTGTGCAGGTAACAATTAAAATTATAATTTAACCTTTTAACCGCTTGGCTAAATATCAATTGCCTTGGGTAAATAGTACACGCGGCTACAAATTGATAAATAATACCTATAAGAAATAAGGAGGAGCAATAGTTGAATAGAACTAAAAATCTGTGCACGTTCTCTGTCACAGAAATACGACATGAGCGGTAGGGGCATGGAAATATATGTGTTGCATAAAAAGGCAAAAGGTTAAACATTTTTGACAATTTTTAAGTAATAATTGTCAAAAATGTTTAATGTTTTAACCGCTTGTGTCGCAAAATGATAACATGTACCAATTGCGACACAAGCGGTTAAAATGTTAAACATTTGAACAATTGGTACATTGATGCTTTACACAAAATTTGATTGAGTTGAGAGAGTATTATCCAAACTAAATAAAACTGGGCAAGAGCGAGTCGGACTCGCGCACCGAGGGTTCCGTAACATCCGGGTTTATGAATAAGGTTTATGTTTATGAAATTAAATGTTTTTATTATTATTTTTATATTTGAGTTGATTGAATAAAATGTAAATTCCGGTTTACGATTTATGACGTATTAAAAAAAAACTACTTACTAGATCTCGTTCAAACCAATTTTCGGTGGAAGTTTACATGATATTGTACATTATATATTTTTTTTAGTTTTTTTTAGGGGGGGGGGGGACACACTTTACCACTTTGGAACTGTCTCTCGCGCAAACTATTCAGTTTAGACAAAAATTATATTAGAAACTTCAATATCATTTTTAAAGACCTATCCATAGATACCCCACACGTATTGGTTTGACGAAAAAAAAAATTTTAGTTTCGGTTCTAAGTATGGGGAACCCCAAAATTTATTGTTTTTTTTCTATTTTTGTGTGAAAATCTTAATGCGGTTCACAGAATACACCAAGTTTCAACAGTATAGTTCTTATAGTTTCGGAGAAAAGTGGCTGTGACATACGGACGGACAGACAGACAGACGGACAGACAGACATGACGAATCTATAAGGGTTCCGTTTTTTGCCATTTGGCAACGAAACCCTAAAAATCACAAAAAGTAACTGTCACTTTGTATACTGTTACTGTGTTTGTGTTAGTGTTAGCAGAGGTGGTGCTGCAGTGCAGTGGTAGTGCACACTTAAAGTTAATAAAGAATTAAATTCTCCTTCTACCTCCTTCTTCCTTAAATACACCTTCATAATTCTAATATTTATCCATCCCCTTACAGGCTGGAGACCGCTACGATTTCACTGGTACCTTCATAGTAGTCCCAGATGTAGGCTCCCTATCCTTACCAGGAGCTAAGGCAGAGCTGACCACCAGGACAAGACAAGGCAATGAAGGACAGATGGAGGGCATCAAGGGACTTAAAGCTTTAGGAGTCAGAGAACTACATTATAAGTAAGTTCTTTTATACAATGTGTTTCTCTTTGGATTAGTACTACTACTGAAAGTGTAATCCTGACTTGGATTCCCAGGTACGAAATGTATTATTGCATATTATTCTTTTAGCAAATTGTTACTAATTTCCCAGATTTTTTACTAGTGCCCAGTTTGTGGCCATAGATTCATCTTCCATTACGGTATTTTTATCTCATGAAGCCACACGCGCTGTACTTGTGTTAACTAAGTGTAAAAACACACTGTGAATGTGTGCCAACTTCACCATTGTCTGGAACGGTACCTAGACCTGTAGGTAACCGCAAACATGTTGTGAATGTGTGGGTAAACACACATTCACAGCTCGTTTATAGACTTGGTTAACACAAGTAAAACGCGTGTCGCTTCGTGAGATAAAAATGCTGTAACTTGGACTTAAAAAACAATACTGGTGAAATGTACTATTCACCTAATTTTTACTTACAGTTAATTAAAAAATAACAATGCACTTCTAGATTTGCTTTACTTCAATGACTTACATTAGTATGCTTAATTGAAACTTCATTCACAATATGGATCAGTTACTTATCAGTAGTAGTGGTGTAAAATTGATCCATTGTAGCAGTTATGGCTCATGATCCAGTAATGAACATTTATGGGCGTATTTTATGATATAAGCATGCTGCCTAATAAGCCAAGAAATTATATGGATTGTGTTAACAAAGGTCTACTACATAATGAAAACATATCATTTTTAAGTCCTATGTAATGTGACATCACTCTTACAAAAACTGGCCAAATGCGAGTCGGACAAAATACTCAGTTGTATTTTAATTTTAATAATAAATAATAAAATTAAAATAAAATAAATATTTAAGGGGGGCTCCCATACAACAAACATGTTTTTTTTTTGGCGTTTTTGCCTTGTGGTACGGAACCCTCAAAACAAATGTTATAAAACTAAAGTCACCCGCCGCGTCTGTCTGTCTGGATGCGGTAAACTCAAAAAACTACTGAACGGATTTTCATACGGTTTTCACCAATGGACGGAGTGATTCATGAGCAAGGTTTACATTCGTTAGGTGTATAATTCGTTAAGGTTTTGTGTAAATTGTCTGAAATCACACAAATATTATAAAGGCGAAAGTATGTGAGTGTGTCTGTTTATATGTTTGTTACTTCTTCACGCTCAAACAGCTGGACCAATTTTGATAAAATTTCGTATGGAGGTAGCTGACACCCTGGATTAACATATAGGCTACTTTTTATCCCCGATATTCCCACGTGATCGAAACTTATGCGGGTGAAACCGCGGGGCGCAGCTAGTATGACTATAATTGTCAGAAGAGAACATGCCGAATGGGAGCTTTACTGGTGTTTGTCGCATAAATGGGCTATTTTCCTATATTCATGCTGGCGAAACCGCGGGTAAAAGCTAGTCTATAATAATAGACATCCAAACTCAAACAATTACTGAGAATCCATACTAATATTATAAATGCGAAAGTGTGTCTGTCTGCCGATTTAGATGAAATTTGGTAGTTATAGAGATAGTTTGAGTTCCGGGAAAGGACATAGGATCATTTTTATCCCGATAATCCCACGGGATCCACACATATGCGGGTGAAACCGCGGGGCGTTGCTAGTTTCCTAATAAAACAATCCAATTGAGTTTTATATTGTACTAGCTTCCGCCCGCGGCTTCGCCCGCGAGGTATGTCGATAAAAACTATCCTATATATGTCCTTCCCCGAGATGCAATCTATTTCTCTACCAAATTTTATCGAAATCCGTTCAGTACTTTAGGCGTGAAATGGTATCATACAGACAGACAGAGTTACTTTCGAATGTATAATATTAGTATGCATTTAATTATCACTGTAACCATTTCTCCCATCAACAGAACAGCCTTCTTAGCATGCAGTGTGCAAGCAATATCGCGGAGGTTTGGAACTGCTGACATGATGACTGACGACATTACCACCGAGGATATGAGGAAGCAGATGACTGACAAAGAGTGGGACAAGGTAAGTCAGTTCTAAGACAGCTCCTTTGGATCAATATTTTCTGTACAGTGTAGGGTAGACCGCAAGGCGTTGACGTGGCGCAGGCGCCATAGCGTCGCATAGGTGATTGTGCCCGAGATTCGTCTGCTTAGGCCCGTGTTCACCAACATTCAAACCTCCGGTTAGGTATTTAAACAGTTGGCTTATGTCTTTCCTAAGGAAATTTTAAATATAGAACTGATTAAATACTTAATCAGCTGATTTAAATGTTGGTGAACACAAGGCTTAGAGTCTAAGCTGCGTGGGTCCAGTGGCGTGCCTAGGGGTCAAAATTAGGGCAAGCCCACAGATTTTCAAGGTATAAATAAAGGCCAACTGAGGGATTGGTTGATTTTCTTGTTGTTAATGGTTGTTAGTAGTAACTACTAACATCATTATTATAATTTCCGCAAGAAAACCTTAAAAATACGAAGAGTACTACATATTTCAAACATCAGTACGTAATTGTCACAAGCGCCATCTATATTAATGAATGCGCATAACCACAGCGCCTATCCGGAACTTTTTTCATTTCGCTTGTCACATGCATTTGTTCAATCAAAATGCACTAGATGGCCTCCAAATTATCGATTTATTGTTCTTTTTTCTTTTCTCGTACGCACTGTTTTATGAAATAAGTACTTACATTTTTAAAGTCAATCATGAGTCAACACATACGTATGTTTAACACCTATGTTTGTCATATTCATACCTAGTAAACAATCGAATGAGTACGTACCTACCTATTTTATATAATCTGTCTTCTTGACTGACAAAAATACTTGTTTTTATTTCCGAGAAGTACCTACAGTAATTTAAGATTGGTTACGGTGAAGTAAATAATTATTTATTGGCAGAAAATTGCAGAAAACTCAATGTATTTACGTACCTTTTCGATGACAATTCCGAATTCACATAATGATAAAAGAACACTATATTCATTAACCGTTTACAAAATCATAGGGAATGACATCGCCACAATCAATCACTTTTTCAAATAATAAAACTAATTCTCAAAGTATTCAAAACTTCAAAACAATAACAATTTGAGACGCGTCGCGTCATCGACTCATCGCGCCCGCCGCACGTGCAACTAACTTTACGCGGGTCAACGCGGATAGTGCATTTGCGCGAACTTCATGCCTATAAAAGCCTGGCTTTTCTTTTCATAGAAATCTGTGTTGTATGTACTTACCAATATCAACAAATGTAAACGTTTTTATAGCAATTTGTAGGCGAAAACTGCGAGACAGAGAAAGGAAACAGAAGCCAGGTAAAAAGCCAGACTAGTGTGAGCGAGATGGCGCAATTAAATGCATTGTATAGCGTTAAGATATTTAGTAATCTGTGGTTAAGAGCGGAATTTGGCGCGAACCTAGACCAGTGCGCGCAAGTTCGGATTTCGAAATAATTGTATTATTATTCCTATGACATGAATGTTTGCGTTCGAGTTCATTGACTGGAATTTTTTGAATATATTTTTTATTGATTTTGTTGTTGTGAATTATGATTTTATTAGGGCAAGCCGGGCTTCTTGGCTTCTATGAAGGGCACGCCACTGCGTGGGTCATCTGAGTACATCTTTTTTTACAAGCATTATTGTCCTACTGCTGGACAAAGTCTACAGGGTCCCATTAAAATAGATGGACAAATTTTAACACAGCGCTCAGTACGTCTAACTAAACATATCTAAGCAAAAAAAAACACCGATTAAAGTGATTTTATTATGACCTAAAATAATAAATTGCTGGCACATTAGTGTATTTTCGTTAGCTGATTTTATTTTTCTTGTTTATTATCTATGCGTTTTTCTTTTATATTTTTTTACCATCGTCCTTATTTTGGTGGCCTGAATGATTCCTAAAAGTTTGTCTACCTATTTTAATGGGACCTTATATAGCTTGCCATTGTTCCTTGTGCGTTGCCTTCTACCAATCTCTCGTAAATGCTGTTGAAATAAATTGAAACAACACTAAATATTTATTTAGCATGGTATATTAAACGTGAGGAGCTCACCAATAACAGGACATATTATCAAGGAGTGTCAGATACAAAAAGAATAACTGTATTGACAAAGTATTAAAAAGTTTGCATTCCAACTTTTATTCCAACAAATGCAACTAAGCCGTCACGTCACGCCAGCGTTTCCTAGACCTCCCTCAGCGACGACGCCACAATAATATCACCATTAAAAAAAATCTGAGTTAGACACCTTTAATTACAACTAGCCCATATTGTATGCAGCAATTTCTTTCGTAAACTGTTTGAGCAAATGCTCTAATAAATGTTCGCATTATACTTTGCGCAAACATGATGGGATTCTCAAGCATCTAAATTACAATCCTCGAAATTACTAAAATCATCAATTTTAAGCCGACGTATGCACTAGCACTCAACGCCAATACTTGAAATTCTAGTGCCCGGTTGAAGAACATTGCCAAGCGCCCGTGCCGACGTGGACTATTAAGGGGCTTACAGGACCTAAACGCAAAAAACGCAAGTTTTTAGAAACAATAAAAGAATATGATCGACAACAGTAAACAAAATCAGAAAAATATATGATATTCTTCAGGATATAAGCTAGTTAGATACTGTGTTGAAAACATAATACAACTAATTTGATACGATAGAAAAAAATCATGAAGATACCTCTAAAAATTTTCTTTTAAAATAAAAATCATACTAATATACATACAATAATTCTGATTTTTTGTCAGATTATTCTACGAGCAACATACACACACACTACTGTTTTAATTGTTTAGTCCAAACAATAGATTTTTTGTAATTAAATAATTGCTTCATATTTTGCAATAAATTACCAGTGTTGTGTCATCGCGCTTCTCTTTCTTTTCTATGCAGTCCGACAGGGACTGCGCTTTAGGTCATTTAAACCCCTTAATATAACTAGCGGCCGCCCCAGCTTCGCACGGCTGCAATTTTTTTTTTTCAAATTTCCTAAATTTCCTTTCATACAAACCTTGTCCTGGCAATACCGAACACAACAAAAAAAATAATTATCCAATTTGGTGCAGTCATTTGGAAGTTATGCGTGTACAGACATTTCGGCGACTTTGTTTTATACTATGTGGGATAACCTTTTTCTTACAAAACTCCTTGTCTCCAGGTATACGAGATGTCCCGCGACCGTAATCTCTACAACAATCTGATCACGTCTCTGTTCCCGAGTATCCACGGCAACAATGAAGTGAAGAGAGGAATACTACTAATGTTGTTTGGTGGAGTCGCTAAGACTACTATTGAAGGTACGGTTCTATAGTAATCTAATTAGGGGCCGTCCTTAAAGACGTGATGTTTTTTTTTTTTAGGCTTTTTTTAACCCCCCCTCCCCCTTGGTGATACATGGTGAGGTTTAAGACTTGCCGCTCCGAAGCTAGACTTTTCGCTAGCCGCGCATGCGCGCTGCTGTTATATTCATAGGATTAACGCAGTGATTTGTTGCCTACTTCAGAGCGGCAAAGTTCATTGACGCAAACTGTATGTGCAGATAATAGAATACTTGAAAACTGATTTAAGTGATAGACTACGTTGTTTAAAAAATGTGAAAAAACTACTTAAACTTAATATAGGTACACTATGGCCGAAATATCTTGGCAGGTCTGAACATAGGCAATAAGAACTTTCGCGCTTGTTCGCTCACTCACACTCGCCTCATGTCACCATTTGGTTCCTAAAAAATCTTATGTTCCTAAAAAATCTTACTGCGCAGCCTTCTGCGCGAAGTTCAGACTTGCCAAGATAAATCGGATAAATAGGATTTATTTTTAACTTTTTAATTTTTGTGGTATGTCCTCGGGATGTATACGGTTTTAATGTATATCCGATATGTCAGTGAGTGATGGCAAAGTATTCTGTTTGTGCTTTGTTTAAAAGACGATTCAAAAAATACACACGTAATTATTCAAGTTTTCACTTTTGTCGGCACTCCCGGAGTGCCACTGTTTTTTTTTAGACGTCTTTGGTAATATTTTGACCTTGAGTTGGTCTAGCATAATTTTCGGGGTAATTGTGTTATTTACGTTGTTTAGCAGACAAATGTTTCAAACATATGAAGCAATGGATTAGCAATATCCTTCAAAATTATTGAGATTGTGATTGAAAGTGTGTTTACGCAATTAGGGTACTTAAGGGGAAGCGCTAAGGTAGCCCGCGAAATTCAAATTTTCTTACGTTTTTTGCAATTTGCTGGTCAGTATTAAGTTGTACTTTGATTAAAATATGATTCGCGGTCGTAACAAATATGTATTTACAGAATTATAGTAATCATTACAATCTACTGATTGTAATGATTATACTTCTGTTGTGTTTTGTTACATTTGGGGATTATACTAACTTAACAAGTTGTATTACTATACAACTTGTTAAGTTAGTATAATCCCCAAATGTCAAGATTTCATGAAATAGTCATTCTTGGGGATTACTTGGTCTTAGAGAGTTGTGTTGATGACTTTAATGATTATAATTCCGTAAATACATATTTGTTACGGCCGCGAATTATATTTTAATCAACGTACAACTTAATACTGACCAGCAAATTGCAAAAAACCAAAGACATTAAAGTATTTACAATAGACGGGACATTGCGAACAAAACAGTGTTCCGATACTTGTTACCTAGGAGTAACAAGTCTCTCAGTCTAGTATGGTACGCCTGCGCGTCAAGTCGCATTGACGCATTCGTGTCCAACAAAAGAAAAATATTTTATATGGAAATATGCCGAGTTGCGCATTACGTTACTGCAAGTCTCGTTAAGGTAAAACAACTGGACCTAACTTCAGTTTATTTTCGTATGTATTATCTATATTTACTCAGTAATTAGAATTAAATAATTTTCATAAATAGATCTAGAAAATTTGTTTATTTTGTATTAAACGCCATCTATTGCTGAGTAGCTTTACTATAGTTGGGTAAAATGACAGCTTAAGTGTTACCACTTTTTAACGAAATTAACACTTTGCGGGACACTGAACGCCTCTCGACGTAATAACAATAAAACTTCTATTGTGTCTCGTTCAGTGTCCTTCAATGTGTTAATATAGTGGTTTGACAAAATAATCGATTCATTCAAGTAACATTCAGTTTAAAATCGATCCATGTTTAATTGATTTTATAAAAGAGGGTAATAATTATTAGAAGAATTAAAAACTAAGCTTGATGTGCTGGTGTCTGTACAGACACTTTTATACGTCAATCATATTTTAAAAACTAGATTTCCTATCTGACTAATCAGAGAAGAAAAGCCAAAACAAACTCAAGAGATAATATAATCTTGGTCAGATCATGTCAAGACCATACTGAAATGGTCTTTTGAAGAATTAACCATACCACACAGCACAGACCATAATAACGATAATTTAGTAATTTGTATGAAAAAAGAATTTTATAAATAAATCATTTGTAAACATTGAAACTATGTATACACGCCAGCACATCAAGCTACTACAAGCTGTCAAATTTATTTAATAGATTTTCAACTTTATGGCTAAAGCATAAGGTTCAAAGTTGATTGGGAAAATTTGACAGTTTCGGGTAGCTTGATGTGCTGGCGTCTGTACTAATAATTTCATTGCTTTCCTAACCTTGTGGCACTTATTTCAATCTATTCAAATGCGAAAAAATTGTCTTACTAACTTTTTTTCAATATTATCGATACCTTTGAATCTATAATATGGTAAAATCCCTACCACAGGTTTTATAGTTTGTACCTACTTAGTGTCACCCCACATTGCCAGACCTACGGATTTATCCATAGATCTACGGACTTTGGACCTCGCCTCGGATATACGTATATCGATACTTATAAGATTTACAAATATTTGCAAACAAAAGTGTAAAAAAAATAATTTTGCAAAAAACGAAACGCAACCGACAATTGCAAAAAAGGTCTACTTTACACAAAAAGCAATATAAAACACAAAAGCATAATAATTCGGCGGCATAGCAGGCACATTTAAAATTATTTTGTTTTAAAATGTAAATAACTACTTAGGTACTTAAAAACACACACTGAAACTGATACCTTGTCATAGATAGACGGTGACACGGACAATGAATAGTAGCGAAGAAAATTGTACTTAGAATATTTTTTCTGCCTGAGTCATATTTTGCCTAATTTGTTAAGTTTTCGATATTTATCTAACTGATTTGATTTATATTAGATTTTTCAGGCACCACCGATCCAATTTTCAATCCATCGATTGAGAATCGTATCTGGCAACACTAGCCACACTGGCCATCTACCGGGCGATAGCTGAATCTAATTGAATAAATTGCCGCTCTTATTTTGCTATACTTTGGCAGATGGCGGCACTGAGACATGGGATCACAGTTTTTCTAAGACATTTCTTTGCATAGCCCCTCTATTGTACCTATCTTAAAACTTTTTGCAAAAAACGTAAAAAAAAAAAATAATTTCGCGGTCTACCCTGGCGCTTTCGCCTTAGTGGAGTTTCTATAGAATAAGAGGCAAGCTTATAATGGTATTATTAAACCATTGACGTACGGCCTACTGTACTACAACATTTTTTCGTACTTACTCATAATTCCTAACCCTCCCACTAGGCACAACCCTCCGAGGCGATATAAACGTGTGCATAGTCGGCGACCCGAGTACCGCCAAGTCTCAACTACTGAAGCAAGTGAGCGAGATAAGTCCGCGCGCAGTATACACTAGCGGGAAGGCTTCTTCTGCCGCCGGTCTCACCGCTGCCGTCGTTAAGGTATATAACATAACACCTGTAATCTCCAAAGTGGTAGACACAGGTTTATACACATAGGTACAGTCACGACTCACGAGCACTAATATGTCAACACTTGGCAACTTGAAATTGCGATTTTTTCACGAAATAACGAATGCAACGTTGAAATACGACACTTTACATAAACCTATGAGTTCGAAAATACTCTGTTCCTAATAATATAATATTTCATTCAAAAATAAAGGAGAAAATCGCCTTTGAATAAAGCCAAGTGTATACATACTTATGCTCGTGTCTGTACATGATCCTGGACCACCTCACCACCCTACGTTTAAAAAATCTTAATCGGATATTAAACAAAAAAAAATTACTGTTCCATACATTTTGACCGCGTAGGTGCCCATTTGTACTTTTGTATGTAACAGCTGATTTTTTCGACGAAAAACTTCTATGTTAGGGATCTATAATCATGTGATTCATGGTTACAGTTTGCGCGTCGATGTCACTGCCACCCTTTATAGGCGACGGAGGCCACTTACCATATGCATAGCTATTCACAACCACTCGATACACTTCTGTACCTTATCGAACATCAAAAATGCTATCGTAGGAGTCCTCTAAACTCTATTAACAAGTCCAAAACCAGAAAATTTTGTCAATTTAAATCAAACAGATGATCGCTATTTTTCCGACAGCTATTTGCTGTCGGGGACAAGGAAAATCAGGTTGTCGAAACGTGTCATTTTCGATACGATAGATTGTCGTACGGTTGTGAATACCTAGCTATGAAAAGCCACTATTTTATAATAATTCTGATTACTGTACACAGGACGAAGAATCATTCGACTTCGTAATAGAAGCGGGCGCTCTGATGTTAGCTGATAACGGCGTGTGCTGCATCGACGAGTTCGATAAGATGGACCTTGTCGACCAGGTGGCCATCCACGAGGCTATGGAACAGCAGACTATATCTATTGCCAAGGTATGTAATGTAAAAGAGTTTGTAGGGTCTGAATGTAACATCAATAATTAAAAATAAAAATATCGAAAACAAAGGCAGAAAGAAAATATTTTTAGAACAGATGGTCAAATTGAAATAAAATATTTGACATTCACTCCTGTAAAAAAAAACAAACCTCTATTTAAATTACAGCCACTATTGAGTGTCTTTCCGCAATAAATCAAAATACTTCTAATAATAATTTTATTTCAGAAAATCCATAATTGTTAGTAAACATTAAAATTATATACCCTCCGATAGTTCTATCGGAGATTTCTAGCACCACAGGACACTGCTAAAGATCTAGATAGACATAAATATAAATTGTAATACATGCAAATTATAAGTTATGCAGAAAACTGCTCTAATTGTAGTATACCAATACCAATAGATAAATAAACCATTGTTCCATAATCCATACTAATATTATAAATGCGAAAGGGTGGGTATCTGTCTGTCTGTTACCTCTTCACGCATAAACCGCTGAACCGATTTCGATGAAATTTTGTATAGAGATAGTTTGAGTCCCGGGAAAGGACATAGGATAGTGTTTATCCCAATATTTCCGCGGGATCGCCACTTAAGGCCTACGCAGACCGGGACGGCATGGCAAGGGATTTTGCCGTCAGTTAGCGTACACTAGCCGCTTAGATACCGCGGCATTCCAGCGGCTTCCCCGCTTCTCTACCCCCGCCGCCTCACCCCGCGGTATGTCGCAACGAGCGCCGGAGTCCTTGGCATGCCGTTGCCTACCGCAGGACGCCAAGGCATCCCGCCGCGGGAGCCCGTGGCACGTCTTTCAATGCCGTGCAAGAAAATCCCTTTCGATGCCACGGCATCTTTTTAAAGCATAGCAATTTATGTCGTATTTCTATGTCGATACGTTTGAATGTCCATTAGTAAAAATTTAAATCCCTTGCCATGCAGTCTCGGTCTGCGTAGGCCTTTATGCAGGTGAAACCGCGGGGCGCTGCTAGTTAATTCATAATTCCTCTTCTTTCTAGGCTGGAGTCCGAGCAACTCTAAACGCACGCACATCAATCCTTGCTGCTGCCAACCCAATCGGCGGCCGCTACGACAGAGCGAAGTCTCTACAACAGAACGTGGCGCTTAGCGCACCCATCATGTCCAGATTCGACCTGTTCTTCATATTAATAGGTACATTCCCAAATTATTAAAAAAAAAACAGTGCTGCATTGCTGAAATAACCTATTTATCGCAATCATAAGGTGCACGTCATCTTTATATCAGTTCGCCAGATATGTGTTCAGTAAACACACATTTCGACAATAGCAGTTTAATTATTAAGAATCAAGCGAACCTACCTTGTATAGTTTGATTCCAATTACCTGAAGTATTATCATGTAAGAGGATGCGATCCTATTACAAATAACCAGTCACCAGGCTAGTGAGATTTTCCTATAAGGAAACCAATTGAAGGAAAACAATTAACCTAACCCAGGAATCATACTCAAGAGATAGATACTCTGCATTCACTTGAGACTAGACTAGAAGATCAGTGCGGCAGTTTTAATTCACGTTAATTCAGGGTCAAACTAAATTAGCTAGAGAAACTCCGCAAACGATATATCGAAATCTAAATATAATAGAAATTTTTTATTTTATTTTTGTGGCGTCATGGACCGAAATTTCTAAAATTTCATTTTCTATGAAAATTTTAGTAAATTTAAAATAAATAAAACCTAATAATGACATTTTTCAACACGTACGCAATAAACAGTGTTCGTACAACAGTATTCATCAAAAAACAGTAGCGTTTATCTTTCATGAGTACATGTTCTTTGTGGCTCTGCTAGAGAGTATACTCTGCAGCAGAGCCACAATCAACGTCTATTTTATCATTACCTAATGCACGTACAGCGTGCATTATGTACGTTTGACGTACATCATTTTAAGATATAATTGATCGTTTTCTAAAATGGTGGCTCTGCGGCAGACACCGCACCTTGTGTAGTCACTTGAAACCGTCAAACGGGGTGAATAGGGATGCAAGGGTGAATCGGGACGAAACTTTAAAAGCGATTTTAATGTTGAAATAATATAGTTTGTTGCCAAAAAGGAGTCTAATGTGTTTATTGTATTATAATTAACGATTAAGTGTCCTTTTCGGCAACAAACTGTATTATTATTATTATTACAACGCTAAAATTCATTTTATAGTTTTGTCCCAATTCACCCCTGCATCCCTGTTCACCCCGTTTGGTGGAATATGGTTTTTTTGTATAAACTTAACAAACGTGATGAGAATCGATATCTAGACACGAGAGTAACACCACTACCAGCGGTTGTGTGAACACCCAAATGATCCATCAAATCTTTTGCATTTTCATTTTATCGTGTTTAGATATCAATACTCATCACGTCTATAGTTTCGCTGGCTAATCTAATTTGACCTTGTATTTAATCCTCTTCCACTAACTGTGCCTAATAAACGTTCTCTCTTTCTAACAGACGAGAGCAGCGAGATGGTAGACTACGCTATAGCCAGGAAGATTGTCGATCTGCATTGTAATAAGGAGGAGGCGTATGACTGTGTCTACACGAGGGAAGATCTGCTGAGATACATCGCGTTCTCGAGGTCTTTCAAGCCTATTATTACTGAGGCAAGTTTATGGTTATTTGTTATTATCCTTAATTTTATAACCATTTGGCCATTTTTTTTTTTGTAGAAAAATGGATCTAATCACTTTGGGTATTTAATACTTGTAATTTTGTACTTGTCTTGTTTATACTTGTATTTAATACTTGTAATTTTGTACTTGTCTTGTTTATACTTGTAATTTTGTACTCCTTTTGTGTGTTTTGTATTTGTAAAATGGTAACATTCTGGCCAACAACTTTAATCTGGTGGTTATTTTTCTTATTGTTTCGATAGTGTTTTTACATGGTTGCTTTCTAGCTATTTCTTACACAAATGCCCACAGTCGGAACAACTATCTGTTTTTCCATTATCACTCACAACCCATAGTGAATTATACCAACCAAGTTATAAATACACAAGCGTCTGTGTCTCCGATGGGATTTCTCTATTGGCAAAAAAGACGAATTTAGGATATTAATTTTCAACAATCATTCCTTAGAATTTTGTTATAAAAAGATCTCGGCAGTTTAGGTTGTGCGTTGTCTAACTGTTATTGAGTGAATTAAAGGTTTTTATTAAGTAGACAAGCCGTGCGCCAGATGAGGATTCTCAACTACAAAAATTATGAACTTTCATGCAAATATTCATCTTCTCTTTCACCTCTATAGGGATTTTTTTTAATCTGCTCACGTTCGTAATATAATGTGTGCACAATTGAATGCTTCTGTACCCAGCGTCTTAAGCTAATTATCAAGTAATATCCCCCATTAACATTCACACATTTTCATCAGGACGCCGGTAAGCTCCTGGTAGAATACTACACAGTATTACGTCAGCGTGACGGGGGCGGCGCGGGCGGCGGCGGCGCGTGGCGCATCACGGTGCGGCAGCTGGAGTCCATGGTTCGCCTGGCCGAGGGCATGGCCAAGATGCACTGCAGCGGGCATGTCACGCCGCAGCACGTACACGAGGCGTACAGGTACACATGACATTAGGCCTGGATTTCGCGAATAAATAGGTGTCATCATCTGCCTGACATTCCCCAACTATGTTGGGGTCGGCTTCCAGTCTCACTGGATGCAGCTGAATACCGAAGAAATAGGTTTATGATAACCATATTATTTCACTAGATATATTTAAAGCCCCATGTGCGAATGAATCTAGAGTACGTGAACTAAAAATTTCTTAATACAAATTCAATCAACACCCCAACCTGTGAAATGCACTCAAGACCTCACGCTCTTTAGTCGCACTAGTAACTTCTAGACTAACGAGGTAGCCAGCTAAAATTCATTACATTCATTTACATTAAATTTAAATAAGGTTTGTTTAAATTAAACAAGCCAAGTGATCAAGCAACTATGACAACATCAGTCTACAACAGTTCACTGCTGGACATAGGCCTCCCCAATTGCAAGCCATTCAGCTCAGTTCTCGGCAGCTCTCATCCAACTGCTACCACCATGCTCGTAATCGTCACTCCACGTTTGTTGATTCGCGGTCTTCAGTCAAGAACACGTTTTACCCCAACAACAACTGTCTTTTTGCAAAATGGCATTTTTTGCTGGTGGCTTAAATTTATTCATTAGTGAAGGTTCCAAGATTTAACAAACCAACAGACATACTTCTTTTCTGTTGTATATTTACACTGGATTGTTTTTAAATTCCAGATTGCTGAACAAGTCTATCATCAGAGTGGAACAGCCTGACATCCACTTGGATGAGGATGATCCTCAGTATGAACCCAGCATGGATGTAGACCAGGAAATTCCTAATGGTGGCACTAACAGTGGTAAGTTTGAAGTGTTTACTTTATTACATCATTAGCCCATGGCATATGAAAAAAAAAACAATTAAAAGTAAAGAAGAGGGAGAGAAGAAAACTTTACTGCTCTTGTACAAAAGTGCCTTTTATGTGCCTATTTGAAATAAATGCTTTGACTTTGACTGCTGTTGGATTTAAAAGAGACCTCTCCAATTCCATGATCAAATACATAAATAGTCGCTCTAATGACATCTCTTGATAACTTCCCCTTAACTTATCTGGCACATACCATACTGATAGATAATGCCTGTACAGTTTAATTGAAAAAATACCCTCTTATAACCTCATATGCGTATTATGTTCCTGAACGACGTTTGCTTCACGACTTTACTTTCATAATTCGATATTTTTGTTAATACAATAATGTTTTTTTTTTTTAGTTTGCATAATAAATAGAATGCAATTTGTTTTCTATCTATACACATAAATAAAATTGAAGTGTCTGTTTATATTGTCAAAATAACTGCTTTTAAATGTTTATGAATGTATATTGGCATGTACAGCAAAAACCATTTTTAAAATTTTTGTGTCTGTTTGTTCCGGCTAATCTCTAAAACGGCTAGACCGATTTGACGGGACTTTCACTGGCAGATAGCTGATGTTATAAGGAGTCACTTATGCTACTTTTATTTTAGAAAAATAATTAGGGTGTCGCGCAAAAAAAATAAAATCTAAAAGAGAAAAAATATTCTTCCTTTTTAATTGAGGAGTTGTATCTACACCTTTTCTAGTTGACACATTATTGATACCCGACATCCACGCGAACGAAGTTTCGGGCACAGCTAGTCGTGAAATAAAAGTTACCACTTGACATTCAATTCCTAATGAGAAGTTTTTCTTTTCAGTATTTAAAAAAAAAAATAGTTCCCAAGAACCCTGAAGATGGCGTTGAACTGACTACGTTCCTAGATGCCAAAGTCAAAACGCTTGGAAAAAAAAAACATTGCGTCACGTCATATACGCTCGTTGAGTGACAGTTTCGTTTGCTTTCGTTTTACGATCTCAAAATTACATCCAAGTGAATTAATAAAAAAATAATGTGACTTCCGTTCCTTGCAGTAACTTACCAAGTTCAGCGCCATCTATCCAGCGACTAGGGAAGCGTTAAAAAAAAAGAAAAAGAAAATCCCTCATTTGAAATAAACCTTTTCAGATGCCCCAGTGAACGGCGACTCAGCTCCTAAAAAGAAACTGACGCTGTCGTTCGAAGAGTACAAATCATTGAGCGATATGCTGGTCGTGTTCATGAGGAAAGAAGAAGTGGAAGCCGAAACTAGGGGTATGTTACATACATACTAATATTATAAATTCGAAAGTAACTCTGTCTGTATATATGTTACCTTTTCACGCCTAAACCACTGAACGGAATTCGACACAATTTGGCAGAGAGATAGATTGCATCCCGGGGAAGGACATAGGATAGTTTTTACCGACTTAACAAAAAGGAGGAGGTACTATGTTCGGATGTTTGTATGTTTTTATCCCTATATTCCCACGGGATCGACACTTATGCTGGTGAAACCGCGGGGCCCTGCTATATGTATCAATACATAACTAAACATCACGCCTGTAATCGCCGAGGGGATAAGTAGAGGTGTATGATACGGTCAATCGCACTACCATGCGCGATGCATTTGACATTGAAATTGTGCTTTTATTTCGTAGTAGCAAGAGCGATTTTCGTAGTTCACGTGTTGACTGTACATCCACATTTTGACAATTATGCTAGATATATTCATTATTGTTTATGGTTTTACCCACGCACATCCTAAGTAACATCTGTGTGTGGTTTAATGATTAGGAACTCTAGTTGACTTCGAAAGTAAACAGGAATTCCCCAATGACGTTGTAATATTTATAAGATGGATTCAGGGTACTATTTAAAACTATACCATAAGATAAGATAAGATAATTTTTTATTTGTCCAAAACATGCGTATACACACCGACAGTTGAAAGGCTAATTGATCTAAGCGACATTTTATAAAACTCACAGGAGGACGGATCAAAGTTTTTTTTTTTTAATCATAAAATATCAACTATTTGATAGACTTTTATTTATTTATACTGAGTATATTATACTTTATTAAATAAATAAAAGTCTATCAAATAGTTGATATTTTATGATTAAAAAAAAAACTTTGATCTGTCCTCCTGCGAGTTTTACAAAATGTCGCTTAGACCAATTAGCCTTTCAACCGTCGACACACATAGCATGCAAGATGTTACATCAAATTATAATTATGACAGTCATGTTTTGCCTGAGCAGCGTACAAATATAAGATGTTACAGCATCAATTGATTTTAAATTCGTCCATTACACACAGCAGTTAATAAAGCAATTAACAATCCAATTTAGACCATACTAACTAAATGGTACAATAAAAATACAATCAAATAGTGTGTGACCATGAAAAGATCGTTTTCAAATATCCTTATTATTTCACAGGAGAAGAAAGTGCTGGCATGCGCAAGAGTGCGCTCGTGAGCTGGTACCTAGAACAGCTGGTTGGACAGGGTCAGATCGAGAATGAAGATGAACTACTTGAGAGAAAGACCTTGGTGGAGAAGGTCATTGACAGGCTAATGTACCACGTAAGTTTCAAATTTAAGAATGTTACATACACATAACATCACTCCTGTAATCTCCAAAGTTTTGCCAGTTATATTTATTGCCATCAAACGGCCACAAATCCAGATTACACTGAGGAAATAACAGTTTTCCCGACCTCGGAATCGTACCTAGAACCTCGTGCTCAGCAGTAGAGTTTACGACCACTATCCCAATTACGCCAAGAATATTAATTATTTCAATGAACCCTGTTTAAAAGTTCTTTTGTCAAGAGGACTTTGATACCGCATTTAAATGTAATAAGTAATTCTTCGTATATATTTCAACTGGTCGTGTGATAAGATAACCCTCTTGATTTAGTTCTACTACTCCCGTGACATCTGGATTGACTGCAATATTTGTTTCTGCTTTCAGGATCAAGTTATAATCCCTCTTTCGACCACGGGCCTCAAAGCATCACAGAGATCATCAGATCAAGAAGTAGATGACGATCCCCTACTAGTAGTTCATCCAAACTATGTTGTGGATACATAGACATTCTGTGATTAAGCTCATCTTTTTTAATAAAGTTTTTTAATCAAATATTTTCTCTCTTTTATTTGTAGACATTACCATAGTTATAATGAACCACTATCGTTGACATCAAAACTGATTGAAAGAATGTGATAGCATGTTCCAAAGGCTTGTAAAGGTCAGTTTAGAAGACAAAACGAACATAGAATCAGAACAAGGGCATTGTTTTCTTGAAATTCTTGTATGGGATAGACAATAGGGTAGACCAATGAAAGGATGCTCCATCCCTGTTTACATCAAAAGAATTTGGTAAAGTAGGGGTAGAATATGTTTATAATTCGCGTCCAACTTGGTGGCTCTGACGTACGCTACTGGGCAGTACCGCACTCGCCCCCGCTGTACAACGAATTTGATACTGCGCAGCGACTCGCCTCGTGATCGAAACAGACCTCGGCTGACCTCCATTAACAGTGAGGTAAGAGTTAAGAGTTTGAGTTAGTGCTGCGCAAAATCTGAGGTAAAATAACTGAAAGGACTGTTTATGGTATTTATAGTCTGTATACAAACCAAAACCATAATTATATCCTCTTGGAAAGAGCGCAAGCTGGGTTTTCTGTGGGAGTATTCTAGAATAAATAACAGCACCAGCAGATGTACAGCACACCACACGCAAAGCCATCACAATCGCCACCACAGGCACATTTAAGGATTCAAGTTGTAATCTTTTTTATTGAAACGCAAGCATTATTTGAATGATAGTTATTTATTAGAACACAACTTCCAGAGAAACAGCTGCTAAATAACATCTTATTAATGAAAATTCAATGATTATTCAACAAAGAAGTTTTTCTATCTTCTCATCAGTATCAGTATCAATTTTCTCTTTGACAGCAATCACAACATCCTTAGCTGCATTTTCATCCAGGTCAATAATTTCTGTGACATCTACATTTTTAAATTTCTTCATACATTTAACATTAATTGTAACTTCAGGCGCAGTTGGCAATATAGGTGGTCGGATGAAAACAGAATCTGTTCTAGGCAGTTTTGATACAGTTATCTCGTTAGGCAGTTCATTAGATAAAATCATTGGCCATGTGAACAAAACATAGAAGCGTTCAAGAACCTGATCTAAGAGCTCCTTCAATAATATGTTACGTCTGCAGAGAACATGTAGGTTTATAGAATCGCTGTATGGACCGTTTGACAACACAGATGCCATTATGGCTCTAGCGCCGGTAATGGTTGCCAGTTGTGGAGGTAAGACATACTTTCGCTGGTTTAGCATTCGTATGCCTTGAAAAAGAGTAGGAGTTCCCCAAACATTAGGAGCGTCTTTAACCTTTATAGTTTGGTTGGAGGGCTTCCGAGAATAGGATTTCATTTTAATTAAAGAAACATCTTGATTACTATCTCCTAAAGATGGATAATCTTCTTCGTAGGTGCTGTCTATATAAGCAGACTCGTCTAGACGTGCATTTAAAAATATTATATTTTTGCGCAGGTTTGTAATGTTTAAGTCTGCCAATGACACAATATGATCAGGACCTAAAACCAAATTATTATCTGGATTCTTCTTTGATTCTGTTTCTTTTTCTTTTAGTATACAATTCACAAGGCACACAACAATAGCATCATTTAAATCTTTGTGAGTAGACTCTTCAGAAAGCTTCTTTTTCTTAGCCCTCTTTTGGCATGTTGTAATTAAAGAATTTTTTAAATTCTCTACTGCCTCTATCAGGTTTCCGCTGGCTTCCCCATGATTCAAACGACGCGCACCTCGTCGCGGTGCATGCTCCAAATCTAAATTAGGATGTTTTTTCATCCATTTAACTAAAGTAATATATCTAGATCTAACTTTTGTTCTGGTTATATTTGGAAAAAATTGGGCAGCTGTTGAAAAGTTCATGTTAGGCTCGTGGTTCGCCATCAATTGAATAAGTTTCCTGTCATCTTCAACAGTCCATACAGTTGACACTCTCATTCTGTTCAAGACTTGATATCTGGCTCGTATCTGGACCATAGATCGGCCAGGTAAATAAGAAGTCATCCTCCTAAAATTCTCTCCAAATCTCTGAACACAGTTAAGAATAACCGCATCTTCCTCAGGGAGGAACCTGCCTTTCCTTTGTTCAATGAGTCTCATATACTTATTATAGATTTGGATTTTAGTTCGGTTTTCCATTGCTGCAGCTATCTTCCCCCAGGGAATGTAAAAGTCTTCTTTGAAATATTCTATCAATCTTTTAAGGTATGTTATCTCCTCAGTAGTCCATTTCTTTCCAGTAAAAGAGTTGGTCATATTTGTCCGATAGTATACAAAACACTGATACCCAGTCCTGCCAGTATTTAGTTTGAGAGCAATTTTATCCCAATCCTGTTTACCATTTTGGCAAGCAACTCTCTGTAATGCTGCATGTTCAGTTTTGCTCCAACTGTTTTTGCTAATTGAAGGATGAAAGAATAACTTCCAGAAGGATTGATACTCTTGCGCTGTGTGTCTCCTATTTAATTTGTTCGCTAACATGTCCCAATCATACTCCTGATCTATCGGAAGAGCTACTTTATACAAAGGCAATTTACTTACTGTATCAATTTCCTTTCTAAGGGCCATTATTTCTCTTTCCACTTTTTTAGATTTATTATTACGTTGTAAGGTAGCAATTTTCTTGAACAGCTCATTTTTTTTAATATCTATTGACATTTTGTGCATCATGTTAACAAATTGAGATTTGTCTCTTACTGTCCAGCCAGGTGCTGAAATAACTAAGGAGAAGTCATACATCTGAGATTTTGCCAATTTTGCATCATCATTGTCTGGAGCTGGAAAGTTCTGGCTGTCCTTAAAGTAGGGTCTACCACAATTGATGTAGCGGAAAGTTTCATTTTTATCATTATGTGTAGCGCTACCTTGAACCACTTTCAGCTTCTCCCGACACTCATTGAGCCGTGAGGCGAGATCTCTCTCCAGTCTCTTCATCTTTTCGTCTAATAATTTGTTTGCCGACAAAGCTAGATCTATTTGAGCCAGTGCTGCTGAGGATTCACTGCTTCTTTTATTGGCACTATGTGTTCCTTGAGTCATCGTCTGGCTACGCCTCCCCACACCGAGTAAGGCGTCGTCATTGTCTATCAGCGCATGACACTGGCTCATGTTATCAGCTTCGAATATCGAATCCTCATCACTGTAGACTTCGGAGTCGGTCTCAGAGTCCAACTCGATGTCGTCAATTTCCATGGTGCTTTTATTTTATGTTCTGTGCTTCTTAAGGTCGTGAAGAAATGAATCACTCAGGCGATAGAAATTATCTAGAATATTGTCTACAAGTTGGTTTAGAGAGTACAAGAATCCAAAGAGTGCAATTATTTTACCTCGGCAAATTAGCCCGGCTGAAGTTCCAAAAACTGACTCGCGATAATTTACTTCAACATCACCTCGCATTTATATGCATATTCAAAATCCTATAGTTACTTTACTCTTTGAAATCAATTTAGCAAAATTATCAAACGTAGCCACAGAACACTATACTCCTAGCGGAGAACGTAGCTAATGAAAACAAATCTTGATTTGACTTTTACCATAGATGTACATAAAAGACCACAGATTACACACACACGCACGATTAGACACAGATTACTATTAGTCCAGTCAACGAATTTTCACTTTTCGGGAACGTGTAGTGCGAAAATGGGTAGGAATTCGAAAAAGTGTGTAAGATAAAAGTTGTGAAAAATTGTATTAGCTTTCATTACATAGAAAATATTTTTTCTCTACGACGCACCGTTTTAGAGATATTAGCGAAAAAACTAAGTGGTCCCACTTTTATCCCCCCCCCCCCCCCCCCCCCACTTCAAAGCACCTCCTAGACGCGGGGACTTTTAGTATGTTTACTCCTTTGAGTATTAAACCAACTGGAGGCGCCATTGTCAGGCGATCCCCGCTGCCAAAGGTACGAGACCGCCGGTCATAGCGGTTATATACATGTGTGCGTATAGTTTATGCTTGTGTTTGTTTTTTGTTTTGTGTGCGTGCGTAACAACGCGGTCGAATTGCATTAGTGTATTATTGAGTTCCCTCGTCCCCCGCGATGAAAGTGACAGACTTATTTGTATAGATAATAGTACTCGTGGCGTCTCCGGATGGTTTAATACTCAAAGGTTTACTCCCTAAGCACCGAACAACTTTCTGAAGAAATCGCTTAGTAGGGCCTAGCTTACGCACTCTACAAGCTTTTTAATAGACGTTCGCTTTGATTTTGACTTTGCACAAACCTTAAATATTTTCTTACCTAGCAATGTTGAAACTGTCATTATCATTTGTCATTTGTAAATCTCATAGATATAGAATGTTGCACTATAGCAATAAGATTGCAGTTGTCATAGTATTAATACACCTAAGTTAAAACCCATCTATGTATTCGACTGAAAGACTTGTATCTATGGTCATGAAATAAATTATTAAAAAAAAAAATGTCATTATTTTTGTTTTGTAAACAAAGTTCGGCTTTTAATTTATTTATTTGAATTCAAAAAGTTTTGCTACAAATAAACAAGACTATGGGTGAACCGGGTATTATAAAAAAACTAAGTGAAGAAGTAGTTAACCGGATAGCCGCCGGAGAAATTGTTCAGAGGCCCTCTAATGCTTTAAAAGAGTTGATTGAAAACAGGTTATCCTTGCATTGCACATTACATTGCCTAATATAACTTTTTAAATAAAATGCTAATCATACTGTTCTATTCTTAATAATTCTTCACGTTTTCTATTACAGTTTGGATGCTAAAGCTACCAATATTGTGATAACTGTTAAAGCCGGCGGATTAAAGTATTTGCAGGTTATGTATTTATATTTTACCCAAATCCATGAACTTTAGCATATTTAATTCATATACAGTATGGCGGGACAATCGACGCACAAACTGTAACTAGAATTCAGTGTGCATATACAGATGTTGTTGAATCTGATGTTGAAAGTTTAAATTTTTCTTCATTTATCAAAATAGAAACCTGCTGTTTCATAGAAAAGTGCAATACCTACGTGGTCCAAATATATGGAACAGCAATTTTATTTTATAACCTGCGGTAAGTTTTTACACTCGGGGGAGTTCAAAATCATGTACTGAATCTACGGTTACAGTTTGAGTGTCAATGTCTTTGCCACTTGTTTATTGTATAGTTTTGATATGAGAGCAAACTATAAAAATGTAATAACATTCAGATTCAAGACAATGGCACGGGTATTAGAAGTGAAGACCTAGAGATAGTCTGTGAGAGGTTCACCACGTCAAAACTGCGTGAGTATGAGGATCTGAAAGAGATGAGCACATATGGTTTCAGAGGTGAAGCCCTGGCTAGTATCAGTCACATTGCTCATCTTACTATACTCACTAAAACCGCTGCTGGTAAATGCGCTTACAAGTACGTATGAAGTTTAGAACCTCATATTCTTATAATTTGATATTTTTTACATAATAACACTACCATTGTAATTTCCATAACATTAATATAGAGAGAGGACTGAATTCATTTCGGTTGAAAAGAAAAAACTTAAGAATATGTTATGAAAAGTATTAGGTACTTAAAAGGAATTAACTAATTTCTTTATATACATACTAGCTTCTGCCCGACTTGACATATTTTTCTCAAAAAATTCCAGAGCATCATACGAAAATGGAAAACTTAAGGCTCCAATGAAACCATGTGCAGGCAACAACGGTACACAAATAACAGTTGAAGATCTGTTCTACAATGTGATAGCCCGCAAGAAGTCTCTTCGAAGCCCTACAGAGGAGTACACACATATAATGGAAGTGGTTGGAGGGTATGCAATACATAATAGCCATGTCGGGTTCACTTTGAAAAAGTTTGGAGAAAACACTGACTTGAAAACACCTATAAATTCTTCTGTCATTGAGAATGTTCGGATTGTGAGTATAATTTGAAAACATGTAAGTGTCTACATATGGTCGCGTAAAGTTAAGCGCACATTGCACATTGCAAAAATGCGCCAAAATACATTAAAAGCCGCGGCAGGCCGCGCCGCAACTCAGTAATTGTTTCAAACAGAAAATTTCGAATTTGAACGGTTTCTTCTCCAGTCTTCGATCAACAATAGTACGAGTAAGTAGGTACTAGATATGCGATGAGCGCCTCAAAAACGCCCGGAAAAATAAGACCGCAAGTAATGCTGTGGTCTTATTATGCAAAATAGTTTTTTCAACCTTATTGCTTAGAAATTATATTTAATTTTTCTTTAAATATTTTTGTTCTTATTTTAAAAATACGTTTGCCGTATACCTACTTTATGTTTGAAAGTTAAGGTTTATAATAAGCTATAAGCAATCGCGGCCATTCGAGCGATGTGTTTTTGTTAGTGCTATTCAATTGCCTTCAGTGCAACAAAGGCACAAAAGTAAAATTTAAAAATGAGCAATTGTGCCTTTGTAGCACCGAAGGTGCGTGTTGATCGAAGACCCCAGTACAATGAGCCTCGCGTACATTTGGACTTGTCGTGCCGCATCGCAATGCATTGCAAAAATTCTCCTAGATCACGTTCGTACATTTTGTATGAACCATCGCACACAGCATGTAGTAGCCTCTAAAATGCGCCTGGCAAGCGCTCTGCCGCGCCGCCGCCGGTCGCCCGCCGGTGCGTCGCACTGCGGCCGCCGCCGGTCGCCGGTGCGTCGCACTGCGGCCGCCGCCGGTCGCCGGTGCGTCCCACCTGTAGTGTGCCATTGGAGTTGCCAACTTTTTATATCAAAAGTATGTGCGAAGCCATTGCCTGTAAAAATTATGGTAGAGATGGCGAAAAAAATAAATAAAATACTTACTTAGGTGATACAAAAAAAATAAAAAATGTTTTACTTCATATCTTTTGTTACTTTGAATCTATATAATTTATAAATTGTTGTGTCTCATTGCCATTATTACACTCTAAAATACCATTAATTCAGCTCTTATGAGATTAATACTGGCCATATTGCGCTCATCTCGCCATTTTGTATTGAAATGAAAATATAGTAGTTTTGCCTATTATATATTTTTTTAATATAGTATTTAGGCCTCTAGGATACTATATTATATAGTAGGGTTGGCAGCCCTGAACAAGTATAAAGCTCTACCAGATTTATTCTTATTTCTCAAATTAGTAGAGGGATTATCTTTACCTACTTATTTTTAGATCCATGGCAACGCAATAGCTCGCGAATTAATGGAGATAGAGCTACATGAGCCGACACTAAAGCTGTCCCTGCGTGGATGTATCACTAATGTCAACTACTCACATAAGAAGGGCACCATACTGCTGTTCATCAATCATAGGCTTGTGGACTCACTGTGTAAGACCTCTCATAACTAAAGTTTTGAAGGGAAGACTTGCCTTCTACAAAGGGTTACTAGGCGCCACGTCGTGGCATGGCACGGCAAAGTATTAAAAGGGGATTGATGAGCGTGGCGATTATGGCAAACCCCCCCCAAGAATGACAAGCACAAAAAACACTAGGCCCCTAGTACCCGGCGGCCAACCTATCCTTGGTTACGGTAACGGCCAAGGCCACGGTTAGGCAAGGGGTGCTAAGAAGCCGGGCCAGCGGGATTGTCCGAAAGGGTTACCGCTGGCCCGGAACATAATGGGCTAAGGAAGGAACACGGGTGGGTTTTAGTCAGTAAGAGTCTGACACTCCCTTCCGCTCCACCCAGAGCGGGAGGAGTCATTTGATGATTTCCCATCCGCAAAAAAAAAAGGGGTCTTAAGGATCCCCGGATGCGGGAAGCACAGGACCGGTCGAAGTGGAGGTGCTTGGGGAGGCCTATGTCCAGCAGTGGACGTCTTTCGGCTGAAATGATGATGATGATTTTTATATGGAACCAGGCATACCAACTGTCCGCCATTTTGATTTTTTTTTCAAAATGGCGGTCATGCATAAAACCTATATAAATCGATGGGTGACATCAATGCAAATAGAAAACATAACCAAACCCCGTAAAGCATCACGTTTAAAAGTTTTCCGACATTATTAACGTTCAAAGTTGATCAAGTGACATCCATGTTTTTAGGGTTCCGTACCCAAAGGGTAAAAACGGGACCCTATCACTAAGACTCCACTGTCCGTCTGTCACCAGGCTGTATCTCATATACCGTGATAGCTAGACAGCTGAAATTTTCACATTTGATATATTTCTGGTGCCGCTATAACAACAAATATTAAAAACGGAATAAAATAAATATTAAAGGGGGGCTCCCATACAACAAACGTGGTTTTTTTCGGCGTTTTTGACTTGTGGTACGGAACCCTTCGTGTGCGAGTCCGACTCGCACTTGGCCAGTTTTCTTTTAACTTGCTTTCATCTTGTTGCATAAATGTTTGAAACAATCACTCTGAAGAATCAAAATGGCGGACAGTATGTATGCCATGGACCTTCAAAGCCATTTGTATAGCGAAGCCTTCCGCGGCATACCGCAGCGTCCCGCGACATACTAAGTCCCCTTGTTACGATATCTAAGAAATGTGAGTGCTAAGGGTATGAAAATAAGATTCAAAATCATTTCCGGTTACCTACGAAAATTCTTTGCCATGCCATGCCGCGCCGTGCCGCCTGGCGAGTGCGGGCGGCCTGTAGAGGTGTAATACATCCATCGTAATGGTTACATGTCCCATGTAATAACAGTAATAGCGTACAGTCACGAGCATAAGTATGTATACACTTGGCTTTATTCAAAGACGATTTTCTCCTTTATTTTTGAATGTAATTTTATATTATTATGAACATAGTATTTTCGAACCCATAGGTTTATGTAAAGTGTCGTATCTCAACGTTGCATTCGTTATTTCGTGAAAAAAAATCGCAATTGAAAGTTGCCAAGTGTTGACATTTTAGTGCTCGTGACTTATACTGTTCCCACTGCTGGGACACAGGCTTCCTCTCTGTAAGAGGGAGTGGGCCATAATCCACCACACGAGCCCAGTGCCGGTTGATGTCATATGTCTTCGAATTTTTTATTCTAGGACATGTTTACTCACGATGTTTTCCTTCACCGTTTTGAGAGAAGTGTTAGGTGAAATTTAATACAGAAAGTAAAGTGCCTGGCTGGTTCGAAGTCATAACCTACACAAGTCGTAAGTCGCGGCTGGTACCGCTGAGAGTGCCGGATTATCCCATAAGCAAATTAAGCAATTGCTTAGGGCATCACGTCTCGGGGGGCACCATAAGGCAGAAATAGCACCGATACAGTACTTGCTAGCACATGAAAGGCAAGGCTGCTTATCAGCAAGATATTACAAGACCCAAAAGTCACTCTAGCTAGAGATGTGCGCCAATCTTTACAAAACGCTCGTCGATGTTTTGGAAAAATACGAGGCGACTAGTGGATAGGGGGGGGCCTACAGGCGTGGATTGCTTAGGGCATCAAGTAGTCTCCACTGACCGCTGGGCTGCCACTACCCTATTGCCATTAACCAGTCAAAAATCTGAGAGATGCCTCATTACTATTGATGGACCTACAGCGGTAAAGTCGCATCTGGAACAGACTGGATGCGGAAGCCGTAGAACCGCATGTTATGACGTAACTTGGGAGTTGCCTATGCCCAGCTGAGGACCACAATAAAACTGGAAGGTCATGTTTGTCACTGTTGTGTATACAATTTAATAGTTTCTTGTTTTATTTCAGCAATAAAAAAAGCTGTGGATTCTATTTACTCAACATATTTACCGAAAAATTCTCATGCATTCGTCTATCTTAGTCTTGAATTAGGTAAGTTTAACTTTTGATCGTTTTCTTACAAAACACTGCATTTGAAATTGTGCCTTACATACCCAGGCCCCCTCCGTGCCTCGGTAAGTACGGTAAGCAGTTGGTCTCGACTGTCATTTTTAGATCTTTGACAGTCGTAAGGGTTAGTCAGAACCCGAGAGTCTGACAAGCAGTCTTATCAAGAGGTGTCGTGTTACCCAGTAACTGGGTTGTACCCAGTAATTAAAATATTGTGGTATAATTATGTAGAACAAAAGTTCTACGTGCATCTTTTTCACATATATTTATACAATGAATGTATACAAAATATTGGAGGGGCCCGTGGCTAAATAATAACAGCCGCACAGGTCAATTGATCAGGTTAAGCTACGCTTGCCGCAGTTGGTCTCTGGATGGGTGACCAACTCTACATACCGTGACCCCTCCGTGCCTCGGAAAGCACGTTAAGCCGTTGGTCCCGGCTGTCATCCGTGGATCTTTGACAGTCGTTGCGAGTAGTCAGAAGCCCGAAAGTCTGACAACCAGTCTTACCAAGGGGTACCGTATTACCTAAAAGTGCCTTTTATGAGCCTATTTGAAGTAAATGATTTGACTTTGACTTTGTGGAGGCTAGATGAGCAGTCGCCCTATGTAAAATACTGGTATTAAGCTGCTTCCGGTTAGACAGGAAGCCGACCCCAACATAGTTGGCAAAAAGCTAGGCAGATGATGACATTCTCTTTTCTCTTGACACATGGCAAATATGTTTGTTTCCTTTTTACAGATCCAAGAAACGTAGATGTTAATGTGCATCCAACTAAACATGAGGTGCAGTTTCTGTACGAAGAGCAAATCATAGAGAAGATCAAATCTTGCATAGAGAGCAAGCTGTTGAGCTGTAACTCTACCAGAGTTATGTATACGCAGGTATGTTCCTAAATTCACTACACAATTGGCAGGTGCTCTGAAAATAACTGTTCTTTTAGTCATCTTTAGCTATTACTAAAATAAGAGTTTTCAGATGTTTATTTAGTTTTTTTTTGCAAACGTTTTCGTTTTGGTAAGTGCTCTACTAAAATTGTAAAACGAATATGTGTGATAATTTATAAATTGTAGAAGACTTTAGTTTCTAAATAGCCTGGGATAGTGACGCACTATCCATCTCTTCTATGGATTATTTAGAACCTCTGTCCCTGTAGACTCTATTTTTTGACATAGGCCATACCAAACACTCATCAACCATCGTCCATTCTGTTTTTATGACATTTTTTTTTTTATTCCAGGCGCGATTACCAGGCGCTACGATGGTTGAAGAAATCGTTAAAAAGACAACTGATGCTGCCAAAGTAAATCCTAGCTACATGGTCAGAGTTAACTCCGACGTACAGAAAATAGACAAATTCTTTCCCACAGCTACTAAAACAAACGAAACTGTAGTTAATGATACTGAAATGAATTTAGAAGAAGAGAAAGATAGAGGAGATATGACTACAATGCCTAAAATAGTCATTGATACTGCACAAGACGACGAGATTCTAGAAAATTCGATCGTAGAAGAACCTAAAAATGAAAATAAAGAAAAATATAAAACTCACACAGCTTTAGACCAAGCGAACTTAAGTTATATAGATCCAAAGGAATCGTTTAAAACAAGAACATTTAAGTATGAGAGAATAGAAACTAAGCTGACTAGTGTAAAACAACTAAGATTGCATGTAGAAAATAAGTGTAACACGAATTTGAGGGAAATATTAGCGAATTTGATCTTTATCGCTTGTATAGACTGTCATAAGTCTCTTATACAACATTCTACGAAGTTGTATTTGTGTGATACTACTCAATTTGCGTAAGTATTAAGCATTTTTAGGGTTCCGTACCCAAAGGATGCCAACCCTATTAGTAAGTCTCTGCTGTCTGTCCGTCCGTCTGTCACAAGGCTGTATCTTTTGAACCACTTGAAATTCACCAAATTCAAATCAGCTACAAGATACCAAATTATAGTTTTGTCTTCCGAACTACTTAGACATACACGGCCTTATTACAAAACAAGATTTATCTTTAGACCCAGGTTTAAACCATCCAGCTATTTTTAAATTTCGAACTATAATCCGACGAAGCTAAAGTTCTTATTACAAAAACTGACGTTAAACCTGAGTCTAAGTTGTCGTTTGTCGGAATAAAGTTTAAAATAGAGTAACTGGCTTAAAGGTTTAGACTAGGTCTAAAATTAGATCTCGTTTTGTAATAAGACGGACAAAGTTTTCGATACGACAAAGCAGTAGTTAAAATTGACTTCTAAGACTTTGTTACATTGTCAATTAGTTACAAGTGAAGCTAACAGAAGCGTGTTAAAAATGATTAAGATTATCATGTTTTGAGTCACCACATAGTTTATTTCTTGGATATACTTGCAGGCTAGTGACTATAGCTTTTATTCCTTTTTCAGAGAAGAACTATTTTACGAGACAATGCTGTATGACTTCCAGAATTTTGGTCTAATTAAGTTGTCCAGTCCATTGCCTTTGGAAGAGTTGCTTGTGCTCGGACTTAACTCACAGGAGAATGAGTGGGATCCGGAATTAGGTGCGTAATTTCACGATAACTCACGCTCTGATAGGTGGTGTTGACCATTTTCTAGTTTATTAAGTACCTGCGGGGTAATTGCGTAACACATTATCAGTAGGAACTAGGAATGGCCTTCATTTTAACAGTTGAAGAAAATTCATTGCGTTTTTTAAGTTATTATAATAATAATAATATTGATTTTTTATTTCGGACCAAAGAGTGTTAGTAACAATATTAAAACAACTTATTATCTAGTGTTAGTACCAATCACCCTCCACACAAACTGCTTTAGAATTGGAGAGCTGAAACTCTCCGCTACAGTTTTCAGGATGCTGTTGCGACTGTCTCTCACGCCCCTCAGTAGTGACGCTGCTTTTTGCGTATAATCGCGTGAAACCCGTCGGTACGAGCTTGCGCAAACATTTCCGATGCGCTGCAGTAGCGAAGAAGTCCCAACAACATCCTAAAACCATTATTGTACTGGACGCGCAGGACATCCAGCGACCTTTTAGTGTAATTGACCCATAGATTACTCGTGTACAGACTCTGGCAGTACGCCTTGAAAATAGTTATTTTTACTAGGTCTGTACACCGAGCAAATCTACGGGCCAGCATGTTGCACCGGACTGCGAGTGCCCTGCACAGTCTCTACAATATTGAGCAGACAAATTTTTCGAAAAAATGATGCAATAGATTCGCAATATCCTTCAAAATTATTCAAATTGTGAATAATAGTGTCATACGCAAATAGGGTGCTGGTAATTGTTGACAGGCTTACCTGTCTTCCCATACCTATTAACGTTATAATTTAGAAAAAATTCTAAAAGCCAATTATTTTTAAAAGAGTAACCGTGGAGTTTCTTGCCAACAATCAATTGAAACTGTAGCGGTATCTACAACGCCACATGCGAACATCGCGTCATAATGACGTCACGCAAAATCCTGCATCGCGCAAGCAGAGTTTACAGCGCAATTAGCATAGATACAACGGCCCGACATGAATCATTGGGCAGTTGCCCAACACCCGTCTGGTCGGAGGATCCTCCCTTTTCTATGGAGGATGGGTGAACTTTTACACCCTGTTCCTCATACCTCTATAAAACCATGCACCTAGCTTTTTTCGTTTCATATGTAGTTAGTATGGTTTTGAAATAAAATATTTTGATTTTGAAAGAACTATTATTAACATTTTGAAAATCGTCATAGGTATGCATCAGCTACTGAATTTTAACCTACTTTTGAAACTAAGATAAGAGAGAGGTTATTGGATGCAAATATTTTTTTCGCTTACCACACTGCAAAGAGCAAAATCTAATTAAATCATCAAAATAAAATACTGGCGCCGATTCTGCTGTTCACAAACTAAACTAAATTTAAGTTCAGGCATCTTTTTCTTTCTATTTCATTAAGAAAAGGACAGAAGATAAATATTAGTTTAGTCCTGTCAAATTAGCGCCTGACGTAAA